>CM035840.1:309834131-311236631 GCA_020510985.1 Pholidichthys leucotaenia | reverse complement strand
GTTTTTCTTCTTTAATTTACAGGTTTTTCTTGTAAATTAGTGAATTTATTCTGTCACAAATTTGTGACTGTGTTCTGTAAATTTGTGAGTTTATGGGCAAAAGAAAATGAGCAAAAGAGCCACATGTAGAAGACCCCTGCCTTATTGAAATGGTACTTTCCGCCTTCTAGCTTGGTGCTAAGCATAACAGAATGGGAGAAGTTGCTTACTCAGCCACAATTGGAGCACAGGCCAATGTACTCCTTGTGCTGGTCTCAAGACTGGTGTCAGGAAGGGTATAAAATTCTTGACAAATCAAATCTCAGATCACTGTGATATGAGATGATGATGGTGTGCTGTGGCGAAAAGGAGCAGCCAAAAGAAGAAGAAGAGTAACATTATTCCTATAATCTCTGCATTATGAGCAAAACAAAATAATATCCGTTTAAAATAAAGAATATGTAAGCATGTCGTTTATCAGCGATATAATACTGTATTTAAAATAAAATCACTGGGAATCAGACGAGCAGCCTATAAGTCTGGATCCAACTACTGTGAAGAGGACCCTCTCCAGGATCAACCCACGCAAGGCAGCTGGACCAGACATCATACCAGGTTGCATTCTGAAGGACTGTGCAGAGGAACTCAAGAATGTCCTGGCCGACATCTTCAACATCTCCCTGAGCCAAGCTGTTGTCCCCACGTGTTTCAAAACTGCCACCATAATACCAGTCCCAAAGAAGCCTGTCTCATCCAGCTACAATGATTACCGGCCCATAGCACTGACCTCCATCATAATGAAGTGCTTCAAGCGGCTGGTCATGCAGAACATCAAATCCACCCTCCCTCCCTCCCATGACCCATCTCAGTTCACATACAGCTCCAACAGATCCACAGAAGATGGCATCACTGCCGCTCTTCATCCAGCCTTTGCCCACCTGGACTCAAAGAACTCTTATGCGCAAATGCTGTTCTTGGACTTCAGTTCAGCATTCAACACAATCATCCCCAGGCACCTAATACAGAAACTCAGACACTTGGGATTCAAAGCCCCTTTCTGTAACTGGGTGCTGGACTTTCTCACAGGGAGGCTACAGAACGTGTGGGTCAACAACAACACCTCCAAGACCATCACACTGAGCACAGGGGCCCCATAAGGGTGTGTGCTTATCCCACTGCTCTTCACTCTGCTGACCTATGACTGTGTACCAGCCTACAGCACCATCTATTCATCTATGATGTAGATAAGCTTTTTTCAGTAGTTTTGCTTTCCATGGGTTATCCCTTTGTCTATTATACTGTGTGTGTTTCTGTTGTTTGATTGTCTACTGTCATGCTGCTGTTACACTGTAATTTCCTAGTTTGGGATCAATAAAGTGCATCTATCTATCTATCTACCTATCTATCTATCTATCTATCTATCTATCTATCTATCTATCTATCTACTGTATCTATCTATCTGCTGTTGTTGTTTTCCCTCCTTATTCCTTCTTTTGTTATATATTGCACACACCACTAAGAGAGAGAGAAACTGCATTTCAATTCTCCTGTATGTCCTGTATGTATAGAAGTATTGACAAATAAAAATCTTTGAATCTTTTCAATCTTTTTTGAATGGGTTTGAGGTGAAGGTTTTGCTTTTAATAGCACCTTTAGTGATATAAAACAGTTATTAGTTTTAAAGTAGACTAATACCAAGGTGTAAAATCCAGTAAACCCAAACTTGTTGAAGCTCCTTCAATAAGATGTCTTATCTAAATTCCTCAACAGCCAACTTTTGGAGGAAACGTTCAAAAACAACAAGGGGCTCAACATACCATTGTGTCTGCAGCTGCTTTTATTTCATCACTAACCACTATTTTCTAGCACAACATGTGCTACTGTTCCAAGGCCTCAAAGATAAAACTGTGTCCTTGTGGTAAAAGTACTTTTGTGAAGGTGCTGTGGAAGCAGAAGTTTCTTGACAGATGTGGAGAGCTGACAAGTTAAAAGTCAGAGTCATAATACTTAATGAATCTAGCTAAAAAGCGAAATGGGGAAGGCTGTGTTTTTGTTTTTGCTGCTAATCAGAGCTGGGGTAAGCCCTATCTTTGAATTCCAACAGCAACAGGAAGGCCTGATTAGGTTTCAAAGGAAGTTAGTGGAAATTTGTGGTCACCGTAACCAATCTGGAGCGGTCAGCTGTGGTCGGATGGTGAACCTATTGAGTTCAGTTCATTGAACCACAAAGTGATGTGCAGCTTGCATCTCCATCTGTGGTGAACTGATATTTAGAAACACTTTTTCCTTCATTTTCTCAGCCACTGTCTTGCATTAAACTGACATAATAAAGGCTGACATGAATCATATCTTCAGGTTGCATGTGGTTTGATGTTATTCTCCACAATTATAGTATGAACCACCTAGATATACATGCAGGTCCACCCAGTACAAACAGTGTTAACACCATCTCAGCCATTAAAGAAGCCACACGCCAGAGGAAATTATGTTTGAGTGGATATATACCAAAGCTTTCTTATTCAATCAGTTAATGAAATGCTTACGAAAGAAATTATTGCAAAGCATCCCAAAACTTCACCCCTTTGTAATATTTGTACTTTGTTTTCAGGATTACGTACAATTTACCTCTGAGAACTTGCAGCCTGGGCTCATTATTATGATTCAAAGCTATCTACATCACTGTATGAAGCCACAATGGGTCATGCCAGTAGTTTTCCCAAGGCATGGTCATCATTCTGAGGTTCAAATAGTTACGTTGGGTTTTATCAGAGTTTATTACAAACCCAAAGCATCACAATTCTTCTGTCAGTGGACATTCTTCATGTATAGTTCTGTGCAGAAATCTTGAGCCGTTCCTTACTTCTTTATATTTTGCTTCCAAGTAACCAGACTTTCTTGTAGTCTTTCGAACTGGTCTTCAGCAATAAAAAGTTCAGTAGTTTTTCTTTGGACATTTGTGGCTTTTTTACTCATTTTCAGTCTAGTCCTTGTATTTAACTACTGTGGACAAAAGTAGTAACAGTAAACTAAAAAGCTGGAGACATACCCAGCCAAAGATTTGCTATATTTGGCTGATTCAGTGTGTTTAGTGTTGGGTGTCATCAGCAAAAAAGAGCATTCGGATTAGCTGTTGAACTTATCGAATTAAGGTGTGTTCAGACCAAACACGTGGCACGAATACATGCAAAATTAATGCAAACATCCAGAAAACATGCAACTTAGGACATTTGCGTAATTGAGGGACTTGGTATCACAAGCCAGTTCAGCCTTGAGATTCTGCCATCACTGGAGTTAAAGTATCAAAACTGGAGAGTAAGCTAGTTACCTCTGCCAAAGAGGTTATGTTTGTCTGTTTGTTTGCTTGTCTGTTACCAACATAACTCAAAAAGTTATGAACGGATTTTGATGAAATTTTCAGGACAAGTCTGAAATGGGACAAGGAAGAAATGATTAGATTTTGGGAGTGATCTGGATCACCGTCTGGATCCAGGAATTTTTTTAAAGGATTCTTTATCATTGCGAGATAGGGCCATTTTTAGCATATGTGTATATAACTCCACAATAAATGGTCAGGACGCTTGCCAAAAAAATACAGGATAAGATCCCAATAGGTTCTAGGAAATATCAAAGACTGATCCAGATCCTGCAAAAAATCCGGATACTGTGATCCAGAACTAGTCCGGTCCCTTAGGGGAAGGATTGTGCAAATTCTTCTAAAAGCATGAAACTTTCCACACCTATATATTTTGACCTGCTGATTTCAAATCTGCCGGGCGCCAGAGCCAAATCTCAATGGGGTCAGCCATATTGGACAATTCAAAATGGCCGCCACCCGAAAACCTGTTTTCGCATTTCTCTTCAACAAACAGTCACACAATTACAAATAGACACACTTTTTCAAGGTTTTTGACCTCAAGGAATTCAAATCTGACATCTGTTTTTCAGTAAAATCAATATTGATCGCCATATTGCAAGATTCAATATGGCCGCCAGTCAAAATTGAACTCTGCATAACTTTCACACTTCTTGACATAAAATGACAAACAAAAACTCTTTTCATAGGTTTTTGGCATCAAAGATTTCAAATTTGAACTTACTTTTGACAAAAAAAACAAGGGTGACGGGGCTCAAGTTACCCGGAAGGCCTACAGATCGCATGGGACTGAAATGACACTAGATGAACGATCGGGCTAGGTGTAGGGCAACCGAACCTAGTTGTATCCCATACCAGAATGTGCACTTTACTTGTATTTCATCAAGGTGGTAAAAGGGTAGCCCCTCGGCCTTGATCAGTTTTTTTCACTTTGTTGTATGCTGGATCTATTTAGTCATAGCAGGTATATCTAGTGATTACTTGTAGCAAGTATGGAGTCTGTAAATTGGAACCTGTGCTGTCTATGTCAGGAGGAAAAAGATGAGCGATTGCAGTCTCCAAAAGAAGAGGGTCTAGCTTCAATTGAGAAAGATCTCAATGGGTTTAAGGCCATTGGCGTTGTACCTTCATGCATGAAAGTGTCATGGGCTCAACTTGATGAGGGCCAAGGCATTGCTGTGACACTCAAAACAAACAAGGCAAAATATCACAAACTCTGTAGAAGCTACTGCAGTTCCTCTCGCTTGAAAAGAATTGCTGAAAAGGGGGATGTGGATGATCAAATTTCACCAAAGAAACTGCGGTCCAGCAATCCAATGCCTTCTGATCTGCAGAAATCCTCCTTCTGCATCATATGTGATGGACACGAAGGTAAGAACCTTCATAAAAGTTGCCACAGACAATGTGGACAAAAACTTGAAAAGCTGGGCTCAGAGCACAAAAAACTTCAAGCTTCTAGGAAAGCTGATTGCCCAAGCAGCAGATGCCCACGCAGGTGACACTTTCTACCACCTGCCATGTTACCTGCACTTAAGGGACTCAGCTCGTGCTAAGGAACACAAGGCATCTGCAGGTCCTTCTGTCCCACAATTCAACCCGGTTGCTATTGCACAAATTGTGGCTTTGGTTGAAGACTCTGAAGATGTCTTCAAGCTGTCTGCATTGAGGCAGTTTTACAGGACACTCATGGAGGAACAAGGAACTCCATGTGCAGATATAAGGGAACCACATGCCACACGGTTCAAAGAGTACCTTTTGCAGCTGCTTCCTGAGTGTACAGACTTCTTTCAGGGCAAGGAGGTGTATATCTCCAGCAACAAGAAGGTTGGTGATCTTCTAGCTGACGCACATAAGAACCAGATAGGGCAAGATGATGCCTTGCTATTGATGCGTGCAGCAGTGAAGCTTAGGAAATTCTGTCTTGAACAGCAAGAACCATTTACTGGTTCTTTTGCTTCTGATGCCCTAACATCTCCTGTTCCTGGACAGCTTAGAAGTTTCATCAACATCCTGCTTCAGGGTCCCTCAGTCTTGCACGAAGGTGACAAAGACTTGCAGGAGCAGGTACATGGCAGGGCAAGGGTCGCAAGTGCTATTGCCCAACAAATCATATACAATGCATGAATTGGGTCACACCATGCCACAAAGACCAGCAACATTCGTCACAGCAAAGACCGGGAAACGCCATTCCCATTGTACCTGGGTCTCAAGCTACATGGTGAGGGCAGGCAGAAGAAGCAGATAAATAATGCCAATGCCTTTGGCATGTCTGTGTCTTACAAGCGTGTGTTGGAAGTGAAGCGATCCATGGCACGAGCAGCAGTCAAACAGTTTGTTCAGGATGGGGTTGTACTGCCTACAAATATCCGAAAAGGTGTCTTTGTGACTTTTGATGTTGACAACTTGGATAGCAACAACCACGGTAACTTTTCCCAGGATGAGTTCCATGGGACAGCTATCAGTGTGACAAACCATCTTTCTCATGACAATCATGGAGTTGAACGACCTCCCATCCAGCTTGACCCGACGGACAACTCTATCCCCAAACTTCCTGACACTTAAGCAGTAGTACATCCAATTGCTAAAGGTATGTTTTGATGGTCAAGGAATCTGAAAATATATATAAAATAAATGTAGGACTATTACATTTGGGGAAAATCCCAATATTAGGGGGGACTGAGGTACTTGGCGGAGGTCTGCGCTCTCCGAGTGCTTTTCTAGTTTGAAAATAAGACTCACCTGCAGACAGATGGACCAGGAGCTCTGCAGCTGAATTGGAGTGTCAGAGGTATCCACCCATGAACTCGTGCCACGGATGTGCTAACAAGAGCTAGCAGGCTAGCAGTGTAAACAACCTTCATCCAGGGAGACAGGGACAATTTTTCCAGGTGAGAGCCGCGCTGGATAATGTAAACCTAAACATGACGGTGTTTTGGGGATTTCCACAGCAGGTAGAAAACAGCTGCAGAAGTTATAAAGGCAACTCTGCCCATCTGCAGTTCACTTAGACAGTGAATTCATGTTTATTTGCATGTTTACATTGAGTTAACATGTAATCGCACTGTGTGAAAAATCTGCATTTTCCCGTTTGGTCTGAACGCACTGTTAGTGAGTCCAGGCACATACAATATCTCACAAAACTGAGTACACCCCTCACATTTTTGTAAATATTTTATTATATCCTTTCATGGGACAACATTGAAGATATGACACTTTGACACAATGTAAAGTAGTCAGTGTACAGCTTGTGTAACAGTGTAAATTTGTTGTCCCCTCAAAATAACAACACACAGCCATTAATGTCTAAACTGCTTGCAACAAAAGTGAGTACACCCGTAAGTGAAAATGTCCAAATTGTGCCCAAAGTGTCAATATTTTGTGTGACCACCATTATTTTCTAGCACTGCCTTAACTCTCTTGGGCATGGAGTTCACTAGAGCATCACAGGTTGCCACTGGAATCCTCTTCCACACCTCCATGATGACATCACGGAGCTGGTGGATGTTTGAGACCCTGTGCTCCTCCACCTTCCGTTTGAGGATGCCCCACAGATGCTCAATAGGGTTTAGGTCTGGAGACACGCTTGGCCAGTCCATCAGCTTTACCCTCAGTTTCTTTAGCAAGGCAGTGGTCGTCATGGAGGTGTATTTGGGGTGGTTATCATGTTGGAATACTGCCCTGCGGCTCAGTTTTTCAAGGGAGGGGATCATGCTCTGCTTCAGTATGTCACAGTACATGGCATTCATGGTTCCCTTAATGAGCTGTAGCTCCCCAGTGCCGGCAGCACTCATGCAGCCCCAAACCATGACACCCCCACCGCCATGTTTGACTGTAGGCAAGACACACTTGTCTTTGTACTCCTCACCTGGTTGCCGCCACACAGCCTTGACACCATCTGAACCAAATAAGTTCATGTTGGTCTCATCAGACCACAGGACATGGTTCCAGTAATCAATGTCCTTAGTCTGCTTGTCTTTAGCAAACTGTTTGCGGGCTTTCTTGTGCATCATCTTGATTTCTTGTTTTAATTTTTTTGTCTTGATGTTTAAATAGATAAACTCAATCAATCAATCAATCTTTAAAAGGGGCTTCCTTCTGGGACAGCCATGCAGACCAATTTGATGCAGTGTGCGGCATATGGTCTGAGCACTGACAGGCTGACCCCCCCACCCCTTCAACCTCTGCAGCAATGCTGGCAGCACTCATACGTCTATCTTCAAAAGACAACCTCTGGATATGACGCTGAGCACGTGCACTCAACTCCTTTGGTCAACCATGGCGAGGTCTGTTCTGAGTGGAACCTGTCCTGTTAAACCGCTGTATGGTCTTGGCCACGGTGCTACAGCTCAGGTTCAGGGTGTTGGCAATTTTCTTATAGCCTAGGCCACAGGTGTCAAACTTATTCCATGGAGGGCCAAGACCCTGCAGGTTTTACCTCCACCCAGTGTCTTCAGCAGGTGATTTCAATGAATTTCTTCACACTGATTGCTGATCAGTGAAAACACCTGCTGATGACACTGGGTAGAAGCAAAACATGCAGGGTCTTGGCCCTCCATGGAATGAGTTTGACACCCCTGGCCTAGGCCATCTTTATGTAGAGCAACAATTCTTTTTTTTCAGATCCTCAGAGAGTTCTTTGCCATGAGGTGCCATGTGGAACTTCCAGTGACCAGTACAAGAGAGTGTGAGAGCGATAACACCAAATTTAACACAGCTGCTCCCCATTCACACCTGAGACCTTGTAACACTAATGAGTCATATGACACCGGGGAGAGAAAATGGCTAATTGGGCAGAATTTGGACATTTTCACTTAGGGGTGTACTCACTTTTGTTGCCAGCAGTTTAGACATTAATGGCTGTGTGTTGAGTTATTTTGAGGGGACATCAAATTTACAGTTATACAAGCTGTACACTGACAACTTTACATTGTATCAAAGTGTCACGTCTTCAGTGTTGTCCCATGAAAAGATATAATAAAATATTTACAAAAATGTGAGGGGCGTACTCACTTTTGTGAGGTACTGTAACACACATGCTTATTTGTTTTTGAACTTGACAAGCCTGCACACAACACCTTTGGGATGAATTAGAGTGGAGATGGCGAGCCAGGCCTTCTCGTCCAACATCAGTGCCTGCCCGACCTCAAAAGCGCGCTTCTGGAAGAATGGTCAAAAATTCCCATAAACATACTCCTAAACCCTGTGGAAAGACACCCTTTGCAGTTATAATGGCTTCAGCTCTTCAGAGAAGGCTTCAGAAGGACTGAAGTCACACTACAGAAACTGATCCACTGTACCTTGAGTCTACTCATGATCACACTATTTTATTAGCATCATTCTGCAAGAAGTAATGGGCTCTACAATAAATGGGTCTATGAAATATGTAAAGATATTTCCTGCTAGTAAGAAGAAAGTGTGACCTGGTTGATAATCAGAAAAACCTACGAAATGAAAATTCCAACTTATCTGATGGGCCAGTGCTAATGATTTAAAGTCAAACTTGACCCTTTAGTATTAAGAGTTGTACAAATGAAAGAAAAAAGGGACATTTGCTGCCCTGAAAGGAAATGAAAGAGGGTTTAGTGCCCGTAGCGGTCAAAGGAAATGAAGAAACTGACAAGTTGCCGACAGTTCTGACAACATTCAAGCACAAACACTTTTACATGGGTTTTAGTGCCATACGTCTGTCATAAAGACTTTAATCAAACTTAATTACAAAGTCCAGACTTAGAGATTCTGTAGCTGGCTTTTCACAGTCGACGTGTCTGTGTTTGTGTACCTGTGATGAAACGTATCTCAGGTGACACTCTCTTTCGTCAGACTAAATCTTTTTTGACCTGCCAGATGGAGAAAACACTTCTCGCATGCTTTTCTCCCAAGTGGTTTGGCAAGGTAATTGTCGGTGAGGGTAAAAAAAAATGCTGATTCACTAAATGTCCTTTCAAAGTCTTCATTGTCCAAACAGAGGAAGGAGACTCCGTTTTCCAGCCTGTGCGGCTTGCCTGTAACCCAACATGTCTAAGTCTAATTGCTGAGATTGAAGTACAGTAGGTCTTTTTATTCTATCCATGTGAACGGGGTCTTTCCAAGCCCAAAAACAGAAAAAAAGACGCCCATGACACAAGCAGTAATGACACAAGCAGTAAGCACAAACATTTATTTCAGAGTTGTTTACAAACTACCACTGACTGACAGGACATGAGGAAATTTTGGATTTTTACGTCCCTCTCATTATGTCGTTTTTCAGGGAGGTTTTCACATGGAGAATATTTTTGGTCGCGTCTGTAATTGTCATCATGCCGTACTGAAGCCGATCACAGTCTCACCAATATCTGACGTCAGCCTTTGACCAAAGTCAGTTCTTTCCAACTGATGCGACGACACAAACACAAATGATCTGGAACAGTCTTTGTTTATTTTTAAGGGTTTGAAGGGAAGACATTATGGGCAGCAAATAAAAAAGCAATTAATTAACTTTTCCATTTAGGAAGAGTTAATTGGTGGGTTGAAAAAAGTTGACTGGAGGGTGAGGCCAGCGCCGGTGCATGGCAGCTCCGTTGCCATCAGTGTGTGAATGTGTGTGAATGAGTAAATAGCAGGATCTGTAAAGCACTTTGGTCATCCAGAGATGAGTAAAAAGCGTAATATAAGTGAATGCTATTTACCATTTACCATTTGATTCAGAAATTACCTTTTAATTAAACATTCTCTGACAATAACCACATGGTTCTTTCCTTTTTTGCCCTGTATCCTACTTCTGGTGACCTCGGCAGGGTGAACACCCCCTGCTTTTGCAGCTGGGCTTGGGACTGGCCTCTGTGATCACAGTACCAATGACACCATCCGCAAACGATACCAACAGCAGCCGACCATTGAAGAACAAGTCCAGAAGCACAGACTGTGTGATTCAGCCATCTCTGCAGAATGAGCACTGACTGGCTATCACACCAACTCCTGTGGCGGCAATGACCCCACGCGCTGGAGATCCAACGCGATGCAACAAAAAAAAAACATGGGCCAAGCAAGTTGAAGATGACTTAAATCCTCACCGCCTCCACCTCAACCATGCTAAGGCTAGCACAATGGACTGTAACACATGGGAGCGCATCATCAATGCCGTCCGAGGACAACCTCCCCCTCCAGGTGCTAGCTAGGGACCCAAGAAGAAAAAACTTTTTAATTACTCAGAATACTCCAAAAGATTCTAATCAACTCAATCAGTAGTTTTCTTGTGCTACATTTGAGAAATTCTATATTCTCTATATTTTGTTCTTGTACTAGTAATTACTGCTTATTGAAAGTAATGAAAGTCTGTCTCCATCTACCAGTTCTATGAAGTATTGGAGTGACCATTCACATTAACTTATTTCATACTCTTTAATTGTTCATCAACTCTTGAACATCAGCTGTCTGAAATCGTCACTGGTAATATCAGGTGCAATTGTAGAAGAGCTTGAAATAACGAGGCGATGTGATTTATAAACCAAAGTTTATCAGTATAAATATCAATATCAGCTTCGCTCCTCTAACAAGTCTCATCTCAGTGCAGAAGCAGAATAAGAGGTCGAACACATTCAGACCTTCATACTTATACCTACACACAACAAAAGACATTGCATATCAAAGCTGACATCCCGCATTAACTTAATCCCCCCTCCTTTGTCTTCCGTCTCCTCCACCTGACCCTGGGTGGTCAGGGAGATCGATCTCCTCTATTGTCCTCTGTCTCCTCCACCTGACCCTGGGTAGTCAGGGAGATCGATCTGGTCTCCACCGCTGCGACTCCGTATGCTCTTTGATCTTCGCTGGCGGTCGAGACCTCTTGTCCTGTTCTGAGGCGTGAGGTCATTGCACATAGGTAATCACTAAACATTCTAATATGTCTATACATATGTAGGTATGGAATATATGATTAATATAAACCACAGCCCCCCCCCCCAAACGACTAAGAAAAGGACAATCAAAGTAAGTCTACAGTTTAAGATAATTTCTATGACATACTATACTGTTAAACCTCTTGACAGGGAAAACAAGGAAGAATCTTTCCAGCAGTCATGCTCCTGTAGAGAATTCAGTGGTAACCATAACAGTATAGTAATATCACAAATCAGCCTTAAAACTGTCACGGCACAATCTGATAACATAGTTAACAACTCTTGGTTAATTTGCATCAGTCCCTGTGCCGTCTGGGTTTTAATCTTCTCCCGAATCTGCTGTAGGTCCACTTTGGCATCCTGGTGGGACCCTCCTGTAAGGAATCTGCAGCTTGGGGAGGAGAGTGGTTATTTGTTCCCTGCAGGGGGGTTGAGTCTTTTTTCTTGGGGGGTCTACCCCGCCGAGGTGCCCTCGCCACCCGTGCAGGTTCGTCTCTCAACAAGAAAGCAGGTTTAAGTCTGTCAGTGCTGACTGTTTCTTTTCTGTCCCCTAAATCAAGCACAAAATGCTTATCACCAGGTTCCAGCACTCTGAATGGTCCGTCGTATGGTGGATGGAGGGTTGATTTTAAAGCTTCATGCCTAACAAAAACAAACTCGGCGTTTTTTAAAGCTTGGGGGACAAAAACCCGTGGAAAAGAATGATGTGCCGGTACGGGGAGAATGTCTGGTCCGTTACTGCCTAAAGGCCTCAGGGTTGGAAGATGCCCAGGCTCTGGGTTCTCGGGTAAAAACTCACCTGGGAGTCTGAGAGGTTGTGCAAAAACTAACTCTGCTGGGGAGGCGTCTAGATCCTCTTTAGGCGCAGCACGCAACCCCAATAAAACCCAGGGAAGTTTATTTACCCAGTTTGTATCCGTTAGCGAGGCCCTGAGGGCGGCCTTTAAAGATCTGTGAAAACGCTCTCATAACCCATTAGCCTGAGGGTGATAAGCGGTGGTGCGGTGAATTGTCGCCCCTAAGCTGCTGGCCATGGCTGACCAAAGCTCTGAGACAAATTGAGGCCCCCTATCGGACGTGATGTCCGATGGGACGCCGAAACGTGCCACCCAGTTTGTCAAAAAAACGCGAGCGACTTCCGCCGCTGTGGTTGACGCCAGAGGGACCGCCTCAGGCCAGCGCGTAGTACGGTCTATCATTGTTAACAGGTGTGTGAAGCCTTGAGATGAAGGTAGTGGTCCCACGAGGTCGACATGAACGTGGTCAAACCTTCTAGCTGGGATTTGAAAAGGCTCTAGGGGGGCTTTTGTGTGTTTGTGTATTTTGGCGCGCTGACAAGACATGCAAGTTTTTGCCCATCCCTTTACATTTTTGGGCAGGCCCGGCCACACAAACTTTTCGGCGACCATTTTAACCGAGGCATGCACACCTGGGTGCGCGAGGGAGTAAATTGAGTCGAAAATACGGCGGCGCCATGCAGCTGGGACTACCGGGCAAGGTTGGCCGGTTGAGATGTCGCAGATTGGGGGGGGGTACACTGTCACGTAAAACCCTTTCCTCCAGTCTTAACCCTGTTGGTCCAGACAGGAGCGCGCGCACGTCCGCGTCACCGCTTTGCTCCTCTGCCTTGGCTGCGTAATCTATCCCTACGTGAATTGGGGCCGCGTACTTGTCCGCGTTGGCGAAGAGTTCTGCGGCTGAGGTAGTATAATCTGTCTCCTCGTGCTCTGGCGATGTTGCAGCGTGAGAGAGGCAGTCTGCTACCACGTTAAGTTTGCCTGCCACATGTCGAATGTCTGTGGTGAACTCTGAAATT
Organism: Pholidichthys leucotaenia; assembly: GCA_020510985.1. Classification (NCBI taxonomy): domain Eukaryota; kingdom Metazoa; phylum Chordata; class Actinopteri; order Cichliformes; family Pholidichthyidae; genus Pholidichthys; species Pholidichthys leucotaenia. The sequence continues at coordinate 311,223,589 of CM035840.1, read as the reverse complement.
GCAGCTAGCTGTCTTTGTTGCCTGCCTGACCATGGTTCTGAAATTTTAGCCATCGCAAAAGTGAGCGGTTTGTGGTCTACAAAAGCTGTGAAACGCCGCCCTTCTAACCAGAACTGGAAGTGGCGGATGGATAAATGAAGCGCTAGCAGCTCCCTGTCAAAAGTGCTGTATTTACGCTCGGTTTGGTTTAACGATTTGCTAAAAAATGCTAAAGGTTGCCAGGTTCCGCCAACGTGTTGTTCCACAACTGCCCCTATGGCCAGTTCTGAAGCGTCTGTGGTTAACGCTATGCGGGCCGAGGGATCGGGGTGAACCAACAATGTGGCGTTCGCTAGAGCACTTTTTACATCCGCAAAGGCGCGTTCGCGTTCCGGGGTCCATTCGACCGCGCTGGAAGGCTTTTGTTTTCTGAGTTCGGCATACAGGGGCTGCATGAGTTGAGCTGCGCGGGGGAGGAAACGGTTGTAAAAATTAACCATTCCCAAAAATTCTTGCAGCGATTTGATCGTTTGTGGTCGTGGAAAATTTTTTACCGCGCGGACTTTGTCTGGCAATGGGACTGCCCCTTTCGGTGAAACTCTGTGTCCCAAAAAATCAATTTGTGACACGCCGAATTTGCATTTGGCTGGATTGATTATTAACCCGTGCTCTTCTAGTCTCTGAAAAACTGTAGTGAGGTGTTGTTCGTGTTCTTCCTCTGAGGGGCTGGCTACCAGCATATTGTCGAGGTAGACAAACACGAAGGGGAGGTCGCGTAATACCGCTTCCATCATGTGCTGAAAGGTTTGAGCAGCGCCTTTGAGGCCAAATGGCATCCGCAAAAATTCAAAAAGACCGAAAGGGGTTATTACAGCTGTTTTAGGAATGTCTTCCGCTCGAACGGGGACTTGGTGATAGCCGCGGACCAGGTCTATTTTAGAAAAAATGCGCGCACCCGCCAGATGTAGTGAGAAATCTTGGATGTGAGGAATTGGGTAGCAGTCATGCGCTGTCGCATTGTTTAATCTGCGGTAATCGCCGCACGGTCTCCAAGAACCGTCGGTTTTCGGGACCATGTGGAGTGGCAATGCCCAGGGGCTTTTCGAGCGGCTAATAATGCCTAATTTTTCCAGGGTGGTAAACTCGTCCTGTGCTATGGCGAGCTTGGTCGCGTCTTTGCGCCGAGCTTTGGCGAACACGGGTGGGAACTGTGAGTGCTGGAAATTGGGTGAGGAGTTGGTCAAACTTACCTCCTGCTGTTGTGACGTTGGCCTGCACGGGTGGTGGAGAAACTCGAGCTGAGCAGGGGATAGAAGAAAATGATGCATAGAGTGCATTAACCAAGCGTCTATTTGCTAGATCGACTAACAACCCATGTGCACACAAAAAATCAGCGCCCAACAAGTTAAAACTCACCGCCGCTACAATAAATGTCCATCTATAGTTGCGGCCGTGAATGCAAAGAGGCAGGCTCCTTTCACCGTAAGTGTCGATGATCGAGCCGTTGGCTGCCATCGCCCCATTACCCCGGGGACCTATGGCCCGATCTGCGTGGGAAGGGGTGATAAAACTCAGTTGAGCTCCAGTGTCGATCAGGAACTGTCTCCCGGTGTGTCCGTCAGTCACATAAAGAAGCTTATTTTTTTCGCTGAGAACCGCAGCCGTTAACAGTTCTCGGCTTTGGCGTTTTCCCGAACTTTTGAACTTGCAGGGGGGAACGCATTTGTACGCCCCCTCGGCGAAACGGTGGTGGTAATAGCAGATGTCGTTCCGCCTGCTGCGTCTTGGTCGTGTTGCCGCCATGGTGGGCGGGCTCTGCTCGGTTGTCTGTGGTTCTCCGCTGCTCTGGGCATCCGCGCTGAGATCTGCAGATGCTGCTGTGGCCATCTGTTCGCCGCAGGCGTTGACGAGTCGCTGCGCTTCACGGGCCAGCGCGCGGAAGTCTTGCTGGGTGCTGCACCGCATGTTGACCAGCGTCCCTCTCATGTGTGGCGGCAGAGTGCTGAGGAAGATATGTTGGAAGTGGAAGTTGTCGTTGTCCTCTTCCTTGAGCTGCAGCATGTCCTCCATGAGGGCCTTGGGTCTGCATCCTCTATGGCCGTAGATCGCCAGGATCTTCTCTGCTCTCTCTTCGGCTGAGGGGACGAAGTTCTCGACGATGGTCGCCTTAAGTTCTCTATATTTGTCATGGGCGGGCGGCCATTGGATTATGCTCTGCGCACATCTCGACGTGGCAGCGTTGAGTTTGGCGACGATGTGATAAAATTTTGTGTCGTCTGCCGTTATGCCCGCCAGTGCAAACTGAGCCTCAGCTTGCTGGAACCACGAGCTCGGGTCTTCTTGCCAGAAGTCTGGCAGCTTGACGGTGACGGCGCTTGTGTGGGCCGTCCCTGATGTGTCCGCTGGGTGAGAGCGCCTTTCTTCAGCTCTCACGGCGGGGCTGGTGCTCGGTTGAGCCCTCTCTGTAGCTTCTGCCGTGGGGGAACGTCGTCTATCTGTTCCCCTGTCTGCATGGGCGCCGGCGCTTGCCTGGGTCGCCTCTGATGAGTCAATCGTGGGAGAACGTCTCTGTTCCATCCTCGCGTCAGGGTCACCAGTGTAGAAGAGCTTGAAATAACGAGGCGATGTGATTTATAAACCAAAGTTTAATATCAGCTTCGCTCCTCTAACAAGTCTCATCTCAGTGCAGAAGCAGAATAAGAGGTCGAACACATTCAGACCTTCATACTTATACCTACACACAACAAAAGACATTGCATATCAAAGCTGACATCCCGCATTAACTTAATCCCCCCTCCTTTGTCTTCCGTCTCCTCCACCTGACCCTGGGTGGTCAGGGAGATCGATCTCTTCTATTGTCCTCTGTCTCCTCCACCTGACCCTGGGTAGTCAGGGAGATCGATCTGGTCTCCACCGCTGCGACTCCGTATGCTCTTTGATCTTCGCTGGCGGTCGAGACCTTTTGTCCTGTTCTGAGGCGTGAGGTCATTGCACATATGTAATCACTAAACATTCTAATATGTCTATACATATGTAGGTATGGAATATATGATTAATATAAACCACAGCAATGACTGTTTTTGTTGTGTATATCTAAGTGGAGTTTACTATACAATACTGACGCTTCAGTAGCTACAACTGGAAAAAATTAAAAGACCACTATAAATTTTTTCCATAATTAGCAGCTCTAATGTATGGCAGCCATTCAATTTGAGTATATGTTGAATTCTAATACAAGGACACGTCAGTCTACTTAAGAAGGTACCGATCAGGAGATCATCGAAGCATGATAAGATGCATGAAAGCTGTGAATAATAATCAGAGTTATTACACAAATACAGAATTGAGCATTTCCTAAATTAAAACTTAAGTATCGTAGTGTTTAAGAATGATCATGAACTTCTTTTCTTTGTGTTATTTGATCTAAAAGCACATCTACAAGCAACATCTTTTTTGTTGTTTTGGTCAGTTGTCATTTACTGTAAATAAATGCTCTAAATGACGATATATTTAGACTTGGAATTTGGCTGAGGTGTTTTCAGTAAGTTAGAACTCAACTCACCCAAATTCCAAGTCAAAATTTCATCACTTAAAGCATTTATTTACAGAAAATGGCAACTGGCCAACACAACAAAAAAAGATGTTGCCTGTAGATGTTGCTTTTAGATCAAATAATGCAAAGAAAACAAGTTCATGATCATTCTTAAACACTACGATACTTAAGTTTTAATTTTGGAAGAACTTCAGTCTGCATTTGTGTAATAACTGATTATTATTCACAGCTTTCATACATCCTACTATGCTTAGGTGATAAACTAATCAGTCCCTCCTTAAGTAGATTGATATGTCCTTGTTTTGGAATTCAAGAGGTACTCAAATTGAATGGATGTCATACATGTAGCGATGCTAATTTTGGAACAATTTTGTTGTGGTCTCTTATTTTTTTTTCTCCAGAGCTACATGTTTATTGTGTTGGAGCAGTAACCACAGTAACGTGCCATTGTTAATGCACATCAGCCAGTTCCATTCCCTTTGTTTGATTCAGGTTGAAGTGATTTGAGAGTCAATCCACCCCCAAAAGTTTAATCAAGTATCATGCATTTCAGTCTTCTGGGATTTCTTATTATTTATTTGCATAAATATTTGGGATTGAAACACAGCAACTAAGAACTGTGTAAAGTGGTCTCTGCTGATCAACACTTTAAAGAGTTATTATTCTGAGCGCCAGCAATGACTCAAGGCATGAAGTCAACAGCAAATATTCCAAAGGAGAGTCTCAAAGTTGTAGAGCCCTGATGGCAGTGTTAGTGTGTTTGGAGGAAATTTGCTGCCTTTGGATTGGTCGGAGTAAATATTTCTATTCCTCTGTTGTGTTAGTAAATGATGTGCAATTCAAACCTTTAAGATGGTCCTCGGCATAGACTAAATACACAGTTTTTCATTATTGTTTTCTCTGTACAGTAAGCTGTTTATAAACTTTGTTCTTTTTTATCTTTTTTATGAAAACCATTTAAATTTGCTTCTCCCTCATCTCAAATATCTCTTACTGTATGTACGGAGGCTGACGGCAGTTAGGGCGTTCCCCATCAGACCCAGCCAGAGTATTTCTGGCTTTACAGCAGAGTATGCAAATGCAACTTGTAAATTCCATTTTATTTTTCTCAGAAACTTTCAACTTGTTCTCATAAATTTGTGAATTTCTTGTGAATTTTTGACAATTAAGATCTGTTCTCATAAATTTCAGCCATTTGTCTCTGCAGACTTGTGCATTTCTCATATTTTTTTTGTCAAAGACAAGAGTTTTATATACAAAAGAGACACATTAGTCTAGGGAACCAAGGCTAGTTGGGCTGAAAATGGTGCCAAAAATAGTTAAAGGCTGATGTATTTTGACCAAAGCATGTCACAGATATTTCATTAAGACCTCAGGGAACTGTGTCAACATGTGGGAAAAGTGCATCATATGTCCTATTTAAAACCATTTCAAGGTCAGTCATTGCAATCCAACAGTATATAAGGTTTTGCAGTGCCGGTCGTCATCTTGAGCTCTTTTCCAGTCCCTTCAGAGGGATTGTTGAACACAGTGCAGAATTGGCGAGAAAACTTCATTTCAGACGATGAACTTTAATACGTCCTCTCTCATATCTTCACAGCAGCCTCCAAGGATTTTGATGCACTGGAATTGTAAACACTCAACCAAATCTGCAGCCAATCAGACTTGTGCTGGAATCAGATCCTCAATTTCTTCCAAAGAAACTTTAAGAGCTTTGTTCACTTCCTCTCAGACTGTTTTCCCTGCCCTGGACGGGTGAGACTGTGTCAGATCCTGTGCGTCCTTCAGCCTCCGGTTTAGCTCGTACCTCGTATAATTTAGCAACCGCTGAGACTGCCTCTGGCTTTTGGCATTTGAGGCTTGCAGGGACACGACCACCAGAGTAATCACCTTCTGTGCTCTGAAGACTGCAACTATTGTCTGGAAGAGGGACTGCACTACAAGTCTTTTTTAATAATGATCACAAATGTATCAGAAGTTTTATGAACGTATGGCGCCAGGGTCTTTTTTACATCATCAACCAAATGCTGCCAAACACAGAGATGTGTAGCAAAGCCAGGATCAAGGCATCCATAATTCATACTTGACTTTTTAAACAAAGGGAGGAATTATTTTAGGTCAAATAAAAAGTTGTTTTCAAACACTGAAGAGGTCAGTTTCCTGCTATGACTCATAACCCCTCCCCCCATCTCTGGCCATCTTGGCACCAGTTCTACAGTCTGTTTCTGCCCTGTGGCTCTAAGTCCAAACTGGCTTTGGAAGTTGTGGCCAGTTTCTGGAATGCTTCCTTAAAAACACACAACCTCGAAGACTCCCTCTCTTGTTTTGGTATAATTGCCACTACTTTTACATTGTCTAATCTCCTCATATTTTCTATGGTACGGACCTCCGGCCCTGCTTGTTTGCAGAGAACCAGAAGATGGGAACCACCTTACTGTAGGCTTTGATTATGGTGAAGTTAAAAATAATTTTAGTGGTCTTCTTTGCTTTGTGTCCAATTGTAATACCAACTTATGGCCTTTAACACCAACCTGCAGATCAAGGCCATAATTTCAACTGTTTGCGATTTTGAAGCAAATATTTGTAGCATTAAAATCAGACAATTATTTCTTAGTAGTTATGTGCAGTGTTAAACTGTTAAAAATACACTTAGCAGCAGTTTACAGTAAGAGGTCATCTTTAAGGCAAGCAACTTTTTTATGTCATGCACTGTCAAATGCTGAGAGGCCCTTTCCGAAATTCCTTGCAACTTTAGCCCAACCCAGCACAGCGACGGAGAGTGGAACTAAATCAGAAGGCTCTCTGTCATCATTATTATGATGGATTATATTCATTTCAAAGCTGTAGCAGACAATTTGTGTGTGCCACAATTACAAAAATATCACAGTGGCTGAGAGTGAAAGGTTTCTTTTAAGAGCATTTTTTTTTCAGTCAGCCTCACAGAGCCTCCCACAGGTCTGATTGTCTCCTGGCTGTTGTGGAGACAAGCAAGGGGTAATCTTACTGCTCAGCTCCACTCTATACTTGTTTGTGTATCCCAGTTCACCTTGCATTTAATTTCCCTCTGCTTCTCTTTTTTTTTTTTCCCCATGACAGCCCCCTCTGAAAAAAAATGTATTCAATTCAATTCAATTCAACTTTATTTATATAGTGCCATTTCACAACAACAGTCATCTCATAGCACTATCAACTGTAGGGGGGAACCCCCACAGTTGCAGAAAGACCCCAGCAATCAGGCGATCCCCTGTGAGCAAGCACTTGGCGACGGTGGAGAGGAAAAACTCCCTTTTAACAGGAAGAAACCTCCAGCAGAACCAGGCTCAGGGAGGGGCAGCCATCTGCTGCGACTGGCTGGGAGGTGAGGGGATAGAGAAGAAGAAAAGACCGGACATGTAGAGAGCAAACAGCACGATGGGGACTCAATCTATGGGTGAGAACAAACAGATGTTAATGACCAGCAAAAAAAAATATTTCATAGAGAGTGAGGAAAGGAGTGAGGCCCAGTGCATTACTGGAGGTCCCCCGGCTGACTAAACCTATTAGCAGCATAACTAAGGGAGGGTTCAGAAACACATGATCCCTCCCTAATTGTAGGCTATATCAAAAAGGTAGGTTTTAGCCCTATTCTTAAAAACAGAGATCGAGTCTGACTCCCGAATCCAGATTGGCAGCTGATTCCACAGGAGAGGAGCTTGATAACTGAAGGCTCTGCCTCCCATTGTACTTTTGGAGATTCTAGGTATTACAAGTAATCCTGCATTTTGGGAGCGTAGTGCTCTGTTAGGATAATAACAGAGTATTCTGATTTGTGTAGCGCTACATGGAAAATGCAACACAAACACAGAGCATCTCTTCTTGTAAATATGAAAGTTATTCAGTGCCAATATGAAAAAAAAATTGTAATTCTGTAAAATGTTGGGTGCATTTTGCAACCCTGTCATCATGTTACACATCCACAGAACGGGGAAAGCCTTGACAATAAGCAGCCAAATAAGAGCATAAACAAACTTCACTTCATACAGCCACCACAATAAATTGTGTCCTACCTTTGCTGTTTTGCCATTATAAAATCATATTTGAGAGGCAACACACAGGACCGGTGGGTGGAGTTGTTTATAGCCAGAGACTGAATTCACACCATCGGCTGGCCGGAGGTGGAATCACCACTGGTCCTAGTTGTACTGGTTGTACTGTTTAATCAAGCAGTTCAATTAAAACAAAGTTTGTCACAGCGGCCATCTGGTGTTTAGACGAATAAGGGAAGCTGGACTCTCTTCTCTCTTTAGTCAGCTGGCATATTTATTTAATTTTACAAATCTCAACAATTTCCTCTCAGCAGTTTGTTTACATAAGACGCACACTGGTACAAGAGTGACAGGTGGGAGAGGGGCCCCTTTAGGGAGTTCTAAGAAGGCCTTCCACAGTCACTGCAAGTTCTCCATATAGTCACTGCTTTAGTGATTCAAAATTGGTCAGCCCTCAGAGGCCCCCCTTCTGGCCTGGGGCTCCAAGCATTTGTTTGTCTTGTCTGCCGCACAGCGCCTCTGACTCCCATGAATTTTATTTTATTCATTAAAAAAAAAAAAATTGAGGGCGTTCAGCCATGCCCCCTCCAGCAGGTGGTGCTCTATTCCAAAACCCAGCACTGGTTAAAACCTACAAAAAATAAATAAATAAATAAATAAAAAATAATTGTCATTCAGTGACTCTTTTAAGTATTTGTTTAGCTATTGCAAATCATAGTGCAATTTTCAACATTTTCCTAATCTCTTGTAGTCCCATTCTAGAACACCTGCAACAGCAACACAGCAGCCACGATTTATGACTGAAAGATACAAAGGAGTTAAGTTCTATAGATTTGTTTGGAAAAAAAAAAAAAAAGCATGGCTTCTTGTGTGGGTAATACAAGAATAGAATTTGCTTTGCTTTAGGTCCAAACAAACCATGAGACTTCTGTGACAACCAAAGCTAGGGCTCAAATGCATGACATGACACAGTAAATGTTAAGATTTCTTTAATGGAGGCAGACAAAGATCGGAACATGGCTAATCATTGCTAAGAAGTCCACAAATCTAGAGGGAGAAGGCAAAAAGAAAACGGCTGAAACTGCTGGACTGCTTGGTACATTACAAAACAATCTGGCTGGAAGCAAAGAGGGAACCTGAAGCTTATATACACACATAAAGATGATTGGACACAGGTGGAACATATTAGCAGAGCAGATATTCGCAGGAGGGCAAACTGGAGGATATGAAAGGAGAAAGAATGGTAAAATCAACTTAAATGCTGCCCAAATCAGGCGGAACTTACCTTAAGACATGGGGCGAGTTATCACACACCTAGTCTTAGACACAACCACTTTGCCTTTCTTGAACTCGCTTTAAGGCCAAGTGTAACTGCAACCAGGCGAGCGATTACGATCTCGTGCCACAGTCTGCCCCCAAAACGGGTCAGGGAGCCAGAGAGGCCACAGCTTGATCGAGCGTGAACGGATTCATCCGCACGAGTCACGTATGTCATCGATGATCTCCAACCAAAACATTACATCTCCAACCACATCGACCACAGTCCCTCTGAACAATAAGACCACACCTTCTGCTGCCAAACTTTATTCAAAACAAGCCAGAGAAACAAAAAAGTTTCAGAGGTTGACATCTTGATGCTGTTAAGTTTCTCATGTTTGGGTTCAGCGTCACTGTGGGTCAATACTAGTCCACCACAGACAATCTACATCAGAATCAATGACAGCGTTGCCTCTGTATTTAGATTTAGGAGGTGGAGTACACTCAACTACAGTCACAGCCTAATTGCTCTGCTCTTCAAATGTGTTTTAGTGGTTGTTGTGCCTGCAATACAGCCCGACATGCAGTAGGTGATATGTTATTTTTTAACAAAGGGGATGGGGATATTCACCAATTTAGCATAGGGTACAAATGTATAAATGTTAATTAGGTACAAATTTGCAAGGATAAAGGTGCAAATATGTGATAAAAAAAATGTCAGTTTAAAAATTAAAAAGTTGCCAGTTTCACATAATAGAACTGTAACCAGCAAACAGATGAGCACTGAAAACTCATGAGAAAAAAGTTCAAACTTTACAGGAAAAAAAAAATTTGATAGAAAAGGTTGCAAATTTATGAGAAAAAGATTAAAATTTCTTGGAAAATTTTCACAAATTTGAGGGGATAAAAAAGTTGCAAATTTATGTGGCAAAATTTAAAAAATTATATGCAAAAAAGTTGCAAATTTACAATAAGAAATTTGCAAATTTATCTGAAAAAGTTGTCAATCTTTGAGGAAAAGTCACAAACTTATGATGAAAACAAACTGAACATTTACAGAAAAAAGTTACAAATTTACAAGAAAAAATTTATGAGAAAAAAGTCATAATTTTTTTAAGTTGCAAATTTATGATGAAAAAAGTCACAAATATGAGAAAAAAGTTGCAGAGTAATGAGAAAAAAATTGCAAATTTACAAAAATTAGCAAATTTTTAGAAAAAGACACAAATTTCTGAGAAAAAAGTTGCAAATTTGCAAGAAAAAATTTGCAAATTTATGTGAAATAAAAGGGCAGCGCGGTGGCGGAGTGGTTAGCACTGCGGCAGCACAGCAACTCACCCTTGGCCTGGGGATCCCGGGTTCGATCCCGGGTTCGATCCCAGCCCCCGACCAACAGTGATCTGTGTGGAGTTTGTATGTTCTCCCCGTGTCTACATGGGTTTACTCCGGGATTTCTCCGGTTTCCTGCCACATGCCAAGAACATGCAAGTTAGGTAAATTGGCATTAAAAAAAAAAAAAAAACTGGGGATTCTAAATTGTCCTTAGGTATGACTGTGAGAGTGAATGGTTGTCTGTCTCTCTGTGTTGGCCCTGCGATGGACTGGCGATCTGTCCAGGGTGTACCATGCCTCTCACCCAAAGATGCTGGGATAGGCTCCAGCCCCCCCGCGACCCAAAAAGGATTAAGCGGAAGAAGATGGATGGATATGTGAAAAAAGTAGTAAATTTTTAATAAAAGTGATAGATATATGAAAAAAAAAGTTAAATTTACTGGGAAAAGTTGCAAATTTACAAGGAAAAATTGAAAATTTACAAGAAAAAAGTCATGTTTTAGAAAAAAATTTGCAAATTTATATAAAAAAGTTGCAAATTTTTGAGAAAAGTCAGATATATGAGAAAAAAGTTACAGATTTATGAGGGAAAAAGTTGCAAATTTTTGAGGAAAAAGTCACAAATTTATGAGAAAAAATGTTGCAAATTTGGGCTGCACGTTGGCGCAGTGGTTTAGCACTGTGGCAGCACAGTTTACCCTCTGCCGGGGGATCGCAGGGCTCATGAGATCGTGGGTTCGATCCCGACCAACAGTGAGCTGTGTGGAGTTTGCATGTTCTCCCCGTGTTGCGTGGGATTTCTCCGGTTTCCTCCCGCATACCAAAAACATGTAGGTTTAGGGCGCTCGCGTATGCAGCGACCGGCAGCCGGTGGCTTGTCACCAGACTGCAAACCAAATCTACCTACGGGTACAAATAAGTAACAAAAAAAAAAATTAAAAGGGAAAAATTAGCAAATTTATGTGGAAAAAAGTTGCAAGTTTTTGAGAAAAAAGTCACAAATTTATGAGGAAAAAAATGAAAACTTACTGGGAAAAAAGTTGCAAATTTAAAACAAACAAAAAAAACGAATATGAGAAAGTCATAAATTTTTATGAAAAAAGTTGCAAATTTCAGGAAAAAAGTCAAATTTTTGAGAAAGTTTTTACATTTCTGCTTAGAAATGGTGAGTCATAGTCATTTTCTTCAGTTCTGTAGCACAATATAGTAAGCTTTATGATTATATTGGGGGGTGGGATTCTCTCTTTTTTACAGGTTGGAGTGGGAGCCCCCCCCCCCCCCCTCGCCCATTTACAGCTATGAATGGGGATGGGTGGATGGCAGATTAACAAGGGGGATGTTTGGGGGTCATTCTGCAAACAAGCGGGATAGCATGCCCTCCTCAAATTACGTCCTGCTGACACGTACACCAAAGGAAGGGAATAGGTAGCCTCTCCCTTGTGTTCGTCTGGAGGACGTCTCCGTTGAGGGGTCACTCGTGCGTGTGTTCATTTTCCAGCGTATGGATGAGGTGAAAACAGATGGTCACCCCTCACGGTGAATCGAGACTGTAAAGCTGCTCTGTTGGTTCATGACTAAGCAACCCTCGAGCCAAAATTTTGATGAAGGCAAACAGGGGACTCACAGGGGGTCCAGAGGCCTCCCTCCAGCAGCTCTCTTAATTATGATGGGAAATGTCAAGACATTACTTTAATTAAAACAATTTCCCAAATACTGTTAATTTATTGCAGCAACACCTGGAGTCACTCAGAATCACGTCTCAGGGTTGTGAGTATGGCGTGAACAAAACTCTCGATGCGTACAGCAGGGAAAATAAGTGCTGAACGCCTCAGCATTTTGTTCGGTGTGTACAATGTATTTTCAATGAGGAAACTCACATGAAAGTTTCACCAGATTATGGTATTAACTCAAGAAATCCACAGATAGTCGTGAAAAAATTTGGACACCCCTTTAAATATTCAGTTCTTTATTAAGAAATGATTATATATCCATATCTAACCTAGTTTTTGTTTTTATTTGCATTTTTTAACATTTGTTTTAGCCATTTTAAGTGGGAATGAACGTGGGAGTGTCCTAAAAAGATGTGGGGTGTCCTAATTTATTCCTCACTATTTGTTTAAAATTACATTTTACAGAAAATTTGAAGAGTCTTTAATTCATTTTTAATTATTTAGTTGTATTACATGAATCTCCCAGTATTTTTAACATTGATATTAAATACACATATGTCCAAATATGTTAAAAAAAAAAAAGCACACAGGCTTATAGAGGGTGTCCTAATTTTTTCACATGGCTGTATATAGACATGAAAACATTTAAGTCTATAAATAATGATGTATGTGTAATAAAGTGGAATGAAACAGGAAATAAGAATGGAGCAAGGTAACTGAAATTTACTCAATACATAGTGGAGAAGTATTTGTTTGGAATGGCAGCTTCAAGACTCTTCCTGTAAAAAGAAACTAATCTCCCACAGTGCTCAGGCGGGAGATTGGTCCATTCTTCTAAACAGACTGCCACTGAGTCCTGAAGATTCCAGGGGGACGTCTTGTGAATCCTGATCTTTAGTTTTTTCCACAAATTTTCAATTCAATTTCAATCAGGTGACTGACTGCACCATTCTAACAGCTTGAGTTTATTTGCTGGAAAACGATTGAGAAGTTCCAGTGTCCTGCTAGAAGGTCAACCGCCGTCTCATCCTCACCATCCTGGTGGATGGCAGTGTATCATTTTCAAGAATATCCCATTCATTGTTCTTTCAATCATATAAAATCTGGCAGTGCTATGAGAGGAAAAATGACCTGACATTGTGATGATTCCACCTCCAAACTTCACTGTTAGAAGTGTTTTTTGGTTTAGTGTTCAGTGTCATTTCTCCTCCAAACATGGTGTGAAATTTGACAGCCAAAAAGTTCTATTTTCATCTCATCTGACCACACTATATTCTCCCAGTATTTCAAAGGTTTGCCGAAATGCTCCGCTTTAATAATGGAGTGTGGTGGTGGTATGCGTTGGAGAGACAAGAAATGAAAATCCTTAGAAGCAAGACAGATCCATATGTCCCTTTGCTAGTGGTATTCCAGAAACTTGACAGCATCTGCAGTCTCTATAACAGGACTGGAATTTGTCAAATGTCGCTGCAGTTTTTCATTAACCGATCTGAAAAAGAAAAAATCTTACAAAACACTGAATTAATGTATTGCTTCATTGAAGATCACATCATATTGTCCAAACCAAGTCAGTGATGCCAACCATTCAGTTCAATTCAGAACACCTCTGTTAGACAATTCTTCTTTTTATTACCCCAAAATTGGAATCATAAAATGCATTTCTTTCTGGATTTTCCAAACTGTTCAAAAACAGCAAGTTTAAAAACATCCAAAAAAAAAACTGGATAACAGATGGGAAGGTTGTTATAGCAATCAGCAAAAGAAAAAAATAAACGGGCATTTAATTTATATTAAAATGTCAAAAACCTTTACTTTGAAACACACAATTTTCATTTAACTATGTGAACTTTGGCAGTACCGCATCAATCAAGAGCGTAAACGGTTGTCAGAATTAGCATGTGGCGGCATCCCTCAGAGTATTCTATGTCAGATCATTAACAACCTCAGGGCGAAATCCTCAACACGTCCACAGTGACGGTGTCCAAGAGCAGCGACTCACGCCCCGGTGTGAGGACGACCGAGCAGAGTGCAGCCGGTGAGGAGGAGCGACAGTGATGAAAGCCAGACGGCGAAACGGTTCCTGAACAGGTTCGTGAGGTGAAGCAGAGCGCTGACTGAAACATGCTACGTGATTACGCTGTGAGGAAGAAAGAGAAATGAGAAGTTTTACAGCTCAGACTGAACTGACTTCACTTTTCACATGCAGCGGTGCCTGAACACCAGAAATGTTACAGAAACAATCAGGAATCTAATTCGCCATCCAAGTTTGAGGTCTGTTCCTCGTTTCCACCTTCGTGACTGATGGAGAATAAGATGGTTAGACACCCGTTCGTGTGTGCAGGCTATTAATTTAGATTTTGTTCTGTCAGTTTATGGAAAGAGGCGACATGACAGTGGAGGTGCTATCCCCCTTGTTAGCAAAATCACCCCTTGCTATCCTGCCATCCCCCCATCCCCGTTCATTGGTGTAAATTGAGGGGAGGACAGGGGAGACATTGTCATCCCAACCTGGAAAAAAGAGAGAATTGTCCTCCAGTATCATAAATCTTTCTATATCATGTTACATAAATGAATAAAATGACTTTGAACAACCTATCCTAAGCAGAGGTGCAAAAAAATTGTAGACTTGCAACTTTTTTCTCAAACATGTGGGACTTTGCAACTTATTTCTTTAAAAATTATGATTCCCTCATAAATTTGCAATTTTTTTTCTTGTAAATATGCAACATTTTCCCTGTAAATTTTCAATTTTTTTTCTCATAAATTTGCAAAAAGAAAAAATCAAAAATTTGTAACTTTCTTCTCATAAGTTTGCAACTTTTTCTGAAATTTGTGATTTTTTTCATGGAAAATCTTAACTTTTTTCTCATAAATTTTCAATACGCATATGGTTGTTGGTTAATTTTTTATTTGAATTTGCAACTTTTTTACATTTTAAAGTGACAGTTTTTTTTTCTTGTAAACACGTCTAAACATGTGTTTTATGACTTACAAGACATAACAAGAGCGAAATCACTTAAATGTCTCATATTGATGTTTATTTTTAATTCTGGTGTTTGAAGGGAGAGAATGAAAAGATTGTGACATGAACCTGTAAGACTATGAAAGAATTTTTTGTTTGTTTGTTTGTTTGTTTGTTTTTTAGAAAAAAAGGCATAAGATACCATTTTAGACAATGTAAGATTTGTTTTTACAGGGGATTTATAGCCTCCAGAATGTGTCTTTAAATTGGCATCTTTTATCATATCTTTTGCACCTGTATTATTGCAAATTTGTACCTAATTTACATTTATATATTTGTACCTTAAGCTAAATGGGTGAATACCTCCGTCCCCATTGTTAAAAAAAAATAACAAATCACCTACTGGATATGATTATTGTACATTTACATGACAAAAAAAGGCTCAAATTTGCAAGAAAAGTTGCAAATTTACATGGAAAATGTCATGAATTCCTAAGAAAGCTATTACAAATTTATGAGAAAATAGGCACACATTTCTGATAAAAAAAAAAAGCCACAAATTTATGAACAGAAAGTTTTAAACTTACAATTGTGGTGGGTTGGTGTAACCCCCACAACAGGCTGGACAGACACAGCGCTCGGCTAGAGCAAGTAACAGAACAGTGAAATGTGTGTATTAATGTCTACAGGCAGCCCCGCTTCTTCTGGCTCACTACTGTGATGTTAATGTGCCTTTTATGCATTGTGTTCATGTGTCCTGTCCTTACTGTGACCTAGAGACTGAGATCAATATGTAGATGTGCCTTGTAACCTCTTTGTCTTGCAGCTGGAGCAGAGGCCAGCAATCTGCCTATTGTGATGTATGTCTCTCAAATGCAAATGTCTCATGCCTGTTCTGCAATCTCTTTGATCATACCAACTGCTGGGGAATGCTCTTTTATGTATTGTTGTAGTTGGGTATATATACTGCACTGTAATCCATGCTCATTCTCTCTCATTCACTCACTCTTCAGCTGCTGCTGCAGACACACACTGTGTCTCCTCCTCTGAGAGCCTGAGGATCCCGCTCCGGTCTGCTCACACTTGCACCGGAGCAGGGATCCTGTGAAGGCGGTATGATTCAATAAACTCTACTTAAAACTCTCATCGCTGCCTTTATTTTATCATCCGCTTCACAATGAAAAAATTTACAAATTTACCTGAAGAAAGTCACAAATTTCAACAACTATCCACTCTATTAAGGATATGACTGGAAATATTACCCATGAGCCTGAAGAAATAAATAACTCCTTCAAAAAGTTTTATGAAAACCTCTACTCATCTCATATTAACCCATCTGACTCAGAGATAAATAAAGTTTTGGACAATATTAACTTACCATGATTAAATAATGAACAGATTGCAGCTCTGGATGCACCTCTTCAGGTGTCTGAACTCCAGGAGGCACTTAAGCACATCCCAAACAACAAGGCTCCAGGACCAGATGGTTTTCCTGTAGAATTTTATAAAGAATTCTGGCTTGTGATGGCACCTATTTTCTTTAAAATGGTGAATCAAATTAAAGAAGATAATGTAATCTCTCCAGATATGAATTTGGCTAGTATTATCCTGCTCCTTAAACCTTGAAAAGAATCTATGCTTCCATCCAGCTACCGTCCCATCTCACTTATGAATGTCGATCTTAAAACAATTTGCAAAGCTCTCGCCAAAAGGCTGGAAAGGATAATTCTGGTTATTATACACCCAGATCAAACAGGTTTCATCAAGGGTAGGCACCCAGCTAATAATACACGCAGGCTATTTAATTTAATAGACTACTGCAAGATTAATAACTTAGAAACTACAATCCTGTCCCTGGATGCAGAGAAAGCCTTTGACCGTGTTAACTGGAAATTTCTTTTTATGGTGTTAAACAAGTTTGGGTTTGGTTCATCTTTCATAAACTGGATTAAAAGACTATATAAGATAAGAGATAAGAGATAAGATAAGCCTTTATTAGTCCCACAACGGGGAAATTCCAGGATTGCAACAGCACAGGGATAGCAACACTCAGAGCAACAATCAGAAGGCAAGAAAAAAAAACAAGCAAGCAAGAGCAGCTAATAAACATATGTACGTATTACTATAAAATATATATATATACACACACACACAGACACACAGTGCAGAGCATTGTAGCTGGATGGAATAAATATATGAATATATGAACACACAGTGCAGAGCATTGTAGCTAGGTGGAATAAATATGCAAGTATATAAACACACACAGTGCGGAGCAATGTAGCTAGATGGAATAATATGTAGATATATAAATATATAAACACACCCAGTGCTGAGCATTGTAGCTAGATGGAATAAATATGCAAATATATAAACACACACAGTGCAGAGCATTGTTGCTAGATGGAATGAAACAGCATAACCGTCTACTTAGTTATCCTACATGGTATGATTATGTGCCCATACATATTCTCACCCTCCATAGCGACCGGTATGTTCCTAGTTGTATGCCGGAGGGGACCATTGTGTAAGTCTATTGCATCTTTTGCATTCAAAAAACTATTAGTTTGTTACGTCTTTTTGCTATCTCTGCGAGCAGCCCTGCTTAGGTTGTACAGTCTGACAGCCGTTGGTAGGAAGGACCTACGAAACCTCTCGGTTGTGCACCTGGGATGATGTAGTCTGCTGCTAAATGAGCTCCTCAGTGCATTCAGTATGTCCTGCATAGGGTGGAACTCGGACTCCAGCAGAGATGACAGTTTAGCCACCGTCCTTCTCTCTCCTATCTCCTCCATCGGATCAAGGCGCTGCCCCAGGACAGAGCTAGCTTTCTTAATCAGTTTGTTCAGTCTCTTCCTATCGGCTGCAGTAATGCCACTGCCCCAGCAGACCACTCCAAAAGTGATGGCTGATGCCACCACCGTGTCATAGAATGACTTCAGCAGCGCCCCTTGTACACCAAAAGACCTGAGTCTCCTCAGCAGGAACAGCCTGCGCTGTCCCTTCTTGTAGAGTGCATCAGTATTGTGTGACCAGTCTAGTTTATTGTTCAGATGAATACCCAGGTACTTATAGGATGTCACCATCTCGATGTCTGTTCCCTGTATATTTACTGGTACTGTGAGGGGCTGCCCATGCCTGCGGCAGTCCACCACCAGCTCCTTAGTTTTCCTCGCGTTGATCTGGAGGCAGTTCCGATGGCACCAGTCCACGAAGTCCTGGATAAGCCCTCTGTACTCAGCTTCATCTCCATTGGAGATGAGGCCAACGATCGCAGAGTCATCAGAGAACTTCTGTAGATGGCAGTGTGTTGTGTTGTGTGAGAAGTCCGCAGTATAAAGAGTGAACAGGAAGGGAGCCAGCACCGTTCCCTGGGGGGCCCCCGTGCTACTGATGATCGTGTCGGACACACAGTCCCGGGTTCTCACAAACTGAGGCCGGTTCGTGAGGTAGTCCAGGATCCATGATGACAGGTGCTGGTCCACCCCTGCGCGCAGCAGCTTGTCCTTCAGGATCATCGGTTGGATGGTGTTGAAAGCACTGGAGAAGTCAAAGAACATGATCCTCACCATATTCCCGGGCTTCTCCAGGTGGGACAGAGAACGGTGAAGGAGGAAGATCACCGCATCCTCCACCCCAATGCCATGCTGGTAGGCGAACTGGAGTGGATCCATCGCTGGTTCCACCAGGGGGCGGAGGTGAGCAAGGAGCAGTCTCTCCAGGGTCTTCATCAAGTGGGACGTCAAGGCCACCGGTCTGTAGCTGTTCAGGTCTTTGGGGTGGGAAGTTTTTGGTACAGGTACCACACAAGATGTTTTCCACAGCTGTGGTACCCTCCCCAGTTTCAGGCTCATGTTGAAGATATACGTCACAATCCCACACAGCTGGTCTGCACAGGACTTGAGGAGCTTTGCGCTGATGCCGTCCGGTCCCGGCGCCTTCCTCGCCTTGATCTTCCTCAGCTCCGTCCTCACCTGGGTCCTGGTCAGGGTCAGGATGGGGGGCTGTGTGTTGGGAGTGGGGGGGTGTTGGTGGAGTGGGGAAGTGGGCAGCAGGACTTGATTTCTTTAGAGGCAGCAGTGGTTGTTGTGCAGTCAGGGGGGAGGGCGGTTGGTCAAATCTATTGAAAAACAGATTCAGGTTGTTCGCCCACTCCCTGCCCCCTGTGGCCTGGGGGGAGGTATTCTGGAGCCCCGAGATGGTTTTGAGGTTTCTCCAGACCCCGCTGATGTCGCTCTGTTGCAGCTTGTCCTCCATCTTCTTCCTGAAGCTGTCCTTGCCTTCTGTATAACTGTCCAACTGCATCTGTCCGAACAAATGATCAGACTTCCGGAAGCTTTAATCTCCAGAGAGGTATTAGGCAGGGGTGTCCACTCTCTCCCTCACTTTTTACCATCTTTATTGAACCATTAGCAGCAGCCATACGACAAAATGTTGATATCAGAGGTATTCACAACTTGAGAAAAAGAACACAAGATAAGTCTTTATGCTGATGATGTATTGATTTTCCTTGAAAACTCACAAAGATCTCTTCTTCAGACAGTGGCGCTCATTGATAAATTTTCATCATTATCAGAATACTCTATTAACTGGGGTAAATCAATAGTTCTACCTATAAAATGTAATTTCTCAGATACATCATCTATTCCATTACAGTCAGGTGATATTAAATATTTAGGAATAGATATTTTCCCCAGGCTCTCAGAGTTATTATGACTAAATCACATTCCCCTTTTAAAAACAATACAAGATGGCCTTACACGCTGGAGGACACTACCTATATCACTAATGGGAAGAGTCGCAACCATTAAAAGGATGGTCCTTCTTAAAATCAACTATTTGTTCTTAGTGATTCCTACCCAACCATATATGGCCAGGCATAAGACTTTAGACTCAAATATAAGTAATTTTTTTTATGAAAAGATAAACCATCGTGGATTAGTTTAAAAACTCTTCAAAAAGCGAAAGAGTGCAGAGGCTTAGATTTACCAAATTTTTTAAATTACTTTTTAGCCAATAGACTGCAGTTTGTTTCAAAATGGACAAAATCAACCCCACTAGGAAACCCATGGTTAGATGCTGAACAGGCTCTCTGTGGGTCACTAAATATCTCTGACTTACCTTTTATAAGTCCCTGTATTAAACACCATGACTGTTTTAAAAGCATTAATATCAGCTCCTCTCTGACGGCTTGGTGGAAATTTTTAAAAATAACGGGGTCTTCACTTGTCCCCTGTAAACTCACACCACATTTGGAACAATCCCCGGCCGGCTGGCCTCGTCTCCCGGAGGGGTCTGGGTCTGGCCCTGGGCCCCTGGTGCTGGGGGGGGGGGGGTTCCCCCCTGGTCCGGGGTTGGGTGTGCACTGGTGGTGCAGGTTGGCCCCTGTGTGTCCTTGCGTGGCAGGGTCGTGTTCTCCCTGGGGCCCTGGCGGCACCCTGGGGCAGATGTTTGTGTCCTGGGTCGCCCTCAACGTCCACTGGGGTCTGCGGGTGTGGGTGTGTATGTGTGTGTGTATGTGTGTGACAGTGGGTGTGAGTGGGGGCTTATGTATGAGCGGGTGCGGAAGTGGGTGTGTGTGTTGTCAGTGGGCAGGTGGGGCTGTGTGTGGGTGTAGGTGGGCATGTGTGATGGTGGGTGGGGGTGCGTGTGTGTATGGGTGCGGTTACCCGTGGGTGGATGTCTGGGGGTGGAGGATGTGTCTATGGGTAGGAAAGCTTTGTTGAGTGGCGGGGGTGAGGCAGTCCATCTAGTGGCATGGGGGGTTGGGCGTTTCGGGGGCCTGCTTGTCCCGGCCGCCCTGCTGTTGTGTCGTGGGGGTGGAGTGCTTTGTCGCATTGCCCCCGGTCTCATTGGCGGTGTGTGTGTGTTGGTGCTTGGGGGTGGTTGGGGGGGCCGTTGGCGTAGGTTGGTGGCCATGTTTCCGTCGGGTTGCTCCAGGGTGGCTGTAGCTGCAGGGCAGCCTGCCGCTGTTGGTGTACGTCTGGGGTTGGTGGTCGGTGTGCTTGCGTGGGCGATCGGGAGTGTCGCTTGGCATGTGGGGCGCCGTGTGGGTCCGGCCATTGTTCACTATTGTGACTATTGCTGTCCATGTTTGTGTGTGTAAGATGAGTGGGATTGGGGTATGGCTGCCCCATCATGTTTGTGGTGCTGGGAATGCCAGGGCATGATGCTGGTGGGTCCTGGGCTGCTCACACTGGTGGCCCTTGCCCTGGGTTGGGATTTGGGGGCAGTGGGTGGCCTCATGAACCAGTTTGCAAGCTGGCTTCTGGGGGGACGGCCTCGCTTTTAGACCGCCTCCCTCCCAGTCTTATTTCCTGCCCTCCCCCTCCCCCTTACTCTGGGTGGAATATACATCTTCTTGCATACATTTAGGGCTTTGGGGTGGGGGTGTGCCACACTGTGCTGGCGAAGGGGATACCTTTGCGGTGCGGTGGGGCTGCCCTCATGTCAATTTTAATTGCATTTTAGACACTGAGGGCTTGGGGGATGGGGGGCCACACTGCCCATCGCAGTGGCTAGCGGTGCTCCAATCACCATCCCCTCAATTTTAATTGCACTTTGGTATTCCACACATTTGCACACAATTACATCATATAACCAACATACACCCACCATGTTTTGCACGGGGGAGGGGGGTGGGGGTCTTCCCCCACCCCCGTTGCACTCCTCCTGCTGGGGGCATGGGGGCCCAGTGGAGAGCCTGGGACCCGTCATGTTGTCAAAATCCCTGGGTGCTACTGAATGTATAGATACAACCAAGGGAATGAGAGGGGGGCTGAGTATGACTGTAAGTGAGAATGAGGGGGTGATGAATGAGGTGGTGATGGTGGGTCAGTTGTGTGCAGCGCTTTGCATGTCAGATGGCATCTGAGGGTACCTGCAGTGGTCTTCTGATCAGTCGCTCCAGTGGACGCTGGGGGTGGGGGTCTGCTTCTGTGGCCTGCGCCGGCGGTCTCCCCGGCCACTGCCGGGCACTGGTGCGCATTCAGGCTCGCTGCATCTGCTTCACAGCCGCCTTACGAAACAAGGGTGAATGAGGGGTGAGTTTGAAGGGGTACAGGAGTGAGAGAGAATGGGTTGGTCCGGGTGAATGAGAGGGAGTTAGTGCATATGGGTGTGCATGGGAGCATGTGGGTGTGAAGGTGTGGGAGGGGTGTGTCTGCAAGTTGGGAGGTGCTGGATTAAGAGGGGTAGTGCCTCTCGGCAATGTGGGTTCCCCTGGGCGGGGGGGGGGACTTCTTTGGGCATGGGGGTACCCGGGGTGTGCGGCAGTGGCGCTGGGGCAGGCCCGCTGTGGGGGTGCCTGGGGAGGCTCGCGCCGGGGGTTGGTGGCACTGCCTTGCCTGCTCAGGGTTCCCGGGGGGAGAGCTGCTGCGACCAGCCCCCCCACTTCGTATGTTTCCTGACAAACCACTCACATGCACACACTTATTTTGCATGCACTCTCATATATATGTACGCAGATGTACAAGCACAAGTGTCTCTCCTTTAACAGGTGCGGAAACCAGTCTCGTGTTGAGACATCTTCGATAGAAGAAGCAGTTTGTCTTTTGTTTGTTTTAGTTGTTGGTTTGTTTGTTTTGTTTTGTCTGTTCCCCTCCCTTTTCTTTCCCTCTCCACACACTTCCTTTCCCTCTTCCCCATCCTGTTGGGTCTTCCATGGGTAAAATAATTAAAATAAAGTATTAAAAGTTATTACAGGAGGAGTTTACAACAATATACAATACACAGTCAGGTACTGTATAAGCTCCTCTTGGCAAAGTAAATCTGTTTTGGCACAATAAGGGTGACAGATCCCTGTTCTGCTTGCCTAGCTGCCTGACAAGACGGGGGGGGGGGGGGCGAATTAAGAAAGTCACAAATTTATTTGAAAAAGTTGCAATTTTACAAGAAAAGAAACCATTTGTTTTAGAAATGACATGAAAGTTTAACAGAAAAAATGCTGAAGGTAATTTTATTTCCCCTTCACAAAATGCAGAGGAGCCCCGTGGCATTTGCGTACTCTGCTTTATAGGCAGAAACAGCTCTGGACCTAATGCAGGGTCAAGGCCTCTTTTAACGGATAATTTCCAAATACCCAGACTGAGCTCATTGCCGGCATGGACCCTACACACTCTGTACTACGTGGCTCTTTCCTGTCACAAAAATGTGCCCTCTGAGCCCGTGACATCATTACATCAAAGCAACACAGATCGTTGTGATCAATAACATCACCTCCCAGCGTATCGCCTGCTGGACAGAAATCAGTTAGCATCGAGTCAAACTGTCGTCAGTAAAGGTAAGTCATCAGTAAAACCATCCATGCGTGCGGTTCCTATTCACAGCACCCAACAGTCCCTGCAGCGGAAACATAAATGTCCGAGCCGGAATTGGAACGGACTCTTGATTTCCAGAAGGCAACGTTGATGTCATCTAACAAAGACGCCAACTCCATCCAGTACTAGTGGACTCAGACATGATGCTTTTCAGTTTTTTTGAAATATTAAGGGATGACTCATTTTTTCACAACTAAACACGCCACAAAAAACCCGACACTTGGACCTGTTTTTGCCCTTAATCAGCATACGAGACACTCTGAATTTTTCCAGGAGAACTTGATGTTTGTTTCCTGGAGGTGAGAGCGGGAGTAATTTTTTTTTTTTTTTTTTTCCAGCACTTAGGCTCCTCTAATTAACTGTTAACAGGGTAATTGTGACGCTAAGAGGCAACCTTTAAGCTCCCTAGAAATCAATCAAATAAAATCAAAGTGTTGCTTCCAGCTAAAATTTAATGGGAGCTCTCTTTTTTTTTTTACAGCCACGGTGACTTCATGGGGCACAGTGGAAGCAGAATGGAAATCCACCGAACTCTACTAAAAGCTTGTGCTGTCATACAGCAGGTTCAGAAAAGCTCTTAGTTAGGCAGTGATAAAGGGCTCATGGCATGCTTTTCCATGTTTTTTGACCAGTTTAAAACAGTGTTTTGTCATGATGAAAGTGTCTAAAGTTTAAAAAAATATATAGGGCTGTGCACTGATTAAAAATGTTAATCACATATTTTTCTGTAATTGTAATTAATCACTTAACTTGAGAGAATCTGTAAAAAAGTATACTTTAGCATGTTTTAATTGCATTGTGACCATTACAGTAAATACAAAAACAATGCTAGAACAGGGGTTCCCAATTAGTATTAAAACTACAATATTTAATTTTTGGTTTTGTTGTTGTTGTTGTTTTTAATTTCTTTTTGATTTTGAAACAGTAAGACAGGAAGTCAGTGTGTTATGTCCACAAACCTGGTGAATAAGGAGGCTGACAGAGATGCAGACCTGAACTCTGCTTTATTGTAGCTAGAGAACAAGCAGCATACGAGGCACCGTAGCGGAGTCATCCAGGGCAAGGGGAAGCCCTCATAGCGGATGCCCCTTAATAATGGGCGGTGTGATGACGCAACCGGAAGGCGGCGTCATCACACCGCACTTCACAGTGAAACCCCACATAAAACTCCCCCCCTTTACAAAGTACAAAAACACATGCCAAATTAAACCCACCCTAATTTGGAAACACAAACACAAAAAAGCACACCAAAATAAAACAACAAAAGTAAAAGCAGAGTATAAAACACACTAAAAAACTAAAATAGGACCAGTGGGTCGACTACCACATGGCCCACACAGCGCAGTGGATTATTCTGCCACTGTTTCTTCTTTTTTTTTTTTTTTTTGAATGAACTAAAAATAGTCATACTCCTAAGTAACACACAAAAACAGGAACTATTAAACAACATCAAATCTTTTCAGCTCAGTCCTCCAAGTAAATGGTGGGTCAGGTTGGGGGGGGGGGGGGCTGCGGCAACCCCACAGCAGACACGCCACTGGAGGTGGCAGTCCCCCGGAGTGAGGACCGGTCTTCGAGATGCAGGAGCCTGGATCCCAAACCACCTTCACCGACCCCTGCCCAGCCTCGCCACCCAGAGCATCCCCTGGACACGCTGTAGCCGGTTAGCATGCCTCATCGAACCATCTGACAGCCGGAAGCACGCCGCTCCTAACTTTGCCACTATTCTCAAGCATGCTGAAAGTTTCACCTGCTGCCATGTAGTCCAGCTTCGCCTTGGTCTTTCATCAACCCACACCCAAACCCAGTCTATGACCTGAAGTGGGACCTTACTCGGCCTGATGCACTGCTGAGCATGTGGTAACACCATGCTTGTATGTGGTCCTGCCCCGTCTTCTTCTGCTAGCGATGCAGCGGTCACCGTTGTGGCAGAAAACCCCTCACCCAACTGCGGCCGAGTACTGAAGATGTCCGGTGTCCCCTTGGTGTCACTCGTTGGAACAGGCATCCCACCCTCATGCTCTGCCCAACACTAAGCAGGTACTGGGCAACGTGATGGCAGGGCTGCTTGTCACTTCTTCGTAACAAACCATGTCGTCGTCAATCACCAGAGCCTGCGAGCCCCAACGACCACAACCGGACCATCCGTTCTCAGTGCTGTCTCTGATGGCAAAACCCAGTCCGTAGAATAGGTCACACCCCAAGATGTTTTCACTGCACTCCACCACTTGGAACGTGAACTCATACACCGCTTCAGACTTGTAGCGAGCAGTCAGCTCCACAGGCCCGACATTGCACAGTCTGTTTCTGCCATAGCCGTACAACGGCGCTGGGTTACTCCTAATCCTGTGGTAAGGGAAAAACCTCTTCACCGTGGCCCAATTCAGCATTGACTGCAACACCGCCGTGTCAAGCAGTAATGGTACCTCAACACCGTCCAATTCCACAGTACAATACAAATACCTGTTGATGATGGGACTCACCAAGTGAATGGTTGTTGCAGGCGGGCAGGGAAATTTCTCCAGTGGGCTCCCTGGCTCTGATAAACAGCAAACTCTGGCGTAATGATTCAAGCACCCACACTTGTTGCATCGTTTCCTTCTTGCCGAGCACACTCTTGCTTTTAAACGGTGCGTCAAGGACCCACAACCCCGCAAACAGGGTTTCCTGGGGCAGACCTTCAACTAGTAGCATTAGCCTCGTAGTCTTCGTCCATGCTATCTTCATGCTCAGGGTCTATAACATTCATTGATGTGGGTGGCTCCGGCGGCTTCTGTGACTGGTGCCACTTTAGCTCTGAAGCTAGCTTATCGGCGGCCTCCACCTAGAGAGCTAGCTCAACAGCCCTAGCTAATGTCAAGCCATTAGGCCCTGGTAATAGCCTAGCACATAGTTCAGCATTGCACTTGTGCTCAGCCAATTGGTCTTGCACCAGCTCGTCTTCCAGCGGCCCAAAACGGCACTCACTAGCTAACTGCCTTAGGTCAGCAAGGTATTGATGAATTGGCTAACTGACTCTTTGGCGTCTCTGGCGAAAGCAAATTCTCCGTACCGTCATGCTGTCCAGGGTGGTAAAATGGTTAGCCAGCAGCTCCATGACGTCCTCATACAAGTCGGTCGCGCCGAGCATCCGCAAAATCCTCTGGCCCTCAATACCCAGGTTGTGGACAAGAAGAGCACGTGTCCTCACCTTGTTGAGCTTCCCGAGGTCCAGCGCCATGACGTACGTTTGGAAAGCCTCTAACCAGCGAGGCCATGGCACCAGTGGCTGGCCGGGAACCTCTAGGAAGGGACTGGTGTAACGCACGCCTCCATCCATTAATCCTTAGTCATCAAATGTTATGTCCACAAACCTGATGAATAAGGAGGCTGACAGAGATGTGGCACTGAACACTGCTTTATTGTAGCTAGAGAACACACAGCATATGAGGCACCGTAGCGGAGTCATCCAGGGCAAGAGGAAGCCCCCATAGCGGATGCCCCTTAATATAGGGCGGTGTGATGACGCAACAGGAAGGCGGCGTCATCACACTGCACTTCACAGTAAAACTCCACATAACACAGTGCTTCAACTTTCCTAATTATCTCAGCAAGTGAAAGTACAAACAGACTAATTCTCCATTGATTTCCAGAGTACACACATAATCCTAATCTGAATGGTGAGTAAGATGCTTTTTTAATCTTTGTTTACCCCATACCAGAGTGAGTGGTCTCCTGAAGTTGGTGTTTTCCTTTGCTCACCTTCTCTCTTCTCATACTATTCAGTGAGCATCGCCAATCAATGAGCACTGTCAGGGGTATGGGCTTGAAGGAGGGTGTGTGCGCAAGATGAGGTAGTGTGGGCTATATTAATCATATATTCCATAACCTACATATGTTGAAGCATGTGGAAATGTTTGGTAATTACATATGTAAAGCAACTTCACACCTCTGAAAGAACAAAGGCTCTCAACCGCCAAGTGAAGAACAAAGACGTTCCCAGACACTGCGGTGGAGACCGGAGGAGCTCCCCTCACCCCCTGGGCGAGGAGAGGAAATACCAAGACAATGGGGGGATTAAGATAATGAGGGATGTCAGCCTTTGTTATGCATGTCTTTTGTTATGTGCAAGTATAAAGTCAGTGAGCCGGAGATATTCGGCCTCTTTTCCTTCTGCTACCTCTGCACTTGATGAGACTTGTTAGGAGAGCTGATAATTAAACTTTGGTTTATATATCAAATCGCCTCATCATTTCAAGCTCTTCTACACTGGTGACCCCTGACGCGAGTATGGTCCTGAGGCATACCCTCGCAATCGACTCATCCGTGGCGACCCAGGCAGACGCCAGCGACCACGCAGACGGGGGAACAGATGGACGACTGTCCCCCCCGGCAGAAGGGATTGAGAGGGCTCAACCGAGCACCAGTACCGCTGTGAGAGCCGAAGCAAGGCACTCTCACCCTGCGGACACAGCAGTGATGGTATACACAAATGCCGTCGCTGTCAAGCTGCCAGACTTCTGGCAAGAAGACCCCGCCTCGTGGTTTCAGCAAGCTGAAGCCCAGTTTGCACTGGCGGGCATCACGGCTGACGATACCAAATTCTACCATATCATCTCCAAACTCGACGCCGCCACTTCGAAGTGTGTGCAGAGCATGATCCGCCGGCCGCCGGCCCAAGACAAATATGAGACGCTTAAAGCAACCATCGTGGCGAATTACGTCCCCTCAGCTGAAGAGAGAGCCGAGAAGATCCTGGCGGTCTACGGCCACAGAGGGTGCAAACCTAAAGCCCTCATGGAGGATTTGCTACAGCTTAAAGAAGAGGACAATGACAACTTCCTCTTCCAATTCATATTCCTCAGCACGCTGCCGCCACACATGAGAGGGACGCTCGCCAACATGAGATGCAACAACCACCAAGATTTCCGCGTGCTGGCCAATGAAGCTCATCGGCTCGTCAACGCCTGCAAGGAGCTGACACCCACAGCAGCATCCGCAGACCTCAACGCTGATGCCCGGAACCACGAAGAGCCACAACCCACTGAGCAGATCCAGCCCGCGGTGACAGCGACACGGCCAAAACGTAACAGACAGAGCGACGTCTGTTATTATCACCACCGTTTCGCCGAGAAGGCCCGCAAATGCGTTCCCCCCTGCAAATTTAAACGCCAAAGCCGAGAGCCATTAACGGCAGCGGTTCTCGGCGAGAAGAATAAGCTGTTGTATGTGACAGATGGACACACTGGCAAGCAGTTCCTCATCGACACAGGAGCTCAGCTGAGTTTCGTCACGCCCTCCCACGCAGATCGAGCCATGGGCGCCCGGGGCAACGGAGCGGTGGCAGCCAACGGCTCTAACATTGACACTTTCTGCGAAAAGAGCCTGCACCTCCACATCCACGGCCGCAACTACAGATGGACATTTGTTGTAGCGGCGGTGAGTTTTAACTTGTTAGGCGCAGATTTTTTGTGTGCACATGGGTTATTAGTGGATCTAGCAAATAGGCGCTTGGTTAATGCACTGTCCTTTGCTTCTATTCCATGCTCAGCTCGAGTTTCTCCACCACCTGTGCAGGCTAACGTCACCACGGCAGGAGGTAAGTTTGAGCAACTCCCCACCCAATTTCCAGCACTCACAATTCCCAAATTCTCAGCCACTGTGGCTAAACACGGGGTTGAACACTTTATTCCCACAAAGGGCCCACCCGTATTTGCCAAAGCTCGCCGCTTAGACAGAATCAGAATCAGAATCAGAATCAGATTTATTGCCATTGTTCATGTAATACACAAACTAGGAATTTGTCTCGGTGCCATGCTGCAACATTAAAAACATAATGAGAAAAAGGGATAAACTAAAAAACTAAAGGACTAGAAACGTGCAATAAGTGTAGAAAAATAAGTAATAATAAGTAATAATAATAATAATAATAATAATAGTAATAATGAGTAGTACTAGTCAAGGCAGTTTTAAAAAATTAGCATGTAGCAGATAATGTGAAGTACCACATAGTGCAGTCGATAATGCAACAGAAAAACAGTGATGAATGACGTGAGTCTGGTTGAGCTGCTGTACATAGTGCACGAGAGTCAAAATGTTCAGCAGTCTGATGGCAGAGGGGAAAAAGCTGTTCATGTGCCGGGAGGTTTTAGTCCGAATGGACCGAAGCCTTCTACCTGAGGGGAGGGGGGCAAACAGCACGTGACCAGGATGTGAAGGATCGGCTATGATCCGGCCAGCACGCCTCCGGGTCCTGGAGATGTACAGGTCCTGGAGAGATGGGAGCTCGCAGCCTATCACCTTCTCAGCAGTGCGCACGACGCGCTGCAGCCTTAGTCTGTCCCTGGCAGTGGCTCCTGCATACCACACAGTTATGGAGGAGGTGAGGATGGACTCGATGATGGCCGTGTAGAACTGCACTAACATCTTGGTGGGTAGCTTGAGCTTCCTCAGCTGCCGCAGAAAGAACATCCTCTGCTGGGCCTTTTTGATGAGGGAGCTGATGGTTGGCTCCCATTTGAGGTCTCGGGTGATGGTGGTGCCTAGGAAGCGGAAGGAATCTGCAATGGTGATGGGAGAGCCTGTGATGGTGAGGGGGGGCAGGGGGGATGTGACTTTCCTGAAGTCCACAATCATCTCCGCTGTCTTCAGAGCATTCAGCTGCAGGTTGTTGTGGCTGCACCAGGACACCAGCTGGGCCACCTCTTCCCTGTAGGCGGGCTCGTCGCCGTTGGAGATGAGCCCGATGAGGGTGGTGTCGTCCGCAAACTTAATCAGCTTAACAGACTGGTGGGAGGAGGTGCAGGAGTTGGTATAAAGGGAGAAGAGTAGGGGGGAAAGTACACAGCCCTGGGGTGATCCAATGCTGATGCTAACAGAGTCTGAGACAGACTTCCCCAGCCGCACATGCTGTCTCCGGTCCGTCAGGACGCGGAGACAAGACGCGGCCAAGCTCAACATAGCACGGGACGAGTTTACGACCCTTGAAAAATTGGGCATTGTTAGACGCTCGAAGAGCCCTTGGGCCTCACCACTTCACATGGTTCCGAAATCCGACGGTTCTTGGAGACCGTGCGGAGATTACCGCAGATTAAACAATGCTACAGCACATGACCGCTACCCAATTCCTCACATTCAAGATTTTTCACTACATCTGGCGGGTGCGCGCATTTTTTCAAAAATAGACTTAGTCCGCGGTTATCATCAAGTCCCAGTCCGAGCGGAGGACATTCCTAAAACAGCTGTAATAACCCCTTTCGGCCTTTTTGAATTTCTGCGAATGCCTTTCAGCCTCAAAGGCGCTGCTCAAACTTTTCAACGAATGATGGACACGGTCTTACGCGACCATCCTTTTGTCTTCGTCTACCTCGACGACATGCTGGTAGCCAGCTCGTCTGAGGAAGAACACGAGCAGCACCTCACTACGGTTTTTCAGAGACTAGAAGAGCACGGGCCAATAATCAATCCAGCCAAATGCAAATTCGGCGTGTCACAAATTGATTTTTTAGGACACAAAGTCTCTCCGAAGGGGGCAGTTCCACTTCCAGACAAAGTTCACGCGATAAAAAGTTTCCCGCGGCCACAGACGGTCAAATCGCTGCAAGAATTTTTAGGAATGGTTAATTTTTACAACTGTTTCCTCCCCCACGCAGCTCAGCTCATGCAGCCCCTATATGACGCGCTCAGAAAAAAGAAAGCTTCCAACGCGGTCGAATGGACCCCGGAGCGCGAACACGCCTTCGCGGAAGTAAAGAGCGCTCTAGCTAACGCCACATTGTTAGTTCACCCAGATCCCTTGGCCCGCATCGCACTAACCACAGACGCTTCGGACCTGGCGATAGGGGCAGTTGTAGAACAACATGTCAGCGGGATCTGGCAACCTTTAGCATTCTTTAGCAAATCGCTAAACCAAACTGAGCGTAAATACAGCACTTTTGACAGGGAGCTGCTAGCGCTTCATTTATCCATCTGCCACTTCCAGTTCTGGTTAGAAGGGCGGAGTTTCACGGCTTTTGTAGACCATAAACCGCTCACCTTTGCTATGGCTAAAATTTCAGAACCATGGTCAGGCAGGCAACAAAGACAGCTGGCTGCAATTTCAGAGTTCACCACAGACATTCGACACGTGGCAGGCAAACTTAACGTGGTAGCAGACTGCCTCTCTCGCGCTGTGACATCATCAGAGCGCGAGGAGACAGATTATCCTGCCTCAGCAGCAGAACTCTTCACTAACGCAGACACATACGCAGCACCTATCCATGCAGGGATAGATTATGCAGCCATGGTAGAGGAGCAAAGCAGTGACGCGGACGTGCGCGCACTCCTGTCTGGACCAACAGGGTTAAGGCTGGAGAAAAAGGGTTTACGCGACGGCGTGCCCCCCCCTAATATGCGATGTTTCAACCGGCCGACCTCGCCCGTTAGTACCAGCTACATGGCGCCGCCGTATTTTCGACGCAATTCACTCTCTCGCGCACCCAGGTGTGCGCGCCTCGGTTAAAATGGTCGCCGAAAAGTTTGTGTGGCCAGGCCTGCGCAAAAACGTAAAAGAATGGGCAAAAACTTGCATTTCTTGTCAGCGCGCCAAAATACACAGACACACAAAAGCCCCTCTGGAGCCTTTTCCAATCCCTGCTAGAAGGTTCGACCACGTTCATGTCGACCTCGTGGGGCCACTACCTTCCTCCCAAGGTTTCACACACCTGTTAACAATGATAGACCGCACCACACGCTGGCCAGAGGCAGTCCCTCTAGCGGCAACCACAGCGGAGGAAGTTGCTCGCGTCTTTTTGACAAACTGGGTAGCACGTTTCGGCGTCCCATCGGACATCACGTCCGATAGGGGGCCTCAATTTGTCTCAGAGCTTTGGTCAGCCATGTCCAGCAGCTTAGGGGCAACAATTCACCGCACCACCGCTTATCACCCTCAGGCTAATGGGTTATGCGAGCGTTTTCACAGGTCTTTAAAGGCTGCCCTCAGAGCCTCACTAACGGATACAAATTGGGTAAATAAACTTCCCTGGGTTTTATTGGGGTTGCGTGCTGCGCCTAAAGAGGATCTAGACGCCTCTCCTGCAGAATTACTTTTTGCACAACCTCTCAGGCTCCCAGGTGAATTTTTACCAGAGAACCCAGAGCCAGGGCATCTTCCAGTCCCAAGGTTTTTAGGCAGCAACGGACCGGACTCTCTCCCCGGTCCAGCTCATCACTCCTTTCCACGGGTTTTTGTCCCTCAAGCTTTAAAAAACGCTGAGTTCGTTTTTGTTAGGCATGAAGCTTTAAAACCAACTTTCCGCCCAGCATACGATGGGCCATTCAGAGTGCTGGAACATGGTGATAAACACTTTGTGCTTGATTTTGGGGATAGAAAAGAAACAGTCAGCATTGACAGACTTAAACCTGCCTTCTTGTTGAAAGACGAGCCTGCACAGTTGGCGAGAGCACCTCGGCGGGGTAGACCCCCCAAGAGAAAAGACTCAGCCCCCCTGCAGGGAACAATTAACCACTCTCCTTCCCACGCTGCAGATTCCTCACAAGAAGGTCCCAGCAGGACGCCTAAACAAACCCACAGCAGTTTTGGGAGAAGGTTAAAACCCAGACAGCACAGGGACTGATGCAAACTACTCCACAATTTTTCACTAATTGTGCTGCAACAGTTTAGGACTGACTTATGATTTTACTATGCTGTTATGATTACCACTGAACTCTCTTAGGGGCATGGCTGCTGGAAAGTTTCTTCTGTGGCAAGAAATGTAACACTTAGTATGTCATAGTAATTATCTTAGACTGTGAACCTTTCTATTGTCCTTTCTTAGTCGTTTGGGGGGGGGGGCTGTGGGCTATATTAATCATATATTCCATAACCTACATATGTTGAAGCATGTGGAAATGTTTGGTAATTACATATGTAAAGCAACTTCACACCTCTGAAAGGACAAAGGCTCTCAACCGCCAAGTGAAGAACAAAGACGTTCCCAGACACTGCGGTGGAGACCGGAGGAGCTCCCCTCACCCCCTGGGCGAGGAGAGGAAATACCAAGACAATGGGGGGATTAAGATAATGAGGGATGTCAGCCTTTGTTATGCATGTCTTTTGTTATGTGCAAGTATAAAGTCAGTGAGCCGGAGATATTCGGCCTCTTTTCCTTCTGCTACCTCTGCACTTGATGAGACTTGTTAGGAGAGCTGATAATTAAACTTTGGTTTATATATCAAATTGCCTCATCATTTCAAGCTCTTCTACAGGTAGCACACTTAAGGTGCATTCAGACCAAACCCAAAGTGAATTTTTCACAAGGTGCAAATATATTTAAAGTTGATTTAAACATCTGGAAAATGCGCAGTTTCATGCATTAGCGCCCAAGGGATAACACTAGCTAGTGTTCAGCCTTGAGATTCTGCCATCACCGGAGTAAAAGTATCAACGCTAGAGCGTAAACTACTTTGGAAATGAGACCGCAACTCACCTGCAGACAAATGGACCGGGAGCTCTAAGCTGTAATGTTTGTTGTTTATCAACCCACGTACTCCTTCTACAGATGTACTAACAAGGGCTAGCAGCCAGCTAGCAGAGTAAACAACCGTCATCCAAGTGAAGTTTTGGAGGAGGCTGTGACAAATTTCCAGGTGAGACCAATGTCGGATAACACTGTAAATTTAAACATGACTGTGTTTTTTGGATTTCCACAGCAGGGACAAGGCAGCTGCAGAAAGTTATGAAGGCAACTCCACCCCTCTGCAACTTGCTCAGACATGAATTCACATCTGTTTGCATGACTTAACTTGTAATCTTGCCGCACAAAAAATTTGCATTTGGTCTGAATGCACCTTTAAGGTGCCCACGTCCCCCAATGGATCAGTTTAGTGTGGTGTAAACTTTTCAAATTATATGTGGAAAAACAAGACCTACTTTTTTTTAAGCTAAGCCAGCTGCTAAAACGAATAAGTCAGCATTGCTGACAACACTTCAGGAAGTGGCCTAATAGTTAATGAGATAAATATCCCAGCTTTAAAATATACATCAGGTGAAATAAGTGAAAACCTCACCATTTTTCTCAGTAAATATATTTCTAAAGGTGCTACTGACATTAAATTTTCACCAGATGTTGGTAACAACCCAACTAATCCATACATACAAAGAAATAAAAAAATAAATGTCCATAAATTAAGTTTTGTGTAATAATATGAAATTACACAAGAAAAAAGTGTTGAACACACACAGAAAGGGTGGTGAAAAAAGGCATAGAAAGCCAAAACACCGGCTGAAACTTGTCAGCAATTAGAAGCAATCCTGCTCCTTGTCAGTGCAAATCAATATCATCTGGTTCAGTCCAAATTGATGACCTTTAAAACGGTGTCTCACAAGAAACATCTCATGATGGATAGAAGCAAAGAGCTCTCTCAAGACCTTCCCAACCTCATTTCTGCAAACATACTGATAAGATGAGATAAGATAAGATAAGCCTTTTTTTCCACCATATGATAAGATAAGATAAGATATGATAAGATAAGATAAGGTAAGATAAGCCTTTATTAGTCCCGCAATGGGGAAATTCCAGTTGGAGGCATGGGTTACAGGAGAATTTATAAACTTCTAAATGTTCTGAATGTTCCAATAAGCACTGTTGGGGTCATAATCCACAAGTAGAAAGAGCATCATTTCACCATAAACCAGCCACGGTCAAATGCTCCTGGAAAGATGCCTGATAGAGGAGTGACAAGAATTATCCAAAGAACTGTCCAAGAGCCAAGGACCACTTGTGGAGAGCTTCAGAAAGACCTAGAATTGTTTCAAAGAAAACAATAAATAATACACTCAACCACCATAACCTGTATGCATGCTTACCACGCAAGACTCCATTGCTAAAAAAAAAAAAGCATGATGAAACTCATTTAAAGTTTGCTGCTCAACATTTGGACGAGCCTGTTAAATACTAGGAGCATATAATTTGGTCAGATGAGACCAAATCTGAACTCTTTGGATGCCATAATACATACTATTTTTGGAAGAGAAATGGCATTGCACATCACCCCAAAACACCATACCAGGGGAGGTGGAAGCATCATGGTGTGGGGATGTTTTTCAGCATGCAGTACTGGCAAACTTCATGTAATTAAAGGAAGGATGAATGGAAAAATGTACTGAGACATTCTTGATTTAAAAAACTGCTGCCATATTCAATTCAATTCAATTCAATTCAACTTTATTTATATAGCGCCATTTCACAACAACAGTCATCTCATAGCACTATCAACTGTAGGGAGGACCCCCACAGTTGCAGAAAGACATATATCAAGAAGTTGAAGATGAAACAAGGGTGGATGTTTCAGCAAGACAATGATCCTGAATATGCAGCCAAGGAAACTCAGCTGGTTTCACAGAAAGAAAACAAAGCTGCTAGAATGGAATGGCCAATCACCTAACTTGAATCCAATTGAAAATCCATGAAAAAGAACTAAAGATCAGAGTGTGATATCATAATATTGTTGCTTTATTGTGAAGTGCGGTGAAGTGGCAGCCACTTCCTCTTCTGCCACTGCACCGCCCTATAAATGCCAGTGGGCATCTCTATTCGGCCTCTTTGCTGATGCACCTGCCTGGTGGCTGTATTGTGTGTCCGAAGACAATAAAGCTGAGTTTGACTGTGCACCCAGTCTCATCATTGTATCCAGGTATTTTCAGATATAACATTTTGATGACGAGAATAAACTATGGAGGTGTGTATCGCACATCTTCGACCCTTCCTGGAGCTCCTGGGCAAGCCACCTGTGCCTTGGTCACGTTGGTTCACAGCCTTTCAGAATTATATCATCACGCTGACCTGGGTAAGCTTGATAAGTTGAGAGCACGTGCGCTCTTGGTGCATAATTTGGGGGTTGAGGGCAAGTGTGTCCTGCGCACACTCGGGGCCTCGGATTCATTTGAAGATGTAGTCGAATTGCTGGTGAACCATTTTCACACCCTGGATAGTCTAACTGACTGAAGGATTAGGTTCTGTCAACAACACCAGCAACTGGGTGAACCTGTCCGCTAGTTCGTCACCAACCTGTGGCAGCTGGCTAGCGAATGTCATTTTGGGCCTTTGGAGGAGGAAATGGTACGTGACCAGCTGGTGGAGCACACAACTAGCACTGCTTTATGAGCTAGGCTACTCACAACACCATGTAACGTGACGTTAGCTAGGGCTTTTGAGCTAGCTCTCCAAATGGAGACCATGGACAAGCTAACATCGGAACTAAATTGGTGCCATTCACAGCAGCAGCCGGAGCCTCCATCCGCAGCATTAGTAGCGGACCCAGATAGTGAGGATAGCATGAACAACAATGCAGTAGAACCCAATGCTACCAGCTGAAGGTCTGCCCCGGGGAAACCCCTGCGTATGGGTTGTGGGTCCGCGAATCACCGATATAAGGCCAAGGGCTGCCCAGCAAGAGGGAAGCGCTGTGGCAAGTGTGGATGCTTGAACCATTACGCCATGGTGTGCCGTATGTCCGGCCGGTGAGCCAATGGAGAAAAACCACTTCACCCGCCCCGACAACTATCCATGTGGTGTCCCCAAGTGCCAACGGGTACACATTCTGCAAGGTGACGCTGGATGGTGAGGAGATACCACTGCTGATCGACACAGGGGCAGAGGGATCGTTATTAAATTGGGCCACGGTGAGGAAAGTTTTCCCCCACTACAGGATAAGAGGTAACCCAGCGCTGCTTTATGGTTATGGAGGTGGCAAGCTGTGCACGGTTGGAACTCTGCAGTTAACAGTTTGGTACAAGTCGGCGATGATGACTGACTTCACATTCACACACAGTGATGGCCCGAGGAGACAACATCATGGGCTGTGACCTGTTTTATGGTTGGGGGTTCGCCATTAAAGATGACACTGGAGAAGAGTGGTCTGGTTGTGGCCGGTGGAACCGTATGGTTCCGGTGGTGGAGGACAATGCTGTGTGGGACAAAGATTTACCTGGCACCACAACGGTCAAGCAGAACCAGCCTCACTCAGGTTCAATGCAGGAGGGTCTCAGTGCCGGCACTCGGGGTATGCTACGAGAGAGTACCGAGCATGGTGGCGAGGCACCTGTGTCAGCGAGTGATGCCAACGAGCTAGCCCCAGATTCCTCTGGAGCTTGGCCACAGAGGGCTGGAGGATCTGCTGCTACAACGGCGACCACTACAGCAGCTTTTAAAGAGGTCAGGGTCAGACCGACAGGCACGGAGGGACCACGTGCCAAACAGCACCATTGCAGGCCAAGCACAGCAACTCTGAGAGTTACGGACCTGGTCCGGGCTTGAGGAGAGGGATGTCCACGGTGGGTATGGGCCAGAGGAACACCAGGAGTGGCTGCGCATCGTGGCTAAGTGGTGCACAGCCTACTTCCAGCTGTCGGAAGGCTCATGGAGGCACGCCAACGAGCTGCGGCGTGCCCGGGAGGAGGCTTCTGATGGCAGGTCCAGACGAAAGAGGCGGTTGGTGGCGAGAAGAAGAGGCACTCTCGCCTATGAGGTCAGCTGCGACCCTGGGGGCATGCCGCTTCCAGGGGCAGATCTACTGAAAGGCTGCCCTGGGCCCCCCCACAAGCTGGTTCTACCCCTTTCCGCCAGAAGGACAGTAGTGTGGTTTTGGAAAAAAAAGGTTCTAATGTTCATATGTTTGTGTGTGTAAAAAAAAAAAAAAAATGTTATTGTTCTGGGTGTGTTTATATTTTAGGAACACGGCAATGTTTTAAGTTGTTAATGGACTTTTAGTTAGTTACATGTGGCAGAATAATCCACCTTGCCGTGTGGGGTAGGATGGTAGTCCACCCGTCCTCCCGAGTTTCAGGTTTTGTTGTGTGAATGTGATATGCCATTTAGTGAATTCAGTTCTAGTTTTCTTAGTGCATGATTCGTGTGGTAAATTGGGGAGGATCTCAATTGTATGTGCGGTTTTGGAGTTTCTGCGGGGGGGGGGGGGTGATATCGTAATATTGTTGCTTTATTGTGAAGTGCATTGTAATGGCGGCCACTTCCTCTTCCGCCACTGCACTACCCTATAAATACCAGCTGGCATCTCTGTTTGGCCTCTTTGCTGATGCCCATGCCTGGTGGCTGTATTGTGTGTCCAAAGACAATAAAGATGAGTTTGACTGTGCACCCAGTCTTATCATTGTATCCAGATATTTTCAGACATAACACAGAGATCATAGAGGAGGCCCAGATTTGAAGACTGTGTGGAAGAAGGGGCCAAAATCACATCTGAACAATGCATGAGACTAGTTTCTCCATACAGGCGGTGGCTTGAAGCTGTCATTACCAGCAAAGGCTTTTGTATGAAGTATTAAATAAGTTTCAGTATGCATATCCAAGACTTTTTTCCTGTGTCATTTCACATTATTACACAAAACTTAATTCATCAACATCTGTTTTTTTTTATTTCTTTGTATGTATGGATTAGTGGGTTCTTACCAACATCTGGTGAAAATGTCATGTCAATAGCACACTTTGAAATATATTTACTGAAACAAAGGTGACATGTTAAACACTTATTTCACCCGCTGCACATATTGTATAATAATTCTGTGGTAAATGAATTAATTTTACCTAAGTCTCACGTAGTCGCCTTTGAAAGATGGTTTGTAAATACTCAGCAAGTCTGACATCTGTGTGGCTGGTTAATTAGTTGTTAAAAAACTGTGTTAACAGGTCTGAGGAGTTGTTAGTTCTTGTCCAGCAGGTCAGTTGGGGGGGGAGGGATCAGTGCTGCTGATAAAGTCACGTCACCCTTGAACCCTTTGGTTTCCATCTCAGCAGCAGCTCTGTTTGAATTGTCCTCAGAAGGGAATATGTAAATCAACAGAGGTGTGAAGTTTGTCCCAGCTGTTCCCACTGATGTCATGGGGGGGGTGATCTGTTGGGTGTCATGGGGTGTCATGTGTTTACTTTTCCTGGGTTAACTGGATTATTTCTGATGCTGGGGATCACCTATTCCTCTTCTTCTCCTTTTCCCTGCTGATTAAAGCAGATTTGCAGAATTTAACACCTCCGAACACAACTGCTTAGTTCCTCCTCACGGCTGTCTTAAAAAAAATATGGCCAACACACGTCAATTTATCACATCCTTTTTCATGTAAATTAGAAACATTCTTTTGTAAATGTGAGGATTTTTCTCATAAATTTGCAGGATTTTCCTGCAGAGTTAAAGCCATTTTAGGCAGAGATGTGCAGCTTCTTACTTGAAAATTTACAGCTTTTTATTATTTATAATTTTGCAGCTTTTTCCTCATGAATTTAGAACTTTTCTTACTCTTGAATTTGCAGTTTAATAAAAAAAAAAAGCTTAAACTTGCAGCATTTTACTCAAATCTTAGATCTGCAGTGTTTTTAGGTTGTAAACAGTTGGAAATTTACACCTTTTTTTGTCTTTTTGCTAAAGTTGCAGCTTTTTACCCATAAAATTGCACTTTTTTGGTCAGAAATTGGCAGCTTTTAACTGAGACTTACATCCCCCCCCCTTTTTTTTTTGGTCAGGTCAGGCATTGGCGTGCTTGCTACCGGATAACCATGAAAACCGGTACTACCTGTCCCATGGGTCTGGCCGTCGGCTACTCAACCGACATCCCCGCCCTTCCAAGGGCATGGAGGGTGAAACAGGGCATCCTGGCAGAACTAAAAACAATATCTGTCACAGGTCTGTGGTGGACCACTCCCAGTTACACAGGGTGAGACTGGACATCCTGGCAGATAACCACATCTGTCACAAGGTCTGAGGTGGACTGTGCCAGTCGGTGCATTGTGACATGCACTACACAAAGAGCAGAGATAAACAAACCTATCATCTGGTCAGTCACTGCAACAGATACTGGAGTCAGTTTGTCTTGGCTTGTCCTTGCCACTGATATTACCTTTATCTGCCAAGAATGTGCTGCTAGTCCAGCAAAAGCTAGCAGTACTCAAGTACTTTGCAAGCAGTTTCATGAAATGGTCAATCAGAAAGCAACTCATACCGGCTCGGACACCGCCCGGGCTTTCAAGGTCCGTGCTGATCTGTTCACACTCCGACAGGCAGCGAAAAGTAAGCTAGGAGCAGGAAGACAAAAGAAGAGGAAAACAGCAACCTTGTGTGTAGCAGAATGGAATATATGCACTCTGTTGGACAGAACAACATCACAGCGCCCAGAAAGACAGACCGCGCTTGTGGCCCTGGAAATGAACAGGTACAATGTAGACATAGCTGCACTTAGTGAAACAAGATTGCCTGGATATGACAGCTTGGAAGACCATGGGTACATCTTCTTTTGGTGTGGGAGATCAACTCAAGAAAGGAGAGAAGCAGGAGTGGGCTTTGCAGTTAGAAAGGAGATAGCAGCAATGCTTGATGAGGAACCGGTGCCAATCAATGACAGGATAATGACTATGAGACTCCCACTACAGCGGAAGATGTATGCCACACTCATCAGTGTATATGCCCCAACAATGACCAACACAGAGGAGGTGAAGGAAGAGTTCTGCAGTGATTTACGTGAGACTATCAGGCGTGTACCGACTGATGACAGGCTGATACTCGTTGGAGATTTTAATGCCAGAGTTGGTTCAGACACTGAGAAATGGAAAGGAGTGCTAGGCAGTCATGGAGTAGGCAAGTGCAATGCTAATGGAGAACTTCTACTTGCACTATGTTCAGAGTACAACCTTGTGATAACCAACACTCTATTTAAGCACAAGGACACACACAAGAAGACATGGATGCACCCAAGATCCAAGCACTGGCACTTATTAGACTACATCATAGTCAGGCAGAGAGACAGAAGGCATGTATTGGACACCAGCGCAATGAGAGCCGCAGACTGTGGCACTGATCATGTTATGCTGAGATCTAGATTAAGGATTTGCAGACGAAAACAGCACTGCAGGGCTCTCGCGCGCCCTCGTGCGTCATAGGACGCAGAGACTTGCCCGCCCGCGGAACAACGGAGGTTAAGTGGGAGAATTTGCACAATTGGTGGCTGACTAAATACTTTTTTACCCCACTGTATATAGTGCTTTTTTTTTCCTCATCTGTGTATGACCAAAGGGTTTTACAGCTCCTGCTATCCACACATTCACACACTGATGGTGATGGAGCTACCATGCACAGGCGCTGGCCTGACCCACCAGGAGCAACTGGGGGTTCAGTGTCTTGCTCAAGGACACTTTGACATGCAGACTGATTGGGAATCGAACCCCTGACCCACCGCTCAGTAGTCGACCACACTACAACTGCACCACAGCCGCCCCCTAGAAAATCTAGAAAACAACAAAACATTTCAGTTTTTATGCCTAATACCTTTGAGAGGAAATCAAACTATGGACAGAATCATGCAAACGAATTAAAAACCGTTTGTAAAAATGCCAAATCTGATAATTACAATTAATTACCAGTTATCAAATTATTGTGACCATGGAAACTGGGTCACTGTTGTATAATGGATTTTTTTTTAAAGTCACTTCAACTGCAATCTAACTTTAAAAAGCTAAACTGCAACTGATTTCTGCAAAAGTGCTGAGAACTAATTTACACAATGACGCTCAAGTCTCTTCTCATTATGAAGCTCTGAGTTTTGGGCTCTTCCTCCTCCTCCTCCTCCTGTGAGCTGAGTCTGCTTCCAGCTATGAAGGCTTTGTTCTTCCAAGGCCTCTTCAGGGCCTGCAAATGCAATCAGTGTGAAAACGCTCAAACATAAAATATAATAGGGGGAAAGGAGCAGGAAGAGTTATA
This sequence comes from Pholidichthys leucotaenia, assembly GCA_020510985.1. NCBI lineage: Eukaryota > Metazoa > Chordata > Actinopteri > Cichliformes > Pholidichthyidae > Pholidichthys > Pholidichthys leucotaenia. Next base: position 311,181,779 of record CM035840.1, on the reverse strand, counting down.
GAGCTGGGATGAATGATCTCCCCTTAGTGTTGGTTCCGTTATTGTTCAATTTATCGTGCTAGCTCCCAACCAGAGATCTCGCTGCTTCAGCTCCATGCCGAAGGGGTGAGTCGGCAGCTCTCTGACCTCATCTGGGAGAGCCAAACGTGTTCTGTTCAGCAGGTTCTTTGAATCAGTCTCACTCCACACTGCAGCAGGACTTGGTATAATCTATTTTACTGCTAACAGACTTTATTGTCATAATGGAGAAAAATGTGACATTACATCGGTCTGTGTCACAGCCGTTACTATCTTAAAGCAGAGTACAATGATGCAATGGGTCCCCTCATCCACTAGGGGGCACCTAAGCTAAAAATTCACTTTTACCATGTTTTGGGGGTAAGAAATACAGCTTTCTTTCCCTGTAAATTTGCATTTTTTTTTCTCATAATTTTGCAACTTTTTTCACATTATCGTTGAACATCTGCTTTGGCAGTTACTGTGGCAGATGACGTAGTCCATGAGCTGAACACTATGTCGGTACCAAAAAGGTTCCCGGGTTTGTTTGGTATCATTGGAAAGCTAGTGACCTAGTTAGTATGAAAATGGATGATAGCAAGTAAAATTGAGTAGCTTATTAATTTCATTGCATTATATATTTATAAGAATAAAGTCAAAAAAGTCATTTTGGTTCATGCATTTGCTTCTATAGAGGTTAATAGTGGTCCTATATACATAAAAAAGGTATGAAAATGTGTGGAAAAGCAAGGCAAGCATGACTAAATAATATGTACTATGCATGTACTTACCATCCATTGGATGTTTATGTTTCATTGAGGCTATGCTTCTTATTTGTTATTGAGTTATTTGTCTGTATTATGAAAGTCTTTTTTTATTTATTTAACATTTTATTTACAGGAGACAGCCTCTCTTTTTCAAGGATACCCTGTTCACACTCACAGAGTTACCCATTCACACCTTGAAGCTGCCTGGTACAACCACCGTCTGACCTGTGGCCACTGAGCAGCTCCACCAGAGCAGTTGGGGTTGAGGATCTTGCACCTTGACCTCAAGGGCACCACGGTGGTGTTAAAAAGGGTGGGGCAAACACCGCTATGATATCTGTCCCACCCAGATTTGATCTGTTCACCCTCTGGTTACCAGTCCACATCCCTAACTATTAGGCCACTACTGCTCCACTTGTTTTACGCTTGTTCTGAGCATTGCATTTTACCATTATATGGCTAGCGTTACATCAGTAAAGCTGAGATCTTTTGTGATGCCCAAAGATGCTTTAAGATAAGATAAACCTTTATTAGTCCCACAACAGGGAAATTACAGTGTTGCAGCAGCAAAGAGACAGCAGCATTCAGAGCAATAATAAATATAATAAAAAAGATAGGATAAAAAAATGGTTAGAAAACAGTATTTTTACACAGTACAAGAGCATTGCAGTTAAATGGTATTTACAGCATTACAGTTAAATTACCAGTCAATATACAAATATGAATCCAGAAAGTATATTTCACAGTTGAATGAACACTGTTGTTGCCACCGTCAATAATAATTGTAGTTGTATTAGTAGTGCATTGGAAGGGAACGATCCCTAGTGTGCAAAGTAGTAGTGTTATGTACGGTCTCTATGAACAGCACAGACTAGATTATAAAGTCTGACAGAAGCAGGCAGGAAGGACCTGCGGAACCTCTCCCTTAAGCACTTAGGATGGTGCAGCCTGCCACTAAATAAGCTTCTCAGTGTGTTTAGCGTGTCCCGCATGGAGTACTTGGACTCCAGCAGAGATGACATCTTAACCACCGTTCTTCTCTCTCCTATCTCCTCCACTGGGTAGAGGTGGCACCTCAGGACAGAGCTAGCTTTTTTGAGCGGCCTGTTGAGTCTCTTCCTGTCGGCTGCCATGATGCCGCTGCTCTAGTAGACCACTTCATACATGATGGCTGACGCCATCACAGAGTCATAGAAGGTCTTCAGGAGTGTCCCCTGCACTCCAAAAGACCTGAGTCTCCTCAGCAGCAACAGCCTGCTCTGCCCCTTCTTGTAGAGTGTGTTGGTGTTGTATGACCAGTCCAGTTTATTGTTCAGGTGAACTTATAAGATGTCACCATCTCAACGTCTGTTCCCTGGATGTTTACCGGTGGTGTGTGTGTGTGTGTGTGTTGGGGGGGTCTCCATTTCTGTAGCAGTCCACCACCAGTTCATTGGTCTTTCCTGCATTGATCTGGAGGCAGTTCTGCAGGCACCAGTCCACAAAGTCCTGGATAAGTCCTCTGTACTCCGAGTCATCCCCATCTCTTGGAGAGGATGGGGTTGATGGGGACTCACTGACTTACCACAATGTTGGTAAGTATGATTTTTTTTGGTTGAAGTATAGGGGGCTTACTTGCAGTTGGCAAGTAATAGAAAGTTATTGTTAAACATTAATTTTTTTTAAATATTACTACATTTGTTTTTTTTCACTACTTGTACATTGCTTAGATCTAAGTTCATTCAAATTCAAATGCAATTTCCTTCTCCAGGTTCAAGTCTGATAACTTTGATGTAAGGCCAGTTCAATGCAGCTTCAGCTAGTCTCTGCATAGTTTCTCTCTCTCTCTCTCTCATCACAGAATATGCATATAAAAGATCTATGTTGTTTTGGTGATAGTGAGAGCTCTCTCTGTAATAAAGAATGGATCAATCACCTGAACTTTTCAGAGACTCCTTATTTAATTCTGACAGTGAGTGTGATGGCTGGTAAGGGTTCTTCACAGATGGGCAGAGGTCCAGGAAGGTGTAGCAACCAAGGGGAGTCAGCAGGAAGATCCAGGTAGGTCTTGAGAGCACAGAGTGTATTCAATTCCAAGCATGGAGTTTATCCAGATAATGCTGATCCTGTGACCAAGACTTGGATGTGGAATGTTTGGAATTTAGAGCTAAGGGTACTTGAGTTCCAGTTTGCAGATGACGGGGAGTGGACCAGGTAAGTTCTTCAGAACCAGGAGGTAAGGGGCTACTTATTTGGTGAGCGTGCATAGACCATGGAGGGTGTGTCAGCAGGCTAGCAGACCAGGAGGTTTTCCTTGGAGCAAAAGAGAAGGTAAGCAGGAGTCACAGACAAAACACAACGGTTTGTTCACAGCGTTCACTAGTAGGTTTACCACGTGATAATCCCACAGCGGGCCGGCCCCATCTGAGACCTTTTAATCAGACACAGATGAGAGCTATCTGCCAGCTGGATACAATCAGCCCTAAATGGATCTGTGGAGAGAGGTTACGCAACCACATAGAGCTAGAATGACCACTAGATTGAACGCTCACCTGTTCACTATAAGGGTTACATGCACTGAATAAACTTTATTGGGCAACAAATCAACTGTGTTAATGTGATGAACAAAATAAATAATATTATAATAAATACATTGTGTAGCAGGAATATTACTGATTTTAACTCTGCTGCATTGAAAGGATGTTTCGACTGTACAGACTGGACTGTGTTTTTGAATGATAATGACCTGGATAACATAATGGACAAAATAACTTATATACATTTTTGTGATGAGTCTGTCATTCTGTATAAAAAGATAAAAATGTTTCCAAATAATAAGCTATGAGTGACAGGTGAAGATAAAGCTGCAATAAATCAGAAAAAAACCAGCCTTTTTTGGCAGTGACAGGGAGCAAATTAAAATGGCTCAGAGAGAGCTCAAGTAGGTTAATTTTGTCTTCTTTTAATTATTTACCTTTTGTTCTTATTAAAGAAAAGGCTTATGACGAAGGCTGCAGTGAACATTCAAAACATGCAAAGAAGATAAAAGCATCTCCTTTCTATTTTTGTCTTTAATAAGAATAAAAGGTAAATAATGGCTCAGAAAGAGTTGAAAAATGTAATAAAGAAGGCCAAGCATAAATATAAGGAAGTGGTGCAACAGATGTCTAGAGGTAATACAAGGGGCCTCTGGAAGGGCATGAAATCTATGACTGGCTATGGTATAAATAATCCAAAATACCCTTAGCTCTTCACTGGATATTAATGAAATGAATAAATTCTTTGCCAGGTTTGATGAAGTAGATTTCTCTATTGATCAGAAAAGCATATGTGCCATCTTTGCTCAACAAAGTTCTAATGACCGTAGTCCTTCCATTGTCATCAGTGTGAAGGCGGTCAGGCAGCAGTTAGAGCATCTTAAGACCAGAACAGCTGTTGGTCCTGATCGGGTTCTCCCCCATACTTTGAAAGTTTGGGCTGACCAACTGTGCTCCGTCCTTCATGTCATTTTTTAATTTATCACTGTCCTTAGCTAGAATTCCAGTATTATGGAAAACATCTGGTCTTGTCCCCATTTCCAAAACAAATAATGCATACAGTACCTTGAGAGATCTGAAACCCATAGCTCTGACTTCTCATTTAATGAAATGTTTTGAAAAGGTTGTTTTGGGTCACTTGAGTAAGCAAGTTAAAAATTTTCAGGACCCTTGCAATTTGGATTTTGAAAAGGGACGGGAGTGGATGATGCTTTGCTTTTTATGCTTCACATGATATACAGTCACCTCGAAACATCTACCAGTGGAATGAAGCTAAAATGGGTGTGATGTGATCTCTCTTACGTGTGCCTGTTAAAAGACAAGCAGAAGTGTTTTGTACTCGCTGCAGACACGAAAGAGATGAGTGGCTGACACCAGCATAGAGTGCATTACAGTAATCCTGCCGAGATGAAGTAAAAGTATGGATTACTGTTTCCAGGTGCAGTCTAGAAAGAATGGGTTTTACTTCTGCTAAACGCCTTAGATGAAAAAAGCTAGATTTTACCACAGAATGGATCTGAGTGTCTAATTTAAAATCACTGTCCATGATAAAACCAAGATTTTAATACCATTCAGCCGCACATTTTTAACCACTAAATTACTTAATTTTAACTTGCGTAATATAACTGTCGATTCTGGATTCTAGATTATCTTTTATCGCTGCCCCAGTTTGTCAGGGTTGGCAGTAGAGTGTCAGACACTATTTTAACTAACACAGGAGCTCCTCAGGGCAGTGTTTCTCCTTTTCTTTTTACTGTGTACACTGCTGACTATAGGTGTAGCCAGGATTTTCTTTTGGTGCAGAAATTTTCTGACACTACTGCCTTGGTGGGTTTTCTAAATAAAGAAGATGCCTACAAATATAGAAGTGAGATTGATGTTTTCGTCACCTGGTGTGATAGAAACTTTCTTAAATTAAATGTCACAAAAACTAAAGAGCTTGTAATCGATTTTAGGAAAATAAGAGAAGAAATCTCTCCGGTGATCATTAAGGGACAGATGATTGAAATAGTCCAGTCTTATAAATACTATAGCTTGGTGTTCATTTCATTTGATATAATACTTCCGGCGCCACACGAGTCGGCTGCCCTTTGCAACAGCGGCTCGATTCCGAGTCTTTTTTTTCCTCCCTCTCTCTTTTTGATCGGTTATTTTTTCACTCCATTTATATCACGGACACACAGATCGTCCCAAATGTCTCCTGAGCCAGTGGACGGAGCCACTGTTTATAGCAGGAGTCGATACAGCAGGGAAGAGCTGCTAGCATTCAACCGCCACCCGGTGCTAACGGAAAAACTCGACATACCGAGAGAACTGAGGCGAAAACGCCGCGGCTGCCGGGCTGGAGTAAGGCGGAGGACAAAAAATATAAGGTATACAGACCCTCACTTCCATCTATTGTCATGGGAAATGTACGGTCGTTACTGGGAAAGGTAGATGAGCTAGCGGCTATCTGCCGCTACGATAGCACACACCGGGAGTGCTCTCTCCTTTTGTTTTCTGAGACGTGGCTAACTGAACTAGCAGCAGATGCTAACATTGAGCTGGAGGGTTTCCACATGATACGGGCAGACCGAACACCAGACAGTGGCAAAGCAAGGGGCGGTGGAGTGATAATGTATGTTAACAACAACTGGTGCAGACCGGGACATATCACTGTTAAACAACGTCACTGCAGCAAAGACATTGAGTTGCTAGCTGTTAGCATGCGGCCTACATATCTCCCGAGAGAATACTCACACGTGATCTGCATTGTTGTTTATGCAAATCCGACGGCGAACGCTTTAACAGCGCGTGACATCATCCATTCAGTAACCAGCAGGCTGCAGACAGAACACCCAGATGCTCTTCTCCTCATCTCAGGCAACTTCAACCATGTTTCACTATCTCCCATTCTACCCACGTTTACCCAGTATGTCACATGCCACACTAGAGACAATAAAACACTGGACTTATTCTACGCAAACACTAAGGAGGCGTACACCTCATCACAACTCCCCCCACTTGGGAGATCGGATCACAACTTGGTTCATCTCCGGCTGGTGTACAAACCCCTAGTGCACAGACAACCTCCGGCCATGCGCACAGTGAAGTTATGGTCTGAGGAGGCAATGGACACTCTAAAGGGCTGTTTTGAAGCCACCGCCTGGAAGCAGCTCTGCGATCCACATGGTGAGGACATCGATGGTCTCACTCACACCTTCACGGGCTACCTCAGTTTCTGTGTGGACAAATCCGTTCCCACCAAGACCATACGGTGTTGCTCAAACAACAAACCCTGGATCAACCCTGAGATAAAAACACTTCTGAGAGAGAAGAAGAGGATCTTCAGGTCGGGGAATAGGGAGATGCTGAAGTCCGTACAGAGGGAGCTGAGGAGAAAGATCAGAGAAGGCAAGGACAGCTTCAGGAAGAAGATGGAGGACAAGCTGCAACAGAGCGACATCAGTGGGGTCTGGAGAAACCTCAAAACCATCTCTGGGCTCCAGAATACCTCCCCCCAGGCCACGGGGGACAGGGAGTGAGCGAACAATCTGAATCTGTTTTTCAATAGGTTTGACCAACCACCCTCCCCCCTGACTGCACAACAACCACTGCTGCCTCTAAAGACATCAAGTCCTGCTGCTCACTCCCCACTCCACCAACACCCCCCACTCCCAACACACAGCCCCCCATCCTGACCCTGACCAAGACCCAGGTGAGGACGGAGCTGAGGAAGATCAAGGCGAGGAAGGCGACGGGACCAGACGGCATCAGCGCAAAGCTCCTCAAGTCCTGTGCAGACCAGCTGTGTGGGATTGTGGCGTACATCTTCAACCTGAGCCTGAAGCTGGGGAGGGTACCACAGCTGTGGAAAACATCTTGTGTGGTACCTGTACCAAAAACTTCCCACTCCAAAGACCTGAACAGCTACAGACCGGTGGTCTTGACGTCCCACTTGATGAAGACCCTGGAGAGACTGCTCTTTGCTCACCTCCGCCCCCTGGTGGAACCAGCGATGGATCCACTCCAGTTCGCCTACCAGCATGGCATTGGGGTGGAGGATGTGGTGATCTTCCTCCTTCACCGTTCTCTGTCCCACCTGGAGAAGCCCAGGAATGTGGTAAGGATCATGTTCTTTGACTTCTCCAGTGCTTTCAACACCATCCAACCGATGATCCTGAAGGGCAAGCTGCTGTGCGCAGGGGTGGACCAGCACCTGTCATCATGGATCCTGGACTACCTCACGAACCGGCCTCAGTTTGTGAGAGCCCGGGACTGTGTGTCCGACACGATCATCGGTAGCACGGGGGGCCCCCAGGGAACGGTGTTGGCTCCCTTCCTGTTCACTCTTTATACTGCGGACTTCTCACACAACACAACACACTGCCATCTACAGAAGTTCTCTGATGACTCTGCGATTGTTGGCCTCATCTCCAATGGAGATGAAGCTGAGTACAGCGGGCTTATCCAGGACTTCGTGGACTGGTGCCATCGGAACTGCCTCCAGATCAACGTGAGGAAAACTAAGGAGCTGGTGGTGGACTGCCGCAGGCATGGACAACCCCTCACAGCACCAGTAAATATACAGGGAACAGACATTGAGATGGTGACATCCTACAAGTACCTGGGTGTTCATCTGAACAATAAACTAGACTGGTCACACAATACTGACGCACTCTACAAGAAGGGACAGCGCAGGCTGTTCTACTGAGGAGACTCAGGTCTTTTGGTGTACAACGGGCGCTGCTGAAGACATTCTATGACACGGTGGTGGCATCAGCCATCACTTTTGGAGTGGTCTGCTGGGGCAGTGGCATTACTGCAGCCGATAGGAAAAGACTGAACAAACTGATCAAGAAAGCTAGCTCTGTCCTGGGGCAGCGCCTTGACCCGGTGGAGGAGATAGGAGAGAGAAGGATGGTGGCTAAACTGTCATCTCTGCTGGAGTCCGAGTTCCACCCTATGCAGGACATACTGAATGCACTGAGGAGCTCATTTAGCAGCAGACTACATCATCCCAGGTGCACAACCGAGAGGTTTCGCAGGTCCTTCCTACCAACAGCTGCCAGACTGTACAACCTAAGCAGGGCTGCTCGCAGAGATAGCAAAAAAGACGTAACAACCTAATAGTTTTTGAATGCAAAAGATGCAATAGACTTACACAATGATCCCCTCCGGCACACAACTAGGAAAATACCGGTCGCTATGGAGGGTGAGAATATGTATGGGCACATAATCATACCATGTAGGATAACTAAGTAGACGGTTGTGCTGTTTCATCCCATCTAGCAACAATGCTCTGCACTGTGTGTGTTTATATATATACATATTTATTCCATCTAGCTACAATGCTCCGCACTGGGTGTGTTTATATTTATAAATCTATATATTTATTCCATCTAGCTACAATGCTCCGCACTGTGTGTGTTTATATATCTACATCTTATTCCATCTAGCTACATTGCTCCACACTGTGTGTTTATATATCTACATATTATTCCATCTAGCTACATTGCTCCGCACTGTGTGTGTTTATATATTTTCATACTTATTCCACCTAGCTGCAATGCTCCGTACTGTGGGTGTTTATATATCTACATATTTATTCCATCTAGCTGCAATGCTCCGCACTGTGTGTTTATATACTCAGAATCAGAATCAGAATCAGATTTATTGCCATTGTTCATGTAGTACACAAACTAGGAATTTGTCTCGGTGCAATGCTGCAACATTAAACATGGAGTAGCACTAAAGATAAAAATAAAAAACTATGCATGCAATAAAATGTAGAATATGAATGAGTAATACTAATCTATGCAATTTAAAATATATTAACAAGCAGCAGATATTGTGGAGTTCCACATAGTGCAGTCGGTAGTGCAAAAGAAAACAGTGATAATTATGAGTCCGGTTGAGCTGCTGTACGTAGTGCACGAGAGTCTAATAAGTCACTTAGTGTTCAGCAGTCTGATGGCAGAGGGGAAGAAGCTGTTCATGTAGCGGGAGGTTTTAGTCTGAATGGACCGAAGTCTTCTACCTGAGGGGAGGGGGGCAAACAGTGCGTGTCCAGGGTGTGAAGGGTCAGCTATGATCCGACCTGCACGCCTCCGGGTCCTGGAGATGTACAGGTCCTGGAGGGATGGAAGCTCGCAGCCGATCACCTTCTCAGCAGCGCGCACAACGCGCTGCAGTCTTAGTCTGTCCCTGGCGGTGGCTCCTGCGTACCACACGGTGATGGAGGTGGTGAGGATGGACTCGATGATGGCCGTGTAGAACTGCACCAACATCTTGGTGGGTAGCTTGAGCTTCCTCAGCTGCCGCAGGAAGAACATCCTCTGCTGGGCCTTTTTGATGAGGGAGCTGATGGTCGGCTCCCACTTGAGGTCCCGGGTGATGGTGGTGCCCAGGAAGCGGAAGGAATCCGCAGTTGTGATGGGAGAGTCTGTGAGGGTAAGGGGGGGCAGAGGGGCTGTGACTTTTCTGAAGTCCACGATCATCTCCACTGTCTTCAGAGCGTTCAGCTGCAGGTTGTTGTGGCTGCACCAGGACGCCAGCTGGGCCAGCTCTCTCCTGTAGACGGACTCGTCGCCATTGGAGATGAGCCCGATGAGGGTGGTGTCGTCCGCAAACTTGATCAGCTTGACAGACTGGTGGCTGGAGGTGCAGGAGTTGGTGTACAGGGAGAAGAGCAGGGGGGAAAGTACACAGCCCTGGGGTGATCCGGTGCTGATGCTAACAGAGTCTGAGACAGTCTTTCCCAGCCGCACATGCTGCCTCCGGTCCGTCAGGAAGTCGGTGATCCACCTGCAGAGGGAGTCAGGCACGTTGAGCAGGGACAGCTTGTCCTGGAGCAGAGCGGGGCGGATGGTATTGAATGCAGAGCTGAAGTCCACAAACAGGATCCTGGCATAGGTTCCCGGGGAGTCCAGGTGCTGCTGGATGGAGTGGAGGGCCAGGTTGACTGCGTCGTCCACAGACCTGTTGGCTCTGTAGGCAAACTGCAGCGGGTCCAGGAGGGGAGTGGTGATGGTTTTGAGGTGGGGCAGGACCAGGCGCTCAAAGGACTTCATGACTACAGAGGTGAGCGCTACAGGTCTGTAGTCATTAAGTCCAGTGATCCGTGGCTCCTTGGGGACAGGGACGATGGTAGAGGTTTTGAAGCAGGTCGGCATGTGGCATGACTTCAGGGAGGTGTTAAAAATGTCTGTGAAGACAGGAGTCAGCTCCTCCGCACAGTGTCTCAGGGTGGAGGGAGACACGCCGTCCGGACCGGGGGCCTTGCGCGGGTTCAGTCTGGAGAACTGTCTGTGCACGTCCTGCTCACTGATGGCAAGGGCAGGGGGGGAGGAGGGGGGGGCACCTTTGATGAAGTGGGGACCATGGAGGCAGTGGCGCTGGGGGGAGGGGGGAGTTGGACACAGCTGACGAGGTGTCAAAACGGGCATAGTGTTGGGACAGTCTTTGACAAAGGGCTTTGTCATCCTGACCCTTAGAAGCCTGAGGCCGATAGTTGGTGATTTGCCTCAGTCCTTTCCACACAGAAGCAGAGTCGTTAGCAGTGAGCTGTTGCTGGAGTCTCTCAGAATACACAGATTTAGCTCTCCTCAGCTCCCTGCTAAACCGGTATTTGACCTCCCTGTAGCAGTCCCTGTCTCCACTTTTCAACGCTGCTTCCTTCTCCTTCCTGATCTGTCTGAAGCTTTGCTGTGAACCAGGGCTTGTCGTTGGAGTAACTCACCCTGGTGCGCGATGGAAGAATGCTCTCCTCACAAAAGTGGATATATGAGGTCACAGTGTATTCATCCAGATCATGCGTGGCTCCTTTAAACATGCCCCAGTCAGCTATTTCCAAGCATATGCTCAGCTCCTCCCCAGCTTCACTGGTCCATTTCTTCGTAGTGCTCACAACAGGTTTTGTGAGCTTCAGTCTCTGTCTGTATGTGGGAATCGGGTGGACCATCACGTGATCAGATAGTCCGAGCGCAGCGCGGGGAACAGCGCGATACGCGTCCTTAACTGTAGTGTAACAGTGATCCAGCGTGTTCTCTCCTCTGGTGTTTATATACTCATATATTTATTCCATCCAGCTACAATGCTCTGCACTGTGTGTCTGTGTGTACATATATATATATATATATATATATATATATATATATATATATATATATATATATATATATACATTTATAGTAATATGTACATATGTATATTAGCTGCTCTTGCCTTTTTTTTTCTTGCCTTCTGATTGTTGCTCTGAGTGTTGCTATCCCTGTGCTGTTGCAATCCTGGAATTTCCCCGTTGTGGGACTAATAAAGGCTTATCTTATCTTATCTTATCTTATTTGGACACCAAGCTGTGCCAAATGAAGGCATGCTGTGCCTTTTTAAAGACGGCACAGCATAGTCTTTTTTTTCCTGAAAAAAGCTCATTTAATATTAGTAAGAAGTTTCTCAACGTCCTTTATCAGGGAATCATGGCTAGTGTCTTGTTTTATGCTGTGCTCTGTTGGGGTAGAGGATAAAAATAGGATCAAAAAGTTGATAAAGAAGGCTGGCTCCATGATTGGCCTTACTCTGGACTCTCTTGAGGTCAAAACGGAGAAAAGAATGAGGTCCAAATTGAAGACTGTGTTGCAACTTGAAAGTCATCCTTTTCATGATATTTTCAATAAATGTCAGTTCTTTTTGTGAGAGACCGTCAGGAGCGGGATTTTGGACTTTTTTTTTCCTTTTTTTCTGTTGTTCGTTGATGTCTCCTCCTCAGGTGTCTGGAATCCACCCTTTGGGAGGAGGGTCTGTCATGAGCGGGGTTTTGGACTTTTTCCAAACCCTGCTCATGACATGGCTGCTTTCCTCTTATTATTTTTGTGCCTGTTATCTGCCAGTTTTGTGTTGTCAGGCAGCTGAGAGCCTTGGGGTTTGCCTGCTTCCTGACAGCTGACAGCCACGCCCCGTCCTCCTGTCAGTATTCAACAGCTGCATGTCATTTGTGTTTTCACTCAGCATGCTCACTCATTTACACACACTCATGCTCGCACACACATGCATTTGCCACACCTGCACTCACTCAACCCGATCCATACTCTTTCATTCAGCACATGCACACACCCGTGTTCACTTCACTCACACCGGCGATCACTTTGCTCATTATGTTTGGTATTATTTAAACCCTGTCTGTTCTCCTGTTACTTGCCAGTTCATTTGATGTCATTCCTACTCCAGAGTTGGACCACTCTGTCGAGTTTTCTCTTGTAAGTACCGTTAGCCCACCTTTCCACCAGGGGCTTCTCTCTTTGTTATTATCTCCCTTTCCTCCGCTACTCAGTCCCACCTGGGAGCGCTTGGGGCCCTTGCTGTCATGCGGTGGCTCTCGCGAGCCACCATAAGACGCCACACTGTCACCAGAGAGTTGTGCAAGAGTTTTTTATTAACGGTGAAGTAATGATAATACAAGCTGCTGAGGCAGTGACACACATAAGTCTACACACACCGGGAGGCGTAAGGCTAAACAGCTCACTTACGGTGATACCACAGACAGGCAAGGTAGAAACAGTCCAAAGCATACGTAGCTCCGACGAAGAGAGACGGACACTGCTGCAAGGATGCGGCCGCGAGCGTGGGTTTAAGAAGTCCGTCGCTAACGACTGCAAATGCAGAACGGCTGTTCAGGACTTGACAGCTGAGTGGAAGCCTCCCCGAGCGCTGTCACAATAAGAGCTCGGAGAGCCAGGATAACAATGCCGCTGTCAAGCCCCGACAGGAATAGTCCGAGCACAAATAACATAGTGCTCGGGTCACAACAGTAGCCCCCCCTCAAAAGGCGGGCTCCGAACGTCTTGTAACACCCAGCCCCCCCCCCCTCCCCCCCAACCACAGGGCGAGTGAATGGAGGAACAGGCAAGGAGGGAGCCAAACAAAACCCAACAAGGCCCCAGACAAAAAGGAAAGAGAAGAACACATCCCCCGACATATCCATCAAATTCCCCCAGAACAATGAAAAGAAAAAAACAAGGCAAGAACTACAATACAAGGGGTACAAACCATACAGAGCATAATTACCTGACACTGAAAGCTTTCCCACAGAGACCACAGACAACCTGTCTAACTCCAGGGTACATAACCCCACGTGGTGTAGAACTCATCAGAGTAAAGATCTCTTCACACACAAACTTTGAAATGCCACAATCATACTCCCAAATCACCCCTGTACATGAAAACCAGCCACAATTAAACCCAAAACAACAGCCTCAAACACAACGGTATCTATGAAAAAACAAGAAATACATGCTATAGCCCCTCAAACAGAAGAGGGGAGGAGAACAAAAACAAAAGCATGCTGCAAACATACACGAGGCAATCTCAGTTGCTCCAAATAACCGTACACCGTATGGTCCCAAACAGAAGATGATCGGCGGAGATCAAACACCCCAGGCAGAGCTCCGGCGACCTCCCTGCATCCGATGGCCCACGGACAGTCACAAAAACAGTACATGGTCAGGCGGCCTGTCCCAGTCCCAGGCCCCAAGAAACAAGTCCTCCGGTGGCCGTACCAGGCCACCCAGTAGCAAACACAGTTTATCGGGTGACTGACCCAAAGCGCCAAACCAGCGGAGCAGTTCCTCGGGTGGCCAACCCGCATCCCTCAGCCACCAGAACCATGGAGGAATAGCGTGCAGCGGCCTGCCTGACGGAGAAACTACATGAGAGCACCAGCCTGCAAGACGAAAACCTCCAACGGCCCCCAGCGCTGACGACCTCAGCTGGTGGCTCCTGAGAGGGGAATAATCAAGACAATGGGTCCACATCACATCAGGTGGCGAAGGGTCTGCGGCTCCTCCACCGATCTCAGTCCAGACCGATGCGATCGTCGCAGCTCCGCCTGTATTGGATCCCGATTGGATCACAGCTGCATCCACGTCGGACCCCGATTGGGTCACAGTAGCGCCAACGTCGGACCCCCACTGGACCTCGCCGGACCCTGATTGGGTCACTGCTGCACCAGCGTCAGACCCGAATTGGACCTCCTCGAACCCCGATTGGGTCACAGCTGCACCTGCGTTGGACCCCCACTGGACCTCGTCGGACCCCGATTGGGTCACAGCCGCACCTGCATCAGACCCCGAATGGACCTCGTCCGATCCCGATTGGGTCGCAGCTGCACCTGCATTGGACCCCCACTGGGCCTCGTCGGACCCCGATTGGACCTCGTCGGACCCCGATTGGGTCGCAGCTGCACCTGCGTTGGACCCCCACTGGACCTTGTCGGACCCCGATTGGGTCACAGCCGTACCTGCGTCAGACCCCGATTGGGTCGCAGCCGCACCTGCGCTGGACCCCCGCTGGATCTCGTCAGGCCCTGATTGGGTCATCGCTGCACCTGCGTCGGACCCCGATTGGATCACAGCAGCACCTGCATTGGACCCCCACTGGATCTCGGCAGGCCCCGATTGGGTCACCGCTGCACCCGCGTCGGACCCCGATTGGGTCACCTCAGCCCACGCGTCGGACCCCGACTGGATCTGGACAGACCCCGATTGGGTCACTGCTGCACCCGCGTCGGACCCCGATTGGGTCACCTCAGCCCACGCGTCGGACCCCGACTGGGTCTGGACGGACCCCGACTGGGTCAGTACTGTACCGGCGACGATCTCCATCCCCGAACTTGGGACCTCCAGCCCCGCGACCTCAACAGACTCCAAACCGGTTACGCTGTGGAGAGGCTCAGAGGACAGGAGAGCGCCAGAGCCCAGCGAGATGAGCTCAGGCACAGCAGACGGCTGCCCCTCGCTCGCCTCCCCACGAGGCAGGCAAAAATGCTCTAACACACCACAAAGAAAAACAAATAAGAGCACTTGCCTGCACTCGGGCTCTGGAGCCGTCCAGGACTTCGTCGATCCAGGTTCAGGTAGAAGCTCGTCGTCGGGCTCCCACTCAGCTGCGTCGGGTTCCACAGCCGGCCTGATGGTCTCTGCAGCTGGATCCTCTCGCGCTGATGTCCACACCGATAACCCACACGGCGTGGTGGCAGGGGACCCTCGACCCGCTGGCTCGGGCTGCTCCTCTGTGGAGACCTGGGGACGCTTGCTTGTCGGCTCAGGCTCCACACCGCAGTCCGCTCTCCTCCTCTATCCAAAACAAGGCTGCGGGGCCGGGATTATTCCCAGAGTCGCAGGCCTCCCCCTCGTTCGACGGTGTGGACCTAACACCGAGGTCCGCTCAGCAGGAGGAAACACAGAGGCAGCAGGTTCAGTACAGGTAACTACAGCTGGAGGAGGAAACTCGGGGGGCTGCAAACCCCGAGCTTCACCACCAGGAGTCAGACAAGACAGATCACCAAGATAAGTAGGGGAGTGAATTTGAACTTGCCTGTCTCCTGGAGGGAGGATGGTGCCAGCTGTAGAGGACATTGCTCCTTCCCTCGCTCGCTGGGTGATAGGAAAGGACCCATGGACGGAGCTCGCCGGCGCAGGACTCTGATCACACACAGCAGCTGGAGAGGGCGTCGAGGACAAGGGAGCGGCAGCCGAAGCGGGCCGGGCACAACATGCTGACCGTACAGCAGGGGGTGATGGCCCGAGAAAAGGGGCTGCAGGAATTCCCTCCTGATGTGACGCCGAAGAGACAGCTGACTGGTTGACTGGGTCATTCCGGCGGCCCGGAACTGGATCCGGAACAGGAGCCTGCTGAAGATGTGCTCGGCCGCGGCGCCGACGCCTACGCTGGCCCCCAGATGGTGCGAACTCCAGAAATGGATCGAGGGCAGGATCAGGATCCATAGGCAAAGAGCAGGAGCGCCTCCTCCTCTGCTTCTTGCCATGCTTCTCCTCCAGCATAAGGAATATCTCGCGTTGTGCGGCGATATCAACCCTCCTCGCGTCGACTTCCGGGTGGTTGGCGTAGCGGGGAGAGAGATGACAAAGAGCGTCTTCAGCAGAGTCCAGGTACCAGTGTATGCCGTGATCGTAATCCAGGAGGGAAGCGGAGATGAGCATCTCATCCACGAATTCAAGGATGCCCGTCAGCTCGCGGCTCGGACTCCGAGCGCGGCCCCTCCACGACGACATTCCTCACACACACCGTACCCAGACAGGAAAAGCAAATGTCCAAAAAACACCAACTCACTGGTGAAAGGCGTCTTGGGTTGGCGTCACCATAAACGCCGTTTTTTGGCAGCAGTGTACTGTCATGCGGTGGCTCTCGCGAGCCACCATAAGACGCCACACTGTCACCAGAGAGTTGTGCAAGAGTTTTTTATTAACGGTGAAGTAATGATAATACAAGCTGCTGAGGCAGTGACACACATAAGTCTACACACACCGGGAGGCGTAAGGCTAAACAGCTCACTTACAGGTCCACAGGAGGCGACGGTCATACCACAGACAGGCAAGGAAGAAACAGTCCAAAGCATACGTAGCTCCGACGAAGAGAGACGGACACTGCTGCAAGGATGCGGCCGCTAGCGTGGGTTTAAGAAGTCCGTCGCTAACGACCACAAATGCAGAACAGCTGTTCAGGACTTGACAGCTGAGCGGAAGCCTCCCCGAGCGCTGTCACAATAAGAGCTCGGAGAGCTAGGATAACAACGCCGCTGTCAAGCCCCGACAGGAATAGCCCGAGCACAAATAACATAGTGCTCGGGTCACAACACTTGCTCTTTGTCCAATGAGCCGAAGAGTACAGATTATCGTTTATCCTGTGACCTGCTCTGTCCACTCATTATGACCTTCATGTTATCACCTTTTGTGCCAAATAAATTCACACACAACACTCTCCTGCGTTGGGTTTTCATCTCCAATTCCTCCATGCGTTGTGTAAAATGCATGCATATGACAGAGACAGTTGATGCCTCGGTGCTCCACAAAAAGAGTGAGGAGGTCTTTTGTTCCTGGAGCAATTAGATTTTATTATAAGCATTTGTAGGGAGGGGGTGTAATTGCATGTTATTGCCATATTATTTTATGCATTTGCTCCTGTTTTTAAGTGTTATGTCGCTATGAATGTGTTGTGAATGTTTGTTTTGGACTGGTGGCAAGTTAATTTTTCCTGTGGGCTTAATAAAGTAATCTGGGTTTTTTTGTTTGTTTGTTTGCTTTTTTCCAACAGCACCAAGGTAATTATCTAGATGCTGGACAGCAGTTTGGCTACATGACCCATTACAGCAACACTGTTTTCACCGGAACAGCAGCAAGTGCTAAAGCCTGAATGTGGCTGGAGATTAGAGCTTCAAAGTGCTGTGGGGATGGAAAAGTGAAGTTGTGCTGCTCAGTTTATGGGTTCAATGTTGTTTATTTCTCTGAACGTCATTTCTTAAACCGTAATCTTCCTCTGCCATCCTTTGGTGTCATCATCATGCCGCAGAGTTTGTGGACATTATCGGCATCCTTTGCTATGAATGAATCATGGAAATTGCAGCAATTATCTCTCAGCCAGATCTCTTCATGTTTACAACTTTTAAGTCTGTGTTTTTCTTCATTGCATCCATCCAGAAGAACAGCAGAGGAAGCATCAATGTGGCTCACATCAAGTCGCAGAATAAATTATTCTTAATTGCTTACAGAGAGCAGCAGTGCTTAAAGGGAATATTGTGGGGAGTGAGTTTGGGCTGCAGAGACGGTGACTAACAGTCTACTGAGGGTCATGCATGATGTAAAGATGGAGGGTTAACTATTTAAGTTTGCTGTCCACAGCATGACTTTTTATTGTAATAATTCCAAGACAATGAACAGATGGAGCCACGCCTTTAACTTTTAGGAATTCTTATGTATTTCTGTTTATATATCCATTTCCATTTCCTCTGAAAATGAATATTTTTTATGATAATGATGTTTATTTTAACAATTAGGGCTAGGAGATTAACGATTTAGTTGCATTAACATTTTAAAGGAGATATTTAATGCACTTTTTCCACATTGGCACAGTTTCCACAGGTTGTAATAACATGTCTGTGATATGCATTGGTCAAAATAACTCAGATTTAATTCATGTTTTGACTCATCGTTGGCAGCCTTCCTCCATTTCAGTGCATTTGCCCATGAACCCCAGTTCACCAGACTCTTTGTCTTTCATGAAAGAAAATAGTTGTTATTACCATATTTTTAATGTTAGCTGGCTAGCTTCTATCTCCAGTAGCAAATACTGTCTAAGCTAATTAACGTAAAGCTTCCAGATGAACAGCAGCCAATGGAGTCTCCCCCTCCCCTTTCTCATGTCCACTATCATCTCCTTTGTCTTGTCTGTGTTGAAGGTGAGGTTGTCGTCCTCATACCATGACACCAGGCTGGCCACCTCCCTCCTGTAGGATGCTTCCTCACCACCAGTGATGCATCCTATCACTGCTGTGTCATCTGCAAACTTTAAGATGATATTGTCCTTGTGGGAGGCAACACAGTCATGGGTGAAGAAGCTGTAGAGGATGGGGCTGAGGACACAACCCTGTGGGACACCTGTGTTTGTGATGATGCTGGCTGAGGTCCTGTTACCCACTGGGGCCTGCCCGTCAGAAAGTCCAGTAGCCGGTCACAGAGGGTGGGGTGCAGGCCAAGTGAAGACAGTTTGTCAGTGAGTTTGTGGGGGATGATTGTGTTGAAGGCGGAGCTGTAGTCAACAAAGAGCATACTGATGTAGGACAGCAACAATAAAAACAGCATCAGGATGGGTTGTCTCTACTGCGCTGATGACATCATGGAGTTTGCGTAGCACTGCTGAGTAGTTGCTTTGTGGGCAGATGTAAAGAGTGGCCAAAAACACAGCAGTGAATTCCCTTTGTAGAAAATAGGGACGGCATTTCAGCAGTAAAAACTCCACATCAGGTGAACAGTGCTTGTAAACAATGTGTACATCTCCGCACCACGAGTTGTTTATAAACACACACACCCCCGTCTTACCTGAGGCTTCAGTCCGGTCCGCACGATGTGCTGAGTGAGTCTGTAGTTGAATGGTGCACTCAGGGACTCTGTCTGAGAGCCAGGTCTCACAGAAAATTAGGGCGCAGCTATCTCTTATCTCCCGCTGGTCTTAAATCCTTATTCTTAGTTCATCTAGCTTGTTTTCCAGAGACTGTACATTAGCTAGCAGGAGGCTAGATAGTGGTGGGCGGCTAGTGTGAGATTTTAGCCTAGCATGTAGCCTCCATCTCACAACTCCCCCTCTCCCGTTCACACAGTGGAACAAAAAACTGTGAAAACCTCTGAAACTTAAAGTGAAACTCTAGATAATGGCACTAGACAGTGTTATCATGAAAAATTAGCTTTAATTGAGAAGCGGGACCCTGACTCTGAGACGAGCGGGTCGACACCCCCTGTGGTGCTACCCCCAGCTGGTAGAGGCGGACTCACAGAAAAAAAGAGCATGAATATGACCGAGCGTGTGGCCATACCAAGTTCCAAGCATGTCGCAGAGATCATAGGAGGGCAGGGTGAGTGGGTTTTGTCTCTTAGGCTGTGGATGCTCAAAATTATAAGCTAATGTTTAGGAACTAAAAGAAGCTCCGTGAAACTCGGTCAGAAGATTGTTTTGTACAGTTACTGTGGGTAAGGTGAACATACCAGTTTGTCCCTCTTACCAGTGTTCACACAACCAACACCATACAACTAACGATAGCACAATAGTTCACCATATTTACAGCATTTTTCTGCTGAATGCAGGTTCACCTCCAACATGGCCAGCATGTGACATCATACTCAAACTATCAATAGCAAAAATAAGCTAAAATAATGCTTAAGAATGACATACATTATATGGTTAAGTGATGGTAGATGAACAAGGATGTCTAGTGGGGGTGGATAGAATAACAATCAAAACAGGCCACACAGTTAAGCTAACGCTGAGAGGGTAAGTGGCTTTTTAACCCCTCTTCACCAAGGGAAGCTCTAGTCTCTAAAGACAGACTCCATCCACTTAGCCAAGGTAGTGCTAACAGTCCAATTTACCAACTATCACAGCAAGTGTTTATCAACAATAACAATAAAAACCATGCTCGGTAAGCTAACTGTATATTTGCACTGTTAGCTCTGAAGGTAACACCTAGGGTTCAGAAACAATGGGCGGATCTGGATCGATATCACAACCAACAGCATGGTTGTGGGCTGTAACTGAATGCTGGATTATGCGTGAGTGGCGTAGGAAGAGCTATACTGGCTTCTGCCCATTCTGTTAAAATGTAAAACATTTTTACTGTGCTCATATGACCCAAGAAAGAATTTTAGAAAGTTAAAATCTACAAACAGACCGTTGTAGTGAGTGAGACCTTTAAAGGACCTGAAGTTGAAACAGTGAATCAGAGAGAGAAAATGGTTTTCACATCAATCTGCATTGTGGAAAATCAGTGAATGAGAGCAGGAATCCACAGCCACGAAATAGTGACACCTGTGGCCATTATGTGAACTGCAACCATGGAGACTTTGGGCTGCAGTTCACTTATTTGCCAGAGGTGTCACTAATAACAAGGATTTTTTTCAGGCGAACATGGTTTGTGATATAGGTATTTGCACACACATAAAAAGGGAAAAAAAATCATAAATAACAAAATCACGAAATGCAGTCAAAGGAAATCATATTTCTGAAACCACAGCAAAAGTTTAAAAAAAATACAGTTGTGATAGCACAAAACACAATTTATATATATTAAAAAAAAAATCTTAAAAACCCCTAAGTTATAAAACCAAAAACAACCACAATAAATGATATTTTTCCAGCAAAACTGTTTTTGATAAGTGCTATTTGCATGTCAGGACCACTTTTTCATTTAAATTTATCTGCTCATTTACTTTGTAGCTCGAGTCAAAGAACAGTACAATTGTTTATTGTTTCCACTGGTAGAACACACAAACACTAAAGGAAATAAAATAATTAAATACAGCTGGGTATATATATCTCAAAATACACTTTAAATACCAGGAAAAAGTGTCCAGTAAAAACACTAAGAGTTCCTTCCCGGACAGCTTATTGAGCAAATTTAGAGGCCTACTTAAATTGAACAATTGGATTGTATTTCTGCCAAGAGAGAATTTCACTGTCAGCTACGACTGAGTGATTATTCAATACTGAGCATCTGAAAGGCTATATTATGTTTTTAAATGGCAAAATTCCAGAAGCCAAATGTTCTCTGTTTTTAAAAAAGGACATCATTCAACAAGAGCACATTTTTCATATCTGAAACCCGCTCCATCATTCAGTCACTCACTCAGCAGTGATCTTGTTTACATATTATCATCTATCAGTAACAAACCATAAACATGACATCTCCAATGAGACCACATGGAGCCACATTCTCCTCAACCGCAAGATGAAATGTGTAATTTCTGTGTTGATGTGTTGGGATAATTGGATATGGAATAAGCTTCTGTCCAAATGGCAACCAGAGCTGTATTCTTAAAATAGGGAGCCCCCACCAGTGGAGCAGTACACTGCTTCCTCTCCGCTGCTGTAGGATCAGAGGTGACGAGATTCAATTGTGGTTTCATTGCCTGCTTTTCTTTTTGGGTTTAATACTTGCCAATGGTGCAAAGCCAACCTTAAAGCCAACCATTTGGTCCACTGCAGGTCATATACATCCAAATCAGTTTCGGGGCGCATTAACTCTTCTACTGCTTCAGCAGTGCCCAAACCCTCATACAGAGGTGGATCAGGGTGGTTGACAGGACTAAAAAACATTTTTCTACTCAATTCTGAGGAAAAAGTCCATCCATCCATCCCTCCATCTTCTACTGCTTATCTAGGGGCCCAGGTTGCAGCGCCAGCAGTCCAAGCTGAGAAGTGTAGATTGCTGCCCAGTTCACATAGCACCATGATCCCTCCTGCAGGTGGTGAGCCCACTGGAGGGATTTTTGTCATCCATGGTGTGGTCTAGTCAAGTCAATGTTATATTTCATACAAGTGTAAACTCAACATGCTTCAAGTAAACAAGACAACATACCATTTATTTGTAATAAAATATAAAGTATTTAACACAGGATTAAAGAAGAAATATACCAAAGGGGGTAATAAATAAATGGGTGATGAAATACATGTACCAACTAAGAAAAGCACATGAAAGGTGGACTATGTAGAAATTGCAGCATGACGGCAAAAGAAATGTTTCTTTACACTGAAAGATGAAAATGCTACTATTCTACCTTCAAAACTTAACTTAAAAGCTTACAAATAAACTTTTAAAAGAAGACTATTTTAGCAGACCCTGAACATATAAGAGTGGTAGTACCCAAATCTACTGTATATGTAGCAGTGATGCAACAATATTTTGGTATTGGTAATAACTGCCATATTAAAGATTAGGATAATTGATATAGTGTGTCAGTTACTGTAAATGGGTGCCTTTTCATAATCAATTACGAGAAATTGTTCTTTTTGTACCGTACACTACAGTATGGTTATAGAGTACTAGCCAAAAGCTTGGACACATCTACCCATTGAAAATGAATGTGTAGGTGTGTTAAAACTCTTGACAGGTAATATACTTATGTACATACCAAATTGTATTAATTTTTTAAAAAAAATCTACAAATACAATAAACACAAGTTAAAGAACAATTTGATAAGATTTCACAGTTCCCTCAGATATCACTGCGGTAATTCTGGTCAAGATGATGTGTTGTGAAAATCTGAAGTTGTACCAGCCCTTATACATACTGTAAGCAAGTAATCATATATTTATATTTAATCCCAGTTATAGTGTAAATGTCTCCAAAGTGTTAACACTCTTTCCTTTCAGCTTTCCTAAACTCAAACATCAACGCAACAACTCTGTTACTTTCCCAAGATTGAGCAAAAGACTATAAATTTTATTTCATAAGGAACTCATACAGATCTGATGCTTATTGAAAATCTGCGACAGGGGATCAAATTATTTTATTACAAACTGAACCAGAATTAGTGTGCATATTTGACTTTAATACTGCCATTTTGCACGTGAGCTCTGAGTCTATACAGTCATGAAATGCTTGGAGGTGGCTGGATCCATGATGACATCATCTTTTAGCTCCAACCTGAGTAACAGCATAATTGTAGCCGCAAATGTGGCAACTGAGGGACTGGGCCCATGTTAGGGACCAGGCTCTTTGAATTACCGAGTCATGGATGAAACGTCCTGGCTGTGGACTTGACTGTAAATAAATGCCAGTTGCACAGGCTGCCAAATCTGGCCTGATACACGATTAACTCTGGCAGCTAAACAAAGGGCAGTCTGGCATTAGAAGTGCTGTAAAACAGAACCCCACCCAGTCAGGGGGTGCTGGACCTATAAATGTGGTACCTCCTGGCCATGTGGATTGCCTCCAACATGACTTCCCCTGTGGCTCCCTGCTGATTGCTACCACTTCCCCTGGGCGTGGGTGCCTGTTGGATCTGGGGTGTGTCTCTGGGGCTCTAGGGTGGGCATGGTTCCACTTTTTGGGGGAGTGGGGGGGGGATCGTGCTGAGATCTTCTCAGAAGCAGCAACTGTTTCTTGTGTTTTCTCTGTTTTTTTTTTCCTTTCTCTTCCCCTGTCCACTCCCCCAACCCCACCACTTCTGACCACTTCATATCCCTTCAATTCCCTCCCCCATTCCCCCTTCAGACCCAGCATAAGTAAGACAATTTAAATAAATGTAGCCCCGTGTTAAAAACGCGAATGGAAATATGAATGATGCCACTTTTGAAGAGAAAAACACCCATTTCACAATGGGAGTAAATAATTTAAAGATGAATATTTGAAGAAATATATATTCATAAAACAGTAGGGAACATTTTCTGGGGAGTTTTGATAAAGTTCAAAATGTTTTTATCTGGTATATCGAGCAACCAATGGCTGCGTCTTTTGTTTGGCAGCAACAGCCAATGGGGTCACGCCAGCCAATGGGGTCACGCGCTCCCTCGCTCGGTCTGTGTGTAACCTGCAGAACGCTTTCAGTCGCAGCAGACATCAACAGAGAGAACGTGTTCCCTTACAGAGACGGTGAGCTAACATGCTAATAGCAGTCTTTGTCTTGGATAAAACTTGAGATTGGTAAGCCTAAACTAATACCCGCAATGAGACATTGCTGTACTATCAAATTCTAATTCAGTTCAATTCAATTCAAACGTTTATTTCAAACTCAGGGTTCATATTACAAATAGATAAATAAATAAAGTATATACAGATCAGCAGACACTCGGCGCTCTTGTAACAACAAAAAACATAATGGGCTCAGTGTAAAATGGAACGCCACCACTTCCAAATGCTAGAATGAAGTGTGAGTGACGAGTTGACAATTGCTGATATAAGATGATTGTTACATTCCAGCAGTCTTCTCAAAAAACTGTAAACATTCTTACGTATCAATTCTCCAAAAGACGGAATGTTCACAGACACAAACAGCTTGCTTGCGCTCGACCTTCGTGGTACATTTAACAACCTTCTTAGGGAGTTATTATATGCAATGCGGATTTTGTTCCTAACAGCAACATTGCTATTAAACCATAACGGCGAGCAGTACATTGAGGTACAGAAGGTCTTGAACAACATACATTTGACTTCAGGAGAACATCTATGGAAATTACGCAACAGTAAATTGGTTTGAGCGTACAGTTTCCTGAGATGCCTGTTACAATCAGCATTGGTCTTATCAGATTCAATCCACACACCTAGGTATTTGACTTTTTCGACAAAGTTCAAGCTATTACCACAAAGTGACATAACAGGATTCGACGTATTGACGCCCTTTGGTTTGAAAGCCATACACATAGATTTAGTACAGTTGAACAGGATGTCATTTTTTTTACCAAATTTTTCACATACAGAAAGGAGATGTTGCATCGCTGCGGTAGATAAACTTAACAAACAGAGGTCATCAGCGTAGAAAATGTGGTTTAACAGTGCACCGTTAAAGGAGCCGCCCACATTAGTATTGTTCAACAGTATACTGAGATCATCAACATAGACATTAAACAACAAGGGTGACAGTATACCACCTTGTTTAACACCGTTGGTCACATGAAATTTGGATGAGGTGACATTGCCCCATCTAACAACCATAGACTGCCTTCTGTACCAGTATAGCAGGATGCTAACAATGTAAATAGGGATACCTCGATCGATCAATTTTCTGAACAAACCCCAGTGGTTAATCCTGTCAAAAGCTTTGCTAGCATCTAGGAACGTAGCATAAACACTAGTGGAGTGGCTTCTGAAGTAGTCAACAAATTCGTGGAGTAGGTAAACAGCCTTGTCAGTTGAAAGAGCTGATTTGAAACCAAACTGATTGTCGTTTGTCCACAGATAATCCTCAATTCTGTTCAGAAATAAACCCTCTAACAGTTTAGATATAACATTAGCAATAGCTATAGGTCTGTAGTTGTTCATGTCAGAAAGACTGGCACACTTGTTTTTCACCAAAGGAATAATAACAGAGTCCATCAACATGTCTGGCATGTAACCATGAACAAACATACAGTTAAAACACAATGACAACAAAATACACAAGTTGAAATCGGCGTTGATGAGGCATTCACTGGTGAGACAGTCAGGGCCAGCAGATTTGCCTTTCTTAAGAACTTTGATCAGTGAATCAACTTCAACAGGAGTAACAGCAGAAATATCAGAGGCCTCAAACATATCGTTGTACAGACGAATATCATGCATAACAGAATCCTTCATTGAAACATTCTTGACTGAGTTGAAAATAGCTTCATAATGACATTTCCACTTTTCAGCAATATTAACGTCACCAGTCACACCATCAATAGTGTTTGATCTGACAGACCGGTGGGAACTCATAGCCTTCATTTGTTTCCAGAATTCTACCATGTTCAGTTCACTCATGTGATTAGCTAGCTGGTCACATTTGATGCTTTCTTCATTGCGCCTGCATGCTCGTAGAGCATATTTGAACCTAGCCCTGCAATTTTTCATGTTTTCAAATATTGGACCAGAACGTGGTTTGCTATTACTCCTCCACCACAAAAAAGCATCCCGGGCAGCTGTGTGAGCTGCTGGCGCCCACAGCGGTCGACATGGTGCTTCGCTGCGCTCTTTGTTTGTTTTTGTTTGTCAGTTGTGTGTCTGCTTGCACTTATACCCGTGAAGAACTTTTAAATATCAGGACTTTGACCCCCACGGACCTCCTCCCAGTTTTTCTAGCCCCTGCCGCCGATCTGGTTTGTTGTTTGGCTCGGAAAGTGAGACGGCGGAAGAGAGGAAGACGAGCGGGCGCTCTCGTGCGACTTCGCAGGAGAGGCTCGCGAACGGCGCTGCCTGGCATATTTCTGTCCAATACCAACTCTCTCTCTAACAAGGTGGATGAACTGAGACTGCTGATGCGTTTTAAGGACCTCGCCTCCTCAGCTGTCCTCTGCTTTACTGAGACCTGGCTCCGGGAAAATATACCGGACAGCGCGCTGCGCCTCGACGGCTTCCAGCTCTTCCGTGCTGATCGTGACACAGAGCTTCCGGCAAGACCACAGGAGGCGGTGTCTGCTTCTACATCAACTGTAGCTGGTGCTCTGATGTAACGGAAATTTCCAAACACTGTTCTCCTGCCTTGGAATTTCTTGTTATCAACTGCAAGCCTTTTTATTCCCCACGGGAGTTTGCTTCTTTTATACTGATCGCTGTGTACGCCCCTCCCGGCGCGGACACGCGCGAAGCTCAGCGCGTGCTCGCGGATCACATTCAACACACAGAGCGGAGTTTTCCAGACTCGCTGATTATTGTGGCTGGCGACTTTAATCAGTGCAATCTGAGCCACGATCTCCCCCGCTACAAACAGTTTATTAAATGCCCCACCAGAGGATTAAACACACTGGATCACTGTTACACCACAGTGAAAGACGCATATCGCGCTGTCCCTCGAGCTGCGCTGGGATTATCTGATCACGTGATGGTTCACCTCATTCCCACATACAGACAGAGATTGAAGCTCACTAAACCTGTTGTGAGCACTACGAAGATACGGACCAGTGATGCTGAGGAGAAGCTGGAAACGTGCATGGAAATATCTGACTGGGGCATGCTTAAAGGAGCCACGCATGATCTGGATGAGTACACGGACACTGTGAACTCATATATCCACTTTTGTGAAGAGAACATTCTTCCATCACGCACCAGGGTGAGTTACTCTAATGACAAACCCTGGTTCACAGCTAAGCTCAGACAGATCAGGAAGGAGAAGGAAGCAGCGCTGAAAAGTGGAGATAGGGACTGCTACAGGGAGGTTAAATACCGGTTTAACAGAGAGCTGAAGAGGGCTAAATCTGTGTACTCAGAGAGACTCCAGCAGCAGTTCACTGCTAATGATTCGGCTTCCGTGTGGAGAGGACTGAGGCAGATCACCAACTATCGGCCTCAGGCTCCTAAAGGTCAGGATGACAAAGCCCTTTGTCAGAGACTGTCCCAACACTATGCCCGTTTTGACACCTCGTCATCTGTGTCCAACTCCCCCCCTCCCTCCAGCTCCACAGCCTCCACATTCCCTACTTCATTTAAGGCACCCCCCCCCACCTCCCCCCCTCCCCTTATCATCAGTGAGCAGGATGTGCTCAAACAGTTCTCCAGACTGAACCCGCGCAAGGCCCCCGGCCCAGACGGCGTGTCTCCCTCCACCCTGAGACTCTGTGCGAAACAGCTGGCTCCTGTATTCACAGACATTTTTAACACCTCCCTTAAGTTATGCCACGTGCCGTCCTGCCTCAAATCCTCCACCATCATCCCTGTCCCCAAGAAGCCACGGATCACTGGACTTAATGACTACAGACCTGTAGCGCTCACCTCTGTAGTCATGAAGTCCTTTGAGCGCCTGGTCCTGTCCCACCTCAAGTCCATCACCACCCCTCTCCTGGACCCGCTGCAGTTTGCCTACCGAGCCAACAGGTCTGTAGACGATGCAGTCAACCTGGCCCTCCACTCCATCCTGCAGCACCTGGACTCCCCGGGAACCTACGCCAGGATCCTGTTTGTGGACTTCAGCTCCGCATTCAACACCATCCGCCCCGCTCTGCTCCGGGACAAGCTGTCCCTGCTCAACGAGCCTGACTCCCTCTGCAGGTGGATCATCGACTTCCTGACGGACCGGAGGCAGCATGTGCGGCTGGGAAAGACTGTCTCAGACTATACTAGCATCAGCACCGGATCACCCCAGGGCTGTGTACTTTCCCCCCTACTCTTCTCCCTTTACACCAACTCCTGCACCTCCAGCCACCAGTCTGTCAAGTTGATCAAGTTTGCGGACGACACCACCCTCATCGGGCTCATCTCCAACGGCGACGAGTCCGCCTACAGGAGAGAGGTGGCCCAGCTGGCGTCCTGGTGCAGCAATAACAACCTGCAGCTGAACGCTCTGAAGACAGTGGAGATGATTGTAGACTTCAGGAAAGTCACTACTCCTCTGCCCCCCCTCACCCTCTCAGGCTCTCCCATCACCACTGCTGATTCCTTCCGCTTCCTAGGCACTACCATCACCAGGGACCTCAAATGGGAGCTGACCATCAGCTCACTCATCAAAAAAGCCCAGCAGAGGATGTTCTTCCTGCGGCAGCTGAGGAAGCTCAAGCTACCCACCAAGATGTTAGTGCAGTTCTACACAGCCATCATCGAGTCCATCCTCACCACCTCCATAACCGTGTGGTACGCAGGAGCCACTGCCAGGGACAGACTAAGGCTGCAGCGCGTCGTGCGCACTGCTGAGAAGGTGATCGGCTGCAAGCTCCCATCTCTCCAGGATCTGTACATCTCCAGGACCCGGAGGCGTGCTGGCCGGATCATAGCCGATCCCTCACACCCTGGTCATGTACTGTTTGCCCCCCTCCCCTCTGGTAGAAGACTTCGGTCCATCCAGACTAAAACCTCCCGTCACATGAACAGCTTCTTCCCCTCTGCCATTAGACTGCTGAACACTAAGTGACTCTCGTGCACCATGTACAGCAGCTCAACCAGACTCATGTCAATCATCACTGTTTTCTTCCTGCATTACCGACTGCACTATATAGTTCTCCACAGTATCTGCTGCTGGCTAATATATATATATATTTTAACTGTTGACCAGTATCACTTAATCTTATCCTACACTTTATTACATGTATAGTTTATTTCTCTTATCTTATCATGTTTAATGTTGCAGCATTGTACCGAAACAAATTCCTAGTTTGTGTACTACATGAACAATGGCAATAAACCTGATTCTGATTCTGATTCTGATTCTGAGCCTCGCTAACTACATCATTCCAGCCTGTGACGTTATATTGGGTGGCCACACTGTGACTAGGAATGCATTCACTCACACAGTAATTTAGGGCATCAACAATATCACTGTAGAACCTGTCAATATCGTCCCTGTGTGCCGCACAATTACGGTCGTGACACCTGATGGCGTCCATAGGAGCACGGATGTTACAGAGTTTCCTACGAGTAAGTTTCTTATATCTGGACAGGTCTGACGCTGTGGCATCACGCCATTTGTATGTTCTACTGCTTGTTGTGGCTGAGGGAGCTTCCCGGGGGCCATTTACAGCACTAGATACCTCAATATCTATGGATAAGGGTACATGATCAGAGCTCACATAGTCAAGCAGAACTTTGATATTGGATACGTTATCATGGCCTGAGGATGTAGTCACACAGTGATCAAGCCATGATGTAGAGCCGTGGGCCAAGCTAACATGAGTAAAGGTATCACTTGGTAGGATAATCCTGTCCGAGATGTGTAGGGAGTAACTCTCACAAAAAGACACCAGTTCGTTTCCAAAACAACTAGAACGTGCTGTATTAGCGTTGAAGTCACCAATTGTGAACACATATGGAGTTGGAAAGTCCTCGGTGATACGTTTAACAAGACTCAGGCAGTGCAAGTATTCATCCAAGTTTTCAACATTGTCATAGGGGAAATATACACATAATATAAGACAGTGAAAGTTACCCAGGTTGACTTCAATACCTATAACTCTTAAGCAATCGTAAGTTTTCACAACACAACTGTTCGCAAGTGACTTCCGCCATAGGATACCGACGCCGCCATAGGGGCGACCTAGAATAACACGTTCTTCCGTATCCATAGAGGAGACACCTTGTCCTATAAAGTCACCATGTAATCTACTTAGAATAGACAATTCGTTTTTGAATAACCAGTGTTCCTGCAACAACACAATGTCATGGTTATCACATAAACTGGAGATCTCATTAAATGAAGTTTTTACATTCTTGCAGTTAAATGAACATATTCTAAGGTTGGTCCTACTATTGAATGCGTATAATGACAAACACAATGATGACAGTCACATGTTGATCATTTCCTCTCAAAAAACTGTCGGAGGTATAAACCAGATGGCCACACATTTTTGTCAAGCAGCTTCTTGCTGCAACTGGCAGGACATGTAATCTTAAAAGAGGCATAACCATCATACTTGGTTTCTAGTTGCTCAATCTTGATATTGTCATTTAATTTAATACCCCGTTTGTTAAATTTTAAGAATTGGATCCAAAGGCTGTTAACGCCGTTGAGTGCGGGAACCCCATGACGCACGTGTCGATTAGCATGGTGAGTGCTATCCATTTAGTGTGTATGGGAAATGCTAATCGCTAGCTTGAAATGCTAACCGCCGATGCTAATTTCGGCTAGGTTTTTCATGAGAAAAAGCTATTTTCCAAAGCTGTAACGGTTAGCAAAGGTCCCAATTCCCTTGCCATTGATTGCTATTTAATGGTGAATGTTGAACCTGTGGTTTATATCTGTTTAATGTGTCAAATTGAGATAGTGTTGTGCTAGATGTGATGTTAGCTTGGTGCAGCACACTGCACAAATGTCCTGTTGATGTCAAGTGCCTTTCTAATGCACTTACTCATTGTTATGGCACCATGTTGATAAGTTTGAATAATAGATGTGTTTATTTTATGCACATTTATTGATTTAAGGAAATTGACTTATTATTGTATAACTTAGAACTATTTGAAACCCATGTAATAGCTATAGATAATAGCTTAAGTTTTTGTGTTCTGACCTATTTTGTAGGTCAGGTTTTTTTTATTGGTTTCCTGGATCAAGAAACCGTGAATCTCCAGACCTGGATGGCGAGCCGAATTGCCCGAACCTAATCATCTGGTAAAAGTGACCCAACTGGTCACCTGGAATTGATACTAGAAGGACTGTATATATTGTAAATATATTTGGAGTATATGGATTGTATTTTCTTTTATTATTGAATCATTATTGTGATCAGTGCTCTACATCTGTTTATGTGCACACAACTTGAAAAAATATATATAGTTGCAAGTTCCATACACCTTCTGTGTTGTGTCATCTGTTGTTACGCCCTCCAGGCTCCTACGAGCCTGTAATCTGTCTGATCTGGCCCAATTATCCCTTTTGTCTAGGTAGTAAAGTTAAGGTAACTACACTGCCATAACACAATACTACCAAAAGGGTACTACACCTAAAGTAAGTAGGTGTTAGTGGTGTTACATAAAGCATTAAAGTTATTATATAGCAAGAGGAGTCTATAAATGCTATTTATATACAGCATATAGCAAATAAGAGCAGAGCTCCTTTTGGCAAAGTAAATCTGTTTGGCACAATACGGCAAGGAGATATCTGTTCAGCATGCCAAGCTGCTGGACAGGACGGGGTTAAAAAAAACAGAACCCCACCCCTCTGCTTATAACCAAGGTTGGTGTGTGAGACATCTAAAGCCTTATTCATGCTGCATTTCCCCTCTAGTCTGCTTTGGTCTGTGTGCGCTTTGGACGAGCCCAATGCGCACTTGGCGTTGTACGTGCTCACTTTTTATCATCTACCAGGCCAAGCAGCTGACACTTGACAACTGTTATTTGTAGTTTCGCCCCAGGCCTATGGGTAGCGCAAATGCGCTAACACGCCAGTTTGTTCACCGGCTATAAACATGAGAGTGACACACTTTTTTTTTATGTAGCAACAACAATGGCGTCATTTCAAGGAAAACGAGGAATTACCATTTTCCAGTGCTCCTCTTCCCTCAAGCTGCTGCTGCTGCAAAAGGATTCATGTATATTTATTCTCGTCTTCCACATCCTTGTTGTCTTCCTCGTCTACTTTGTCTTAGTATGCTGTTTTGGTAGCACCACCTCATCAATGGGACGTTCAGTCTTGCACACACTCTGTCAACATGTTCAGGTTGTGGGCAGGCTGTGCAGTCATAAAATTCGGGCTGCACACGGTCGTTCGCAGTAGAGCCCTGCGTACACTAGCAGACTGGAGACGATGACGTAAATTTCATCACACGACGTTTCCGGTTACACATACGTGGACAGCGGAGGTGCATTATTAATCCAGCTTAACACTCAGGAGCTGATTGGTACTACCATTTCCACTGACTCAATTTTTAGAGTTTGGAGATGCAATAACATGTTGTATAGCTGTAACAATTAAACAATTCCTATATTAACTTGTGAAAAGCTAATTTTTGGGGTGGGGTTGGAGTTCCTACCTTCATGTAAAAGATAAGATGTATGTTACTTTTGTTACTCTTTTGGATCATTGTCTTGCTGCAGAACCCAAGTGCACTTCAGCTTGAGGCCACAAACAGATGGCCAGACATTCTCCTTCAGGATTTTTTGGTAGACAGCAGAATTCATAGTTCCATTTACCACAGTAAGTCTTCCACGTCCTGAGGCAGCAAAACAGCCCCAGAGCATCATACTACCACCACCATATTTACTGTTGGTATGATGTTCTTTTTCTGAAATGCTCTGTTATTTTTACGCCGGATGTAATGGAACACACATCTTCCAAAAAGTTCAACTTTTTGTCTCATCAGTCCACAGAGTATTTTCCCAAAAGTCTTGGGGACCATCAAGATGTTTTCTGGCAAAAATGAGATGAGCCTTAATGTTCTTTTTGCTCAGCAGTGGTTTTCATCTTGGAACTATGCCATGCAGGCCATTTTTGCCCAGTCTCTTTCTTATGGTGGAGTCATGAACACTGACCTTACCTGAGGTAAGTGAGGCCTGCAGTTCTTTGACTGCTGTTGTGGGGTCTTTTGTGTCCTCTTCGATGAGTCATCGCAGTGCTCTTGAGGTAATTTTGGTTGGCCGGCCAATCCTATGAAGGTTCACCACTGTTCCATGTTTTCGCCATTTGTGGATAATGGCTCTCATTGTGGTTCGCTAGAGTCCCAAAGCTTTAGAAAGGGCTTTATAACCTTTTCTAGACTGATAGCTCTCAATTACTTTGTTTCTCATTTGTTCCTGAACCGCAGCATGATGTCTAGCTTTTGAGGATCTTTTGGTGTATTTCACTTTGTCAAGCAGGTCCTATTTAAGTGATTGCTTGATTGAGAAAAGGTGTGGCAGTATGTCAGTAATCAGGCCTGGGTTTGGCTAGAGAAATTGAGCTCAGCTTTCCAAAGATGTGATAAACCACAGTTAATTTATTTTTTTAATGGGGGGGGGGCACTTTTTTCACACAGGGCCATGTAGGTTTGGATTTTTTTTTTTTACCCTTAATAATAAACATCTTCATTTAAAAACTGCATTTTGTGCTTACTTGTGTTATCTTTGTCTAATATTGTTTGATAATATGAAACATTTAAGTATGACAAACATTCAAAAAAATGAGAAATCAGGAAGGGGGCAAACACTTTCTCACACCACTGTAAGTAGTAGCCAGGTTAAGAGGAGAGGTGACAATCAGCGAGCAGCAATACTGTTTCAGGCCCAGAAAGAGTACTACAGATCCAATGTTTGCCTAAGAGTGCTGGTGGAGAAGTATTGTGAAGGTCTGGATGAGTTGCACTGTGTCTTTGTGGAGCTAGAGAAAGCATATGATAGAGTGTCGAGATAGGACCTGTGGCATTGTATGGCAGGGAAGTATGTAAGGATGGTGCAGGACATGTGTGAGGACAGTGAGACAGTGGTGAAGTGTGCTGTAGAAGTGACAGGTAGATTCAAAGCGGGATCATCAGGGATCGGCTTTGAGCCTCTTCTTGTTCGCCACAGTGATGGACAGGTTGACAGACAAGGTCAGGAGTCTCTGTGGACCATGATGTTTGCAGATGACATTGTGATCTGTAGTGAGAGTAGGGAGAAAGTGGAAGAGAACCTGGAGAGGTGAAGGCATGCATTAGAGAGAAGAGGAATGAAAGTCATTCGAAGCAAGACAGAATACATTCAGTTCAATTCAATTCAATTCAATTCAATTCAATTCAACTTTATTTGTATAGCGCCATTTCACAACAACAGTCATCTCATAGCACTTTCAACTGTAGGGGGGACCCCCACAGTTGCAGAAAGACCCCAGTAATCAGGCGATCCCCTGTGAGCAAGCACTTGGCGACAGTGGAGAGGAAAAACTCCCTTTTAACAGGAGGAAACCTCCAGCAGAACCAGGCTCAGGGAGGGGCAGTCATCTGCTGCAACTGGCTGGGGGGTGAGGGGACAGAGAAGATGAAAAGAACAGACATGTAGAGAGCAAACAGCACGATGGGGACTCAATCTATGGGAGAGAACAAACAGATGTTAATGACCAGCAAAAAAAAAAAATATTTCATTGAGAGTGAAGAAAGGAGTGAGGCCCAGTGCATTATTGGAGGTCCCCCGCTGACTCAACCTATTAGCAGCATAACTAAGGGAGGGTTCAGAAACACATGATCCCTCCCTAATTGTAGGCTATATCAAAAAGGTAGGTTTTAACCCTATTCTTAAAAACAGAGATCAAGTCTGACTCCCGAATCCAGATTGGCAGCTGGTTCCACAGGAGAGGAGCTTGATAACTGAAGGCTCTGCCTCCCATTGTACTTTTGGAGATTCTAGGTATTACAAGTAATCCTGCATTTTGGCAGCGTAGTGCTCTGTTAGGATAATACGGTAGTATCAGATCTTTTAAATAAAAAGGAGCCTGATTGTTTAGAGCTTTGTAAGTAAGAAGAAGGATTTTAAACTTAATTCTAAACTCTATGGGAAGCCAATGAAGGGAGGCCAGAACTGGAGAGATATGATCTCTCTTTCTAGTACCTGTTAAAACTCTTGCTGCAGCATTTTGGATCAGCTGAAGACTTTTTAAAGATGTTTTAGGACAACCTGATAATAAAGAATTACAATAATCTAATCTTGAGCTAACAAAAGCGTGGATCAGTTTCTCAGCATCACTCTGAGACAAGATAGAAGATAGAAGGCAGTCTTAGAAACAAATTTAATATGAGAATTGAAGGACAGATCTTGATCAAAAATAATTCCAAGGTTCCTCACAGAGCTATTAAGAGAAAGAGTAACCGCATCCAAACTGAAAGTTTGATTTGGAAAGGTATTTCTAAGGTTTTTTGGACCAACAAGAATGACTTCAGTCTTATCAGAATTTAACAGCAGGAAATTACAAGTCATCCAAGCTTTGATTTCCTTAAGACAGGCTTCCAACTTGGCTAATTGATTACTATCATCTGGCTTCATTGACAGGTATAATTGTGTATCATCGGCATAACAATGCAGATGATGTCACGACTCGCCGCTCATCATCTGCCTCGTCAGCCGCAGGCTATTTAGCCCACTCAGCCCCGTGCAGTGGTCTGGAGCCGTCTGTTCGCATCGGTGTTCGCATCAGCGTTCACCC
Source organism: Pholidichthys leucotaenia (assembly GCA_020510985.1). Taxonomy (NCBI): domain Eukaryota; kingdom Metazoa; phylum Chordata; class Actinopteri; order Cichliformes; family Pholidichthyidae; genus Pholidichthys; species Pholidichthys leucotaenia. The sequence continues at coordinate 311,146,000 of CM035840.1, read as the reverse complement.
TCATCACATACACATATCTCACACATCCATCCAGACACACCTGCTTGTTGAATAAAGCTGTTAAATCTATCCTGAGCCTGCGTGCATGTTTCCTGAGCCGGACATTATGTCAGTACGGCTCCAGCAGAGCGGCTCAGCAGACAGCGGGCTCGCACGCCGTCTTTCCACCCTCGAGGCTCGGGTGGATTTAATAGCCCACCAACAGCAGGTGATATTGAACCAGTTGGTAAGCATCACTCACCGGTTAGACCGCTTGGACCCCCAGCAGGCGTTCCCCTCGGCTCGTCAGGGAGGGGTAGCTCCTGCCACTCCGGTGGCCGGTCAGTCTGCCGCGGGAATGCCAACCCGACTCACACCTATCCCAACCCCCGCCCGCTTCAGCGGGAAGTTCGGCGGAGCGCGGGGGTTCATCATGCAGTGTGAGTCGGTGTTTCTGCGCGTTCCCGGGGATTTTCCCTCGAACCACAGCCGAATTGTCTATATTGGTAATCTTCTGGAGGGGCGAGCGTTAACTTGGGCTTACGCCGTTATGGCGAAGTCCAGTTACGCAAACCTCTCCTACAGCCAGTTCGTGCAGAGCTTTCTCGAGGTGTTCGACCATTCCCGGCGTGATAGCGTCCTCACTAACCGTCTCCTTGGCCTCCAACAGGGAAGCCGGTCAGCGGCGGACTACGCTATCGACTTCCGGGTCGCAGCGGAGGAGGGAGGCTGGGGTGAGGCATCACTCTGTGGCATCTTCCTCCGCAGCCTCAGCTCGGGTCTGAGGGATGAGCTGGCCGGTCGAGACCTTCCGGAGACGCTCTCGGAGCTAATCTCCGTAACTATTAGTTTGGATAACAGGCTGCGTGAACGGTCCACCGAGCGGAAGTTAATCAGCCGCTCGCGTGGAGGCTCCGTCCGCACGCCTCAAGGCCACCCCCTGGCGTTACCTCCTCCGGAGTCTTCCGAGGAATCGGAGGCGATGGTGGTTGGTCGGTCAAGGCTCCCCCTAGCGGAGAAACAGCGCCGCCGGGAGTTGGGCCTCTGCATGTATTGCGGAGGCAATCAACATACCGTGGAGCATTGCCCAGAGAAGCCAAACGGGGAGGTACGCGAGTCACTGTAGGGGGCCTCGCGGACTCTAACCGGTCAAATCCCCTCACTAGTCTATCACTGCCCATTCAATTTTGTCACAATGCCACGGGACACCTCACACACGCACTGGTGGACTCAGGAGCAGAGCAGAGCTTTATTTCAAAGAGCCTGGCAACCCAATTGGGCATCCCCTGCCACCCTCTGGCCGCTCCTCTCAGCCTGGTCACCCTCTCCTGTGCGCCCCTTGGACAAGTGACTCATCGCACCCAGCCGGTCCCTGTTATTATCTCAGGTAACCACCGGGAGGATCTCACCCTGTACGTTCTGTCCTCCTCTGTGTCGCCTGTCATCCTAGGGTACCCCTGGTTGCGTCTGCACAATCCTGTGCTGGATTGGCAGAAAGGAAGAATCACCGCCTGGAGTTCCTTTTGTATGGGTACCTGCCTACAGTCCGCAGCCTGCGCCCCGTCCTCTCCCCCTCCGGCCAAGGACGCCGCGCCTCCGGATCTCTCTCTGGTGCCCTCGTTGTTCCATGATCTGGGTCTCGTATTTAGTAAGTCCAGGGCGATGTCTCTTCCTCCTCACCGGCCCTACGACTGCGCCATCAACATCCGCCCAATGGTGCCCCTGCCATCCGGACGCCTCTACAGCCTGTCAGCGCCGGAGCGAGAGGCAATGGATAGTTACATCAAGGAGTCACTCAACGCGGGAATCATCCGTCCCTCCTCGTCTCCGCTCGGCGCAGGGTTCTTTTTCGTGTCTAAGAAGGATGGGTCACTCTGCCCCTGTATCGATATTCGGGCCCTGAATGACATCACGGAAAAGGACCGTTACACCCTGCCCTTAATGGACACTGCCTTCCACTTCCTCCAGGGGGCGACCTGGTTCACTAAGTTGGATCTCCGCAGCGCATACCACCTCGTCCGGATCCGGGAGGGGGATGAGTGGAAGACGGCCTTTCGAATGCCTAGTGGTCACTTCGAGTATCTGGTGATGCCGTTTGGACTGACCAACGCCCCCGCTGTATTTCAATGCCTAATCAACGACGTCCTGCGTGATTTCCTTGGCCTCTTCGTGTTCGTGTACCTGGATGACATCCTCATCTTCTCCAGGTCACGGGAGGAACACCAGGTTCACATGAGGCGGGTCTTACAGCAGCTAACTAACTAACTAACTAACCTGCACTTATATAGCGCTTTTCTAGTCACAAAGACCACTCAAAGCGCTTTCATTAATACTAACCCTCTATTTTAAGGGCCTATAGGAAACAGATATCTAGGGACAATTTAGAACAGCCAATTAACCTAACATGCATGTTTTTGGCATGTGGGAGGAAACCGGAGAAATCCCGGAGTAAACCCACGCAACACGGGGAGAACATGCAAACTCCACACAGATCACTGTTGGTCGGGGGCTGGGATCGAACCCACGATCCCACGATCCCCACAATCCCCCGGCCAAGGGTAAACTGTGCTGCCACAGTGCTAACCACTGCGCCACCGTGCAGCTGCTGGAAAACAGGCTGTACGTCAAGGCCGAAAAATGTGAGTTTTATGCCAAGACCACCACCTTTTTAGGATTCGTAATCTCACACAACCAGGTCCTGCCTGACCCCGCGAATGTCAAAGCGGTGGTTGAGTGGCCCACGCTGACCTCCAGGAAGCAGGTCCAACAGTTTATTGGGTTTGCCAACTTCTACCGCCGTTTTGTGCCCAATTTTGGTGCCATCGTTGCCCCGTTGACCCGTCTCACTTCCCCCAAGAACCCCTTCCAGTGGACCGAAGAGATCGCAGTGGCATTCCAGGCGTTGAAGACGGAGTTCTCCTCCTCCCGAGTCCTGACCCATGTTGACCCCGCATTGCAGTGTTTGGTGGAAGTCGATGCGTCTGATACGGGAGTGGGGGCGGTGCTATCCCAGCGATCACCCACCGACGGGATCAAGCGACCCTGTGCCTTCTTCTCACGGCGTCTGTCCCCGGCCGAGCAGAACTACGACGTCGGGGACAGGGAGCTTCTCGCCATCAAGCTCACCCTGCAGGAGTGGCGCCACTGGCTGGAGGGGGCTGCGTTGCCGTTCGTGGTGCTGACGGACCACAAGAACCTGGAATACCTTAGATCTGCCAGACGTCTGAATGCCCGCCAGGCGTGCTGGTCCTTGTTCTTCGCCCGATTCCACTTCACCATCACCTACCGCCCTGGCTCTAAGAATGGCCTGCCCGATGCCCTGTCCAGGCAGTTTGCCCCCGAGACATCAGAGGAGCCGGGTCATACCATCCTGCCCAGCTCGTGTGTGGTAGGGGCAATTTCCTGGTCCATCAGGGACAAGATCCGGAGGGCGCAGGAGACCGAACCGGACCCTGGCGGCGGACCGGAGGGAAGGCTGTTTGTTCCATCTACTGTCCGGGGGGAGGTCATCCATTGGGTTCACACCTCCAAACTCGCCTGTCGCCCTGGTGTTTCCCGGCTAGTGGATCTCCTCCAGCATTCCTTCTGGTAGCCAGGTCTTCAGAGGGATGCCACCAACTACGTCTGGGCGTGCCCTGTGTGTGCCACCGGCAAGTCAGGAAATTCTCCCCCCGCGGGCCTGCTCCAGCCCCTGCCAATCCCGGGCAGGCCCTGGTCCCACATAGCCCTCGACTTCGTCACTGGTCTCCCGACCTCCAACACCTATGATAATGTGCTGACCATCGTGGATCGTTTCTCCAAGGCTGCCCACTTCGTGCCACTTCGGGGCCTCCCAACGGCATGGGAGACAGCGGACCTTCTGGTTCAACACGTGGTCAGGCTGCACGGGATACCGGTGGATGTCATCTCTGATCGGGGGCCCCAGTTTGTCTCAGAGGTTTGGAAGTGTTTCTGCAACGCCTTGGGGGCCACAGTAAGCCTCTCCTCCGACCACCACCCGCAATCCAACGGGCAGTGCGAACGGGCCAACCAGGAGCTGGAAGCTTCCCTACGCTGCGTCACTTCCTCCAACCCGTCTTCCTGGAGCACACACCTGGCCTGGGTAGAGTACGCCCACAACACGGCACAGTCTTCTGCCACAGGGATGTCCCCCTTCAAGGCGTCCTTGGGATATGACCCACCATTGTTCCCAGAGCAGGAGGGTGAGCTGGCCGTTCCATCCATCCAGGCGCACCTGAGACGTTGTCGGAGTCTGTGGACCAAGGCGCGCGATGCGCTTTTACGCACGGCGACGTGCAACAGCACCACGGCAAATCGCCACAGGAGACCGGCCCCTGCCTACCAGGTGGGCCAATGAGTCTGGTTGGCCTCTCAGGACATTCACCTCAAGGCTGAGAAGAGGAAGTTGGCCCCACGCTTCATTGGTCCCTTCACCATTTCGAAAATTATTAACCCGGTGGCTGTGCGTCTGCTCCCCCCCCCCCCCCGCATATGTCCCACCTTCCACATGTCCAAAATCAAGCTCGTGGTCTCCGATCCCCTCTGTCCCCTGCCCGCGGCATCGCCTGCGCCTTTGATGATCGACGGCCAGCTGGCCTGGAGAGTCGCTTCCATCATGGACTACCAGCGCCGAGGTCGCGGGCTGCAGTACTTGGTGGACTGGGAGGGATTCGGCCCTGAATGGAGGTCCTGGGTGCACTCTTCCTTGGTGTTGGACAGGAGTATCATCACGGAGTTCCACCGGGCGCATACGGACAAACCAGCGCCAGGAGGCGCTGCTGGGGGGGGGGAGTACTGTCACGACTCGCCGCTCATCATCTGCCTCAGCTGCGCGCACACCTGCGCCTCGTCAGCCGCGGGCTATTTAGTCCACTCAGCCCTGTGCAGCGGTCTGGAGCCGTCTGTTCGCATCGGCACTTCTTCGCGTTTGGATCATCCCTTGATCATCAGTGAAACTACGCTTCTACGTAAGCATCCCTTACCTTTCCCAAGTCTTCTCCCCTGTGCACAGGTGGATTCCCTGGCGGCAGATACCCCGTCATCGCCACCCAATCCTCACCATCGTCACAGGCTCTGCAGGACACTGTCTTCCGGGCTTCTCCCTTGGCCAACGCCAGCCACCTGCCACCCACAAGCAGCACACAGCTCATTATTCCTTTTCAGGTGTGGTGCCCTTTACCCCTGTCCTTTGCTCTCTCCATAGGGTTGTCCGGCTGTACGGTGCACTGCTCTGCTTCCTGTGCATCAGCGTTCACCCTCATCACATACACATATCTCACACATCCATCCAGACACACCTGCTTGTTGAATAAAACTGTTAAATCTATCCTGAGCCTGCGTGCATGTTTCCTGAGCCGGACATTATGTCAGATGATACACATTACTATTGGTCATATTTTCCGTAAATTTAATATTCAATTCCATTGTTACGCTAATGACACCCAGCTGTATCTTTCCTCCAGACCTACCTCCAACCTCCCTCCCACCTCCCTCTGTGACTGCCTCCATAAACTGACTTCCTGGTTTTCCTCTAACTTTCTTAAACTTAACAGTGATAAAACAGAAGTCCTCTTAGTCAGTTCAAAATCCACCTTTTCAAAGTCAAACAGTATCACCATCACCATTGACAACACTACTGTTTCCCCCTCCCCTCAAGTCAAAAACCTTGGGGTAATTTTGGACACCACCCTCTCCTTCAAATCCCACATCAAAAATGTCACCGGGTCAGCATTTTTCCATCTACGTAACATCAGCCGTCTCCGTCCCTCCCTCACCCCTGCCAGCACCGCCATCCTGGTCCATTCTCTCGTTACCTCCCGCCTGGATTATTGTAACTCCCTTCTTTCTGGTCTCCCCATCAAATCTCTTAAAAAACTTCAACTGGTTCAGAATGCTGCCGCCCGGATCATTACCAGAACTCCATTCACCCATCATATCACCCCGGTTCTGCAGCACCTCCATTGGCTCCCCATCAAACACCGCATTGACTATAAAATCATCATCCTCACTTACAAAGCCCTCCATGGCCTCACCCCCCCATACCTGGCTGCACTCCTCTCCGTCCATACACCATCCAGAACTCTCAGATCATCAATTACCATCAACCTCATTGTCCCTCCTGCACGCATGACCACCATGGGCCTCCGATCATTCAGCTGCACCGCCCCCCGCCTCTGGAACTCCCTCCCACCGGACCTCAGGAATTTAAACTCACTCTCCACCTTCAAATCCCACCTCAAGACTTTTCTGTTCACTAAGGCCTATTCTTTGTGATTCTTGTACTTGTGATGTGTTTTTAGATGTGTTTTATTGATTGTTTTATTCTTGTACAGCGTCCTTGAGTGCCTTGAAAGGCACCTTAAATAAAATGTATCATTATTATTATTATTATTAAGTCATCCAAGCTTTGATTTCCTTAAGACAGGCTTCCAACTTGGCTAATTGATTACTATCATCTGGCCTCATTGACAGGTATAATTGTGTATCATCTGCATAACAATGAAAATGTATAAAGTGCTTTCTAATAATGTTGCCTAACGGAAGCATATATAAACTAAAAAGAGTAGGGCCTAGCACAGATCCCTGTGGAACTCCATGACTAAGCTTTGAGTTGAAAAAAAACTCATTATTGACATAAACAAACTGGAACCTATCAGATAAATAAGATCTAAACCACTGCAACGAAGTTCCATTAAGTCCAACATAGTGTTCTAATCTATCAAGTAGAATATTATGATCGATAGTATCAAAAGCTGCACTAAGGTCTAAAAGGACAAGTACAGAAACCAGTCCATTATCAGATGCGATGAGGAGGTCGTTAGTGATCTTTGCTAAGGCTGTTTCAGTACTATGATGGATTCTAAACCCAGATTGAAACTCTTCAAGTAAACTATTTCCCTGCAGGTGGTCAAATAATTGCATAACAACAACTCTTTCTAAGATTTTTGAAATGAAAGGGAGATTAGAGATTGGTCTATAGTTAGCTAAAGCTCCTGGATCTAGCGTTGGCTTTTTGAGTAAGGGTTTAATTACAGCCGTTTTAAAAGCCTGCGGTACATGGCCTAAAGTTAATGAAGAATTGATTATATGAAGAATAAAGCTACCAATAAGTGGGAAGACTTCTTTAAATAACCTGGTAGGAATAGGGTCTAAAAGACAAGTTGAAGGCTTGGATGAGGAAATTATTTTGTCTAACTCTAAAAGGTCAATTGGAGTAAACTCATCCAAACAGATATCAGTTGAAGGAGTTGTAGTAGTTACTGTATTTAAGTTAACTGCGAGAAAAATCTGATTGATTTTATCTCTGATGGATGAAATTTTATTATCAAAAAAGTTCATAAAGTCCTGACTAGTAAGCTCTAAGGGAATGCTAGGATTGACAGAGTCCCGACTCTTTGTCAACCTGGCTACAGTACTGAAAAGAAACCTGGGATTATTCTTGTTCTCTTCTATTAATGCAGAATAATAACTCGTTCTAGCTTTTCTAAGAGATTTTTTATAAATTAAAAGATGATTTCACCAAGCTAAATAGATTTCATCTAAATTAGTGGAGTGTGGAGTGTGTGAAATAAGAGGCAGATTCATGGACAGACTGTTCATTACACACTTCACATCTCTCAAGAACAGAACAGACTGAATGATTACAGCAAGCTCTCTCCTCTTTTACCCAAGTCACTCTTCACACGTTTACATGGAAGTTTCTCATCACACAGCATGACATTTACATTACACTGCCTTCAACCCCCTATGTCTCTGACTCCTTGTGGCCATATGCCCAGGAACTCCCTGGGCATTGTTCTCCCATGCTTATTCACTGTCTCTGTCTGAGGTGCTAAATAATCTGACTTCCCCAAGGTCCTACACCGTGCCCCCTCCCCCCCCCCCATCCCCAGCATCTTAAGACAGAACATCAGTCCACACTCTCTTTTGGCTTCAGTCTCCTCCCATATCTGCTGTAACTGGGGTTTACCGCCTCCGTGGCTCTGCTGTGCCGGTGGGGGGCTGCTGGGAGTGTGTCTGACTGCGGGTGAGCCGTGGCGAGGGGCGGGGGGGAAACTTCACTCTGTTCGTGTGGCTGCTCTGTTGAATCGTTTCCCTGGAGAGCTCTCTGTGGGGGTCTTCCATGTCGAGGGGCCCTAGCCAACAGCACCTGCTCGTCCGCCACTACAAAGGCGGGTTTGAGTCTGTCTATGCCAATTTTCTCCCATCTACCCCCCAAGTCTAGCAAAAAATGCTTATCCCCTGTTTCCAACACTCTGAACGGTCCATCATAGGGTGGGCGCAATGGAGGGCGGTGGGCATTGTGTCTGACGAACACGAACTCCGCGTTCTTCAAAGTTTTAGGCACAAAAGCACGCGGAAAACAGTGGTGGGCCAGGCCCAGCAGCATGCCTGTGTTTGCGCTACGCTGCAAAAGCTGAGACGGGCAGCTGTCCGGTGCGGGATTATCTGGCAGAAATTCCCCGGGCAGCTGTAGGGGCTGCGCAAAAACAAGCTCTGCCGGGGAGGCTTCTTTTGGCGCTGAGTGCAACCCCAATAAAACCCACGGCAACCTGTCCACCCACTTTACATCCGTCAGTGAAGCCCTGAGTGCTGCTTTCAGTGATCTATGAAAACGCTCGCATAACCCGTTGGCCTGTGGGTTGTACGCAGTTGTGCGATGAATTGCAACACCCAGGCTGCGGGCCATCACGGACCAGAGTTTGGAAACAAATTGAGGGCCCCTGTCGGACGTAATGTCCAACGGGACTCCAAAACACGCCACCCATGCTGTTAAAAAAGCGTGTGCTACGTCTGCGGACGTGGTTGCCGCCAGCGGGACTGCTTCTGGCCAGCACGTGGTGCGGTCCACCACTGTCAGGAGGTGCGTGCACCCCTGTGATGGCGGGAGGGGGCCCACGAGGTCCACGTGAACATGGTCGAACCTCTTAGCCGGTATCCGAAACGGCTCCAAGGGAGCTTTTGTGTGTCTGTGTACCTTGGCTCATTGGCATGCCACGCAGGCTGCAGCCCACTCTTTTACTTGTTTGCGTAGGTTCGGCCACACAAACTTCTCTCCCACCATTTTGACTGACGCGCAGACTCCTGGGTGCGCCAGAGTGTGAACCAACTCAAACATGCGGCGGCGCCACGCGACCGGGACCACCGGACGCGGGCGTCCCGTGAAGACATCGCAGGTGGGGGGGCATGCCGTCTTGCAGCACCCTGCTCTCCAGCCTTAACCCTGTTGGTCCAGACTGGAGCGCGCACACATCTGCATCGCTAATCTGCTCCGCAGCCATGGCTGCGTAATCTATCCCCACATAGACCGGGGCCACCACGGCGCGCAAGAGGCAGTCCGCCACCACATTCAGTTTACCCGACACATGCTGAATATCGGTAGTAAACTCTGAGATCGCGGCCAGCTGTCTCTGCTGCCGGCCCGACCACGGTTCTGAAACCTTGGCCATCGCGAACGTTAGTGGCTTGTGGTCCATGAATGCAGTGAAGCTGCGCCCTTCCAGCCAGAACTGGAAGTGGCGTATGGCCAGGTGGAGGGCCAGCAACTCCCTGTCGAACGCGCTGTATTTACGTTCGCTGTCGCGCAAAGTTCTGCTGAAAAAGGCGAGCGGCTGCCAAGCCCCGGCGACGCACTGCTCCACGACAGCCCCTTTGGCCACGTCTGAAGCGTCAGTGGTGAGCGCTATCTGGGCCACCGGGTCCGGATGCGCCAGCAGTGCGGCATTTGCCAGGGCTGCTTTGACCTCCGAGAACGCCTGCTCTCACTCCGGGGTCCATTCGACCCCATCCGCGGGTTTCTGTCTCTTGAGTGCGGCGTACAATGGTTGCATGAGCCGCGCTGCGCGGGGAAGGAAACGGTTATAAAAGTTCACCATCCCCAAAAATTCCTGCAGCGCCCTGACCGTCTGAGGCCGGGGAAAATCCGCCACAGCGCGCACTTTGTCAGGCAATGGGATCGCTCCTTACGGAGAGACGCGGTGCCCCAAAAAATCAATCTCCGTCATGCCGAACTGGCATTTCGCCAGGTTGATTATTAACCTGTGCTCCTCCAACCTCCGGAAAACCGTCCTGAGGTGGGTTTCGTGTTCGTCTTCGGACCACTGGCTACCAGGATATCGTCCAGGTAGACGAACACGAACGGGAGATCGCGCAGTACTGCATCCATCATGCGCTGGAACGTCTGTGCCGCGCCTTTAAACTCAAATGGTATGCGCAGGAACTCGAATAAACCGCACGAAGTTATTATCACTGTTTTGGGTACGTCCTCAGCGCGCACTGGGACTTGGTGGTAACCGCGGACCAGGTCTATTTTGGAAAAAATGCGTGCTCTAGCAAGGTGAACAGAAAAATCCTGTATGTGGGGAATTGGGTAGCGGTCGTGTGCTGTGGCATTGTTCAACCTGCGGAAATCACCGCACGGTCACCACGATCCCTCAGCCTTAAGGACCATGTGTAGCGGGGATGCCCATGGGCTATTCGATCGCCTGATGACGCCCAACCTTTCCAGGTTGGTGAACTCCTCACGCGCTATGGCCAGTTTAGCTGCGTCCAAGCGCCGAGGTCTTGCAAAAATGGGTGGCCCGATGGTAGTGATAAAGTGCTCCACCCCGTGTTTAGCAATGGCCGCTGAAAACGTCGGGACCGTGAGTGCTGGGAACTGAGTGAGCAGTGCGTGGAACTTACCGCCTGGAGCTTTGATGTGGGCTTGTGCTGTTGGCCGGGTCCCTCGAGCTATACAGGGGAGAGATTCAAAGGACAGTGCATTAACCAGGCACCTGTTAGCAACATCCACAAGTAAACCATGCGCACACAGAAAATCAGCGCCCAGGATCGGGCAACACACTGCTGCTATGATAAAAGTCCACTCGTACGAGCGGCCATGTAGAGATAAGGCCAGTGTTCTCTCACCGAACGTCTTAATCTCCGAGCCGTTTACTGCCACAAGTCCGGGGCCGCTAGGTCCTGCCAGCCGGTCAGCGTAGGATGGCAGGATGATGCTCTTCTGGGCTCCGGTGTCGACGAGGAAGCGTCTCCCCGAGCGTGAGTCCGTCACGTAGAGCAGCTTGTTCTCTTCACCGGCAGTCGCAGCTGCTACCGACTGCCGGCCTTGGCGTTTCCCGAGCACTTGAACTGGCACGGTGGCGCACACCTGCACACGTTCTCTCCAAAGCGGCGGTGGTAGAAGCAGAGCGTGTCTCTCTGGCGCTCCTTGGCCCCCGCTGCCGCTACCGTCGGTGGCTCCTCGCCTCCTCTGGTCGTCTCGCTGGGCTCCGCTGCTGCCGCGTTGACTGTGATCGCCCTGGTGGCGAGGATGATCCTGTCTGCCTCCTGGGCTAGTGCACGGTAGTCACTCGCGGCCAGCAACGGTGAATTGGCCAGAACCACTCTCGCCTCTGTTGGAAGGTTCTGGAGGAAAAGGTGGGCAAACAAAAAGTGCCCATCATCCGTGCCCATTAACACCAGCATCTTCTCCATCAGGTCGATGGCCAAACCATCTCCTAACTCGGTCCGCCCCAGGAGCCTCTCCGCTCTCTCACATTCCGAGAGCGTGTAGCGCCGGGTGAGCGCAGCCTTGAGCGCCTCGTATTTATTGCGGGCTGGAGGCTGATCGAGCAGGCTCGCTACCTGCTGAGCTGTGTGGGCGTCCAGCGCTGCTACCACATGGTAGGATTTGGTGTCGTCTGCCATTACTCCCTGGAGGGCGAACTGGGACTCGGTGTGGTGGAACCAAGAGCGCGGGTTGTGTTGCCAGAAGTCCGGTAGCTTGACTGAAACTGCACACGCGTTGCTGGGGGCTCCGTTCCGGGCTGTCTGTGGGATGGCTGCTGCGTTGCTGGGGCTTCCCGACCGGGCCGGCTCCGGGGTTCTTGCTTCGTGTTCCATGATACGTCTTGGGTCACCAGTGTGGAGTGTGTGAAATAAGAGGCAGATTCATGGACAGACTGTTTATTACACACTTCACATCTCTGAAGCACAGAACAGACTGAATGATTACAGCAAGCTCTCTCCTCTTTTACCCAAGTCACTCTTCACACATTTACATGGAAGTTTTTCATCACACAGCATGACATTTACATTACACTGCCTTCAACCCCCTATGTCTCTGACTTCTTGTGGCCATATGCCCAGGAACTCCCTGGGCATTGTTCTCCCATGCTTATTCACTGTCTCTGTCTGAGGTGCTAAATAATCTGACTTCCCCAAGGTCCTACAGGAGTGCCATTTGCTTTCTAATTGACGAGTCTTCTGTGTTAAGCTACAAGTTTCTGTGTTGAACCAAGGAGTTAGAAATCTCTGATTAGACTTTTTTCTTTTTTAAGGGGGTCACCAAGTCTAGAGTCTGATGCAGAGAAGCTGTAACACTATCCACCATGCTATCAATTACAGAAGGAGCAAGCTGTCTATAGCTTATTTCCGTTGTATTGACACATGGCATAGAGGAAACAATCTGCATAAATTTGGTAACAGCACCATCTGAGAGGCATCTACTGTAGTAATATTTTTCTTTAGGAGCCAAATAGTCAGAAATAGTAAAATCAAAGGTTAACAGACAATGGTCTGACAGTACAGGGTTATGAGGAGACACTACCAGATTTTCTATTTCTATGCCATATGTCAGCACAAGGTCCAACGTATGGTGGAGATAATGAGTAGAATTTCTTACTTTCTGAGAAAACCCAATCGAGTCTAATATTGAATTAAATGCCACATTAAGGCAGTCACTATCTACATCTAGATGTATATTAAAGCCCCCTACTATAATTATTCTATCAGATTTCAGCACTAAATCAGCTAAGAAATCAGCAAATTCGGATAAAAATTCAGAGTAGGTTGATGGAGGACGATAAACTATGGCAAATAAAATTGGGTTTAGCCTAAAATTGCTAAAGTGCCCAATACTGAGGACCAGGCCCTCAAAGGAATTATAACGTGTTTTTTGCTTTACATTAACTAGTAATTTGGAATGGTAAATTGTTGCCACTCCTCCTCCACGACCAGAACTTCTGGGATTTTGACAGTTTAAATAACCAGAGGGAGTTGATTCATTTAAACCAACATAATCCTCTTGTCCTAACCAAGTCTCTGTTAGGGAAATTAAATCAATCTGATGATCAATTAACAGATCATGGACTAACAGAGACTTGGGAGTTAGAGACCTAATATTTAATAAACCACATTTAATTTTTAAATTATGAGGAGGAACAGAGGCCAAATCATTCAATTAAGAGGCTTCATGTTTAATTTGAGTTTGATCAACTTTTTGCTTAATCACTTTGAGATGCTTATATATTATATTTTTATTTGCTTTGGAGGGAGCAGACAATGATTCTCTGATGGGGAAGACAGGGGCTAAGTTGAGGGGTGGCGGATGAAGAGGAGCTGCAGAGAGGCGTGTAAGACTGCGACTCTGCTTCCTGGTCCCAACTCTGAGTTGTCAAGATTTTGGAAATTTGGATAAAAAAAGATGCCAGATTGTTAGATAAATGAGACGCACCATCCAAAGTGGGATGGACGCTGTCTCGTCTCAAAAGACCAGGTTTTCCCCAAAATGAGCTCCAATTGTCAATGTAGCCCACGTTGTTTGCAGGACACCACACAGACAGCCAGCGGTTGAAGGATGAAGAGCGGCTAAACATGTCGTCACTGATCAGATTGGGGAGGGGCCCAGACAATACTACCGAGTCCGATATTGTTTTGGCAAAGTCACACACCGATTCTACATTAAGTGTCGTGATTTCAGACTGCCGGAGACGGATGTCATTAATGCCGGCGTGGATAACAATTGTGGAGTATTTACAGTTACTTTTAGCCAGCATTTTCAAATTTGACTCGATATCGCCTGCTCTGGCCCCAGGAATGCATTTGACTATGGCCGCTGGAGTCTCTAGGTTCACGTTTCTGACTACAGAGTCACCAATGATCAGAGTTTTTTCCTCAGCGGGTGTGTTGCTGAGCGCGGAAAAACGATTAGAAACGTGAACAGGTTGGTGGTGTACCGGGTCTTTGCGACTAGGCTTCCTTCTCACCGTCACCCACCCAGTCTCCTCGCTGCTGAGGAGAGCCGGAGGACCGCTAACAGGGCCTATGCTAGCTAGCTCCGCTGCAGCTAGGGGTCGTCCGTCGAGAGTAACTGGCGCAGACGGTGTTTCAATGCAGCGGAGCCGGGATTCCAAATCAGACAACCTCGCCTCGAGCGCCTCAAAAAGACAACATTTATTACATTTACCGTTATCACTAAAAGAGGCAGAGGTGTAGCTAAACATCTGACAGAGAGAGCACACCAGAGGAGGAGAGGAAGGAAAGCTAGTAGCCATAACTAGTGGCTAACCCGAAGCTAACAAAAACACCAATGAAAGGTGAACAGAAGGCTAAAGAGGGTGATTAGGTGACATGGAGCGCACACACAGGTGCAAGAGGCTTGATAAACAGAAATGAGAACTAACGGTAGATGGAAAAAAAGTGGTTAAAATACAATTAAAAGCAAAAACCTCAGGAGAGTGAGGAGAGCAAACCACACGGACAGACAGCAATACAGGAAGTCAATACATGAGTGTGAAAGAGAGGGAGGCAGGTGTAATGGTAAAGATGAAGTGAGTAGGAGTAGTGAAAATAGTGTAAATACCTGGGGTCAACCATCCAAATCAATGGATTTGTACACAATACAGGTGAAAACACAGGTGAAACACAGGTGAAAAAGAGAATGCAGGCAAGGAGGTGGCATAGTTGAAGATGCTAAGATTCTCATTGGGAGTGACAAGGAAGGACAAGATTAGAAATGAGTATATCAGAGGGACAGCTCACGTTGAGCAGTTTAGAGACAAAGAGAGGCAAAGCTGAGACAGTTTGGACATGTGCAGCGGAGGCATAGTGGATATATTGGACAAAGGCTGTTGAAGATGGAGCTTCCAGGCAGTAGGAAAAGAGGAAGACCACAGAGAAGATTCATGGATGTAGTGAAGGAGGACATGGAAAGAGTTGGTGTTACAGAAGAGGATGCAAAAGACAGTGTGAGATGGAGGCCGTGGTGACCTCTAAAGGGAGCAGTTGAGAGGAAAAGAAGTGTATATTGCATGTTTGTCTAATATCAGAATATATATCTGGATGGCCTCTGTCGGTCAATGTTGACCATGGATGATGGGCCCTCTTGGTTTACCATTGTGGAGTTGTCTCAGCTAGTACAGTGTCGGCTGTGGCTGATCAATCCAATACAGGAATGGCAGTATCTATCGCATCTGGTGCAGGTGTGGGTGGTCACAGTATTTACTTCACAGGCACGCACCTTCCGTCTGGCTCTCTTTTCTTCGGCCAAGGTCTGGAGGTTTTCCTCTGCTGTCTTGAGTTGTTTCTGGAGAGTGCTGCGCCATCTACTGCAGTTACCTGCTATATATATTTTTTTTTGATTTTGTATACTTTATTGATCCCCAGAGGGGAAATTAAGGGCATCCACCTGGATGGATGAAGCAGCCACAGTACGGCACTATCCCTTAACCATTCACACACACATTCACACCTAGGGCCACTTTAGAGTCTCCAATTAACCTAACCTGCATGTTTTTGGCCTGTGGGAGGAAACCAGAGAAATCCCAGAGTAAACCCATGCAGATACGGGGAGAACATGCAAACTCCACACAGATCACTGTTGGTCAGGGGCTGGGATCGAACCAGGGATCCCATGGCCAAGGGTGAATTGCTGTGCTGGCGCAGTGCTAACCACTGCGTCACCGCACCGCCCAATATATATATATATATATATATATATATATATATATATATATATATATATATATATATATATATATATATATATATATACATATCCTCCCAACTCAGCGCTGATGCCCAGGGCTTTCATGTCATGCTTACAGACATCCTTGCAGCACAGCTGGGGATGGCCAACAGATCTCTTGCCAGAGGCAAGCTCACCATACAGAACATCCTTAGGTATATATCATAATCGATGGATCCTCATTGAACTCCTGGGTGGACCACATGTAATGGTCTGGCAGGTCTGCAGCTCCTATCCACATTTTGTGTTTCAATTCTGACCCATTTGTCATGTTTGGTATGTTTTCCCTCTGTTTGTACAGCCCCGCTCATCCTGTGCTGCCTGATGGCTTTGAAGGTCATCAGGCCATCTGTGTTCTGTGTTGTCCTTATTGCTCCTCTGTCTATATATGTGCATTTTTGTTCTGTGTCCATTGCTGCTTTCTCCTTTGTTATTTCATCTGCCTCTGCACCACGGAGTGTGAGTGTATTTATTTTCCATGTTATCTGGATTAAAAGTTCTCATTATTCCTGCCTACGTGCAGTGTTTATTTCAAATCAAATCAAATCAAACTTTATTGTCATATTGCTGTACATACAACTGTAGTGCAGGCAAGATGAAATTGCATTTCTCTCGGCATCCATATAAATAGAAGCAGCATGATTTAAGACACACTCCCACATAGTTTCACCCCCCACCCCCACCCCCCCATCCATTCACACATCCCTGAGACATACTTGGGGAAAAAAAAGCTAACTAACTATAATATACAAATAATATACAAAATGTCCATAGGTGCAGTAGTGTGTATGAGAGATTCCGGGTCAACTGTTCAGCATCCTGACAGCTTGTGGAAGGAAGCTGTTGATCAGTCTGGTGGTTCTGCCTCTGATGCTCCGGAATCGTTTACCAGATGGAAGAAGTTCAAAGTGTTTATGCAGAGGGTGAGAACGGTCCTTGACAATGTTCAGTGCCCTGCTCCTACAACGGTTCTGAAAAAGTTCTTGGACAGAGGGGAGGGAGACTCCAATTACCCTCTCAGCCCCCTTGACTATCCTCTGCAGGGCTTTTTTGTCTGACATACTGCAGCTGGAGTACCATGTAGCAATGCAGTACGTCAGAACACTCTCCACCACACCTCTGTAGAAGGTCCTGAGGATGCAGATGGGGAGAGAGGCCTGTTTGAGTTTCCTCAAGAAGTGCAGTCTCTGCTGAGCCCGCTTCCTGATCTCCAAGGAATTCTTGCTCCAGGTCAGGTCCTGCGAGATCTGCACTCCGAGGAACTTGATGTTCTCCACTCTCTCCACTAAACAGCCGCCGATGCTGAGGGGGACGTGCTCAGGCTGTGACCGCCGGAAGTCGATAATCATCTCCTTCGTTTTGTCCACGTTGAGCACCAGATTGTTCTCCCTGCACCAGCCCTCCAGGTCTCTCACTTCTTCCCTGTACCTTGATTCCTCATCCCTCTGAATAAGTCCCACCACCGTGGTGTCATCTGCAAACTTAATAATCTGGTTCCCCTCGTGTCTGAATACACAGTCATGTGTTAGAAGTGTAAACAACAGTGGACTGAGTACACAGCCTTGAGGGGATCCGGTGCTCAGCATGACAGAGTTGGAGATGTTGTTTCCAACCCGGACAGACTGAGGTCTCTCAGTCAGGAAATCCAGGATCCAGAGACATGTGGCGGTGTTCAGACCGAGAAGGAGTAATTTCTCCATCAGTCTCTGGGGAATAGTGGTGTTGAATGCTGAACTGAAATCAGTGTACAGGAGTCTGGCGTAGGTGTCTTTCTAGTCCAGGTGGGTGATGACAGAGTGTAGGGTGGTGACTATAGCATCCTCCGTGGAGCGGTTTGAACGATATGCAAACTGGAGCGGGTCGTGTGATGCAGGGAGGCAGGCTGTAATGTGTGGTTTGACAAGCCGTTCAAAACACTTCATCACAATTGGTGTCAGTGCAACAGGACGATAGTCATTCAAATAAGACACAACTGGTTTCTTTGCCACCGGTACAATGATAGAGGTCTTGAAGCATCTGGGAACGATGGCCTGACTCAGGGAGATGTTATCAATGTCAGTCAGGACATCCGCCAACTTGCTCGCGCAGTCTCGGAGCACACGTCCCGGAATGTTGTCCGGACCTGCAGCTTTGCGTGGGTTGACTCTGGTTAGGGTCCTCCGTGTGTCCGCTGTGTTGATGGTAAAAGCTGGTCCGACCGATGGTGGGGGTGGGCCAGCCCTCCCTCTGATTGTCGAGTTTGATGCTTCAAAACGTGCAAAGAAGTCGTTAAGCCTGTCTGGAAGCGAAGCGTCGTCATCATCGACCCCCTGCCTAGACTTATAGCCCATCAGTGTCCGAACTCCCTGCCACATCTGCTTGGTGTTCCTAGTGTCACAGAGGTGTCCCTGGATTTTCTCCGCATAGGCGCGCTTTGCCGCCTTAATTCCCTTTGAGAGCGCATACCTGGCTGAGCGGAGGGCAATCCTGTCCTTCGCTCTGAAGGCTGCATCTCTGGCTGTAAGCAGCGA
Source organism: Pholidichthys leucotaenia (assembly GCA_020510985.1). Lineage (NCBI taxonomy): Eukaryota > Metazoa > Chordata > Actinopteri > Cichliformes > Pholidichthyidae > Pholidichthys > Pholidichthys leucotaenia. The sequence goes on along the minus strand of CM035840.1, from coordinate 311,127,724 downwards.
GCGCACCTCTGCAGTCATCCAGGGCTTATGGTTACCCCTCATAGTGATGGTCTTCACTGTAGTGACATCCTCTGTGCACTTCGCAATGTAGCTGGTGACTGTATCAGCATACTCCTCCACATCTGTCTTGTCTTCCTGGGAGGCTGCTATTTTGAAGACCTCCCAGTCTGTGTGCAGAAAACAGTCTTTCAGTGCAGAGGTTGCACTCTCTGGCCAAATTCTAATTTGTTTCACTGCTGGCCTGCTAAGCTTCAATAAAGGTTTGTAGGCAGGCAGCAGCATCACGGACATGTGATCAGAAAGGCCGAGATGGGGGCAGGGTATCGCCTTATATTCATCTGTGTTTGTGTACACTAAGTCCAACATATTCTCTCCTCTGGTCTTAAAGTCTACACATTGTTTAAACTTGGGGAGCACAGTCTTTAGGCTGGTGTGGTTAAAATCCCCCGCAACCACCACAAAACTGTCCGGGTGTGAAGTTTGGATTTCACTAATCGCATTGTGCAGTACCCCGAGTGCCTTCTTAGCATTAGCTTTAGCATTAGGGCTCGGCGCTATGTAAACACCAGCTACATACACGTTGCTGAATTCCCTCGGCAAATAATGTGGCTGACAATTTACAATAAGGAACTCCGCCAACGGAGAGCAGTGTTTAGACACTAACGTGGCATTAACGCACCAGTTCTTGTTAACATAGATGCATAGCCCACCCCCCCGGCTCTTACCGGAGCTCGCCGTTTCCCTGTCAGCACGGAACATCGCCATATCTTCCAGTTGAATGGCCTTGTCAGGAATGTTGCCGTGGAGCCATGTCTCCGTGAAAACAAACACACAGCAGTCTCTCCACTCTCTCCGGGTTTCTCTCAGCAGACGCAGCTCGTCCAGCTTGTTTTTGAGGGAGCGGACGTTAGAGAGAAGAAGCGACAGTACCGCTGGTCTGGAGGGGTTAGCCTTTAGCCTAGCATGGATCCCGGCCCTTTTTCCACGCTTTTGCTTGCGTTCGCTCCACTTACGCCTCCTCCTCTCTTGGGTAGCTTCCAGCGGGGACTCCGCCAGAATTCCATGCTGGCGTAGAATGTCCAAATCACAACCGATCGCCGCGATTCTTGCAGCGTGCAGTACCTTGATGTTTAATAAGGTCTCACGGTTGTAAGTTTTACAGAATGTACGTCTGGGAAGATCAAAACACTCAAAACTCTCACACTCGCTGATGCCAAGAGGGGCCGCTGCGTCCGTGCGCGCTGCCGCCATCTTCCGCCTCCATTTCCATTCTCCACCTCATAATTTAGTATGGTTTACCAGATTCACCAGGCGAGTGGGTCCTCTCCTCCTTTGCCCAGGAGGAGTAAAAGCAAACTTGACACCACATATTGTCACAAACCCCCGTGCGCCATTGTGCGGCACACAAGGGAGAGAATGAAAAACCCAATTGCAGAAGTAGAAAGTGCCATTTTATTAAATAAAACAACAAAGAAACAAGTCCAGTTAACCACAAAATACAGGGATATGCAATTGAAAATACAGGGAGATGCAATTGATGAAGTAACGGCCACCAGACATACAGGGCGCTAGCCAGATGCTCTACAGCCCGGTCAAAAAGGGAGCCAGGGGACTGTACACCCCGAGTCTCCTTGCCAGGAGGCAGGCAAAATTGATCATTGACTATAAAAATTGAATGAAAAGAAACTTGCCTGTTCTCCTGGCACTGGAGGTCCCCAGCGGCCTCCGAGGCGTCCTCTCTGCTCTCCTGGCGCTCCTCATCGGGTTGCAGCTCCTCCTCCCTGGAGGAAAGTTCCTTTAGTCTTTCGGCCATCTCCGGGAGGAGCCACGGCTTCACTTCCAAGATGAGGTCCGTTTCAGCCAGGAGAGCCCGCCTGCATTCCTCCATCTCCTCCCGTGACGGAGCAGAGCATGGCTTGGAGTGGGGAGGTGGAGCTGACATAAGCAGGGCTGGACGCTTCTTGCGGCGGGGCTTCCTCCCTCTCCTCCTCCTGGGTGACTCAGGGATGAGATAATCCGGAACGCGGAGCACCGTGCCAGGCAGCAGGTCACCCATGCAGAGAGGCTCCACATGTTCAGGAGAAGAGAGCGAAGTGGCCGCAAGGAGCTCGGGCACTGGGAGATCCTCATCCTCAGCGGTGTCCCGGGCCTGTCAAACAGTTGGGAAGGAACGGGGCTTCTGCGTCCATGAACAAATTTCCTCTAGGAAACACAGCGAATGCAGCTCCCATTCCCGCTCCAGCTCCATCTCCGTCTGAAGCACCAGGTTTAAAGTCGGGGAGGAAAGAAAAAAGGTGTGGAAAGGAAAAAAGAAAAAACACTTCTACTCCGCTGGGTTTTTTCTGCATGGTCAGAGCATTTTGTCACAAACCCCCGTGCGCCATTGTGCGGCACACAAGGGAGAGAATGAAAAACCCAATCGCAGAAATAGAAAGTGCCATTTTATTAAATAGAACAACAAAGAATCAAGTCCAGTTAACCACAAAATACAGGGAGATGCAATTGATGAAGTAACGGCCACCAGACATACAGAGCGCCAGCCGGATGCTCTACAGCCCAGTCAAAAAGGGAGCCTAGTGCTGCAGGACAGCTAAGCACAAAAGGAAAGGCGATCATGACACTTACAGGGTTGGAGCGATCCCGGGGCGAACCGTGCAGTATGGAGAATGAAGAGGGTAAGCAGAGTCAGCTGATCACACCAAGGGATTAACCGAACTTCAAGTGCTGGCTGAATAATTAGCAGGTGATGAAAATTCATACGTGGAGAGCTAGCTGCCGCGTATGGAGGTGAATGCTCCGACAATCTCTTTCCACAATTGCAGCGAACAAATACTCCTGAAGCTAATGAGGAAAGAGATTGCCGGTGTGAAAAAGCATGGGCTGAACTTGATTAGACCTGGTGTGTGAGAGAGGGTGCATGAGTGTATGAATGGGAATGAATGGAGCGTTTGCATGTGTGTGTGTGTGTGTGTGAATGTGAGTATGTGTGTGAACACCCGTGACAGCACAGCTGATGGCACTAGATAGGAGGAGGGGGCGTGCCCAAGCCGTCAGGGAGCGGAGGCCCAATAGCTTCCCTGAAGCACCAGGTGGAAACTAGGGCAAAACATAACAATAAGTCAGAACAAACCCAGGTTCATGACACATATCTCTATGATTTTAAAAACTAAACTGTCTGAACACATCTCATGCAGATTAGACAGAAGTAATATTGACAACAACCAATGTTGTTATGGCACTTCTTGTGAAGTGCAGTGTGGTGACGCCGACTTCCTGTCGCATCACTGCACTGCCCTATATAGCAGGGTAGCTGCCATAGGCACTTCCTCTTGTGCCAGATGATCCTGCTGGGTGCTTGCCGTGTGCTGCTATACTCCATCTCTAATAAAGCTGTGTTCAACACTACCACTCTCTCGACCTCTTTCATCACCAGGTTTGTGGACATAACACTTGGCAACTGAGGATTAACGTATGGAAGTCTGCGTTACACTACTCTGTCCCTTCCTTGAGCTCCCGGGCGAGCGGCCAGTGTCTTGGCTGCGTTGGTTGGAGGCCTTTCAACCTTACATCATGGCACTGGACCTCAGGAAGCTCGATAAGGTGAGGGCACGTGCACTTCTCGTTCACAACCTGGGCATCGAAGGCCAGCAAGCCCTACGGATGCTCGGCGCGCCGGACTCATTTGAGGACGTCGTGGAGCTGCTAGCTAACCATTTCACCACTCCAGACAGCGTGACTGTACGGAGAATTCACTTTCACCAGCGACACCAACGTGTAGGAGCCCATCCACCAATATGTTGCTGACTTGTGGAAGCTAGCTAGCAAGTGCTGTTTTGGGCTGCTTGAAGATGAGATGGTGCACGACCAACTAGCAGAGCACACGTGCAACGCTGGACTGTGAGCTAGGGTACTAATAGTGCCAAATGACTTGACGCTAGCTAGGGCTGTTGAGCTAGCCCTCCAATTGGAGGCTGCAGGCAAGCTAGCTTTGGAGCTAACCTGGCGCCAGTCACAGAAGCCGCCAGAGCCGCCTGCCACAGCAAATGTTGTGGACCCAGATAGCTAGGATGGCTTGGATGAAGATTATTTGGACACCAATGCTGCCAGCCAAAGGTCTACCCCGGGTAGAACCCAATGCAGGGGTTGTGGGACTGCGATGCACCGCCATAAAGCAGAAGAGTGCCCAGCAAGAGGAAAACATTGTAGCAGATGTGGACGCTTGAATCACTACGCCAGGGTGTGCCACTTATCTGATCTGGACAGCCCACGGAAGAAATCACCCTGCCCACCCCCGACAACTATCCACATGGTGAGTCCCAGTACCAACGGGTATACGTATTGTGCAGTGGAGTTAGATGGCATGGAGGTGCCACTGTTACTCAATACGCCGGCAGTACAGTCGATGCTGAGTTGCGCCACGGTAAAGAAGTTTTTCCCCCACCACAGGATAAGAAATAACCCGACACTGTTGTATGGCTACGGAGGTAGCAAGCTGTGCACTGTTGAGACTGTGGAGTTAACTGTTTGCTACAAGTCGGCGATGATGACTGACTTCACTTTCCAAGTGGCAGGCGTGCGGCATTAACATCATGGGGTGTGACCTATTCTACGGACTGGGTTTCGCCATCAAAGACGGTGCTGGGAATGAATGGTCGGGTTGTGGCCGCTGGAACCCGCGACCTCCGGTGGTCAAAGAGGACGTGGTATGTGATGAAGGATTAACGGACACCCTCGCTTTCGAGCCGGACCAGCCTCCCTCAGGTTTGGCGCGGGAAAGTCTCAGTGCCGGCACTTGGGAAGTTGTTGTGGGGGGTATTGAGCATGACAGCGGGGCACTTGTGCCGATGAGTGACACCATGCTAGCCCCAGATGCCTCCGGTACTTGGCTGCAGTTGGGTGGGGGGTCTGCAGCTATGACGGTGACTGCTACGACATTCATAGAAGAGGACGGGGCACGATCGACGAGCATGGAGTTACTGCATGCTCAGCAGCAGCACACCAGGCTGAGTAAGGCCCCACTTAGGGTTATGGACTTGTTTTGGGTTCGGGTGATGAACGACCATGGCAAAGATGGGCCAGACAACAGCCAGCAAAGTTGGGAGTGGCGCACTTCCAGTTGTCCGATGGCTCGATGAGGTATGCCAACCAGCTACAGTGTGTCCAGGAGGACGCTCCAGATGGCGATGTCGGTGAAGGTGGTTTGGGATCCGGGCTCGGTCGTCCAGAAGATCAGCCATCGCTCTGGGGGCCTGCTGCCTCCAAGAATGCGCCTGCCGGGGGGCTGCGCTGGGCCCCCCATGCGGATTCCAACTTTCCCATCCAAGTGACTGTACTTTGACAGCTCTGTTTATAGTTCTTATGGGTTATGGTGTTTATTGTGTTTAGCATAGGAGCATGGCAGATTATTTTTTTTTTACTTTGAATAAAGACTCTTAGTTTAATTCGGTGGCAGAATAATCCACCGTGCCGAGTGGGTCATGTGGTAGTCCACCCACCAGCCCTATTTTAGGTTGTTTTGTGTGAATGCGTTAGGCCTTTTAGTACCTCAATTTACATTATTTGGAGTGTGTTTCAGGTTTTAAATTGGGGTGGGTTTGAATTGTGTGAGTGATTTTGGACGTTGTAAAGGGGGGGAGGATGTTATGGCAGCATTTATTGTGAAGTGCAGTGTGGTGATGCTGACTTCCTGTCATGTCACTGCACTGCCCTATATAGCGGAGTAGCTGCCATAGGCACTTCCTCTTGTGCTGGATGATTCCGCTGGGTGCTTGCCGTGTACTGCTATACTCCATTTCTAATAAAGCTGTGTTCAACACTATCACTCTCTTGACCTCGTTCATCACTAGGTTTGCGGACATAACAAACGTCACGTTCTGCCAATTTTTGTTCCCGTTTAAGTAGTCTGGCTTACAAAGCTCAAGTTATTTTGAGATGTTAAAAACTGATAAAACACTGACTGTGGCCCTGTCAATTTATGGATTTACTACCCTCTCCAGACTGTTGATGGAAAATGTGGTTCCGTTCCTGATCTCAAGGATTCTGGATGTGTATTTGATGGCTGAGTTTTTACAAGTGATTGCGGCCTCGGCGGGCTTACAACAATCAGTGAGCAGGATTCAGTCTGCTTTAAAGAGTCCTGTGTTCCCAGAAGTTTTTTATTATTTGTGTTAACACTGGGTCTACGCTCTCAATGTCAATGCCATAAAACATCCGTTTCTTTGTGTACGCTATGTTGGCTGTACAGCAAGGTTCACCTGTAGGTAATGGGGAGATGACTAAAAACAGACTACTCTTAAACCTGTGTGTTTTGATTCACGGCGGTAGTCATTTCATCCAACTAGTAAAATGAAAAAAATCCCAAACTCATTCCTGCTCACAAAGAGAAATCATGCTAGAATGTAGACTAAAATAATGCACTTAACTGAGTCCTTTTTTATTAAAAATTCTCATGAATGTAAAATTGTTAATTCATTTGTGTCATACTTTATTATTCCTACCATGACTGTGGATTAAAATATCAAAGGCTGGGAGAGAACTAACATACAAAGAGGTAAAATGAGCACAAACGAAACCTGGAGAGATGCTTAGAGCAGCTTTCCAAGTCAAACAGACACTTTCCCAGTGTTCCAGCCTCAGCGGACCATCCATCATTGAGCGGAGATGTTATTAGGAGCATGTTTTCAGCATTCGGTTCCATAGGTGTAAGGTTAAAGCTTTTTTTTTTTTTTTCAGGGTATGATTGCAGAGTGAAGGCCAGTCTGTGCTGGGGGTTGCTTATTAAGAAGTGATTTGGGCAATGCTGGAGTTGCATTGTGTCTTTACGGGGGTTTCCCCTTCATTTGTAAAGATTCCACAGCCGTAACTGGGAAAAGGGACTTCAGGGGTTTAACTCTCACATCATGAGCAAGACGGTAAATAAGATAATCATCATTTAAGGGTGTTTTCACATCTGAAAGTCTGCACCAAGGCCCGGATCGTGGTTCATATTTTTGTTCCATTGTCTGCATTTGGTCTTGTTAGGTTTGGTTTCACACTACTAAGCACAGACTGGTTGTTGGCAAATATACTACTCACCCTACAAGGTGTTTTCTACAGCTCTGAACACATCAGTAACTGCACTTTAAGTGTAAATTGGTTCGGGCGTCATCATATTAGTCTGTGAACTAATTTAGTGAGGCTTTCTTATTATCCAGGTCTTCATTAATCAAAGTTTGTCCTCATCAGCCATGATGATTTTATCCAAGATGGCGCCCACAGTGGTCGCCATGGTGCTTCGCTGCGCTCTTTTTTGTTTGCTTTTGTTCGTCAATTGTGTGTCTGCCTGCTCTTACACCCGTGAAGATGTCATGGTAGCCCTCGCGGGCCACCAATAAGACGCACACAAGTCCACCAGTGAGTTTTAGTGAGTTTTATTACGGTGATAAGAGTGTTTACACAAGCTGCTGAGCTGATGACAGAGTCCTTGCAGAACAGGAAGCATAGGCTATCCAGCACACTACGGGTCCAGGGCAGGGAACAGTCACACACAGACAAGCTAGGTAACAATTGCACCTGGACTGCTAAAGCAGGGACTTACAGCACCAAATACACCGGAGGGAATAAGGCTATACAGCTCACTTACTATGCCGGTGAACAGACGGTCAAGCCCTTAGGCAGCCGAGGTGAAGATAGTCCAGGCATCCGTGACGATGGGTGAACAGAACAATGATCAGTAATGTGACCATTAGTGATCAGACACTGCTGCGTCGTAATGACGGCAGCACACAGCTTAAATAACCCAGGACTGATGACAGATGACACACAGCTGACCGACCGTTGACAGGCGGAAACCCCTCCGAGCACTTTCACAATAAGAGCCCGGAGAGGCCAAAATACCGCCCGCAGCTGTCAAGGCCGGCAGCAAGACATAACTTTAACCCGAGCGCGATCAGAACCGACACTCGGGTCATAACAGTACCCTCCCTCCACGGGCGGACTCTGGACGCCCCGAGGGACTACCCTGCCCCCCCCGCCCCCCCAGGGTGGGAGGTAGGGGGACAGGTACGGAGGGAGAGAAACCAACCAACAAAAACAAGACAAGACCAAACAAGAAATGCATACAAACACATGACTCACGGGGAAAAAAACAAGACTAAGACCAGACAAAAAACATACAGGAAATACATGACTCTAGGAAAAAAAACAAGACTAAGACCAGACAAGAAAAACCACACAGGAAATACATGACTCTGGGGAAAAAAACAAGAAAAGAAAATACATGACAAAACAAAGCTAAGACAAGACTGAGACTCACAAGGGGAAAAAAAAACAAGAGACAAAAAAAATGCTCTAACATGACTATGGCAAGGACTCACAAGGTAACAAGAAAAATGCTCGAACTAGACTAAGACAAAGACATACAAGGAAACAAGGGGTAAACAAAAATTGCTCGGACTTAACCGTGATCAAGACTAAGACTTAGGCTACAACAAAAAACAAGGGGCAATCTAAAATTGCTCAGACCTGACTAAGACTATGACAAACAAGAGGCAATCTAAAATTGCTCAGACCAGACTAAGACTATGACTTGGAAAACAAGAAAAAAAAACAAGAGGCAATCTAAAATTGCTCAGACCAGACTAGGACTATGACAAAACAAGAAACATGAGACAATTAAAAAAAATTGCTCAAACTTGACCTGACTAAGACTATGACTTTGAAACAAGAAAAAAAAAAAAAAACAAGAGGCAATCTAAAATTGCTCAGACCTGACTAAGACTATGACAAACAAGAAAAAACAAGAGGCAATCTAAGATTGCTCAGACCAGACTAAGACTATGACAAACAAGAGGCAATCTAAAATTGCTCAGACCTGACTAAGACTATGACTTGGAAACAAGGAAAAAACAAGAGGCAATCTAAAATTGCTCAGACCTGACTAAGACTATGACAAAACAAAGAAACACGAGACAATTAAAAAAAAAAAAAAATTGCTCGAACTTGACCTGACTAAGACTATGACTTTGAAACAAGAAAAAAAAAACAAAACAAGAGGCAATCTAAAATTGCTCAGACCTGACTAAGACTATGACTTTGAAAACACAACAAAAAATTACAAGAAGTACAAGACACGATTTGGCACCAAATGGGCCCACAGAAAATCCCACAGTACATGAAACAGTCAGGTGGCCTGCCCCAGTCCCATGCCCCCAGGAATACGTCCTCTGGTGGCCGAACCAGGTCACCCCGTAACCCACACAGTATATTTGGTGGCCAACCCAAGATGCCGAACGCTCCAAGCAGTTCCTCGGGTGGCCGACCCGCATACCACAACCAGCAGGACCGTGGAGGGATTGCGTGCAGCCGCTCACCTGAAAACAAAACAGGAGAGCGCCGATCTGTCAAACAAAACTCACAAATGGCCCCCAGCTGGTGGCTCCTGAGAGGGGGACAACCAAAACCCTGGGCCCCCTCGAATCCTGATTGGGTCGCAGCCGCACCTGCGCTGGACCCACACTGGACCTCGTCGGACCCCGATTGGGTCAGGACGGACCCAGATTGGGTCACCGCTGCACCCACGTTGAACCCCGACTGGGTCACCTCGGCCCATACGTCAGACCCCGACTGGGTCAGGACGGGTCCCGATTGGGTCACCGCTGCACCCACGTTGGACCCCGACTGGGTCTCCTCGGACCACGCGTCGGACCCCGACCGGGTCAGGACTGCTCCGGCGACGACCTCCATCTCCAAACCTGGAACCCCCGGTCCCGTGACCTTGACTAGCTCCGGACCGGCAACGCTGTGGAGGTGCTCAGAACACAAGGAAGAACCGGGATCAGTTCCACCGGCAGCGCCAGAGCCCAGCGAGACGAGCTCGGGTGCAGCGGCCGGCTGCCCCTCACTCGCCTCCCCATGAGGCAGGCAAAAATGCTCTAACACACCATACAGGAAAACAAGAAAGAGCACTTGCCTGCACTCGGGCTCTGGAGCCGTCCAGGACTTCGCCGATCCAGGTTCATGAAGATGCTCGTCGTCGGGCTCCCACTCGGCTGTGTCGGGTTCCACAACCGGCCTGATGGTCTCTGCAGCTGGATCCTCACGCGCAGACGTCCATGCCAATAACCCATATGGCGTGGAGGCAGAGGACCCTGAACCTGCTGACTCGGGCTGCATCCCTGAAGAACCTTGGGGACGCTCTCTCGTCGGCTCTGGCTCCTCACTGCAGTCCGTTCTCCTCCTCTGTCCAACACAAGGCTGCAAGACCGGGCTGTCTCCCAGAGCTGCAGGCCTCCCCCTCGTTCGCCGGCGTGAGACTGACGCCGAGGACCGCTCCGCCGGAGGAGACACAGAGGCAGCAGGTTTAACATAATTGGCTACAGCTGGGGAAAGAAACTCAGGGAGCTGCGTACCCTGAGCTTCACCCCCAGGAGTCAGACAAGACAGATCACTATTACTACAAGGAAAGTGAACTTGGACTTGCCTGTCTCCCGGGGGGAGGATGTTATCAGCTGTAGCGAACGTTGCTCCTTCCCTCGCTCGCTGAATGCTGAAAAACCCAAGAACGGAGCCCACCGGCGCAGGACTCAGCTCACACTCAGCAACTGGCTGGTTGAGGGGGTCATCCCGGCGGCCCGGAATTGGATCTGGAGCTGGAGCTTGCCGAAGATGCGCCCGGCCGTGACGCCGACGCCTTCGCCGGCCCCCAGATGGTGCGAACTCCCGAAAAGGATCCTTAGGCAAAAAACAGGTGTGCCTCTTCACCTGCTCCACGCCGCTTTCCTCCTCGATTATCAGGAACAGTTCGCGTTGGGCAGCGATGTCCTCCCTCCTAACGTCGACTTCCGGGTGGTTGGCGAAGCAGGGAGAGAGGTTACAGAGCACATCTTCGGCGGCGTCCAGGTACCAATGTATGCCGGGGGCGTAGTCCAACATGGAAGCGGAGATGAGTAACTCATCTACCACTTCCAAGACACACGTCAGCACGTGACTCCTCGGTGATGGCATTCCTCGCATACAAAGGTCAAGTTGATCAAGTTTGCGGACGACACCACCCTCATCGGGCTCATCTCCAACGGCGACGAGTCCGCCTACAGGAGAGAGGTGGCCCAGCTGGCGTCCTGGTGCAGCAATAACAACCTGCAGCTGAACGCTCTGAAGACAGTGGAGATGATTGTAGACTTCAGGAAAGTCACTACTCCTCTGCCCCCCCTCACCCTCTCAGGCTCTCCCATCACCACTGCTGATTCCTTCCGCTTCCTAGGCACTACCATCACCAGGGACCTCAAATGGGAGCTGACCATCAGCTCACTCATCAAAAAAGCCCAGCAGAGGATGTTCTTCCTGCGGCAGCTGAGGAAGCTCAAGCTACCCACCAAGATGTTAGTGCAGTTCTACACAGCCATCATCGAGTCCATCCTCACCACCTCCATAACCGTGTGGTACGCAGGAGCCACTGCCAGGGACAGACTAAGGCTGCAGCGCGTCGTGCGCACTGCTGAGAAGGTGATCGGCTGCAAGCTCCCATCTCTCCAGGATCTGTACATCTCCAGGACCCGGAGGCGTGCTGGCCGGATCATAGCCGATCCCTCACACCCTGGTCACGTACTGTTTGCCCCCCTCCCCTCTGGTAGAAGACTTCGGTCCATCCAGACTAAAACCTCCCGTCACATGAACAGCTTCTTCCCCTCTGCCATTAGACTGCTGAACACTAAGTGACTCTCGTGCACCATGTACAGCAGCTCAACCAGACTCATGTCAATCATCACTGTTTTCTTCCTGCATTACCGACTGCACTATATAGTTCTCCACAGTATCTGCTGCTGGCTAATATATATTTTAACTGTTGACCAGTATCACTTAATCTTATCCTACACTTTATTACATGTATAGTTTATTTCTCTTATCTTATCATGTTTAATGTTGCAGCATTGTACCGAGACAAATTCCTAGTTTGTGTACTACATGAACAATGGCAATAAACCTGATTCTGATTCTGATTCTGATTCTGACAAAGGTCCCAGACAGGGAAAACAACGTCCAAAACTCAACTCACTGGTGAAAAAGCGTCTCAAAATGGCGTCACCGTAACGCTGTTTGGGCAGCAGTGTACTGTCATGGTAGCCCTCGCGGGCCACCAATAAGACGCACACAAGTCCACCAGTGAGTTTTAGTGAGTTTTATTACGGTGATAAGGGTGTTTACACAAGCTGCTGAGCTGATGACAGAGTCCTTGCAGAACAGGAAGCATAGGCTATCCAGCACACTACGGGTCCAGGGCAGGGAACAGTCACACACAGACAAGCTAGGTAACAATTGCACTTGGACTGCTAAAGCAGGGACTTACAGCACCAAATACACCGGAGGGAATAAGGCTACACAGCTCACTTACTATGCCGGTGAACAGACGGTCAAGCCCTTAGGCAGCCGAGGTGAAGATAGTCCAGGCATCCGTGACGATGGGTGAACAGAACAACGATCAGTAATGTGACCATTAGCGATCAGACACTGCTGCGTCGTAATGATGGCAGCACACAGCTTAAATAACCCAGGACTGATGACAGATGACACACAGCTGACCAACCGTTGACAGGCAGAAACCCCTCCGAGCACTTTCACAATAAGAGCCCGGAGAGGCCAAAATACCGCCCGCAGCTGTCAAGGCCGGCAGCGAGACATAACTTTAACCCGAGCCCGATCAGAACCGACGCTCGGGTCATAACAGAAGAGCTACTAAATATCAGGACTTTCACTCCCACGGACCTACTCCCAGTTGTTTTGGCTCCTGCCGCCGATCTGGTTCACTTTTTAGCCCAAAAAGTGAGACGGCAAAAGAGAGGAAGACGAGCGGGCGCCCTCATGCGGCTTCGCAGGAGAGGCACGCACACGGCTTTGCCTGGAATATTTCTGTCCAACGTCAACTCTCTTTATAACAAGGTAGATGAACTGAGACTGCTGATGCGATTTAAGGACCTCTCCACCTCATGTGCCCTCTGCTTCACTGAGACCTGGCTCAAGGAAAAGACACCAGACAGCGTGCTCCTCCTCGAGGGATTTCAGCTGTTTCGTGCTGATCGAGACACGGGGCTCTCCGGCAAGTCCACAGGCGGAGGAGTCTGCTTCCACATCAACAGCAGCTGGTGCTCCGATGTAACTGTGATCTCCCAACACTGTTCTCCTGCTCTGGAATATTTATTCATCAACTGCAAGCCATTTTATTCCCCGCGTGAGTTTGCTTCATTCATCCTGGCCGTTGTTTACGTCCCGCCCGACGCGGACGTGCGCGAGGCTCAGCGCGCGCTCGCGGATCACATTCAGCAAGCGAAGCAGACTTTCCCGGACTCTCTGGTTATTGTGGTTGGCAACTTTAACCAGAGCAACCTGAGCCACGAACTCCCCCGATACAAACAGTTTATTAAATGCCCCACCAGAGGAGAGAACACGCTGGATCACTGTTACACTACAGTTAAGGACGTGTATCACGCTGTTCCCCACGCTACGCTCGGACTATCTGATCACGTGATGGTCCACCTGATTCCCACATACAGACAGAGACTGAAGCTCACAAAACCTGTTGTGAGCACTACGAGGAAATGGACCAGTGAAGCTGGGGAGGAGCTGCGCACGTGCTTGGAAATAACTGACTGGGACATGTTTAAAGGAGCCACGCATGATCTGGATGAATACACGGACACTGTGACCTCATATATCCATTTTTGTGAGGAGAGCATTCTTCCATCGCGCACCAGGGTGAGTTACTCCAATGACAAGCCCTGGTTCACAGCTAAGCTCAGACAGATCAGGAAGGAGAAGGAAGCAGCGCTGAAAAGTGGAGACAGGGACTGCTACAAGGAGGCCAAATACCGGTTTAGGAGAGAGCTGAGGAGAGCTAAATCTGTGTATTCTGAGAGACTCCAGCAACAGTTCACTGCTAACGACTCTGCTTCTGTGTGGAGAGGACTGAGGCAAATCACCAACTATCAGCCTCAGGCTTCTAAAGGACAGGATGACAAAGCCCTTTGTCAAAGACTGTCCCAACACTATGCCCGTTTTGACACCTCGTCAGCTGTGTCCAACTCCCCCCCTCCCCCCAGCGCCACTGCCTCCATGGTCCCCACTTCATCAAAGGTGCCCCCCCTCCTCCCCCCTGCCCTTGCCATCAGTGAGCAGGACGTGCACAGACAGTTCTCCAGACTGAACCCGCGCAAGGCCCCCGGTCCGGACGGCATGTCTCCCTCCACCCTGAGACACTGTGCGGAGGAGCTGACTCCTGTCTTCACAGACATTTTTAACACCTCCCTGAAGTCATGGCACGTGCCGGCCTGCCTCAAAACCTCTACCATCGTCCCTGTCCCCAAGAAGCCACGGATCACTGGACTTAACGACTACATGTCATATCCGGCTCTAGGGAGCCGGGCAATCAGAGCCAGGGGCAAGCCAGTGAGTCGTGATATTTTATTCAGGGTAAAGGGGAAGGGATGAGGAGAGCACAGATACTCATGCAGACGTACACTCACAGGTTGCACAGCGCAGAGGTAAGCAGCTCGTACCGGACGTGGGGGTAGCAAGACGTACATACTCACAGCGGGATACAAACACAGGAATGCTGCAAGAGGGGTATAAGCTGACACCAGACGAAGGGGCTTCAGCTTAGCAATGTGTTTATGTCGCAGCCCCGAGTCATCGAGGCTGCTCCTATTTATCCTCATTGGCAGCGCCCCAGCTGATGAAGACTAATTGGCCCCAGCCGTCCATAATGCTGCCAGCTGGGGGCCAGCTGAGACGCTGCTCAATGGGAAGCAGGGATGAGGGAAAACATGGGCTGAGTGCCGAGATGGCATCTCAACCCATGGTGACAGAGCCCCTACCTCAAGGTCGGGCTCCTGAACGACCAGGAACATCCCAGCCCCCCCCCCCCCCCCCACCTAGGGTGGGAGGAAGGGAGGCGGACCGGAGGGGAAGAAGCCAAGGGAAGGACAACACCAATGGGGCAATGTAGGGTAGCGGGAAAGAAAAACCCAAATACAATACTGACAAAACAGAATAATTAACCCAGGTACAGATGGGGAGAAGAACTCGGTCAGCACGCCGGTTACATACTACCCAGAGAGTACCAACCATGCGTGACCCAGAGCAAGGAAAAAAAGAACCACCAAAAAGGTACAGGGCAAAAAATGCTGAGTACGGTTAAATAAAGGGGAACCTATACACAGCGCTAATTTAAGTACATACACACACAGTCACCAAGAAAAGTGAGGGTGACTGGAACAAATGACAATTATAGAGCATGGTGTTATGAAAAACAAGGCACATGACTCTATAATGAACCAACAGGACAAAAAAGAAATACTGAGTGCAGGCAAAGAAAAACACACACACACACGAATATACTGTATAAATACCCAGTCACCTAAAGAAATGAAAGTGACTGGAATAAATGGATAACTGCAGAGCATGGTGTTACGGAAAACAAAACATAACTCTACAATACAAAAAACGAGGCTAAAAACATGGCACAAAAAGTAAAATGCTGAGCATGAGTGATGGAAAACAGCACTATAAAAACGAATCCACCAACAGGACAAAACATTACACCCGAGTGACCTTAATAACAAAAGAAAAAGTGACACCCGAGGTGAATGGCAGGCAGAGTCCAAAAATGGCCGAGATGGCTCTGGAGATCTCCCCGCCCATTGTCCAGCTGGCGAATCAGGGGAAGAGAAGTGTTCGGACGGCGAACTCTGGACCCAGATCCCAGGAATCCAGTCCACCGGCAGCCGAACCAGGCTGCCCAGAGGGAAACAGACCAGTGGGGGGAACCAGATCACCGAACCGAAAGTTCTGTGGGTCGGGTCGTCGACCCGCATCACTCAACCACCAGGACCGTTGAGACGGGCGAAGGATCAGAGCGGATCCCGGTGGAAGAGGCTCAGGGGAGAGCCGATGACGAGGGCGGCGGGCGTCAGGCCGCAGGAAAACGGCCACCTCCTCACCGGACCTGGACAATACTGGGGCAGCACCCACGTCGGACCCCGATTGGGCCTCAGGCGAACCCACGTTGGACCCCGACTGGGTCTCGGGCGAACCCACGTTGAATACTGCATCAGAACCGACCTCCAACGTTGAACCCGGACCCTCCAGCACCACGAGGAACAGCAACTCCTTGCCGGTGACCCTGGAAGAAGGCTCAGAAGAGAAAACAGAACCGGGATCAGGATCACCGGCAGCGCCAGAACCCGGCGAGACGAGTTCAGACGCAGCGGACGGCTGCACCCGGCTCGTCTCCCCTGGAGATAGGCTGAAGTGCTCGGGGATAAAAAGAGAGAAAAGAAAGGAGAGCACTCGCCTGATCTCGGGTTCTGACGCCGTCCAGGACTGCGAAGATCCAGGATCCGTCGTCAGGAGGTCGTTGTCAGGCTCCCATCTAGCCGCGTCGGGCCCCACAGCCAGCACGATGGTCAGCGCAGCTTGAGATCCCTCCAGCTCAGGTAACCCCGCCGACGATCCACTCGGCGTGAAGCCAGAAGAATCTCGTCCCGCCGGACCGAACCGCTCCTCCGTGGAGACCCGGGGACGCTCAGTCGTCGGCGTAGACTCCACGCAGCAGTCAGTCCCCCTCCTCCGTCCGCAATGTAGCTGCGGAACCACAGGCCCTCTCCATATCCCACCACGTTGACCCGGAGCCGGGGATCGCTCGGCGGACAGAGACACAGAGGATGCGGGATTAGGCATACAGGTTACAGCAGGTGGGGAGAGTTCAGGGAGCTGCGAACCCTGAACTTCTCCTCCAGGGATGTGACAGAGCAAATCATTAAGCAGGTGTGAAAAAACAATGACTTGCCTGCCCCCTGGAGGTTGAGTATCGCCTGCTGTAGTGGAATCTGCTTCTTCCTCTCCCCGCCCGGCGATAACGGAGGACCCCCCGGGAATTCGTCTGAGGGTCGCTCGCGTTGTCTCCAGCAGAGAGCTCACCAGGCCGGGATTCCAGGCACACACAGCGGTCAGGAAGCGCGTCGAGGAGGAGGGGGAAACAGCCGGGGTGAGCCAGCCCGAATGTCCAGGAATGACAGCGGGGGAACGAGGCTCAGGGGACGAGGCTGTAGAATCTCCACACTGACGAGGCGAAGGGATGACAGCTGCGTGGGAGGAACGGTCCTGACGATGACCCAGAACTGGATCCGGACGAGGTTCGTGCAGAGGTGACTCGGCGATGTGATGACGACTACTCCCAGGGGACGAAGCGAGGGGGAAACCCAGGATTCGCCGCTCCAGATCGGAGATCGAGACGAGGAAGGCGTCGAGCACGGGAAAGCTTCGTAGCCCTGAAGTCCTCACCATCAATCTCACTGCCGCCGCCACATGCCTGAAGGTGGTGACAGGAAACAGTAGAGCTCGCGACAGCCACTCGACCCCGGACATAACTGCTGTCAACTGCGGCTCCTTGAAGGGAATCCCGAGTGACATGGCGCAGGTCGGGGGAAGTCCTCTGGTTGGCGCGAACTCCCGGACTGGAATGGCGGCAGGAACGGGACTCCAAAGCGGGGAAAGACATCGCCCACTTCGACTCCCTGCCGGGATTTCCATCCACCCCGTGGAGCTTCTCTCGCTGTGTACCTGCAGCGTCTACCCTGGCACTGTCCTCCAGATGGTACAGAGAGTGAGGGTGACAGTCCAGGAGTTCCTCAGCATGGCCCGGATGCCAGCGTCTCGCGTTGGAGGCGTCGTGCAGGGTGAAGAACGTCCCGTCGACAGCCTCCGAGATGGACCTCAGCTCGTCGCCCTGGCACCGGAAGTGACTCCTGGGAAACGGCATGCTAGCAGCGCTGACACCCGGACAGAAAGGTACATTTCCACAGCGACTCACGGCCGCCGGCAACTCTTCTGGCTGCGACATACTGTCATATCCGGCTCTAGGGAGCCGGGCAATCAGAGCCAGGGGCAAGCCAGTGAGTCGTGATATTTTATTCAGGGTAAAGGGGAAGGGATGAGGAGAGCACAGATACTCATGCAGACGTACACTCACAGGTTGCACAGCGCAGAGGTAAGCAGTTCGTACCGGACGTGGGGGTAGCAAGACGTACATACTCACAGCGGGATACAAACACAGGAATGCTGCAAGAGGAGTATAAGCTGACACCAGACGAAGGGGCTTCAGCTTAGCAATGTGTTTATGTCGCAGCCCCGAGTAATCGAGGCTGCTCCTATTTATCCTCATTGGCAGCGCCCCAGCTGATGAAGACTAATTGGCCCCAGCCGTCCATAATGCTGCCAGCTGGGGGCCAGCTGAGACGCTGCTCAATGGGAAGCAGGGATGAGGGAAAACATGGGCTGAGTGCCGAGATGGCATCTCAACCCATGGTGACACTACAGACCTGTAGCGCTCACCTCTGTAGTTATGAAGTCCTTTGAGCGCCTGGCCCTGCCCCACCTCAAGACCATCACCACTCTCCTCCTGGACCCGCTGCAGTTTCCCTACAGAGCCAACAGGTCTGTGGACGACGCAGTCAACCTGGCCCTCCACTTCATCCTGCAGCACCTGGACTCCCCGGATACCTACGTCAGGATCCTGTTTGTGGACTTCAGCTCTGCATTCAATACCATCCGCCCCGCTCTGCTCCAGGACAAGCTGTCCCTGCTCAACGTGCCTGACTCCCTCTGCAGGTGGATCACCGACTTCCTGACGGACCGGAGGCAGCATGTGTGGCTGGGAAAGACTGTCTCAGACTCTGTTAGCATCAGCACCGGATCCCTCCAGGGCTGTGTACTTTCCCCCCTGCTCTTCTCCCTGTACACCAACTCCTGCACCTCCAGCCACCAGTCTGTCAAGCTGATCAAGTTTGCGAACGACACCACCCTCATCGGGCTCATCTCCAACGGCGACGAGTCCGTCTACAGGAGAGAGGCGGCCCAGCTGGCGTCCTGGTGCAGCCACAACAACCTGCAGCTGAACGCTCTGAAGACAGTGGAGATGATCATGGACTTCAGAAAAGTCACAGCCCCTCTGCCCCCCCTTACCCTCACAGACTCTCCCATCACCACTGCAGATTCCTTCCGCTTCCTGGGCACCACCATCACCCGGGACCTCAAGTGGGAGCCGACCATCAGCTCCCTCATCAAAAAGGCCCAGCAGAGGATGTTCTTCCTGCGGCAGCTGAGGAAGCTCAAGCTACCCACCAAGATGTTGGTGCAGTTCTACACGGCCATCATCGAGTCCATCCTCACCACCTCCATCACCATGTGGTACGCAGGAGCCACTGCCAGGGTCAGACTAAGACTGCAGCGCATTGTGCGCGCTGCTGAGAAGGTGATCGGCTGCAAGCACCCATCCCTCCAGGACCTGTACATCTCCAGGACCCGGAGGTGTGCAGGTCGGATCATAGCCAACCCTTCACACCCTGGACATGCACTGTTTGCCCCCCTCCCCTCAGGCAAAAGACTTCGGTCCATTCAGACTAAAACCTCCCGCTACATGAACAGCTTCTTCCCCTCTGCCATCAGACTGCTGAACACTAAGTGACTTATTAGACTCTCGTGCATTACGTACAGCAGCTCAACCGGACTCATGACAATTATCACTGATTTCTTTTTGCACTACCGACTGCACTATGTGGAACTCCACAATATCTGCTGCTTGTTAATATATTTAAAAATTGCATAGATTAGTATTACTTATTCATATTCTACCTTTTATTGCTTGCATAGTTTTTTATTTTTATCTTTAGTGCTACTCCATGTTTAATGTTGCAGCATTGCACCGAGACAAATTCCTAGTTTGTGTACTACATGAACAATGGCAATAAATCTCATTCTGATTCTGATTCTGATTTTCAGCTGACATTGCTTGTCCATTTAAAAAAAAACTCACATCTTCTCCATAAATATCAGGTAAGTTTCTGCATTTTTATGATTTATGATTTATGTCCTAATGGACTGAAACGCAGACACTGACAGGACCAGAGACAAGTACAAAAGTGTTTATTAAACAACAACAATGAAATGTGCAATTGTAAGGAACTGGAAACCATGTGAAAGGAGCAGAAGAAGATATGGTGAGAAGGGTGTAACACAATGGGTGACTATGATCTGATTAAGTTATTTATCTTACAGGTGCTGCTGGGGAGATTTACAGTGAGTATTTCACAAGTAGGCTGTTGTTCTTCACAATTGTGAGGCTATGGATCCAGTTATGGCTTTGGTGAGTTTGGAGTCTGAAGAAGGTAGGAGAGGGTGCCCCGGGCCTAAGTACTTAAGGGGGGTTATGATATTGATAATGTGCTTGAGACGCACTTGAGGTAGGAGGGTGTTTTTTCTATATACTGTGGTTGCACCCAAGAGAGATTCCCAAGTCCACCAAGAGTAGGAGTGAGTAGGATGATCCTTAGAAAGGTAGGAGTCAGAGGGAGAGGGTTAATGATTCAGGCTTACAAACTCCAGCGGCGAGAGAAGGTGGAGGAGGTAGGCACTTGGGCACCCCAGATTGGCACACACAAGAGGCTGAAGAAGAGACACTAAAGGGACTGACATGTAGAGTGTCGTTCATGAGTGCGAATTACTACACCAAACACTCTCTGTGAGTTTGCACGTTTATTAACATAAACACAGACAGAAACGTGGACATAGCAAACTAAATCACAAAGTCAATGGCACAGACAAACAAGAACGTTAACATGGAAAATGCTGGAGGTGAGTGGGGCTCAACGCCCAGGGGAACATGAAGCCGGAATCGCCAAGCAAAAGGGGGCAGAATCCAGGCGGAGCACATCCAAAGGCAGCCGGGGCTCGGGGCTGGAAATAGGAAAAAATACCTGGATGGAGCCCACCACTCACCTCAAAAGCGGGACCCAAAAACACTCAGGATGTCCTGAGGACAGGTGCACAAGGAAGAAGGACACGACAACCCCCCAGGGGTTTGCTGTGCCCTTATATGACAAATATAATAAGAAGCAGGTGTGGATACATGAGTGGAGAAAATAACAGAATGACAAGCAGGTGTGCAGTTCTGACCAGTTTGACAGCCAGATACTGCACAACACTGTCAAAATAAAACACAACCCAGAAAACATAATGACACAAGAACATAACTATAAATGCACAAAGAAACAGACAGAAAAAGACTGAACTAAAACTAGAGACTGAGCACGGCACCCACTATGCCCCAGGATCATAACATAGAGGCCATCATTCCCGTAAGGAGGAAGAGGAACTGCCTGCTTATAAAGACTGCAGATGATGAGAGACAGGTGGTTTATAGGTGCAACTGGTCATAATCATTGGCAAAGTCAGCAGAAGTTAAAAAGTGTGCACAAACCTGGAACGCTACTATGGCTCATTTTTCCTCTTAGTTCATTAACTTTCTTTGTTTGGTCTGAAAGTCTGAACCTTTCTGGAAAATTGCTTTCACACTCTAAAGGAACTAGACCAAGGTTCAGTTTGGTTGGAACTGAAACCACCTCTTTTTGCCAGACCAAATTTCAGTTCATTTGTCTGCGCTGTGCTTGATGGAAGTGGTTGCTAAGAGATAGAGTATCTGCCCCACAACAGGGAGATTGTGGGTTCAAGCCCTGGCTGGGTCATACCAAATACCATATAAAAATGGTACTTCCCACTTTCTAGCTTGGTGCTCAGCATAATGGAATGAGGGAAGGAATGTTGGTTACCCAGCCACAGGGGTTGCTCACACCAGAGTACTCCCTGTGCCGGTCCCAAGTCTGGATAAATGGGCAGATTGCATCTGGTGTAAAAATCCTTGCCAAATCAACATGCGAATCATTGTGATATAAGGTGATGATATGCTGTGGCAACGCCGAAAGGGAGGAGCAAAAAGACAAAAAAAAAAAAAATGCCCCTGTTCAAGTTTGTATTTCAAAGCCCCTATTTTTGTAATGAGGAAGAGTCGAAACCCCTTCAAATGAAAAAAAAAATATCCCCCCTTCCCTTTGAAGTTTCTTTTGTCCACCTAAATCTATTACTATCTATCCATTACCGAGTAATTAGCCTGACTCTTTTTTCCTCCAATGGCCAAAACACAACATTGCAAAATTTGTGAATGTTCTTTTTTTCAATGGTAATTTATAATAAATGCAAAAGGAGCATGTTTGCATCTTTCTTCTGCAGACTGATAAACACTGAAATGATTACTTGGAACTTTTTATTTTGGAAAAAAGCAAAAATTAATGACCCACTTTTACTGAGGTAGCAGCACTGGTGTGAGCAGTATGTTGTAGTTTTGGTTTCTACTCCATCTAAACTATAGCTTGACATGTTGAAGAGGCTTTTAGTGAGACAATGAAGTCCTCCCTACTGATGTAACACCAGAACTAGAGCCAAACGTGTTTCATGTATTTATAAAATGTAAACCAAGAAGGCTGAGAAATGTGTGTACGGTAAACTTTGGAGGATGACGTCTCCCTCTCTCTCTGTGGAAGCACGCTGAGCTTTCTAGATTACAGGAACCCTAATAAATGCCTTCCTGCCTGCATTTCCTCCACAATTCAGGCCCAGCTGCACGTCCCCAGCAGACGCTCATCCAGCGCCTCAAAAACAATCACTGCAGAGAGGAGGACTGACAGGTTACATCTGGAGGTCATATTATGGTTATTTTTCACAACATGTGAAAACTAGATGTTTCATATTTTTGCATTTAGAGAGTGGCAGTTGTGATCGAAGAGTGTAGTATAACAGTGGATCTGATTGGGGAGCATTTGTAAAATGAGGCATGTAGTGGTATCATTGTGATGGACACTGTAATTACCTCACAGGCACACAGGCACCGTATCATTTTGAAGGATTTGTGGGTGTGCAAGAAAGTGTGAGATTGTGAATGCTGATGAATTATAAACTGGCTTTGAATCCACTGATAGACTGATAGACGTCATAGTGTGCTTACGTTTTCTGCCTTATTTATTGAACCATAGAACGGAACATGTCAGCAGCATACAAATATCACTCTGTCCAGAGAAACTCATGTGTGCTCTCACTGCAGCTACAGTAAAACCACACTGGTGCTCAGCAAACCAGGAGACCAGAGTACGTGATTGTGTCACATGATGGCATGCCGTACCCTTGGCAACAGTACAACTGTAACACAATGAGTAAGGGTGCTAATGAATAATGGTCAACACTCCTCCAGCAAAGTTTACCATCCAGACTTGAACACTGTAGAACACACATTTGACTGCTGTAATAGGCTGGGTTTGAGTTACTGGGAAGGCAGGAGGAGCAAATTCTAATGAAACCAAGACGGGCACCAGCCATTATTATCAGCCAGCTCTAGAGAAAGCCTATCAAAAACCCACAAAGTTCACATACTACCTTGGCAGTACCCTCTCTGCCTTTGGCAAACTGCACTTGTCAGTGTGGGAGCAAAAGGAAGAAGTCTCCCAACCATACTGAAAGTCTACAAAGCCATAGTCCGCATCTACTTGCTGTATGCAAGTGAGACATGGACTGTGTATGAAAGGCATGCTAAGAAGTTGAAGTGCTTCCGCCTCTACTGCCTACGCAAGCTACTCAAGGTGAAATGGCAGAATGAGGTTCCTGACACAGAAATCCTTCAGCGGACAGCTTTACAATGCTTTTTAAGGTACAATTCTGCTACACTGGACAAGTCATCAAACTGCCTGTCAAGCACCTTCCCAAGCACATCCTCTTTGGAAAATTGCAGTCAGGTGCTCGCTCGCAAGGAGGTCAGAAGAAGAGCTTTAAGGACACTCTAAAAGTCTCCTTGAAGTATTCTGGCATCAACCACACATCTTGGGAGACATTAGCCTAAAACAGGTCAGCCTAGTGGGAAACAGTTGCAAAAGGAGCTGAAGTCTGACCAGTGTATCGAAGCAGCTAGAACAAAGCGTGCAACATGCAAGCCCCATTTCAGTTGCAGCACACCACCTTCTGTGGTTCCGGTGTTGTGCTGTCCACAGTGCCCCGGAATGTTCTGACGATGGACAGGCTTCATTAGCCATCTCCGTACCCATATGACAACCGGGTCAGATGATGATTGAAGATGATCCTCTTCCCCTAGGAAGGACAAACTACTACTACTACTAAGGGTCCCATTTATTGCACCTTTTCCATGTGTTGACATGTCCCACAGGTCCTAAGGAAATATCTGTGACAAACTGTGGCCAAATTGCCCTTCATTATCTAATTATGGCAGCATCGTTATGAATTATTTATTGCAGTCTCCTCAGAATGACTCATTTCACTGCATGTCTTTTTAAATGCTCATGAACATTGTACTATAATAAACTATAGTACAAAGTGTTAGACCGACGTGGTCAAGTGCTGGTAGGTGAATAAGGATGGGGTGTGGGGGTATAGAATTTAGAGCAAACAACGAGTCATATTCGACAGTTAAGCTAGCATCAGGCAGCCTGTCTGCAGTTGGACAGATTGACTCCAACCGCCTATCCATGCTAATGCTAATGGTTTGCTGAATCATCACAGGAAAAATATAACAAATAAATAAGAATGACACAAGCTAGAATATCGACTTTGGGTTAGTAAACCAGGTGGGAACAGGTATTTTGAAGAAAATAACCATATAAAAAGCTGCACTCGGAAAGCTAACTCCATAGCAGCAATGTTAGCTCTGAAGCTAACACCTTGGGCTCAGAAACTCTGGATGGAAACTGGATTGATATCACACTCAACAGCACAGTGATGATTTGTAACTGAAGATCAGCTCATTTGCTAGCGACATAGGGGAGTATGCTTTTTAATATTTTAATGGTATAAACGTGACTAGGGATGTTAATTATTAATTGACTTTTGATTAATTGTCGATAATAATTTAGTCGACTAAATTAAATTAGTTGTCAATTATTTGATAACTCAGCAGTCCTTTTCAATGGGAGCTTATTCTATGAAATGATGTGGCATCGCCATCCAGGTGGGGGAGCACATGGTCACCCACAGCCGCCTTTCAACCAAAACTAAAGAAAAAGCAGAACAAAACACTGAGAACGCATGTGCTGTGCAGAGCAAAAAAACTCACCCTTCCAGGTTTCATCAGAGAGCCACAACGAATTCCAATTACACACAAGCTTGAAGATCCACCCGCCTACTTCAAATCAGCAAGGCGGAGAAGCGGACTGATGGAAGGAGGAAACTACACGAGCGCAAAGACCCATCCCCGCTGCTAGACAGGAAAGCAGACCGGACTCAAGTTACTGCTGAGGTAACAGACAACAGAGGGAGGCCAGATTGTACTGTCTGGATTGCCGGGGTACTGTGGTAATGTTTACCATGCAACAGATGAGGCAGCTCACAATTTATTTTCCTGTTAAAACAGTCTACCAGTGTATCTCAGTAAATCAGAACGTGAAAGTTTTTTTTTTTTTGTAATATAACTAAAAAAGATAAATTTGATGATATTGGTAATAGTTTTTAAAATAAATTAAAACTCGTGATATTTGTAATTTACTGAGATGTACCAGCACATAGTACGCACTAGACAATACAAAATTTGTTAAACTACAAAAAATGCCATTTTCTGTACTAGGGGTGGGAATCTTTCGGCACCCAACGATTCGAGCCGATTACGATTCTCAATGCATCTTTTGTTTTCTGTTCAGGATTTTTGTTTCTCCCACTGTGTGACAACTTCTTATTTTTAAAGCATTTGCACTGGCCCATGAATTTACTTCCAATATCTTTTAATGTTTCAAAAAGCCAACATGAAAAATGCAATTGTAGTAGCACATTTGCTCCTATAAAATATACTTAAGAGTATTTTGAAATTTAAACAAATAAGACTTATAACAAACATTTTGTTATGTGCAATAAGTAACCGAGTCCTTCAGTCCAAAACCCAAGAACATTTTGCTGTATCAAAATCACATTGACCTCTAACACAAAAATGTGCAGTTACCATTACAAATGATTCGGTGGCAATGGATGTCCACACATCACACGTGATAGCAATTCTACTCGCTATCTTCAGTGACTGCATGACTTCAGCTTTGGTCTCATAGAGAGTGGGGATGGCTGTGTCGGGAACAGGTCAAGCGGACCCCTGACCAAGTGAGCACCTGAAGTGGACTGTGGGATCCAATCTGTACATGTACAAATACATTTTCAATCCAGTGATATACAAACTGATTCATAATTTACTAAAGCCTTGTTCAGAACAGCTCGGAGTCACTGTTGACGACACAGAGGATCTGGCCCAAAACCGGCAATGTTGGCATGCACTGGTTAACCTGATTGGCTCTACACATGATGATGGCCACCAGCCCTCACCCCACAGGAGTAGTAAGTAAGTAAGTAAGCTGTACAGAACATTATAGTCCCACATAACCATTCTGTAGATTTTCATCTGGGGGCAGCTAGCGGTGATGAGGAACAGCAGTGGAGAAGAAAATGTCAAGGTTCTGAGCATGGTTGGGGGACCATGCTCACGCTTTAAGTTTATTTTTGATTATTCATTGTGTTTTCTTCACCTCAACCCAGTCTGATCATTGTGTTTATTTTCTCGTTTGTGTCTCTATTTGTTTTTTTTACAATTTGCCATTTACATCTGTTTGGCATATCTTTTGATAAGATAAGATAAGATAAGCCTTTATTAGTCCCACAACGGGGAAATTCCAGGATTGCAACAGCACAGGGATAGCAACACTCAGAGCAACAATCAGAAGGCAAGAAAAAAAACAAGCAAGCAAGAGCAGCTAATATACATATGTACATATTACTATAAAATAAAAAGTTGAGTTCTGTCTTATCATTCCTCTTACCTTAGTCATAGTTTAGTTCATCATAGTCCTGTTTATTCATATTATAGTATCATGGTCATGGTTATGTTTGATTTTTATGATTATTATTTTCATGGTTATGTTATCATGTTTATTCCTGTCATGATTTGGGATTGGGCCTTTGTTTTGACAGAACCTTTTGTTTACTTTCAGTTTGGTGTTGTGAGCTTTTATTGCTTTGCTAATTATTCACAGCTGCTTTTGATTTTCTGATTACTGATTGTCCATAGGTGTTCCTGATTTACTGCCCTATATATACACACCACACACTGCCCTCAATGCAGTGATCTACTGAGATGTCATGTCATGTCATGTCAAGTCATGTTACGTTCTCGTCACATCTAGTTTTTGTTTAATAATCATGCCAAGGAGGATAAAGCCTATGCATGGATCTAATTCTTTGCCCTGAAGGGGAAACCATGACAGAAGATCGCCTCCAGACTTGGACCCAGCGGGCTTGGACGGTTGGGGAGATTTAAGAGAGCTCATGTCAGATTTGGTGGAGTGGCATAGGATTTACGAAGAGGTGGAGGAATGGAAGCCCGCTGCTTTGGAGGAGGCTTGGAGGATCGCAGCAAGCAGACCGGAGGTGCTTCAGGTTGGTTTCCCCAAGACTACGGACTTTTCTGCTCACCGTCGGACCCCTCCCATCCTCCACTCCACCTGTTTCCGTGTCGCTGCCAGCTCTTTCCCCAGCGCCATCTGCCGCCCCTTCGCCTGCCACCTCCACACCAACGCCGAAGGGTCCTGCTGTTTGCTGGATCAGGTTTGCAGCACTTGTGCCCTCAGACATTCCTACCGCCAAGGAGCTGGAGGAGTGCCAGCAGGCTTTACTATCTGAAATTGAACTGCTGTTGGAATGTAAGCCTTGGCTCCTCCCAGAGTATGCGGCCCTGGTATGTGGAGATTCACAGGGAGGGTCAGAGTCTGAGCCAATGGCACATATCTTGGCTCCGGTGCTTCACCCACGACGCTTGTTCCTGCATCCTCACCTCCTTGCCAGATGATCTCTGTAGCCGCCAAGAAGGATTCACCTGGGCTTTCAGTAGCAGCAACCAGAACAGCATGAGAACTAAGGCAAGTACCTTTTCAATCTTTAACATCAATAAATGAAAAGCCTTGCCTTGTTTCCGGTGGGGGGGCTCAGCGACAGCCATCTACCTTGGCTGAGCCCTCGCCACCTGTTGCTGCATCCATCCATCCTCACCTGCATCTCCCGTTTTCCCCTCTGTTTTCTTAGCGTGTCTGCCTATCCTGGGAGGGAACCGACTGATAATGGAGGAGCCTGCTGTTCCAGTGGCTCTGGTTCCAGCTCCGCAACCACATCCCTGATGGGAGAAGAACACTCCCTGTACTCCCAAACCTGTGCCGATGACAGAGCGTCCCCTGGTTTCGGCATCACGGGACCCTGTGCCATCTGTGAGACGTTCCCTGGCTCCAATACGCATGTCTCCTCGACCAGCTGTTGACCTCCACGACGAGTACGCACCAGCTCCTGCTGTCATGTCTGCTTCGCCGGCTGCCACATCTGTCACCCGGGGTACAAGTCATCCTGAGGTCATCGTGGCCAAAGCAGCAGAGCCATCTGGGCCCTCGTTGGCAGTGGAACAAGAGCTAAGGCAAGTCCCTTCTTTGTATTTCAACATCTACGTATACTCACCTGTGATGGAGTCACAGGACAACCACACTTCACCTCATCCGACCGTCATGCCAGAGGTTGGTGGATCGCCAACCATCATGTCAGAGGTTGGTGGATCCCCAACCGTCATGTCAGAGGTCGGTGGATCTCCATCTGTCATGCCAGAGGTTGGTGGACTTCCAGCTATCGCGCCAGAGGTTGGGGGGTCCCCACCTGCCACCATCACAGAGGCCAGGGGGTCTTCGCCAGCCATCATTGCAGAGGCCGGGGGGTCTCCGCCAGCCATCGTTGCAGAGGCCGGGGGGTCTCCACCAGCCATCATTGCAGAGGCCGGGGGACCTCCAGTTGTTGTTCCACCAGGCCCTGTGGTCCGGTGGCCCAAAGACAGTGGTAGACCACCTGAACAATCCTGCATTTTGGTCTGGAGAGCCATAGCCTGGAGAGAGTCTCCCAACCGATTCTGTTCTATGGTTTGATGGGCCAGGAACACTGGGAGGCCACATGACACATCAGGCCCTATTGTCTGGTGGTCCATGGACACTGGAAGACCACCCGACACATCATGCTTCACAGTCTGGTCGTTCAGGGACGCTGGGAGGCCATCCAACACATCACGTTCCTTGGTCTGGTGGCCCAGGGACTCTGAGAGACCATCCGACACATCACACTCTCTGGCTTGGTGGCCCAGAAATGCTGTGATGCCACCTGGCACATCACACTTTATGGGTTTGTGGTCCGGGGATGCTGGGAGACCACTCTACACATTATGTTCTATGGTTTGGTAGCTCAGGGACTCTGGGAGACCACCCAACACATCATGTTCTCAGGTTTGTTGGCTCTGGGACACTGGGAGGCCACCCGACGCATCACACTCCATGGTCTGGTGGCCCAGGGACTCTGCTTGGCCACCGAACTTGCCAAGCTCTTTGGTCTGGGGCGAGGACCTCCAGTTGGCCCAACTAACTGTTTTGTATTTGTTTTGGATTCTGTGGGGATGGGGGTGTTTTTGTTTTTTGTTGGTATTGTTTTAAGGTGTCTGGAATCCACCCCTTAAAGGCAGGGCTCTTTCAAGGTTCTGAGCATGGTTGAACGACAGATCGCCTCTGGTTTTATAGCGAGTTTTAGGGACCGATAAGAGATTCTGGCCTGAAGATCTGAGTGATCGACCTGAAGAATATGGGATTAAAAGATCACAAATGCATTTTGGGGCTTGGCCATGAATTGTTCTAAAGGTCAAAACTAGAACTTTAAAATCAGTATGAAATTTGACTGGTAGCCAGTGAACAAATCTACCTACGGGTACAAATAAAGTAACCTGAACCTGAACCTGAAGAGTGACTAAAATTGGGGTGATATGGTCCCCAAGTTTAATTCTATGTTTATTTTTGATTATTCACTGTATTTTCTTCACCTCAGCCCAGTCTGATCATTGTGTTTATTTTCTCGTTCCCGTCCCCATTTATGTTCTTTTGAATTTGCCATTTACTTCTTTTTACCATGATTATCTTTTGAGTTCTGTCTTGTCATTCCTCTTACCTTAGTCTTAGTTTAGTTCATCATTGTCCTTTTTATTAGTATTATAGTGTCATGGCCATGGTTATATTTGATTTTGATGATTATTATTTTTGTGGTTATGTTATCATTTTTATTCCTTTCATAATTTGGGTTTGGGCTTTTGTTTTGACAGCATCTTTTGTTTACTTCCAGTTTTGCATTGCGAGGTTTTTTTTTGTTGTTGTTGTTTTGCTAATTATTCACAGCTGCTTTTTATTTTTTGATTACTGATTGTCCACGGGTGTTCCTGATTTACTGCACTATATATACACACCACACACTGCCCTCGGTGCGGCAGTCTACTGGGATGTCAGGTCATGTCATGTCAAGTCAAGTCAAGTTATGTAACGTTCTCGTCACATCTTGTTTCAAGAGTTTCACTCATGTCTGAAATTTAGTTTTCGTTTAATAAATCATGCCGAGGAGGAGACAGCCTGCGCATTCAGTCCAATTATTTGCCCTGGAGGGGAATCCATGACAAAAAGTCTTTTGAAAGCAGAAACAGAGCCAAAATCTTCTCCGGGTAAGCTTAGTTGTCATCTTGCATATATACAGCGGGGAAAATAAGTATTGAACACGTCAACATTTTTGTTTTGTGAACACAGTTGCCGTGATTTCTTTGTATGTATGGATTACTTGGGTTGTTACTTATACAGTGCATCCGGAAAGTATTCACAGCGCTTCACTTTTTCCATAGTTTGTTATGTTACAGCTTTTATTCCAAAATGGAATAAATTCAAATTTTTCCTCAAAATTCTACACACAACACCCCATAATGACAACATGAAAAACAATTTTTTTGAGATTTTTGCAAATTTATTAAAAATAAAAAACTTTTAAAAAATCACATGTACATAAGTAGTCACAGCCTTTGCTCAATACTTTGTTGATGCACCTTTGGCAGCAATTACAGCTTCAAGTCTTTTTGAATATGATGCCACAAGCTTGGCATACCTATCTTTGGGCAGTTTCACCCATTCCTCTTTGTAGCACCTCTCAAACTCCATCAAGGTGGATGGGAAGTGTCGGTGCACAGCCATTTTCAGATCTTTCCAAAGATGTTCAATTGGACTCAAGTCTGGGGTCTGGCTGGGCCACTCAAGGACATTCACAGAGTTGTCCTGGATCCACTCCTTTGAAATCTTGACTGTGTGCTTAGGGTCGTTGTACTGCTGAAAGATGAACCGTTTCCCCAGTCTGAGGTCAAGAGCACTCTGGAGCAGGTTTTTATCCAGGATGTCTCTGTACATTGCTGCATTCATCTTTCCCTTTATCCTGACTAGTCTCCCAGTTCCTGCCACTGAAAAACATCCCCACAGCATGATGCTACCACCACCATGCTTCACGGTAGGGATGGTATTGGCCTGGTGATGAGCGGTGCCTGGTTTCCTCCAAACATGACGCCTGGCATTCACGCCAAAGAGTTCAATCTTTGTCTTATCAGACCAGAGAATTTTGTTTCTCATGGTCTGAGAGTCCTTCAGGTGCCTTTTGGGGAACTCCAGGTGGGCTGCCATGTGTCTTTTACAAAGGAGTGGCTTCCATCTGGCCGCTCTACCATACAGGCCTGATTGGTGGATTGCTGCAGAGATGGTTGTCCTTCTGGAAGGTTCTTCACTCTCCACAGAGGATCGCTGGAGCTCTGACAGAGTGGCCATCGGGTTCTTGGTCACCTCCCTGACTAAGGCCCTTCTCCCCTGATCGCTCAGTTTAGACAGCCGGCCAGCTCTAGAAAGAGTCCTGGTGGTTCCGAACTTCTTCCATTTACAGATGATGGAGGCCACTGTGCTCATTGGGACCTTCAAAGCAGCAGAATTTTTTCTGTACCCTTCAATCAACTGAATTTACCACAGGTGGACTCCAATTAAGCTGCAGAAACATCTCAAGGATGATCAGTGGAAACAGGATGCACCTGAGCTCAATTCTGAGCTTCATGGCAAAGGCTATGAATACTTATGTACATGTAATTTCTTAGTTTTTTTATTTTTAATAAATTTGCAAAAATCTAAAAAAAAAAAACTTTTTTCATGTTGTCATTATGGGTTGTTGTGTGTAGACTTTTGAGAAAAAAAAATAAACTTAATCCATTTTGGAATAAGGCTGTGGAAAAAGTGGAAAAAGTGAAGCGCTGTGAATATGTTTTGGATGCACTGTATCTGGTGAAATCTCAGATCAATGGCTCCATCAGAAATATGTTTAATGAGAAAAATGTTGACGTGTTCAATGCTTATTTTCCACACTGTATATTTTTTACACTTGATGTTGACCAGGAAAAGTCTTTCCAGGAGCTTTGCACAAAATATTATGACGTTGTACTTCGGCTCTACAGTGCGCATCATAACACTAAAGCTCTGGTTCTTGACGACGGAATACGGACGTAAACGTTTGGCAATAAAAGCAGCAATATATCTTGTAATTCGCTTTGCCCTTTCCA
This sequence comes from Pholidichthys leucotaenia, assembly GCA_020510985.1. Classification (NCBI taxonomy): domain Eukaryota; kingdom Metazoa; phylum Chordata; class Actinopteri; order Cichliformes; family Pholidichthyidae; genus Pholidichthys; species Pholidichthys leucotaenia. The sequence goes on along the minus strand of CM035840.1, from coordinate 311,095,371 downwards.
AGTTGTGTGGAAGTTTTGACATTGCTTACCCATTGGACCCCTTGTTGGCAGTGGCAGCAAAAACTGCCTTATTCTCTCCGGCCGCCGGCTGGAAATGTGTGATATGGTTTCACATGTTTATCATGTTTCCAAAATATTTTAGGTTAGTCTGACAGAGCTTACATACGATGTGGGTCTTGTCCAAATCTTTTTCCCTTTACCTTCATAAAAGCTGAAGAACTGCTATAAGTTTGCTTTTAATCTGTGGCACCAACCATATACTCTGCTCTTCCATTTTGTTTCTTTTGTGTCACACCATAAAGAGTCCGGGCAGGTACAGACGCCGACTTTTTCGTTCCAGACAAATTATGTTGTTGTTTATTATATTTAATAATAGGAATCTTGACATTTGTGCAGTTATTCAGAATCGTTCATGTCCGCATCGAGCTGCATCGGAAAAGTGATTATTTTTCCCACCCCTTGTCTGTAGTAAAAAAATGCAGATGGTACAATAAATAAATGAGATGCATATAGTGCCACAGCTCTACCCCCCATTGGGAAATAAGATCACAGCATGGTCCTCTTATCACCCAAATAAGTTCCCCTTATGCAAAGGCAGCCTGCTTATACATGGACTGTGAGGAGGTGGACACTGGAGGCTGCTGATGCACTACAGGACTTCTTTGAGACGATGAACTGGAGCATACTTTGTGAACCAGATGGTTTGGACATAGACAATATGACTGACTGCATCACAGAATATATCAGATTCTGTAAGAACACAGCCATGCCAGCTCAGACCACCCACCTTTTCCCCAACAGCAAACCATGGATTATCAGTGACCTGAAAGCACTTCTGAACAAGAAGAAGAGGGCTTTTAGGTCTGGAGACTGGGAGGAACTGAGGAGAGTGCAGCATGAACTGAGAGACATGCTGAGGAGGTGTAAAGACAATTACAGGAGGAAGTTGGAGGATAAACTCCGGCAAAACAATACTAAGGCAGGTCCTAAGGTGAGGTCCTAAGGCAGACTGAACATGCATTGGATCCTCTGCAGTTTGCCTATAGGCCTCACAGAGGAGTGGAGGATGCCACTGTCACTCTGTTTGACATGCTTTTTAAACATCTGGATTTTAATGGGACACACGCCAGGCTTTTATTTGTGGACTTTTCTTCTGCCTTTAATACAATCCAACCTCATATTTTAGTTGAAAGGCTCCTGCAACAATTTGATTTAAGCAATAATCTGGTGGGTTGGATTCTGGATTTCTTAACCAACAGGACGCAGAGAGTAAGGGTCAATGGCACATTGTCTGACCTAAAGTGCTCTTCTACTGGCTCTCCTCAGGGGTGTGTGTTGTCACCACTACTCTTCATCCTGTACACAAACATGTGTCGGAGCAGACATGACAACAGACACATTATAAAGTATGCTGATGACTCAGTCATTGTCAGTCTCCTCCAGGATGGTGAGAGTGGCCACGGCCCAGTAGTTGATGACTTTGTTCACTGGTGTGAGGATTCCTACCTGCAGCTGAATACAACAAAAACGAAAGATATGATTATTGACTTTAGGAGGAAAACTCCCAGGCACAAAGTCACCATACTAAAAGGCCAGACCACCGAATGTGTACAATCGTACAAATATCTTGGGACAATTATTGATAGTGGATTGAACTTTGAGGTGAACTGTGAAAGGGTGTGCAAAAAGGGTCAGCAAAATTTGCATTGTTTGAGGAAACTTGCACGCTTCCAAATTGACCGAACCATAATGACTATGTTCTATCGGGCTTTTATTGAATCTGTTTTATCCTTTTCTTTAATGTCATGGTTTGGTCAGATAAAACTGAAACAGAGGAAATCCTTGGATCAGGTAGTCAGATGGTCCAGTCGTTTGCTTGGTGAGTCACAGCTGAGCCTGACATCCCTGTACACCAGACAAGTACAGAGGATGGCCGACTCGATTTTAAATGATGACTCCCACCCTTTGCACTGCAACTTTCAGCTTCTTCCCTCCAGACGGAGGTTTGCTGTCCCAAAAAGTAGAACCCAGCGCTACAAAAACAGCTTCGTCCCTGCTGCTGTCAAAGAGTTGAACAAGCTATAAAAATTATATTGTACATATTTTATATTTACCTATTTTGTAAGATGTGTGCCTGTGTTTGTGTCTATGTTGAATGTAATTAGTGGCTTGTAAATATGGATGTCACCAACTGCAAAACAAATCTACCTACGGGTACAAATAAAGTAACCTGAACCTGAACCTGAACCTGAACAGGAATGAAACAAATCACTGGGTGTAAGAGGAGAGACAGACAGATATCTGGGGGCCTTGAGAGAGCTGATGAGCTGAAGCTGCTTTTTAATGGTCTTTGTGACTAGAAAAGCGCTATATAAGTGCAGGTTAGTTAGTTAGTTAGTAATAGGTTCATCTCACCATCTGTCACCTCCACGACACAGCCAGGCCCCCACACACCCCTCCCCCCTCCCCCTCCTGTGCAGCATCTTTCTCTCTCTCCCCCCTCACCCCCCCTCCTCTGGGGACACCCCAACACACACATCACTGTGACTACAGATCAGGTTAAGAAACAGCTGGAGAGAGTCTGTCAGCGGAAGGCTGCGGGCCCTGATGGCATCTCCACCAGGATCCTGAGGACCTGTGCCAACCAGCTCCAGTACTGAAACACCTGTACAATCTAAGCCTGAGTCTGGAGAGAGTACCGGTGCTGCGGAAGATTTCTTGCCCGGTTCCTGTCCCCAAGAAGTCGTCTCCATCAGACCTGAATGACTATCAACCAGTTGCCTTCACACCTATGTGATGAAGGTCCTTGAGAGACTGGTCTTAGCCCACTTGAGGCCGCAGGTGAAAATGTGGCTGGACCCTTTGCAGTTTGCATATCAGCCCCATTTAGGAGTTGAAGACCCTGTCGTCTACCTGCTGCAACGAGCCCATCTGCATCTGGATGGCGGAGGAGACGCTGTTAGAATCATTTTGTTTGATTTCTCCTGTGCCTTTAACAGCATCCAGCCACTGTTGCTGGGTAAGAAGCTGTGGGTGATGGGGATCAACAGCTCTGTGATCTCCTGGATTAGTGACTACCTGACAGGAAGGCCACAGTTTGTCCGGCTGGGCAGTGTCTTGTCTGATGTGGTGGTTAGTGATACAGGAGCTCCACTGGGGACTGTGCTTTCTCATTTTCTCTTCACCTTACACACCACTGACTTTCAGTACAACACCAAGTCATGCCACCTTCAGAAATTCTCTGAAGACTCAGCTGTTGTTGGGTGTATAAGAGGGGGAGAGGAGGGGGAGTACAGGGCACTGGAAGACAGATTTGTGGAGCGGGCCAAGCAGAAACATCTGAGGCTGAATGTCAACGAGACCAGAGAGATGATAACTGACTTCAGGAAGAAGAGGATGCCTTCACAGCAATTGCAGATCAGGGGAGAGGATGTGAAGGTAATTGATGACTACAAGTACCTGGTTGTCATGATTAGCAACAGACTGGACTGGAAATCGTAACACTGATGCTGCGTACAAGAAGGAGATGAGCAGACTCTACTTTCTGAGGAAGCTGAGATCCTTCAACGTGTGCAACAGGATGCTGGAGCTTTTTTACCAGGCCATTGTCGCCAGCGCCATCTTCTTTGCTGCTGTCTGTTGGTGTAGCAGTATCAGAGCCAGCGACACCAACAGACTTGACAAAACTATCAAGAGGGCTAGTTCTGTAATTGGTCTCAGACTTTTGAGACTGTGGTGGAGAGGAGGACATTAAATAAACTGCATTCCATCATGGACAATCCTGATCACCCCCTCCACCACACACTGGACAGACAGTGGAGCACTTTCTCCAGCAGACTGCTACAACTTCACTGCCGAATTGTTCAGTACAGGAAATCTTTCCTGCTACATGCCATTTCACTGTACATAACTCACTCTAATGTTGTATTGTGGTCATAACCATACTGCCATACTACACCTTACAGCCTAATTGGCGCCTCACATTTCACCCTGCACCTGATAGTCCTGCATTGTACAGTGGGTATGATTCATGTGTTTATACGGGTCACCATCTATTCATCTATGATATATATAGATTTTTAGCAGTTTTACTTTCCATGGGTAATCCCTTTGTCTATTATGTTGTGTGTGTTTCTGTCGTTTTGGTCGTCTACCCTCATGCTGGTGTTACACTGTAATTTCCCAGTTTGGGATCAATAAAGTACATCTAAATCATGGAGGAATATGATCTTCATGTTTTAATCAGTATATCAAAAACAGTAATTAATGTTTTTATATGTTAAAGATAGAAAGACTGTATTGTACCGAGGGAAATTCAGATTAAAAGGAAAATTGCCGCTTATTGATTAATCGTCAATTGATCGATAAGGTGAACCAACTGATGATTAATGAATTAATTGATAACTTGCCTCCCTACACATGACCCATGGAGATATCCTAGAAGGTTAACTCATGAAGACACCATTGCAGTTAATGCGATCTTTAAGAATCCTCAGCCTAAATCGTTTTTGTAGCACCTTGCAAATGTAATCACATATGCCTAATCTATTAAAAAAAGTAACAGCAACATTTGAAACAGTAGTTCACTTAAATCTCTGTTTTCTTGGCCTGAGTACGACTGAGTCTGCTCAGACCTGTCACTGCCTGGCAGGACTCGGCCTCACAAACAGATCCCCCTCATTTAGCTCATCCCTCCCGCTTCACATCTTCCCCATATGGGACAGATTCAGTTGCGGCTACGTCTCCTCGCGCCCATCCTGAATCACGGCTCCACCAAAAAGCCTTTTTTCATGCTCTCCTGAGGCCACACAGCAAGAAAGGGAAGGCCCTGATTTGGGCGGCAGATTCTCCCTCCGTACTACTCAGGTCGGATGTAATATCCCCCCGAGGTCGGAGGTCAAGTGTTTTCACCCACCATGCGGCTATTATTTTACATGTCATTATCAGCTGCGCGGTATCTGCGCTTAGACAGGAAACGGGTGGAGATGCAGACGAGGAAGTGGAGAGATGCTGGTGCTGAATGGCTCCTTGCCCTGCAGCTGTGGTTCGGGCGTCTTTCCCCTCCCTCAGGACCTCACACAAGCTGGTTCGCATCCATCCAGTCAGTCCTCACTGTCTCAAAAATGTAAAGGAAGCAGCTGCACTACGTCCTCACAGCCACTGCTGGCAAGATCAGGCAACCATCAATGAGCCCAGAGCGTAGATTCTCTGTCTTCTCGCCACAGCTGCTTGGATTTTTGATAAGCTCAGAAGTTTTGGGACCTATTTGTTAGATCCCAGACTTTGCTTCTCACCAAAAAAAAAAAAAGAAAATCAACTCACACTCATACTGAAGAAGGAAAGCCAAGGTGCATTAGCCTCATTGTAATCCAATCCAAGTCTTGCATGTAAGTGCTGATAGAAAGCAGCAAAGTAAGGACTCCACCAGTCTCTAAATGGGCCCTCCTCATTCAGATTTATTATCCAGCACTCAAGTGTCAGCAGGAACGCTCAAACTTTTCCATAAAACTGGCTACTGCTCTCCCACACACATTTTAAATGATAAAATGTGCAGATAACACATGAAGTCCTTAAAAAATGATGTAGGTTATATTACCTCCCCTTACATGAAAAGAAAATCTAACAAATGCTTTTACTATTGGGACCACTGGATGAGGACTCCAATTAACTCTTCATGACCTACACAACAGAACATGGCTGGATTGTGGAACACCTTCAAAGTGAAGGCCATCATGACACTCCTATGCTTTTTCCCTGCTATTTTCTGCTATTTTCAACATTCCCAGGATGCTTTCCTGCACACTCACCATGCTCTATATAAGTGCTTCCCAAATTGAGTGTCCTGAGACACTGAGGGGGAGTCGTGAAATGATTTTCAGAATCTTCCTATGGCGATTACTCAGGTGACATGTCACTTTACTGTGCAACAGTAAAGGTCACAGGTCGCACACAGGTCAGTGTGCACCAGTAGATTTCGTCTGAACAGCTCAAATCAACATACTATGCTTTAAGCCCAGGATATTATTTTTAAAAATGAAACGTTGATTAATACCGACCAAAGACAATGCAGGGAGGCCAGAGGAGATGGCAGCAGAGAAGAGCAGAGAAATGCCGTCAAAAAGGCCATCGACTTCTGGCGCGGGGGAGGAGGAGGACAGCACCATAAGATTCAAAGATTCAAAGATTTTATTTGTCAATACTACTATACATTACATACAGCAGAATTGAAATGGCATTGTGCACAATATAAAAAGAAAAAGGAATAAGGCTGGAAAAACAACAACAGCAGTCTATGTACAGTAATGCTACTGGTTGTGCAAATGGCAACAAAAGATAGATCCAGACCTCCCATAATGCAAATAAAGATAACCGTGTGGTGACACTAAACACAGCAGGGAGGCATTCCTCTGGGACATTCTTCTGGAACTGGCCTCACACCCAGCAGGGGCTCGGAGGAAGCAGAGGACAATTGACACACGACCAAAAGAACCACAGGAGACAGTCAGACGGGACGGAATGCATGCATCCTTGTGCCAACCAATGTCATGCTAATCATGTGTATTGACCAATGGTATTAGATAACAATTGATATGCTAATGTGCCAATGCATTCTCTCTGTCTATATAAGGTATAAAAGAACTGCTCTCCCTCCTCTCTCTCTCTTCACACTTACACTCTCAACTCTCGTCACGACTAACTGGGCCCCAGCGGCCACGCTGGGGCCAACAGGCTGTATTCATGTTAGAGGGTAAATAAAGATTCTGTGCTGACTTACGCTCGTGCCTCGGCTCCACATCCTTTCCTTCGCACCCTCTACGTTGGTGACCTAACGTGAAATGGACTATCTCTTCCCTCCACACTGGTGACATGATGAGAGAGAATGACCCTCTGCTCCCTCTCACCGTGCTGTGGACATGGAGGACCAGAGAACACCTGCAACCTCCTCATCCTCACCGGAGCGCGAGCTCCGGAGCGCAGCGCTGGGACCAAAACGCACCATGAACAGGCGACACGAGCAAATCAAAGGAAGCAGCCTGAACAGCGACAATCATCGATGCCATCTGCATTGATTCCCACCAAGTCCCAACCCTGACTTCACCTCCAGACAGCGGAGTTCCAGTGCACAGAAGCCCCGCACACACACCGGAGAATTATGAGGACAGCGCATATGGAAGCTATGTGGCCGCAGCGCGCACCACGCACCAGGGACAAACTGGCTCCATTGACTTACACATCGTCTTCCACCGCTGCACATCCCGGGGTCCACGGCTGATCGCCATCCTCAGAACCTTTAGGGCTGCCCTCGCACCGAAGGCAGCTGTGCAGCCCGCACACAGGACTTTGTATGGGTTTCTCGGCCACGGCGCACAACGGGAATTTAGCCGATTGCTGTCCCTTCCGCATCTATGGCCACACCGCCAAGTCCTTCATACAGCTACAGTTGTTTCACAGCCGCTACGCATCCTCGGGGAATTTGGCCACCTGCCTTCCCCACATCCTCGCAGGACAAGCCGCGAGAGGAGTCACAGACACAGTTCGACCGGAGTGGCAAACCCCCCCCCCCCCAGCTTCCACTGGCGTCAACTTGAGCCCAAATGACGGGGGGGGGGGGGGGGGCACAGCCGTTTCTGGGTGTTCGGGGGAGGGGGCCTGGTGTGGTGACACTAAACACAGCGGGAAGGCATTCCTCTGGGACATTCTTCTGGAACTGGTCCCACACCCAGCAGGGGCTCGGAGGAACCAGAGGACAATTGACACATGACCAAAAGAACCACAGGAGACAGTCAGACGGGATTGAATGCATGCATCTTTGTTCCAACCAATGTCATGCTAATCATGTGTATTGACCAATGGTATTAGATAACAATTGATATGCTAATGTGATGACAATTGAGATGCTAATGTGCCATGCATTCTCTCTGTCTGTATAAGGTATAAAAGAACTGCTCTTCCTCCTCTCTCTCTCTTCACTCTTACACTCTTAAATAAACAGACTGTATTCATGTTAGAAGGTAAATAAAGAATCTGTGTTGACCTACGCTTGTGCCTCGCCTCCACATCCTTTCCTTCGCACCCTCTACAACCGATAAACAATGAGACTCAGCAATCTTATATACAGAAAAGTAGAGCAGTAATACTCATAGTATCAAGTTCAGTGCGGTAGTGTAGGTGCAGACAGTGACAGACAGGACTGCACATGACAGACAGCAGCAGATATGGCATTTGTGCAAATCGTTGCAGTAAAGTGCAGAGACTTGCAGCAGCAAATGTATTACTGTTGGTGTGCCAGTCTTTCTGTGCCAATAGCTGAGGTAGTTATTGTGCAGGTGAGTGCATTACTGTCCGGGGGGGAGGAAGTGGATAGAGTTCAGGGTCCTGATGGCCTGACGAACAAACAAAGCTGTTTAACAGTCTTGTGGAGCGGACCCGGAGGCTCCAGTACCTTTTTCCTGAGGGCAGGGGGCTGAAGACGGAGTGTGAGAGGTGGGAGGTGTCACCTGCAATGTTGATGGCTCTGCGGATGAGGCCGGTATGGTAGATGTCCGAGAGGGGGGGGCAGAGGGGCACCGATGATCTTGCTAGCTGCTTTCACTGTGCATTGTAGTGTCTTCTGGCAGGAGTGAGTGCGGCTTCCATACAACACTGTGATGCAGCTGGTGAGGATGCTCTCAACGGTGCCCCGGTAGAATGAGCACATGATGGGGGGTGGGACTCATGCTCTCCTCAGTTTAGGGAGGAAATGGAGGTGAGTTTGAGCCTTCTTGGCCAGTGATATTGTGTTGTTGGACCAGATGAGATCCTCAGAGATGTGCACCCCCAGGAACTTGGTGCTGCTCACTCTCTCCACAGCTGCTCTATCGATTATCAGAGGGGGATGCTGTGTGTGTCCCCTCCTGAAGTTGACCACAATCTCCTTGGTTTTTCCCATATTCAGGAAGAGGTTATTGTCTTTACACCACTGGACCAGTTGGCTCACCTCATTTCTGTAGTTGGCCTCCTCGTTGTTGGTGATGAGGCCCACCACCGTCGTGTCATCCACAAACTTGATGATGTGGTTGGTGTTGTAGGCTGGTACACAGTGATGTGTCAGCAGGGTGAAGAGCAGCGGGATGAGCATGCACCCTTGTGGGGCCCCTGCACTCAGTGTGATGGTCTTGTAGATGTTGCTGCCACTCCACACATTCTGTGGCCTCCCTGTGAGAAAGTCCAGCACCCAGTTACAGAGAGAGGTTTTGAGTCCCAAATGTCTGAGTTTTTGTATTAGGTACTGGGGGATGATTGTGTTGAATGCTGAACTGAAGTCCAAGAACAGCATTGGCACTTAGGAGTTCTTTGAGTCCCTGTACAAAAAACGGTGTCAAAAAAGCAAACCATTCTTTATGTAAATGTGTCCAAAGTCCACTTTTGAGTGAGTTATGTAATTTATATAGCTGCCGCAACATTATGCAAATTAGATGCATAAATTTATTCCTATCTGAAAGTTTGGATCATATTCTACAGTACATCTTTCTAATTGACAGTAAGCCATTATCTCTTGCAACTTTCAAGTTATAGCCTTGGAAATCTGAACTATTTTCTTGACAAAAAATCTTTACCACTCTTGACCACTAGGTGTTATGGTGCCAAACGGCACCTGGGACAGTTAGAAATTGTCGCTGCTGGGAAGGTTCACCATTGTTCCATGTTTTTGCCATTTGTAGATAATGACTCTCACTGTGGTTCGCTGGAGTCCCAAAGCTTTGGCGGGGGGGGGGGGGGGTCACTTTTTCCCACAGGGTCATGTAGGTTTGTTTTGTTTTTTTACCCTTAATAATAAACTGTAGAGGGTGAGAAGGAAAGGATGTGGAGGCGAGGCACGAGCGTAGGTCAGCACAGATTCTTTATTTACTCTCTAACATGAGTACAGCCTGCCGCTGGGTACCGGTTAGTTGTGATGAGAGTAGAGTGTAAGAGCTAAGAGACAGAGATGAGGGAGAGCTGCTCTTTTATACTGTCATACATACAGAGAGAATGCATGACACATATGCATATCAATTGTCATCTACTACCATTGGTCAATACACATGATTAGCATGACATTGGTTGATACAAAGACGCATGCATTCAGTCCCGTCTGACTGTGTGGTCAGACAGGACTTGGTCGTGTGTTACCTCATTGGTCGTGTGTCAATTGTCAGCTTGGTCGTGTGTTAGTTGTCCTCTGCTTCCTCCAAGCCCCTGCTAGGTGACTGCTGGGTGTGAGGAATGCATCAGAGAAATGTCCCAGAGGAATGTCTCCTCGCTGTGTTTAGTGTCGCCACAAAACACCATTTAAAAACTGCATTTTTGTGTTTAGTTGTGTTATCTGTCTAACGTTTAAATTTGTTTGATTATCTGAAACATTTAAGTGTGACAAACATACAAAAAAATGGGAAATCAGGAAGGGGGGAAACACTTTTTCACACCACTGTGTGTAGATTAAACACATGAATATACACTTAGGTGTAATTTAAATAACACTAAATGGCACAAAACACAAAGAGAGAAGAGAGGCTGCTGCGTGTTCACACACCACCTCGCATAATTAGTGTAAAAAAGGGCTCCATATACAGTCGGACCAGCCTTCCTCCAAGTGTTGCAAGTATCGAGACGAATACATTCAGTATGGATTCACATACATCGTTATCAGTTAAGTACAACATCCCCAATGTGGAGTGTGTGCTTGCACATGACAGTTAAAGGCCGTAAAAATGCTCAGACACTTGATAATCAAGCACCCATTTCTTGCTGCTAAACCAGCAGATTTTTTCTGCCGAAAGGAGAGAGAATTGCAAGGCCAAAAGAAAGTCATAGCTAACCAAACAACAACCACCACCAAAGCTCAAAAGGCATCATATGAGGTGGCATATTTAACTCACCACCACACCCCACCATAGCAGTCTGTCGGGGGCGACAATGACTGTTTCATTTAGGTGCACAAGCAACAAAACCATACACAAATGGAGAAACCCTAATAAAACTCGTTGCTATCGCTATGAGTCGGACAATGCATAGGGATAAACAGATGTGGGAGCTGGAAGCAGCGCCGCTGTCTGACAGGACCATATCCCAGCGCATAAAGGACATGGCCCAGTACATAAAATGTCAGTGAAGAAAGGAAAATATGCTTTGCAGTTAGATGAACTCACAGGTACAGTGGGGTAAAAAAGTATTTAGTCAGCCACCAATTGTGCAAGTTCTCCCACTTAAAAGATGAGAGAGGTCTCCAATTTTCATCATAGGTATACCTCAACTATGAGAGACAAAATGAGAAAAAAATCCAGAAAAATCATATTGTCTGATTTTTAAAGAATTTATTTGCAAATTATGGTGAAAAATAAGTATTTGGTCAATAACAAAAGTTCATCTCAATACTTTGTTATATACCCTTTGTTGGCAATGACAGAGGTCAAACGTTTTCTGTAAGTTTTCACAAGGTTTTCACACACTGTTGCTGGTATTTTGGCCCATTCCTCCATGCAGATCTCTACTAGAGCAATGATGTTTTGGGGCTGTCGCTGGGTAACACGGACTTTCAAATCCCTCCAAAGATTTTCTATGGGATTGAGATCTGGAGACTGGCTAGGCTACTCCAGGACCTTGAAATGCTTCTTACAAAGCCACTCCTTCGTTGCCCGGGCGGTATGTTTGGGATTATTGTCATGCTGAAAGACCCAGCCACTTTTCATCTTCAATGCCCTTGCTGATGGAAGGAGGTTTTCACTCAAAATCTCACGATACATGGCCCCATTCGTTCTTTCCTTTACATGGATCAGTCGTCCTGGTCCCTTTGCAGAAAAAGAGCCCCAAAGCACAATGTTTCCACCCCCATGCTTCACAGTAGGTATGGTGTTCTATCTCCTCCAAACACGACAAGTTGAGTTTTTACAATAAAGTTCTATTTTGGTTTCATCTGACCATATGACATTCTCCCAATCCTCTTCTGGTTCATCCAAATGCTCTCTAGCAAACTTCAGACGGGCCTGGACATATACTGGCTTAAGCAGGGGGACACGTCTGGCACTGTAGGATTTGAGTCCCTGGTGGCGTAGTGTGTTTCTGATGTAGCCTTTGTTACTTTGGTCCCAGCTCGCTGCAGGTCATTCACTAGGTCCCCCCGTGTAGTTCTGGGATTTTTGCTCACCGTTCTCATGATCATTTTGACCCCATGGGGTGAGATCTTGCGTGGACCCCCAGATTGAGGGAGATTATCAGTGGTCTTGTATGTCTTCCATTTTCTAATAATTGCTCCCACAGTTGATTTTTTTCACACCAAGCTGCTTACCTATTGCAGATTCAGTCTTCCCAGCCTGGTGCAAGTCTACAGTTTTGTTTCTGGTGTCCTTGACAGCTCTTTGGTCTTGGCCATAGTGGAGTTTGGAGTCTGACTGTTTGAGGTTGTGGACAGGTGTCTTTTATACTGATAAAGAGTTCAAACAGGTGCCATTAATACAGGTAACGAGTGGAGGACAGAGGAGCATCTTAAAGAAGAAGTTACAGGTCTGTGAGAGCCAGAAATCTTGCTTGTTTGTAGGTGACCAAATACTTATTTTCCACCATAATTACCTCCGCCAGGCCGAAAAGGCCAGGAGGAGGTTATGTTTTTGCCGGGGTTTGTCTGTGTGTTTGTTTGTCTGTCTGTCTGTCTGTCTGTCTGTTGGTTAGCAAGATAACTCAAAAAGTCTTGGACGGATTTCCATGAAACTTTCAGGCGTTGTTGGAAATGGTACAAGGAAGAACTGATTAAATTTTGGGGGTGATCCGGTTCACCGTCTGGATACAGGAATTTTTTAAAGCATTTTTCAACACTGTGACATAGGGCCATTTTCAACATGTGCGCAGGCGCAATGGAGGGCGCTGGTCGTCGTGTCTGCAACACAAACTCCGCGTTCTTCAACGTTTTAGGCACAAAAGCACGTGGAAAACACTGCTGGCCTGGGCCCGCCAGCGTGCCTGTGTTTGCGCGCAACTGCAAAACCTCACACGGGCAGCTGTCCGCCGACGGATTCTTTGGCAGAAATTCCCCGGCCAGCCATAGGAGCTGCGCATTTGGCAGAAATTCACCGGCCAGCCATAGGCGCTGCGCAAAAACGAGCTCTCTGCCGGCGAAGCTTCTAAATTCTCGTTTGCCGCGGAGCGCAACCCCAAAATAATATAATATAAAACCCACGGCAACCTGTCTACCCAATTTGCATCCGTCAGTGGAGGAGATGGACACAACAGCAACACTTCAGTTTATTACCTCCGCCAAGGAGGCAATGCTTTTACTACTGAACCACTAATCCTATCACTATCAGATTGATTGTCATTGATTAATTGTGTGTTTATTGCACTGTCCCTGTCAAATAAACAAATAATCATTGTGAATCCAATTGCTACTCATATGTTTACATGCTCAAGGAATCTGAAAACGTACACACAAACACTGTATGGGGGGAATTGTGGCGCTTGGCGGAGGTCTGCGCTCTCCGAGTGCTTTTCTAGTTTTGTCTTTTTCTGTTTGTTTATTTTTCTGCACACATTGTTTGCTGTATTTGATTCCTGTTTTTGGTTAGTTCATTATTACCTCCGCCAGGCCAAAAAGGCCAGGAGGAGGTAATGTTTTTGCCGGGGTTTGTCTGTGTGTTTGTCTGTCTGTCTGTCTGTCTGTCTGTCTGTCTGTCTGTCTGTCTGTCTGTTGGTTAGCAAGATAACTCAAAAAGTCTTGGACGGATTTCCATGAAACTTTCAGACGTTGTTGGAAATGGTACAAGGAAGAACTGATTAAATTTTGGGGATGATCCAGATCACCGTCTGGATACAGGAATTTTTTAAAGCATTCTTTAACACTGTGACATACGGCTATTTTCAACATGTGCGCAGGCGCAATGGAGGGCGCTGGTCATCGTGTCTGACCAACATAAACTCCGCCTTCTTCAACGTTTTAGGCACAAAAGCACGCGGAAAACACTGGTGGGCTGGGCCCGCCACCGTGCCTGTGTTTGCGCGACGCTGCAAAAGCTGACATGGGCAGCTGTCCGCCGCCGGATTATTTGGCAGAAATTCCCCGGGCAGTCATAGGCGCTGCGCAAAAACGAGCTGCTCGGCAGCGTGCTGTGTGCCTGTGTTTGCGCAACGCTGCAAAAGCTCAGACGGCCAGCTGTCCGCCGCTGGATTATTTGGCAGAAATTCCCCGGTCAGCCATAGTAGCTCCGCAAAAAGAAGCTCTCTGCCGGGGAAGTTTCCAAATCATCTTTGGCCGCGGAGCGCAACCCCAATAAAGATAAAGATTAGATGTACCACGAAGGTCGAGTGCAAGCAAGATGTTTGTGTCTGTGAACATTCCGTCTTTTGGCGAGTTGATACGTAACGATGTTTACAGTTTGATGAGAAGGTTGCTGCCATGTAACAATCATCTTATATCAGCAATTGTCAACTCGTTACTCACACTTCAGCATTTGGAAGTGGTGGCGTTCCATTTTATACTGAGTCCAATATTGTATGTTATTGTTGTTACAAGACTGCCGACTGTCTGCTGATCTGTATATACTTTTATTTATTTATTTTCTACTCCTTTTAGTTCTGCATTTAATATGAACCCTGAGTTTGAAATAAACGTTTGAATTTTGAATAAAACCCACGCCAACCCGTCTACCTAATTGGCATCTACCTAATTGGCATCTACCTTGGCGTCTACCTAATAGCCCTCAGTGCTGCTTTCAGTGATCTAAAACGCTCACATAACCCATTGGCCTGTGGGTTGTACGCAGTTGTGTCATGACTTCTTTTGTTTTTTCTTTTGAATTCTTGGATGGAACATGGGTGGCCAATATAAGCTGCGGATTCAGCCATCACATATTTCGGATAACTTATGTTGAACTGTATAATCAGAGGAGCTATTGTCTAATTTGACCTTGTTGGATTTTATTACCCCCTTTGTTATATTATTCACTTTCTTTTAACCTGTACTCTTAATCTATTCGAAATAAAGATTAATTCATTCATTCATTCAATTGCAACGCCCCCAGCCTGGGAGTTTGCAGATGCAGGACATGGACACAACACCAACACTTCAGTTTATTACCTCCGCCAAGGAGGTAATGCTTTTACTAATGAACCACTAATCCTATCATTGTGAATCCAATTGCTACTCAGATGTTTTCATGGTCAAGGAATCTGACAACGTACACACAAACACTGTATGGGGGGAACTGTGGCGCTTGGCGGAGGTCTGCGCTCTCCGAGTGCTTTTCTAGTTTGCAAATAAATTCTTTAAAAATCAGACAATGTGATTTTCTGGATTTTTTTTTCTCATTTTGTCTCTCATAGTTGAGGTATACCTATGATGAAAATTGGAAACCTCTCTCATCTTTTAAGTGGGAGAACGTGCACAATTGGTGGCTGACTAAATACTTTTTTGCCCCACTGTATATCAAAGTGGGTGCATATTTTCTTATGTTTCAGTCACCTCCAGCGATAGTGGGGATCGCCACTCTCGGTCACCATTATTTTAGGGGTCGCGGGCTGAAAAGTTTGGAAACCCCTGTTCTATATAAGTGGTTCCCAACCTGAGGTTCCCGGAACATTTAGGTTTCCATTGGAAATCTTCTAATTTCACTTCTTAATTGGTCCAAAAATTACAAATAATTTGCCATTGTTGTACATGGGTTCTGTAGGCACCTGTTATGTATGGAAATACCTGGGTGATGAATGAGGCAAGATGAAGCTGGCGAACACAGCTTTATTGATGAACTATATACAGAGCAGTACATGGCAGGCACCAACATCCGGCATAAGAGGCCGAGCCATGGTGACTCGCCCCTATACAGGGCAGTGCGGTGACATGACGGGAAGTCCACGTCACCACACTGCACTTCACAATAAAATGCCACAATCCCATATACAACATTTCCTCCTCTCCTTAGAAAGTCCAAAAACACACACACAATAGAAACCCGCCCCCATTTAGAACCCGAATCACACTCTAAGATACTGAAAACTAATGTACTAAATTGGCCTAACACACTCACACAAAACAATCTAAAATAGGACTGGTGGGTGGACTGCCACACAGCCAACACAGTATGGTGGATTATTCTGCCACCAAATAAACTACAAGAGTCTTCATTCAAACTAAAAATATCAGCCCTGCTCCTAAACTAAACAATACATATATACAACCCCAAAACATAACATGAACACACAGAACTATAAAAAAAAAAGTTCTACAGCACAGTCACTTGGGTGGGAAAGATGGAACTGGCATGGGGGGGGGGGGGGGGACCCAGGCCAGCCCCTCAGCAGGCACGCCCCTGGAAGCGGCAGGCCCCCAGAGCAATGGCTGATCTTCTGGACGACCGAGCCCGGATCCCACACCGCCATCACCGACTCCCATCCAGCCCCGCCACCTGGAGTGTCCTCCTGGACATGCCGCAGCTGGTTGGCATGCCTCATCGAGCCGTCAGACAACCGGAGGCATGCAGCTCCCAACTTCACCACTGTCCGTGGTCGTTCATCACCCCAATCCCAGACCAAGTCCATAACCCGAAGTGGAATTTCACTCGGCCCGATGTGCTGCTGCTGAGCATGCGGTAACTCCATGCTTGTTGGTCTGGCCCCGTCCTCTTCTATAAACATTGTAGTGTTAACCATTGTAGCTGCAGACCCCCCACCCAACTGTGGCCAAATACTGGAGGTACATGGTGTCGTTCATCGGCATGGGTACCGACACTGAGTGAGAACTGGTCGACTTGAAAGCAAGGGTGTCCATTAGCTCTTTGTACCATTCTCTCCCAATGTCCACTGGGGCGGGCAGGGTGATTTCTCCCGTAGGTTCCCCAGGTAAGACAAACAGCACACCCTGGCGTAGTGATTTAAGCGTCCACATCTACTACAACGTTTTCCTCTTGCTGGGCATTCCTTTGCTTTATGTCGGTGTGTAGCGGACCCACAACCCCTGCAATTGAAGTTTTCTGGGGCAGACCTTTGGCTGGCAGCATTGATTTCCCAATAATCTTCGCCCAAGCTATCCTCACTATCAGGGTCCGCAACATTAGCTGAGGCGGGCAGCTCCTGCGGCTTCTGTGGCTGGTGCCAATTTAGCTCCACAGCTAGCTTATCAACGGCTTCCAACCGGAGAGCTAGCTCAACTGCTAGACCACAACTGTGGACTTTTTTCGAGATCGTCACTTCCTTGTGGTAACGTATCGTCACTTCCTGTTTTGCTGTCTGCCTGTGTGGTTTGCTCTCCAGCTCTCGAGCCACTAGCTATGGCTACTAGCTCTCTTTCCTCTCCTCCTCTGGTGTGCTCTCTCTGTCAGATGTTTAGCTACACCTCTGCCTCTTTTAGTGATAACGGTAAATGTAATAAATGTTGTCTTTTTGAGGCGCTCGAGGCGAGGTTGTCTGATTTGGAATCCCGGCTCCGCTGCATTGAAACACCGTCTGCGCCAGTTAATCTCGACGGACGCCCCTTAGCTGCAGCGGAGCTAGCTAGCTTAGGTCCCCCTGTCACCGGTTCCCCGGCTCTCCTCTGCAGCGAGGAGACTGGGTGGGTGACGGTGAGAAGGAAGCCTAGTCGCAAAGCCCCGGTTCACCACCAACCTGTTCACGTTTCTAATCGTTTTTCCCCGCTCAGCGACACACCCGCTGAGGAAAAAACTCTGATCATTGGCGACTCTGTAGTCAGAAACGTGAACCTAGAGACTCCAGCGGCCATAGTCACATGCATTCCTGGGGCCAGAGCAGGCGACATCGAGTCAAATTTGAAAATGCTGGCTAAAAGTAACTGTAAATATTCCACAATTGTTATTCACGCCGGCATTAATGACATCCGTCTCCGGCAGTCGGAAGTCACGAAACTTAATGTAGAATCGGTGTGTGACTTTGCAAAAACGATGTCTGCCACTGTAGTATTCTCTGGGCCCCTCCCCAATCTGACCAGTGATGACATGTTTAGTCGCTCGTCATCCTTGAACCGCTGGCTGTCTGTGTGGTGTCCTAAAAATGACGTGGGCTACATTGACAATTGGAGCTCTTTTTGGGGGAAACCTGGTCTTATGAGACGAGACAGCATTCATCCCACTTTAGATGGTGCTTCTCATTTATCTAACAATCTGGCATCTTTTTTATCCAAATTTCCAAAACCCTGACTACTCAGAGTTGGGACCAGGAAGCAGAGTCGCAGTCTTACACGCCTCTCTGCAGCTCCTCTTCATCCGCCACCCCTCAGCTTAGCCCCTGTCTTCCCCATCAGAGAATCGTTGTCTGCTCCCTCCAAAGTAAATAAAAATATAATGTATAAGCATCCCAAAGTGATAAAGCAAAATATTGGTAAAACTCAAATTAAACATAAAGCCTCTAAATTGAATGATTTGGCCTCTGTTCCTCCTCATAATTTAAAAATTAAATGTGGTTTATTAAATATTAGGTCTCTAACTCCCAAGTCTCTGTTAGTCCATGATCTGTTAATTGATCATCAGATTGATTTAATTTCCCTTACAGAGACTTGGTTAGGACAAGAGGATTATGTTGGTTTAAATGAATCAACTCCCTCTGGTTATTTAAACTGTCAAAATCCCAGAAGTTCTGGTCGTGGAGGAGGAGTAGCAGCAATTTACCATTCCAAATTACTAGTTAATGTAAAGCAAAAAACATGTTATAATTCCTTTGAGGGCCTGGTCCTCAGTGTTGGGCACTTTAGCAATTCCAGGTTAAACCCAATTTTATTTGCCATTGTTTATCGTCCCCCATCAACCTATTCAGAATTTTTATCCAAATTTCCTGATTTCTTAGCTGATTTAGTGCTGAAATCTGATAGAATAATTATAGTAGGGGACTTTAATATACATGTGGATGTAGATAGTGACTGCCTTAATGTGGCTTTTAATTCAATATTAGACTCGATTGGGTTTTCTCAGAAAGTAGGAAATTCTACTCATTACCTCCACCATACATTGGACCTTGTTCTGACATATGGCATAGAAATAGAAAATCTGGTAGTGTCTCCTCATAACCCTGTACTGTCAGACCATTGTCTGTTAACCTTTGATTTTACTATTTCTGACTATTTGGCTCCTAAAGGAAAATATTATCACAGTAGATGCCTCTCAGATGATGCTGTTTCCAAATTTATGCAGATTGTTTCCTCTATGCCATGTGTCAACACAACGGAAATAAGCTATAGACAGCTTGCTCCTTCTGTAATTGATAACATGGTGGATAGTGTTTCAGCTTCTCTACATCAGGCTCTAGACTTGGTGGCCCCCTTAAAAAAGAAAAAGTCTAATCAGAGATTTTTAACTCCTTGGTTCAACACAGAAACTCGTAGCTTAAAACAGAAGACTTGTCAATTAGAAAGAAAATGGCGCTCTACTAATTTAGATGAAATCTATTTAGCTTGGAGAAATCATCTTTTAATTTATAAAAAATCTCTTAGAAAAGCTAGAACGAGTTATTACTCTGCATTAATAGAAGAGAACAAGAATAATCCCAGGTTTCTTTTCAGTACTGTAGCCAGGTTGACAAAGAGTCAGGACTCTGTCAATCCTAGCATCCCCTTAGAGCTTACTAGTCAGGACTTTATGAACTTTTTCAATAATAAAATTTCATCCATCAGAGATAAAATCAATCAGATTCTTCCCACAGTTAACTTAAATACTGTAACTACTACAACTCCTTCTATTGATGTCTGTCTTGATGAGTTTACTCCAATCGACCTTTGTGAGTTAGACAAAATAGTTTCCTCATCCAAACCTTCAACTTGTCTTTTAGACCCTATTCCTACCAGGTTATTTAAAGAAGTCTTCCCACTTATTGGTAGCTTTATTCTTCATATAATCAATTCTTCATTAACTTTAGGCCATGTACCGCAGGCTTTTAAAACGGCTGTAATTAAACCCTTACTCAAAAAGCCAACGCTAGATCCAGGAGCTTTAGCTAACTATAGACCAATCTCTAATCTCCCTTTCATTTCAAAAATCTTAGAAAGAGTTGTTGCTATGCAATTATTTGACCACCTGCAGGGAAATGGTTTATTTGAGGAGTTTCAATCTGGGTTTAGAATCCATCATAGCACTGAAACAGCCTTAGCGAAGGTCACTAACAACCTCCTCATTGCATCTGATAATGGACTAGTTTCTGTACTTGTCCTTTTAGATCTTAGTGCAGCTTTTGATACTATTGATCATAATATTCTACTTGATAGATTAGAACACTATGTTGGACTTAATGGAACTTCGTTGCAGTGGTTTAGATCTTATTTATCTGATAGGTTGCAGTTTGTTCATGTAAATGATGAGTTTTCTCTCAGCTCAAAGCTTAGTCATGGAGTTCCACAGGGATCTGTGCTTGGCCCTACTCTTTTTAGTTTATATATGCTTCCGTTAGGCAACATTATTAGAAAGCACTGTATACATTTTCACTGTTATGCAGATGACACGCAATTATACCTGTCAATGAAGCCAGATGATACTAATCAATTAGCCAAGTTAGAAGCCTGTCTTAAGGAAATCAAAGTTTGGATGACTTGTAATTTCCTGCTGTTAAATTCAGATAAGACTGAAGTCATTCTTGTTGGTCCAAAAAACCTTAGAAATTCCTTTCCAAATCAAACTTTCAGTTTGGATGCAGTTACTCTTTCTCTTAATAGCTCTGTGAGGAACCTTGGAGTTATTTTTGATCAGGATTTGTCCTTCAATTCACATATTAAATTTGTTTCTAAGACTGCCTTCTATCATTTGCGTAATATTGCCAAGATTAGGAGCATCTTGTCTCAGAGTGATGCTGAGAAGCTGATCCACGCTTTTGTTAGCTCGAGATTAGATTATTGTAATTCTTTATTATCAGGTTGTCCTAAAACATCTTTAAAAAGTCTTCAGCTGATCCAAAATGCTGCAGCAAGAGTTTTAACAGGTACTAGAAAGAGAGATCATATCTCTCCGGTTCTGGCCTCCCTTCATTGGCTTCCCATAGAGTTTAGAATTAAGTTTAAAATCCTTCTTCTTACTTACAAAGCTCTAAACAATCAGGCTCCTTTTTATTTAAAAGATCTGATACTACCGTATCATCCTAACAGAGCACTACGCTCCCAAAATGCAGGTTTACTTGTAATACCTAGAATCTCCAAAAGTACAATGGGAGGCAGAGCCTTCAGTTATCAAGCTCCTCTCCTGTGGAATCAGCTGCCAATCTGGATTCGGGAGTCAGACTCGATCTCTGTTTTTAAGAATAGGGCTAAAACCTACCTTTTTGATATAGCCTACAATTAGGGAGGGATCATGTGTTTTCTGAACCCTCCCTTAGTTATGCTGCTAATAGGTTTAGTCAGCCGGGGGACCTCCAGTAATGCACTGGGCCTCACTCCTTTCCTCACTCTCTATGAAATATTTTTTTTTTTGCTGGTCATTAACATTTGTTTGTTCTCTCCCATAGATTGAGTCCCCATCGTGCTGTTTGCTCTCTACATGTCTGTTCTTTTCTTCTTCTCTATCCCCTCACCCCCCAGCCAGTCGCAGCAGATGACTGCCCCTCCCTGAGCCTGGTTCTGCTGGAGGTTTCTTCCTGTTAAAAGGGAGTTTTTCCTCTCCACCGTCGCCAAGTGCTTGCTCACAGGGGATCGCCTGATTGCTGGGGTCTTTCTGCAACTGTGGGGGTCCTCCCTACAGTTGATAGTGCTATGAGATGACTGTTGTTGTGAAATGGCGCTATATAAATAAAGTTGAATTGAATTGAATTGAACTGCTTCAGCTAACGTTGAGTCATTAGGCGCCACTAATAGCCTAGCACACAGCTCAGTGTTGCACTTGTGCTGTGCTAGTTGGTCACGTACCATCTTGTCTTCAAGCAGTCCAGAATGACACTCGCTGGCTAGCTGCTTCAAGTCAATGACATACTCGCAGATAGGCTCACCTACACGCTGGCATCTCCGGCAAAAATGAATTCTCCGAACAGTCATGCTATCTGGGGTGGAGAAACATTTATCTAGCAGCTCCACAACTTTCTCATACGAGTCTGCTGCGCAGAGCGTCCATAGGACTCTCCGGCCCTCAATACTCAGGTTGTGGACAAGAAGCGCCCACGCCTGTGCCCTCACCTTATCGAGCTTCCCGAGGTCCAGTGCTGTAATATACATCTGATAGGCCTCCAACCAATGCGGCCACAGAACCGGTGGTTAGCCCGGGAGCTTGAGGAAGGGATGGAACGGTGTAATGCACACCTCCATACCTTAATCCTCAGTCGCCAAATGTTATGTATGGAAATACCCGGGTGATGAATGAGGCAAGATGAAGTTGGCGAACACAGCTTTATTGATGATCTATATACAGAGCAGTACACGGCAGGCACCAGCATAGGCATCCAGCGTAAGAGGCCGAGCCATGGTGACTCGCCCCTATATAGGGCAGTGCGATGACGTGGCAGGAAGTCCACGTCACCATACTGCACTTCACAATAAAATGCCACAATCCCATATACCACAGCACCCATACACACATACACAACAATGGCAAATTATTTGCAAATTTTTGGGCCAAATAAGAAGTGAAATTAGAAGATTTCCAATGGAAACCTGGGACTTCAGTTTGGGAGCCATTGTTCTATATGTTTTATTTTATTTTATTGGTTTATTTAGCAGGGACACTGCACATTAATGAACACTTTTGTAAATGTGCCAGAATTAGCCAAAAGGCTATTTTTCATCTGTCATCCATGAACAAATATTATAAGTCACCCTAAAAGTAAAAATAAATGAATATAAAATTACAAGAAATATAGAAGAAAATAACAAAAGTATTGGCATTAATATGAAAGCTTGTTAAAACATCCTTATGTTATAGACTATTGTCACAAAAACATGTGATTAAGACATCTAACAGTACAACAAACAGTACAAATCATGCAAAACAATAAGATGAGAAATGTTGGTGTTAGTTAAAATATGAGCAAAGCTTAAACTACATATAGTAAACAGAATTATTAGACACAAAAGAAACATGTAAAAAAGAAGCAAACAATAATATCTACATAACATACTGTAAAAACACGGCACAATGAACCATACATGCAGGCACATAAAGACAAACTATGACAGCAGCAGGTGGCAACAAGAGAAGTTCAGCACAGAAACATTGAGGCTATTAAAAAACCGCTTATCCGGGGGTCCACACTGCAGGTGCAGCAGTCTAAGCAGAGTAGCACAGACTACTGCCTAGTCCATCAAGCACCATGATCCCCATGATCCCTCCTGCAGGTGGTGAGTCCACTGGAAGGGAGACCCATGTGGCTTCTTTGGGTACACTGGGTCCTTGATGTAACTTTTTCATGGGGGTCTACTGAACCGCTCTTGGTCTGGCTTTTCACCCCAGGACCAGTTTGTCTTGGGAGACCCTACTGGGGCAAGTTGCCCCCGACAACATAGCTCCTGGGATCTTTAGGGCATGTAAACCCCTTCACTCTGATAAAGTGGCAATCTTCGGAGAGGGAAAACTGTAAAGTTCTGCTCTAATCATTTTCTATATGAAGTAATAAGTAGTAAATATATTTTGGATATTGATGTAAAAGACATGGATAAAGGGTTCATGGATAAAGGGTTGTTAAATGCAATGATCACAGTCAGAGAAGATGGCCAGTTTGAACCACCTCATTGACAGAGATCTGTGTAGTTTTACTGCTTTCACTGATCCTCTATGGGTTAATGCCAGTGTTTTTAATACATGTAGTACCACATTCAGACAATATTTCAAAATGGTCATCCCACAATGGGGACATAAAAAAGACAATCTGACTCATTACTTTTCCCTTTTTTTCCCTTCTTCCTGTTGTGTGCGTGGCAGAGATTGCACTAGGCTTTTTTTTGTTGTCTATCATTTTGACAGACAGTTGTAAAAATTCTGCTATAATCTATCTATAACAGATAATTCTGTCATATCTGTCAATCGTGGGGGCGGCTGTGGTGCAGGTGTAGTGTGGCCTTATTGTGGCCTTATTATTTGCCCTTATTGTAATTTTCACCTTATATTTGTATTGTTGCCAGCACCCTTTTGATCTGATCTCTCTCTATCTATCTATCTATCTCTCTCTCTCTCTCTCCCTCTCTGTAGCTGTCAGGGGCAACCTCCAGGTGTTGCTGTGGTAGTGGGCGGTGCTCCTGTCAAGTTGTCAGTCCCGTTTCCTCCCCTCTCATGACTCACAGCTGATCTGTATTGTGTAATCACTCTCACCTCCTGCCCACTCATGTGACCCACAACTGATGGCACTTGTTAAAATTAATTGCTTACCTTACTTAAGACTGCTTTCTTCATCCACTCCTTGTCGGAGTCTCATCAGGAATCCATGTCTGTTAGAACCCTGTCCCTGTTCTAACACCAACCTCGCCTTCTCCTTGTTTCGTCTATTTGTAAGTATATGTTGAGCGTTGTTTGGAATTTGTGTTTTTACTTATTAAATACCACGAACTGTTCAGCGCTTGGGTCTTTGTTTCTGCCCCGAGGGGCAAATCATGACATGGTGGGTCAGGCCAGTGGCTATGTATGGCAGGTCCACCACCATCAGTGCGGGAATGTGAATTATCGCACTTGTCATTTGTTTTGTTTGAGTTTTTTTTACTTTTTTGTTTGAAATAAAGTATGTATCTGTCTATCTATCTATTTAATGTGTGCATGAGTGGGTGGATAGCAGGATCTGTAAAGTGCTTTGGTCATTCAGAGATGAGTAAAATATGCTATACATGTGAATGCCATTTACCATTTTAATTGATTTTATTTAGATCACCCTCAGTGTAATCGGTCAAAATGACAGACAGCTTTCAGATTATTTTTTTTTTTAGAAGCCCCCTGCATGCACTGTTGCATAACTCCACAAGCTGGAAGCAGCGCAGTCAGTGTAGTATATTGACTAGTATATTGACTACACTGCAGGTGCAGTGTAGTCAACTTCTGGTTGGAGGGTCAGTGGTTTAATTCCCGCTCTCTCTGCAATTTGCATGCCGAAGTGTCCTTGAGCAAGACACTAAAACTTAGGTTGCTCCTGGTGGGTCAGGCCAGCACCTTGCATGGCAGTTCCGCCACCATCAGTGTGTGAATAGGTAGATAGCTGAATCTGTAAAGCACTTTGGTCATCCAGAGATGAGAGAAAGTGCTATATACTGTAAGTGAACGTCGTTTAGTTGTCATTAGATATATAAACTCAGTCAAGATCTGCATGTTTGCTTCAGCAAAGGATTTCCACTGGATGCCCTTCCTGACACAACTCATTTACCCGGGCTTGGGACTGACCCCCCCAAAAAAACAAAAATTCGAAACCAACTTGAAAGCTTCAAATAACAGGGATGCTGATTTCAGGTCAAATTGCCCAGTCCTACTCCCGGGATGCCAACTGTTCAATCAAATTGTTTGGCTGGAAGGAACGATTATATAATAAAATCTAAGTCCCAGTTCAACTTTCCCATCTGGTCAACTACTAGTATGTGATTTCAAGCTTCAAAGTGCAGCGCTGGGCTGCAGTTCATCTTATGGGCACAGGTGTCATACAAAACCTTTTTTTTTTTAATTTGAATTATAAATAGAACCTTTAAGTTTGACTTAAGTCAAGCCCCATGACCCACATCCCAGACTTTTCAGGTTGAACATGTAACTGTGGAGATGGGGTTTGAGAAGCAAAAGAAAGGTGTACCAAGTAACTGAATCCTGTCAGGCTGAGTCATAGTTGGCAGAAACATAATACCAATTAGTCTGCAACTTAATTTCTTGGTTCAAAATCTGAACCTTCTCATTCCCAAGATGTTAAAAAAAACCTACTTGTGGGAATATTTTCCAAAGTGGATGAATTGTATTTTGGAATTAGACCCTTCATTCGTGGAGCGAGGAAGCCAATAAAAATTATAAATGAGCTTGAGAAAGGTGTACTGTCTTCACAAGTCATCCACACATTAATGGCTCTTTAGAGGATATTTCCTGCCAGAACCTGGTGGACTCGTTTCAGAGTGTGTAACATATGCAGGCTCTTCAGATTGGCAACGCTCATGCGTGTTCCAAAATCCTCATCATTTACCATAAAGCAAAATCCCGCTGATTGAAGCTGATTGACAGTGACATTTCCAAGAGTTATGAGACATGTCAAAGCTTCCAGCCCAACTCCCATTTATTTAGCATTTGTAATGGCTAAATAGTCAAAGATCAGTTTCAAGGTAATCCATTCTGTGACCTCTAGTCTGACTTGATTCCTATGCCAGGTCTGCTCTTCAGCCAAAGAGCTATTTGAGTATCCTTTTTATTGAGTGTGTGCAACTATTAGGTTTTCAGCATGGGAAGTTGCACTGTTGTTACTGCTGAAGGCTTCATGTGCTTGACTGAAATGACCCCGCGTGACCACAGGGGCAGAGAGCTCAATAAAAATCACAAAGCACGTAACTATAGATCACTCTCCGGAGCGGGAGTGGTGTTAACCTTGGAAATCTGGGGAGCTGTGAGGTTCAAAGAATACACGCCTTGAGTTATTTGTTTAGGGTCAAGCTGCACTGAAATGGACCCACGGAGTTACTGGAGCCATAGATCAAGTGAACAACTCTTCCTGGAGGGGTCAAAGGTCAGTGCTGGCAAAGAAACGGGGCAATAGTACAGGGAAAAGTTTTAAAGACCCCTATTATGCTTTTTGGGGTTTCCCCCTTTATTTTAGTGTATTATGTAGAATTTCTGTGACATTACATGGTTTGAAAAATTAAACAACCCAAAGTCCACCTGCACAGGAGTTCTCCTCTCCCACAGAAATTAGGACTACAACTCTGACTTAAACGCCTCGTTTCATTTAGATGTTCTCTTCCATAAGGTTATGACATCATTACTTAATACAGTATACTGTAGCTACCTATAAATGCAACAGATCTGTGTGTGTGTGTGTGTGTGTGTGTGTGTGTGTGTGTGTGTGTGTGTGTGTGTGTGTGTGTGCTCCTCAGATATCTCCCAAACAGTTCATTAGACTGGTCTCAGATTTTATGAGTGCTTTGCTGAGGTTGCATGGGTGTGCATCCCCGAGTATGGAGTTGCTCAGTCAAAATATATAATTTTTATCAATGAAATTTTAGCCACTGCTCTGTTTCCTCATGCTCTGGCTTCTAGAAGTGTGGGCGGGGTTTTAGATTGACTCCGTGCTGATTGGATAATATGCTGCATCACGACCAGTCACACCAGAGCGCTACGTAAACAAAACAAGGAAGTGAAAAGCAACAAATTTGACCAGAAAAAGAGAATACTCAAGATTTAATGAGTATAAAATTATACTATAATGTTGCTGTGATTGCATAGCTCTAAAAGATAATTCAGGATATGTGGAGAACACGAGGTGCAATGGGGTGAGGGGGAGCAGTAGCGGGACTGACTTACCGTAGTACTTTGCAGGGAGCTAAGCCCAGCCTGCCCGGTTAACGGGAATCTTGGCTGCTGCTTTCCCTCATGCACCACTGCTGTCCTTTGTGGCACCACGGGTTCAACTTGACGCTCCTCCTGGTGCTGGTGTGCACGCACGGCTATCTAAAAATTAGAATTTATTAATAATACCACCCTAATTGTGGAGCGGAATGGCCAGTTCAATTGCATATCATATGCAGACACATTTTTTTTAATTAACCTTTATTTATACAGGTAGTTTCATTGGGACATAAGGTCTCATTCTCAAGAGAGACCTGTCAGAACAACACACCGTACAACACAGAGTTACAGACAACACTAAGCAACCTTAATCAGTACAAAACTACAAAGAAAATGTGCAGAGAGTACCAACTGATAACAAATTAGAGTACCAAGAACAGTTTCCCAATGATGCCTTCTCCAGTTACCCAGTAAGATGTTTAAAATCTCCTAAGGGAATGAAGCTAGACAATTTCAAACTCTGCTGTAGCGAGTTCCAAGTTGTGGGAGCAGAGTACGAAAATACTTTTTTGCTAAGCCCTGTACAGACAGAAGGGACAGTAAAAATAATGAAGTCCTGGGAGCACAAACTATGACTGCACTGTGTGTAACATGTAAGATAATAAACATGTGGGCAGTTGGCCTAGGATGAATTTGTAGATGAAATTATACCAGTGCAAGAGACATTGATGACCAGCTGACCAGGGAGTACAAAGTGCAGTGATGGTTTACATCCTGTAATGAATTTTGATGCTCCATGATAGACCGTATCCAACAAGTGACGAGACTGAGCAGAGGCATTCATATAAATAATATCCCCATAGTCAAGAATAGGCAAGAAGGTGGCAGCAACAAGCCTTTTCCTAGCATTAAAAGAGAAACAGGATTTGTTTCTAAAGACACAACCCAGTTTCTTTAAAAGATTTTCAATGTGGGGTTTAAAAGAAGGGTATCACAATGGATGAAAGCCTAAGTATTTGTAAGAGGCCACAAGCTCAATGGAGGTATTTTGAGCAGATGTAATATAAGGAAGAACTTCTGGCACTTTTTTTTTAAACCAGAAAACAACATTATCTTGGTTTTGTCAGCATTTAGCACTAGTCTGTGATCGAACAATTGAGAATGAATGGTGTCAGATGCTGACTGCAGACATTCAAATACAAGGGCAACAGTGCTTGCACAACAATAGACAATACTATCATCAGCATAGAGATGTACCGATGCATTTGTATTTTTACCCACACTGTTGACGTAGATAGTGAAGAGAGTGGGTCCTAAAACTGAACCCTGTGGGACACCTTTACGTAGTAGTGTTAAGAAAGCTAGAGGATAGACCACTAAGCTGTACGCATTGCTTACGATTGGAGAGATAGTTAGGGAACCAACAGCTTGGTCTGACAGGCCTATATCTGAGAGCTTCTGACATAAAATCTCATGGTCAGTGTCAAATACCTTGGGCAAATCTATGAAAAGTGCAGCACAGTATTCTTTGGCATCCAAGGCTTCAACATTATTTAGGACTTTCAAGGAGATAGTTACTGTACTATGTTTCTTCCTAAAATCAGACTGGTAAGAAGATAAAATGTTATTTAAAAACAAATGGTCCTTGATTTGACCATTCACCTGCCTTTCAAAAACCTTTGCTAAAATGCAGGGCCCGACGCGACTAGACGGGAGCCTGACAACGACCTCCTGACGACGGATCCTGGATCTTCGCAGTCCTGGACGGCGTCAGAACCCGAGATCAGGCGAGTGCTCTCCTTTTCTTTCTCTCTTTTTATCTTTGAGCACTTCAGCCTATCTCTAGGGGAGACGAGCAGGGTGCAGCCGCCCGCTGCGTCTGAGCTCGTCTCGCCGGGTTCTGGCGCTGCCGGTGATCCTGATCCCGGTTCTGTTTTCTCTTCTGAGCCTTCTTCCAGGGTCACCGGCGAGGAGTTGCTGTTCCTCGTGGTGCTGGAGGGTCCGGGTTCAACGTTGGAGGTCGGTTCTGGTGCAGTGTCCAACGTGGGTTCGCCTGAGGCCCGATCGGGGTCCGACGTGGGTGCTGCCCCAGTATTGTCCAGGTCCGGTGAAGAGGTGGCCATTTCCCTGACGCCCGCCGCCCTCTTCATCGGCTCTCCCCTGAGCCTCTTCCACCGGGATCCGCTCTGATCCTTCGCCCGTCTCAACGGTCCTGGTGGTTGAGTGATGCGGGTCGACGACCCGACCCACAGAACTTTCGGTTCGGTGATCTGGTTCCCCCCACTGGTCTGTGTTTCCCTCTGGGCAGCCTGGTTCGGCTGCCGGTGGACTGGATTCCTGGGATCTGGGTCCGGAGTTCGCCGTCCGAACACTTCTCTTTCTCTGATTCGCCAATGGGACGATGGGCGGGGAGATCTCCGGAGCCATCTCGGCTATTTGTGGACTCTGCCTGCCATGTTCCTCGGGTGTCACTTTTTCTTTTATCTTTGTGAAGGTCACTCGGGTGTAATATTTTGTCCTGTTGGTGGATTCGTTTTTATAGTGCTGTGTCTTCCATCGCTCATGCTCAGCATTTTACTTTTTGTGCCATGTTTTTAGCCTCGTTTTTTCATTGTAGAGTTATGTTTTGTTTCCTTTCAGACCATGCTCTGCAGTTATCCATTTATTCCAGTCACTTTCATTTCTTTAGGTGGCTGTGGGTATTTATATATTCGTGTGTGTGGGTTTTTCTTTGCCTGCACTCAGTATTTCTTTTTTATGCCCTGTTGGTTCGTTATAGAGTCATGTGCCTTGTTTTCCGTAACACCATGCTCTGTAGTTGTCAATTTGTTCCAGTCACCTTCACTTTTCTTGGTGACTGTGTATGTACTTAGTGGCGCTGTGTATTGTGTTCCCCTTTATTTAACCTTACTCAGCATTTTTACCCTGTACCTTTTTGGTGGTTTTTTTCCTTGCTCTGGGTCACGCATTGTTGGTACTCTCTGAGTAGTGTGTAACCGGCGTGCTGACCCAGTTCTTCTCCCCATTCGAACCTGGGTTGGTTATTCCCTGTTTTGTCAGTGTTGTATTTGGGTTTTTTTTTCCCGCTACCCTACATTGCCCCATTGGTGTTGTCCTTCCCTTGGCTTCTTCCCCTCCGGTCCTGCCTCCCTTCCTCCCACCCTAGGTGGGGGGGGGGGGGCTGGGATGTTCCTGGTCGTTCAGGAGCCCGACCTTGAGGGGGGGGCTCTGTCACCATGGGTTGAGATGCCGTCTCGGCACTCAGCCCATGTTTTCCCTCATCCCTGCTTCCCATTGAGCAGCGTCTCAGCAGGCTCCCAGCTGGCAGCATTATGGACGGCTGGGGCCAATTAGTCTTCATCAGCTGGGGCGCTGCCAATGAGGATAAATAGGAGCAGCCTCGATGACTCGGGGCTGCGACATAAACACATTGCTAAGCTGAAGCCCCTTCGTCTGGTGTCAGCTCATACTCCTCTTGCAGCATTCCTGTGTTTGTATCCCGCTGTGAGTATGTACGTCTTGTTACCCCCACGTCCGGTACGAGCTGCTTACCTCTGCGCTGTGCAACCTGTGAGTGTACCTCTGCATGAGTATCTGTGCTCTCCTCATCCCTTATCCCTTACCCAAAATAAACCATCACGACTCACTGGCTTGTCCCTGGCTCTGATTGCCCGGCTCCCTAGAGCCG
The DNA here is from genome assembly GCA_020510985.1 of Pholidichthys leucotaenia. Taxonomy (NCBI): domain Eukaryota; kingdom Metazoa; phylum Chordata; class Actinopteri; order Cichliformes; family Pholidichthyidae; genus Pholidichthys; species Pholidichthys leucotaenia. The sequence continues at coordinate 311,064,327 of CM035840.1, read as the reverse complement.
GATATGACATGTAGGACCTTGTTGCTGTTCTTAAGCACTTCTGCAGATTCCAGTCGGTGTCAACCGCATTTAGCTTATAACCCACCAGTATGCTTTTGCCCTTTACCGTGACAGAGGAAAAATAATCTCTCTATTTCCACAAAAACAAAGTAGCTTCATCTTTTCCTCCACTCAGTAGTGAACAGGCTCTTTTGCAACAGGTTGACTGACGGCTGCGTCAGCCACATAGGGTCAGTTTGTATTTATTTGCGCTAAAAATATCTATCCATATTAATAAAACGAGTAATATGAGTAACACGTCTGATCAAATTTCAGTAACTAACGCATTACTGAATTTTTAAACAGCAATTTCGTTACACAGCACGTTAATGCATTACTTTGTAACACGTTACTCTCAACACTGGTGATTGCCTACATATAGCCTACACCTTTGTATTCCACTTTCAAACACAGCCTACATTTGGGCCTGTAAAGCCTGCTTTACTAGCAGATTAAGGTTGGAATAGGACTCAGGGTGCAAGCAGGGTGTGATGCATAATGGTGATTTATTAACAAAACTAAACTCAAAAAAAAAAAAGGCAGCACATGGGCTGAGAGCTATCCTAACTAAACAGAGCAGGGCACTAACTAAACTTGGTATCAAACTTAAAACAGAGACTTGGCAAATGACTTACATGGGCGTGGATCAGAGACATAGAGACGTAGGAGGATTAATGACGAATGACCTCTCAGGGAACACTGAAAAAAGACTCACATACAGTATATAGGGGAGGGAACAATCAACCAGACACAAGACAGCTGAGGATAATCAGGGACTGAACAGCACACACATGAGGGAGAGTGACTATGGATACAGAAACAGGAGACAATAGGTAAACAGTGTCACCATGGGTTGAGATGCCGTCTCGGCACTCAGCCCATGTTTTCCCTCATCCCTGCTTCCCATTGAGCAGCGTCTCAGCTGGCCCCCAGCTGGCAGCATTATGGACGGCTGGGGCCAATTAGTCTTCATCAGCTGGGGCGCTGCCAATGAGGATAAATAGGAGCAGCCTCGATGACTCGGGGCTGCGACATAAACACATTGCTAAGCTGAAGCCCCTTCGTCTGGTGTCAGCTTTTACTCCTCTTGCAGCATTCCTGTGTTTGTATCCCGCTGTGAGTATGTACGTCTTGTTACCCCCACGTCCGGTACGAGCTGCTTACCTCTGTGCTGTGCAACCTGTGAGTGTACCTCTGCATGAGTATCTGTGCTCTCCTCATCCCTTATCCCTTACCCAAAATAAACCATCACGACTCACTGGCTTGTCCCTGGCTCTGATTGCCCGGCTCCCTAGAGCCGGATACGACAGTATGTCGCAGCCAGAAGAGTTGCCGGCGGCCGTGAGTCGCTGTGGAAATGTACCTTTCTGTCCGGGTGTCAGCGCTGCTAGCATGCCGTTTCCCAGGAGTCACTTCCGGCGCCAGGGCGACGAGCTGAGGTCCATCTCGGAGGCTGTCGACGGGACGCTCTTCACCCTGCACGACGCCTCCAACGCGAGACGCTGGCATCCGGGCCGTGCTGAGGAACTCCTGGACTGTCACCCTCACTCTCTGTACCATCTGGAGGACAGTGCCAGGATAGACGCTGCAGGTACACAGCGAGAGAAGCTCCACGGGGTGGATGGAAATCCCGGCAGGGAGTCGAAGTGGGCGACGTCTTTCCCCGCTTCGGAGTCCCGTTCCTGCCGCTATTCCAGTCCGGGAGTTCGCGCCAACCAGAGGACTTCCCCCGACCTGCGCCACGTCACTCGGGATTCCCTTCAAGGAGCCGCAGCTGACAGCAGTTATGTCCGGGGTCGAGTGGCTGTCGCGAGCTCTACTGTGTTTCCTGTCACCACCTTCAGGCATGTGGCGGCGGCAGTGAGATTGATGGTGAGGACTTCAGGGCTACGAAGCTTTCCCGTGCTCGACGCCTTCCTCGTCTCGATCTCCGATCTGGAGCGGCGAATCCTGGGTTTCCCCCTCGCTTCGTCCCCTGGGAGTAGTCGTCATCACATCGCCGAGTCACCTCTGCACGAACCTCGTCCGGATCCAGTTCTGGGTCATCGTCAGGACCGTTCCTCCCACGCAGCTGTCACCTCTTCGCCTCGCCAGTGTGGAGATTCTACAGCCTCGTCCCCTGAGCCTCGTTCCCCCGCTGTCATTCCTGGACATTCGGGCTGGCTCACCCCGGCTGTTTCCCCCTCCTCCTCGACGCGCCTCCTGACCGCTGTGTGTGCCTGGAATCCCGGCCTGGTGAGCTCTCTGCTGGAGACAACGCGAGTGACCCTCAGACGAATTCCCGGGGGGTCCTCCGTTATCGCCGGGCGGGGAGAGGAAGAAGCAGATTCCACTACAGCAGGCGATACTCAACCTCCAGGGGGCAGGCAAGTCATTGTTTTTTCACACCTGCTTAATGATTTGCTCTGTCACATCCCTGGAGGAGAAGTTCAGGGTTCGCAGCTCCCTGAACTCTCCCCACCTGCTGTAACTTGTATTCCTAATCCCGCATCCTCTGTGTCTCTCTCCGCCGAGTGGTCCCCGGCTCCGGGTCAACGTGGTGGGATATGGAGAGGGCCTGTGGTTCCGCAGCTACATTGCGGACGGAGGAGGGGGGCTGACTGCTGCGTGGAGTCTACGCCGACGACTGAGCGTCCCCGGGTCTCCACGGAGGAGCGGTTCAGTCCGGCGGGACGAGATTCTTCTGGCTTCACGCCGAGTGGATCGTCGGCGGGGTTACCTGAGCTGGAGGGATCTCAAGCTGCGCTGACCATCGTGCTGGCTGCGGGGCCCGACGCGGCTAGATGGGAGCCTGACAACGACCTCCTGACGACGGATCCTGGATCTTCGCAGTCCTGGACGGCGTCAGAACCCGAGATCAGGCGAGTGCTCTCCTTTCTTTTCTCTCTTTTTATCCCCGAGCACTTCAGCCTATCTCCAGGGGAGACGAGCCGGGTGCAGCCGTCCGCTGCGTCTGAGCTCGTCTCGCCGGGTTCTGGCGCTGCCGGTGATCCTGATCCCGGTTCTGTTTTCTCTTCTGAGCCTTCTTCCAGGGTCACCGGCAAGGAGTTGCTGTTCCTCGTGGTGCTGGAGGGTCCGGGTTCAACGTTGGAGGTCGGTTCTGGTGCAGTATTCAATGTGGGTTCGCCCGAGACCCAGTTGGGGTCCAACGTGGGTTCGCCTGAGGCCCGATCGGGGTCCGACGTGGGTGCTGCCCCAGTATTGTCCAGGTCCGGTGAGGAGGTGGCCGTTTTCCTGCGGTCTGACGCCCGCCGCCCTCGTCATCGGCTCTCCCCTGAGCCTCTTCCACCAGGATCCGCTCTGATCCTTCGTCCGTCTCAACGGTCCTGGTGGTTGAGTGATGCGGGTCGACGACCCGACCCACAGAACTTTCGGTTCGGTGATCTGGTTCCCCCCACTGGTCTGTGTTTCCCTCTGGGCAGCCTGGTTCGGCTGCCGGTGGACTGGATTCCTGGGATCTGGGTCCAGAGTTCGCCGTCCGAACACTTCTCTTTCCCTGATTCGCCAGCTGGACAATGGGCGGGGAGATCTCCGGAGCCATCTCGGCCATTTTTGGACTCTGCCTGCCATTCACCTCGGGTGTCACTTTTTCTTTTGTTAAGGTCACTCGGGTGTAATGTTTTGTCCTGTTGGTGGATTCGTTTTTATAGTGCTGTTTTCCATCGCTCATGCTCAGCATTTTACTTTTTGTGCCATGTTTTTAGCCTCGTTTTTTGTATTGTGGAGTTATGTTTTGTTTTCCGTAACACCATGCTCTGCAGTTATCCATTTATTCCAGTCACTCATTTCTTTAGGTGACTGGGTATTTATATATTCGTGTGTGTGGGTTTTTCTTTGCCTGCACTCAGTATTTCTTTTTTGCCCTGTTGGTTCATTATAGAGTCATGTGCCTTGTTTTCCGTAACACCATGCTCTATAATTGTCATTTGTTCCAGTCACCCTCACTTTTCTTGGTGACTGTGTGTATGTACTTAAATTAGCACTGTGTATAGGTTCCCCTTTATTTAACCGTACTCAGCATTTTTTGCCCTGTACCTTTTTGGTGGTTCTTTTTTCCTTGCTCTGGGTCACGCATGGTTGGTACTCTCTGGGTAGTATGTAACCGGCGTGCTGACCCAGTTCTTCTCCCCATCTGTACCTGGGTTAATTATTCTGTTTTGTCAGTATTGTATTTGGGTTTTTCTTTCCCGCTACCCTACATTGCCCCATTGGTGTTGTCCTTCCCTTGGCTTCTTCCCCTCCGGTCCGCCTCCCTTCCTCCCACCCTAGGTGGGGGGGGGGAGGGGCTGGGATGTTCCTGGTCGTTCAGGAGCCCGACCTTGAGGGAGGGGCTCTGTCACCATGGGTTGAGATGCCGTCTCGGCACTCAGCCCATGTTTTCCCTCATCCCTGCTTCCCATTGAGCAGCGTCTCAGCTGGCCCCCAGCTGGCAGCATTATGGACGGCTGGGGCCAATTAGTCTTCATCAGCTGGGGCGCTGCCAATGAGGATAAATAGGAGCAGCCTCGATGACTCGGGGCTGCGACATAAACACATTGCTAAGCTGAAGCCCCTTCGTCTGGTGTCAGCTTTTACTCCTCTTGCAGCATTCCTGTGTTTGTATCCCACTGTGAGTATGTACGTCTTGTTACCCCCACGTCCGGTACGAGCTGCTTACCTCTGTGCTGTGCAACCTGTGAGTGTACCTCTGCATGAGTATCTGTGCTCTCCTCATCCCTTATCCCTTACCCAAAATAAACCATCACGACTCACTGGCTTGTCCCTGGCTCTGATTGCCCGGCTCCCTAGAGCCGGATATGACAAACAGGTACACACACAACCATGAACTTAGAGAGGGGATGACATGGCAGACTAACAAGGATCAGGAAACATGGGGCACTTAATAATAATCATAATTACAATCAGAATAATGATAACACTGTGGAAAACTAAACTAAATGAACATAAAGCATGGGCGTGGTCCTAGCCGTGCCCCGACTATGACAATGTCACAACTCGCTCCCGCCTGTCATCCGCTCCAGCCGTGCGCACACCTGGGCTTCATCAGGCTCCCGCTATTTAACCTGCTCTGCCCGCAGCCTCGGCCTGGAGCCGTCAGCTCTTCTCCACGCTCAAGCTCAGCGTTCGCCTACTCCTCTCGGCCAACGCCGCAACACGTCGCCCTCAAGTAAGGTACTCTTACCTGTTCTCCTCAGTTCTTCCCCTGTGCACAGGTGGACCCTCCTGGCGGCGGAATTTCCCTTTGTCGCCTTTCCTCTCATCCTTACAGCATCCAGCGCAGCTGGGCGCTGTCTCCCAGGTGGGAGCTTCTCTTGCCAACGCCAGCCACCAGAACATCTGCAAGGTTGCCTGGCTGTACGGTGTCTGTTCTGCCCTCGGTGCTCTCCTGTCCCCAAGACAACATTCACATCTCCCACTCATTCATCCATACACCTGCTGTTGAATAAAACTCTTAAATCTCACCCGAGCCTGTGTGCGTGTTTCCTGGGCCAGAAATCATGTCAGTACAGCTCCAGCACAGCGGCCCAGCGAACAGCGGGTACGCACGCCGACTCTCCAATCTCGAGGCTCGGGTGGACTTAATTGTTCACCAACAGCAGGTAATCCTTAATCAGCTTACCTCCATTAACAGCCGGTTGGATTGCCTCGATCCTCCGCAGGCGCTCCCTCCATCTCAGTTCGGTGGGCCAGCTCCTCCCGCTCCTCAGGCCAGCCCCTCTGCCCCGGGTCCGCTGAACCGTCTCACCCCAATTCCCACTCCCGCGCGCTTTAGCGGAAAGCTCGGCAGAGTGCGTGGGTTTATTCTACAGTGTGAGACGGTGTTTCAGCGCGTGCCCGGGGATTTTCCGTCAGACCAAAGCCGAATTGGGTATGTTTCTAATCTTCTGGAAGGGCGAGCGTTAGCCTGGGCTTACGCCGTTATGGCGAGGGCCAGCTACGCGACCTTGACCTATACCCAGTTCGTGCAAGACTTTCTCGAGGTCTTTGATCATTCGGATCGCGACAGCGTGTTGGCCGAGCGGCTTCTTAGCCTTCGCCAGGGTAGCCGCTTAGCGGCCGACTACGCTGTCGACTTCCGGATGGCGGCAGAAGAGGTTGGTTGGTGTAATGCTGCCCTTTGCAGTCTATTCGTCCGAAGTCTAAATTCTGATTTGCAGGATGAGTTGGCCAGCCGGGAACAGCCGGATCGGCTGCCAGAATTAATTTCTTTGACCATCAGTTTGGATAACAGGCTGAGGGAGCGGGCCGCCGAGCGGAAACCATTCAGCCGCTTGCGCGGAGCTCTTTACGGCACTCCTCAGTCTCGGCCCCTGGCGTTACCTCCTCCGGAGGCCGCCGACGATCCCGACGCTATGATCATCGGGCGGGCTAGACGTTCCTTAGCGGAGAAACAGCGCCACCGGGAGTTGGGTCTCTGCATGTATTGCGGAGATGACCAACATCCCGTGGAAGTCTGCCCGGTGAAGCCAAAAGGGGAGGTCCGCAAGTCAATGTAGGGGGCCTCGCGAACGCTTCCCAGTCTAATCCCCTCTCAAAATGTCAGGTTCAAATTAGACTCTGCCACAACTCCATTGGTCACGCATCTCACGCACTGGTGGACTCGGGGGCAGAACAATGTTTTATTTCTAAGAGCCTGGCAACCCACCTGGGCATCCATTGCCAAGCCTTGCCCACTCCCCTTCATCTCGTCGCCCTGACCAGTTCTCCCCTTGAAAAAGTCACTCATATTACCAAACCCATCCCCGTCATTATCTCTGGCAACCATTGTGAGGACCTCTGTTTCTATGTCCTTCCCACCTCGGCGGCGCCCATCATTCTAGGCTATTCATGACTACGCCTCCACAACCCGGTGTTTGATTGGCAGACCGGGTGCATCTTATCGTGGAGCACCTTCTGTTTGGGAACCTGCCTCCAGTCTGCGGCCTGTGCCCCGTCTGTGCCTGCACCCGCCCTTGACTCCGCCCCGCCGGACCTCTCTGCTGTGCCACCGGAGTTTCACGACCTGGGCTTGGTTTTCAGCAAGTCGAAGGCGTTATCCCTCCCACCCCATCGCCCATATGATTGTGCCATTGATCTCCTGCAGGGGGCGCCCCTCCCTTCTGGTCGCCTGTATAGCCTTTCTGCCCCAGAACGGGAGGCCATGGACACCTATATTTGGGAATCCCTCAGTGCCGGAATTATCCGCCCCTCTTCATCCCCCCTGGGTGCTGGGTTCTTTTTTGTGGCGAAGAAGGATGGTTCTTTGAGGCCTTGCATTGACTTTAGGGCCCTTAATGACATCACGGTTAAGGATCGTTATACGCTGCCACTCATGGACTCAGCCTTCAATTCCCTCCAGGGGGCGTCCTGGTTCTCCAAATTGGACCTTCGCAGTGCTTATCATCTTGTCCGGATCCGGGAGGGTGACGAGTAGAAGACGGCCTTCCGAACGCCCAGCGGCCACTTTGAATACCTTGTCATGCCGTTTGGGCTCACCAATGCTCCTGCTGTCTTCCAACGCCTGATTAATGACGTCCTTCGTGACTTCCTGGGGGTCTTCGTTTTCGTCTACCTGGATGACATTTTGATCTTCTCCCGATCTCGGGAGGAGCATCTGGTCCATGTGAGGCGGGTCCTGTAACGTCTTTTGGAGAATAAACTTTACGTCAAAGCTGAGAAGTGCGAATTCTTTACCAATACCACCTCTTTCCTGGGTTTTGTTGTTTCGCACAATCAGCTCCTCCCTGACCCTGCCAAGGTTAAAGCTGTGGTCGAGTGGCCTACTCCCTCCTCTAAGAAGCAGGTTGAGCAATTTTTGGGGTTCGCTAATTTTTACCGCCGTTTTGTCCCTGGTTACAGTGCCATCACCCCCCCTTTGACCCGCCTCACCTCACCGAAGGTGCGCTTTCAGTGGACGACAGAAGCGGAGACAGCCTTTGAAACCCTCAAGAAGGAATTCGCATCCTCCCGGGTCCTTTCTCTTGTGGATCCTGAACGACAGTGTTTTGTCGAGGTGGACGCGTCTGACACTGGGGTCGGGGTGGTCTTGTCTCAGCGCTCCCCAACTGATGGGGCGCTGCGCCCCTGCACTTTCTTCTCCAAGCGTCTCTCCTCGGCCGAGCGCAATTATGACATCGGTGACAGAGAGCTCCTGGCCGTGAAGCTCGCGCTGCAGGAGTGGCGTCACTGGTTGGAAGAGGCGGCTCAGCCTTTCGTGGTCTGGACCGATCATAAGAACTTGGAATACATCAGGACGGCCAAGCGCCTGAATGCCCACCAGGCGCGTTGGTCGCTGTTCTTCGCCAGGTTCAGATTCACCATTACTTACCGCCCAGCTTCCAAAAATAAAAAGTCTGACGCGCTGTCCAGGCTGTTCGCCCCTGAAGCCCCAGAGGAGGAGGTCCATACCATTGTTCCCGCTTCGTGCGTCGTGGGGGCTATTTCCTGGGCCATCAGAGATAAAGTCCTGGAGGCTCTGGAGTCCGAACCTGATCCTGGCGGTGGCCCAGTGGGGAAATTATTTGTGCCCTCGTCAGTCCGAGGTGACGTCATTCACTGGGCTCACACTTCTAGGCTCGCCTGCCACCCTGGTGTCTCCCGGTCTGTTGATCTTCTCCAGCGGTCCTTTTGGTGGCCCGTACTCTGGGAGGATGTCTCCAACTATATGCGCTCCTGCCCGCAGTGTGCCATGAATAAGCCATCTAATCCTCCTCCTGCGGGTCTTCTCCATCCCTTGCCAGTCCCCGGGAGGCCCTGGTCACACGTTGCCTTGGACTTCGTCATCGGTCTGCCGGTCTCCAACTCTTTTAACACCATCTTGACTATTGTAGACCGGTTCTCAAAGGCAGCCCACTTCGTGCCTCTCCCTGGGCTTCCTTTGGCACGCGAGACGGCCGACCTGTTGGTGCAGCATGTGGTCAGGCTGCATGGCATCCCCGCTGACATTGTCTCTGATAGGGGGCCACAATTTGTGTCTAAAGTCTGGAGGAGCTTCTGCACCGCGCTGGGGGCCACTGTTAGCCTGTCATCTGGACATCATCCCCAATCCAATGGGCAGTGCGAACGCACCAACCAGGAGCTGGAGGCTGCTCTGCACTGCGTCACCTCCTCTAATTCCTCTTCCTGGAGCATTCATCTTCCCTGGGTGGAGTATGCCCATAACTCCACTTTGTCTTCAGCCATTGGGATGTCCCCCTTTCAGGCGTCTTTAGGTTACGACCCTCCGCTGTTCCCTGAGGAAGAAGATGAAGTGGCAGTCCCCTCCATCCAGGCCCACTTGAGACGGTGTCGACAACTGTGGACCAAAACGCGTCAGGCCCTGATTCATGCCGCATCTCGCAACGCCAAGTCTGCGAATCGCCACAGGAGGCCTGCGCCACGCTACCAGGTGGGTCAACAAGTATGGTTGTCTGCCTAGAACATTAATCTGAAGGGGGAGAAGAAGAAATTGGCTCAGCGCTTCGTTGGACCCTACCCTGTCACGAAGGTGGTTAACCCGGTGGCTGTGCGTTTGGCGCTTCTCCCCCCCCTCCGTGTTCATCCCACATTTCATGTTTCTCAGGTTAAACCTGTGGTTTCTAACCCTCTCTGTCCTTCCCCCAGAGTGCCGCCCCCCCCTAGGATGATCGATGGGCACCCGGCATGGAGCATCACTTCTATCTTGGACTCCCGACGCTGGGGCCGGGGGTTGCAGTATTTGGTGGACTGGGAGGGTTATGGTCCTGAGCACCGATGCTGGGTGCACCCTTCCTTCATGTTGGACAAGCAGCTCATTGAGGTGTTCCATCGGGCGCATCCCGACAAGCCAGTGCCAGGAGGCGCTGCTCAGGGGGGGAGTACTGTCACAACTCGCTCCTGCCTGTCATCCGCTCCAGCCGTGCGCACACCTGGGCTTCATCAGGCTCCCGCTATTTAACCTGCTCTGCCCGCAGCCTCGGCCTGGAGCCGTCAGCTCTTCTCCACGCTCAAGCTCAGCGTTCGCCTACTCCTCTCGGCCAACGCCGCAACACGTCACCCTCAAGTAAGGTACTCTTACCTGTTCTCCTCAGTTCTTCCCCTGTGCACAGGTGGACCCTCCTGGTGGAGGAATTTCCCTTCGTCGCCTTTCCTCTCATCCTTACAGCATCCAGCGCAGCTGGGCGCTGTCTCCCAGGCGGGAGCTTCTCTTGCCAACGCCAGCCACCAGAACATCTGCAAGGTTGCCTGGCTGTACGGTGTCTGTTCTGCCCTCGGTGCTCTCCTGTCCCCAAGACAACATTCACATCTCCCACTCATTCATCCATACACCTGCTGTTGAATAAAACTCTTAAATCTCACCCGAGCCTGTGTGCGTGTTTCCTGGGCCAGAAATCATGTCAGACAAAGCCTAATTGGGCTATCTGTTATCAGACAAGAATACTTGCTTTCTACGGGCATGCACTAGTATGACTTAAATAAAATAAAATGGGGTCATTTTCAAGACATAGAAAAATTAACCATCACATAGAATCAAAATTTAACCAGCATCCATGTTTATGTTCCTATATTTATGAGAAAAACATCACAAATTTACAAGCAACAATTGCAAATTTACAAGAAAAATAATCAAAATTGATGTGAATTAATGAGAAAAATGTTCCAAATTAATGAGAAAAAAGTTGCAAATTTACATGAAACAACTTGCAAATTAATGAGAAAAAACTTGCAAATTAATGAGAAAAAAATTGCAAATCAGAAAAAAGTTGCAAATTTATGAGAAAGTTGCAAATTAATCAGAAAAAAAAACTTGCAAATTAATGTTCCCTATTCCTTCCCCTTTAACCAGGCTACAATTCATATCGTTACTTCCCCTCATCCCCTAGAACCACCTGGGGAACATAATAGAAGGTCCACTGAGAGACATCCTCTCTTTTTCAAGGACACCCTGTTCACACTCACACAGATACACATTCACACCTGGAAGCTGCCCAGTACAACCACAGACTGACTTGTGGCCACTGAGCAGCTCCACTGGAGCAGTTGGGGTAAAGGGCCTTGCTCAAAGGCACCACAGTGGGGTTAAGAAGGTTGTGGCAAACACTGCTATGCTATCTGTCCCACCCAGATCTGATGCTGCTGATCCAGGGATTGAACCGATCACCCATCCACATCCCTAACCATTTGGCCACCACTGCCCCCATGATGAAAGAGGGAGGGTGGGGTGAACTGGGATTCATTAGCATTTAAAACAATAATGCATAAACAGTCCATTTTGAGGAGAGCTCCTTCCCCATCTGTAAAATGCTGCTGCAGTAACTAAACCCTGAGGTGTTCTGACCAAAGCGTAACACAGACATTTCAACACCTCTGGTAGCTTTGTCAACATGTGAAAGAAATGCATATTACAGGGGTTCTTTAAATTTTTCACCAATTTTTTTTTTTGCAGCTTTTAAACATATAATAGAGAAAATCAGAGGAGTAGTCTGTGGTTTAAAAAAAAGTCAGATATTCAATCATATGAGCTAATTTTTGCTTGGTTTTCTTATGGTAGCACTCGACATAATGAGCTGCTGCTCAACTATGTCTTTCACAACCACAAATCACCATTCCTTTACAATGCAGAGAAGCCCTTCCCTCACTAGCGTTTGCTGTTTTTACATACGCTTTCCTCGGTGGCTTCATGCGCCGTAAAGATCCTGAAACCACGCAGACTATAAACTATTTACAGAAAGCAACCTCACATCCAAAAGGGGTTTTTTTGGTCTAAGCTCCAACCATTTTTTCTTTTCTGTTGAGTGACATACCTTCAAGATTACACTGCTGGTAGGAAATGCAGGTCTATTTTTATCTCTAACTCACAAGTGATATTTAAATTAAATGCTGTTTAGTTCTGTTGCAATGACTGGTTAAATCTTCTAAAGGAGTCACAAGGATGAGGTTTGTAAAAGATGGTGCTTTACCGTAGACCAGGGGTGTCCAGTCATGTGCCATGGAGGGCCAGGATCCTGCAGGTTTTCTCTCCTACCGAGTCTCTTTAGCAGGTGTTTTCACTTATCAGCAATCAGTGGGAAGAAATTCAGTGGAATCCGCCGTTGAAGACATTGGCTGGAGGTAAAGCCTGCAGGGTGTTGGCCCTCCATGGCACATGATTGGACACCCCTGCCGTAGACCTACATGTCCACAACAGGGATTCCTCCTCTATCAGTAACGGTTAGCTACCATTAGCAGAATTAACCACTCTGTGGGGAGACTTGAATAACGAAACCGAATTGCATTTAATTCCAGTTTATTTCAAGTAATCATCCCACTGTCTGCTCTCATTCCTGAGCAGCGAACAAAGAGGGTGAACACACCAAAGTTCTCCCTTTTAAACATTCTCACATCAAACCATTTCCCTCGCAGGGGAAATCACACATTTCTACCAAAATCCCTTTATTCACATTCATTAACCTTTTATTTACATAACTCCCCCTTCTCTCCTCTCGAGCCTCAGAGGTCAGGAAGTCTTCTGTCCCCTGTCCTCCGCAGGGGGTCCAGGCTCTGCGGCTCCGCACCGCAGGGGACTGCAGCTCTGTGACTCTCCTTCATCGTGAGGTTAAATCACATATGCAGTGTCCAACATATACATGTCTAACAACACAGCCATATAACCCCCCCCCCAAACGATGAAGAACAGACTAATTCCTAAAATTTAATAACACCTTACTCACTACTGAATAATCAACACCAACATTCAGTCTGTGCGCCGCTTGGGCTTCAGCCGTCTGCCAAATCTGCTGTGAGTTGGCCCCTCCTTGCCTGCGGCGCCTTTCTGCTTCGGCTCTGTTGACTGAGGAAGAGAGTGATTATTTGCCCTTTCAATTCAATTCAATTCAATTCAACTTTATTTATATAGCGCCATTTCACAACAACAGTCATCTCATAGCACTATCAACTGTAGGGAGGACCCCCACAGTTGCAGAAAGACCCCAGCAATCAGGCGATCCCCTGTGAGCAAGCACTTGGCGACGGTGGAGAGGAAAAACTCCCTTTTAACAGGAAGAAACCTCCAGCAGAACCAGGCTCAGGGAGGGGCAGTCATCTGCTGCGACTGGCTGGGGGGTGAGGGGATAGAGAAGAAGAAAAGAACAGACATGTAGAGAGCAAACAGCACGATGGGGACTCAATCTATGGGAGAGAACAAACAAATGTTAATGACCAGCAAAAAAAAAAAAATATTTCATAGAGAGTGAGGAAAGGAGTGAGGCCCAGTGCATTACTGGAGGTCCCCCGGCTGACTAAACCTATTAGCAGCATAACTAAGGGAGGGTTCAGAAAACACATGATCCCTCCCTAATTGTAGGCTATATCAAAAAGGTAGGTTTTAGCCCTATTCTTAAAAACAGAGATCGAGTCTGACTCCCGAATCCAGATTGGCAGCTGATTCCACAGGAGAGGAGCTTGATAACTGAAGGCTCTGCCTCCCATTGTACTTTTGGAGATTCTAGGTATTACAAGTAAACCTGCATTTTGGGAGCGTAGTGCTCTGTTAGGATGATACGGTAGTATCAGATCTTTTAAATAAAAAGGAGCCTGATTGTTTAGAGCTTTGTAAGTAAGAAGAAGGATTTTAAACTTAATTCTAAACTCTATGGGAAGCCAATGAAGGGAGGCCAGAACCGGAGAGATATGATCTCTCTTTCTAGTACCTGTTAAAACTCTTGCTGCAGCATTTTGGATCAGCTGAAGACTTTTTAAAGATGTTTTAGGACAACCTGATAATAAAGAATTACAATAATCTAATCTCGAGCTAACAAAAGCGTGGATCAGCTTCTCAGCATCACTCTGAGACAAGATGCTCCTAATCTTGGCAATATTACGCAAATGATAGAAGGCAGTCTTAGAAACAAATTTAATATGTGAATTGAAGGACAAATCCTGATCAAAAATAACTCCAAGGTTCCTCACAGAGCTATTAAGAGAAAGAGTAACTGCATCCAAACTGAAAGTTTGATTTGGAAAGGAATTTCTAAGGTTTTTTGGACCAACAAGAATGACTTCAGTCTTATCTGAATTTAATAGCAGGAAATTACAAGTCATCCAAACTTTGATTTCCTTAAGACAGGCTTCTAACTTGGCTAATTGATTAGTATCATCTGGCTTCATTGACAGGTATAATTGTGTGTCATCTGCATAACAGTGAAAATGTATACAGTGCTTTCTAATAATGTTGCCTAACGGAAGCATATATAAACTAAAAAGAGTAGGGCCAAGCACAGATCCCTGTGGAACTCCATGACTAAGCTTTGAGCTGAGAGAAAACTCATCATTTACATGAACAAACTGGAACCTATCAGATAAATAAGATCTAAACCACTGCAACGAAGTTCCATTAAGTCCAACATAGTGTTCTAATCTATCAAGTAGAATATTATGATCAATAGTATCAAAAGCTGCACTAAGATCTAAAAGGACAAGTACAGAAACTAGTCCATTATCAGATGCAATGAGGAGGTCGTTAGTGACCTTCGCTAAGGCTGTTTCAGTGCTATGATGGATTCTAAACCCAGATTGAAACTCCTCAAATAAACCATTTCCCTGCAGGTGGTCAAATAATTGCATAGCAACAACTCTTTCTAAGATTTTTGAAATGAAAGGGAGATTAGAGATTGGTCTATAGTTAGCTAAAGCTCCTGGATCTAGCGTTGGCTTTTTGAGTAAGGGTTTAATTACAGCCGTTTTAAAAGCCTGCGGTACATGGCCTAAAGTTAATGAAGAATTGATTATATGAAGAATAAAGCTACCAATAAGTGGGAAGACTTCTTTAAATAACCTGGTAGGAATAGGGTCTAAAAGACAAGTTGAAGGTTTGGATGAGGAAACTATTTTGTCTAACTCACAAAGGTCGATTGGAGTAAACTCATCAAGACAGACATCAATAGAAGGAGTTGTAGTAGTTACAGTATTTAAGTTAACTGTGGGAGGAATCTGATTGATTTTATCTCTGATGGATGAAATTTTATTATTGAAAAAGTTCATAAAGTCCTGACTAGTAAGCTCTAAGGGGATGCTAGGATTGACAGAGTCCTGACTCTTTGTCAACCTGGCTACAGTACTGAAAAGAAACCTGGGATTATTCTTGTTCTCTTCTATTAATGCAGAGTAATAACTCGTTCTAGCTTTTCTAAGAGATTTTTTATAAATTAAAAGATGATTTCTCCAAGCTAAATAGATTTCATCTAAATTAGTAGAGCGCCATTTTCTTTCTAATTGACGAGTCTTCTGTTTTAAGCTACGAGTTTCTGTGTTGAACCAAGGAGTTAAAAATCTCTGATTAGACTTTTTCTTTTTTAAGGGGGCCACCAAGTCTAGAGCCTGATGTAGAGAAGCTGAAACACTATCCACCATGTTATCAATTACAGAAGGAGCAAGCTGTCTATAGCTTATTTCCGTTGTGTTGACACATGGCATAGAGGAAACAATCTGCATAAATTTGGAAACAGCATCATCTGAGAGGCATCTACTGTGATAATATTTTTCTTTAGGAGCCAAATAGTCAGAAATAGTAAAATCAAAGGTTAACAGACAATGGTCTGACAGTACAGGGTTGAGGAGACACTACCAGATTTTCTATTTCTATGCCATATGTCAGAACAAGGTCCAATGTATGGTGGAGGTAATGAGTAGAATTTCCTACTTTCTGAGAAAACCCAATCGAGTCTAATATTGAATTAAAAGCCACATTAAGGCAGTCACTATCTACATCCACATGTATATTAAAGTCCCCTACTATAATTATTCTATCAGATTTCAGCACTAAATCAGCTAAGAAATCAGGAAATTCGGATAAAAATTCTGAATAGGTTGATGGGGGACGATAAACTATGGCAAATAAAATTGGGTTTAACCTGGAATTGCTAAAGTGCCCAATACTGAGGACCAGGCCCTCAAAGGAATTATAACATGTTTTTTGCTTTACATTAACTAGTAATTTGGAATGGTAAATTGATGCTACTCCTCCTCCACGACCAGAACTTCTGGGATTTTGACAGTTTAAATAACCAGAGGGAGTTGATTCATTTAAACCAACATAATCCTCTTGCCCTAACCAAGTCTCTGTAAGGGAAATTAAATCAATCTGATGATCAATTAACAGATCATGGACTAACAGAGACTTGGGAGTTAGAGACCTAATATTTAATAAACCACATTTAATTTTTAAATTATGAGGAGGAACAGAGGCCAAATCATTCAATTTAGAGGCTTTATGTTTAATTTGAGTTTTACCAATATTTTGCTTAATCACTTTGGGATGCTTATACATTATATTTTTATTTACTTTGGAGGGAGCAGACAACGATTCTCTGATGGTGAAGACAGGGGCTAAGCTGAGGGGTGGCGGATGAAGAGGAGCTGCAGAGAGGCGTGTTAGACTGCGACTCTGCTTCCTGGTCCCAACTCTGAGTAGTCATGGTTTTGGAAATTTGGATAAAAAAGATGCCAGATTGTTAGATAAATGAGAAGCACCATCCAAAGTGGGATGAATGCTGTCTCGTCTCATAAGACCAGGTTTTCCCCAAAAAGAGCTCCAATTGTCAATGTAGCCCACGTCATTTTTAGGACACCACACAGACAGCCAGCGGTTCAAGGATGACGAGCGACTAAACATGTCATCACTGGTCAGATTGGGGAGGGGCCCAGAGAATACTACAGTGGCAGACATCGTTTTTGCAAAGTCACACACCGATTCTACATTAAGTTTCGTGACTTCCGACTGCCGGAGACGGATGTCATTAATGCCGGCGTGAATAACAATTGTGGAGTATTTACAGTTACTTTTAGCCAGCATTTTCAAATTTGACTCGATGTCGCCTGCTCTGGCCCCAGGAATGCATGTGACTATGGCCGCTGGAGTCTCTAGGTTCACGTTTCTGACTACAGAGTAGCCAATGATCAGAGTTTTTTCCTCAGCGGGTGTGTCGCTGAGCGGGGAAAAACGATTAGAAACGTGAACAGGTTGGTGGTGAACTGGGGCTTTGCGACTAGGCTTCCTTCTCACCGTCACCCACCCAGTCTCCTCGCTGCAGAGGAGAGCCGGGGAACCGGTGACAGGGGGACCTAAGCTAGCTAGCTCTGCTGCAGCTAATGGGCGTCCGTCGAGATTAACTGGCGCAGACGGTGTTTCAATGCAGCGGAGCCGGGATTCCAAATCAGACAACCTCGCCTCGAGCGCCTCAAAAAGACAACATTTATTACATTTACCGTTATCACTAAAAGAGGCAGAGGTGTAGCTAAACATCTGACAGAGAGAGCACACCAGAGGAGGAGAGGAAAGAGAGGTAGTAGCCATAGCTAGTGGCTCGAGAGCTGGAGAGCAAACCACACAGGCAGACAGCAAAACAGGAAGTGACGATACGTTACCACAAGGAAGTGACGATCACTTCCTTGTGATCGTCAAGTGACCTTTGCGGGGGCCTGCCTCGTCGAGGCGCCACTGCGACCGGTACAGACACGTCCTTCATGACAAAAGCAGGTTTTAGTCTGTCAATACTGACTGTCTCTTTTCTGTCTCCAAAATCTAGCACAAATTGCTTATCACCTGCCTCCAGCACTCGAAATGGCCCTTCGTAAGGTGGTTTGAGCGTTGCTTTTAGGGCTTCGCGCCTGACAAAAATGAAGTCGGCATTTTTCAAAGCCTTGGGGACGAAAACTCGTGGAAAAGCGTGATGAACCGGACCCGGGAGCGTGTCTACTCCCGTGCCAACTAACGGTCCCAGAGCAGAGAGACGTGGGGGCTCTGGGTGCTCTGGTAAAAACTCGCCTGGCAGCCTCAGAGTTTGTGCGAATACCAGCTCCGCTGGGGAGGCGTCTAAGTCCTCTTTAGGCGCAGAACGCAACCCTAATAAAACCCATGGCAGTTTATTTACCCAATCTGCATCCGTGAGCGATGCTCTGAGTGCTGCCTTCAAAGACCTATGAAAACTCTCGCATAAACCATTAGCCTGAGGGTGGTAAGCCATAGTGCGGTGAATTTTGGCTCCTAAGCCGTTGGCCATCGCTGACCACAGCTCAGAGATGAATTGCGGTCCTCTATCGGACGTAATGTCCGACGGAACCCCGAAGCGCGCCACCCAAGCCGTTAAAAAAACGCGAGCCACCTCCGCGGCCGTGGTCGTCACAAGTGGGACCACTTCCGGCCAACGTGTGGTGCGGTCCACCATTGTCAAAAGATGCGTGAACCCCTGCGATGCCGGTAGGGGGCCCACAAGGTCGACGTGCACATGGTCGAACCTTCTGGCCGGAATGCGGAACGGTTCTAACGGGGCTCTTGTGTGCTTGTGAATTTTGGCCCGTTGACAGGAAATGCAGGTTTTTGCCCATTCCTTCACGTGCTTGCGCAGGCACGGCCAAACAAACTTTTCCGCCACTAGTTTCACCGACGTGCGCACCCCCGGGTGCGCCAGTGAGTGGACCGAGTCAAAAACACGGCGGCGCCACGTGGCCGGAACCACCGGACGCGGGCACCCCGTCGACATGTCGCAGATCAGGGGGGGCATACCGGTTTGTAAACACTTGCTCTCCAGCCTTAACCCTGTTGGTCCAGATTGGAGCGCGCGCACGTCTGCATCCGCCCCCTGGTCCGCTGCCATGGCTGCGTAATCTATACCCACGTGCACCGGGGCTGCGCGTGCCACCGTGCCGCTCTCCTGCGGCACGGTCACGGTGGTCCGTTCTGCCTCTGCGCCTGTTGGAGTCGTGAATGCGCGCGAGAGACAATCTGCTACTACATTGAATTTGCCCGCAACGTGCCTAATGTCAGTGGTAAATTCCGAGATTGCAGCCAGCTGCCTCTGCTGCCTGCCGGACCACGGGTCTGAAATTTTGGCCATGGCGTATGTGAGCGGCTTGTGGTGCACATAAGCGGTGAAGCACCGTCCTTCCAGCCAGACCTGGAAATGACGAATAGCCAAATGCAGCGCCAACAGTTCTCTGTCGAACGCGCTGTATTTTTGTTCAGCCGCGCTTAAAGATTTGCTAAAGAAAGCCAAAGGCTGCCAAACTCCGGCTACCTGTTGCTCAATAACGGCCCCTATGGCTAAATCTGAAGCGTCTGTCGTCAGCGCGATACGTGCTGCAGGGTCTGGGTGGGCCAGGAGCGCAGCGTCAGCCAAGGCTTTTTTAACCTCTGTGAACGCGCGCTCCCGCTCCGGGGACCATTCGACCGCCTGGGTCGGTTTTTGTTTTTTGAGCGCAGCATATAACGGTTGCATGATTTGAGCTGCGTGGGGCAGGAATCGGTTATAAAAATTCACCATCCCCAAGAATTCCTGTAGTGATTTGACCGTTTGTGGACGGGGAAAATCCGCTACCGCGCGTACTTTATCTGGTAACGGAACCGCTCCCTCCGGGGAGACGCGGTGACCCAAAAAATCGATCCGCTCGACGCCGAACTGGCACTTGGCTGGGTTAACTATTAAGCCGTGCTCTCCCAGCCTCCTAAAAACTGCTGTGAGGTGCGTTTCGTGTTCGTCCTCTGAAGTACTCGCGACCAAAATGTCGTCGAGGTACACAAACACGAAAGGGAGATCGCGTAACACGGCATCCATCATCCGCTGAAATGTTTGCGCCGCCCCTTTGAGACCAAACGGCATGCGTAAAAATTCGAAAAGTCCGAACGGGGTTATTACCGCTGTTTTAGGAATGTCCTCCGGTTGGACTGGGACTTGGTGATAGCCGCGAACCAGATCAATCTTTGAAAAAATGCGCGCCCCCGCCAGGTGTACCGAAAAATCCTGAATGTGCGGGATGGGATAACGATCATGCGCCGTAGCGTTGTTTAGCCTGTGGTAATCCCCGCACGGTCTCCAGGAGCCATCGGCTTTCGGTACCATGTGCAGCGGCGAAGTCCACGGGCTCTTCGACCTACAAACGATGCCTAGCCTCTCCAGGCTGGCGAACTCTTCGCGCGCAATGGCGAGCTTAACTGCATCCAAGCGCCGAGCTTTTGCAAACACGGGAGGACCAGATGTGGGGATAAAGTGTTTCACCTGGTGCTTCGCGACCGTCGCTGAAAAAGTGGGCACAGTGAGCGCTGGAAATTGGGTGAGGAGTGTGTGAAACTTACCACCTGCTGTAGCGACGTGGGTCTGTACTGGTGGCGGGGACACTCGAGCTGAACAGGGGAGAGAGTAAAAAGAGAGTGCATTTACCAGCCGTCTATTAGCAAGATCAACTAACAGATTGTGTGAACACAAAAAATCTGCGCCCAACATGTTGAAACTCACCGCCGCTATTACAAAAGTCCATTCATATGTGCGGCCATGTAAGCACAAAGGCAAGGTCCTTCTCCCGTAGGTGTTGATGTTCGAGCCATTTGCCGCCGTAGCTCCACTACCGTGGGGTCCAGCCACCCGGTCCGCGTATGTTGGGGTGATGAAGCTCACTTGTGCTCCGGTGTCGATGAGGAACTCTCGTCCGGAGCGCGCATCCGTGATGTAGAGCAGCTTGCTGCGTTCTCCGAGGGTCGAAGCTGCTAGCGACCCCCGGTCTTGCCGTTTCCCGAACTCCTGAAGTTGCAGGGCGGCACACACCTGCGTGCCTTCTCTGCGAACCTCCGATGGTAAAAGCAGAGATCTTCTCCTCCGCTGTGTCGTGTCCGCGCCTCTGCCGCCGGACCATTGGCTCCACCTCGTCGCGGCCGTGCTGCCGCCGTCGTCGGCCAGTCTGGGTCTGCCGCCTCTGGCTCCCCACTGTCTCGGGTCGCCGCTCTGGTTGCTTGCCCGCCGCAGGCGTCCAGGATCCCATCTGCTTCCTGGGCCAGCTCCCGGAACTCCTCCAGGGTGTGACACTTTTTGCCGGCCAGCGTGCTTCTCGCATGCGTCGGGAGGTTGGAGAGGAAGATGAACTGAAAAATGAAATCATCGTTGTCCAACCCTCTCAGCTGTATCATCTCCTCCATCAGGGCGCTCGGCCTGTGTCCTCCTTGGTCTAGCAAAGACAGGATCCTCCTCGCCCTCACTTCGGCCGAGGGGGTGAAAAACTTGATGAGGGTGGATTTCAGCTTGCCGTACCTGTCGGTCGCGGGTGGTTGCTCCACCAAGCTCTGCACGCACCGAGCTGTGCTGTTGTCCAGTTTAGCGATGACATGGTGGAACTTAGTGTCATCCACCGTTACTCCTGCGAGCGCGAACTGCGACTCTGCTTGCAGAAACCACGACCGTGGGTTATCCTGCCAGAAATCAGGCAGCTTAACGGCCACTGCGCTCGCCAGCTCTGAGCGCTGTGAGTCCGGGACCCTGAGACCTTCTTCGTTCATTCTCAACGTCGTCAGTCACCAATGTGGGGAGACTTGAATAACGAAACCGAATTGCATTTAATTCCAGTTTATTTCAAGTAATCATCCCACTGTCTGCTCTCATTCCTGAGCAGCGAACAAAGAGGGTGAACACACCAAAGTTCTCCCTTTTAAACATTCTCACATCAAACCATTTCCCTCGCAGGGGAAATCACACATTTCTACCACAATCCCATTATTCACATTCATTAACCTTATTTACATAACTCCCCCTTCTCTCCTCTCGAGCCTCAGAGGTCAGGAAGTCTTCTGTCCCCTGTCCTCCGCAGGGGGTCCAGGCTCTGCGGCTCCGCACCGCAGGGGACTGCAGCTCTGTGGCTCTCCTTCACTCCTTCATCGTGAGGTTAAATCACATATGCAGTGTCCAACATATACATGTCTAACAACACAGCCATACACTCACTCAATAAGGGTTGTTTCTGTGCTTATTACACGCCAAGGACTAGTCATATCCTGTCAACCACTCAAACTCTACACCCCTTTAACCATTTAGGCTTTATTTGGGCCTTTGCATGCTCACATTAAGTCAAAATTAGTTCAGGCTGTCGCTGGAGCCATTGGCTAACCAGCTAACATGTGACGTGTCACATCAGCTGTTTTAGGCGTGACCGACCTGCCAGATTTGGCAGCTCTGCCAGGTTGGTCATGCCCTCCTCCGTGGTCTCTGGAGGGGAGAATCATCTCGGTTGAACAGAGGTGATCTCTTCCACACCTATAGGATTCATGGATTGGGAGGCAATGGCAGTTTGGCATGACTGCGCTATGCAGAAGTTAGACTATTGTTGCGCATAAGTTGTGAATGTCGGCAACACGCTAAGCATTAGTTGGTTTAAGTTAAGTTACTTATAAGTTATGGAAATATTCTAGATAAGTTACTAATACATTATGTATATGTCCAGGTCATTATGGATATGCGATGCATAAGGCCATAAGTGAAAATTTTGACGTATCCCAGCATTTTAGACCAATTTTTATACATTTGGCAAGCACTGCATAAATCATCATGGTGTGACAGTAAACAGCACAAGTTTGCATATCCTGTCTGGCTCCAGGTATCTACTCGATCAGTTGCAAACAACAGGAATTCCCAGCAAGATAATTTGCAGCACTTCTCCAAGACTGTAATCCAAGGACACCGCTTGTTGCTAATATGGAAGTGACGGACAAATCCTTTCCCCAGCTGAGACGGGCCTGCTAGCTTCAGGGTTGGCCAACCTCTCTTCACAATGACCAGTTTTTCTTGAAAAGTCCGTATGAAAAATGGATTTTTTCAAATATCAGTGACCAAATCATTTTCCCCTCCCCCGTCAGCCATTGTGGGTGGAAAAACAGCTATTATATTTAAACCGATACAGTATATTGTAGCTGCTTCAGCAAGTCCTTGCACTGGCGTTTTGCTAGCTAGCATCCTCTGCATTGTGGGTGGAGAAGTCTAAACATCCAATCAAAAGACGTGAAAATGCCGACATTCTCGAATGCCTTCTATGCATACCCCTGGACATAAAGAAGAAATCTGATTGGTTAAAGCAACAGGATAAGTTTAACAGTTAATTTAACCTGTTGCACTTCTGTGTACCGCGGACAGGCACGTCTCTGCGTCCTAGGACGCACGAGGGCGTCCGAGTACGCACACTGTGCGTCCTAGGAGGCACTGAAAAAAAAAACACCTGCATTTCCGTTCTTCCACTACAGACACAGCCGCGAACAGAAAGCCAAAGGAGTGCTTTGATTGGTTTAGATGTGATTGACCTCTCATTCGACTAATAAGAGCCTTGAATTGGGTTTCTGAAACCTTGAAGAACCAATGACTGAAAACCTAGCAAGAAGGACCCGCCTACCAACGGCTACAGCCAAGCCAATTGAAGCACAATCGAAAGCTGTTTTGTGTAAGGCTGGGTGACACGCAGACGTTCGCCAGTCTTTTTTTCTAACTACTGTTCTTATTTGTTTTGAAAAATCGTTCACCAAAACCGCAATCATGGAAGCGCAAAACCGCAATAATGGAATTATGGTTTGACCGGGTCGTGAGACCAGAACCACGAGTCCGTAACAAGCGGATTAGTGTCGTGTTCGTCTGACAATGAGGAAGAGAAGTTCGCCAGCTACACTGCTGTTGTGAACAGGTAAGTATTATAAGCTAAATTATTCTTTATCCCAGAAAATTGTAATCAAAAATGACTTTTGACCGATTGGTAAATTACAGCTGTGCATCGTAGACCACGGCGCACCGTGACCGCGGCGCAACGGGCGATGTCCGTCCTCTGTAGCGGGGGGGGGGGGGAGGACAACCCCCCCACACACACACACAAACACAGCTCTGAGTGTCACCTTTCATTAGAGCACAAGATGAAGCTTCTATATTGAATCATTCAAAAGTTACAGACGTTTTTCCAAACTGTGCCATTTGGCACAATTTGGCACAGTTTCAAAACGCCTGGAAACAACCTGAGAACAAAGCTGTGTAATATATTCATTTTTTGTGGTATTGTTACAAAATTTTGACCTCAGCTGGATAACACTTGGTTCTACATTTCTGTTGCATTTTCCAGCCCGGATCTGAAGCTGTGTGTTATTTGCAAGCATTTGTATCCAAAAAAACACCCAGGCGAAATTTATTTTCTTCAAGTTCACTATGTTTAGATGACTGTTACTCAGTGGCCGGAGCACTTAGAGAGATTATGACTGTTTTGCCAAAAAATTCAAAGTGTTTTCTTTTAAATGAGACCAACCCCATGAAGATGCTGCAAAGGGTTGAAGAACAGCTTTTGATTTACTTTGGGCATGTTATTTTTTGGCGTTTTTAGGGAAATTGACCAGAGTGCAAGGGGTTAACCTACAGAGCCACACTGTTAATTCCTGAAGGCCCAAGGCAGATTTGCTTGTCCCTGGCAACACAGATGGCTGAAATATGACTGGACAAAAAAACTGTAACATGTATTACACTACTGGAAGGAGTGCAACCAAGCGAAAAAGCAACAAAATGAAGAGAATTGTCATGAATCTGGGTTTGGTGTTCCAAACTCCATTCTGACTTATTATTGTGGTGCCCTATTTTCTAGTTGGCGCGTCTGGCAGCTGTTTGGGTCCTTCGCTCCCTGACAGCTCGGGCACACCCCCTCCTCCTGTCAAATGCCGTCAGCTGTGCTTCATCTCGGGTGTTCTCACACACATACACACACATTCCATTCATTCCCATTCACACGCTCATACATGCGCTCCTACACACCTGGTTCAATCATGTTCAGCCCACGTTTTCTCACACCGGCAATCTCTTTCCTCGTTTGCATCAGGATAATAAATACGGTGCGTTTGGTAAAAGAGATTGTCGGAGCATTCACCCTCATTCGTGGCAGCATGTACCTCCATGAATGTTGTACAACCTCCTGCATACTTTCAGCCTAACATTTCAAGACAGAGGATTCCTTAATGTTAGTGTCTGACTCTGCCTTTATTCCCCGCTCACCAGACGACACGGACAGCCTCGGATCTTCACAGCCGTGAGTATGTGTGCCTTCTTCTGTGTGCTCTGCTTACATCAGCACCAGGCATCTCCCCAGGCTGTGGGACATCCGGATGGCTTCCCTGTTTTTCTGGTGGCCATTATTCCATCTTTTTAACTGTCTGCATTTGTGTGGTACTGGACTTGTTAATTTGTTACTGTTTACATTAATAAATGGCACGATCTACTCCAGCACTTGAGTTTTTCATTCCCTCTCTCATGCGCCGCGTAATGGTGCACGAGAGACCATGACAAGAATAGACTATGGGGAATAATTTAATACATCCTCATGGAACAAATATATGAATGTAGGTTGTAAATATAATTCTGATAGTGTTTAGGCCAGCAGAGAAGGCTTTGCTGGCCCTGAGAGTTCACCACTGTTCTTTTCATGTACTGGCCCTTTAAGACATGTCCACTGAGTTACGTGTGTGGACACGCCATAGGGCCACGTGCCTCGGCAACCCGGAAACCAAATACTGCAGAACCAAATACTGCAGAACACTTACCAGTTATGTGTTGCCAACCCATTTGGGTTTACATAGGACAGTCACCTCTACCTATGTTCAAGATTTCATGACTCCAGGACCTTCTCAACCCTCCCTAAAAGATCATGGATTGAATGGCAAGGAGGGCATGTCCATGGTAACAACAGTGACACCATGCTAAAGTTCATGTGCAGTTTTGATCATCCATGTGTTCTGATAATCCTCAGAAAATTTCACGTCATTCTGGCAAGTGGCGCGTGAGTATTAAATAAAACAGTTTTCACCAATTCTTCGTTTAACACTCAGTGACGCTATAACTTTTGTCATTTTTTTTTTTTTTTGTATATAGATGCATTTGGGGAGGGACTATTATCCAGTATGGAAACTTTGGTGGACATGGGACAAGTTTTGCTCAAGTTACAGCTGTCGGATGTTGTAAGGGGCGGAGTCAAACTTCGCCATGGCACCCTGGCCACACCTTTGAGCTTTTTACTGTGAAATGAGGAAGCTTTAATGGCCCATACCAATAGATGCCGTCATGTGAAAATGAGCTCAATGGGAGCAGGCCCTAGGAGGAGTTCGTTCAAATGCGAGGGGTGGTTTTTGGCCAAATTGGAGGTGGGGTGGATTTGAGGCAAGATGGTGGACTTCTTGTTGGCCGTGGGTAAGGGCCACAATTATGTTTTTTGCATGTCAAGGTGATGCACACCTCACCCGAATTTTGTGTCTATACGGCAAACTTTAGTGTCGCCGGTCTCCATAGAACTTGTACGTTTGGCCCCGCCCACAAAAATTGGGGGTGGGGGCGCACATATTTTTTTCCAGTTTATCGAACTTTTCACCGGGTCTGAGGTGTGTGCAAAAACATATTGCATTTTGGTTAGCGTTTAGAGGGTCAAAGATGCAATTGTTTAGGCAGAATAATAATGATAATAAACAAACAGAGCAGATACAATAGGGCTTTTGCCCACTGACATTGTCAGTGGTTCAGCAAGCCCTAATAATAATAATAATAATAATAATAATAATAATAATAATAATAATAATAATATAATAATGGATTACATTTATATAGCGTGTTTCATTCAAATTTTCAGGAAAGGTGTGAACTGGCACATTGAACATACAGTATGATTTGATTAGGTGATGATCTCAAAACGCATACCTCTGCCAAGGCTCTTATCTTCTCACAAAGTGTTAGCAACAATACTCCAAAACTACTGGATGGATTTGGATGAAATTTTCACCAGAGGATGTTCTTAGCCCAAAGATGAACTCATTAGATGTTGGAGGTGATCCTTAAGTGCATACCTCCGCCAAGGCCCTATCTCGCAATGTACAGATGGATGGCGATACGGACGGACAAAGGGACAGAGGAGAGGACAAATGGAGGGAAGGACGGAGCCTTGGCAGAGGTATGCATTCTCTGAGTGCCTTCTAGTTTTATATATTAATCTGGCGCTTTTCATGTATGGCCCCTTTAAGACATGTCCACTGAGTTACGTGCGCGGCCACGCCATAGGCTCATGCGCCTCGGCAACCCGGAAGCCGAACACTGCAGAAAAACTATTAGGGGGCGTGTCCACCAAACTCGTTTTTTCTGCTATGGGCAACTATTTTTTATTCATTCTCTATGTAATCCAGCATTTACAACGCTGAGTGCCCTCGGTGCTGAAATGCTTTGAGCAGTGGCCGCTTTTTGTTGCGGTGCTCAGGGCTGAAAAAAGTTCATCTTGTCAGACTACTGTACAGCTGCGCTTATCAATGTCAGACCTTCCTAAGCAGCCAATTAGAATTAAGGAAGGGCGGGCCATAGGATGCCAGTACTGGAAGACGAGAACGGTAGGTGACGGACGGTGGAGGCTAAACTTTGCTGCATCAAACAACCCTGTACTGTTTGATCTTACACTAAAAGGATATCGCGATCAAAGTTTGAAAGCAAACGCTTGGAGGAACATGTTCGTATCTGTCGGCGTCTTATTATTAATATTAATAACGGGCTTATTATTATTATTATTATTATTATTATGTAGTCATATTGTTTTTGCTGTCGTTTTTCTCTCTTAAAAATAACAACAACAACAATAATAATAATAATAATAATAATAATAATAATGGATTGCATTTATATAGCGCCTTTCATTCAAATTTTCAGGAAAAGTGTGTAATGGCACATTGAACACATGATTAGATTTTGGTGATGATCTCAAAATACATAACTCCGCCAAGGCTCTTATCTTCTCACAGAGTGTTAGCAACAATACTCCAAAACTACTGGATGGAGTTGGATAAAATTTTCACTAGAGGCGGCCCTTGGCCCAAATATGAACTCATTAGATGTTGGCGGTCATCCGTGAGTGCATACTTCTGCCAAGGCCTTATCTCACAGTGTACTGATGGATGCCGATAAGGACAGACAAAGGGCCGAAGGGGAGGACAAAGGAAGGGAGGGACAGAGCCTTGGCGGAGGTATGCGTTCTCTGAGTGTCCTCTAGTTTTAATTGTGTTTCTGTTCATTTACAAGTTCTGCTTTGCTTGGGTCTTGATTGTTTGTTTCTGATTGTCCTCAGCTGATTTTGATTTTCATGACTGACCATGCCTTATTTAATAGATGCCGCTCCGTAGTTCAGAGTGGCATCCTTCTGTATCATGTGTGAGGATTTCATACTTCTACCTTGGTTTCCACTGTGTTTTGCCTGCCTTGTTTTTGTCTTCCAGCCTATGAGTTGAATTAGGACACCCCCCATCATTTTTAGGACACCCCCACATTCCTTCCCACTTACAATGACTAAAATGTATGTTAAAAAAATGCAAATAAAAGCAAAAATAAGGTTAGACATAAATATGTGAAAATTTCTTAATAAAGAGCTGAATATTTAATGGGATGTCCTAATTTTTTTCACATGACTGTATGTCTGTCTTTGTCTTAGCCCTGTGCGGTGTCCTTGTTGTCCATACTGGCATGTTACCCGTGCTTCTGTCAAGTCTGTCGTGCCATTGTGTTAGTAATCCTGCCTGTAACCCTGAGTCTTAGTTTTGCCATGCTTTACTTTGTTTTCTGTTCAGTTTTTGCACAGTCAATATGTATGGAATTCACCTCGTGTTCGGGTCTTCCATTGCCCTGGAGGGACAACCCTCACAGAAGGACACTGCCAGTCCAGGACCCAGTGGGCGAAAAGAGGAGGAGGAAGCAGAGAGGGGGAGAGTTGCCAGCCACAGAGATGCTTCAGGACTTAATCTTTGCTGCCCAAAGTGCACGCTTCCCACAGTGCATGCTTACCACAGGAAGCCACGGACTGCTGGAGGGCCATGGCCAACATCCTCACAGCTCACCCAAGCCTGCGCGCCATTCCTTGGCTACAGGGGCTTTCTCTCCCTCCTCTGCCCGAACCACCGGCCTCCTCCTCACTAGAGTCGGCAGCCTGCCCGTCAAAGTTATCTCCTGCAGAGCCCACTGCACCACGGGCCCTTCGGGAGAGATCCACCGCTGAGAGAGAAGAGATTTGAGGATCTCAGCTGGCATTCAGTGGGCCCAGGTGGAAGGAAAGCTCCAGGAGACGCCACTCCTCCCGACACCGTGTATCACCACCAGTTCTGGCTCTCCTCCAGACAGCTCCAGCTGTTCCCAAGGTGTGCACCACAGCTCCCGCTTTCTTCATGGCACACAGACCAGCTCGTGCTTCACCTGTTTTGCCTGAGCAGTTCACTCCACCTGTTTCGCCTGAGTGGCTCGCTCCATCTGTTTTGCCCAAGCTGTCTGCTCCGCCTGTTTCATTCAAGCAGTTTGCTCCACCTTCGCTTCCGGAGACCATCGCTCCTGTGGCTCATCCTGAGGTGGTCACCACAGCAACAGTGGATCAGGAGCTAAGGTAAGTTCTTTCTGTTTCATTTATAACACCAATATTAGAAAAGACTTGCTCAGCTCTTTGTGCTTTTGGAGTTTCCAGCTCACTCCCTGCCTTTCTTCCCCATCCAAGGTGACTGCAGTGGGGGTGGCTCTCCAGGCGTCTGGGCCAGACACTCTCGGACCTCAGTAGCTGTTACTGGTGGTCAGCGCTCCCCAGCCACCGTCTGTTCCAGAGGCCAGTGAACCTCCATCAGCTGTTCCTGAGGCTGGTGCACCTCCATTTGCCTGTTCCTGAGTTTGGCATGCCTCAGTCATCAGCTCCCAAGGTCAGTGCGCTCCAATCATCAGTGCCTGAGGTTAGTATGCTCCAACCATCAGTACCTAAAGGCAGAATGCTCCAACCATCAGCTCCTGAGGCCAGTGTGCCTTTATCGTTTGTCCCTGAAGCCGGTGAACCTTCATTGTCTGCTGGAGAGGGTGGTGAACCCCCTCCGTTTGTTCCTGAGGTCAGTGCGGCTACTCTGTTTGTTTCCGAGGCCGGTGAGCCTCCTCCGTGTGTTCCAGAGGCCGGTGAGCCTTCTCCATGTGTCCTCAAAGCTGGTGAGGCTCTATTACTGTATCTGTACCTGAGGCCGATGCACCTCCATTGTTTGTTCCTGGGGCCAGCACTCTCCGGTGGTCTGCTGTTGAGGCCAGTGTGTCTCCATCATTGGTCCCTGAGGCTGTTTGTCTCCTGTTGTCAGTCGCTGAGGTCGACGCTCGCCTACTGTCATCGGGCTCAGAACAAAGGGCTCTCCAACTGCAGATCACTGGACTTAACTGTTTGACTACCTGTGGCACTCTGATGTGTTGTTTCCTCCACTCCATCTAGTGGTCAAGGTTTTTTCAAGAAAATATTCAGTTCGGATGTCAGAGATTTCCAAAGCTATAACTTGAAAGTGGTAAGAGATAATGGCTTACTGTCAATTAGAAAGATGTAGAATATGATCCAAAGTTTGAGATAGGACTAATTTTACGCATCTAATTTGCATAATGCTACAGCAGCCATATCGAATTATACAACTTTCAGTCAAAAGCGGACTTTGGACATATTTACACAAAGGAAGGTTTAGTTTTTGTCATCGTTTTTTGTTTTGGGTTTTTTGTTATCTTATCTCCAAAGTATATGAACCAGAAAATCAGTACAATGTAAACAGAAATTTGTCACTTTCCGCTAGCCAGGTGGTTCGCTTCGTCCATTTTCGCCATCCTGGTTGTTATTTTGTCTTCTCTCGGTCATTTTCGCTTTCTCTCCCACATCCAGAAACTGTTATGATTATTCCACCTCAATTTCGCTTTTATTCCACCACAATTTATCTCATATGACGACCAGGAACCGGCGCGATTGTTCTGTCCAGTCACATGGTGCTGGGATCAATGGCAGGTGAACATCAACCAGGTTTGGCCACCCACTGTTATAACAAAATGTAGATATTTACCTTCATAAACTAAATAATCTCTTTTTAGAATCATAGTTGACAAATTTGGGAGCAAATGCATCCTCGTTCTTGTGATCGATCAACATTTGTTTACAGTCTTCTTCTCTGGTGTCCCAGAAGTGAGGGGGGGGGGGGTTGGGGGGGGGCCTTGGGGGCCATTAGTCTTCCAATTCAAGAGCAGTAAGTTATACGTGTCTGCCACCTTGTGAGGTGCAATACTTAGTACAACTGGGGATTTATTATGGTTTAAGGCCACGTCACATGACAGTCGCAGAACTGTGACAGAGACACTCCACAGCGCTACCTGTCCATGAAACCAAGACTGACAAAGGGTTAAAACTCACCTGCTGCAGTTTGCTGAGCTAAAAGCCCCCCTGCTACTGCCTGCTCCTGAGGTCTGCGTGCTCCAACCACCGCCTGCTGCAGAGGCCGGTGTGCCTCCACCTGTTATTCCCGAAGCCGGTGTGCCTTCACCTGTCATTTCCGAAGCTGGTGTGCCTCCACCTGTCATTCTCGAAGCCGGTGTGCCTCCACCTGTCATTCCCAAGGCTGGTGTGCCTCCACCCGTCGTGCCAGAGGCCGGTGTGCCTCCACTGGCTGTTCCTGAGGCTGGTGTAACTCCACCTGCTGTTCCTGAGGCCGGTGCGCCTCAGTCATCGCATCCTGAGGCCGGTATGCCTCCACCATCAGCTGCTGAGGCCGGTGCACCTCCATCGTCAGCTGCTGAGGCAGGTGTGCCTCCATCGCCGGCTGTTGAGACCGGTGCATCTCCATCATCATCTGCTGAGATCGGTGCACCACTGTTTTCTGTTCCTGAGCCCAGTGCACTCCTATCAGCTGCTTCTGAGATCATTGCTCTGCAGCCGCTTGTTTTGGAGCAAAAGGCTCCTGGGTTCATGCTTGCCAAGTCCTGTCCACCGGTCTTGGGGCCCACGGACTTGGGTAAGCACCCTGACCCACCTGGCTCTGTGATCTGGTGGCCTAAAGACTTTGGCAGGCCACTTGATCCACCCTGTGCTCCGGTCTGGGGACCCATGGACTTGGGTAGGTCTCCTGACCAACCTTGTTTTCCGGTGCAGTAGCCCTGTGACTCTAGTTGGCCACCCGATTCACCCTCGTATGGGGTCTTGGACTGTGTTTTGCTCCCAGTAGCTGGGGTTTTGTTGTTTTGGACTATGTGTGGGGGAGGATTATTTTGGCCCACTTGATCTTATGCCTCCACCACTGACCCTGGGAAGGTGGTTTTGTGTCATTGTTAAGGGCGTCTGGAAGCCGCTCTTAATGGGACGGTAATGTCAGGCAGTGGGCTGGGCCCATGTCTTCGCTTTGTTTTATAATTTACATTTTTATGTCCTCACCTTAGTTTATAATTTATATTTTCTTGTCACGAGGACATGGGCTCCAGCCCACATCCTCACTTTGAGTTTATATTTTGGGATTTTCCGTGTTTATTATTATTATTATATTCCTGGGTTAACCCAGCCACAGGGGGTGTACAAGCCAGTGTACTCCAAGTGCCGGTCCCAAGCGCAGGTAAGTGGGGAGGATTGTGTCAGGAAGGGCATCTGACGTAAAACCTTTCCCAAATCAAACATGTGGATCATGATGAATGAGACTTTCATACCGGATCAGTTGAGACCCGGGTTAACAACGACTGCCACCAGCACTGTTAACCGACAGGGTGCCGGTGGAAATTGGGCTACTGTTGGTCAAAGATCAAGGAGGAGGAAACGGGGAAGGTGTGTTAGGATGGAGAGAGAGAAAAAGAAAGATAGAAGTATGGAGGTGAGAGTAGGAATGTTAAATGTAGGGACTATGACTGGTAAAGCCAGGGAATTGGCTGATATGATGGAGAGAAGAAAGGTAGATATACTATGTGTTCAAGAAACCAGATGGAAGGGAAGCAAGGCTAGGAGCATTAGTGGTGGATTTAAACTGTTTTACCATGGTGTAGATGGGAAGAGAAATGGAGTAGGAATAATCTTGAAGGAAGAGTATGTGAAGAGTGTTCAGGAGGTAAAGAGGGAGTCAGACAGAATCATGAGTTTGAAGCTAGAAGTCAAAGGTGTGATGTTGAATGTTGTCAGTGCATATGCCTCACAAGTTGGATGTCAGGTAGAAGAGAAAGAGGAATTCTTCAGTAAGTTGGATGAAGTGGTAGAGAGTGTTCCCAGGGGAAAGAGAGTGGTGATTGGAGCAGACGTTAATGGATATGTAGCTGAAGGGAACAGAGGTGATGAAGAGGTCGTGGGTAGGTATGATCTTAAGAAGAGAAAAGTGGAAGGACAGATGGTTGTGTATTTTGCTAAAAGGATTAAAATGGCTGTGGTGAACACATACTTTAAGAAGAGAGAGGAACATAGGGTGACTTACAAGAGTGAAGGAAGGTGCACACAGGTGGGCTACATCCTATGCTGAAGGAGCAATCTGAAAGAGATAGGAGACTGCAAGGTGGTGGCAGGGGAGAATGTAACTAGACAGCATCGGATGGTAGTCTGTAGGACAATTCTGGAAAGAGAGAAGAGGAAGAGAGTGAAGGCAGAACCAAAGATTAAGTGGGGGAAGTTACAGAAGGAAGAATGTCGCACAGAGGTCAGAAAGGAGTTGATACAGGCTCTGGGTGGTAGGGAAGGATTACCAGATGACTGGGAAAGAACAGCAAAAGTATTGAGGGAAATGGATAGAAGGGTATGTGGTGTATCTAGTGGACAGAGAAAGGAAGACAAGGAGACTTGGTGGTGGAATGAAGAGGTACAGGAAAGTATTCAAAGGAAGAGGTTAGCAAAGAAAAACTGGGGTAGTCAGGGAGACGAAGAAAGTAGAGAGGAGTATTTGGAATCTAGGAGCATAGCAAAGAGAGAGGCATCAAAGGAAAAGGCACATTGTGAGTTGTATGAGGCTAAACACTAAGGAAAGAGAAAAGGACTTGTATCGATTGGCTAGACAGAGAGATCGAGCTGGAAAGGATGTGCAGCAGGTTAGGCTGATTAAGGACAGAAATGGTAATGTACTGACAAATGACGAGAGTGTGTTGAGAAGGTGGAATTAGTACTGACTGGAAAATTAGTACTAAGGTTAAAGGTTAAATGTATTATTATATATATTTGAGAAGTATCATACCTTTCATATGCCATGTTTAATGTTTATATGTGCATTCCATATAGGATAAGTTTATATATTCTTGGCCTGTTTCTGTGAGCAATTTCAGAGAGTTCAGACTGAGGATCAGTACAGGATCAATACATGCGTAAGGAATGATCTAAGCCATTTATTATAATCTCTTTGACATAACCTGTTTTGGGTCACAGGAATGCACAGGAATTCCTCAGCCTGTACAGATCAGTGGTAGATGGACATTCTGTTAGTTTTATGGATCTCATGTCTTCATGACCCATGTCTCCAGAGTGTCTGATGTCCGCCTGGATAAGCTCACTTATCAGGACTGTCCCATTCTGTCCCTTCCCTTATCCTCATCCTCTCTCTCCTTTCTCCTACCTATATATATATATATATATATATATATCAGACTTAGAAGAATGGTTCCTTTAGGGATTCTAAGCGTGTCTGAATGCCATGCTTTGTAATTTCTCCCCCAAGGTGGCCAATGGGGTGACTCCTTATATTTTTGTAATAAATGTACATAAATTCAACTTTCCGCCTGATTATTTGACTTTGAATAATTTAAGCTCAAAATTATTCTAACAAGTACTTTGAAGAGCTGATGAATAAATAAAATGAGAGAGAGAGAGAGAGAGACAGAGAGAGAGCGAGAGTTTTGAGTTTTAAAAAAAATGCCTTTATTGCACAATTCAAGAAAATGTAAGAGCACCAATATCATTCCACCAAGTGTCTCACATTGGAAAAGTGCAAACATAAGTCATCCCCCTCCCCCACACAACACAAAGTATTCCTTGCAGTCCACCCAGTCCACATTGCCAGTGGCAGTAGTCCGAGTCTTCCTTGTAGTCCGTGCAAAGACGAGCCACAGGCCTCCAGTTGTTAAGCAAGGCCAAGTCCCCTTCCTCCGGCAGCAGAGATAGCGTTGTGCGCCTGCAGCCAGTTCCGTTGTACGTCCCAGAGACATTTTCCTCATCTCAGATGGATTGTAGTCCTTAGACCATGCGGGATTTTCAAGCAAGTCATCTTTGCAGCAGGCTCGTCCAGATTGTAGAAAGAAAACGTTGGGGCATCCATGCCCTGCAGGCGAGTAAACCGTGTCCTTGTAGTCGGTGCAAAGAAGAGCCACAGGCCTCCCGTTTTCAAGCCAGGCCAAGTCCTTGCTGCGCGCCGGCAGGAGACCGGTAAAGATCCAGTTCCATGACAGTCAATTACAGTCAATTAGAAACGTCATATAAAAGTCTGATCGAACAATATCCCAAAAATGTGTAAAACAGGCAGAGGAACGACTGCCATTTATTCCTCCTGTCGGGGGCGCTTGACCCCTGTTCCCCCTGCTGCTTTACGCAGGGCTGTCAGGTGTTTCTTGAGGTGAAAACGTTTCCTTTCATCCAGGAGATCAAGACCAACCTGCCTTCTTAGCACATTAACAGACTTAATGAATTTATCAGTGTCACTGAAGTAGTCAGTGAGCTTTAATGGCCTTGTTATAGGTTTCATCCAGAAAAGCATGTATTTCTTCCAGTGAATACAAACTCGTGTTTGTGCTGCATTTTGACTCAGTAGACTCAGTATTAGACACAGTGTCGGGATCAGATTCCATTTCCTCGTCAGCACAACTCAGCTGACTGTTTGGTTCATCTGGGCCAGTGGATTCATCTTGGGCCACATTTTCCTGGACGCCACCCACAGCAGCTGACTGTCACTGCTCCGTCTCCTGCTCTGAAACGGTAGCAGCCTCCGGAAGCACAGCCGCTGATGTCACACAGCGAGATTCTGACGCACCATCAGTGACAGTTTGGGCGCCATCACCAGCGACGCTCCCGGCCGTAAGCTGGGCTGCGGGCGCCACAGCTGGGCTGTCCACAGACACAGCGGCAGGCTCCGGAGCAGGACCGGCGGAAGGCCCCGCAACGTCATCCGTAGTAGCGGCGGGAGCGGAGGCCGCACCGGCAGTCTCAGCTGCAGCGGAAGTCCCCACCACGCCGTCCGCAGCAGCAGCGTGAGCAGAGGGCGCACCGCCGGCACCAGCCACCAGCCAGAGCTCCCCACCCACTGCCTGTGCGGACAAGCGAACCGTTTATGGCCCACGTCTCCACATTCAAAACACTTCATCTGTCCCAAGCTCGCATACACCATATAGGAGCCGTCCCCGTGTTTGACCCGGAAGGACACTTCCAGAGTCGCAGTTGGCGAGTCCAAAAACATGAACACCTGTCGCCTGAGTGATTTCACATGGTTTAACTTGGTCTCCTTGCATCCCAAAGTCAGAGTTCTAAACGGGCCCGCAAACTTCCCAAATCTGCGGAGCTCCGTCGCCAACTGCTCGTCAGTGATGAAAGGTGGAACACCTGAGACGGTGATACGCGTTGATGGGACAGATAAGGGGGACACCTGTACATACGTTTCCCCGATAACAACACCGCTTGCAACCAGCGTGTGGACATCCTCTTCAGCAGCCAGAAAGGCAACTACAGCTCTATTCATTCGGGACGCAAAGCAGATTGCATCATGGCCCACCTACTCGGCCACAGCCAGAAGCACCTCCTCCACAGTAACAGTGTTGTCCGGGGGAACGATCCGCACACCCTGGTGTGAGAGAGAGAGAGAGAGAGAGAGAGAGAGAGAGAGAGAGAGAGAGAGAGAGAGAGAGAGAGAGAGAGAGAGAGAGAGAGAGAGAGAGAGAGAGAGGGGAGGATAGATGAAGGAAAGATGGTGAACAAGGAAGTCTCGAGGATTAACAAGGCAGAAGTGAGGGCAGCTTTAAAGAGGATGAAGAATGGAAAGGTGGTTGGTCCAGATGACATACCTGTGTAGGTATGGAGATGTATAGGAGAGATGTTAGTGGACTTTTTAACCAGATTGTTTAACACAATCCTGGAGAGTGGGAGGATGCCTGAGGAGTGGAGAAGTGTTTTGGTACCAATTTTCAAGAACAAAGGTGATGCTCAGAGCTGTAGTAACTACAGAGGCATAAAGTTGATCAGCCATACTATGAAGATGTGGGAAAGAGCTATTGAAGCCAGGTTAAGAGGAGAGGTGAGAGTCAGTGAGCAGCAGTAAAGTTTCATGCCAAGAAAGAGTATTACAGATGCAATGTTTGCTTTAGGACTGTTGATGGGGAAGTATAGAGAAGGTCAGAAGGAGTTGCACTCTATCTTTGTGGATCTAGAGAAAGCATATGATAGGGTACCGAGACAGGAAGTGTGGTACTGTATGAGAAAGTCGGGAGTGGCAGATAAGTATGTAAGGGTGGTGCAGGACATGTATGGAGACAGCGAGACAGTGGTGAGGTGTGCTGTAGGAGTGGTAGATGGGTTCAAGGTGTAGGGGTGGGGTTACATCAGGGATCGGCTCTGAGCCCCTTCTTGTTTGCCATGGTGATGGACAGGCAGACAGATGAGGTTAGGCAGGAGTCTCCATGGACCATGATGTTTGCAGATGACATTGTGATCTGTAGTGAGAATAGGAAGCAGGTGGAAGAGAACCTGGAGAGGTGGAGGTATGCTCTGGAGAGAAGAGGAATGAAAGTCAGTAGAAGCAAGACAGAATACATGAGTGTGAATGAAAGGGAGGCAGGTGTAACGGTAAAGATGGAAGGAGTAGCAGTAGTGAAAGTAGATGAGTTTAAATACCTGAGATCAACCATCCAAAGCAATGGAAAAATGCACAAGAGAGGTGAAGAAGAGAATGCAGGCAGGGTGGAGTGGGTGGAGATGAGTGTAAGGGGTGATTTGTGACAGAAGGATAGTAGCAAGAGTCAAAGGGAAGATTTACAAGACGGTAGTGAGACCTGCTATGATGTATGGTTTGGAGGTGGTAGCGCTGACAAAATGACAGGAGATGTATCGGAAGGTGGCAGAGTTGAAGATGTTAAGATTTTCATTGGGAGTGACTTGGAGGGACAGGATTAGAAATGAGTATATCAGAGGGGCAGCTCAGGTTGAGTGGTTTGGAGACAAAGTAAGAGAGGAAAGGCAGTGATAATTTGGACATGTGCAGAGGAGAGATAGTGGATATACTGGACAAAGGATGTTGAAGATGGAGCTGCCAGGCGGGAGGAGAAGAGGAAGACCACAGAGAAGATTCATGGATGTAGTGAAGGAGGAAATGGAGAGGGTTTGTGTTACAGAGAAAGATGCAAGGGATAGGGTGAGATGGAGGCAGATGACCCACTGTGGCGACCCCTAAAGGGAGCAGCCGAAAGATTATATTCCTGGGTTGTTTGTATTATTTATTCCCTGCATTGTCCTTTGTCCTGTGTGTTTGTTATCAGTGGCCACAGTTACATGGGCAAAATTTCTTCAATCTGATTACAATTCAGATCAGAATTTTACTGTTTACATGGATCCTGAAAAAGCTGATCTGATTAGGACGTGCATTTCCATGTGTCACACGTTTGAATGGAATAAATCATTTTGACATGTGCACGTCGACATTTCGAAAATAGTAGAAGAAGAAGCAACTTCCGGTGTTAGCAAGCCCCGCTTCGTGTCGAAATTGACCTGTATTGTGTTATTCAGACTGTACTTTTGCTTCTGCTGGTCTCCGTAATGAAGCTACAAGTACATACTTCTGCATATGACGAACAGAGGGAGACAGCAGGATGATACAGACCAGTTTTGTTTTACTCCTGCTATGTTTTCCGCTAGCTGCTGCTAAGGTGGAAATACGTCACGTCGACGTGCGGCTGGTGTACAGACATGCGCAGTAAACATATTTTCTGCCTTGTGTTCGGAATAAGTGTTTATATGCGCACCATTACGATTAACAATCGACATAATCCACCCCTCTCAATCGGAATGAAATTTTGATCCAAATGAGCGTGATCGGGTTAGAATATCCAGATTGACGTGTTTACATGAAGCATTTTTATTCCGATCAGGCTTTTAATCCGGTTACTTGTGTCCATGTAAACATAGCCATTGTAATGGTCCCATGGTCAGGTCTCATGTGTTCCTGTTTACCTTTGTTGTCTCAGCTCCTCATGTCTCCCATACCTGTAGCCACTCACCCGGCTGTCTCCCTTTTGCCCTTGATTGTGCACACCTGTCCTGTGTTCTATGATTGCCCATAGTGTATATACAGTGGGGTAAAAAAGTATTTAGTCAGCCACCAATTGTGCAAGTTCTCCCACTTAAAAGATGAGAGAGGTCTCCAATTTTCATCATATGTATACCTCAACTATGAGAGACAAAATAAGAAGAAAAAAAAATCCAGAAAATCACATTGAAGGATTTTTAATGAATTAATTGGTAAATTCCTCGGTAAAATAAATATTTGGTCAATAACAAAAGTTCATCTCAATACTTTGTTATATACCCTTTGTTGGCAATGACAGAGGTCAAACGTTTTCTCTAAGTTTTCACAAGGTTTTCACACACTGCTGCTGGAATTTTGGCCCATTCCTCCATGCAGATCTCCTCTAGAGCAGTGATGTTTTGGGGCTGTCGCTGGGCAACACAGACTTTCAACTCCCTCCAAAGATTTTCTATGGGGTTGAGATCTGGAGACTGACTAGGCCACTCCAGGACCTTGAAATACTTCTTACGAAGCCACTCCTTCATTGCCCGGGTGGTGTGTTTGGGATCATTGTCATGCTGAAAGACCCAGCCACGTTTCATCTTCAATGCCCTTGCTGGTGGAAGGAGGTTTTCACTCAAAATCTCACGATACATGGCCCTAGTCATTCTTTCCTTTACACGGATCAGTCGTCCTGGTCCCTTTGCAGAAAAACAGCTCCAAAGTATGATGTTTCCATCCCCATGCTTCACAGTAGGTATGGTGTTCTTTCTCCTCCAAACACGACAAGTTGAGTTTTTACCAAAAAGTTCTATTTTGGTTTCATCTGACCATATGACATTCTCCCACTCCTCTTCTGGATCATCCAAATGCTCTCTAGCAAACTTCAGACGGGCCTGGACATGTACTGGCTTAAGCAGGGGGGCACGTCTGGCACTGCAGGATTTGAGTCCCTGGCGGCGTAGTGTGTTTCTGATGTAGCCTTTGTTACTTTGGTCCCAGCTCTCTGCAGGTCATTCACTAGGTCCCCCCATGTGGTTCTGGGATTTTTGCTCACCGTTCTCGTGATAATTTTGACCCCACGGGGTGAGATCTTGCATGGAGCCCCAGATCAGTGGTCTTGTATGTCTTCCATTTTCTAATAATTGCTCCCACAGTTGATTTCTTCACACCAAGCTGCTTACCTATTGCAGATTCAGTCTTCCCAGCCTGGTGCAGGTCTACAATGTTGCTTCTGGTGTCCTTGACAGCTCTTTGGTCTTGGCCATAGTGGAGTTTGGAGTCTGACTGTTTGAGGTTGTGGACAAGTGTCTTTTATACTGATAACGAGTTCAAACAGGTGCCATTAATACAGGTAACGAGTGGAGAACAGAGGAGCCTCTTAAAGAAGAAGTTACAGGTCTGTGAGAGCCAGAAATCTTGCTTGTTTGTAGGTGGCCAAATACTTATTTTACCAAGGAATTTACCAATTAATTCATTAAAAATCCTTCAATGTGATTTTCTGGATTTTTTTTTTCTCATTTTGTGTCTCATAGTTGAAGTATACCTATGATGAAAATTGGAGACCTCTCTCATCTTTTAAGTGGGAGAACTTGCACAATTGGTGGCTGACTAAATACTTTTTTGCCCCAC
Organism: Pholidichthys leucotaenia; assembly: GCA_020510985.1. Taxonomy (NCBI): domain Eukaryota; kingdom Metazoa; phylum Chordata; class Actinopteri; order Cichliformes; family Pholidichthyidae; genus Pholidichthys; species Pholidichthys leucotaenia. Next base: position 311,023,934 of record CM035840.1, on the reverse strand, counting down.
TTTATGTCTGTCTTTGTCTTAGCCCTGTGCGGTGTCCTTGTTGTCCATGCTGGCATGTTACCCACGCTTCTGTCAAGTCTGTCGTGCCATTACCTTAGTATTCCTGCCTGTAACCCTGAGTCTTAGTTTTGCCATACTTTGCTTTCATTTTCTGCCCATGAGCTGCTTTGTTTTCTGTTTAGTTTTTGCACAATAAATATGTATGGAATACACCTCGCGTTTGGGACCTGTCCATTTTACCATGACATTATAATGCTCATGCTGCTGTCATGCCGTGAATGCTTGTTATTTAACTTAACAAGTACAAGCCAGTTGTTGTAAAATTTTATTGATCTAGATTTTGTGACAATTTAAAAATTAATTAATGCATGCCGAAGCAACTAATATCAAGTCCACATCATTACACTGCAAAATTGAGCAGTGTGATAAGTGCAACAAAAAACTATTTGATATCTTTCCTTAATCATTATTAGTTATCAGCAAACTGGTAACTATTTATTTATTTATTTATTATTTTACTTCATGCAGCCTTGCATGAAGTAAAATATCTGTACAATCTGTGACATTCATACAAGTGAAAACATACCTGTGCTCTTGTGTGGATCACTGATCACTATGAATGAGCAGTCCTTTTTAACCTCTTGCACTCCGGGATACCGCGGGCAGTCACGTCTCTGAAAAAAAAAAGCTGCAGACACAGCCACAAACAGAAAGCCAAAGGAGTGCTTTGATTGGTTTAGATTTGATTGACCTCTCATTCGACTGATAAGAGCCTTGAATTGGGTTTCTGAAACCTTGGAGAACCAATGACTGAAAACCTAGCAAGAAGGACCCGCCTACCAACGGGTGCGAATACAGCCAGCCAATTGAAGCAGAGAACTTCGACAATTGAAAGCGTACGTCCCGTGCTTAAAATCTGTTTTGTGTAAGCCGCTGGGTGACACACATGTGTTCGCCAGTCTTTTTTTCTTACTACTGTTCTTATTTGTTTTGAAAAATCGTTCGCCAAAATCGCAATCATGGAAGCGCAAAACCGCAATAATGGAATTATGGTTTGACCGGGTCGCATGAACAGAACCACGAGTCCGTAACAAGCGGACCAGCGTCATGTTCATCTGACAGTGAGGAAGAGAAGTTCGCCAGCGACACTGCTGTTGTGGACAGGTAAGTGTTATAAGCTAAATTATTTTTTTCCCTGAAAATTGTAATCAAAATGACTTTCGACCGATCGGTAAATTACAACTGTGCGTCATCGCAACATGACGGACCGTGTCCAGTCCGTGCGCCGCGTCCGGACCGTGAATGCCCCCCCCCGCTACTCTTCTGTAGCGGATTGCAGATATTATTTCAGATATTTTAGTACAACTGTGCGTAGTAGTCCGCGGCGCACCATCCCCGCGGTCCGTCATGTAGCGATGGGCGATGTCCATCCTCTGTAGCGGGGGGGGGGAGTTGTTATCTTCTACATTACAGATATTTTAGTATAATTTTTAGTGCACTGTAGGTTATTTTTTCTTGTAAAAAAAAAAGCCACACATTTTTTTACGTGGCATGCTTCTTTGTGTGTGGGGGCTTGTTTGTTCATTCATTCATTCATGAATGAATAAACAACCCCCCCCCCCACACACACAGCCCTTCACCTTTCATTGGAGCCCAAGATGAAGCTTCTATATTGAATCATTCAAAAGTTACGTATTCAAAAGACGTTTTTCCAAACTGTGCCATTTGGCACAATTTGGCACAGTTCAAAAACACCTGGGAGCAACCTGAGTAAAAAGCTGTGTAATATATTCAATTTTTGTGGTATTGTTACAAAATTTTGACCTCAGCTGGATAACACTTGGTTCTACATTTCTGTTGCATTTTCCAGCCCGGATCTGACAGCAGTGTGTTATTTGCAAGCATTTGTATCAAAAAAAACACCCAGACGAAATTTATTTTCTTCAAGTTCAGTATGTTTAGATGACTGTTACTCAGTGGCAGAAGCACTTAGAGAGATTATGACTGTTTTGCCAAAAAAATTCAAAGTGTTTTCTTTTAAATGAGACCAACCCCATGGAGATGCTGCAAAGGGTTGAAGAACAGCTTTTGATTTACTTTGCGTATGTTATTTTTAGGCGTTTTTAGGGAAATTGACCAGAGTGCAAGGGGTTAATTTTCGGTGCATGATCTACGCATTGCTGTTGAAGCCACAGATTTAGCTGTGCTTGTTTGTCAGGAGCCTCCATTTATCCAGTCTATGACACAAACACAAGCAGCAGCAACAAGTACCAGAACTACGCAGAACAATTCAAAAATACAGCGACAAGTGTGAAAATTAGCTGCCACTTGACTGCAAAACACATATGTGGACTACACATTAAAACAAATTTGATTTTTTTTAAAATGCTATTTTAATTAAATGCCCCACTACTCCACTATTGCTGACTGACTTAACACTACCTCCAGCCGAAAGCAGAAGTTGCACACATAATCATTTCTACAGCAGCACCCTCAGGAATAAGGTGGATACAATGACTTTTTGACTTTTAGATTAGCATGTTTTATCATATGTTTGCACCTAATTTACACTGATCCGTTTGTACCTGATGCTAAATTCTTGAATACCAACCATCCCCCCGTTGAAAAATAACAAGTCGCCAACTGATTTTATGGGCCATTTAAGTGAATCAGTCAATAACTCTACCAACTTATTTCTATTTCAGTCCGGTACCTATTACATATTCAAAATTCTCATAAATATCTTTAGATGGAAATACACTAACTGACAGTGTATTTGCTGTGCCGGGGAAAGGGTAAATTGGAGTATAATCACAATAGCAGGCATGATGTTGTCATTCATTTGTGGAGCCAACATTTGCGGTCTCTTGTTTCACAGCAGTAATCAAAACCACGCTGATCTAATTATCATAAAGTGGGCTTACAGACCTTTCACAGATAAACTATCACCCAAATGCCTCACCCACAGCAGACTTGTTTTTCTTAGCCAATCAATTTCCGAGGCAGCAGCCCGGGATTACCTCCAAGGCTGATCCAACCCTCCTGTGACAGGCCGCGAGCGCTCTCCGTGTCCCGCTTATTTTGCCTTCCTCCAGTGTATTTAGGTCTGTTTGTTGATTTTGGTCGTGCTTTTCATTTGGAGCCTGAGCTGGTTTTGTCTGCTTTGTTGGGCCAAGTCCATGATACTGGCTGGACTCGGGACTGCGCCGTGGCCCAGAATACACAAACGTCACCGGTCGGAGGACCAGGCATGATACAACGCTTGACTGAGACCACACAGCCGTCAAAGCCTGTCTCACTCTGCAATTTGAGAGAATTCTGTGAATAGGTTAAGGTCAGCGCTGCAGTGACTCCAGCTTCTTTCTGTTTAGTTTTCTCTCAGCAGAGAAAAAAGGGGGAATACAGGAAGGTCCTCAGTGGTGTGTGTTTTTGCAGGAAGTTCTGATAGAAACTGAGGGATCACAGAACCCAGATTCGCAACCACAGGGGTCGATTTAACTAAATAAATGCAAAAATGGAGCCAAATTCTTGGAGAGAAAAAAGTGTTGGTGAATAATTAGCTTTGGCCCAGTTACAATGATGTGAAAGTCTCAGAGAGTAACAATAGTTCATCAAGTCTTTCATATGGTATACTGGCTTTCAGTGAGGAAGAATAGAACATCAGAATTGTAATTAAAGGGAATATAAAGTGAAAATTTCCCTTTTCAGTACTTTTGTGCATAAATTTATGTATCTGGAGTGGCTGCCGATGCAAAAACTCTGAAAACACACAAATCTGTCACTTCATTAGTGTCTACTTTGGTCTTATTAAATGAACAGTTTTAATTTGGCACCTATTGTGACATGACAACATGGAGCTCATAGAGTGATACCACCCCTTCAGCTTTACTGCCACTGGACATTTCACACCCCTACTGTGCTGATAGCAAGTTAGCTTAATGGAGTGACCATGGTTTTTTACCTCCGCCAAGGAGGTATTGTTTTTACCGGCGTCTGTCTGTCTGTCTGTTACCAACATAGCTCAAAAAGTTATGAACGGATTTTGACGAAATTTTCAGGAAAGGTGTGTAATGGCACGGAGAACAGATGATTAGATTTTGGTGATGATCTGAGAGTGCATACCTCCACCAAGGGCTTTTTTGTATTTGTGCAGCAGGATTACACAAAAACTACTGGATGGATTTGGATGAAATTTTCACCACAGGTGGTTCTTGGCCTACAGAGGAACCCATTACATTTTGGTGATGATCTGGGAATGCATACCTCAGCCAAGGCTCTTCTCGCAGTGTGTCACCCACAATACTCCAAAACTAATGGACAGACTTTGATGCAATTTTCACCACAAGTGGCTGTAGGCCTACACACAAACCCTTTACATTTTGGAGGTGATCCATGAGAGACTGAAGGAGGCTTGGCGGAGGTATGCGCTCTCTGAATGCTTTTCTAGTTGTGGATGTTTTCCTCTTTTTCTTTCGGCAGCTCCCTTACCAGGGGTGGCTGCAGCAGATCAGAGCCCGCACATTTGATTTGGCAAGGATTTTACACCAGATGCCCTTCCGGACGCAACCATGTTGATATGGTTTTTCATATGACCCAGATGGGGCTTGAACCCATGGCCTCCTGGCTGCAGGGCAGTTGCTCCACCATTAAGCCAGCACTCCAGGTTTTTTATGGCTGTTTTCTATAAATTCTATAAATGTTATTCACCCATCTGGACATCCGTGTTCCCAGCTGATCCATTAATCCACAGTCAATTATATATTGCATCATTGTGGCTTGTTTTGCCTGGAATAGCTTGATACATTAGGCTGCTAGTGGAGTTAGCTAAGCTGACTGACCATGGTTTTTAATCACTTTATTCACTCAACTAGACATCTGTGTTCCCAGCTGCTTTATTAATCCACATTCAACTGTATATCTTTTGTCATTCCAGCTTATTTTGCTATTTTTATTTATTTATTGGCTGGGTTATTCAGTTGCATCAGGCTAGTTTTGTTAGCCTAGACTGGGTAACCATTGTTGGTTTATATGGAATCACAACATCCTTGATTCCAGCCAGATCACCCACCAACACAAATGTCCAATTCCCAGGTGTTATTAGCTTATTTTGCTATATGCTACACTTAGGGTTGGCAATTTTCTCACAGCCAAATAAGGGACAGGGAGTTTTAATTATTGCTCGGTGCCACAATGTTGTGGACATTAGTATCGTCATAATACTGGGATTTTTTTTTACCTTGATAATACCTTAAAAATACTGTTATTCAGTGTTTAATACTACCAGGAAAAATCCCACACTGTATACCTAGAAATTTCAGATTTTACAGAATACAGAATCTCAGTTTTAAAATGTGTAATAGCTATGTTTTTAATAATGAATTGCATTTATATACCACTTTTTATGACACCCAAAGACACTTTACAATGAATCAATTATTCATTCACTCCACAGACAATGATAGTGGTAAGCTATCTCTGTAGCCACAGCTGCCCTGGGGCAGACTTACAGAAACATGGCTGCCAATCCACGCCAACAGCCTCTCCGACCACCACTGAACATTTATTCACATTCATACATCGGTGTTATGAACCATGAACACACTGGAGGCAAGGTGGATAAAGTGTCTTGCCCAAGGACACAACAGCAAGGTGGAGGGAGTGGGATTCGAACCACCTGCCCTCCGGTTACTGGGCGATCTGCTCTAACTCCTGAGCCACTACAGCCTCATTTTTGTTTTCTTTGAGAAATAATGCAACTTTGAGCTAGAAAACACAACTACACTGCAAAAAGTCAAATATAAGTAAAATTAAGTCAATTAAGGCTGTTTATGCTTGTTTTTTTTTTTTTTTTTGTCGGACAAGATATTTATTCTTGCTGTGCAGTTTATGTGAAAGAAAATTTTACATGCTTTCCAATAATTTTAACTTGTTTTACACAATTTGATAAGTCAAATTTTCTTGCTTTGATGGCAGATAATTTTACTTACAAAAAAAATTCTGGCAATAGATAATTCTCGTTAAAATTAGAAAAAAAATATCTGGCAACAAAGAAAGATTAAATTGCTTAAAACAAGTAAAAACTTTTGTAAAGCAACTAAAATCTTACAGAAAACTGCACAACAAAAAGAAATTCTTGTCTTGTCAAAATTATCTTGAGAGAAAAACAAGCATGAAGCCTTGATTTAGGATATTTCATCTTACTAAGATTTCCCTTTTTACAGTGTTACAGATACTGCCTTCGGCATAAAATTACGTCAGTGAAGTATTCCTGATTCAAACAAGCACAACAACAGCAATGGAAAACCTGGTGGCTGGGAGGTGGCTGGGAACACTGCAAATAGCATGTCTTATGTTTTTAGATGTTTTTTCTTTTGGCCTTCTTCAAAGAAAAATCCTTCATTACGTCTTTTAAGTCCAGTTCACGAACATTGTCATACTCAATGGATGCATGCTTGATCCAGTCTACTTTTTCTGATGTAAGCAATCATGGCCTTTCTTGTCCCTTTGCCCTTCTCCTCCAGGTGAGGGTTTTAACAGCCCTCCTGTCTCCTCTGTGCAGTAATTAGTAGCTTCCTCCACCCGATACTCCAGCTTAGGGATTTTTTGAGCAATTTGTTTTCCCTAAACTCTTTTCCTCTCAATAATTTTATGAGCGCCACTTTTAAACTTTTTCTGGACATTTTGACCGAGCTAGTTACTTCTTACCCCTCACTGGCACTGGCATAGTCACATGTCAAAACAATTCCTCTGATAGGCTATTGTTACATGGTACCCACGTGAGGCACTTGTAAATTAGACCAAACAGCAACTCCCATAAGCACTATCTGTGCACACACAATGTAGTCTCATTGTTCCACTGTCAGCAGCAGCAGCCCTGGTACACAGGACAGAGTGCCTGCTCAGCATGCTGGGTACAGGTGAAGGTGCGGACGGTCTGCACCATGGTTTGGTTCATTTTATAGCCAGTCTGGAGAAACGGTGATGAACAGACAGCATCTGCTCTCAGCGATCAGATCACAGGATAACTGCCCCTGATCCCTCACCCAGCGTTGAGAATAACCTCTGCTCTCTTCTCCCGCATTAGCTCCTTCCTCTGGTTAAATATGACTATTTTTAGAGCAAGAAGCTCCTGTTAGCTGTGCAAATTTAAGTTTTCGTATGATGGAGAGAAAAAGTGGCGAAACTTTATGTTGCTGTAAAGAACAAGAGAAGCTTTTTCTGAGATGAACTTTTGTTTGTCTGTGAGTATCTATGATACCTGTGATTTTCAGCTATTTCATGGAAGTAAAACCTCTAATTATTTATTTTTAATGTGCTGGTCGAGGGGTGTCAAATGTGAGGCCCGTGGGCCAAAAACGGCCCGCCAGGGAATCCAAGTTTTTCTCTGAATTTACAGCTTTCTTTCTCTTAAATTTCTGACTTTTTCTATTGATTAGAGTTGTTCATGTAAATTTGAGACATTTTTCTCCTTAAGATGACACTTTTTTCTTATCAGTTTTCTTTTTCTTCTTTTTTTTCTGGTGAAAACAAGTAGTGTAGATTTAGATTAAATCCATCAGCAATTACTATGACATTGTGCAGCCCTTAAGGGGTGTCCCAATTCATAGAGGGCATTTTCAGCCCCTACCCCTTGGCCTTTGATTTCAAGGACCAAGGGGTGGGGGTAGGCAAAGAGGAACAGGTACAAATGAGAATTGGAACAGACCCAAAATCTACCTGCACTTCACTTTCATATTACAAATATTTTTCTCGACTGTTTTACAGCGTTTACTCCTGTTAATAATTAAGCAGTGTTTCTCTTGCTATTTTTATGTATATATAAGGGTCATTTACATTTTAAAAGGTTGCAAATTCAGTTCAAGTAAAATTTAGCATGCAATGGTCAAATTTGTTCATATTAAACATAATTTTCCAACCACAAAACTGTGGCTAGTGAAAAGGCTGAGTGGCTAGTGACTTTGGAAAATCACTAGCCACAGTGGAGCAAAAAAGTTAATGTCAAGCCCTGGTTAGCATCAATCACAGATGTCAGGAGTGATAAAAAAGCAAGCATCTGGTGAACTGGGACTCATTAGCCTTTAAAGAAACATGCACTGAAATGGGTTGCTGCTAAAAAGGGTGTTTAATCTGGGTGGAAAATGGGGCCGTAGTATTTAAACCCTGAGGTGTTCTCACCCAAGCATGTCACAGACATCTCATTAGCACCTCTGGGAACTCTGTCAACATGTGGGAAAAGGGCTCAAGATCACCTTACTTAAAGCGTAAATTTACCAATTTTATTGATGTCATGCCTCATTTGAAGCAACATTTTTGCCCAGTCAGACTGACTTTAGGGCTCAAACGTCGATGTGAGATGAGAGAAACAGTTCATTTATTCCTTCATACAAATTTCTTTGGTTTCCATGATGCATTGGCTGTCATGTTATGAACTTGTGACCGTATGAATAGAAGTTGAGTGTGAAAGCTGATGGAAATTTGATATACTGCTGTAAATTTCCTCAGTGGGATACAGATAAACAGACAGGCGCTCCCTGAAGCACTTCTTCCTTTTAAAACAAAGATTCGCTTTGGCTTTCAACACGCAAGAATCAGCCCTACTGTTACACATTAACAGGAGAGTGATCCATTGATTCCAAACTCTTGGAGGCCTGTGTAGTTTCTGCTTTTTGATGCAGCAGACAGTAATATTTTTGGCTGTTTTTGTCTTTTGGGGGCCCTATGCAAGATTGTGTTTGAGGGGGGCCTATGTTTTTGTAACGGGGAAAGAGTTCAAACTATTTACCTCCAAACAAACAAAAAAAAAATAAATTAAAAGAAGTTGAGTGCATGAACAGAAGAAAAAAAAACATAACATGGAATAATATAAAAATTTAACCCATTTCCTCATAAATTTATGAGAAAAAAGTTACATTTTAAAAAACAGATGTTGCCATCTCCAATAAATTCTAATAAATAAATTGTGGGGACACACATTCGTGACCTGCTTTTGGACTCACATTTTAGACCAGAGCAAGGGCAGAGCTTCTGTGGTTATTACAGGAAGCTGCAGGAGAGTTAGCTTTGGTATGCAAAGCTTGAGAGTGTGGGATATAATGAGGGGATGCATTGTAGATAGTGGTGTGATATCACGCAGAGAAGATGCATTGTTGCTGTCTTTATAATGCAATGGTTTTGTGAGACATGTGGCCTGTTAACTGTAAGAGTCCTGATATTTAAGGACGAGAGTTCCCTTTGTCGTTCTCTTTTTATTCTGCTTCGTGATGTTGGAAGATGTGAATAAAACTGACTCGAGAGATAAACTCTGCCTCGTCATTTTCACATCTCCACACTGGTGACCCTAAGACATATCATGAAAGAGGAGAATTCCCCCGGGCCAGCCTCGTCAGGAGCCCCCAGCCAAGCGAATGCCGCTACAGTCCAGCTACCGGACTTCTGGCAGAACAATCCACGCTCCTGGTTCAACGCGGTTGAGGCGCAGTTCAACCTCCGGGGGATATCGGTAGATGCCACAAGATTCTACCACATAGTCGCAAAGCTGGACAACAACACGGTCCAGCATGTGGAGACCCTGATCGACCAGCCGCCAGACAACAACAAATACGGCACGTTGAAGGCTGCACTCATCTAGCAATTCACCCCCTCGGCAGAGGAGCGAGCAGAGAGGCTCCTGGGGCCACCGGGCATTCGGGAAAATGCCAAGACCGGGGGTCGGTAGCAGCCGCGGCCCTCGGGGAGGAGAACAAGCTGCTATACTTGTCGGACGCACGCTCGGGGAGGCAGTTCCTCGTCGACACAGGCTCCCAGTTGAGTTTCATCACGCCTTCCTACGCGGACAGACTAGCTGGTTCCAGAGGTCCCCGGGTGTCAGCAGTGAACGGCTCGGAGATTAAGACCTTCGGTGAGAAGACTCTGCTTCTGTCTCTACACGGCCGTACATTTGAGTGGACTTTTGTTGTAGCAGCAGTAAATTTCAATATGTTGGGGGCTGATTTTCTGTGCTCGCATGGTTTGTTGGTTGATCTCGCTAACAGGCGCTTGGTTAATGCACTTTCTTTTGATTCTATCCCCTGCACAGCGCGAGTGGCCCCGCCTACAGCACAAGCCAACGTCACAGCTGCAAGCGGTAAGTTCCACACACTGCTCACTCAGTTCCCAGCACTCACAGTACCCACATTTTCGGCAACAGTCGCTAAGCACGGGGTGGAGCATTTTATTACCACTACCGGACCGCCCGTTTTTGCAAAAGCTCGGCGCTTGGACGCAGCTAAACTAGCCATAGCGCGCGAGGAATTTGCCAGCCTAGAGAGGTTGGGCATTATCAGACGTTCAAACAGTCCGTGGGCTTCCCCGCTGCACATGGTCCCGAAAGCCGACGGATCATGGCGACCTTGCGGGGATTTCCGCAGGTTAAACAACGCTACAGCTCATGACCGTTACCCAATCCCGCATATCCAAGATTTTTCCGTTCATTTGGCAGGGGCGCGCGTTTTTTCTAAAATAGACTTGGTCCGCGGTTACCACCAAGTCCCAGTGCGCGCTGAGGACATACCCAAAACAGCAGTAATAACTCCGTTTGGCCTCTTCGAGTTTTTACGCATGCCATTCGGACTTAAAGGGGCGGCTCAGACGTTCCAACGCATGATGGACGCGGTGCTTCGCAATCTCCCTTTCGTGTTCGTCTGCTTGGACGATATTTTAGTAGCCACCGCGTCCAAAGACGAACACGAAAAACACCTGGCCACAGTTTTCCGAAGGTTGGGAGATCACGGGTTAATAATCAACCCAGCGAAGTGTCAGTTCAGGGTGGCGCAGATCGATTTTTTAGGACACCGCGTCTCCCCCGAAGGAGCAGTTCCACTTCCTGATAAAGTGCGCACGGTGGCAGATTTTCCCCGGCCACAGACGGTCAGGGCGTTGCAGGAGTTTTTGGGAATGGTGAATTTTTATAACCGTTTTCTCCCCCGCACGGCGCAACTCATGCAGCCGCTGTATGCCGCGCTCAAAAAAAAGAAACCCGCGGATAAGGTCGAGTGGTCCACGGAGCGGGACCAAGTGTTCTCGGAGGTGAAAGCAGCTTTGGCAAGGGCTGCGTTGTTGGCACACCCAGACCCAACTGCCCGCATAGCGCTCACCACTGACGCTTCAGAGGTGGCCATAGGGGCAGTCGTGGAGCAACATGTAGCCAGGGTTTGGCAGCCCCTTGCTTTTTTCAGCAGGACCTTGCGCGATAGCAAACGTAAATACAACGCGTTCGACAGGGAGCTGCTCACTCTCCATTTGGCCATTCGCCACTTTCAGTTCTGGCTGGAGGGACGCTCTTTCACCGCGTTCGTTGACCACAAACCGCTCACATTCGCGATGGCCAAGGTTTCCGAACCGTGGTCAGGCCGGCAGCAGAGACAGCTGGCCGCGATATCAGAGTTTACCACTGATATCCAGCATGTGGCGGGCAAACTCAATGTAGTTGCAGACTGCCTCTCGCACACTGTAGCAGCCCCAGTCAGCGTGGGAATACATTATGCAGCCATGGCCACAGAGCAGGGTAGTGACACGGACGTGCGCGCGCTCCAGTCTGGACCAACAGGGTTAAGGCTGGAGAACAGGGTGCTGCAAGACGGTATGCCCCCCTAATCTGCGATGTCTCCACGGGTCGGCTGTGACCAGTAGTACCAGCTGCGTGGCGCTGCCACGTTTTTGACTCGATTCATTCTTTGGCGCACCCGGGAGTGCGCGCGTCGGTCAAAATGGTAGGAGAAAAATTTGTGTGGCCAAGCCTCCGCAAGCAAGTGAAAGAGTGGGCAGCAGCCTGCACGGCGTGTCAACGAGCCAAAGTACACAGGCACACGAGAGCTCCTTTGGAGCCGTTTCACATTCCGGCCAAGAGGTTCGACTACGTTCATGTGGACCTCGTGGGCCCCCTCCCGCTGTCACAAGGGTGCACACACCTTCTCACAATGGTAGACCGTACCACGCGCTGGCCTGAAGTGGTTCCACTGGCATCAACCACGGCCGAGGAGGTTGCGCGCGCGTTTTTAACAGCTTGGGTGGCACGCTTCGGCGTTCCATCAGATGTTACGTCCGACAGAGGCCCTCAATTTGTTTCCGAGCTTTGGTCGACAATGGCCCGCAGCCTGGGTGTCACAATTCACCGCACAACCGCGTACAATCCACAGGCTAACGGGTTATGCAAACGTTTTCATAGGTCATTGAAAGCAGCTCTCAGGGTGTCACTGACGGGTGCAAATTGGGTAGACAAGTTACCGTGGGTGTTGTTGGGGTTGCGTTCTGCGCCTAAAGAGGACTTAGAAGCCTCCCCAGCAGAGCTCGTGTTTGCGCAGCCACTCCGGCTCCCTGGGGAGTTTCTCCCAGATAACCCTGCACCAGACACCTCCCTGTCTCAGCTGTTGCGGAGTGACATAGAATCAAACATGCTGCCCAGCCCCGCGCACCACAGTTTTCCGCGCGTTTTTTTGCCTAAAACTTTGAAGAACGCAGAGTTTGTTTTTGTCAGACACGATGCGCACCAAACCCCGCTGCGACTGCCTTATGACGGACCCTTCAGAGTGCTGGAAACAGGGGACAAGCAGTTTTTGCTAGATTTGGGGGGTAGGGAAGAGAAAGTTGGCATAAACAGACTCAAACCCGCTTTTATGGTGGCAGATGAGCAAGTGCTGTTGGCGAGGGCCCCGCGGCGAGGCAGACCCCCGCGGAGGGCTTCACAAAATAATGTTTCACCAGAACCCCCACAGGTGCTGACAAAAGGTTTCCACCCCCAGACGGCAAACCCCCAGCGTGACAGCACCGCAGAGACGTCCAACCCCAGCTACAGCAGATACGGCAGGAGACGGAAGCCCAGACAGCTGTTGGACTAATGTGTATTGATACTATCGCGGCATGCATGTTGTTTTTCCCTTGTTTGTTCTAAAATGCTGGGGGGGCTTTGTGTGGGGACACACATTCGTGACCTGCTTTTGGACTCACATTTTAGACCAGAGCAAGGGCAGAGCTTCTGTGGTTATTACAGGAAGCTGCAGGAGAGTTGGCTTTGGTATGCAAAGCTTGAGACTGTGGGATATAATGAGGGGATGCATTGTAGATAGTGGTGTGATATCATGCAGAGAGGATGCATTGTTGCTGTCTTTATAATGCAATGGTTTTGTGAGACAGGATTAATGAGGGGATGCATTGTAGATAGTGGTGTGATATCATGCAGAGAAGATGCATTGTTGCTGTCTTTATAATGCAATGGTTTTGTGAGAAATGTGGCCTGTTAACTGTAAGAGTCCTGGTATTTAAGGACGAGAGTTCCCTTTGTCGTTCTCTTTTTATTCTGCTTCGTGATGTTGGAAGATGTGAATAAAACTGACTCGAGAGATAAACTCTGCCTAGTCATTTTCATATCTCCACAAAATAAATGTTCTAATAAAATGCTCTAATAAATAAATCAATCTGGTGCAACTTTGGGAAAGTCGTCTTTATTATTCAAACCTATCTGGAGCTCAAACCCCTTTCACACTGGCTGAAGACCACGCTATGACCTAAGAAATCTGCCACAATGTGGATGGTCTTTACAGGGTATCGACGAGGTTGGGAGTATATTAAGAACGTTCTGGGATCCTCATAGAGCATTCAGTGGAGAGTTTTGAGCATTGACAACACTTCTGTAGCAAGGTCGCGGTGGCTAATGATCACGGCGGTATCATATCAGGGGCCAGGGAGGAGCACAGTGGCAGCAGTGGCAGCGGTGGCACCGTATCAAAGTCGTGGTGCTCGCACACTCACCAGTGTGACTTCGTCATAAAGTTGTTGAAGCAGGACTGACCCCACTAATAAATGTCATGCTAGCATGATGTGATAGCAGGGCCTACTCAGGGCATTTTGGTGCCCGAGGCGAAATTAGGGTCCCCCCCCCCCGCCGCATGCACAACCCCAAACATTACATTATACCCCAAACATTACATTATACAGGGGACTGTACAGACGATCTATGCGCATGCTAGGAGGCACCAGTCCTAACATGTAGCATGCCAAAATGACGGGGTTAAACTCAGCTAAAAGCCTCTACAAAGTGTTGCCACCCAAGTGAAACTCAATTCAAACCCCAAGCAATTATATGCTCATGTAACAAAAACATTAAAATAGTGCATGTCAACTTTTGTGCTTCTGCTAATTTCATCACTTTAAAGCAAACCCCACAAACAAGATGTCACATGGAAGCTGAGACTCTGCATATTACAAAGATGTCTGATTCATAACTGTTCGAGGAAAACTCGGCAAGCTAGTAATCAAAAGAGTAGCAAAAGAAAAACTTCCCCAAATCATGAAGTATGATGAGAGAGGACCCACTAAGCTGCTGAGCTAAATTACCTTCTGTATTATTTGCACTAATTAACACTGTCTTCTTTTCTTTTCTTCTCTTCCTCTTTTTTCTTCTTTCTTTTGTCACTCCCAGATAAATAATTTTGCTTCATTTTGATACAGCCCCTTTCACTTGTTTGTTTTCATAAGACGTACACTGGTACTTGTGAGCGTGAGAGGTGGGGCCCCTTTAGAGAGTTCTACATCGGCCCACCACTGTCATTGCAAATCCTCCACATTGTCACTGCTGTAGTGATTCAAAGTTTGTCGGCCTTCGCCCCTTCTTACCTGGAGCCCCAAGCGTTTGCCTACCTTGGCTGCTGGCACACAGTGCCTCTGATGACTACTGTTATTAATTTAATTTCAGTTATTTAAAAACTGATCTTCTAGTGTGCAGTTGCATCCTGACATGATTCGACAGGGTCGTGCCTGGACGTGTCCGGAGTGTGGTGCGATCATAGGCATGCGAGGTAGGGTCATCGAGGAAACGTGCTGTGGGGTCTGGGTGTGGCAGAGTGTCTTAAGGAAAATTGTGGAAAATGACCAGGAAAAATTATAGCATTGTCATGATTCCTTTCACACTAAAGGTTTTCCAGTTTTTCCATGGTCCAGCCATGTTCTAATTGGCAATAGAGAGCATAGCAGGTTCTTCATCCAATGTGATGGGGGCCTCTGCAAAAATGCTGTTCAAAATGGTGTCTTTTCCGTGTTCCCCTCAGCCAAAGGTTTTTGTTCTCACTTAAAGGGTCGCCTCTCAGAGCCCTTCATGAATGCTAAAAAGACAGAACATGTTTCAGAGGGCCACAAACCGCAAGAACTGCAATTTGATTTGTGGCATCCATCAAGCACTTCGGGGAAGCAAAGTTAGAGGGAAAAAGATGGGAATCCCATGAGCTGTCATCTGTCAAAGCTTCAGAATTTTCACTTTTCCATTTTTCATATCAAACCTGCTGAAAGATGAAGAATTGTTGGACTTTTATTAGTTCTGTATGGCACAAGTTTTTTTAGCATTGGAACCTATTTTAGATGGCAATTTATCCGATAATAACGGTGAAATTTATCCGTTCTGAAGTCTGGTTCCAGGAGTGTGAAAGATTTGGAAAGTTTTAGACTGGTTTCACACATCATCTCTGATGGAAAGAGTTAGGGAAGTACCAGGCCATCTCCGAGTAAATCTGCTAACACACTGGAGCACATAGGCCTAAGTCGGGGGGGGGGGGGGGGGGAGGGGGGGGCACCAACCTGGAAAACAGAGGGACACCCCCCACCCCCCCGTATCTTCATAAACCTTTTTTTTTTATATTATGTTACAGAACTCAATAAATAATAGATAAATAAATCAAAAAAAATCTTTCTAGTGAATTCACAACTTTTTTTATTATAAAATTTCTTTTTTTTTTGTTACATTTGCAGCTTCTTTTGCATAACTTTGCAACTTTTTTCTGATTAATTTTAAACTTTTTTCTGGTAAATTTTCAAATTTCTTCTTGTGAATTTGCAACTTTTTTCTTATATATTTGCAACTTTTTTGGTAAATTTGCAGCTTTCTGCACTGCTTTGCAACTTTTTTCTTGTAAATTTGAAACTTTTTTTCTGGTTTATTTGCAAATTTCTTCTCATGAGTTTGTAACTTTTTTCTGATAAAACTGTTAATTTCTTCTCATGAATTTGCAGCGTTTTTCTGGTAAAATTTGCGCAGTTTTTCTTGTAAATTTGTAGCATTTTTCTCTGAAATTTACAAGTTTTTTCTGGTAAATCTGCAACTGTTCTCATGAATTTGCAACTTTTTTGCATAACTTTGAAGCTTTTTTCTTGTAAAATTGAAACTTTTTCTGGTAAATTTGCATTTTTTTTTGCATAACTGCAACTTTTTTCTCATAAATGTGAAACTTTTTTCTAGTATATTTACAGATTTCTTCTTATGACTGCAACTTTTTTCTCATAAATTAACACCTTTTTCTGGTAAATCTGCAACTTTTTTCTCGTAAATTTGAAACTTTTTTCTGGTAAATTTGCATATTTCTTTTCATGAATTTGCAATATTTTTCTGGTAGAAATTTGGAGTATTTTTCTTGTAAATTTGCAGCTTTTTTCTGGGAAATTTTGAACTTTTTGATAAATTTGTAATATTTTTCTGAAAAATTTGCTACTTTTTTCAGACTTTCTTACTTTTATTTGAAAATTTCTTCTCATGAATTTGCAACTTTCTCTCTTAAATTTGCAATGTTCATATGGGTGCAGTGTGGCGGGTTGAGACAACCCCCACAACAGACTGAGACAGACAGAGCGCTCGGCTAGAGCAAATAACAGAACAGTGAAATGTGTGTATTAATGTCTACAGGCAGCCCCGCTCCGTCTGGCTTGTTCTGGCTCAGTATTGTGATGTTAATGTCCCATTCATGCATTGTGTTCGTGCTTCCTGTTCTCACTGTGTCTCTCAAATGCAAATGGCCATACCAACTGCTGTGAATGCTCTTTCATGTATTGTTGTAACTGGGTATAAATACCGCACATATTCTGTAACTCCTTCTCTCACTCTTCAACTGCTGCTGCTGGCACACGCACTGTGTGTCCCTTTGCTGAGAGCCTCCGGGCTCGCTCCCGGCGTGCATGCACAGCACCGGGGCGAGCTCCGTGATGGCGGTGTGATTTAATAAACCTGCTTAAAACCTCACTTTGCAGCCTTTTATTTTAACATCGCCACACTGGTGACCTGACGCTGAAAAAAACACGCTGCCGGTGAACGCAGCACCCGGCGGTGATGCTCCGACGACAAGCGAACGCAGCAGCTGCCTTCTGCTTCAGTGAACTCTCAGGACATCACCCACGACCGGGACAGCCGCAGCAAACTCCATGGTGGGATCTGCACGCCTAGATCGGCACATCCACGCTGGACTGGCCGCGCTCACAGCTCCTCCACACGAGAGCGCATGCACCTCGTCCCCTCTCCACGATGGCGACCTCCATGGCCGACGGGGAATGCAGCGCGTGGACCTGAACGCACCATGGCCGAGCGAGTGACAAAGATCGTCTCCTCCCTCTCACCACTCCAATCTGCACGAGCACGAGGGACAAAGATCGTCTACTTCCTTTCACCGCTCCAACGCATCGAACAGGGATGATTACGCTCCCTGACCCTGTCTCCTCTCCAGCTGGCCCAACAACGCACGGAGCCCCGGCACACGCACCGGGGAGTTACATGGACGGCGCACCACACACGGGACGCATACGGCTCTGCAGACTCCCACCCTCCTTCGCCGCTGCACACAGGCCCTTCAAGGTTGCTCGTACACCTGAGGCAAGCACGCAGCATGCACGAAGGATTTGCTAATGGTCTCAGCCACAGTGCACAAGGGAAATTCAGCGGTTTGCGGTTTCCGAGAGCTTTAAGGTTGTGCCTGCACCTAAAGTCAACACGCCAGTCCCTCTGCTTTTATTACAGCCCCCACGCAGCCTCGTCTTTTCTTCATGGCCGCTATTAATCCTTGCAGGACTTAATCGCGGGAGGAGTCAGTGACTAATTTTTTCTTCTTGTGGACCTCTGCACGTTCAAAGGGACAGCCCTTCGACATCGCAGACCCACAAGCAATTTTTGCGCGGCTCAGACGATTTCACCGTCTCCTGCCGGCACTTACTACCCCCCACCCCCCCTCCACCTGCGCCTGCACAGAGCTTTTCCTGCTCGCTGCCAAAGCTGAACTATCGAGGTCTCGGCCCCCTGCCAAGCCCTCTGGGGGGAGCGGTGTGGCGGGTTGAGACAACCCCCACAAGAGACTGAGACAGACAGAGCGCTCGGCTAGAGCAAATAACAGAACAGTGAAATGTGTGTATTAATGTCTACAGGCAGCCCCGCTCCGTCTGGCTTGTTCCGGCAAAGTATTGTGATGTTAATGTCCCATTCATGCATTGTGTTCATGCTTCCTGTTCTCACTGTGTCTCTCAAATGCAAATGCCCATACCAACTGCTGTGAATGCTCTTTCATGTATTGTTGTAACTGGGTATAAATACCGCACATATTCTGTAACTCCTTCTCTCACTCTTCAACTGCTGCTGCTGCTGGCACACGCACTGTGTGTCCCTTTGCTGAGAGCCTCCGGGCTCGCTCCCGGTGCGCATGCACGGCGCCGGGGTGAGCTCCGTGATGGCGGTGTGATTTAATAAACCCGCTTAAAACCTCTCATCACTGCCTTTATTTTATCATCCGCCACAGCAGATTACATTTTCTCCTATAAAATGGTTTAATTTTTTTATGTTCATCTAGATAGTGACAAATTTATATATTTATTTAGTGGAGGGGAGAGTTTTTCCCCCATTTAAAATACTTCAAACTCTTACATATTGCCCTCCCAAAGTTAGAAACAGCCCTGAATGGTGCATCTTAAGCAGGAACTGCAGCTACCAAGCAAACCTGCTGATACACTTTCTGAGCTGAGGGACTTCAGTCTTGGTTGCTGTCACGGCTCATTTTTCTGTTCACCACAAACACTGGAATAGAAAACTGCATCAATGTCCATTATTCAGTACACATTCACTGTGAAAAAGTATGAGCTGTGTTTGGAGATTGTTTTTTAACGTCCATGAACTTGATGTGTTTTGAATTATAATTGTATTGCAGCAACCAGAGAATGAGAGAAGTAATGTGTTTATTTGAAAATGTCATATTGTGTAACATTCAGCTGTAATTATTCACTTATTTCAGACACTGTAAGCTGAGCCGTCTGTGCTGTCGGTGTTTAAACACATCACAGTGTGGGTCTGCATTTACTATGGTAATGAAGGGATCAAATGTAATGGGTTTTTGGTTTTCAACTTTACACTCCACTACCATCTTGAATATGTTTCTTCTTCTTCTTCTTTTAGATTTGATTGGTGGTTGGCAACCAGCTTACAGGTGCATTACCGCCACATACACTACCTCTAGATCATCACTCTGTATAAGTCACTCCATTTGTCCATCTTCCTTGAATATGTTTTAAAGTATAAGTAGTGACTTTTTTGGTATGAGAAATAAACATTTTTACTCCATATATTCCCAAATAAAATAGACAAAATGATAAAGTGTTTACGTTTAAAAATATTGTCTTGGAATTCAGACGACAATAAACGAAGCATTTTTTCAAGAGTAAAGACTGTGGGACACTGCAGGTGTTATTGTGGTCAGGGCCTATACGAGATTGGGTTTAAGGTTCCCTGCATTTGTAATAGAGAAGAGTTCAAACCCTTTAAAACAAAAACAATACACACACACACACACATTTATATATATATATATATATACAGTATATATATATATAAGTTGTGCCATTGTCTAGATGAACAAAGAAAATTTATTCAAACAAAATAAAAATTAAACCAGTGTCCATATGAGTTCAGAATTTAAAAAAAAAAAAAAAAATCACAAATTTACAAGAAAAAAAGATGCAGATTTAAAAGGAAAAAAGTTGCAAATTTACCAGAAAAAAATTTACAATAAAAGCAATGCAAATTTATGGAAAAAAGTTTTAAATGTATGAGAAAAGTTGCAAATTTATAAGAAAAGCTGCAAATCTATTAGAAAAAGTTGCAACTATACGATAAAAAGTTGCAAATGTACAAGAAAAAAGTTGCAGATTTTCAAAAGCTGCAACTTTATGAGAAAAGACTTTTAAATTGATGAAAAAAGTTGCAAGTTTACAATAGCAATGCTGCAAATTTGTGAGAAGAAAGCTTTCAATGTATGAGAAAAAAGAAGCAAATTTACAAGAAAATAGTTGTAGATTTAGAATTATCGCAAATTCATGAGGGGGAAAAGTTGCAAATTTACAAGAAAATTTTGGAAAATGTCTGAGAAAAACATTCCAGATTTAAAAGAAAACACTGCAAATTTATGAGGAAAACAATTGCAAATTTGCAAAAAAAACACTGCAAATTTATGAAAAAATGTTTTAAATGAAGAAAAGTTGCAAATCTACTAGAAAAAGTTGCAACTATATGATAAAAACTTGCAGATGTGCAAGAAAAAAGTTGCAGATTTAAAAGAAAAGTTACAAAGCAACTAGAAAAAGTTGCTAATATATGATTAAAAAGTTGCAGATTTAAAAGAAAAAACAGCAAATTTACAAGTAAAAAGTTGCAAATTTATGAGAAAAAAGTTTAAATGTATGAGAGAAAAGGTTGCAAATTTACAGGAAAAATCTGCAGAATTAAAGAAAAATTGAAGATTTAAGATAAGATAAGATAAGATAAGATAAGATAAGATAAGCCTTTATTAGTCCCACAACGGGGAAATTCCAGGATTGCAACAGCACAGGGATAGCAACACTCAGAGCAACAATCAGAAGGCAAGAACAAAACAAGCAAGCAAGAGCAGCTAATATACATATGTACATATTACTATAAAATAAATATATACACACACACACAGACACACAGTGCAGAGCATTGTAGCTGGATGGAATAAATATATGAGTATATGAACACACAGTGCAGAGCATTGTAGCTAGATGGAATAAATATGTAAATATATAAACACCCACAGTACGGAGCATTGCAGCTAGGTGGAATAAATATGCAAGTATATAAACACACACAGTGCGGAGCAATGTAGCTAGATGGAATAATATGTAGATATATAAAAACACAGTGCGGAGCATTGTGGCTAGATGGGATGAAACAGCATAACCGTCTACTTAGTTATCCTACATGGTATGATTATGTGCCCATACATATTCTCACCCTCCATAGCGACCGGTATGTTCCTAGTTGTATGCCGGAGGGGACCATTGTGTAAGTCTATTGCATCTTTTGCATTCAAAAAACTATTAGTTTGTTACGTCTTTTTGCTATCTCTGCGAGCAGCCCTGCTTAGGTTGTACAGTCTGACAGCCGTTGGTAGGAAGGACCTACGAAACCTCTCGGTTGTGCACCTGGGATGATGTAGTCTGCTGCTAAATGAGCTCCTCAGTGCATCCAGTATGTCCTGCATAGGGTGGAACTCGGACTCCAGCAGAGATGACAGTTTAGCCACCGTCCTTCTCTCTCCTATCTCCTCCATCGGATCAAGGCGCTGCCCCAGGACAGCAAGGAAATAGTTGAAGATTTAAAATTGGTGCTTCAGATGTATTTTATTCTGTTATGTAACATGATATCAAAAAGGTTTATGATGAATTTGGGGTGGACAATTCTCTGTTTTTCCCAGGTTTGGGGGGACATGCACCCCACCCCCACCCCACCACCGCCCCTTTGATTTATGAATGAATGAATGAATTGAATGAATGAATGAATGAATGAATTTATTTATTTCGGATAGGATAGTACATTACAGGTTAAAAGAAACTATAATATAAAACAAGGTCAAATTAGACAAAGACTCCTTCTACTATACAATTCCACGTGAGTTATCCGAAATGGGTGATGGCTGAAGCCGCAGCTTATATTGCCCACCCATATTCCATCCAAGAATTCAAAGGAGAAAAAAGAGAAAACAAGACAAGAGCGATTACAATTTGTAAATAATGTTCAAAGTGAAGAATCTATCACTGCCCGCAAATATCCAAAAGTTGTTCCAAACAAGGGAGAAACGATATCACTTCAGAGGAACATGTATATTTCAAAAGCCTACAGTGAGAACAACCACCAAGCAACACTGTATTTCAGTGCAAGGTGTCAGATTATGGAACGATTTTGGACCTGAATTAAAATCATGTACAAAGCTTGGACAATTTAAACAAAAACTAAAGGAAGAAATACTCCAAACATATTTACAAGACGACATGTAAACTCACATAAGGATTGACATTTCCAGCCTGTGTTGTGTTATAGCTTAGTTTTTCTTTTTTCTCTGTGACACTATGTCTTAGATTTGTTTTTGAATAGTAACCGCTTAACTTAGACTAGCTCAGTTTTCTTTTTCTCTCAGTCATATTTTGTCTTAGCCTTGTTTTAAATTGTAATCGCTCTTGTCTTGTTTTCTCTTTTTTCTCCTTTGAATTCTTGGATGGAATATGGGTGGGCAATATAAGCTGCGGCTTCAGCCATCACCCATTTCGGATAACTCACGTGGAATTGTATAGTAGAAGGAGTCTTTGTCTAATTTGACCTTGTTGTTATATTATACAGTTTCTTTTAACCTGTAATGTACTATCCGAAATAAATAAATTCATTCATTCATTCATTCATTCATTCAATTTAAAACAAGGCTAAGACAAAATGTGACTGAGAGAAAAAAGAAAACTGAGCTAGTCTAAGTTAAGCGGTTACTATTCAAAAACAAATCTAAGACATAGTGTCACAGAGAAAAAAAAGAAAAAAAGAAAAACTAAGCTACAACACAACACAGGGTGGAAATGTCAATCCTTATGTGAGTTTACATGTCGTCTTGTAAATATGTTTGGAGTATTTCTTCCTTTAGTTTTTGTTTAAATTGTCCAAGCTTTGTACATTTTTTTAATTCAGGTCCAAAATCGTTCCATAATCTGACTCCTTGCACTGAAATACAGTGTTGCTTGGTGGTTGTTCTCACTGTAGGCTTTTGAAATATACATGTTCCTCTGAAGTGATATCATTTCTCCCTTGTTTGGAACAACTTTTGGATATTTGCGGGCAGTGATAGATTCTTCACTTTGAACATTATTATTGCGGTTTTAAAGTCAATCAGATCTTTCAACTTGAGAGTTTTTTGTTTAAGAAAAAGTGGGTTTGTTGGTTCCCTGTAAGCTGCTTTGTTGATTATTCTAATAGCTCTCTTTTGAAGCATAAAGAGTGGATATATGTTTGTTTTATATGTATTTCCCCATACTTCATTACAATATGTCATGTATGGGAGTATTAATGAATGATACAAGGTGTATAGTGTGGGTTTATAACCGTCCTCCTATATGGATGTGAAACTTGGAAGATGAGCAAAGGAGATGAAAAGATGATCAACAACTTTTAAAATAACATGAAGAATCCTGAAATTATGATGGAAGACAGAACTTGTACAGCAGAGCTTCTACAACACATCTGTGCGGAGCCACTTCACTGAGATAAGAAAACGTTGCAAATTTACCAGGAAAAAAAAGTTGCAAATTTATGAGAACAATTGCAGATTTACAGGAAAAAAGAAGCAAATTTACAAAAAAATAGTTATAGATTTAAAGTTTTAAAAAATACATACTGTATATATATTTACAAGAAAAAAAATTGCAGATTTAGGACAAAACAG
Source organism: Pholidichthys leucotaenia (assembly GCA_020510985.1). Classification (NCBI taxonomy): domain Eukaryota; kingdom Metazoa; phylum Chordata; class Actinopteri; order Cichliformes; family Pholidichthyidae; genus Pholidichthys; species Pholidichthys leucotaenia. The sequence goes on along the minus strand of CM035840.1, from coordinate 311,000,391 downwards.
TAGTGAATTTATGAAGAAAAAAGTTCAAATTCATGAGGAAATAAGTTGCAAATTTACAAGAAAAAATTGGAAAATTTCTGAGAAAAAAGTTGCAGATTTAAAAGAAAAAAGTTACAAATTTACCAGAAAAAAAGTTTTAAATTTATGAGAAAAAAAACTGCAAATTTCCAATAAAAACACTGCAAATTTATGAAAATGTTTTAAATATGTGAGGAAGGTGGCAGCCTTCTGTTGGGGTCAGTATTCAGGTCAGTGATGTAAAGAACCAACACACAGGGCTACTGGTGCATGTTGGCCTCACCTCAGTGTTCCTCTAATGAGCAGCGGCAGATTTGTTTGGAGAACTTCTGCCATCTTCCGTAACCTTCATGTCCACATTGGCCATACACAGCAGAACTCACCCTCTGGTGTTATTGAGTGAAGCCCTTCAGTCACACTCTCCAGCCTTCCGGGAACACAGGTCTGACTTTGTCAGCATGGTGTCAGTTTGTGACCCAAACAAAGCAGAGCGAAGACGGCTCCTGGACAGGCTCCTTTATACAGTAGAGGCCCCATCATATTTTGGGGAATCCGGCCTCTTTTCCATCCCTTCTAAGCCGCCTTACATCAACGGAGGCTCTTCCAGCTCCTACAGTCTGCTGCTCTGTGCTCTGGCCCTCGTCCAACCCCCCCGATTAATTGCCTCTAAGGCGTAGATGGTGTGTTGTTCGAAACACTTGTTTCTTTGGTAACTGTGTAAGCGGCATATGCTGTGCTAAAATAACCAACACACCATTCCTCAGTGGATAACGACTCTAGACTACAGATTGTGGAAGAGATTGGGGGAATTACATTCTCTGCTCATGACATTCTAATCTGATTTTAGTTCACTTTATGTTTTTTCTTCTTCTTTGGAAAGCATCCAAGGGCAGTCTGCTGCTAAATGGAGAATGGTAACAGCATCTGTTAGTTTGTAAAGTTCTCACACGGACTTGACGTGGCTTGAAGATGATAAAGTTTTACGGTTCCACCATGGTTCGTCCAATCTGGTATCAACAAATCCAGAGGAATTAATATGGAGGTAACCACACCCTTCATACACTTCCACCCTCAGACTCCCAACAGCTGCCAGCTCTGCACCCAGACGCCTCTTCCTGTCTTTTACAGCCAGACACTTTCCAACCTGCTTAGGGTCCAGGAGTCAACTGCCACCCCTTGACACCAATCCATAAGGGTTAAGTGAAAGTGAAAATATCTTGGGGAGGAAAACAGACATCTTCTTCTTCTTCTTCTTCTTCTTCTTCTTCTTCTTCTTCTTCTTCTTCTTCTTCTTCTTCTTCTTCTTCTTCTTCTTCTTCTTTAAAGATTTAAACATAGCTATATAGGATTATTTAAAACAAAGGCACGGCTGTGCGGCAGATGAAAATACCTTAGCTTGCAGATGAACAGTCATTCCTTCTTCTGCTGCAGTGCCTTGTTTTTCTTTGGGGAGCATGCGGTCCTGAATTGCTTTGGACCTCAGCTCAGAGCCAATTTAATGGATGTACAGCAGCCGCACTGTGCAGAAAATACCATTAAAATATGCTGCTCATGTTCAGACACCAGATGCATTCATCAGGCTGGTGCACAGCGTACATCTGCAGCTATGATCTTCAAATATCCAGTATATATTTAGCTTTTGGCAGAAATACCAGCAACATGTATGAAATTTCTGACTGAAGTGATGCTGCACAGCCACCTTTCATCAAGGTAATACTTACTTTACCCATAGGACATTTTTCAGTCACTGATTTATTCAGTGACATTCAGTCACTCTCTCATTGAACTTCAATGATCTCCACAGTCCTCAAAATTTTGACTCATTCCATAACAGTCTCTCAGAAGTCACCAAATGGAAGTGATCTCTCAATAGCCTCTCAACAAAGCACTCAGTGTTCTCCCAATGATCTCCCAGCCATCTTTCAATGATCTCTATTGGTCTTTCATTGAATGCTTAGCAATCCCTCACTGATCTCTCTCAACCATCTCTACCTTTGGGGTGAAAAAATTTGGCATTCACTGAAAGATTTCTGAGAAGTCATTAGCATAATTTATTCAATCTGATTACAATTCAGATCAGAATTTTACTGTTTACATGGATCCTGGAAAAGCTGATCTGATTAGGACATGCATTTCCATGTGTCACAGGTTTGAACGGAATAAATCATTTTGACATGTGCACGTCGACATTTCGACATTCCAAAAATAGTAGAAGAAGAAGCAACTTCCGGTGTTAGCAAGCCCCGCTCCTTGTCGAAATTGACCTGTATTGTGTTATTCAGACTGTACTTTTGCTTCTGCTGTTCTCCGTAATAAAGCTACAAGTACATACTTCTGCATATGACGAACAGAGGGAGACATCAGGACGATACAGACCAGTTTTGTTTTACTCCCGCTATGTTTTAAAATACGTCACGTCGACATGCGGCTGGTTTACAGATATGCGCAGTAAACGTATTTTCTGCCCTACGTTCGGAATAAGTGTTTTCATGCGCACCATTCCAATTAACAATCGGCATAACCCACCCCTCTCAATTGGAATGAAATTTTGATCCGAATAAGTGTGATCGGGTTAGAATAATCAGACTAGCATGTTTACATGAAGCATTTTTATTCCGATCAGGCTTTTAATCCGGTTACTTGTGTCCATGTAAACATAGCCATTGAAATATCACCGGAAGATCATTAGGAGATCGATGAGATCATTGAGTGCTCCTTGAGCTCTCCTTGACTGCTCAACCTTCTCACTGATCCCCCAGTGATCTCTCAGTGATCTTCCAATTAATGCCCAATTTTTCCACCCACAAGGTACTGTAAAGATGGCTGAGAGATCATTGAGGGATCACTGAGCATTCAATAAAAGACCAATAGAGTTTGTTGAAAGATCGCTGAGTGATCATTGGGAGATTGATGAGATCGTTGAAAGTACATTGAGAGTTTTTTGAGAGATTGTTTTGTTTTGTGATCATTGAGAGATTTTTTTACTAAATCAAACAATCTCTCAACTGTGGCAGTCGTGGAGATTACTGGAAGATCATTGAGAGGTCTCAGTGATCACTGAGAGATCACTGAAAAATTGTTGAGAGGTCTGGACATTTTTTCATCTTTCAGTGATCTCTCAATGATCTCTACCCCTGTGTAAACACCACTTCGAACCTCAGCGATCTGTTCTGGTCTTTCAGTGATCACTTAAAGACCAGAACAGATCTGGGGACGGCAGTGGCTCAGGAGGTAGAGCAGGTTGTCCAATAACCACATGGTTGGCGGTTCAAATCCCGCTCTCCCCAGATATCCTGCCGTTGTGTCCCTGGGCAAGACACTTTACCCCAATTGCTCCTGGTGGGTCTGGAAGCACCATGTTAGGCAGCATGCCACCATCAGTGTGTGAATGTGTGTGTGAATGGGTGGATTGCAGGATCTGTAAAGCGCTTTGGTCATCAAGAGATGAGAATAAAAGCGCTATATAAGTGAATACCATTTTAAGGATCTTTCAAAGATCTCTACAGCTTGCCATGAAAATCATACAATGATCTCCCAAACATCTACACAGAAACAGCTTTCTTGAGGCTTTAGGAGATCGTTGAGAGATCGGGTCAGTTTTTGATCTCTCAGTGGTCAGTGGGGGCTTTTAATTCCATACACACATGTGGTACAACACCAAATTTGAGGGTTTTCACAGATGAGTTTTAGTCAGCTTTGCTGCCATCTCTGGTGTAAAACTGGTCCCACCACAGAGTGAGAAACCAACAAGGTGCCACAGTAGTCTCCAATTATGCGAGATCTTAGGGTTAGGCCGACGGTACAATTATCCAGCACAATGCAAAATACACAAGGAGATAACATTTAGCTTTTTTGTCTGCTGTCAAAGTTACACAACATTTTCCATTCAGAGCTGATGGCTGCATTATCATCATGTTTGCTGAAGGCTTCTCAGCTCATCTCCACAAATCATCGCTCTGAGACATCTCCTGACCACTTAAACTCCACTGATCTCTTAAAGAACCCCAGCAGCAGCAGCAGAGTTTTGTTCCCATAACAATCCTGAAGACACTCTCTATAATCAAGGGTTTACTCACAGCTACTTGTTTTGACAGCGCTGCATCAACTGTTTTGACAGTGACTCAGCTGAGCTACATTTTTCATCCAGTCAGCATTTTTTCCCTCCCCCATTTTTGAATCTTTGTACCCTACCAGTCAAACTGCAGAGTGGGCGTCGCCAAAGAGCAGCAGACAAGTGATGTTTGACGTCTTGTTTTGAAGCATTTCATCGCATTCTGACCGCTCTCCGTTTTCCAGGACAGCTGGCAAGTTGGTTGTACAATACGGCGGTCGTAGGTGCTGATGAGGTTGGTCGTTTTAAGCCCAGACACTCATGGCTCAGAAACATGTGGTCAGAGTTAACAAAACTATGAAACTCACAGGAACTCTTCCCAAAACTCAAAATCAGTGAGCCCCAATCGAGCATGCCAGGCAGATCCACACTGCTTCCTCGAACCTCCACGTAGTGAGTTATGAGGTTGCAGCAGCCGGTGTTTGATATTTGACTGGCAAACAATTCTGGCCACGTTGTAAATAATTCCCATGCTTTGTGTATTTGTAGGTAAACTTTTTAAGTTGGAATTCTCATTTTGTTTTGTCAACCCTCTCTGTTCTGTGGCACTGAAATGAAACAAGTTTGACTCAACTCAGAGTTTTATAGCAGACGTAGCGTGCCAAAAGATGTCCTCCCTGGAGGCTAGAATCACTCACCGCTGGGTCGGAAAAATGCTTCCTTAGTGCAGGACTATATATATATGTTGCATGTGCGATGTGAAAATGGGTCTGTGCAAAGACTGAATGAACTGAAGTAGCACCGGTGTGATGAGCTGCAGTCGTGAGTTCCATTAGCATAAATTCACACCTCAACAACCCTCCACAGCCACACCCTTTTCAGACTTTAAGTGGGTCTCTTCTTCCGCAGATAACAGCACAGAGGACAGCAAAATGCACACATTTTTTTTTTTCATATCAGCACTGCATTGTGTGTTTGCGTATGCAGGCTGCACTTTTGTTTGTGTGTCACGTTTAATGCCACACAAAGTGAAAAATGTTTTATTTCGAAGGGAATTGTCACAGAAAAAAAGAGGAGCAGAGGCTAAGTTAATACTAGGTGAACCGGGATACATAGGTCACTCCTCGCCAAACCAAGACAGGCTGTCTCACCTCCACAGCAGCCAGGGACAGTCAGAGGTGCTGCAGGCTCCAAGAGAGTGACTGAAAAAATGCTCTTAAGAAACCTCTCGCTCTCAGCCGCTGTGATATTTGTATAAGTGTGGCACACACCATTGTCTGCTGCAGTGTTAATTTTGTTGATGAATAATTTTGTCATAGTCTTCATCACTGGCATATTTTTTCTGACAAAAACAAGACATTAACTAAATAAAATGTGATTCATGAAGCTAGGATTCTTACGAAATGTACTGACGCTTTTCATCAACAAAATGAAAATGTTCCAGAGATGAGATCTAATCAGAATGGTTTGAAATAAGAGTGATTTTTAAACATAAATTAAAAAAGAAAAAAATGCTGGATATATCCAGATTGTGCTCTGTTGTCACTCACCACACATTTCTCCCCAGGCTGCAGTGTGAAGAACGGGGGGATTGATCCATGTCCATTGCTTCTCCCATACTGGGCCCACAGTGGAGCCCAACTCTGCTCACAGCAGGTTCATTTTGTGGCCGGCCTTTGCAGGAGGAGTGCGATGGAGAAAAAGGAAGCTCCATGGGGCGACGAACAGACACTGCAGACAGCAGCTCCCACTCTCAACCACACACAGCTGCGTTTATGTGACTTTTCTTACCAAACAGATAAAAGTGACCTCACTTTGATGAGTTATATATTGCTGTGAAGAACAAATGAAGCTTCTTCTGAGGTTAACTAAACCCCAAATACGTAGGCTATTTTTACAGTCTAGTCCAGGGGTGTCAAACATATGGCCCGCGGGCCAAAACTGGCCTGTGTGGTGAGTTCAAGGGGTTAGGTTGATTAAGACTCATGACTGGTATCACTGTCTAAATTTAAAATAATTTCTAGATCTTGACAAGTTGTTTTTATTATAAAGTAAAATACTATATTTTTAATAATTCAACTGCATTACTTGCAGTCAGTTTTAGAGAAGTAACAGAGGTTTTTATTGTGCTACAAAATTTTTGTCTTGCCTTACATGACTGTGAACCTCTGTAGCACCAGTGGTATGAGCAAAAAAAGTTAATGTACAGCCCTGCCTTAGCGGAAGTGTAGTGTTACCATTGAGTCGTACGGATGAGCAGGCAGCAGCAGGCTAGTGGTTATATGTCCTCATGTGTGAGCACAGTCCAATTCTGGTGCAAGATTTCTGGCAGATATTGCATCGGAAGCTGTCTCTGGAGGGTGCACCCTGCTTGTGCCACTCTCATTTGTTCTTGATGGTCAATGATCGTTTTAGTTCAAATGTCTTGATGCCAGTAGAGCGCAGCTGTCTCCAGCATGGGTGATCAAGGACTCGTACTTCCTCAATAGCAATGTTAATGGCCTGGCGCCACCTTAAGTTGAAAAGCTGTCTGTCTGTGCCAAACTAAATATAGACATCCTTGTCAGAGTCTTTCAAAGCATCAATTAACATGGCAGTAAAGAAGATTGAGAACAGGGTGGGACCCAAGACACAGCCCTGCTGAACACCACTGTTCACTGGAAATGGATCTGAGATGACAGCATTTTAGTAATTATAGTTTTAGCTAACTATAGTCCAATCTCTAATCTGCCTTTCATTTCAAAAATCTTAGAGTTGTTTCTATGCAAATTAGTTGACCATTTGCAGGGAAATGGTTTATTTGAAGAGTTTCAATCTGGGTTTAGAATCCATCATAGTGTGGCGTCCATAATTGTAACTTTATGTGACTCACATAGATGCATGCTTGAATTCAGCCTAGAGAGACTTTAAGCTGGCAATGTGGATTGACATCACACCTCAAGAGGACAATACGTCTGGACCACCTATGGCTCGGAAGAAAGGAGAGGATCGCCCGCATCTGACCATCTGGGGTCAGACAGGAGAACAGAAGGACTCTGGAGTTTTATGATGCAAATGGAAGGATGTAACTGAATTGTGTGACTTGATTGTGTGACTTGATATGTGATGTATTATTGGAGGTGTGAGTATAAATGTATGAGAGTGACTTCGTTCTCTCTCTTATTACTCCGATCGAGAGAGAGAACGTAGGATGTGAGAGAATTAAAGCAGATACTGGAAAGACACCCAGTCTCGTCAATTCTTGACTCCTACACTGGTGACCTACACATGAATCTGAGCACGCTGAGGCTGGAAGAAGGCTTCATGTCGACATGGAAGAGCGGGGAGACATGCCCGCAGGGGCACAAGCCTGATTAAACTCCCCGAGTTTTGGCATGACAACCCGCACTCATGGTTCCAGCTCGTGGAGTCGCGTTTCCTACTCGGGGGAGTATCAGCGGACGACATTAAGTTTCATAATGTCATCGCGAGACTTGACAGCCGCACAGCTCAGTGTGTGCGGAGCCTGGTGCAGCAGCCACCCGCTGCTGGCAAATACGACGCGCTGAAAGCCACCCTCATCAGGAGCTTCGTGCCATCGCCCGAGGCAAGGGCCAGGCAACTACTGGACCTGCGCAACAGAGATGGACGCAGGCCGACTGTCCTCATGGAGGACATGCTACAGATGATCGGGACGGACAACGACGTGTTCCTCTTCAAGCACATCTTCCTGAGGACCCTCCCAGCGCACACGAGAGGTCCCCTGTCCAGCAGACGATGTGTGAACCAGCAGGACTTCCGCGAGCTGGCCCAGGAGGCGGAGCGGCTCCTCAACGCCTGCGACGAGCAAGAGACTTCCGTGGCAGCGGCAGACCTCGGTGCGACGGCCGGGGGCAGTGTGGAGCCAGAGGCAGCAGAAGCCACCCCAGCGACGACGGCGGCGGCGAGATCCCGAGGCAGGGGAGATGACAGCCTCTGCTATTACCATCGACGCTTCGCTGGGAAGGCGCACAGATGCATCCTGCCGTGCAGTTTCAAAAAGCGGGGAAACGACCGGGCCGGGAGTCGTTAGCAGCTTCCACTCTCGGCGAACGGAACAAGCTGCTTTATCTGACAGACGCGGGCTCCGGGCGGCAATTCCTCGTGGACACCGGAGCCCAGAGGAGCTTCATCACTGCGACTTATGCAGATCATGTGGCTGGACCCCGCGGAGACGGAGCAACAGCGGCCAACGGCTCCAGCATCAAGACATACGGAGAGAGAACCTTGTCTCTGTCCTTCCACGGCTGCACTTATGAGTGGAACTTCATCGTAGCGGCAGTGAGCTTCAATATGTTAGGTGCTGATTTTCTGTGTTCACATGGGTTGTTAGTTGATCTGACCAACAGACACCTAGTAAATGCACTCTCTTTCTGTTCTATCCCTTGTGCAGCTCGGGTGTCCCCGCCGCCAGTACAGACCAATGTCGCCGCAGCAGGTGGTAAGTTCCACACTCTCCTACACCAGTTTCCAGCACTCACAGTTCCCACTTTTTCAGCTAAGGTGGCGAAACACGGGGTGGAGCACTTCATAACCACGAGTGGCCCACCAGTTTTTGCTAAAGCTCGGCGGCTGGATGCAGCTAAGCTCTCCGTGGCACAGGAGGAGTTCGCCAACCTGGAAAGGTTGGGCATAGTCCGCCGCTCGAAGAGCGCCTGGGCTTCCCCCCTGCACATGGTACCTAAAGCTGACAGCTCGTGGAGACCTTGTGGTGATTACCGCAGGTTGAACAATGCCACAGCACAGGACCGCTACCCAATTCCGCATATCCAGGATTTTTCAGTGCACCTGTCAAAAGCGCGCATTTTTTCTAAAATAGACCTGGTCCGCGGTTATCATCAGGTACCGGTCCGACCAGAGGACATTCCCAAAACAGTGGTAATAACCCCGTTCGGACTTTTTGAGTTTTTACGCATGCCTTTTGGCCTTAAAGGCGCCACGCAAACCTTTCAACAGATGATGGACGCAGTGCTGCGCGACCTTCCGTTTGTTTTTGTCTACTTGGATGATATTTTAGTAGCCAGCGCCTCCGAGGAGGAACACGAAAAACACCTCACTACAGTTTTTCAAAAGTTGGAAGCACACGGGTTGATAATCAACCCGGCCAAGTGCCATTTTGGCGCAGCACAAATTGATTTTCTGGGGCACCGTGTCTCACCAGAGGGAGCAGTCCCTCTGCCGGCTAAAGTGTGCGCAGTGGCTGAGTTTCCCCAGCCACGGATGGTGAAAGCGTTGCAGGAATTTTTGGGGATGGTAAATTTTTATAACCGTTTCATACCCCGCGCAGCGCAACTCATGCAGCCGTTATACACCGCGCTTAAAAAACAGAAACCCGCCAATGTGATCGAATGGTCCCCGGAGCGGGAGCGCGCGTTCACAGAGGTAAAAAAAAGCACTCGCTGACGCAGCACTGCTGACGCACCCAGACCCGGCTGCTCGCATAGCGCTAACCACAGACGCGTCAGAGGTAGCAATAGGGGCCGTGGTAGAGCAGCAGGTCGCCGGAGTTTGGCAACCTCTTGCCTTTTTCAGCAGGTCCTTGCGCGAGGCTGAGCGGAAATACAGCGCATTTGACAGGGAACTCCTGGCGCTCCACTTGGCCATTCGCCGTTTCCAGTTCTGGCTGGAAGGGCGGCGTTTCACCGCATTTGTCGACCACAACCCGCTCACTTTTGCAATGTCCAAAACTTCAGAACTGTGGTCAGGGCGGCAGCAGAGACAGCTGGCCGCAATTTCAGAATTTACCACCGATATTCAGCATGTGACCGGTAAACTCAATGTGGTGGCAGACTGTCTGTCACGCGCGGTAACAGCACCCGTCCACGTGGAGCAGGAGTGCGCGGCCGCATACCCAGAGCGCGGTAACAGCGCGGACGCGCACGCGGCTTCGGTCCACGTGGGAATAGATTATGCAGCCATGGCAGCGGAGCAGAGCGAGGACGTGGACGTGCGCGCGCTCCTGTCTGGACCAACAGGGTTAAGGCTGGAGTACAAAACTTTACAAGCTGGTTCACCCTCTCTAATCTGCGATGTATCCACCGGGCGACTGCACCCGGTGGTACCGGCCATGTGGCGCCGTCGCATTTTTGACATCGTGCACTCCCTAGCGCACCCGGGAGTACGCGCTTCGGTGAAAATGGTGGCGGAGAAGTTTGTTTGGCCGAGCCTGCGCAAGCACGTGAAGGAGTGGGCTAAAGCCTGCATGGCTTGCCAGCGGGCCAAAATCCACAGGCACACCAAAGCACCCTTAGAACCGTTTCACATTCCGGCTAAGAGGTTCAATCATGTGCACGTGGACCTCGTGGGCCCCCTACCGCCATCACAAGGGTTCACACATCTCTTGACGATGGTGGACCGGACCACACGTTGGCCGGAAGTGGTCCCGTTAACATCGACCACAGCGGCAGAAGTGGCTTGCGCCTTTTTAACAGCCTGGGTAGCGCGTTTCAGGGTTCCGTCAGATATTACGTCCGATAGGGGACCTCAATTTGCATCGGAAATGTGGTCAGCAGTGACCAAAGGCTTAGGAGCGGCAGTACACCGCACTACCGCTTATCATCCCCAGGCCAACGGTTTACGCGAGCGTTTTCACAGGTCTTTGAAGGCAGCCCTCAGAGCGTCGCTAACGGACACAGATTGGGTAAACAAACTACCATGGGTTTTATTGGGGTTGCGTTCGGCACCCAAAGAGGACCTAGATGCCTCACCAGCAGAATTGGTTTTGGCGCAACCTCTCAGGCTGCCCGGCGAGTTCTTGCCAGACCATACGGCACCAGCCCCCCCCCCCCCCCCGGTCCGGGGACCTCTGAGTAACACGGGAGCATTTCTGCTCCCAGGCCCCGCTCATCACACTTTTACGCGTGTGTTCATGCCGAAAGCTTTACAAAACGCAGAGTTCGTTTTTGTCAGGCACGACGCTCAGCATCACAGCCTCCGCCCACCTTACGACGGTCCATTTCGAGTGCTGAAGACCGGGGAGAAATATTTTGTGCTAGATTTGGGGGGCAGGAGGGAGACGATCAGTATCGATAGATTAAAACCTGCTTTTGTGTTGCATAATGAGTCTGTATGGCCGGCGGGCACGCCTCGACGCAGCAGGCCTCCCAGGGGACGGGCCCCGGACCCCCCACAAGGGGCAAACAACCCTTCTCCCCCTCATTCCACAGATTCACAGCAGGACAGCAGATTCGGGAGAAGATTGAAGCCTAGACTACAGGCAGAGTGATGTGGTTTTTGATCAGACTGTTAGATTGTGCTGTAAGATTCTGCGGGGGAGGGGGGAAGAACGTATGCTGTATGACCATTACGATACTGTAATGTAACAGTGTACGCAACCCCATACACTGTAGGTGTATGTCCAGTTTTTCGTGTGGGAGGGGGAGTGATGTGGCGTCCATAATTGTAGCTTTATGTGACTCACATAGATGCATGCTTGAATTCAGCCTAGAGAGACTTTAAGCTGGCAATGTGGATTGACATGACACCTCAAGAGGACAATACGTCTGGACCACCTATGGCTCGGAAGAAAGGAGAGGATCGCCCGCGTCTGACCATCTGGGGTCAGACAGGAGAACAGAAGGACTCTGGAGTTTTATGATGCAAATGGAAGGATGTAACTGAATTGTGTGACTTGATTGTGTGACTTGATATGTGATGTATTATTGGAGGTGTGAGTATAAATGTATGAGAGTGACTTCGTTCTCTCTCTTATTACTCCGATCGAGAGAGAGAACGTAGGATGTGAGAGAATTAAAGCAGATACTGGAAAGACACCCAGTCTCGTCAATTCTTGACTCCTACACTGGTGACCTACACATGAATCTGAGCACGCTGAGGCTGGAAGAAGGCTTCATGTCGACATGGAAGAGCGGGGAGACATGCCCGCAGGGGCACAAGCCTGATTAAACTCCCCGAGTTTTGGCATGACAACCCGCACTCATGGTTCCAGCTCGTGGAGTCGCGTTTCCTACTCGGGGGAGTATCAGCGGACGACATTAAGTTTCATAATGTCATCGCGAGACTTGACAGCCGCACAGCTCAGTGTGTGCGGAGCCTGGTGCAGCAGCCACCCGCTGCTGGCAAATACGACGCGCTGAAAGCCACCCTCATCAGGAGCTTCGTGCCATCGCCCGAGGCAAGGGCCAGGCAACTACTGGACCTGCGCAACAGAGATGGACGCAGGCCGACTGTCCTCATGGAGGACATGCTACAGATGATCGGGACGGACAACGACGTGTTCCTCTTCAAGCACATCTTCCTGAGGACCCTCCCAGCGCACACGAGAGGTCCCCTGTCCAGCAGACGATGTGTGAACCAGCAGGACTTCCGCGAGCTGGTCCAGGAGGCGGAGCGGCTCCTCAACGCCTGCGACGAGCAAGAGACTTCCGTGGCAGCGGCAGACCTCGGTGCGACGGCCGGGGGCAGTGTGGAGCCAGAGGCAGCAGAAGCCACCCCAGCGACGACGGCGGCGGCGAGATCCCGAGGCAGGGGAGATGACAGCCTCTGCTATTACCATCGACGCTTCGCTGGGAAGGCGCACAGATGCATCCCGCCGTGCAGTTTCAAAAAGCGGGGAAACGACCGGGCCGGGAGTCGTTAGCAGCTTCCACTCTCGGCGAACGGAACAAGCTGCTTTATCTGACAGACGCGGGCTCCGGGCGGCAATTCCTCGTGGACACCGGAGCCCAGAGGAGCTTCATCACTGCGACTTATGCAGATCATGTGGCTGGACCCCGCGGAGACGGAGCAACAGCGGCCAACGGCTCCAGCATCAAGACATACGGAGAGAGAACCTTGTCTCTGTCCTTCCACGGCTGCACTTATGAGTGGAACTTCATCGTAGCGGCAGTGAGCTTCAATATGTTAGGTGCTGATTTTCTGTGTTCACATGGGTTGTTAGTTGATCTGACCAACAGACACCTAGTAAATGCACTCTCTTTCTGTTCTATCCCTTGTGCAGCTCGGGTGTCCCCGCCGCCAGTACAGACCAATGTCGCCGCAGCAGGTGGTAAGTTCCACACTCTCCTACACCAGTTTCCAGCACTCACAGTTCCCACTTTTTCAGCTAAGGTGGCGAAACACGGGGTGGAGCACTTCATAACCACGAGTGGCCCACCAGTTTTTGCTAAAGCTCGGCGGCTGGATGCAGCTAAGCTCTCCGTGGCACAGGAGGAGTTCGCCAACCTGGAAAGGTTGGGCATAGTCCGCCGCTCGAAGAGCGCCTGGGCTTCCCCCCTGCACATGGTACCTAAAGCTGACAGCTCGTGGAGACCTTGTGGTGATTACCGCAGGTTGAACAATGCCACAGCACAGGACCGCTACCCAATTCCGCATATCCAGGATTTTTCAGTGCACCTGTCAAAAGCGCGCATTTTTTCTAAAATAGACCTGGTCCGCGGTTATCATCAGGTACCGGTCCGACCAGAGGACATTCCCAAAACAGTGGTAATAACCCCGTTCGGACTTTTTGAGTTTTTACGCATGCCTTTTGGCCTTAAAGGCGCCACGCAAACCTTTCAACGGATGATGGACGCAGTGCTGCGCGACCTTCCGTTTGTTTTTGTCTACTTGGATGATATTTTAGTAGCCAGCGCCTCCGAGGAGGAACACGAAAAACACCTCACTACAGTTTTTCAAAAGTTGGAAGCACACGGGTTGATAATCAACCCGGCCAAGTGCCATTTTGGCGCAGCACAAATTGATTTTCTGGGGCACCGTGTCTCACCAGAGGGAGCAGTCCCTCTGCCGGCTAAAGTGTGCGCAGTGGCTGGGTTTCCCCAGCCACGGATGGTGAAAGCGTTGCAGGAATTTTTGGGGATGGTAAATTTTTATAACCGTTTCATACCCCGCGCAGCGCAACTCATGCAGCCGTTATACACCGCGCTTAAAAAACAGAAGCCCGCCAATGTGATCGAATGGTCCCCGGAGCGGGAGCGCACGTTCACAGAGGTAAAAAAAGCACTCGCTGACGCAGCACTGCTGACGCACCCAGACCCGGCTGCTCGCATAGCGCTAACCACAGACGCGTCAGAGGTAGCAATAGGGGCCGTGGTAGAGCAGCAGGTCGCCGGAGTTTGGCAACCTCTTGCCTTTTTCAGCAGGTCCTTGCGCGAGGCTGAGCGGAAATACAGCGCATTTGACAGGGAACTCCTGGCGCTCCACTTGGCCATTCGCCGTTTCCAGTTCTGGCTGGAAGGGCGGCGTTTCACCGCATTTGTCGACCACAACCCGCTCACTTTTGCAATGTCCAAAACTTCAGAACTGTGGTCAGGGCGGCAGCAGAGACAGCTGGCCGCAATTTCAGAATTTACCACCGATATTCAGCATGTGACCGGTAAACTCAATGTGGTGGCAGACTGTCTGTCACGCGCGGTAACAGCACCCGTCCACGTGGAGCAGGAGTGCGCGGCCGCATACCCAGAGCGCGGTAACAGCGCGGACGCGCACGCGGCTTCGGTCCACGTGGAAATAGATTATGCAGCCATGGCAGCGGAGCAGAGCGAGGACGTGGACGTGCGCGCGCTCCTGTCTGGACCAACAGGGTTAAGGCTGGAGCACAAAACTTTACAAGCTGGTTCACCCTCTCTAATCTGCGATGTATCCACCGGGCGACTGCACCCGGTGGTACCGGCCACGTGGCGCCGTCGCATTTTTGACATCGTGCACTCCCTAGCGCACCCGGGAGTACGCGCTTCGGTGAAAATGGTGGCGGAGAAGTTTGTTTGGCCGAGCCTGCGCAAGCACGTGAAGGAGTGGGCTAAAGCCTGCATGGCTTGCCAGCGGGCCAAAATCCACAGGCACACCAAAGCACCCTTAGAACCGTTTCACATTCCGGCTAAGAGGTTCAATCATGTGCACGTGGACCTCGTGGGCCCCCTACCGCCATCACAAGGGTTCACACATCTCTTGACGATGGTGGACCGGACCACACGTTGGCCGGAAGTGGTCCCGTTAACATCGACCACAGCGGCAGAAGTGGCTTGCGCCTTTTTAACAGCCTGGGTAGCGCGTTTCAGGGTTCCGTCAGATATTACGTCCGATAGGGGACCTCAATTTGCGTCGGAAATGTGGTCAGCAGTGACTAAAGGCTTAGGAGCGGCAGTACACCGCACTACCGCTTATCATCCCCAGGCCAACGGTTTACGCGAGCGTTTTCACAGGTCTTTGAAGGCAGCCCTCAGAGCGTCGCTAACGGACACAGATTGGGTAAACAAACTACCATGGGTTTTATTGGGGTTGCGTTCGGCACCCAAAGAGGACCTAGATGCCTCACCAGCAGAATTGGTTTTGGCGCAACCTCTCAGGCTGCCCGGCGAGTTCTTGCCAGACCATACGGCACCAGGCCCCCCCCCCCCCGGTCCGGGGACCTCTGAGTAACACGGGAGCATTTCTGCTCCCAGGCCCCGCTCATCACACTTTTACGCGTGTGTTCATGCCGAAAGCTTTACAAAACGCAGAGTTCGTTTTTGTCAGGCACGACGCTCAGCGTCACAGCCTCCGCCCACCTTACGACGGTCCATTTCGAGTGCTGAAGACCGGGGAGAAATATTTTGTGCTAGATTTGGGGGGCAGGAGGGAGACAATCAGTATCGATAGATTAAAACCTGCTTTTGTGTTGCATAATGAGTCTGTATGGCCGGCGGGCACGCCTCGACGCAGCAGGCCTCCCAGGGGACGGGCCCCGGACCCCCCACAAGGGGCAAACAACCCTTCTCCCCCTCATTCCACAGATTCACAGCAGGACAGCAGATTCGGGAGAAGATTGAAGCCTAGACTACAGGCAGAGTGATGTGGTTTTTGATCAGACTGTTAGATTGTGCTGTAAGATTCTGCGGGGGGGGGGGGGGGGAGAACGTATGCTGTATGATCATTATGATACTGTAGGTGTATGTCCAGTCTTTCGTGTGGGAGGGGGAGTGATGTGGCGTCCATAATTGTAGCTTTATGGGACTCACATAGATGCATGCTTGAATTCAGCCTAGAGAGACTTTAAGCTGGCAATGTGGACTGACATGACACCTCAAGAGGACAATACGTCTGGACCACCTATGGCTCGGAAGAAAGGAGAGGATCGCCCGCGTCTGACCATCTGGGGTCAGACAGGAGAACAGAAGGACTCTGGAGTTTTATGATGCAAATGGAAGGATGTAACTGAATTGTGTGACTTGATTGTGTGACTTGATATGTGATGTATTGTTGGAGGTGTGAGTATAAATGTATGAGAGTGACTTCGTTCTCTCTCTTATTACTCCGATCGAGAGAGAGAACGTAGGATGTGAGAGAATTAAAGCAGATACTGGAAAGACACCCAGTCTCGTCAATTCTTGACTCCTACAATAGTACTGAAACAGCCGTAGGGAAGGTCACTAATGACCTCCTTATCACATCTGATTCTGTACTTGTCCTTTTAGACCTTAGTGCAGCTTTTGATACTATCAACCATAATATTCTACTTGATAGATTAGAACACTATGTTGGACTTAATGGAACTTCATTGCAGTGGTTTAGATCTTATTTATCTGATAGGTTCCAGCTTATTTATGTCAATAATGAGTTTTCTTCCAACTCAAAGCTCAGTCATGGAGTTCCACAGGGATCTGTGCTAGGCCCTATTCTTTTTAGTTTATATATGCTTCCGTTAGGCAACATTATTAGAAAGCACTGTATACATTTTCATTGTTATGCAGATGACACACAATTATACCTGTCAATGAAGCAAGATGATAGTAATCAATTAGCCAAGTTAGATGCCTGTCTTAAGAAAATCAAAGCTTGGATGACTTGTAATTTCCTGCTATTAAATTCAGATAAGATTGAAGTCATTCTAGTTGGTCCAAAAAACCTTAGAAATACCTTTCCAAATCAAACTCTTAGTTTGGATGCAGTTACTCTTTCTCTGAATAGTTCTGTGAGGAACCTTGGAGTTATTTTTGATCAAGATCTGTTTTCCAATTCACATATTAAATTTGTTTCTAAGACTGCCTTCTATCATTTGCATAATATTGCCAAGATTAGGAGCATCTTATCTCAGAGTGATGCTGAGAAACTGATCCACGCTTTTGTTAGCTCTAGATTAGATTACACAACATTACAAAAATAATTTTTTTGTAAGTTGTCTGTATTTTTTCAACTGATTTAAGACAATTTTGCACCACTGAATCTGAAAATCACATCCGTTTGTCTCAATCGGGTCAAGTTTTTATGCTAAGTTGATTTTTACAAAATCTTCTGGTCGAAGCCATTTAATTCACCTGTAAAATAAATATACCAATTAGTCATAAATTGGCGCATGCAAACTCTTCAGAGTTCGAGAAATTTCAAGAAAGAAAAAAGAATTTTGCATCATATAAAGCGAAAATACCCATACATGTAAACAAAAATGTAAAAAAAAGTGGCCATAGTTCAAAAAGTTGACCTGATTGAGCAAAACAAATGTGATTTTTGGATTCAGCACATCAAAATTGTCCTAAATCAGCTAAAAAAAAACTTAGACAATAAATATGGTGTTGACCAGTGTTATTGTAACTCTTTATTACCAGGTTGTCATGACTGTAATTAACAATCAGCTCAGAGAGGGAGCAGGTGCATCTTCTCACTCAGGTGCATTGATGACCTGAGGAGAGATAAACGGGAAGGAGGGGGCGCGCTCTCGCCGCCCATGACAGGGCCCCCCCTTCTAGGAGTTCCTCCTAATGGCCCACAGGGCTTTTTGGGATGGGCTCGGTGGGTAGGCCCGGAGCATTTCCTTGTCCAGAACATGGGACATGGGAACCCAGGAGCCATAGCCCTCCCAATCAACCAAGTATTGCAGGCCCTGGCTTCAACGGTGAACATCCAGGATTCGATGAACCATGTAGGCGGTGTGGCCGCCGATCAACCGGGGTGGAGGAGGCGCCTTCGGGAGCGGGGGGAGGGTGGCAGAGGGGGCTGACCGAGAGAGGTTTAATGTGCGACACATGGAAGGTTGGGTTCACCTGTGGGGTCAGTGGTAGCTTTAGCTGTACTGAGGCATCGTTGACCATTCTGGAGATCATGTAAGGTCCTAAGAATCGAGGAGACAGTTTCTTGGACTTCACCTTCAGAGGAATCTCATTAGCTGCCAGCCAGACTTGCTGCCCCATGGCATACTTGGGGACAGGCACCCGTTTCCTGTTGACCATGGCCCAATTGCGCTCGGTAGAGCAGGCGAGGGCGGCGCGCGTGGACCTCCAGAGGTGCCGACAGCTGCGAGCATGGACCCCCACGGAGGGAACCGCAACCTCCCTCTCGGCCATAGGCAGCAGCGGGGGAGTATACCCCAATGATGCCTCAAAAGGGGTGAGTCCGGTAGCTGTGGAGACGGCAGAGTTCATGGCGTGTTCCACCCAGGTCAGGTGTGTGCTCCAGGCGGAAGGATTCTCGGCCGCTACACATCGGAGAGTGGCCTCCAAGGACTGGTTGGCATGCTCAGCTGCCCGTTGCTTTGGAGATGGTTGCCAGAGGAGAGGCTCACGGTGGTACCCAGAGTCCGGCAGAAGGCCCTCCAAACCTGGGACATGAACTGGGGACCCTGGTCAGATACAATGTCCAATGGGATGCTGTGGAGGTGGATCACGTGTTCGGTGAGCAGGGTGGCCCTGTCCAAAGCCAAGGGAAGTTTGGGGAGAGCCACCAGGTGCACAGCCTTGGAGAAGCGGTCCACAATAGTCAGGATGACTGTCTTTCCGTGGGAGGGGGGGGAAGTCCAGTCACAAAGTCCAGGGCGATGTGAGACCATGGGACGACCAGGGATGGGCAGGGGATAGAAGAGTCCAGCCGGGGGGGAGGAGTCCGATTTGCCCCGGACACAGGTCTGGCAGGCCCACACATATTCCTGCATGTCCCACCGCAGTGTGGGCCACCAGAACACTCGCGGAATTAGGTCAGTGGTGCGGGTGATCCCAGGGTGGCAGGCAAAGTGGCTGTGTGGCCCTACTGAATGACGTCACTGCGGAGAGCGTCCGGGACATACAGGCAGTTCCGGAGGCACCCTGCTGGTACAGGTTCCCGAGACTGGGCCTGACGGACCCTCCGCTCAATGTCCCACGTAAGGGCTCCAAGGACGCAGGAAGAGGGAAGAATGGGTTGGGGATGGGAAGGGGGCACTACCTCTTCAGAATCAAACTGGCACGATAGCGCGTCTGGTTTGGTATTCCGAGAGCCAGGCCAGTAGGTGATGGTGAAGTTGAACCACTGAAAAAACAGGGCCCAACGAGACCGCCTGGCATTGAGTCGGTGGGCCGACTGCAAATACTCTAGGTTTTTGTGGTCGGTCCACACGACAATGGGGTGAATAGCCCCCTCAAACCAGTGCCTCCATTCCTCCAACGTCAACTAAATGGCGAGCAGCTCTCTGTCCCCTACGTCGTAATTCCTCTCAGCTGGCGTAAGCCAACGAGAGAAAAACGCGCACGGGTGGAGCTTCTGGTCGGAGCTTCTGGTCGGAGGGTGTGTGCTGTGAGAGGACAGCGCCTACCCCCAAATCAGACACATCCACCTCGAGGACGAACTGGACCTGTATCGACCTAAGCCAAGATTGGTGTGCTAGTGAACAGCCCTTTGAATTTGGAAAAGGCCTGTTCAGCTGCCTCGGTCAAACGAAAGGGAACCTTAATGGAGGTCACTTGTGTTAAGGGCAGTGCTACCCCACTATAGTTCCGAATGAATCTGGGATAAAAGTTTGCAAACCCGAGGAAGCGTTGAAGCTCCCTGCAGGAGTGGGGAGTTGGCCAATCAAGCACTGTCCTCACCTTGGCCGGGTCAGCAATCAGTCTCCCTTCAGCCACTATGAAGCCCAAGAAGGTGGTGGAATTGGTGGAGAACTGACACTTCTCAGCCTTAACGTAGAGCTGGTTTTCCAAGAGCCATTGTAGGATGGCTCTCACATGGACCTCATGTTCTTCTGGCGAGCGGGAGAAAATCAACATATCATCCAAATAGATGAACACAAATTGATACAGCATATCATGGAGGACGTCATTAATAAGCCGTTGGAAGACGGCGGGGGCGTTGGTGAGCCCAAACGGCATCACCAAATATTCAAATTGCCCTTGGTGGGTTTTAAACGCCATCTTCCACTCGTCCCCCTCACAAATACGGATGAGATGGTAAGCGTTGTGCAAGTCTAATTTGGTGAACACCCGGCAGCACTGAAGGAGTTCAAACACGGAATTGATCAAGAGCAGGGGATATTTGTCCTTGACTGTAATAGCATTGAGTTCCAGGTAGTCGATACACAGGCACCGTGAGCCATCCTTCTTCCCCACGAAGAAGAACCCGGCCCTGAGAGGAGCCGAAGATGGCTGAATAAGGCCAGCGTTCAGCGATTCCTTAATATATTTCTCCATCGCCTCCCTCTCCGGACCAGAAATACTATAGAGCCGACTGGACGGAAGCCTCGCCCCCAGGATGAGGTCCACAGCACAGTCGTAAGAGTGATGAGGCAGAAGCGACAGCGCTCTCAACTTGCTGAAGACCTCTCCCAAATCGTAGTAAGCCTGGGGAACAAGGCTGAGGTCCGGCGGCTCGGCCGGAGGAAGAGAGACAGGGAGAGATGGTGAACATTCTGCTGAATGTAAACAATTTGCCAAACAGCATGGGCTCCAGGAGGAGATGGAACTTTGCCCCCAGTTTAAGATGGGGTTATGCTTCCGGAGCCACAAATAACCTAGGACCATCGGGGAAGATGAAATTGGGAGAACTAGGAACGAGAGTTCCTCCCGATGGCTCCCAGATAGAAGGATGGTGATCTGTGCCGTGCGTTCAGTGACTACCGCAACCCCCCAGCCAGATATGGTGGTAATTCTTTGGTGTTGGGGCAATTTGAGTATGGGAATACCCATGTCCCGAACAAACCAGGCCGACACGAAATTGCCTTCTGCCCCTGAATCCACTAACGTCATTGTCCTCCTCTCAACCCCAGGCAATTGCACGAGGGTCGAAATAGAGAAATTACCGGGGGGGAGTTAATTTGGTCCTGCCCGCCAGACCCCCCATGGTTACTGACGGGCCGCGTCTTTTGGCCGCTGGTGGCACTCGTCCCAACTGTGCTTCACCGAACCACAGTAAGTGCACACACTAGCCTCCTCCTTAGCCGGTCCTCATTGTCGGTCAACTGGTACCGACTGAGCTCCATTGGCTCCTTCGCACCCTCATGGTAGCGGTTGTCTAAACCAACGGCCTGGTCAATAAGACCATCAAGGGTGTCAGGAACCGCATAAACCGCCAAGTTGTCGCGGAGGTGAGTGTTCAAACTGTGGCTGAATGCGCTGTGTAAGGCAACTTCATTCCACCCCGAGTCCACCGCTTCGATCCGAAACTCCACTGAGTACTTGGCTGCTGGCTGAGCACCCTGGTGGAGAGTCATAAGGCGGCTCATGATGTTCCCTTGACTCTCTGTATGGTCAAACATGCGAGAGAAGGCGACCACAAATTGCTCAAATGTGTATACTCGCCCCTCAGGGTTGTCTGCCACGCCCCGAGCCCAATTAAGGGTTCGGTCCCATAGCAGTAGGGCAAAAAACTGAATTTTCGCAACATTCCCCGGGTACTCCCCCCCGACCTGCTCCAAATACATCCGCACCTGATGAAGAAACTCCTTACACTTCCCCACCTCCCCCGCATACAGGGCAGGAGTGGGAACGGAAGTGGTACGGCACACTGGAGGTTGAACAACAGGGGCAGGCTGAGGAGGAGGAGCCAGGGGAGTCACATTGGCCAAATGTTGCGTGACCATGCCCAATTGCTGCATCATAGTTTGCAGCTCCTGGGACATCATGGCTATCTGATGCTCAGTTGCATCTAAACAATCCAGAGCTGACTGTCCCGATGCTGCTGCACCTGCTGAGCTGAGATCAAGGCTGGCTCATTCTGTCATGATTGTAATTAACAATCAGCTCATGTACATGATGCAGCAACAAGCAAGAGCAATCAAACCACAACACATGTTTGAGATCTTTATTAAATGTCAAAATAGACGCACAGCTACTGAAACAGTCACTTGCCAGATGAAACAGCCTGTGGAGAGAAGACGAGAGCTGTAAATGGGGGAACAGAGTAAGGGAAAATGGGCTGGCCAAATTACCACTTACGTGAGCTCCAAGGGACAACCAGCAGGGCCCCAGCGGGGAATAGACGAACCAGCAGGGTGAAAGGAATGGAGCTGGTGGTGCCTGACCGGGTGGAGGTTGAGTGCCGTAGATTGGCGACGAGGTGGCAGGAGAGCATGCGCATTCCCAGAAACTCATCCGCACGATGGCAGCAACCTGAAGGGAGAAGAGAATAAACAGGTGAGTAACGTTTCCACCTGTGTGAACGATTATACTTGCTTGTCCTAATAGCGGGCAGTATACCCAGATGAGCCAGCGTTGAGTCACTGAAGAGTGCTTCCTTATCAACGCTGGCTGATGAGAGGGAGCAGGTGCATCTTCTCACTCAGGTGCATTGATGACCTGAGGAGAGATAAACAGGAAGGAGGGGGCGCGCTCTTGCCGCCCATTACACAGGTTGCCTTAAAACATCTTTAAGAAGTCTTTAGCTGATCCAAAATGCTGCAGCAAGAGTTTCAACAGGTACTAGAAAGAGAGATCATATCTCTCTGGTTCTGGCCTCCTTTCATTGGCTTTCCATAAAGTTTAGAATTAAGTTTAAAACCCTTCTTCTCACTTACAAAGCTCTAAATAATCAGGCCCCTTTTTATTTAGAAGATCTGATACTACCCTATTATTCTGACAGAGCACGGCAGGACGAGATGCATAACAGAGGTGCAGGACTGTCTATGGTGTTCGCATGAGGATATGCATCCTCCTCCGGTCTGCATGTTAATGTGCTGGGTGACAAGGGGAATTGTTGTGGGGGGGGGGGATTTGTGTGTTGATGCGAACAGTGACAAAGGGAATGGGAATGGCAAATGCATTTATGTTAATGCAGCACCACACGTCGCAGAGTGAGTTGTATGCTATAAAAGGAGAGGTGCCCGCGACCTGTTTTTTTATGCTTGTGATTCTTGTGAATGTGAGAGAGAGATTAATAAAGTCTGCTCTTCACTGGACCACCTCGCCTGATTATTCCTCTCTCCACACTATATAAATAAAGTTGAATTGAACTGAATTGAATTTTCCTGTACTCTGACCTATCAGCAGTGTATCAAATTCATTTGTGTGTCACTGAGCGTTATCTGATGACAAGAAGAACCATCATCCAAAATACTAACATGATATGTCATAGTTGCATCTCACCCTACTCTAAATTGTATTATTTACTAAAATATAAGCAAAAGTAGGCCTAGTCACAAAAAATAATTTGGATAAAGAAAGTATCACTGAAAAAGTTAACCCCTTAACATTCTAGACAATTTCCCTAAATTTAAAACATGCAAAAAAAAAATCAAATTCTTTCTTCACTGAGTGCCAGTAGAAAATTTTAAACATCCCGCTGGTGAAACACCGCAATTTTAAGAGGTTAAGTTTGCAACATTTTTCTCCTCAATGTGCAGTTTTTTTTCTCAAAAATTTGCAACTTTTTTTCTTGTAGATAAGAAACATTTCTTTTAACCCCTTAGCATTCCAGCCAATTTCCCTAAATGTGACACACATAAAGAAAATCAAATTCTTTCTTCACTGGTGGTAGTGCCTGTGGTCTTATGAAACCAGAGGCGTGGTCAGTGTCGGCGTGATGACGCGGCCGCTCGGTGACATCATCACGCCGAGCATATAAATGTAAAGGATGGCCATACTACAGTCTCTCTTTGGCTCGACCTCCCAACCGACAACACTGTACCACCATTAAGGTTTTATGTAATAAAGTTTGTGTTTCCAGCAAGACGCTCTCTGTCGGTTCCTTCCATGTTTTCCAGACAAAACAGTCTTATTCCATTCTTATTACCCCAGGCTACACAGCGACTGTAAGCAGTGAGGTCAGCCCTCTGGCCATGCTGAGTACCAAGCTAAAAGGCAAAAAGTACCTACAACCTCTTGGTTATGGTTGGATGGTCAACCACTCTGGTCTACTGAAAAAGTTACTTGAGCAGTAACGCTCATCAATTTGAGCTTTTTTCTTCATGTTTTCTTCATTTTTTCATTTTTTTTTCTTCAATTTCACATGGATAGTGGTTATTGGTTGTTTTGGGGGTTTTTTTTCGTCTGTTCCTCTAGACCAGGGGTCTGCAACCTGCGGCTCTGGGGCCACTGAGGCTCCCTGAGATAAGGAGAAAAAAATAAATTTTCAAGAAAAGAAGCAATAAATTTCAGCCCAGTCTCATCAAAAAAAACATCAAATTGCATGTTTTGTCACTCAGAGAAATCGTACACAGACACATAAAAAAGACTTTTCACACGCAGTGGATACGTGGCGTTTACAGCTTGAAGAAAGGTGTCTAACAGCTCAATGTTAGTCAGTTTGTGTTCCTGTCACTTTTATTGTCTTTCACCATCTAGCAACCAACCCACACCTTAAACCCTAACCCTAACCTGACAGGAATCTTTCATTAGTGGAGTGAAAAACATTCATTCATTCATTCATTCATTCATTCATTCATTCATCTTCTTCCGCTTAATCCTTACTAAGAAAAAAAAAATGAACAAAAAAGTTACTCACAGATGAAAATGGAACTGCTTTCTGATCGCCCAGTAGTGTACTCCGAAGTGGACTGCACAGGGTATCCGCCTTATTAACGGAGATTCCAAATCAAAGGGAGTGAACGGTCTTCAGTTCAAAGGGAAGTGAAAACGGAGCAGGGAAGAAGAGAACAACGGTACATCACTTCACCGGAAGTTGATAAGAAAATTACCCATAAGCCATTGCGCCTACTATTGTTGCTTACGTTATTAACAAGCTAAACTGATGTTGGTTATTGTTTATATCAACTGATAGTAATAAAAATATATTTGTACTAATATTTTATTTAAGAAATATAAATTATCCACCATAGTATCAGTACATGTCCATGGTTACCGTGGCAACGCATGGAGGAGGTAGCCGACGGTAACAGGGTGTTTCACATGGAGAAATTTTGTGAAGGGCAGTTAACTTCACTGATATTCCCTGAGAACGGAGCAGGGAGTAGGGAGTACAGTTGAAGTAACTGTGGATTGGAACGTAGTTTTGGACTCGAACGCGTGTGTTTTTACTGTATGTCATTGCTTGGGAAACCAAAGTAAAGGAGGCGCTGTTGTGCACATGCGCAGTGAGGACTGTTTAGGAGTGTTTTGCGCAGTGAGTGAAGGCATGGACTCGGGGACTCAGCTTGTAAATACGAGCTGAGGCCTGTTATTTTTTGATTTAACATGCAAATGTAT
The DNA here is from genome assembly GCA_020510985.1 of Pholidichthys leucotaenia. Taxonomy (NCBI): domain Eukaryota; kingdom Metazoa; phylum Chordata; class Actinopteri; order Cichliformes; family Pholidichthyidae; genus Pholidichthys; species Pholidichthys leucotaenia. The sequence goes on along the minus strand of CM035840.1, from coordinate 310,974,993 downwards.
GATTTTAGAGGGGTGAAAACATTCATTAGATACATTTTTTACTGAGACTGGGTTGATAAATTTAAAAGACAAAAGGTTGTACTCTCAGAAATGAGAAAACCTGAGTTTTTTTTTTTTTTTTAAATCTCACAAATTTCGGGAAAATTTTTGCAATTTTCTCAGAGAAAAAATTCTCAGAAAAACATCACAGATTTATTGGAAAAGGTTGGAGTTTTGTGTGAAAAATGTAATAAATTTGTGTAAGGAAGGCTGCAGTTTTACCCATGAAAAATATAATAAATGTATGAGAATAGCTTAAAATTTATGCCAAAAATACTCACAATTTAGGGAAAATGTTGCAATTTTATAAATCCCACAAACTGGCAAGAAAAAAGTCACAGATTTACCAGAAAAAGCTACAATTTTATCAGAAAATAATTGCAAATTTACATGAAAAAGACATCCTTTATACCTGAAAAATGTCCAATAGCACAATCTTATGAGAAAAGCAGAAGATTATGCCAAAAAACTTCAAAATTTATGAAACCAGTTTATAACTTTAATGGTGAGAATGTCAAATTTACATGGAAAAAGTCTTCAGTTTTACACAATAAAGGTATTAAATTTGCAAAGAAAAATATTACAAATTTAGGAAAAACCAAAACCAAAACAAATTTTGAAAGATAAAAAACACCCACACAATTTTACAAGAAACATATTTTGCAAATAATCAAAAAATTACCAGACAAAGTAGCAATTGTGTGAGAAAAAGGTAACAAATTTACAATTTTAAAAAAGGGCTGCAAATTTATGAGAAAAAAAACCCTGATGTTGTGAGGCCAGATTGTAACTATAACTCTGCTGTTTTACTGTAGTTTTCAGGCTCAGATTTTTTTTTAATTTTTTTTTTGCAGCTCAGTGCAGATTTTTTATACAAAAAAATCACAGCAGCTCTTTGTATAACATAGGTTGCCGACCCCTGCTCTAGACAATGGCCCATGTTTATTCTTTATTTGTTTGTTGAAAATAGATTTTTCCGTCATTTTAAAAGAGTTTGAATTTTTCTCCAATAAAAAAAAAATGGAACCTCCAACCACAGTCTTGCACAAGGCCTCCAAAAAGCTAGAACCGACCCTGGATTTCATGTACTGATACTGAGAGCTTGGACCCTACTTTCTTTTGTTTATGGTGAACTGAAAATCATCAAACCAAAAACAATGTGGCGATCAAAGCTGCAAAACTAATAAATGCAGACTGAAGGCTTCGCTACCCTGTATAGAGAAAGAAAAAAATATACATCTGGATGTAGAAAACAGTGTAAACCACAGAAGCATGCTTTGCATAACTGTTTGCTGTAACCTTCAGTGTTTGTAAGTATTATCATTAAGTGGCAGCAGAGGGAGGGAAGCTGTTTTTCATTTTTCCAGATCCTTTTCCCTCCAGCTTTGAGACAGGTCAACAGTGACGTGCGAGCCTTCAATTCCGCCACCTTCAGCTCATCGCAACTCATCATGTAGTGAGCCGGCTGTGTTTCTGACATTCATCACAGGGGGATGTCATGCAAACATGGATTTAACCTGTCGTCCTGTCTCATCAGTGCTCTGAAGAGGCCTCCGATGAAGTGTTCTCCTGGTGACTCAAGTTAAATTCTTGGCAGTGAATCAGTGAATGGAAGCAGCAGGGCTGTTTCTAGCAAGGCTGTGTTTAAGGGCCCCTGCTTTTGGAATGGAGGAAGAGTTCAAACCCTTAAATTGAAAGAAGCAACCATTAAAAATAAACAAGTCATTAGATGCATGGAAATAAAACATAATATAGAAAAAAATACATTTAAAGAGCATTCATACAAATGTTGCAAATTCCAAGAAAAAGTTACAAATTTAGCACAAAAAAGTTGCAGTTTTTTTAGTCACTTATCTGCAAGAAAAAAGTTGGAAATCTGTGAGAAAATTTGCAAATTTACCAGAAAAAATGTTGCATATTTACAAGTAAAAAGTTACAAATTTAACAGGGGAAAAAAATGCTTATTTAGAAGAAAAAAATCACAAATTTATGAGAAAAAAGTGGCAAATTTACAAGTAAAAACTTGCAAATTTAAAGAAAAGTTGCACGGTGTGGGGAGCGTGGAATAAAGAGACTGAATTGTGTTTTAGTCCAGTTTATTCCAACATTCATTTCCCCAGCCTGCTCTCTCCAATAAGCAGGAAGACAAGAGGCTGAGCCACATCAGAGTTTCACATTTATACCTTTTCTCATACAGACTTCTCACACACAGGGGGGGATCACATATCCCCGTCAAAACCCTTTATTGACATTTCTCCCCCCTCCAGTCTTCCGTCTTCTACCTGCGTCCTGGAGGTCAGGAAGAACTTCGTTCGCACCCCTGTCCTCTCTCGTTGTCCTCCGCAGGTGGTCCGGACTTACTGTCCTCTTCGTCGTGAGGTCAATCCACATATGTGCTGTCAGCATCTCTCTTATGTTTAACATACGTATGCACAAATACACCCCTTTTATGTCTAAACATATGTATGCACAAATACACAGCCACAACCTCCCCCCCAAACAATGAAGAATGGACGATACAAAAAAAATCTGCGAACATGTTACTTTTAACAGTACAACCAACATCAAACACTCAGTCTGTGCGCCGTCTGGGCTTCAACCGTCTCCCGAATCTGCTGTAAGCCGGTCCCGCCTTGCCTGCGGCGCCCTTCTGCCCAGGCTCTGTTGACTGAGGAAGAGAGTGGTTATTTGACCTCTGCGGGGCCTCCGAGACGCTCCCCCTGGGGGGTCTGCCGCGTCGAGGCGCCCTCGCGACCGATACAGACTCGTCCTTCATGACAAAAGCAGGTTTCAGTCTGTCAATACTAACTGTCTCCTTTCTGTCTCCCAAATCTAGCACAAAATGCTTATCCCCTGTCTCCAGCACTCTATATGGCCCGTCATATGGCGGTTTGAGTGTTGATCTTAGTGCCTCGTGCCTGACAAAAACGAACTCAGCATTTTTTAAAGCTTTGGGAACAAAAACGCGCGGAAAAGCGTGATGCACAGGGCCCGAGAGCACGTCCGCTCCCGTGCCGACTAGCGGCCCAAGAGCAGGGAGGGGGGGCGGCTCCGGGTGCTCTGGTAAAAACTCGCCTGGCAGCCTGAGAGGTTGTGCGAACACTAGCTCCGCTGGGGAGGCATCTAAGTCCTCCTTGGGCGCAGAACGCAACCCTAATAAAACCCATGGTAGTTTGTTTACCCAATCTGCATCCGTGAGTGCCGCTCTGAGTGCTGCCTTCAAAGACCTATGAAAGCGCTCGCATAAACCATTAGCCTGAGGGTGATAAGCCGTAGTGCAGTGAATTTTGGCTCCCAAGCCGTTGGCCATCGCTGGCCAAAGCTCAGAGACGAATTGAGGCCCTCTATCGGACGTAATATCCGACGGAACGCCGAAACGCGCTACCCAAGCCGTTAAAAAAACGCGAGCCACCTCCGCGGCCGTGGTCGTCGCCAGCGGGACCACTTCCGGCCAACGTGTGGTTCGGTCCACCATTGTCAAAAGATGTGTGAACCCCTGTGACGCTGGTAGGGGGCCCACGAGGTCAACATGCACGTGGTCGAACCTTCTGGCCGGAATGCGAAACGGTTCTAACGGGGCTCTTGTGTGCTTGTGGATTTTGGCCCGTTGACAGGACATGCAGGCCTTTGCCCACTCCTTCACGTGCTTGCGCAGGCTCGGCCAAACAAACTTTTCCGCTACCATTTTCACCGAAGCGCGCACCCCCAGGTGCGCCAGCGAGTGGACCGAGTCAAAAACACGGCGGCGCCACGCAGCCGGAACCACCGGGCGTGGGCGCCCAGTCGACACATCGCAAATTAGGGGGGGCATACCGGTTTGTAAACACTTGCTCTCCAGCCTTAACCCTGTTGGTCCAGACTGGAGCGCGCGCACGTCTGCATCCGCACCCTGCTCTGCTGCCATGGCTGCATAATCTATACCTACGTGCACCGGGGCTGCGCGCGCTCCCGCGCCGCCGCTCTGCAGCGCGGTCGCGGCGGGCTGGTCCACCTCTGCGCGTGCCGGTGCCGTGACCGCGCGCGAGAGGCAGTCTGCCACCACATTGAGTTTACCCGCTACGTGCCGAATGTCAGTGGTAAATTCCGAAATTGCAGACAGCTGCCTCTGCTGCCTGCCTGACCACGGATCTGAAATTTTGGACATGGCGTATGTGAGCGGCTTGTGGTCCACGAAAGCAGTGAAACGCCGTCCTTCCAGCCAGAACTGGAAATGACGAATAGCCAAATGCAGCGCCAACAGCTCCCTGTCGAACGCGCTGTATTTTCGCTCGGCCACGCTTAAGGATTTGCTGAAAAAAGCCAACAGCTGCCAAACTCCGGCAACCTTCTGCTCTATAACGGCCCCTATGGCCACATCTGATGCGTCTGTCGTTAGCGCGATGCGTGCCGCTGGGTCAGGGTGAGCCAGGAGCGCAGCGTCAGCCAAGGCTTTTTTCACCTCTGTGAACGCGCGCTCCAGCTCTGGGGACCATCCAACAGCATTGGTTGGCTTTTGTTTCCTGAGCGCGGCATATAACGGCTGCATGAGTTGTGCTGCGTGGGGCAGGAAACGGTTATAAAAATTCACCATCCCCAAAAATTCCTGCAATGATTTGACCATTTGTGGTCAGGGAAATTCTGTCACTGCGCGCACTTTATCCGGTAACGGAACCGCCCCCTCTGGGGAGACGCGGTGGCCCAAAAAATCGATCTGCACGACGCCGAACTGGCACTTGGCTGGATTAATTATTAAGCCGTGCTCTCCCAACCTCCCAAAAACCACAGTGAGGTGCTTTTCGTGTTCTTCCTCTGAAGTACTGGCGACCAATATGTCATCGAGGTACACAAACACGAAAGGGAGATCGCGTAACACGGCGTCCATCATCCGTTGGAATGTTTGCGGCGCCCCTTTAAGACCAAACGGCATGCGTAGAAATTCAAAAAGTCCAAACGGGGTTATTACCGCTGTTTTAGGAATGTCCTCCGGCCGGACTGGAACTTGATGGTAGCCGCGAACCAGGTCTATTTTGGAAAAAATGCGCGCCCCCGCCAGATGTATTGAAAAATCCTGGATGTGTGGGATGGGGTAACGATCGTGTGCCGTGGCATTGTTCAGCCGGCGGTAATCGCCGCACGGTCTCCAGGAGCCATCAGCTTTCGGGACCATATGCAGCGGCGAAGCACATGGGCTTTTCGAACGGTGAAGGATGCCCAGCCTCTCTAGGCTGGCGAACTCCTCGCGCGCTATAGAGAGCTTGGCAGCATCTAAGCGCCGAGCTTTCGCAAAGACGGGGGGGCCAGATGTAGTTATAAAGTGCTCCACCTCGTGTTTTGCGACCGTTGCCGAGAAAGTGGGTACCGTGAGTGCTGGAAACCGGGTGAGGAGTGTGTGGAACTTACCACCTGCTGCGGCGACGCTGGTCTGTACTGGTGGCGGGGACACTCGAGCTGAACAGGGGAGAGAGTAAAAAGAGAGTGCATTTACCAGCCGCCTATTGGCAAGATCAACTAACAGACCGTGTGAGCACAGAAAATCAGCGCCTAACATGTTGAAACTCACCGCCGCTATGACAAAAGTCCATTCATATGTGCGGCCATGTAAGCATAAAGACAAAGTCTTTTTCCCGTAGGTGCTGATGCTCGAGCCGTTTGCCGCCGTTGCTCCGCTACCACGGGGTCCAGCCAACCGCTCAGCATATGTCAGGGTGATGAAACTCACTTGGGCTCCGGTGTCTATAAGGAAATCCAGTCCGGAGCTCGCATCTGTGATGTAGAGCAGCTTGCTGCTTTCACCGAGAGTCGAAGCTGCTAACGACCCTCGGTCTTACCGTTTCCCGAACTCCTGAAGCTGCAGGGCGGCACACACCTGCGTGCCCTCTCGGCGAACCTCCGATGATAAAAGCAGAGATCCTCTCCTCCGCTGCATCGGGGCCGCGCCTCTGCCACTGAACCATCACATCCACCGCGTCGAGGCCGCGCCACTGCCATTGTTGGTAAGCTTGGATCTGCTGCCTCCGGCTCCCCGCTGCTGTGGGTTGCCGCTGCGGTCGTCTGCTCGCCACAGGCGTCCAGGATCCTGTCTGCCTCCTGGGCCAGCTCCCGGAAATCTTCCTGGGTCTGACAACATACACCGGCCAGCGTCCCTCTCATGTGCGCCGGGAGGTTGGTGAGGAAGATGTACTGGAAAAGGAAGTCGTCGTTGTCTGACCCCCTCAGCTGTAGCATATCCTCCATCAGGGCGCTTGGCCTGTGTCCTCCCTGGTCGAGCAAAGCCAGGAGCCTCCTAGCCCTCACTTCGGCCGAGGGCGTGAAAAACTTGATGAGGGTAGCTTTCAACCTGCCGTATCTGTCGGTGGTGGGCGGCTGCTGCACCAAGCTCTGCACGCACCGAGCCGTGCGGTTATCCAGCTTAGCGATGACATGGTGGAACTTAGTGTCATCCACCGTTACTCCTGCGAGCGCGAACTGTGACTCCGCTTGTAGGAACCACAACCGTGGATTGTCCTGCCAGAATTCTGGCAGCTTGACGGCTACGGCGCTCGCCAGGGCAGACTCCAGCGAGTCTGGAACGCGGAGACCTTCTCCAGGCATTCTCTACGTCGATAGGTCACCAATGTGGGGAGCGTGGAATAAAGAGACTGAATTGTGTTTTATTCCAGTTTATTCCAACATTCATTTCCCCAGCCTGCTCTCTCCAATAAGCAGGAAGACAAGAGGCTGAGCCACATCAGAGTTTCACATTTATACCTTTTCTCATACAGACTTCTCACACACAGGGGGGATCACATATCCCCGTCAAAACCCTTTATTGACATTTCTCCCCCCTCCAGTCTTCCGTCTTCTACCTGCGTCCTGGAGGTCAGGGAGAACTTCGTTCGCACCCCTGTCCTCTCTCGTTGTCCTCCGCAGGTGGTCCGGACTTACTGTCCTCTTCGTCGTGAGGTCAATCCACATATGTGCTGTCAGCATCTCTCTTATGTTTAACATACGTATGCACAAATACACCCCTTTTATGTCTAAACATATGTATGCACAAATACACAGCTACACACGGCATATTTAAGAAAAAGGTAACATTTATCAGAAAAAGTTACAAATTTACAAGAAAAAAGTTGCAAATTTACAAAAAATGTCACAAACTTACCAGACAAAAATATGCAGTTTTACAAGAAAACAGTTGTGAAAATCTGGAAAATTAATGAAAAAGTAGAAAATATGAATAAAAATTGCAATTTTAAAAGAAAAAAGTTGCAAATTTGCAAGAAAAAAGTTATAAATCTACATGAAAAAAGTAGCAAAATTATGAAAAAAAATCACAAATTTATGAGAAAAAAATCTTGCAATTTTAAAAGACAAAAGTCACAATTTTTTAGATAAAACTTACAACTTTACAAGAAAAAAGTTGCAAATGTACAAGAAAAAAGTCACAAATTCATGTGGAAAAAGTTACAAGTTTACAAGTGCAAACTTGCAAAGTTAAAAGAAAAAAGTTGCAAATAAAAAAGTAGCAAATTTATGCAATTATTTATGCAATTACAAGGAAAAAAGTCAAATTTATCTGAAAAAGTTGCAAATTTATAAGAAAAAAGTCACAAATGTACATGAAAAATGTAGCAAATTTATGAGAAATTTTTTTTTGCAAAAATACAAGAGAAAAGTCAATTTTTTTTACATGAAACTTACAAATTAAAAAGAAAAAGATGCAAATCTACTTGGAAAAAGTAGCAAATTTATGAAAAAAGTCACAAATGTATGAGAAAAAAGCTTGCATCATTAAAAGAAAAGTCACAAATTTATGTGGAAAAAACTTGCAAATTTGCAAGAAAAAGTCAGAAATTTACATGAAAAAGTAACAAATGTATGAGAAAAAAAGATTTATGAGAAAAAAGTTGAAGGTAATTTTAATTCCCCCCCCCAAAAATGCTGAGGGTAAATTTGTAGTTTCGGGGTCCTCTAGTGGCTGAGGGGGCCGTAGCATTTGCATACTCTGCTTTATAGCCAGAGACGGCCGTGGGAAGCTAACACTGGTAGCTTAAAGAAAGTACCATCTTACACCTGCCTCATTCTTGCTTTTTTCCTCCGTCCTTCATTCTTTTGTGCCACGGTTGCCACTTATTTGGAACGTCTAAGACCATCTTTTCTGTTCCCAGACAGCTGGAGGGAGTTTCTGGCTGCTTTGCCGATTGAGCCAGCGGGGGGAGTGAGAAGCAGATGGTCCAGTTCTCATGTCACCCTGTCTGTTTGGCAGAGACAGTGGGGAGCAAGTGGAGGATTTACTCGCATGCCCTCGTTATATGTGTGCACATACAGATGCACACACAAATGGGCTCCATAGTCAGAGAAAGATGTGTTGACAGCTTCAACGTGTATTTTTTCCCCCATTTACATTGGAGACAACCACTTGAGTCTTTTCACTCTCATCCAAGGGTGCAGCAGTAGAAACAATAGGAGCAGAGTTCTGTGCAACACATCCAACCAGTGTAAATGTTAAAGAGCCCCTATTATGCTGTTTGGGGTTTCCCCTTTATTTTAGGATAAGGGATAAGGACCTGCACTTATATAGCGCTTTTCTAGTCTCAAAGACCACTCAAAGCGCTTCACTAGTACTAACCCTCTATTCCAAGGGCCTATAGGAGACAGATATCTAGGGACAATTTAGAACAACCATTTAACCTATCATGCATGTCTTTGGATTGTGGAAGGAAACCGGAGCCCCTGGAGTAAACCCACGCAGCACAGGGAGAACATGCAAACTCCACACAGAAAGGTTCCTACCCCTGCCAGCCTGGGGATTCAAATCTGGAACCTTCTAGCTGTTGGGCAACAGTGCTAACCACTGCACCACCATGCTGCCCAGTGGGTTTAATGGGCTATGTAGCAGTTGTGTGACATTATATTCTCTGCAAACGCTGACAGCCTAAAATATTATGGTCTGAGCTAAGAACACAGGTCACACTCACAGTATGCCTAACCACCCTGATTACCTGCAGCTGCTCCTCATTAGCACACCTGCTCTGATTACTGCTGGGGTATGAAGACCTCCAGTTCTCCTCAGTTCCTCATGGGATTGCCTTGGCTCAACAGTTCTCTGAAGCTCATGGTTTTCCTGCTCCCTGCCTCTCATGTGCCTGCCTCTGTGTTCTCACCTTCCTAAAGACCCCTTCCCCGGACTCCTGCGCATGCCTGCAATGATCTCTTTCAGTGTACCCCGCCCGGGTGTACTCAAAGATAATATTTATAAGTTAAGGTACTATGTTGTTCCTTGTTCACTGTGTATTAATGAAATCTACAGGTCACAACTGACAGTACTGACCTATAGGAAACCCTGATGTTAACTGATGTTAACATTGTGGATTAAAATGAAAACAAAGGCCTTTCAGGTAACTCAAAATTCAGTTAATGAATATAGTTGAATCAGTTTTGCATACAGCATATTTCACATTCATAAAATCAAGGTGCTAAATACAAGTGCCTAACCCTTAAAAAACTAAAATTATAAAAGTGACACTCTGGCAAAAATCAAGTTTTTTCTCTTGTTAACATGTTTGTAACATGCTTCTTGTGATTTACAAGACATCACAAGCAAAATCATTCCAAACTCCCAAGTATGTCTTTTTCTGCTGTGAATGACTGCTTAAGCTCCACCACCATCACCCCCAAAAGAGCAGATTTGGACAGTTTGGAGCTAGTCAGTATTCCTGCTTAGACCCCGCACTGAGACAGCACTGAGACCCCGACTTGGCTCTCCTGGGAAAGAGGGAGGAGCTGAGGAGCAAGCTCAGCTTTTCACAAGTTGGGAAAGATGGCAGATGGGGGGGGGGGGGGGTGGAGGCTGAAAAGTTCATAGTTGTCAAATTTGACCAAATGTGGTTTATTTTTCAACCGCAGGGATCCAAGTGCTGAAACACCATGGAAGAAGTGTGTGGACGGAACAGGAGACTGAGTTGAAAAATAAACCACATTTGTTCAAATTTGACCACTATGAACTTTTCATCCCCGCGTACGTATTGTTTTTGGCTGTGAGCAAGAAATCCTCTTTTAAATTACATGTCTTAGCCACAGACATGAAAATATGAAAGGAATGATTAATTTTATTTGGAGAAACCTCAGTGGCCCTACTAAAATACCGGAGAGGACACAGGTTTGCAACCTGCATGCCGGGGGAGATGGCCCTGGTTTGCGTGGCGCAACGGCTGGGGCGAGTATCATTGTAGGTGAACCTGCGGAAGGATCATTCTTGGTGGAGCAGAGAGGCAGCTGCTGCCTGGCTGGAGGGCTCCCGCCACCTCGCCTGGAACTTCCACCGGTGCCCCCTGCCAGCTGCCTCGCCTCTCCCCGGAGTGAGCTGGGGAGAACACTCCAAAGGAACTGAGCACTCCTCGGCTCCTTCCTCTTCCCCCGAAGGAGCAGTCTCTGGTTACACACTCACTGTGGATCGCCTCACTGAGGGCCGGCAAGCAGTTCACCTCGGAGCAACCCTCAGCGAGGGGCGCTCCGAAGGAAGGAGGCCGAAGAGTGCCTCGGAGGTGAGCCGGCTGGAGGGCACACCGGCCCAAGGTGAACTGCTCACCAGCCTCCAGCGAGGCAATTCATGGTGGGTGGGTAACCAGAGACCAGTGGGAAGCCTTTAAGCCTCCATGCTGGGCCAGGCAGCGACTCTTCCGTGGGTTCACCTACAACGGTACTTCCTCAGGTTAGATCACCTTCTCAGAGCCTTGAACAATATCCTCATCTTCTTCCAGCTACTGGCAGGCAGGAGTATGGGTTGAGCTAATCAGAATATTCATAGATCCGAGCATACAGTGCATCCAAAAAGTATTCACAGCGCTTCACTTTTCCACTTTTTATGTTACAGCCTTATTCCAAAAGGGATTAAATTCATTTTTTTCCTCAAAATTCTGCACACAATACCCCATTATGACAATGTGAAAAAAAGTTGGGTTTTTTTTTTAGTTTTTGCAAATTTATTAAAAATAAAAAACTAAGAAATCACGTTACATAAGTATTCACAGCCTTTGCTCAATAATTTGTTGATGCACCTTTGGCAGCAATTACAGCCTCAGGTCTTTTTGAATATGATGTCACAAGCTTGGCACACCTATCTTTGAGCAGTTTCACCATTCCTCTTTGCAGTACCTTTCAAGGTCCATCAGGTTGGATGGGAAGCATCGGTGCACAGCCATTTTCAGATCTCTCCAGAGATGTTCAATTGGATTCAAGTTTGGGCTCTGGCTGAGCCACTCAAAGACATTCACACAGTTGTCCTGAAGCCACTCCTTTAATGTCTTGGCTGTGTGCTTAGGGTCGCTGTCCTGCTGAAAGATAAACTGTCGCACCAGGCTGAGGTCAACAGCCCTCTGGAGCAGGTTTTCATCCAGGATGTCTCTGTACATTGCTGCATTCATCTTTTCCTCTATCCTGAACGGTGCCTGGTTTCCTCCAAACATGACGCCTGGCATTCACACCAAAGAGTTCAATCTTTGTCTCATCAGACCAGAGAATTTTGTTTCTCATGGTCTGAGAGTCCTTCAGGTGCCTTTTGGCAAACTCCAGGTGGGCTGCCATGTGCCTTTTACTAAGGTGTGGCTTCCGTCTGGCCACTCTACCATACAGGCCTGATTGGTGGATTGCTGCAGAGATGGTTGTCCTTTTGGAAGGTTCTCCTCTCTCCACAGAGGAATGCTGGAGCTCTGACAGAGTGACCATCGGGTTCTTGGTCACCTCCCTGACTAAGGCCCTTCTCCCCCGATCGCTCAGTTTAGACAGTCAGCCAGCTCTTGGAAGAGTCCTGGTGGTTCCAAACTTATTCCATTTACGGATGATGGAGACCACTGTGCTCATTGAGACCTTCAAAGCAACAGAAATTTTTCTGTACCCTTCCCCAGATTTGTGCCTCGAGACAACACTGTCTCAGAGGTCCACAGACAATTCCTTTGACTTCATGCTTGGTTTGTGCTCTGACATGCACTGTCAACTGTGGGACCTTATATAGACAGGTGTGTGCCTTTCCAAATCCTGTCCAATCAACTGAATTTACCACAGGTGGACTCCAGTTAAGCTGTAGAAACATCTCAAGGATGATCAGTGGAAACAGGATGCACCTGAGCTCAATTTTAAGCTTCATGGCAAAGGCTGTGAATACTTATGTACATGTGATTTCTAGTTTTTTATTTTTAATAAATTTGCAAAAATCTCAAAAAAAAAACTTTTTTCATGTTGTCATTATGGGGTATTGTGTGTATTGTGTGGCTGTAACATAAGAAAATGTGGAAAAAGTGAAGCGCTGTGAATACATTCTGGATGCACTGTACTTCAGTAGGTCAAAGGCATAAAAACTCTTTCCAAGCCATTCTAAGGCAATGAAAGTTTTTTTGTGTATAAAAAGCCACAATATACTATTTTGGGCAAAACACATGCCGGATTGGGTCTTTAAATAAATACTAGGTTAAAGTTGGGCAGCTCAGTGGAGCAGTGGTTAGCACTGTGGTAGCACAGTAAGATTTAATCCCACCCCTGACCATCGTGGGTTCAATCCCACCCCTGACTATTGGTGACCTTTCTATGTGAAGTTTGCATGTTCTCCCTGTGTCTGTGTGGGTTTTCTCCGGGTACTCCAGTTTCCTCCCATAGGCCAAAGACATGCAGGTTAGGTTAATCAGCATCAACTTGGGATTCTAAATTGTCCCTAGGTATGAATGAAGTTCTATATTCTTGTCAAAACATGACTGCAATAAATAATCCATCCATCTTCTTCCACTTAATCCTTTTCGGGTCACGTGGGGGTGGGGCTGGAGCCTATCCCAGCATCTTTGGGCGAGAGGCAGGGTACACCCTGGACAGATCGCCAGTCCATCACAGGGCCAACACAGAGAGACAGACAACCATTCACTCTCACAGTCATACCTAAGGACAATTTAAAATCCCCAGTTTGATGACAATTAACCTAACTCTGCATGTTTTTGGGATGTGGGAGGAAACCGAAGAAATCCCGGAGTAAACCCACGCAGACAACATGCAAACTTCACACAGATCACTGTTGGTCGGGGGCTGGGATCGAGCCCAGGATCCCCCGGCCAAGGGTGAGTTGCTGTGCTGCCACAGTGCTAACCACTGTGCCGCCGCACTGCAGCAATAAATAATATTGAATAGAAATACAATTTTTGTTCGAATTTCCTCCACCTAGCAAAAAAAAGTGGGCTGGTCTTTTTTATGTTTGAGAATGAGGCACAGACAGCGAGCATGAACTACACTCTCCTTTATTCAATACACAACTGAAATATATTGTTCTGTTAACTATTTAATGTTAAAGTTAAAGTGGAATATTATTTATATTCTTAATTAATTTTGAATAACCCGTTGTAATGTTGTGTTGGGTTCACCTTGAAATCGGTATGGTTCGGAGCCGAAGGTGACTAACTGTAAACAGGAAGTCAGTCGGAGTATTGAGGAAAAGTCCGTTGTGTGTGTTTTACCGCCTCAGTCAACTCCAGCAGCAGTCACATACATCCTCTGCCTTTGGTAGCATCGTGGGTATGTATTTACTGTTGTTGTTTGTGTGCATTCCTAGACGGTTTATTAAGGTTACGTTGGGTTTAATAACTTTAGACGCTAAAGTGGTTTTCCCGCGATTTACGATTTACGCTAGCAACGGCCGTTGTATTGGTCGGAGGACGTTGGTAGGTAATTTGGAGGGAAACAATTTACTATGGCGGCGGGAGTTGTTGTAAATATAGTTTTATATCGTATTTAAGTTAAAAGTAAGCAATTTATGTATTTTCATTGTAATGTCTGTATGAAGGTCAAGGAGTGATTGTGCCTTGTATTATGTGTTACAGTTTCACACTTTCCTTGTGTCATTAAACCTGTGGACTGAGAGCTGTGTCTTCAGAGTCTTGATGTGAGGAAGGAGTTTAGCTGACTGTCCAATCAGCAGAGGCAGTACAGTGAAACCACGGCTTCCTAGCGGGCATGATAACGTGAACGTGCTGGCAGACAGTGAGTAGATCATCGTCACACTCGACCAGTAAACGGTCAACACATAAGTGTCTATTCAGAAGTACGCTTGCAACTGTGCTAGTCAGAAAAAACAGCCATGTCAAAGATACACTCACACGCTCCTTCTGCGCACTCCAGTGTGTCATCTACAGAGTCTGCTGCAGCCAAAGCAAGAGCACAAGCAGAAGCAGCAAAAGCTCGCTTTTCCTACGCTGAAGAAGAAATAAGCCTAAAACTAGAAAAAGCTAAGTTGGAAGCATCAATGCAAATTCTACAATATAAGAAAGAGAGTGCTGCAGCTGTTGCTGAAGCAGAAGTGCTGGAAGCTGCAGTTGTCAGTGGTGAAAGACGAAGTCGAGAGTTTGTATTATTAGATTCTGCCTCCTTGACAGCCACACAACGCACTCAACAGTATGTTGCTGACCAAGCCAAAGTGTTGGAGACAGAACACCAGCTATGTGTAGATGATGCCTCAATAAAATCAGACTCACACCCCAGTCCACAGCGGGTTCAGATATATAAGGATGAAAATGTTTGTGACCCACGACAAGTGAAATTTGAAAGCAGCAATATTACTCCAACACAGCACTCCAGATTTCAAAATGACTATTGTGGTACATTTCCCCCATCTTATCCTGTACCTCCTAATTCCAACCATAACAGCTCCACTCCAAATGACTTTGTGAGGTACCTTGCACGCCGTGAGCTTGTGTCTACAGGCTTACTTCAATTTAGTGATAAGCCTGAGAATTACAGAGCTTGGAAACGCTCATTTCTGTCTGCAATCAGCGGCTTAGATCTAACAGCAAGTGAAGAGATGGACCTTCTTTTAAAGTGGCTCGGCAAGGAGTCAAAAGAACATGTTGAGCAGCTCAGAGTAATTCACATCAATCATCCGGAAGCAGGCCTGAATATGATTTGGGATAGACTTGAGCAAACTTACGGCTCGCCAGAGGCAGTAGAGGACGCTCTTTTCAAACGCATCGACACTTTTCCAAAGATAGGAAACCGAGATTACGCCAAACTGATTAAGTTGAGTGATCTTCTGATGGAACTTCTATCAGCAAAGGATGAAGGAGACTTACTTGGTCTCTCCTTCCTCGACACGGCAAGAGGTGTCAACCCAATTGTGCAGAAACTCCCCTTTCGTCTGCAGGAAAAGTGGGCTTCAGCTGGTGCATCTTATAAGCGACAAAAGCACGTGCCTTATCCTCCCTTTGCCTTTTTTGTAAAATTCATTAGCCAGGAAGCTAGCATTGCCAATGACCCAAGCTTCAACTCCATCACTCAGACAGACACTGTTCCCAGGGCTGAAAAGTTAGCATGGCAGCCAAACAAACATCAAAGAGTCTCAGTCTGCAAAACCGAGATATCCAACAGAGGTAGTTCTGATTCTATTGACTCCTCATTAAAATCTGATGGCTGTGATAAAATGTGTCCTATTCATGGGAAACCACACCCTTTAAGTAAATGTCGTGCTTTCAGAGAAAAATCCATTGAAGATCGTAAGATGTTTTTGAAAGAGAACAATCTGTGTTTTAAATGTTGTTCATCTTCATCGCACATCGCTAAAAACTGCAAAGCCAAAGTTCAGTGTTCTGAGTGCAAGAGCGAAAAACATAACTCAGCCTTACATCCAGGACCCGCACCCTGGACAGAAGTGAAGGATCCCGATCCAGAGCATGGCGGGGAGGAGGTCGAAACTGTGCCTCAACCTCAATCTGATATTACGAACAAATGCACAAAGGTCTGCGGTGGAGATCTGACAGACAGATCCTGTTCCAAAGTATGCCTCGTGAAAGTATATCCAGCCGGTCACAGAGACAAAGCAGTGAAGCTCTATGCAATTCTGGACGAGCAGAGCAACAGGTCACTGGTTCGTTCACAGTTCTTCGACGTGTTTGGTGACACAAGTCCAAGTGCTCCTTACACACTGAGAACATGCGCAGGAAGGAAGGAATCATCAAGAAGGAGGGCAAGCGGCTATGAAGTGGAATCTCTGGATGGGACAGTCCGCATTCCATTACCCAGCCTCATAGAGTGCAACGACATTCCCGACAACAGAGACGAGATTCCAACCCCTGAGGTTGCTCTTCATCATACACATCTAAAGACAATGGCGCACTTCATCCCAGATATGGACCCAAATGCCCAGATCATGCTTCTCCTCGGTCGGGACATTATCAGAGTGCATAAAGTTCGCAAACAGGTGAACGGCTCACACAACCAGCCCTATGCACAGAAATTAGATCTAGGGTGGGTTGTTGTAGGCAATGTGTGTCTCGGCAGCGTCCATAGACCATCAGTAATCAACGCCTTCTACACAAACACCACAGAGCTACGACGGCCATCTCTCTTCGAACCATGCCCTAATGTGTTCTGTGTTAAGGAAAAATACAGCACCGACCAGGTCACAAACCACCCACCAGCATATTCTGTGGAGGAAGCTACCTGTGACATTGATCATCTTGGGTGCAGTGTGTTCAAGAGGACTAGAGAGGATAATCAAGTTGCGCTTTCAATTCAAGATGCTTCATTCATGAAAATAATGAATAATGGACTACAGAGAGACTCAAACAACAGCTGTGTAGCTCTATTGCCCTTTAAGAATCCACGTCGGCAGCTTCCCAACAACAGGCCTCAGGCACTGAGCCGCCTCGTGTCCCTCACGCGAAATTTCGAGAGGAAGCCAGAAATGAAGGAACACTTCCTTAGCTTCATGGGACAGATGTTTTGAAAATGGTCATGCTGAGTTAGCCCCTCCCCTCAATGAGGAAGAAGAACGATGGTATTTGCCAACATTTGGTGTGTACCATCCTAAGAAACCAAAAAAGATTAGAGTGGTTTTTGATTCCAGTGCCCGATTCAATGGTGTGTCACTCAATGATGTGCTGTTGACTGGACCTGACCTGAACAACACGTTACTAGGTGTACTGATCCGCTTCAGAAAAGAAGCTGTTGCATTCACAGCGGACATTGAACAAATGTTCTATTCCTTTTTGGTTAGAGAAGAAGATAGGAACTTCTTGAGGTTTCTCTGGTTCCGTGATAACGATCTCTCCAAAGCTGTTGTTGACTATCGCATGACTGTCCGTGTCTTCGGAAATAGCCCTTCCCCTGCAGTGGCTATTCACGGCTTGCACCAGTCCGTTCAGGTCAGCGAGTTTCACATTGACCCTGACATAAAGCACTTTGTAATGCGAGACTTTTACGTAGACGATGGACTGAAGTCTCTGCCCACAGTCAAAGCTGCTGTCGACTTACTAAAAAAGACACAGGAAGTCCTCTCCAAGTCGAACCTGAGGCTACATAAGATTGCAGCAAACAATAAAGAGGTCATGGAAGCCTTTCCATCTAAGGACCATGCGAGTGACCTTAAAGACCTTGACCTCAGTGCAGACAAAGTGCCAACGCAACACAGTCTTGGACTCAATTGGAACCTCCAAACAGATTGCTTTGTCTTCGTCGTCTCTGATGAGATAAAACCTTACACTCGCCGAGGTGTCTTATCCACCATCAACAGTCTCTATGACCCTCTTGGGTTTGTAGCACCGGTTACTATCCAAGGCAAGGCTATTCTTAGGGAACTCACTGTTGAGAATGGTGACTGGGATGCGCCATTACCTCGAGAAATGGAGGAAGTCTGGACTTCCTGGAGAGCTTCTCTAAAAGAGTTGTCAAACCTGTCAATCTCCAGGCCCTACACTGAAACTTCACCATCAGCAGCTGTCAGCAGGGAATTATGTGTCTTCTCTGATGCCTCAACGAAAGCAATCGCCGCAGCAGCATATCTCAAAGTCACGGACACTGCTGGAAATAATCATGTCGGGTTTGTTATGGGAAAGGCCAAGCTGGCCCCCCGTCCAGAGCACACAATCCCGAGACTAGAGCTTTGCGCAGCAGTACTTGCTGTTGAGTTAGCTGACCTGATCTCATCAGAACTTGATCTCCATCTCGATGCAGTGACATATTACACAGACAGCAAAGTGGTTCTGGGTTACATCTGCAATGAAACCAGACGCTTTTATGTGTATATAAATAACCGGGTCCAGCGTATTCGAAGATCCTCCAGTCCACATCAGTGGCGCTATGTAGCCACAAACCAGAACCCTGCAGATCATGCAACGCGTTCTGTCGCTGCAGGCCTGTTAAGCAACACTAACTGGTTTAGTGGACCTAGTTTTTTGTACAAGCCAGAGCAAGATGTCCCCGAAAGTACCTATGACCTTGTGGACTCAAGTTCAGATCCAGACATCCGTCCTCTAGTGTCCACTTTAAGCACTGCAACTGCATCCAAGCAGCTTGGTTCCCAAAGATTTGCCAAGTTCTCTTCATGGAAGTCACTGACTCGTGCCATCGCACACCTGAAACACATAGCTCGTTGTTTCAACACAACCATGATGAATAACTCTTGCAAAGGCTGGCATCTCTGCAAGGCAGAATTTAACGTTGAGGAACTCAACCAAGCCTCAGCTATCATCATTCAAACGGTGCAGGAAGAGGTTTACAATGAGGACATCAAATGTATCAGAATGCACAAAAAGATCCCTAAAAACAGTCCCCTCAAAAATCTGGATCCGTTTGTCGACACACACGGCCTGCTAAGAGTTGGAGGTCGTCTTCACCATTCAGGTCTTGATCAGAGCGAGAAGACTTCTTTGATCATTCCAGGCAACCATCATATTGCAACCTTACTCATTCAGCAGTATCATGAATAGGGGTGGGTTCAAAAGATCAATATATCGATATGGATCGATACACGTTTGACTGAGCCGATATCGATCCACAAAATCCGCGGATCGATCTTTTAATATTAATATGTTTTAATATAATATTTTTATGTTTGTGAACGTCTGCTGAGTATAATCGGGTCGAAACCGGGTCAGTGAGCCAGGAACAACGGCCGAGAACCATAAACAACCGATGCGCTAACGGAGCTAGCAAGCTAACCGATATGCTAGTTCTTCTTCTGTGGTGTTAAAACGGTTCTCATCCGGCAAGAGTTTCCTGCCGCGCGTGCTCTTTCGTGTTTACACGAGCGGAGATAATAACGTGCGTCTCTTAATTTAGCAACAAAAGTCACCGTAAAGACTGTCCTCAACAGCTTTTGAATATTTTTCATAAATAAAACTTCTGTGTTCCCTGCGGCGCGTGCACACGTCTTTTGTGTTTACATGACGCGGAGTTAATAACGTGCGTCTCTTAATTTAGCAGCAAAAGTCACCGTCTGTCCGTCTGACTGTCCTCAACAGCTTCTTAATATTTTTCATAAAGCGGGGATAAATGGACTTTTACTCCATGCAGCGCTGTGTTGGAACATCAAGTTGACGACTGATAAACGGAAAATGCGCGGAGACTGAAACCCGTGAAGCAGAGACTTGGAGCTGCTGAGACTGTAAGTATAATATTTGTTTGTTTTAACGTTTGTGTCGTCAATTAATAATTTATCCGGCATGAGGATGGTTTCTTTTACAAACTATGGACACAGAGAGAACTGTTGGTTAAGCGCTGTGAATAAATGCAGAATTAAGGTATATTTTATGAGATTATGGACTTCTGCCACTTAAGAGATGTGAAGAGAATAAATCACAATAAAATTAATAAAGGCTGCAGTACAACAAGCTATTTTTACTCAGTAGAACTAAA
This sequence comes from Pholidichthys leucotaenia, assembly GCA_020510985.1. Taxonomy (NCBI): domain Eukaryota; kingdom Metazoa; phylum Chordata; class Actinopteri; order Cichliformes; family Pholidichthyidae; genus Pholidichthys; species Pholidichthys leucotaenia. The sequence continues at coordinate 310,955,334 of CM035840.1, read as the reverse complement.
GTGAAATGAACAAACCTCCTCAGGAAATGAACTGAAACCCTTTTCCAACATTGAAAGTTAATTTGTAGTTAAAATATAAAAAAAAACCCTAAATTATTAAACCCTACTGTGGTGTGGGGATCTAAAAATGTGAATGTTAATTTTACTGTGAAATCTATTCTTTTTATCTGCCTTCAGATGTGTGAAGATTGGAAGCTTCATCCTCACGGAGACCTTCTGAAGGTCAGAGGTTGTCAGTGGAGGAACCATCCCTGCTTCATGTGGATTTCAGCACAGAAGAAGACCTTCAAGATTCAAGGAGGTACTGCCATCATTTTCTTCACACTAACATGCATTCAATGCAGTTTAGTTGTTGTAATGACAAATTCTTTTATTTCTTTTTTTAAAGTTCTCAGCAAGAACACAATATTGGTCTTTTTTTTTTTTTTACAATTTTACTGAGCATTTAATTCTAAATAAATCACTGTTTAACAAGAAATTTTTGGCAATCCTGTACTTTTCTTGTGGTGTTACATAGAATAGCATCACTGTAAACTATGGAAAAAGCAGCTGCTTTAAAATTTGTACTTCCTCACACAACTTTGAGTGCAAAAAAACTCTAAAAGTGCCATAACTTTTTGGAAAAGCTCCCACAAATCCAGGCTTTTTGGGCCACAACAATCACAAAAACAGCTGACAAAATCCTGGAGGGACTGAAATACAATGAGATTATGAATGCATGGTTCATGCATTGAATTTGTTTACTTACTCTGGGTGGTGAACTTGACACGACACATCCTTTGCACTAAAGAAAGCACCTGTGAGCACTTTATGAAATGATAAGTTAAATAATAAAAAGTGCATTATTGTAACTGATTTTGGGTCAGTTCTATATGTGATAATTTATATATTAACAAAGTTAGAAGATTCTTGGTACAATTTGCAGCATTAGGTCTCAAAGATTTTTGTTTCATGGGAAGTAAAATGGCTATTAAAATGGTAATTCCCCAGATCGAATCGGGATTGAATCGGAATCGAATCGAATCGATTCAGAATCTCAAGAATCGGAATCGAATCGATTCTGGAAATTAGGGATCGTTCCCAGCCCTAATCATGAACAGGTCCACCATCAAGGGCGTTTCTTTACGGAAGGAGCTGTCCGTTCAGCTGGCTTTTGGATAGTCGGCAGCAAGAGGAAGGTGAGCAGCATCATTCACCGATGTGTAACATGCAGACGACTCAGAGCCCCAACTAGTAGCCAAAAGATGGCCAGTCTCCCACCAGACCGCCTTTCATCAGATCCTCCCTTCACAAACGTCGGGCTCGACGTATTTGGCCCTTGGAGCGTTTCTTCACGCCGGACTAGAGGAAGCCTCTCACAAAGCAAACGGTGGGCTGTGACTTTTACATGTATGAGCGTAAGAGCCGTTCATATTGAAGTCATAGAATCCCTCGACACATCCAGCTTCATCAATGCATTAAGACGGTTTCTAGCTGTGAGAGGACCGGCCAAAAGCATTCGTTCAGACAGAGGCACAAACCTTGTAGGTGCATGTAAGGCTTTGAAGATACCTTCTAACATCAACTACAAAAGTGTGAAATCTTACCTGTCGGACCAAGGATGTTCTTGGACTTTCAATCCTCCACATGCCTCCCATTTCGGTGGAGCGTGGGAAAGAATGATTGGTCTCGCTAGGAAGATTCTGGACTCCATGTTCCTCCAGCTGAAGGACAAACTTACCCATGAAGTTTTGGTAACCTTCATGGCAGAAGTAGCAGCCATCATTAATGCTCGGCCTCTTGTTCCTGTGACAACCGACCCTGACGAGTCATTCATACTCTCACCAGCTGCTCTTCTAATACAAAAGGTGAACTCTTTTCCCGCTCCTGCAGGAGAGTTTGGGCCTTCAGACCTCTACAAGCGCCAGTGGAGACAGGTTCAGCACCTGTCCAACACCTTCTGGGATAGATGGCGTAAGCAATTCCTTCCAACACTTCAAGCACGTAGGAAGTGGCAGTCACCTCATCCAAACATTGAACCAAAGAGCGTTGTTCTCCTCAAGGACAGCCAAGTACCAAGGAATGAATGGCCACTTGGTCTGGTAACACAGGCCTTCCATAGCGAAGATGGGAAAGTCCGTCAGGTGGAAGTAAAGGTCATCAAGCCAGGAAAAGAAACTTTGTTTGTGAGACCTGTTACAGAAATAGTACTTCTTCTTCCCCCAGATGCCTAAGTGGACTAGATAGGCAAGACGGACTAAGGGCGGTGGCGTAGAATCATGCCAGGCGGGGAGTGTTCTGTTAACTATTTAATGATAAAGTTAAAGTGGAATATTATTTATATTCTTAATTAATTTTGAATAACCCGTTGCAATGTTGTGTTGGGTTCACCTTGAAATCGGCATGGTTCGGAGCCAAAGGTGACTAACTGTAAACAGGAAGTCAGTCGGAGTATTGAGAAAAAGTCCGTTGTGTGTGTTTTACCGCCTCAGTCAACTCCAGCAGCAGTCACATACATCCTCTGCCTTTGGTAGCATCGTGGGTATGTATTTACTGTTGTTGTTTGTGTGCATTCCTAGACGGTTTATTAAGGTTACGTTGGGTTTAATAACTTTAGACGCTAAAGTGGTTTTCCTGCGATTTACGCTAGCAACGGCCGTTGTATTGGTCGGAGGACATTGGTAGGTAATTTGGAGGGAAACAATTTACTATGGTGGCGGGAGTTGTTGTAAATATAGTTTTATATCGTATTTAAGTTAAAAGTAAGCAATTTATGTATTTTCATTGTAATGTCTGTATGAAGGTCAAGGAGTGATTGTGCCTTGTATTATGTGTTACAGTTTCACACTTTCCTTGTGTCATTAAACCTGTGGACTGAGAGCTGTGTCTTCAGAGTCTTGATGTGAGGAAGGAGTTTAGCTGACTGTCCAATCAGCAGAGGCAGTACAATATACAAAAGGGTAGCTTCGTATCGTGCCCCAGCTAGTTTGCCATGTGATGACATCACCTACGGTAAGCCACCATGTCCAAACACCACATTTACCCCCCTCCCCCCCCCCACCCACCACCCCCTGAAAACCCAAAGAACTATGTACAGTTACCTGGGCACCCGAGTGGACTACCGGTATGCCCGCGGGACCAAATGGGTTATTCTGCCACTGTTATTGGTCCCATCCTGGCTACACTTAAGATTCCATTATTTAGTTACAAAGTCCCTAACGTAGTGGGGTCTCTGTTGGACCTGGGCAGAGCGGCATTCGGGTCGCACCACCATCGCCGACTCCAGCAAACATTCATCGGGGGTTGTGGGTCTTGTGTCGTCGAAATCCCAGCCTGGTCTTGTCGTGTACATGACTGTCTCCTGGTCCAGGGCCAAAGTCAGTGTCACTTTTCTGAGGCGGCTGGCATGCTGTCGTGACCCATCAGCAAGATGAAAAGTGGCTGGACCCTACTGCGCTGTGATCTGCATTGGCGTTGTCCAAAACGGCTGCAACTTGTGGGCACGGTTGGGATGTCGGATCCGAACCCAGTCCAGCACTGTGAGTCTGGATTCCCTCGCCCTGCGCTTCTTGTCGAACCTTGGCTTCATCCGTTGTTGTTGTTCAACCATCAACCACCCCTCTAGGTGAGGGCATCTCCGGCGGTGTAGCAGCCGCTGCGGGGTGTAGTCAGTCCAGGGGAGGGCTCATCTTGCATCCCAGCATCAGTAATACCAGGGAGCTGCCTGTTGTGGTGTGAGGTGTTGCTCTATAATGTAGTAGGGTGCTCTGTAGTGCAGCTGAAAATGGAAACCCATCCTCCAGATGTGCCCTGAGACCGTTCTTGAGGTTCTGGTTGAATCTCTCCACCACCCCCCACCACCCCCCACCCGTTCACCTGAGGGTAGTAGAAGGCAGTTTTTATATGTTTGATGCTTGGCCTCATCTCCAATGGAGATGAAGCTGAGTACAGAGGGCTTATCCAGGACTTCGTGGACTGGTGCCATCGGAACTGCCTCCAGATCAACGCGAGGAAAACTAAGGAGCTGGTGGTGGACTGCCGCAGGCATGGGCAGCCCCTCACAGTACCAGTAAATATACAGGGAACAGACATCGAGATGGTGACATCCTATAAGTACCTGGGTATTCATCTGAACAATAAACTAGACTGGTCACACAATACTGATGCACTCTACAAGAAGGGACAGCGCAGGCTGTTCCTGCTGAGGAGACTCAGGTCTTTTGGTGTACAAGGGGCGCTGCTGAAGTCATTCTATGACACGGTGGTGGCATCAGCCATCACTTTTGGAGTGGTCTGCTGGGGCAGTGGCATTACTGCAGCAGATAGGAAGAGACTGAACAAACTGATTAAGAAAGCTAGCTCTGTCCTGGGGCAGCGCCTTGATCCGATGGAGGAGATAGGAGAGAGAAGGACGGTGGCTAAACTGTCATCTCTGCTGGAGTCCGAGTTCCACCCTATGCAGGACATACTGAATGCACTGAGGAGCTCATTTAGCAGCAGACTACATCATCCCAGGTGCACAACCGAGAGGTTTCGTAGGTCCTTCCTACCAACGGCTGTCAGACTGTACAACCTAAGCAGGGCTGCTCGCAGAGATAGCAAAAAGACGTAACAAACTAATAGTTTTTTGAATGCAAAAGATGCAATAGACTTACACAATGGTCCTCTCCGGCATACAACTAGGAACATACCGGTCGCTATGGAGGGTGAGAATATGTATGGGCACATAATCATACCATGTAGGATAACTAAGTAGACGGTTATGCTGTTTCATTCCATCTAGCAACAATGCTCTGCACTGTGTGTGTTTATATATTTGCATATTTATTCCATCTAGCTACAATGCTCCGTACTGTGGGTGTTTATATATTTATATATCTACATATTATTCCATCTAGCTACATTGCTCCGCACTGTGTGTGTTTATATACTTGCATATTTATTCCACCTAGCTGCAATGCTCCGTACTGTGGGTGTTTATATATTTACATATTTATTCCATCTAGCTACAATGCTCTGCACTGTGTGTTCATATATTCATATATTTATTCCATCCAGCTACAATGCTCTGCACTGTGTGTCTGTGTGTGTGTGTATATATATATATTTTATAGTAATACGTACATATGTTTATTAGCTGCTCTTGCTTGCTTGTTTTTTTTTCTTGCCTTCTGATTGTTGCTCTGAGTGTTGCTATCCCTGTGCTGTTGCAATCCTGGAATTTCCCCGTTGTGGGACTAATAAAGGCTTATCTTATCTTATCTTATCTTAAAATCCGCCAAGGTGAACTGTGATCCATTGTCCATTGTGATTGTGTCCGGCACACCCCAGCGGGTGAAAAGGGAGGTGAGGAAGTCGGTGACTACATCGGCGGTGACTGAGCCAGAGGGCCACACCTCAGGCCATTTCAAGTGGAGGTTGTAGGCCACTAATAGAAAGTGTAGGTGCTGGGGGTCACTATGCAGTTCACTGCATATGTCCAATTGGACATGTTTCCACAGGGCTGATGGCCATGGCACGGGTTACAGGGGTGGAGGTGGTGGCATGCCAGTTTTTCCGCTGGCCAAGCAGGGCACACAGTGTTTCACCATGACCTCCATGTCCTTGTCAATCCCTGGCCACCATACTGAGCCTCTACAACGTTGTTTAACCCTGGCAATGCCCAGGTGACCCTCGCATAGCATTGTCAGGATGCGGCCCTTGAGTGCCTCCAGAATCACCGTGCAGTGCCCATTTGCCATGCAGACGTTGTTCCAGCATGATAAATCGTTCTTGACTCTGTGGAATGGTGCCAATTCCCCCAGCACCTTGGCCAACCAGCCTTCGTGCATGAATGCGCGCAGCTGGGTCAGCGTCGGGTCCTGTTCATATACCTCCTGGAGCTCTTGTAGGGGTATAGCATTTTGGAGTGGCCCATGTACAGCAGCATGTGAATCACTTCTTGTTCCAGGGGGTCTCAGTCGCTGTTTGGAGTGGGGTTAGGTGTGGTCTGGGACAGGAGGTCAGCCACCACATTTTCTCTGCCCGGTGTGAATTGGATGTTAAAATTGTACATCTGTAGTCTTTCTGTCCACCTGTAAACACGCAGGGGTCCTTACCCTGATGTTTCTAACAGTGCCGTGAGAGCTCTGTGGTCTGTTCGTAGCATGAAGCATCATCCATATAGGTACATGTGCCAGCGTTGCACGCCCAAACACAAACCAGTGCCTCCCTCTCTCCCACTGAGTACTTCTGCTTGGCCGAGGTGAGCGACCTCAAGGCAAACGCCACTGGGCACTCAGTTTCTTCTTGTAGTTCCTTCTTGTAGTTCTCAGTTCCTTCTTTTAATAATTTTAGGTCTATGTTTTTTATAATGGGGGCAATGTTTTTATAAATGGGGCACTGACTGGAGAGCACTTTTGAATTTTGTTGTACCTGTGACAATGACAATTAAAGATCTATCTATCTATCTAGTTGTGATAAAATGGCTACCACTGCTGTGTTGGAAGCATCACACACCACAAACCTAGGGTTTTGTGGGTCAAAGTGGGTGAGTACTAGTGGGGAGGTGAGCCATATCTTTAATTCACCATACCATACCCAGGTTGCATCCTGCTTTAGGAGGGCTCGTAATGGGTCTATTGTCTCTGAGCATCGAGGGGTAAAAACGCTCGTAAAAATTCACTATGCCTAAGAAGCACAAAGCTGCACAGGACATGATGTTTCAGGCAGCTGCAGAATCGCCTCAATGTTTGAGCGCAGGGGACTCAGACCCTTGGCAGAAAGGCGGAAACCCACGAACATGACGGTTGTTGCTCCAAAAATGCACTTCTCCCCGTTGAGTGTGAAGCTGTGTTTTGCTAGTACCTCCAAGACTTTATCAAGGTGGGCCTTGTGGGAGGCCGCTGTTGCGCTGTGCATCACAGTGTCATCCAAGTACACCACCACCCCTGGGAGACCGGCTAAGATAGGAGCCATGATCTTTTGAAAACAGCTCGGGGTGGAGCTACGGTCAAAGGGCATGCGGGTGTACCTGAATACTCCCATGTGGGTGATGAAGGCTGTCAGGTTGCAGCTGTCTGGGTGAAGGGGAACCTGTAGGTAGCCTTGGTAAAGGTCTAGTTTGGAAAAAACCTCTGAGCCATGGAACACTGCCGTCAGCTCCTCTGTCGTGGGCAGGGGATATTTGTCAGGGATCACTGCTTTGTTTACCAATCTGAGGTCGATACATGGTCGTAGGCCACCCGTCTTCTTCTTTGCTACCACCAGGTTTGAGATCCAGGGATATGCGTTGATCCACTCGATTATGCCAGCATCCAACAGTTTCTGCAACTCTGTTGTGACGCCATCCCATAGCGCAAGGGGGAGCTGGCACAGAGGCTGAAGTTTCAGGGGCACCGTCATGTCAATGAGTGGTCGGTGGTTGAAAGAGGTGAGGGAGCCCAGCCCCGTGAAAATCGTTGGCCAGCAGTGTTGCCAGGATGATGTGACCGCCAGAACGGTGGCGCCCATTGGGTCAGTGATGGAAAAACCCAGCTCGCTGATCAGGTCGATGCCCATCAGGCCGGCCCCCTGGTGCATGACTTGGAAGGCGATCGATGGAACAGCCTTGAGGCCATACCACAGAGAAAAACTGACCTTCCCTACTATACTGATTCTGGTGTGGCCATAACCAAATAAGTCCTCCACATCAGCTGCAATGGCTTTCCGAAGGAACAGCTTCCAGACCATAGACATGCTCCGAAGGGACCTCAAGGCTCCCGTGTCCAGCAGCAGAAACACATCCACGCCTTCCAGTTCCACCATGCACCGCCTGAATGACAAGTAGTTGGCACCAATTGAGTGAATGGTGGCTGAGCCCTTTGAGTGGGCCGTTGAGTCTGTGCAGGTTGAGCAACATACCCTGGCAAAATGATTTAGTTTCCTGCAGTGGTAGCATTTCACCCCTCTGGGTCGGCAGGCGAGTGACTGAGTCTGATTTTTAGATGAACCACAACCACTGCAGTGCGGGCGCTCGCCTTCATTATCCCGTTTCCTACCCTTTTTCTTTTGGTTGCAGCAGGGAGGTGTGGGGCCGGGGTGCTGGACGGTGACAGTGGCGGCCTGTGTTCGCAGGGTCAGGCAAGGCACTTGTTGGTTAGGCGGTGTTAGCTGTGATAATAGTCATCCGCTGCCTCCATTTGGGATGCCCATTTTACAGTCTCGTCCAGTGTTAGCTTGCCTGCTGTTGAAAACAGCCTATACTGCATCCTTCTGTTGTTAGTACTCTCCGCTAGCTTATCGCGTTCTATCCCTTCCATCTTCTCTCCAAAATCACAGGTAATTGCTAGCTTGATCTGTTACATAGTGCCGGACTGACTAACCCTCACTCTGGCGGTGCCGGAAGAAGGTCGGTCTCCGTGCCGTTACGCTGTTATAGGCAGCATAAAACATGTCCATCGTGGCCACATACTCTTCGTATGTGTCCCTAGGGCCCAGAGAGTCAAGCACACGTTGTCCTTCAGCACCAAGGTAGCAGGTTAGCTTCCCCCTTAGCCTCTCATCGTTAGCATCGTTCAAGCTGGTAGCGACGATTTAATTCAGAAACTTCTTCTTCTTCTTCTTCTTCTTCTGATTGGTGGCTGGCAACCAGCTTACAGGTGCATTACCACCACTGACTTGATTATCATCACTCTATATCTTCTTCTTGTTCAGGACTGAGAGGTGAGGAGGCTCCCCAGAGTGAATCAGTCTCCCTGGAAAACCAGGTGCTTCAGTTCCTTGACAGTAGAGATATAAAGGTAGAAGCAAATGCAATTTCAGCCTGTTATGCTTTACCCAGGAAAGATAATAAAACAAAGAAATCAGTTGTGATGCACTTTGTGAACAAAAGGGTAAAGAATGACATACTGAGGCAGGCCAGAAAGCTGCGGGGAACAGAAGTTTACCTAAATGAACACCTAACAAAAACAAATGCTGAAATCGCACGGCAAGCACGGATGCTGAAAAGACAAAATAAGATACAGGCAACATGGACAAGAAATTGTAGAGTTTGGATCAAACTAAATGGAACACCTGAGCAAGCAAAGAGTATAATGATCAGAGATGTTACTGACTTAAATAAATACAGATGAACACTGATTAAGAAAATTAAGAGACAATGATAATCCATATCCACACACACGGTGAGAATAGTTCTTTTGATATACCATGTCAATGTACTTTAAAAAAAATAAGCAAAACAAACAAAAACTTATGACTGACTTGAGTAGACATCAATTCTCCCCAGTTGGAGGAAGTCATTTGACACAGAGTAAGGATACTCAAACTCTGAAAATAAGCCATTATGCTGAACATAAACTACAAGAGATGGAGAACGATATTGTTCCTGATAACCACTTTTTCAATAATATTCATAACCATTGTGAATATTACACTGAAAAGCAATTCAAAAGTCAAGTGCAACTAGATGGTAAACTATCAATAATACACTTCAACAGCAGAAGTCTTAACAAAAACTTTCCACAGATTCAGGACTATTTAAAACAGCTAGACAGAAAATTTACAGCTATCGCAGTCTCTGAAACCTGGCTTACTGAAGAGCAGGCTCCCCTGATGGCAATAGAGGGATATCAGATGTTTCATATTAACAGATCTCAAAAAAAGGGTGGTGGTGTTGCACTGCATATTGATGACCTGTATAGGTGTAAGCTTGTAAATGGAATGTCCTTTGCACTACCAGGGATTTTGGAATGTGTTACTGTTGAGATTGACCAAGATAAAATAAAAAATCTAATTATAAGTAGTATATATAGAACGCCGGGAACTTGCATTGAGACATTCAGAGATAAATTAGTCGAGCTGTACAATAATATTACTAGTAAGAAAATGGTAGTAATTTGTGGAGATTTCAATACTGATTTACTAAATCCACATCAACAAAATGTAATTACAGAGTTCATGAACTCTATGTACAGCATGAGTCTATATCCCACAATAACACATCCCAGTAGAATCACAGTTCACACTGCTACACTTATTGACAACCTGTTTGTTAATATTATTGATAAGAAAATAGAAAATGGATTATTGATAAATGATATAAGTGACCACTTGCCAACCTTTGCACTTATCCATGGCCACACGGGAGCCAATACAGAAAAAATTTTAAAATCGTTCAGATACAAATCACCAAATGCAATCAGTTCTTTTAAAGAGGACTTGCTGAAGCAAGACTGGACAGAAGTCTATGTATCAGAGGTAAATGAAGCCTATGACACATTTATAAACATTGTAACCACTCTTTATGAAAAAAATTGTCCATTAGTAAAAAAAAAAAGCTTAAACATAAATTTGCCGATAAGCCATGGTTAATCAAAGGATTACAAAAGGCGTGTAAAAAGAAAAATTTACTATATAAAGCTTTCCTAAAGAAAAGGACAAAAGAAGCAGAGCAGCGGTATAAAACATACAAAAATAAGTTAACATATATAATAAGATGTAGTAAGAGACTATTACAGTAAAGAACTGGAGAAAAACAGAGACAATATTAAAAATACATGGACAATACTTAACAGTATTCTTGGAAATAAAAGCAGAAATACAAGCTACCCAACCGATTTTTCAAAAAAATAATAAAACGACTCAGAGTGTGAATGCAGCTTCACCTGCAGATGAATTTAATAACTTTTTTGTTAACATTGGTCCTAATTTGGCTCGAGAAATACCCATTACGGCGCCTACAGGTGATACAATAAGCAATAACACTGCTATAAAAGACTCCATTTTCATAAAGAACACAGACGAGAGAGAGGTCATTGAAATTGTTAAATCGTTTAAAAGTAAAACATCTACGGACTGCGATGGTATTGACATGCTCTTAGTCAAAACTATTATTGAATGCTTAGTGAAACCACTGACGTATATCTGTAACCTGTCTCTCCAAACAGGTATATTTCCCAATGCAATGAAAATAGCTAAAGTAATTCCGATATACAAGACGGGTGATAGAGGGGAATTCTCAAACTATAGACCAATTTCACTATTGCCGCAATTTTCCAAGACACTTGAAAAAATATTCTATGAGAGAATTGACAACTTCATACTGAAGAATAATTTATTGTGTGAGCAGCAATATGGGTTCAGACACAAGAGGACAACTGCATTTGCTCTAATGGAATTTATAGAAAAAATATCAACTGCCATTGAAAATAAAGAGTATTCAGTTGGGGTATTCCTGGATCTTAAAAAAGCATTTGATACAGTGGATCATAATTTATTATTAAAGAAACTACAAAATTGTGGTATTAGAGGGGTAGCACTGTCCTGGTTAAGTAGTTACTTAAAGAATAGATATCAGTATGTATGTGTTGGTAACAAAAATTCACAGTTACTGAAGGTTACTTGTGGAGTCCCACAGGGTTCAGTTTTGGGGCCATTGTTATTCAATATGTATATATGTAAAGTTTCAGAAAAAATGGACTTAATATTGTTTGCCGATGACACTAATCTATTATGCAGTGGAAGCAATTTGGAACAACTTCTGGATACACTCGGAAAGCAATTAGGAAAGCTTAAACTGTGGTTTGATTCAAACAAATTAACACTCAATTTAAGTAAGACAAAATTTATAGTCTTTAACAACCATCACAACAACTCAGTATCTAAACTCAGTGTAAATGGTGTAGAGATTGAAAGGGTATCTGAAACTAAATTTCTTGGAGTAATAATTGATAATAATCTGTGTTGGAAGTCACATATAAATTATATTAAAGGTAAAATATCCAAATCAATTGCAATACTACACAGAGTGAAATATTTGCTGAATCAACCCACACTATATACCTTGTATCATTCATTAATACTCCCATACATGACATATTGTAATGAAGTATGGGGAAATACATATAAAACAAACATATATCCACTCTTTATGCTTCAAAAGAGAGCTATTAGAATAATAAACAAAGCAGCTTACAGAGAACCAACAAACCCACTTTTTCTTAAATTAAAAGCTCTCAAGTTGAAAGATCTGGTTGACTTTAAAACTGCAATAATAATGTTTAAAGTGAAGAATCTATCACTGCCCGCAAATATCCAAAAGTTGTTCCAAATAAGGGAGAAACAATATCATTTCAGAGGAACATGTATATTTCAAAAATCTTCAGTGAGAACTACCACCAAGCAACACTGTGTTTCAGTGCAAGGAGTCAGATGTCACGCCGCGCCGCTCATCAACGGCGCCACCTGCTCACACACCTGTCAGTCATCAGCGGCGAGGGATATAAGCCGCCTCGCCCTGAGCTTCGGTCTGAAGCCATAGACTTCATTTCCCTTCCATGGGCTTCTACCACATTCTCTTCAGCATCCTCGTCACCGGTAAGAAAATCACTTACCTCATCTCTCCAGTCTGCTCCCCTGTGCACAGGTGGATTCCTCGGCGGCGGACAATCCCGTCCCTCGTCTCTCCTCGCTGCTGCACCGAGCCCTGCAGGTGGCTGTCTCCCGGGCTTCCATCCTTGAAGCACCAGTCATCTGTCCTAACAAGTAAGCTTCTCTCCCTCGCCTATTCTCCTCCTGTGTTGGTGTGTGCTCATCACCCTGTGTCTGATTTCTCCCATAGGGTTGCCGGCTGAACGGTCTCCTGCCTCTGGGTCCGAAGCAGACGCCACCACCAACACATTAACATTCCGCAGACACGCACCCAAACATCCCTGTTGTTAATAAACAGTTTGAACTACTCTGAGCCTGTGTGTGTGCGTCTCCTGAGCCGAACGTTATGTCAGTACGGCTTCAGCAGAGCGGCTCGGCAGACGGCGGGCTCGCACACCGGTTTACCATCCTCGAGGCTCGGGTGGATCAGATTGTTTATCAGCAACAGGTGGTTCTTAATCAATTATTAGAATTAACTAACCGATTGAACCGCTTGGACTCCCAACAGCCGTTCCTCCCGACTCGCCAGGGTGGCGCGGCTCCTGCTGTTCCAGCGGCCGTCCAGCCGGCTCCAGTGGCACCGGTTCGGCTCACACCGATTCCGACCCCCGCCCGCTTTAGCGGTAAGCTCGGCGGAGCGCGGGGGTTCATTATGCAGTGTGAATCCGTGTTCCACCGTGTGCCCGGAGATTTTCCCTCGGATCACAGCCGAATTGGTTACATAGGGAATCTTCTGGAGGGGCGTGCGTTAACTTGGACCTACGCCGTAATGGCGAGGCCCAGTTATGCCACCCTCACCTATGATCAATTCGTGAGGCGCTTTCTGGAGGTCTTTGACCATTCTCAAACCGAAACGGTCCAGGTCGATCGGCTTCTCGCTCTCCAGCAGGGAAGCCGGTCGGCAGCGGACCACTCGGTCGACTTCCGGGTAGCGGCGGAGGAATTGGGCTGGGAGGAACGCTCCCTCTGTGGCCTGTTCCTCCGCAGCCTCAATAGTGATCTGAGGGATGAACTGGCTGGTCGGGATATCCCTGGGACGCTAGCGGAGCTGACGTCCTTAGCGGTAAGTTTGGATAACAGGCTGCGCGAGCGCTCCTCGGGGCGGAAGTCTTCTTCTTCTCGCCCTCGTGGAGCCTCGCCGCACCTGTTCCAAGCTCGCCCCCTGGCGGCGCCGCCAGCATCGTGCCCCGAGGAGTCGGAGCCGATGGTGACGGGCTGGACTAAACTTTCCCCTGTGGAGAAACAACGCCGCCGTGAGTTGGGCCTCTGCATGTATTGCGGAGGCGACCAACACACCGTGGAGCGTTGTCCACGGAAAGCCAGTCGGTGGGGTCCGCGAGTCACTGTTGGAAGCCTCGCGGACGTCAGTCGGTTAGGATCACTCACCCAATTGAAGCTGCCCATCCGTTTCTGCCATAACCCCACTGGGCACCTCACCCACGCACTGGTGGATTCGGGCGCAGAAGGCAGCTTCATTTCACAAAGCCTGGCAACCCGATTGGGCATCCGCTGCCAGGCACTCAACACTCCCATCTCCCTAGTCCACCTCTCCCGTGCCACCCTTGGGAGAGTGACACATCAAACTGTCCCCCTACCGGTCATCATCTCGGGAAACCACCGGGAGGAGATGACCTTTTACGTCCTTCCCAACTCTGTGTCGCCCGTCATCCTGGGGTATCCCTGGCTCCGCCTTCACAATACGGTCCTGGATTGGAGATCAGCTGGGGTATCGGCATGGAGTACATTTTGCCTGGGCACCTGCCTCCAGTCCGCTGCCTGCTCGCCGTCCGCTCCTCCCCCCGCGATGGACGCTGCACCCCCGGACCTGTCCCTGGTGCCTCCGGAGTTTCACGACCTGGGTATGGTGTTCAGTAAAGCGAAAGCTATGTCTCTTCCCCCTCATCGGCCCTACGACTGTGCCATCAACCTCCGCCAGGGGGCGCCGTTACCTTCTGGTCGGCTCTACAGCCTGTCAGCGCCGGAGAAGGAGATGATGAACACATATCTGAAGGAGTCATTAAACGCCGGGATAATCCGCCCATCATCGTCACCCGTGGGGGCAGGGTTCTTCTTCGTGGGAAAAAAGGATGGGTCCCTCCGCCCTTGTATCGACTACCGGGCCCTCAATAATATCACGGAGAAGGACCGTTACACCCTGCCTCTCATGGACACTGCTTTCCACTCCCTCCAGGGGGCGACCTGGTTCACCAAGCTGGACCTACGCAGCGCTTACCACCTCGTCCGGATCCGGGAGGGAGATGAGTGGAAAACGGCCTTCCGTACCCCGAACGGCCACTTTGAATACCTGGTGATGCCGTTCGGGTTGACCAACGCTCCTGCAGTCTTCCAGCGCCTCATTAATGACGTCCTCCGGGACTTCATTGGCCTTTTCGTGTTCGTCTACCTGGACGATATTCTCATCTTCTCCAAGTCCAGGGATGAGCACCAGGTCCACGTGAGGCGGGTCCTCCAAAGGCTGCTGGAGAATCGTCTGTATGTAAAGGCAGAAAAGTGTGAATTTTACGCCAGGAGTACGTCCTTCCTGGGGTTCATCATCACCCACGATAAGGTGCTCCCTGACCCAGAGAAGGTAAAGGCGGTGGTGGAATGGCCTACACCTGCATCCCGGAAGCAGGTGCAGCAATTTGTTGGCTTCGCCAATTTCTACCGCCGCTTTGTCCCCAACTTCAGTACCATCGTTGGACCACTGACCCGCCTCACATCCCCGAAGGTCCCGTTCCGGTGGACCGAAGAGGTTGCTGCCGCCTTTGAGGCGCTGAAGGCGGAATTCTCCTCCTCCCGGGTCCTTTGCCAGGTCGACCCCGCGCTGCAGTGCATCGTCGAGGTAGACGCTTCGGACACGGGAGTGGGAGCAGTGCTGTCCCAGCGGTCACCGGACGATGGCGCCAAACGACCGTGCGCCTTCTTCTCCCGGCGCTTGTCCCCGGCGGAGAGGAACTACGATGTGGGGGACAGAGAGCTCTTGGCCATCAAGCTCGCCCTGCAGGAGTGGCACCACTGGCTAGAGGGGGCGAACCTGCCGTTTGTGGTCCTTACGGACCACAAGAACTTGGAGTATTTACGATCTGCCAAGCGCCTGAACGCCCGCCAGGCGCGCTGGTCTCTGTTCTTCGCCAGGTTCCAATTTTCTATCACCTTCAGGCCTGGCTCTAAGAACGGCCTGCCTGACGCCCTCTCTAGGCAGTTCACTCCCGTGGAATCGGAGGAGACGCCCCACTCCATCCTGCCCAGGTCGTGCGTCGTGGGAGCCATCTCGTGGGATATCGAGGCAAAGATCCGGAAGGCACAGGAGGTGGAACCTGATCCTGGCGGTGGACCGGAGGGAAGACTGTTCGTCCCATCTGCGGTCCGAGGAGAGGTCATCCACTGGCTCCACACCTCCCGGCTCACCTGTCATCCCGGCACCTCCCGGATGATCAGCCTCCTCCAACGGTCTTTTTGGTGGCCAGGCCTGCGGAGGGATGCAGCCCGCTACGCCCGGGCTTGCCCAGTCTGTGCCACCAGCAAGTCAGGAAATGCCCCTCCAGCGGGTCTGCTCCAGCCTCTGCCCGTCCCCGGCAGGCCCTGGTCGCATATCGCACTGGATTTCGTCACCGGACTCCCCATTTCCAGCTCCTTTAACACCATCCTGACCATCGTGGACCGTTTCTCCAAGGCGGCACACTTCGTCCCCCTGCGAGGTCTCCCTACCGCCCTGGAGACGGCGGGCCTCCTCATCCAACACGTGGTCAGGCTGCACGGGATTCCGGTGGACGTGGTCTCGGACCGGGGTCCCCAATTTTCATCCGAGGTTTGGAGGTCCTTTTGCAACGCCATCGGAGCCAAGGTGAGCCTCTCCTCCGGCCATCACCCCCAGTCTAACGGGCAGTGTGAGAGGACCAATCGGGAGCTGGAGGCTGCGCTCCGCTGTGTTGCAAGATCCAAGCCGACGTCATGGAGCAACCATCTCGCCTGGGTGGAGTACGCCCACAACACCGCCCGCTCTTCTGCAACGGGGATGTCCCCCTTCAAGGCGTCCCTGGGTTACGACCCCCCGCTGCTTCCAGCGCAGGAGAGCGAAGTAACTGTCCCGTCAGTTCGGGCGCACGTGAGGCAGTTCCGCTCCACCTGGGCCGCCGCGCGTCATGCACTTTTACGCACAGCGGAGCGCAACAGGACCATGGCGGACCGGCGTAGAAGACCTGCCCCGGCGTACAGAGTTGGGCAACTTGTCTACGTTTCCACCCAGGACGTCACCCTAAAAGGCGAGAGGAGAAAGCTGGCACAGCGCTTCATGGGTCCCTTTCCCATCACCCGGATCATCAACCCGGTGGCTGTGCGCGTGGCTATTCCCCCCTCCCTCCGCATCCATCCCACTTTCCACGTGTCGAAGGTGAAGCTGGCAGTTACCGACCCCCTTTGCCCTCCTCCTGCAGCGCAACCCGCACCCCGGATGGTTGGTGGCCATCCGGCCTGGTCCGTCTCCTCCATCCTGGACTCCCGGCGCCGGGGTCGTGGGTTGCAATACTTGGTGGACTGGGAGGGCTATGGGCCCGAGCATCGACAGTGGGTGCCCCCGTCGTTTGTGTTGGACCCATCGCTCATCGCGGACTTCCACCGAGCGCACCCGGATAAGCCATCGCCAGGAGGCGCTGCTAGAGGGGGGAGTACTGTCACGCCGCGCCGCTCATCAACGGCGCCACCTGCTCACACACCTGTCAGTCATCAGCGGCGAGGGATATAAGCCGCCTCGCCCTGAGCTTCGGTCTGAAGCCGTAGACTTCATTTCCCTTCCATGGGCTTCTACCACATTCTCTTCAGCATCCTCGTCACCGGTAAGAAAATCACTTACCTCATCTCTCCAGTCTGCTCCCCTGTGCACAGGTGGATTCCTCGGCGGCGGACAATCCCGTCCCTCGTCTCTCCTCGCTGCTGCACCGAGCCCTGCAGGTGGCTGTCTCCCGGGCTTCCATCCTTGAAGCGCCAGTCATCTGTCCTAACAAGTAAGCTTCTCTCCCTCGCCTATTCTCCTCCTGTGTTGGTGTGTGCTCATCACCCTGTGTCTGATTTCTCCCATAGGGTTGCCGGCTGAACGGTCTCCTGCCTCTGGGTCCGAAGCAGACGCCGCCACCAACACATTAACATTCCGCAGACACGCACCCAAACATCCCTGTTGTTAATAAACAGTTTGAACTACTCTGAGCCTGTGTGTGTGCGTCTCCTGAGCCGAACGTTATGTCATCAGATTATGGCACGATTTTGGACCTGAATTAAAATCATGTACAACGCTTGGACAATTTAAACAAAAACTAAAGGAAGAAATACTCCAAACATATATACAAGATGACATGTAAAATCACATAAGGATTGTCATATCCAGCCTGTGTTGTGTTGTAGCTTAGTTTTTTTTGTTGTTGTTGTTTTGTTTTGTTTTTTTGTTTGTCACATTTTGTCTTAGCTTCGTTCTGAATTGTAATTGCTCTTGTTTTGTTTTTTCTTTTGAATTCTTGGATGGAACATGGGTGGGCAATATAAGCTGTGGCTTCAGCCATCACCCATTTTGGATAACTTATGTTGAACTGTATAATCAGAGGAGTTATTGTCTAATTTGACCTTGTTGGATTTTCTTTCCCCCTTTGTTATATTATTCAGTTTCTTTTAACCTGTACTATCCGAAATAAAGATTCATTCATTCATTCATTCATTCATGTTCACCTGACTCGATCTCTTATAAGGAGTTCTGAACAACTCCTTATGTGTGAAAAAATTATCCATCCTTGGACTGTGTCCTATGCCAGCAGGGCCAGGGAATTGGCAGTTCACCTGGTAGAGCGAGGAATGGTTGCAGAGGAGCTGTGCATGCTTCCATGATGGAGTTATTAGGGTTTAATCCTTGTCGCCATTTGTGTGAGAATGAGGTGCGGACAGCGGGTATGAACTGCACTCTCCTTTATTCAATACACAACTGAACTATATACAGAAGGGCGGCGCCATATCGCACCACAGCCAGTTCGCCACATGATGACGTCATCTACGGCGAGCCACCTCATCCAAACACCACAGTCTTGGGCATGAAATGGGATGAAAATTTGTCCCACTCCGGCACTGCTTATACGCATGTTTTGTATGCACGGAACGGCTCTGCCTGCTGTCAGGCAAAGGGAATTTTTTATAAAGGGGAATAAAACCAAATATATATTTTGTGTTAGCTGTTGTCAGTCTTTTGTGGCTTTGTCAACAGCTGCAGTCAGCCAATCATTCAGTTAAAAAAACTGACTATAAAGGGAAGGTTTTTTTATAAAATGGAGCATCCAGAAAAAAACAAATGTACTTTGTGTTTTATCGTTCATGCTTTTCTTGACATTTTGCACATTTCCACATTTACAAGTAAAAAGTTGCACTGTGGAGAGCGTGAAAAGATGAGGCTGAGTTTATTTCTCAATTCAGGTTTATTAGCATTCATGTATCTCCAACATCCTCTCAAACAGAAAAGAGACCCATCCTCCCACATCTATCCCTTTTATACCTGGGACATCAAAGTACAGAGTCACATTGTCTTTAATCCCAAGACACAATACATAAACCCCCAGGTCTTCTCCTCTCCCCCAAAACCCTGGTGGTCAGGAAGTCTCTCAAGGCCATCTCAAAAGATGACATTTCGCATCCTCCTGTTATCCCCAGGAGACCCAGACTTATTGTTCATTCTGAGACGTGGGCAACAGTAATATACATATGCAGCCTAAGCAACTCAAATATGTGTGCCACATGACCCCCCCCCCCCCCAAACGTCTAAAATGAAACAATACAACACAGTCTGCACATTATGGTAAAATCACAATCATCAGTCCAAGTGCTGTTTGGGTTTCAATCGTCTTCCGAACTTGCTGTAAGCGGGCTTTACCACTCCCGCGGCGCCATCCTGCTGTGAATCTGCTATCTGAGGATGAGAACTGTTAGTCAATCCCTGTGGGGGCTCTGGGGCCTGCTTCCTGGGAGGTCTGCCGCGTTGAGGAGCTCTCGCCAACAGCACAGCCTCGTCAGCCATCACAAAAGCAGGTTTGAGTCTGTCTATGCCAATTGTTTCCCTCCTGCCTCCCAAATCTAACAAAAAAATGCTTATCACCTGTTTCCAGCACTCTAAATGGGTCATCATAAGGAGGTCGCAGGGTTGGGCGTTGAGCATCGTGTCTGACAAAAACAAACTCTGCATTTTTTAAAGCCTTAGGTACAAAAACGCGCGGAAAAGTGTGATGAACGGGGCCCGGAAGCGTGCTCGCTCCCGTGTCGCTCAGTAACCGCTGAGCAGGGGGGCACTCCGGCGCAGGATTATCTGGGAGAAACTCCCCAGGCAGCCGAAGCGGCTGCGCAAACACCAACTCAGCTGGGGAGGCTTTTAAATCCTCTTTAGGTGCAGAACGCAACCCCAATAAAACCCACAGTAGTCTGTTTACCCAATTTGCATCCGTAAGCGACGCTCTGAGGGCTGCTTTCAATGACCTATGGAAACGTTCGCATAAACCATTAGCCTGGGGGTGGTACGCGGTAGTGTGGTGGATCGTTACCCCCAGGCTGCGGGCCATCGCCGACCAAAGCTCGGAAACAAATTGAGGACCTCTGTCGGATGTAATATCCGACGGAACTCCAAAACGCGCTACCCAAGCCGTTAAAAACGCGCGCGCCACCTCCTCAGCTGTGGTTGATGCCAGTGGGACCCCTTCAGGCCAACGCGTGGTGCGGTCCACCATTGTCAAAAGATGTGTGCACCCCTGTGACGGCGGGAGGGGGCCTACGAGGTCGACGTGCACATGATCGAACCTCTTAGCTGGGATGTGAAACGGCTCTAAGGGGGCTTTAGTGTGTTTGTGTATTTTGGCCCGCTGGCAAGCCATGCAGGTTCTTGCCCACTCCTTAACGTGTTTGCGCAGGCTCGGCCACACAAACTTCTCTCCTACCATTTTGACTGACGCGCGCACCCCCGGGTGTGCCAGAGAGTGAATGGAGTCAAAAACACGGCGGCGCCACGTGGTCGGGACGTCGCAGATTAGTGGGGGCATACCATTTTGCAGCACCCTGCTCTCCAGCTTTAACCCTGTTGGTCCAGACTGGAGCGCGCACACGTCCGCATCGCTAACCTGATCCGCGGCCATGGCTGCATAATCTATCCCCACGCGGACTGGGGCCGCGCGTACTTCCGTGCCGCTATTTTGCTCCGCGGCCATGGCAGTATAATCTACCCCTGCGCGGACTGGAGCAGTTACGGCGCGCGAGAGACAGTCTGCCACTACATTAAGTTTACCCGCTACGTGTTGAATATCGGTAGTAAACTCTGAAATTGCAGCCAGCTGCCTCTGCTGCTGGCCCGACCACGGCTCCGAAACCTTGGCCATCGCGAAAGTCAGCGGCTTGTGGTCGACAAACACGGTGAAACGCCGACCTTCCAACCAGAACTGGAAGTGGCGAATGGCTAAGTGGAGCGCTAACAACTCCCTGTGGAACGCGCTATATTTTCGCTTGGCATTGCGCAAAGTCCTGCTGAAAAAGGCAAGCGGCTGCCAAGCCCCGGCAACATGCTGCTCTACAACCGCCCCTATGGCCATGTCTGATGCATCAGTAGTGAACGCTATGCGGGCCGTTGGGTCTGGATGTGCCAACAACGCAGCATCTGCCAGGGCTGCTTTAACCTCCGAGAATGCGCGTTCCCGCTCCGGGGACCATTCGATTGCATTTGTGGGTTTTTGTTTTTTTAGCGTGGCATACAATGGTTGCATGAGCTGCGCTGCGCGGGGGAGGAAACGGTTATAAAAATTCACCATTCCCAAAAACTCCTGCAATGCTTTGACCGTTTGTGGTTGGGGAAAATTTGTTACTGCGCGCATTTTGTCGGGCAGCAGAACCGCTCCTTCTGGAGAGACGCGGTGCCCCAAAAAATCAATCTGCGTCACCCCGAACTGACACTTCGCTGGGTTGATTATTAACCTGTGATCTCCCAACCTCTGGAAAACTGCCGTGAGGTGTTTTTCGTGTTCCTCTTCGGACGCGCTGGCTACCAAAATGTCGTCCAGGTAGACGAACACAAAAGGGAGATCATGCAACACCGCATCCATCATGCGTTGGAACGTCTGCGCGGCGCCTTTAAGCCCAAACGGCATGCGCAAAAACTCAAAAAGGCCAAACGGAGTTATTACCGCTGTTTTGGGAATGTCCTCAGCGTGTACTGGGACTTGATGGTACCCGCGGACCAAGTCTATTTTAGAAAAAATGCGCGCCCCCGCCAGATGAACAGAAAAATCTTGAATATGGGGGATTGGGTAGCGGTCGTGCGCTGTAGCGTTGTTCAACCTGCGGAAATCACCGCAAGGTCGCCACGAGCCGTCCGCTTTAGGGACCATGTGGAGCGGGGAAGCCCATGGGCTATTCGAATGCCGGATGATGCCCAACTTTTCAAGGTTGGCGAACTCCTCGCGCGCCGAGCTTTTGCAAAAACGGGGGGACCGGTGGTAGTAATAAAATGCTCCACTCCGTGTTTAGCGACGACTGCTGAAAATGTGGGAACTGTGAGTGCTGGAAACTGAGTGAGGAGAGTGTGTAACTTACCGCCTGCCGTAGCGACGTTGGCTTGTGCTGTGGGCGGGGTCACTCGAGCTGCACAAGGGATAGAGTAAAAAGAGAGTGCATTAACCAAGCGTCTATTAGGAAGATCAACCAACAGCCCATGTGAGCACAGAAAATCAGCACCTAACATGTTGAAACTCACCGCCGCTATAATAAAAGTCCACTCATTTGTACGGCCGTGCAGGGACAGAAGCAGAGTCCTTTCACCGAAGGTCTTAATGCTCGAGCCGTTCGCCGCTGATGCTCCGTGACTCCCGGGGCCTGCCAGCCGGTCAGCATAGGTTGGCATGATGAAACTCACTTGGGAGCCTGTGTCCACGAGGAATTGCCTCCCAGAATGCGCATCCGTCAAGTAGAGCAGCTTGTTCTGTTCACCGAGGGCCGCAGCTGCTACCGACTCCCGGTTCTGGCATTTCCCGAGCTCTTGAACTGACACGGTGGAATACACTTGCGTGCCCTCTCTGCGAAGCGGCGATGGTAAAAACAGAGGTCGTCTCCTCCGCGATGTTTGATCTTCACCGCCGCCGTTGCAGGTGGTTCTGCCTCCGCTGCCTCTGGCCCCCTGCCATTCCCAGCCATCGCGCCGAGGTCTGTCGCTGCTGCGGTGGCCGTGTGCCGTCTGCTGGCGTTGAGAATCCGCTGTGCCTCCTGGGCCAGCGCGCGGAAGTCCTGCTGGGCCGCAAACTGTGAACCTGCCAGGGTCGCCCTCGTCTCCGACGGCAGGGTTCTCAGGAAAATGTGGGTGAAGAGGAAATCATCGTCGTCTGAGCCTCTCAGCCTCAGCATGTCTTCCATCAGGTCGACAGGCGTGCTTTCTCCCAAGTCGTTAAGGGCCAGGAGTCGCTCTGCTCTCTCCTGGGCTGAGGAAGTGAAACGCTGAATGAGCGCAGCCTTCAACCCGCCGTATTTGTCGCCAGCAGGTGGGCGCTGCACCAGGCTCTGCACATGTCGAGCTGTGCGGTTGTCGAGCTTGGCGATAACGTGGTAGAATTTCGTGTCATCTGCCGTTATTCCCCCGAGAGCGAACTGAGCCTCGGCCAAGAGGAACCAGGAGTCCGGGTTGTCCTGCCAGAATTCTGGTAGTCTGACTGAGACTGCGTTTGCCCGGCTGGTTCCTGGCGAGTCCGGTTCGGGTGAATCGCTTCTGCCCATGATACGTCGTAAGGTCACCAGTGTGGAGAGCGTGAAAAGATGAGGCTGAGTTTATTTCTCAATTCAGGTTTATTAGCATTCACGTATCTCCAACATCCTCTCAAACAGAAAAGAGACCCATCCTCCCACATCTGTCCCTTTTTATACCTGGGACATCAAAGTACAGAGTCACATTGTCTTTAATCCCAAGACACAATACATAAACCCCCAGGTCTTCTCCTCTCCCCCAAAACCCTGGTGGTCAGGAAGTCTCTCAAGGCCATCTCAAAAGATCACATTTCGCATCCTCCTGTTATCCCCAGGAGACCCAGACTTATTGTTCATTCTGAGATGTGGGCAACAGTAATATACATATGCAGCCTAAGCAACTCAAATATGTGTGCCACAGCACATTTAATAGAAAAAGTTGCAAATTTACAAGAAAAAAGTCACAAATTCGATTCATGTGGAAAAAGTTGCAAATTTAACCCCATATGGGCTTAATGCAGGTGATCAGGTTTTAGTAACATTGATGCCACAGGTAAAGTCCATGTGGGAAAACACAGATGGAATCAACATGGAAACCGCAGACAAACCCTCATATGACAACATAAAACAGCCCAGTTTTAACCTATAGTGAGGCCCACATGGACATGCTGGCTGGGTATAACACTTTATTTGGACTCATATCTTAGAATAGAAACAACACTAAATTTGCACTACAAATGAATCACTAAAACCAGCCAGCTGCCTTACTGTCATTTTGGCAATGAAAACCACCACACACTGCTACATAATTATAGCAAGGTGTGTGAAATTAACACATAAACTAACATTAACTGAGCAAATTCCTTTTGTTTTCTCAAACTGCATTGGTCAGCAGTGCCTACCCTGACTGATCATCACTGCTGTTTGCAAATGGACCTGAATTCCTTGTGTTAACAGTCAGCCCAACTTTGAGACTTTTAAATCTTGCCTGCAGCAGGTATACCTTTCAGGGTCCACTGAGGGGAAACCTGGCTGCACTGTTGTTGGTTAGACCCAATTACATAAAACATATGAAAAAAAAAAACATAACTTCTCCAGGATATAATAACCCTTACCTAATCACTATCATATTTTTCATGTTGCAATAAAGATGATCATGCCATGCACCGCACTTACGCTTTATTCAAAACATGTTTTCAGATGATGCGGTTTAGAGATTTCTCCAGAATATTTTGGAGAGAAAAGTTCTGAATGCCTTTGGAGAGAAATAGAGTTTAAAATGTGTTGTTTTCTACTGAGAGAGCTTCTGTTTAACTAAATGAACTGTGTCAGATTCCACAGTTGCTCAGCTTCAACGATTTTTTTCTTTTTGTTATTTTGTGAATGTTTAAAAGTTTGTTGTCATACCTAATTTCATTCCTGGGGTGCACGGCTCGGTCATCGTGATCATCAAGGCTCATATCCAGCTGAGTCAGAGCCTACCATTTCTGTGTGCACATGTGTGTGCGTGGATGTGATAACACTGCACACACACAGTAGGTGGGACGTATCTGTAGCAGAAGACCTCGCTGACAGCTGCAGACAGTTGTAAAATCCTATTAGAGTAGCCAGAAACTGTGGGGTTACCTCAGGATTTTAAATATTCAAGTACAAGTAGGAGTAGTCACCGAAAAATTATTTGAGTGAAAATAGCAAAGTAATGACTAAAAAAGTTAGTTGCATGAGTAATGGCTATACTCTGAACAATAAGGGAGGTTTTTCCCTCATTAATTTGTAATGCTTTTCTTTAAAATTCAAGACATTGTTGGGGTGCTTTAACACTTAACCCACTGTCTCCTATAGGCCCTCTAGAATAAACGGTTAGTACTAGTGAAGCACTTTGAGTGGTCTTTGAGACTAGAAAAAGCATTTTAGCCACCTTATCCACATTAACCTGAACCTTGGTCTGGTTTGTTTGAAGTGTGAAATACAGGTTTGTGTGGTGTTCTGAAACCACAGTCTTTGTCAGAGTCGGTGTGATGACACAGCCATTCGGGGACGTCATCACGCCAAATATATAAATGTAACAGACGGCCATTTTGCAGCCCCTTTTCTGCTTTCTTTAGTGCTCAGCCTCCCTACCGACAATACTCTGTACCACCATTAAGAGTTTATGAAATAACGTTCGTGTTCCCAGCAAGATGATCTCAGCTCCTTCCACGTTTTCCAGACATAACATCTGGCGGCAAGAGTAAACTATGGAAGCGTGTCTGAGGCCACTACAGCCATTTCTGGAGATACCTGGTGAGCCGCCCATCCCGTGGCACCACTGGTTCGACATGTTTAAAGATTATGTTGACGTGGCTGGCCTGAGAGATGCTGATGATGAGAAGCTGAAGAGTGTGCTGGTTCTCAGTCCAGGTGAAGAAGGGCGGCGCGTGCGCCGCACCTGGGTCAAGCGGACTCATTCAGTGAATGCGTGACTCTGATGGAGAAATATTACGACGACGCCAGCAACGTTACAGCCCGAAAAGTCGTCTTCTTCCACCGCAAACAGCATGTGGGTGAGTCAACTCAACGTTATGCCACAGAGCTTTGAGTCTTAGCAAGCACATGCACCTTCAGGCCCTTAGAAGACGAGCTAAACTGTGACAAGCTAGCCGAAGAGCACAGCACAGAGATGAGCACAGCCACTCTCCAGATGGCTGATGGTTCGAGATGGCAAGCCAGCCGTCTGCGGAAGGTAAGAGCAGCTGCCATGGATCAAGACACAGTGTTGGAGCTGACCCAGCTGGTGTGGGATCTTGGCTCGGACCTTGCTGATGAGCGAGCCGTGGCTCCAGTGGGATCACGCCCAGGTCTGCTGTAGCTGGCGCCTCCAGGGGCGCATCCATCACGGGCTCGCCTCAGGCTCCCTTGAACTCATCACACCAAATATATTAATGTAAGGGATGGCCATTTTGCAGCCTCTTTTCTGCTCTCTCTTTGGCACTCGGCCTTCCTACTGACAATACTCTGTACCACCATTAAGAGTTTATGTAATAACGTTCATGTTCCCAGCAAGACGCTCTCTGTCGGCTCCTTCCATGTTTTCCAGACATAGCAGTTCGGACTTTGGAACTAAACACAGGAAGTTAAAGTGGCAGACAAGAGTGAAAATGAGCCATGGTAGCACTCAGAGAGAGGAAATATGGCCATTAGCAGCTTAAATAGTCACTTGAAAAAAAATCCTAAAAATTCAGTAACTCACCAGAAACACCAGTGTTATGTATGGAAATACCTGGGTGAAGGATGAGGCAGGATGATGAATGGCAAACACAGCTTTATTATAGGAATTATGTACAAGCAGTACACGGTATGCACCAGCGTGGTTATCCAGCAAAGAGGCCACAAAATGGTGCCCCTGCCTTATATATAGGCGGTGCAGTGACGTGACAGGAAGTGCACGTCACAACACCGCACTTCACAATAGGGTGCCAGAACCAGACACCACATTCTCCACCCCCCCCCCCCCTTAGAAAAGTCCAGAACCACACACACAATTAAAAACCTCCCCAATTTGGGACCCGAATCACGCACTAAAATAACAATGTACTAAACTGGCCTAACAGACTCACTCAAAACAGCTAAAATAGGACTGACGGGTGGACTACCGTGTAGCCCACATGGCACAGTGGATTATTCTGCCACTGGTAACTAGAAGTCCTTTATTTCAAACTAAAATTTTCAGCCGTGCTCCTAAACTAAAACACAAACACATAAAATAACCCCCATACCATAACATGCATGAAAAACTCAAGAACTATAAATAAAGTGCTACCGCACAGTCATCTGGGTGAAAAAAACTGGAACTTGAATGGGGGGTTCAGGGCAGCCCCTCAGCAGGCATGCCCCTGGAGACCGCAGACCCCCGGAGCAATGGCTGACCCTCTGGATGACAGAGCCTGGATCCTACACTGCCATCACCGACTCCAGTCCAGCCTTGCCACCTGGAGCGTCTTCCCAGACATGCCAAAGCTGATTGGCATGACTCAATGAGCCGTCAGACAATCTGAAGCACGCTGTGCCCAGCTTAGCCACAATGCACAGACACCCTCAATGTTTTTCTGGCTGTCATTTGGCCCATCTTCGCCGTGAGCGTCCTTCACCCCAAACCCGCACCAAGTCCATAACCCGGAGTGCAATTTTACTCGGCCCGATGTGTTGCTGCTGAGCATGCGGTAACTCTATGCTCGTCAGTCTGGCCCAGTCCTCTTCTATGAATATTGTAGTGTTCACCGTTGTAGCCACAGACCCCACCAACCGTGGCCAAGAACCGGAAGCGTCTGGGGCTAGCACATTGGTGTCACTCATCGGCATAGGTACCAACCCTGAGCGAGAACTGGTCGACTTGAAAGCAAGGGCATCCGTTATCTCTTCGTACCATTCGATCCCAGTGTCTGTCGGGGGCGAGCGGGATGATTTCTCCCTTGGGTTCCCCGGGTAAGACAAACGGCACACCCTGGCGTAATGATTCAAGCGTCCACATTTACCACAACGTTTCCCTCTAGCCAAGCATTTCTTTGCTTGATGGCGGTGCATCGCGGACTCACAACCCCTGCAACGGGGGTTTTCCGGGGCAGACCTTTGGCTGGCAGCATTGATTTCCTAAAAAACTTCGTCCGAGCTATCCTTGCTATCAGGTTCCGTAACATTAGCGGAGGCAAGTTGCTCCAGCTTCTTCTGTGGCTGGTGCCAATTTAGCTCCACAGCTAGCTTATCAATGGCTTCCCAATGGAGAGCTAGCTCCATTGCTTTAGCTAATGTTAAGTCATTAGGTGCCATTAATAGCCTAGCACACAGCTCAGCATTACATGTGTGCTCTGCTAGCTGGTCGCGTATCATTTCATCTTCAAGTGGTCCAAAACGACACTCGCTGGCTAGCTGCTTCAAATCAATCATATACTGGTGGATAGGCTCACCTACCCACTGGCGTCTCCCGCGAAAACGAATTCTCCAAACAGTCATGTTGTCTGGGGAGGAGAAACATTTAGCTAGCAGCTTCACAATGTCGTCACATGAGTCTGCTGTGCCGAGCGTCCGCAGGACCCTCCGGCCCTCCATACCCAGGTTGTTAATGAGAAACGCCCGCTCTCTCACCTTATCGAGTTCCCCAAGGCCCAGCGCCATAACATATGTCTGATAGCCATAAAACCGGTGGTTCGCCCTGGAACTCGAGCTCGAGAAAGGGATGAAGCAGGCTGATGCATGCCTTCATGAGTTAATCCTCGATCGCCAAATGTTCATTCATTCATCTTCTTCCGCTTAATCCTTTTCTGGTCGCAGGGGGGCTGGAGCCTATCCCAGCACCTTTGGGCGAGAGGCAGGGTACACCCTGGACAGATCGCCAGTCCATCGCAGGGCCAACACAGAGAGACAGACAACCATTCACTCTCACAGTCATACCTAAGGACAATTTAGAATCCCCAGTTTTGATGCCAATTAACCTAACTTGCATGTTATGTACGAAAATACCTGGGTGAAGGAAACACAGCTTTATTACAGGAACTATGTACAAGCAGTACACAGTATGCACCAGTGTCATCGGGCAAAGAGGGCACAAGATGGTACCCCTGCCTTATATATGGACGGTGCAGTGAAGTGACAGGAAGTGCACATCACTACACTACACTTCACAATAAGGTGTCGGAACCCGACACCACAACCAGGAGAGGATGTGACAGCATTTTTGGAAAAACAAAATAAATAGAAATGGACTAGCAATGCTACCTGAAAATTATCACAGCTGATGAGAAGGAAAAACATAATTTTTAATGAAGACTTGGGTGATATTCTAGTCTCAGTAAACTAGTTCAGCGACTAATATGATGGGGTGAAACAGTTTTATCTTAAAGTGCTGTTACCAATGTGCCCAGAGCTGTAGAAAACACCTTGGAGGGTGAGTAGCATGTTTGCTAACACAAACGTCATGACAAGACGGAAGCATGTCCTGTAAAGTTTAGTTTGCCTGCAAAAGGAGCAGTGTGAAACCAAACATGACCAAATAGACAACGCAACAAAAACATAAACCTTAGAGCACTTTCAGGTGTGAAAACACCCATATAATTTTTTCTTAAATAATTTACAACATTTTTTCTTAATTTTGGGGATAAATCTGCACCATTTTACTGTATGACACATTTAGAAGAGCTGTCAATTAGCTATTTTCACTTTCCAGAGCCTTCTCCACTGTGCAATATGGAATGTGGTGTGTGTGATCTGATCCGAGAAAGAGTATCGTTGTAGACATGCACCATTTTGCTGAGTGTTTGTTGTTTTGTTGTTTAGAAACTGGATGTGATCAACAAAGCGTACATCTGACTGAGAAATAGAGAAACACTGATTGAAAGAAACTAACTCCATAATATTTAGTCATTTGTACTCTGGTGGTGTGTTCCAGACTTGGTCACAGATTGGTACTTCCAAGTCTTCCAATCTGACATTTCCCTGGAATGGCTCAACAAGCTGGATTTCCAGATTGTTAAATCAGGCACCTCTTGCCTTACCCAGTCATATTCAAGATAGCTGCACCCATGTGCTGCACATTAACCTACAGTGTAAAATGTGGTATTTGTCAGCACTTCTGTTTTGTATGTTGCTTGTAGTCAGTTCTTTACAATGTAATATCCAACTTCTGTCTCTAAACATGCCACAATGGTGTTTTGTATGCAACTTAGCACACACTGTGTTGTTTTCGGTCATTGTTGCTGATTAAATACTATTGCTAATTGTGCAAATCTGGCCACTGTGGTAAAATTGTCTTTAATTATTTAACTATGGCTGCCTAATTGCTTATCATCTTTTGCAGCATTTCTGAGAATGGATGATTTTTGTGCATGTCTCTTTAAATCTCTAAAGCTGCATTTAACTCCACCCTTCCTCTTACGTCATTATTGTTTATCTCATCTGGCTAGATCCTAGCTCCTAGCTTGGAACCAACTAATGTAAATTTGTCTTAAAGAATGAATGAAATGAAGCATTGCTGGAGGACAGAGGTGTGTCGATAGGACCCTGGAGCACAATAAGCACAGAGACTGTTGTGAATAAGTGGCTAAACTCCTAGCTTCAGCTGGTGGTGCTAACAGTTTAACCTAGAATCACAGCAAAAATATAACAAGCCAGAATGATGTGAAATATATTGTCGACTGTGGATTAGTGAACCAGGTGGAAACAGTGATGTATATTACAGTGACTGAAATCTAAAGAAAATAAAAATATAAATTGCGAGCTTCCGAGTTCCACTGGTAGCTCTTAAGCTTTCTTTGGCTCTGCACCCATCTACATGACAGACAGGCTGGCCAGCAACAGAGCAGTGGGCAGTTTCCTATTGACGTACAGGAAAATACCCTGAAGAGTTAAAAACAGCTTCTTGGGGAGAAAAATTTGATAACCGCTCTCTTTTATTAAGAGAAGTGAGTGTCTTGATATTTTTTCAATAATTACCTGACCAATATATGCATTCTAGAAATTTAAAACCTAAAAAACACACAATTTTTAGGTCAGTGACCCTGTTAACCCTCTAACTATTTTGTAACTTTTCAACTTTTTCTCATAAACTTGTAATTTTTTTGTAAACTTCATGAATATTATCAACTTTTTTCTAATAAACTTGCAACCTTTTCCTCATAAATTCTTTGCTTTTTCCAACTACATTTTTTTTATTTTCCCCCCATTTTAGAGAGTTTGAAGTCTCCCCACTATAAAAAAACATGGGCCCTCAAACACAGTCTTGCACATGGACCCCAAAAAATATTCTGATTCTTGTGATATTCCGCACCTTCAATTTGTCAAACGTCTACATATTGTATATCAGGACTTAATACCCACACTGGTCTTCAAAGAGTCTCCTAGTCAGACTGTGAGACATGCATGTGTTTTTTCCATGTGTCCCCCCCATCCCCCCAGCTGAAGAATCCTCACCTGCGTGCTTCAAGTTCATATTCTCATCTTACCCCCCCGTTACAAGTTCTCCATACTTCTGCAACAGGCAGCGCTCTGATATTACTCAACCCTGCCAACATGGGGGAAGTCAAACCTGGAATGAAGACTGAAAAGCTTTCCTCTGATGTGGCTCTTCTTTCTTGGGTGGGGGGCTATCTGGAGCTCTGAATGTGTTTTAGGAACGTGTGCGGGACATCCATGACCGCGCTATCCCCCTGTGGGGATTTTATGGTGAGATAAAAGAAAACCGAGGAGGTTATCTCCCATTCAGCTGACATTCCAACTCAGAGGATGGTGTTGACTGCCACCCGCTAATTGAAGACACATTTGAAAGATGTATTGTTGCGTGCCAGACGGACTTTCACTGAGTCGCACAATCCTGGTGCAAGAGGGACCTCCAGTGGTTGTGTAGTCCTGAAGAAATACACTGCTGATGCTCAGGGATGTCAAACTAATTCTGATTTGGAGGGCCGCATATAGCCTGATTTAATCTCAAGTGGACTGGACCAATAAAATAATAACGACAACTCCAAATTTATTTCTTTGTTTTAGTGCAAAGAAGTACAAGTATTTAGAAATGTTTACATTTAATGAACCATTCTTCTACAAAACATAACTGAATTTTTTTAAAGACACACTCAAATGGCTATAAATCCCCTATAAAACAAATGTACATTGTCTAAAAGGGTATCTTATGTATTTTTTTCTACAAACAAAACCTTTCATTGTCTTAGTTTTGTGTCAAAATCTTTTCATCCCCCCTTCAAATGCCACAATCACTGACTAGGCCCAATCCACATACCACAAGAATAATAGTGGCTAGCGCTACATTTAACAGCATAAATCATGTGATAAAAAGACGTACCAGTTGAAGGACATGCCTAGTTGTATCCATCGTGGCCCAGGATAATGACTGAAACTGCATCGGTCCTTAAAAGTAGCTTAATGGTAAAACCCATATTAATTTGGGTCAAGTTTTCAAAGCTGTTAGCCCAAAAATGCTAACTGGCCCTGGAGGCTAACTTCAGTTAGGCCAAAGAGTCCTGATTGGCTCAACACTACTCATGTTTCAGCAGCTGTATATAGTTACATCACCAAAAACATTCAGTCAAAACTCGCCTTTTTTCAGGGGGAGGGGCTTAAGTGAAACGTTAAAGCAAAAAAAAAAGAGACAAGACATTCAATGATTTTGCTCTTGATATGTCTTGTAAGTCATGAAAAACATGTTACAGACATGTTAAAAAAAACTTGATTTTTGGTGGTGTATCACTTTAAAGGTGGATTTACACTACGTTTGGACCGACTTTTACTGACACTTTGGCAAACGTCTGGCACTGCTGACAAAAGCTAATGATAGCTGGTGTTTGCTGGCAAACGCTGGCGAAATTGTGTTCTTAGAAAATTTTCAACATGCTGAAAATTTGCAGACATTTGGAAATACACGTTGGTGAAAGTTGTGCTCAGTTTGTAAAAGTTCTTAAGTGCTGGGCTAAGTTATGCAGAGTTTACCTAAGTCAGTCTAACTAGGCCACCACGCATCCGCCCCACAACCAGGAGGTTGGGGGTTCAAGTCCCAGCCGGATCATACCAAAGACCATATAAAAATGGTACTTCTCACCTTCTAGCTTGGTGCTCAGCGTAATAGAATGGGGGAAGGAGAAGTTGTTTGTGGCAATGCCTTACATGGCAGAGACCCCTCTGATTCTACATGTGATTAACATTGTAGATAGGAGAAATGTAATTTCCTTGTACTGTACATGATTGGCTGTGTGGACTAAATGTCAGTAGAGATGGCTTCTTATTCTTAAAGCTGAGTTCACACTATAGCGTTTGGACCGACTTTTACGGACATTTTGAAAAACCAGAGAAATTAGTCCAAACATTGGTGAAATTACATTTGTGAGTAGGTTAATCCAGCACACACAATTTTTATGAACTTTTGCTAGCATTTGCCAGCATTGCATTCAGCGTTGGCAAACTTTTGCCAACTTAGACTAGCGTATGTGTAGTTGTTGCCAACTTAGGTTAACATAAGCAAATGAATACTCAGCGCAGGTCAGCTGACATCAGTGTCAGGCGACACTCATATAAAGATCAACGTTTGTGGAGGCTTTTGCCATTCTGGACCTGCTTTTGGAGTGAACACATCTCCTTTGGGCATAAGTTTCAGTATTTATTTTCATTTTATATTCCTATGTAGTTACTTCTGCATACCCTTTTCCTCTGTTCATTTGTTCATTCATTCATTCCTCTGAAAAACAATACAATAATGACTAGACTCCAACAGTAAGTCTGCAATTAAAATGTGAATGTGGATAGAATTTATATATATATATATATATATATATATATATATACATATATATAGTGTATCATCATATAAATAAGATGACGGGGTCATTTTTACCACCGCCAAGGGAAGGAGGCAATGTTTTTAGTGGCGTTGGTTGGTTTGTTGGTTTGTCTGTTAGCAACATAACTCAAAAAGTTCTGAACAGATCTTGATGACATTTTCAGGAAAGGTGTGAAGTGGCAGGAGGAACACTGTACCAGCAGACAAGCTAAGGATGTCTTGTGAGGCACGTTACCCACACGGTATGTAAACACACAGCACTGGACAATGTTTTATTTTTATTACCTCCACCAAGAGGAGGAGGTAATGTTTTTGTCGGTGTCATGCCAAAAAGTACACTATAATTGTCCATTGTTGATGCATAGAATATGTATTTATACAGTATCTACATATATATATATATATATATATATATATATATATATATATATATGCATTTTTCCATGTAACCTTGTGACTGCATGATTTTAATTGCTTTTAATCCTACATCAAGTTTGTTTCCAGTTCAAAATGCATCATGTGTCATGTTCCTGGGGCACGGGTTAGAGCTGTGCCCAGTTTTTTGTTTTTTTTTTTTGTCCTGTGAACATTTTGCTGTTTATTTGCTGTTACCTCTTAGATAATTATGATGCTTTTGAGTTCTGTTGTGTTTGTATTTTTATGTTTCCGGTTGTTTATTTTAACAGCACTGTGCAGCTTCCAGCTGTCAGTTTCTTCAGGGCTGCACAGCTGCTGCCAATTATTCAACGCATGGATTGCACCTGTCTTTGATTATGTGTGTATGTATTGAAGGGACACGACAACTTCTGCTGTTGCCGTGTCCTCCTTCCTCTTCCTCTTCTCCTGCCATGACCTATTTTTCATGGTTTAGGTCCCGCTGTTGAGGTAAGTTGGTGAGCTCCGTCTTGGTGCCTTTTTTTCCCTCTGTTTTCTCATCCGTCAAGCCCCATTGCTCTCGGGATCCTCCGGCTGAGCTTTCTCCCTGGTCAGGCGTTCCCTGACTTTGTACCTTGATGTTGAGCCCAACTCTCCTCCAGCGGTTATGCTATTTCATTTCTTTCATTGTATTAGTATGTGACGTTTTTGTTTGTGTTTGTGCAAACCAATAGCGAGCACTTGGTGTCCTATTTTTCGCTAATGAATGGGCGAGTTCATGACATTATGAGTGTTAAATATATCTTATTATACCTAAATCAGTACTGCTTACCTGTTGACATACAGTGGGGTAAAAAAGTATTTAGTCAGCCACCGATTGTGCAAGTTCTCCCACTTAAAAGATGAGAGAGGACTCCAATTTTCATCATAGGTATACCTTAACTATGAGAGACAAAATAAGAAAAAAAAAATCCAGAAAATCACATTGAAGGATTTTTAATGAATTAATTGGTAAATTCCTCAGTAAAATAAGTATTTGGTCAATAACAAAAGTTCATCTCAATACTTTGTTATATCCCCTTTGTTGGCAATGACAGAGGTCAAACGTTTTCTGTAAGTCTTCACAAGGTTTTCACACACTGTTGCTGGTATTTTGGCCCATTCCTCCATACAGTTCTCCTCTAGAGCAGTGATGTTTTGGGGCTGTCGCTGGGCAACACAGACTTTCAGCTCCCTCCAAAGATTTTCTATGGGGTTGAGATCTGGAGACTGGCTAGGCCACTGCAGGATCTTGAAATGCTTCTTATGAAGCCACTCCTTCGTTGCCTGAGCGGTGTGTTTGGGATCATTGTCATGCTGAAAGACCCAGCCACATTTCATCTTCAATGCCCTTGCTGGTGGAAGGAGGTTTTCACTCAAAATCTCACGATACATGGCCCCATTCATTCTTTCCTTTACATGGATCAGTCGTCCTGGTCCCTTTGCAGAAAAACAGCCCCAAAGTATGATGTTTCCACCCCCATGCTTCACAGTAGGTATGATGTTCTTTCTCCTCCAAACACAACAAGTTGAGTTTTTACCAAAAAGTTCTATTTTGGTTTCATCTGACCATATGACATTCTCCCAATCCTCTTCTGGATCATCCAAATGCTCTCTAGCAAACTTCAGACGGGCCTGGACATGTACTGGCTTAAGCAGGGGGACACGTCTGGCACTGCAGGATTTGAGTTCCTGGTGGCGTAGTGTGTTACTGATGGTAGCCTTTGTTACTTTGGTCCCAGATCTCTGCAGGTCATTCACTAGGTCCCCCCGTGCGATTCTGGAATTTTTGCTCATCGTTCTCATGATAATTTTGACCCCACAGGGTCAGATCTTGCGTGGAGCCCCAGATCAAGGGAGATTATCAGTGGTCTTGTATGTCTTCCATTTTCTAATAATTTCTCCCACAGTTGATTTCTTTACACCAAGCTGCTTACCTATTGCAGATTCAGTCTTCCCAGCCTGTTGCAGGTCTACAATTTTGTTTCTGGTGTCCTTTGACAGCTCTTTGGTCTTGGCCATAGTGGAGTTTTGAGTCTGACTGTTTGAGGTTGTGGACAGGTGTCTTTTATACTGATAACGAGTTCAAACAGGTGTCATTAATACAGGTAATGAGTGGAGGACAGAGGAGCCTCTTAAAGAAGAAGTTACAGGTCTGTGAGAGCCAGAAATCTTGCTTGTTTGTAGGTGACCAAATACTTATTTTACCGAGGAATTTACCAATTAATTCATTAAAAATCCTTCAATGTGATTTTCTGGATTTTTTTTTTCTCATTTTGTCTCTCATAGTTGAGGTATACCTATGATGAAAATTGGAGACCTCTCTCATCTTTTAAGTGGGAGAACTTGCACAATTGGTGGCTGACTAAATACTTTTTTGCCCCACTGTATATATTTTATGGCTAATACAGTATAACCCCATAACTACAATATGGCACGTAGTGATCAATTTTTGGCAGCTGATAACTTTTTACCGCAACACCGGCATGGCTTTGTCTGTCTGTGTCTTGAGATGAGAGATGAGAGATGAGATAAGCCTTTATTAGTCCCACAATGGGGAAATTCCAGGATTGCAACAGCACAGGGATAGCAACACTCAGAGCTATGATTTAGAAGATAAGAAAATAAGAGCAGTGAATATGCATATGTACACATAAATATATAAATATATATACACAGTGTGGAGCATTGTAGCTAGATGGACTAAACAGCATAACCGTCTATTTAGTTACCCTACATGGTATGAATATGTACCCATACATATTGTCACCCTCCATAGCGACTGAAATTGTTCTAGTTGTATACTGGAGGGGACCATTTGTGTAAGTCTGTTGCGTCTTTTGCATTCAATACTATTAGGTTGTCACCTTTTTTTGCTATCTCTGCAAGCAGTCCTGCTTAGGTTATACAGTCTGACAGCCGTAGGTAGGAAGGACCTGCAAAACCTCTCGGTTGCACATCTAGGATGATGTAGTCTACTGCTAAATGAGCTCCTCAGTGCGTTCAGTATGTCCTGCATAGGGTGGGACTCGGACTCCAACAGAGATGACAGTTTAGCCACCATCTTTCTCTCTCCTGTCTCCTCCACTGGGTCAAGGCGCTGCCCCAGGACAGAGCTAGCTTTCTTGATTAGTTTGTTCAGTCTCTTCCTATCAGCTGCTGTAATGCCGTTGCCCCAGCAGACCACTCCAAAAGTGATGGCTGATGCCACCACCGTGTCATATAATGTTTTCAAGAGTACCCCTTGTACACCAAAAGACCTGAGCCTCCTCAGTAGGAACAGCCTGTGTTGTCCCTTCTTGTACAGTGCGTCGGTATTGTGTGACCAGTCTAGTTTATTGTTCAGATGAACACCCAGGTACTTGTAGGATGTCACCATCTCAATGTCTGTTCCCTGGATGTTCACTGGTGCTGTGAGGGGTTGTCCTTGCCTGCGGCAGTCCACCACCAGCTCCTTAGTTTTCCTCACGTTGATCTGGAGGCAGTTCCGATGGCACCAGTCCACGAAGTCCTGGATAAGTCCTCTGTACTCAGCTTCATCTCCGCTGGAGATGAGGCCAACGATTGCAGAGTCGTCAGAGAACTTCTGTAGATGGCGGTGTGTTGTGTTGTGTGAGAAGTCCGCAGTATAAAGGGTGAACAGAAAGGGAGCCAAAACCGTTCCCTGGGGGGCCCCCGTGCTGCCGATGATCGTGTCGGACACACAATCCCGGGTTCTCACAAACTGTGGCCAGTTAGGTAGTCCAGGATCCATGAGTGCTGGTCCACCCCTGCGCACAGCAGCTTGTCCTTCAGGATCATCGGTTGGATGGTGTTGAAAGCACTGGAGAAATGAAAGAACATGATCCTCACCGCGTTCCCGGGCTTCTCCAGGTGGGACAGGGAACAGTGAAGGAGGAAGATCATTGCATCATCCACCTCAATGCCATGCTGGTAGGCGAACTGGAGTGGATCCATCGCTGGCCCCACCAGGGAGCAGAGGTGAGCAAGGAGCAGTCTCTCCAGGGTCTTCATCATGTCAGATGTCAGGGCCACTGGTCTGTAGCTGTTCAGGTCTTTGGGGTGGGAAGTCTTTGGTACGGGTACCACACAAGATGTTTTCCACAACTGTGGTACCGTCCCCAGCTTCAGGCTCAGGTTGAAGATGTGCTCCACAATCCCACACAGCTGGTCAGCGCAGGACTTGAGGAACTTCGTCCTGATGCC
Source organism: Pholidichthys leucotaenia (assembly GCA_020510985.1). Lineage (NCBI taxonomy): Eukaryota > Metazoa > Chordata > Actinopteri > Cichliformes > Pholidichthyidae > Pholidichthys > Pholidichthys leucotaenia. The sequence continues at coordinate 310,917,302 of CM035840.1, read as the reverse complement.
ATCCGGTCCCGAGGTCTTCCTCGCCTTGATCTTCCTCAGCTCCGTCCTCACCTGGGTCTTAGTGAGGGTCAGGTTGGGGGGCTGTGTGCTGGGAGTGGGGGGGTGTTGGTGGAGTGGGGTGTGGACAGCAGGTCTCAATGACTTTAGAGGCAGCAGTGGTTGGTGTGCAGTCGGGGGGGGGGAGGGCAGTTGGTCAAACTTATTAAAAAACAGGTTCAGATTGTTCACCCACTCCCTGCCCCCCGTGGCCTGGGAGGAGGTATTCTGGAGCCCAGAGATGGTTTTAAGGTTTCTCCAGACCCCGCTGATGTCGCTCTGTTGAAGCTTGTCATCCATCTTCTTCCTGAAGCTGTCCTTGCCTTCTCTGATCTTCCTCCTCAGCTCCCTCTGTACGGACTTCAGCGTCTCCCTGTTCCCCGACCTGAAGATCCTCTTCTTCGCTCTCAGAAGTGTTTTTATCTCTGGGTTGATCCAGGGTTTGTTGTTCGAGCAACACCGTATTGTCTTGGTGGGTATGGTGTTGTCCACACAGAAGTTGATGTAGTCCGTGATGGTGTGAGTGAGGCCATCGATGTCCTCACCATGTGGATCGCAGAGCTGCTCTCAGGCAGTGGTTTCAAGACAGTCCTTTAAAGCGTCCATTGCCTCCTCTGACCATATCTTCACCGTGCACATGACCGGAGGTTGTCTGTGTACTAGGGGTTTGTACACCGGCAGGAGATGAACCAAGTTGTGATCCGATCTCCCGAGTGGGGGGAGTGGTGATGAGGTGTACGCCTCCTTAGTGTTAGCATAGAATAAGTCCAGTGTTTTATTGTCTCTAGTGTGGCATGTGACATACTGGGTGAATGTGGGCAGAATGGGGGACAGTGAAATATGGTTGAAATCACCGGAGATGAGGAGAAGAGCATCTGGGTGTTCTGTCAGCAGCCTGCCAGTTACTGAGTGAATGACATCACGCGCTGTCCCCACGTTCGCTGTCAGATTTGCATAAATAACAATGCAGATCATGAGTGAGTATTCCCTCGGGAGATAGGTAGGTCGCATGCTAACAGCTAGCAACTCAATGTCTTTGCTGCAGTGATGTTGTTTAACTGTGATATGTCCCGGTCTGCACCAGCTGTCATTGACATACATTATCACTCCTCCGCCCCTTGCCTTCCCACTGTCTGGTGTCCGGTCTGCCCATATTGCGTGGAAACCCTCCAGTTCGGTGTTAGCATCTGTTGCTAGTTCTGTTAGCCATGTCTCAGTAAACAACATCATGCTACTCTCTCTGAAGACACTCTCGTAGCGGGAGATGGCCGCTAGCTTGTCGGTCTTATTGAGTAGCGATCAAACGTTCCCCATAATAACAGATGGAAGGACAGGTCTGTACCTTATATTTCTCGCCCGCCGTCTTGCTTCAGTAGAGCATCCACGTTGTTTCTGTCTTATTTCAAGAAATGATTACATTTTTGTGGTGATCTGGGTCACCACCTGGATCCAGGAATTTTTACCTGGATTCAGGCATTTTTAGAAAAAATCAGTATCAACGTGGTTAAATTTTACTTTTCCTGGTACACCAGAATTTCTGTAGCTAAGTTACCTAATACTATATATTTGTCATTTCAATAAATCTTATAGAAGCAAAGTTAAATGAGTATTTTTCATCAATATCAAATGCAGAAATGTTGCATTTAGAAAACTGCTGCATTTCTAATAATGTCATTTGGGGGAAATGAGCTGCTTGCCGGAGGTCTGCACTCTCTGAGTGCTTTTCAAGTTGTTTATTCTGCCGTTTCTATGTCTGTTAGCAGGATCTCACAAAAACTCATTGATGATTTGGATGACATTTTCACCAGAGGTGGCCCTTGGCCTAAAGATGAACTCATTACATGTTGGAGGTGATCCGTGAGTGCATACCTCCGCCAAGGCCCTATCTCACAATGGACAGACAAAGGGATGAAGGGGAGGACAAAGGGAGGGATGGAGGGAGCCTTGGCGGAGATATGCGCTCTCTGAGTGCCCTCTAGTATTTTGACTGCTACAGCTCTCTCTACTAAAATAGCATAAAATCCCATTAAATGTCATGTAGTTTCCGACACCACATCAGTGCTATTTGATTCCCGGCCATGGAAGCTGAACCAATAAATCCTGGAAAATGACTACGCATGGAGCAGAAGATTAAGAACAGTAAATTTCTCAATGAGGAAACTTTTTTCTTTTGGGCCGTCACATTTTGGGAGATTATATTTTTTTTTCTTTTTTTTAATTCCCCCTTCTCACCATTTGTCTTGAGTCTGTGCATGTCTGAAGTGAGTTTCAGTCTAAAAACGTCTGTTTCCACCAGCATTTCAGTCAACGTTTGCCAATGGAGTTTAACTTAGGCTGACTTAGGTAAACACTGCATAACTTGGCCCAGCGCTCAGGAACTTTTACAAACTGAACACAACTTTCACCAACGTGTATTTCCAAACTTCGCCAAATTTTCAGCATGCTGAAAATTTTCAAGGAACACAGTTTTCACCAGTGTTTGCCAACAAACACCAACTATTATTAACTTTTACCAACTTTTGCCAGCAGAACCAGACATTTGCCAAAACGTCAGTAAAAGCTGGTCCAAATGTTGTAGTGTGAATCCACCCAAAAAAGCAGGTCCAGAATGGCAGGAAACCTCCACAAACGCTGATCTTTATATGAGCATCACCTGATGCTGACATCAGCTGACCTGCGCTAAGTATTCGTTTGCTTAAGTCAACCCAAGCTGGCAACAACTACAGTGGATATAAAAAGTCTACACACCCCTGTTCAAATGCCAGGTTTTTGTGATGCAAAAAATGAGACCAAGATAAATCATTTCAAATTTTTCCACCATTAATGTGACCTCAAACCTGTACAACCCAATTGAAAAGCAAACTGAAATCTTTTAAGGACAAAAATAAAAAAAAAAAAAAACTTACACTAACCTGGTTGCATAAATATGCACACCCTTAAACTAATACTTTGTTGCAGCACCTTTGGCTTTTATTACAGCACTCAGTCTTTTGGGGTAGGAGTCTATCAGCATGGCACATCTTGATGTGGCAATATCTGTCCACTCTTCTTTGCAAAAATGCTCCAAATCTGTCAGACTGCGAGGGCATCTCCTGTGCACAGCCTTCTTCAGATCACCCCACAGATGTTTGATCGGATTCAGGTCTGGACTCTGGCTGGGCCATTCCAAAATCTTAATCTTCTTCTGGTAAAGCCATTCTTTTGTTGATTTGGATGTGTGCTTTGGGTCACTGTCATGCTGAAAGATGAAGTTCCTCTTCATCTTAAGCTTTCTAGCAGAAGTCTGAAGGTTTTGTGCAAGCACTGACTGGTATTTGGAACTGTTCAGAATTCCCTCCACCTTGACTAAGGCCCCAGTTCCAGCTCAAGAAAAACAGCCCCAAAGCATGATGGTGCCACCACCGCGCTTCACTGTAGGTATGGTTTTGTTTTGTTTTTTTGGTGATGAGCAGTGTTGTGTTTGTGCCAAATAAACCTTTTGGAATTATGGCCAAAAAGTTCAACCTAGGTTTGATCAGACCACAACACATTTTCCCACGTGTTTGGGAGATTTCAAATGGCTTGGATGTGTTTCTTCATAAGCTAAGGCTTCCATCTTGCTACCCTACCCCATAGCCCAGACATATGAAGAAGACAGGAGATTGTTGTCACATGTACTAAACAGCCAGTACTTGCCAGAAATCCCTGCAGCTCCTTCAGTGTTGCTGTCAGCCTCTGGCAGCCTTCCTGACCAGTTTTCTTCTCATCTTTCCATCAATTTTGGAGGGACATCCAGCTCTTGATAATGTCCCTGTTGTGCCATATTTTCTCCGCTTGGTGATGACTGTCCTCACTGTGTTCCATGGTATATTTAATGCCTTGGAAATTATTTTGTACCCTTCTCCTGACTGATACCTTTGAACAATCCCTCTGATGATCCCTCTGATGCTTTGGAAGCTCTCTGCAGACCATGGCTTGTGCTGTAAGATGTGACTACAAAAATGTCAGGAAAAGCCTAGTATAACAGCTGAACTTTATTTGGGGTTAATCAGAGGCTCTTTGGTGGCAGGTGTGCGCTGACTCCCATTTAACATGAGTTTGAATGTGATTGGTTAATTGTGAACACAGCCACATCCCCAGTTATAAAAGGGTGTGCACATTTATGCAACCAGGTTTTTTAAGTTTTTTTTATTTTTCCCCTTAAAAGATTTCAGTTTGTTTTTCAATTGGGTTGTACAGATTATAGGTCACATTCATGGTGGACAAAGTCTTGAAATGATTTCTCTTGGTGTCCTTTTTTTAAATCACTAAAGCCTGGCATTTGAACAGGGGTGTGTAGAATTTTTATATCCACTGTACACATACACTAGCCCAAGTTGGCAAAAGTTAGCCAACACTGAATGCAACGCTGGCAAATGCTAGCAAAAGTTCATAAAAGTTTGTAAAAGTTGGTGTGCGCTGGATCAAAAAAACCTGCTCATGAATGTAACTTCACCAATGTTTAGACTAATTTCTCTGATTTTTCAAAATGTCTGTAAAAGTCAGTCAAAATGCTATAGTGTGAACCTAGCTTAAAGAAAAACAAGTGCGGTGTCAACAATATTATGCCTCAGTTAATCATTTACTTATCTGCATTACAATCACATCACACAGGATCTACAAAGGCACAGAACATTAAGTCACAGATATCTGGAAACTTAAAAATATAGTATTTACAATAGAATATAATAGGTTTTATTGTCATTGTACAGTTGTACAGTACAACGAAATTGTGGGTGCTCCACCAGGCTACTGCGCAATAAAGTAAGTGAGAAGAATTCAAAAATAAAACAGTTACAGAACACAGTTAACCATCTTACTAAAGTATTTGGTATTTGCCCCCAAATAACCGATTGGGCCACCCTTAGCAGCAACAACTACAATCAAGTGTTTGTGATAACTGGCAATGAGTCTTTTACAATGTTATGGAAGAATTTTGGCCCACTCATCTTTGCAGAATTGTTGTAATTCAGCTGCATTGGAGGGTTTTCAACCATGAACCGCCTTTTTAAGGTCATGCCACAACATTTCAATTGGATTCAGGTCAGGACTTTGACTAGGCTACTCCAAAGTGTTCATTTTGATTTTCTTAAGCCATTCAGAGGTGGACTTGCTGGTGTATTTTGGATCATTGTCCTGCTGCAGAACTTAAGTGCGCTTCAGCTTGAGGTCACAGACAGATGGCTGGACATTCTCCTTCAGGATTTTTTGGCAAACAGCAGAATTTATGGTTCAGTTTATCACAGCAAGTCTTCCAGGTCCTGAAGCAGCAAAACAGCCCCAGACCATCACACTACCACCACCATATTTTACTGTTGGTACGAGGTTTCTTTTCTGAAATGCTGTGCTTATTTTACACCACATGTAATGGGACACACACCTTCCAAAAAGTTCAACTTTTGTCTCATCAGTCCACAGAGTATTTTCCCAAAAGTCTTGAGGATCATCAAGATGTTTTCTGGCCAAACTGAGACGAGCCTTTATGTTCTTTTTGCTCAGCAGTGGTTTTTGTCTTGGAACTCTGCCTTGCAGGCCACTTTTGCCTTAGTGCCTTTAGTCTCTTTCTTACAGCGGCGTCATGAACACTGACCTTAACTGAGGCAAGTGAGGCCTGCGGTTGTTTGGATGTTGTTGTGGGGTCTTTTGTGACCTCTTGGATGAGCTGTTACTGCGCTCCTGGGGCAATTTTGGTTGGCCAGCCACTCCTGGGAAGGTTCACCACTGTTCCATGTTTTCACCATTTGTGGATAATGACTCTCATTGTGATTCGCTGGAGTCCCAAAGCTTTAGAAATGGCTTTATAACATTTTCCAAACTGATAGATCTCAATTACTTTGTTTCTCATTTGTTCTTGATAGTGATGGGAAGGCAGGCACCGGTGCTCCAAACGGTGCTCCGATCTTATCCAGGAAATATTTGGAGAAGCGTGTTTCGAGGCGTGCATCGTGATGTATGTGTTGACGTCGAACCACATGACTGGGTCAGGAAGCCATTCATGATTTTGCACGTAACATGAAATCTAGCAGCGGTACCCAAAGGAAATCCCTGTTCCTCACGTTTTGTGTTGTCATGTTTGACTGTGTAAGGGATTTGTCACAGCCAGTTTTCAGATGGAGCCAGCACCAAAAACACGGACTTCTCCCGTTTGGGAACAGTTTGAGCGCATTTCTCCCATTGATGTATTTTTGACAAATAGTGGCTGTTCATTGTATCTGAGGTGATGGCTTAACAGTAATACATCTATTTTGCAAGTGGGTGACCTGGGTTCGAATCCCAGCTGTGTCGTTCTTTTAATTTCATTTTTATTTGCAAGGTGAAGTGTCTCTTGTGTTTCAAAGCTCTTGGATCATTATTACGCATCATTATGCTGAGGCACTATTGCCATTGTGCCCTGCATGAGAATAAGGCCAGAGTTGAATATACTAGGACAGTATTGTTGAAAATTTATTATTTCTTAATAAAAATGGATAAGTAGTACAAGCACACAAAGTCACACAGACACATTCACTGAAGTCACCCCGTTTCATTATTTCTTCTTTCTCTTATGATCATTGATATTTCTTAAAAGACAGCACATTTATTGAAATTGAAAAATACACATTGTAAAAATCTGCATGCTGTATACTTTGTCGATTGCATGGCCTAGTAGAGCAAATGAAGTTGTTCATGAGGCCTCGTCTATGTGAACCATTTTGATCAAAGGCTCAAGTGTTCAAGAAAGCCACAACTACTCATGACTATGTAATGGGCCATTTCCATTAGTATCACCTTGGCCTTACTTGTTTCTACTCGATTCACTTTCTCGCCATTTCCACTATACCCACCACGGTTTAACCGACACTATTTTCATGCCGCTTAAGAGGCAGGGTCTAACCGAGCGAAAGCGAGGTGTGATTTGATGTCAATCGACTGCTAACCGCTGATTCGTCAGGGCGTAACGTCACAAAAGCGCCCGTCTTCGTTGAAATCTTTACGACCGCCATTTGCAATCATGGACTAACTCGGTCACGGAGTAAATACGATATTAATACAGACAGCGTTGTAGGTTTTGCGGAACTCTACACCGTGGTCCAATGAAGAGGTGCGGAGTTTTCTCTGCTTGGTGGCAGTTACACAGTGAGGAGTGACTCGGACCCGATGGCTGGCCAGCATACAACTGGACTATATAGACAAGCTGAAGACGAACGTGAGAGAATCATCCATGGTGAGTGATTTGTAATAATGTGCATCTGTTTGCTTATTTATCCTGTTGGTGGTAAGCTCACCATATGGTGAGCTTACCACGGTTCCAAGGTTGTCATAGCCAGGAGCGGCACTGGGGTTAAGCTCCCAGTGCTCATAAAATGCTCCTTACGGCATGCGTCTCGAAAAGCCTCTGACAACTAAGTCCAACTCCTAGCCTCCCCGTGTGGTTTAGTCTCTAAGCCCGGCGGAACTGCTTTTACTAATAGGAGAAGAGGCGAAGGCGGATCTCTGGCGCCTTAAAACCAGATGCTTCGGGTAGATGGTGGCTCGTCAACCTGGGAAGGTAGCCCATCTAGGGGAAGGTAAACCCTGATTTCAAACTTCCGCTGCCTTGCGGCACACCCGGTCACAGGAAAGGCTTCGGGAGTCAACCCTGAGGAAAAATCCGGAGTCGGAGCCCCTAAGGCAGTTCTCTGTTGTGCTCAACATCGTTCTGGCAGCTCCTGCGATGGCGCTGGTGCCAAACTATAGCAGCCCTGCTGTTCCTTTGGATTCATCAGTGACGTGGAGAGGGGGGACATGCTGAATGGGTAACATCTTGTCCTCCATATCTTCCTGCCCAGGCTTGAATCCTACCAACGCCCAACGCTGGAAGGTAGAACACCGGTGCGCATCGGCCTGTTCAGCCACAGGCGGTGCTGTTCCAGCAGAGTAGACGTTTAGGATTCTCTTCCATGGTCATCATAGACCGACGGAGGCCGACGAAATGGTAAGCTCACTTTTTTGGAGCCATAAAGTGCTGTTCTGTGCTGGCTAATGTTTTTTAGCTAACGGGGTTTTTTTGCTAGTAGCTAGCGCTAGCTAGTACTAACTGCTGAATCGTGCTTGTTTTCTCCTAAATATTCGCTTGTGAGAGCAAAACGATCAAATCTGTTAATCCTGGTTAAAGTCCTGGTTTGTGTTTTGTATTGCACTTTGGTCCTGCGCATTAAATTGTGTGCAATTTAATGCTAGAATGTGTTTCCACATGCCAGGGGTTATAGCCTCCCTGTTTATATTGTGATACTGGTGAAATGGACCACACGAGTTGAAATCTTGTCATATTAAAATTGCTTTTTCAAACCAGTGATTTATAAAGTCATTCATATAATTTTCTAAAGCGTCAGAATAGACCCACACACCTATTCTGTGGATCCTGCAGTGCTTGTCAGGGAAACAAAGCATTTTTGTCACATCCCACCACTGACTCATTTCAGAAAGAGAAATCCGTATATTATATAGATTCATTACACAGACAGTGATATATTTGAAGCGTTTATTTATTTTAATTTTGCTGATTACGGCTTACAGCCCCTGAAAACCCCAAATTCTATTTTGCAAAAAATTGGAATATTACATAAAATTAACTTTAAAAAATAGTTTTTAAATATAAATGTTGGCCGCTGAGGTGTTGGTTAATATGGGCTGTAGCCGTAATCATCAATATTAAAATAAACACTTTCAATATATCACTGTTCCTGTAATGAATCTATATATGAGTTTCACTTTCTGAAATGAGTGAAAAAAATATTGAATTTTTTCATGGTATTCTAATTTTTGAGATGTGCCTGTATATGTATTGAACTTGCTTGAAACTAACCAACATCCATTTCTGTCGTTTGTCTAGGCAAGATGAAATCAGCCGCCCCACAACCTACCTTGCTACTGTGGAAAGTACTGAAATCCTTTGCTTTTATAGGTAAAGTGTCAAAAGCACAATTTCCACTTAATATAAAAGGGACTGAACTGAGATTTATTTGATTGTGTGAATATGGCACATCAACTGTAAAATAAACCGCTTCTTAATGTATTTATTTTTTTGTCAGATCACTTGTGTGATCCTTTGTGAGTTATGTTCATAACTGTATGTTTTGGCGAATGTGAGATGTTCAGTCGTCAATATAATTTACTTTATATGTGTAGTTTATAGTCTATCATCAATAAACTCATGCAGTAACAGGACACATTACAAATATTTGAGACCCATTGTAGTGCTTCCTTTTATATTTTAGCAATGCTAGTACAAAACACCGCCCACACATGAAGCCAGGGCAAGAAGAGACACTTTTACAGGCAAGACAAACTTTTATTGATAAAAACTCGGTGATGCACACCATCAGTTAAAGTACTAGATTCCATTCAAGTGAATGTATTAATTCATTCTGATTGCTGAAGCCACAGTAAAAGCAGATGATTTTAAATGTAACCCAGCCCTTGTAAAATCTAGTGAAGTGCAGCTACATGAAAATTGTGGTTAAATACAACAACGAAGTACTTTATTGTCACATTCAAATTGTAATCCCTCCTGTTTTGTTTTTCTTTTGAATTCTTGGATGGAATATGGGTGGGCAATATAAGCTGCAGCTTCAGCCATCACCCATTTCAGATAACCTATGTTGAACTGTATAATCAGAGGAGTTATTGTTTAATTTGACCTTGTTAGATTTTTTCCCCTTTGTTATATTATTCTATTTTCTTTTAATCTTTACCTTTAATCAATCCGAAATAAAGATTCATTCGTTAATTCACATTCCAGCCCCTGAAAACCCCAAATTCAATTTGGCAAAAAATTAGAATATTACATAAACTTTAAAAAATATTTTTTAAATAGAAATGTTGGCCGCTGAGGTGTTGGTTAATATGGGCTGTAGCCATAATCATCAATATTACAATAAACACTTTCAATATATCACTGTCCCTGTAATGAATCTATATATATGGGTTTCACTTTCTGAAATGAGTGACAAAAATATTTAACTTTTTCATGATATTCTAATTTTTGAAATGTGCCTGTATAAGTGTTGAACTTGCTTGAAACTAACTACCATCCATTTCTGTCGTTCGTCTAGGGAGGAGGGAATCAGCCGTGCAACAATGGACGACGCCACTGTGGAAAGTACTGAAATCCTTTGCTTTTATAGGTGAAAGTGTCAGAACCAGAGTAGCACAATTTCCACTTAATATAAAAGGGACTGAACTGAGATTTATTTGATTGTGTGAATATGGCACATCAACTGTAAAATAAACCACTTGTTAATGTATTTATTTTTTTGTCAGGTCACTTGTGTGATCCTTTGTGAGTTATGTTCATAACTGTATCTTTTGGGGAATGGCAGTTGTTCAGTCATCAATATAATTTAGTTTATATGTGTAGTTTATACTGTATCATCAATAAACTCATGCAGTAACAGGACACATTATAAATATTTGAGACCCATTGTAGTGCATCCTTTTATATTTTAGCAATAAAAGTACAAAACACCACCCACACTTGAAGCCAGGGCAAGAAGAGACACTTTTACATTCCAGACAAACTTTTATTGATAAAAACTCCATATTTTGACTGAGCAACTGCATACTCTGTGATGCACACCTTCAGTTAAAGTACTATATTCCATTCAAGTGAATGTATTAATTCATTCTGATTGCTGAGGCCACAGTAAAAGCAGATGATTTTAAATGTAACCCAGCCCTTGTAAAATCGACTTTACATCAGTGCAGCTACATGAAAATTGTGGTTAAATACAACAACGAAGTACTTTATTGTCACATTGGAATTGGAATCACTGCTGTTTTGTTTTTCTTTTGAATTCTTGGATGGAATATGGTGGGCAATATAAGCTGCAGCTTCAGCCATCACCCATTTCAGATAACCTATGTTGAACTGTATCATCAGAGGAGTTATTGTTTAATTCGACCTTATTAGATTTTTTTTCCCCTTTGTTATATTATTCTATTTTTTTTTAATCTATCCGAAATAAAGATTCATTCATTCACATTCCACCACTGGCTTTTAGCAACAAGTGTATTTCCCAAATATGTTTTAAACTTCCTTTCTTTAACCACCACCCATTTCTGTCTTTTGTCTAGGCAAGAGGTAAACGATCGATCCACCCCAAACTGGACCTTGCGTCACTATTTACAGAGATGCAGGCCCAAGATCTGCTGATCTGAGACCAGTGTGAGCTGCACATCCCAGCTGCTGAGTGACCCAGTCTTACAGTTTGAGTTTTGCACATTCTGAATAATCTGGAATTTGCTGCTGATTGTAATAAACAATTTAGTGACTTATGTGTTTGCATCATGATTTCTATTTTTGTCTGTTAATACACTGGTTGGAAAAGAGTCAATAGTACAAACCATTAATGGGTGACCTTGAAAATAATGGCTCATTTTTAAGAAATTTATGTCACATGGTGGTAACCTTCACATATAAAAAAGAGACATCTGCAAAAACTTCAGAGGTTTGTCAGTGCAATACTACATGAATGCATGTATAGTACATTGTTGATGCAGAGAATATATATTTCTACAGTATATGTATCTAGTAAATCAAGCATTTCCCATGTAACCTTGTGACTGCATTATTTTAATTGCTTTTAATCCTAGATCGTTTGTTTTGGCCTAAAATGCATCATAACTGTCAAATACATCTTATTATACCAAACTCAGTACTGTTTACTTTTGAATATACATTTTGTGGCTAATATAGTTATTAACCTGGCGATCAAGTTGTGTCAGCTGATCATTTTTTGCTATGACAACATCTCAGACTCAGTGCAGCTGAAGCAGGTACGTCCATGATGTCTCAACAGTCCATGATTTTCACGCAGATCAGAGCAATTTTTTTTCCCACAATATTTTTATTGAACCTTTTTTTTTTTTTTTACAAACAGCACACACAGTCAGACACTAACACAAAAGTAATTTAAAAACTAAAAAGAACAATAACAAAATAACAAAAAAAAGGGTAATAAAAACAACCATTAACAAAAACAAGTCAACAACAATGTTCCTCTGTTTAGTCTAGGTAATCTATTACATAAGAATACATAATATACATTCACCAGCTTTGAATTTGCAAGGTCCACACATATCATTCACCTTCTTCTTCAGAAGTTATGTTTACTTTCTTTACATAATCAATGAAAGGTCTCCATATATTCTCAAACACATTTTCCTTTGATTTCAGTATGTATGTTATTCTTTCTTGTGGAAGGTTGTTAACATCTGTCTTAACCACTGAGTCACATCTGGCCTATGAATTTTTCCACAGTAATGCAATACATTTTTTGGCATTAAGCAAACTGAGGTCTATGAATGTTCTTTCACTCTTATTAAAGTTATGTTTTTCTGGATACAGACCCAACAAAAACAGTTTAGGGTTCAATGTGAATTGTTTTGAAATTATTTTTTCAATTGTTACCCTCACCTCTTCCCAAAACATTCTGATTTTTCTACATTCCCATAAACAGTGAAATAGGGTTACTTTACTTAGATCAGAGCAATTTTTTGCACAGGAAATAAACCAGACATTCTTAAGCTCTACAACCACTGATCGTTTGTGAAGCTGTGCTGACAGTTGACAGGCTCACTCAGCCTGTCACTCAGTTGACAGGCTGTACATGAACGCCAGACTGACTGTTTGAAGTGGTAATTTTCCCACAACAGAGCCATCTGAAACACACACAGCGCACATATTTTAGTACCTAACAGTGATAACTTGCAGAGATTACAGTGTAGTACAACGTACTTATAGCAAACTAGCATTAGCAACCATTAGCTTACAGTCACATATGACCTAGTTTGTATCCTCACGTCTTCGGCTCTCTCCAGAAGCTGCAGAACTATTCCAGAGTGTTTCGTCTCACTGCCTGTACCCTTGTCTGACGGTCCTTTTTGGCATTTACGGTGAAAAAAGCCACAGACCGAGGAGTCGCCTTGTAAAGCCGCCATGTTGTGTTTGGCTTGGGTCGCGTGTTTTACGTCACGGGAGTGTGGCGCTACCTTGCTGTAAAAAAAATCCCGCCCACCCCAGCTATACACGGCTTTACACGGTTGTAATGGACGCACAACCGCGGCAGAAACAAGTAGTAACGAAACGAAACGAGGCGAGTCGAACTGGGCTAGTGGAAATGAGGCATAATAGCTTAAAGGTAAACTATTTATCCTGCATTTGGGAAGCTAGGGTTCAAGTCCCAGCTGGGTCATTCTAATAATTTATTTTTATTTGCACAGTGGAGTGTCTGTTGTGTTTCAAAGAGCTTGGATACAACACTAACACATCATTATGCTGAGGCACTATTGTGCCCTGCATGACAATAAGAACAGAGATGAATGTACTGAGAAAGACAGTATGACTGTTGAAAAGTTATTATTTTAAAAAATGAATAAGTAGCGCAAGCACATTCACTGTAGTCACCTCAGTTTTATTTTTTTGCCTTATGATCATTGATATTTCTTAAAAGACAGCACATTTATTGAAATTGAAAAAATACATATTTAACCAACAATACCCTTGTAAAAATCAGCATGTTGTATACATTTTGTCCACTAGATGGCCTGGTAGAGATAATGAAGTCCCACATGACGCCTTGTCTATGTGAACCATTTTGATGAAAGGCCTCAAGTCCTCCAGAAAGCCTCTTTTGGCCATCACTAGTTCCTGAATTTCTTTGGATGATGTCTAGCTTTTGAGGATTTTTTGGTCTACTTCACTTTGTCATGCAGGTCCTGTTTAAGTGATTTCTTGATTGAGAACAGGTGTGGCAGTAATCAGGCCTGGGTGTGGTTAGAGAAATTGAAGTCAGCTTTCCAAAGATGTGATAAACCACAGTTAATTTATGTTTTAATGGAGGAGGAGGGGACAATCACTTTGTCACACAGGGCCATGTAGGTTTGGATTTTTTTTACACTTAATAATAAATACCTTTATTTAAAAACTGCATTTTGTGTATGCTTGTGTTATCTTTGTCTAATATTTAAATTTGTTTGATTATCTGAAACATTTAAGTGTGCAAACACATAAAAAATTAGAAATCAGGAAGGGGGCAAACACTTTTTCAAACCACTGTACACAGATACGGTAGTGGCTTCGCGGGTGGAACTATGTACATGCGAGTGCGGAGTACAGAACACATAATTGAGTAAAATGGCCCAAGGATTATGGAAAATATGTACAGTAGTGATTTCACGGATGGGTCAATATACATGAAAGTGAGGAGTGCAAAGACAGGTGAGTGAAAGTGATAATTATCACATGCTCAGAACTAAGGACCTTTTAATTATAATTAAAAGGTCTTTAGTTCTGAGCATGTGAACGTTCAGAGGGAGGGGGGTAGGGCCTTTGATTGTTTGCAGTTTGGATGCCCCAGGGGAAGAAACTGTCAGTCTGGAGGTGTGGGACCTGATCGATCTGAACCGTCGTCCAAGCAGGTCAAACAGGTGGTCTGCGGGATGTGAGAGGTCTCCTGTGATGGCCTTGATCCTTCTGAGACAGGAGGCTCTGGGGATGTCTTCCAGGGAGGGCAGAAGGCTGCCAATAATTTTTTTCGGCGGTGTTGATGACCCTCTGCACAGTCTTCTTGTTCTCGGCCATGGAGCCAGTGTACCACACACCCAGACAGTAGGTGCACGCTCTCCACAGAGCAGTGATAGAAGGCCGGCAGCAGCTTCTGATCCAGGTTGTTACTCCTCAGGACACGGAGGAAGTGCAGCCACTGCTGGGCTTTCTTCACCAGGGCCTTGGTGTTGACAGTCCAGGAGAGGTCAGAAGAGATGTGGGTGCCCAGGAATCTAAAGGCGGGGACGTTTTCTACGCGGTCACCATTTATGAGGAGGGGGGTTGTCCTGTCTGTTCTTCCGGAAGTTCAAAATGTGTTCTTTGGTTTTTGGACATGAAGTTTCAGGTTGTTTGCTTGGCACCACAGCAACAGATTCTCTACCTCCGCCCTGTATGCCTTCTCATCGTCATTGGTGATGAGCCCAACCAAGGTGGTGTCATCCGCGTATTTCACAATGACACTGGCTGGGTGGGTTGGAAATACAGTCAAAGGTGTACAGGGAGTACAGTAGAGGGCTTAGCACATAGCCTTGGGGGGGATCCAGTGGTGAGGGACAGTGTGGAGGAGTGGGAGGGGGGCCACGTCTGACTGTTTGTGGGTGGTTGGTGAGAAAGCTCATTGTCCAGGAGCAGGTGGTCGGGGGATCTGGAGGAGATGCAGTTTGTTGATCAGGATGTCTGGGATGATGGTGTTAAAAGCTGAGCTTTAGTCCACAAAGAGTATCCTCACATAACTCCTTGGCTTCTCCAGGTGGCTTAGTGCTCTGTGGAGAGTGGTGGCGATGGCGTCTTCTGTAGACCAGTTCTTCCTGTAGGCAAACTGATGGGGGTCAAAGGAGGGGGGAGACAGTCCTTGATATGCTGGGAAACCACCCGTTCAAAACATTTCATGACTACAAACGAAAGTGCTATGGGTCTGTGGTCATTCAGGCTGTCAATTGCGGCCTTTTGGGGGATGGGGATGATGGTGAAGGCTTTGAGGCAGGAGGGGACGGTGGCGTGCATCAGGGAGAGGTTGAACAACTTGGTGAGGATCCCTACCAGCTGGTCTGCACATGCTTTGACCACTGCTCCTGGGATGCTGTCTGGACCAGCAGCTCTGTGAAGGTTCACTGTGGGCATTGCCTCCTCACCTCATGTACCTGTAGAGAGAGGGGGGAGGGGAGGGGAAGGGTGAGAGAGGGAGGAGGGAGGAACAGGTTTTGGGGGGGGGTGCTCAAACCGGGCAAGGAAGCTGTTAAGCTCCTCTGCCAGAGAGAGGCTGCTGTCTGATGCTGGGGGGCCCTGGCCCCTGGCCCCTGTAGTTGGTGAGGGCCTGGATGCCTCTCCACATCTGTCGGGGGTTGTTGTCTGTGAGGAAGCCCTCCACCTTCCTCCTATTGACGTTTTTAGCAAGTTTCATGCCTCTCCTCAGGTTAGCTCTGGCAGTGCTGTAAAGAGAGCTGACCCTCTGTCTGAAGGCTGAGTTGTGGGCTCTGATCAGAGCCTGGACTTCACTGGTCATCCAGGGTTTGTGGTTTGGAAATACCTGGATGTGCTTGGTGACTGTCACATTTTCTACACAGCATTTGATGTAGAAAAGGACAGATTCGGTGTAGGAGTCCAGGTCCTGCTGTTCAAAGATGTTCCAATCAGTGCAGGAAAAGCAGTCTTGTAGGTGGAGAAGAGCACTTTCAGGCCAGGTTTTAATTGTTTGCTTGGTTGGGGGGAAACTCTTCCTAAGGGGGGTGTAGGCAGGAATCAGAAACAGGGAGAGGTGGTCTGATTGTCCAAGGTGGGGGAGGGGGGGTGGCTCTGTAGGTATGCTTAATGTTGCTATAAACATGATACAGTGTCCTTTCCCCTCTTGTGGGACGCTTCACATGTTGGTAGAATTTGGGGAGTACAGTCTTTAAGTGTGCTTTGTTCAAATCCCCTGCAATAATGTGGACTGCGTTAGGGTGATCTCTTTGCTGCCTGCTGACAATGTGCTGGAGGTGATTGAGTGCTAAGCTAACATTAGCATCAGGAAAAATGTAAACATGTTAAAATTACTGCCGTTAGCTCACGGAAGAGGTAAAAAGGCCTATATAGGAGGGACATGGCCTCTAAGTCCGGTGAACAGTGGCTCTGAATTATTCTGCTGTTTTTACACCAAGTCTGAAGCACAAAAACACAGAGTCTCCCCCCCTTCCCTTACCAGAATCAATGCTGCGGTCAGAACGGTGTGTGGTTCAGCCAGGTAATTCCACAGCGGCAGCTGGGATGCATTCGTTCAACCATGACTCAGTCACAATCAGAACACAACAGTTCTGGACGTAGCGATTATGGGTGATCTCCGTGTGCAGCACATCAATTTTGTTGGCAAGATAGATAGATAGATAGATAGATACTTTATTTCGAACAAAAAAGTATAACAAAAACAAAACAAATGACAAATGCAATAAAGTAACAGTATACAGTGTTCGAAAGGGAGAAGGAAGAAGTGAACACTTATTAATTCCATCTCCTCTTTTCTATAAATACACCCATGTGAATTATATACAAATTACCACATTTAAGACCCCAAGTAAACAATAAACTGTATTTTGTACATATCAACATTAACACCCATCCATCCTAGCATACATTGATGTCCATACATCAAAACCAGCCTCAAACAACACAGATATACACAGTGCTGTCCCACCCACCATTCCATAGTGTCCCATAATGTCCCAGAGTGAGCATAGTGAATCGTACATATAAATACTACCCTTCTAACATATATCCTTTCAGCAACTA
The DNA here is from genome assembly GCA_020510985.1 of Pholidichthys leucotaenia. NCBI lineage: Eukaryota > Metazoa > Chordata > Actinopteri > Cichliformes > Pholidichthyidae > Pholidichthys > Pholidichthys leucotaenia. The sequence goes on along the minus strand of CM035840.1, from coordinate 310,899,919 downwards.
ATGTTTGTACCTCTTTTCGAATTGATTTCTGTTTGTACATAGTTTCAGTTCCGGCTCCAGACTGTTCCACAAATCCACCCCACAGACAGATATGCACATACTTTTCTTGGTTGTTCGTATCTTGGGTTTTGTAAAGTTTAAGTCTCCTCTCAAATTATGGTCATTGTCTCTTTTTTTAAGTATTTTTTGTATATTAGTTGGGAGTTGATTATTAATTGCCCTGTACATGACTTGTGCTGTCTTAAATTTAACTAAATCGATGAACTTTATGACATGTGACTTTAAAAACAACAAATTGGTATGTTCTCTATATCCTACATTATTTATTATCCTTATAGCTCTTTTTTATAATGTGCATATTGACTGTAGGTTGGTCTTGTAGGTGTTTCCCCAGACTTCTACACAGTAGTTAAGATAAGGTAGAAACAGTGAATTGTACAGTAAGACCAATAATTTATAGTCCAAGATGTGTCTCGTCTTCCCCAGTATGCCTATACATTTTGCCAACATGGCCCGGATGTGACTGATGTGAGGTTTCCAGCAGATTTTATTGTCTAGCGTCACACCCAGAAACTTATTTTCCTGTACTGTTTCTATTCTGGTATCATCTATCGTTACCATTATTTCATGATTTATTTTATAATTTCCAAACAACATAATCTTTGTTTTTTTTAAGATTTAGAGATAATTTATTTTTGTTGAACCACTGCGTTAACTTTTTCATTTCAGTTGTGACGACCTCTAAAACCTGCTGCAAATTCTCACCAGTGCAAAGGATATTTGTGTCATCCGCAAACAAAATAAATTTCTGAATTTTTGATACTTGACATATGTCATTTATATATAAAATAAAGAGTTTGGGTTCCAGAACTGACCCCTGGGGCACACCACAAGTGATGTCCATGAAGGGTGATTTGTGCTCACCAATTTGTACAAATTGTTGTCTGTTACTTAAATAACTTTCCACCCAACTCAGTCCGACCCCTCTTATTCCATACCTTTCCAGTTTCCTTAGTAGTATTCTGCGGTCAATGGTGTCAAAAGCTTTCTTTAAATCTATAAATACTCCTACAGCAAACTTTTTTTTATCTATACAACTAGTAATTTCTTCTATAAGTTCGATCAGTGCCAAAGATGTAGATTTATCTGCTCTAAAACCATACTGGCTGTCTGTAAGGAGGTTGTGTTTTTCAATGAAATCATCCAGTCTCTTAGTGAAGATTTTTTCAAGTATTTTGGAGAATTGTGAGAGTAAAGAGACTGGCCTGTAATTTGTGAAACAATGACCGTCTCCTGTTTTGTATAGAGGTATTACTTTTGCTATTTTCATTTTGTTTGGAAATTTACCAGTTTGAAATGACAGGTTACAGATGTGGGTGAGTGGCTTAACAATTCCTTCAATTACTTTTTACACTATTGTCATGTCAATTTCATTCCAGTCCGTTGATTTTTTGTTCTTAAATTTACTCACAGTCTCGATAATTTCCTTTTCAGTAACTGCACCCAAAAAGATTGTGTTTGGATTTCTATCTTCTATTTCATTTACAGAACCACTGTTGTTTGTTTCTGTTGTCACTATTGATTTTGCTAATTCAGGACCAACGTTTACAAAATATTTATTGAAACCACTGACCACATCCTCCATATTATTTATCAAATTGCCATTTTCAATAAAATATTCTGGATAATTAGCATTCTTAGGTCGATTACTAATAATCCCATTGAGTACTTGCCATATTCCTCTTAAGTTATTTTTTTTATCCTCTAATATTCTGTTGTAGTATTCTTTCTTACAGGTCCTCATTATATTAGTAAGCTTATTTTTATATCTTTTATATTTGATCTCAGCCTCCACCGTTCTGCACTCAATGAATTGTTTATATAATGTATTCTTCTTTTTACATGCATTTATTAACCCCTTGGTGACCCAAGGAGTATTTTTCTTTTGTTGCAAGGGATCTGGAATTGGTGAGGAAAATTGAAGGTAACGGTGGTTTGGAGAGAAGGCCAACCCTGCAGCTTTGTTTCTGCTTCCTCTCATGTTGTCTACGCCATTTGTGGGGCATAACAAACCACGGACCGCCTGAAGGTCTGGTGATCTCCTCAGGGATGTGGTGGAAATTACTGGAATGAGCACTGGAGGTGTTGGAGGTAAGCTGGCAACTGATGCCTATAAGTTCCTGGCGACTGTAGGTAATTAGTCCATTGTAGAGGACTGATCAGATGAGACATGAGCAGCCGCAGACACACAATTTTATTCCTCTAGCAAGCAGAACATACTGACTCGGGCGCCAAAGGTGATCTCTTTTGTACAGTTTCACTCCATTCTTTGGCACCTGGAGTACACACATTAATATACACACAAAAGAGCATCACACCAGAAAGAGTTATGAAAAGTTAGAGTGCCAAAATAATAATTCTGTAGGTAATCTCCCATTATGCTCTACACATATTCTATACATATTCTGTTTGCATTCTTATGAACAAATATGTTGTGTTAAACTCTGGTAAACAGGAATTAGGCAGAGCTATAGAGCCCTCTTTCTTCTCTCTTTCTCACTTCTTTTAGTCAGGTCTATTACATTAGTTACACACCCAAACCAACACACACACACTTTTGATAGTACATTTTAGGGGACAGTTAACGTGAATAGCGGATGGCCTGTTCATGTCAGAGTTAAACTGGCCAATCAGACGGTCGCGTACAAGCCCATCCTATTGTACGGGGTTGGTCTAACCAACCCGAGAAGATGAATGTAAGTTGCACCCGGAAGTCGAGGTCAGTCTGGCCACACTCCCGAGGGGGCTGCTTCACACTGAACCCAGCACTGCTTGCTTTACATGTGACCTCTAAATAAATGTTGCATCTTTGAATTGAAGAATTCTCTGGCTTATTCTTGGATCTTTCAATCAAAGAATCGGGATTTTAACAATTTTGGTGCTGTGACCCGGATTGAACTACTCTGAGATGAGAGTTCGGAAGAGATTGGAAGGATCCTGTTTAGATGACTTTGGTGCCCAAACAGAAAGGTAAGCAGAAAACCTTTTTTACACGAATTTCTGCACTTCGGCCATACTAACTTTACAGTTGTCTGATTAAGGCAGGGGTCTCAAACTCAACTTACCTGGGGACTGCTGGAGGTAGAGTCTGGGTGAGGCTGGGCCGCATCAAGTATTCCACAATAAAAACGGGTTTCAAGTATTCCAAAAAAAGTACAACCGATTCAATCTTTTCAACCTTTAATAATAACAGTTCAGAACATGAACGAACCTTCAGAACATAGGCTTTTCTTATCTCCTCCTTGCTACCAGAGACCTAGCAACACTTCCTCTTACACAGCTGAGCCACATTTGGCTTGAGGGAGGAAGCAGTTGAGACCCTCAGTATGGCTTGAAGATGCTCATCAGAAAGTTTGGACCTGTACTTTGACTTATGGTTCTTATGGTTTGACTTATGGTACATTCATGGTGGAGAAGAGCTTTTCACACAGATATGTGCTACCAAAAAGGCACATGGTCCGCTTGAACATCCTGGAAAGCTCAGGGAAGGTGGGGGGCAATTCTCTCAAAAATTGTCCAAGCTTGTCTGCTTTTTCACTCACCTCCCTGAACTTGGCTTTGAGTTCAGAATTGCACTGAAGGTCAATTAGCTCCATTTGAACACAGGAGGGGCATCTTGCACATTGAAGGAGAAGGGGTCAGAAAAAAATTTGAAAATTGGCTCTGCGTGTCTTGAAGTCTGCAAACCTGTGATCAAATTCCTCCTGTAGCTTTACAATGGCATCAGCATACTTCTCACCACTGAATGGTGTGGCCACATCCATGAGTGCCTTGCATGCTGGGAAATGGCAGAGGTTTGTCTGAGAGAGCTGGGCTTTCCATAACACAAGTTTTGTGGAAAATGCTCTGACCTTGTCATAGGCAGCACTGACAAGCTGCCCCTGGCCTTGTAAATTCTTGTTCAGTACATTCAGTTCCTGTGTGATGTCAACAAGAAAAGCTAAGTCCATGAGCCATTTGGGATCACTTAGCACAGGAACAGCCATTCCATCCTTCTCCATGAAGGCTTTCACTTCTGCTCTCAACTCAAAAAACCTCTTCAAGACATTTCCCCTGCTCAGCCAACGTACCTCAGTGAAATAGAACACATCCTCATATGCTGACTATTTCCTCCAAAAAGGTGCGGAACTGCCGGTGCTTTAAGCCCCTGGATCTGATATGCTTGATGCGTTTCACAACAACAGACATCACATTGTCAAACTTCAAGCATTTGCTGCAAAAGGCCTGCTGATAGATAATGCAGTGCAGAGCAATGGCCTCCTCCACACCCTCCTCTTCCAGTTTTCTTTGAACAAGTGCCAGCAGTCCATTTTTCCTCCCTGTCATTGATGGCGCTCCGTCGGTTGTTATTCCAGCAAACCTCTTCCATGGTAAACCGGCATCCACAATGGCATCACACAGCTGGCGGAATATCTCCTGAGCGGTGGTCTGGTGCATTGGAATCACTTTGAGTAGCTCCTCCATCACTTCAAAATTGTCGTCAACACCACGGACATATATTGCGAGCTGCACAGTATCAGTGTTGTCTGTGCCCTCATCAAGAGCCACTGAGTATGCACTGAAATGTTTGGCTTTCTCACGCAGTTGTTCGTACATATTACATGACAGGCCAGAAATGCGTTCTGCCACTGTGTTGGCTGAAAGGCTGATGTTACTAAACTGACTCTTCTTTTCCGGACAGACTATACTTGCAGTCTGTAACATGCACTTTTTGATTAACCCGCCGTCTGTGAATGGCTTTCCTGCCTTAGCAATCATCTCACTCACCACGTAGCTAGCTTCGACTGCCGCATCACTTTCTTTGCTTGCTTTTTTGAAAAAATCTTGTTGCCACAGTAGACATGTTTTAAGATTGGCGACCCAGTCAACTCTCTCATCTCCCTGGTATTTTGCATACTCCTCAGCATGTCTAGTTGAGTAGTGTTGTCTGATGTTGTATTCCTTGTGCACCGCAACTTTCTCTGTGCATATAAGACATGTCGGGGTGCCCCTGTGCTCAACAAAAAAATATTCCGTCTCCCACTTTTCCTGAAATTGTTTGTGCTCGTCGCCAATTTTTCTCTTCATGGCACGTTTTGAGAAAGACATGACTGGGGCTGGGTTACAAAAAAGTATTACAGGATATATTTTCCTTCCACTCTGTGTTACTCCGGAATCACATTTCAAACAATTGACGTCGCGTTGTCAACAAACACCACCGGAAGCTGTTACGAGTCTGAGCTATGGTATCCCATAAGTGACAAAAAATACATAAAACGCCCAGGGCAACGGCTCGTGCAACGGCTCGGCAAAAAGGTGCTTGTGAAAAACGTTGTGAAAAAAGAAAAACGCACGGGCCGCACTAACTCTAAACTTTGATGTCAAGTAGGGGGCCACAAGTAGGGGGCCCGTGGTGGATTAAGGGGTAGATCCGATCTCCAAATTTTATAATTTAGTTGGGAGTCACATGTAAAGTCTGAACAAATAGCCAAATAGTTTCAAAGGAAAGTGCACGTGTCTTATTACCAGTCTGAGGTAGGACGGTCGCGATCAGGACGTACAATTCACGCGTGTATGGTCCATCAAATGATAAAACATTTTGGAGTCAGTCTGAACCAAAATAATCAATCAATCAATCAACTTTATTTACAAAAGCACTTTAAAAGCAACACCCGCTACACAAAGTGCTGTACAACAAGAGAACATAAAAGCAGGGCACTAACACAAAGGGTGCTAACACAAGAACCACAGTAAAAAAAAAAATCATAAAATAAAAAGTAAAATAAATAAAAATCTATTTCATTCAATAAAATCAATGTCTCATACTGGGTCGAAGGCCAGGGAGTAAAAATGTGTTTTAAGACGTGTTTTAAAAATGGACAGTGAAGGTGCTTGTCTAATGTCCAGGGGTAAATCATTCCATAACCTGGGGGCCATGATCGAAAAGGCTCTGTCCCCTCTGAGCTTGCGCCTCGCCTTTGGTACCTCCAAAAGCAGCTGTTCAGCTGACCTAAGGGACCGGGTGGGAGCGTAGGGATGCAGAAGCTCAGAGAGGTAAGGTGGAGCAAGACCATTCAAGGATTTAAAAACAAATAAAAGAATTTTAAAATGAACTCTAAAATGCACGGGCAGCCAGTGGAGTGAAGCTAAGATGGGTGTGATGTGATCTCTTCCACGTGCACCTGTTAAAAGACGAGCAGCGGCGTTTTGAACCAGGTGCAGACGGGAAAGAGATGACTGGCTGACACCGGCGTAAAGTGCGTTACAGTAATACAGCCGAGATGAAATAAAAGCATGGATTACTGTTTCCAAGTGTGGTCTAGAGAGAATGGGTTTTACTTTTGCTAAATGCCTTCGATGAAAGAAGCTGGATTTTACCACAGAACGAATCTGCGTGTCTAATTTAAAATCATTGTCCATGATAAAACCAAGGTTCCTAGCTGTGGATTTAACATAAGGAGTAAGGGGGCCCAAGTATACAGGAAGGGACTCACAGGGGCGACTAGGTCCAAACACCATCACTTCGGTCTTCTTATCTTTAAAATTTAGGAAGTTTAGGGCCATCCAAGACTTTATGTCTTCAATGCACGCCAGGAGTGAGTTTACTGATGAGGCAGCTTTTTGTTTTAGAGGGACATAAATCTGACAGTCATCAGCATACAGGTGGAAAGAGATACCATGCTTTTTAAAAATGGAACCCAGTGGAAGTATATACAGAGAAAAAAGCATGGGCCCTAGAATTGACCCCTGTGGGACCCCGTAAGGCAGAGGAGCAGAAGAGGATTCAAACCCAGACATGCTAACTTTAAAAGTCCTGTCTGACAGATAAGATCTAAACCAGTTGAGAGCAGTGCCACAAATGCCCACTAGGTGCTGCAAACGGGAAATTAAAACGTGATGGTCCACTGTGTCAAAGGCATCAGTTAAATCAAGCAGCACAAGAACAGCATATTCACCTGAATTACATGCCAATAGAATATCGTAAAAAACTCTTAACAAGGCTGTCTCTGTGCTATGAAGAGCTTTGAAACCAGATTGAAAAATCTCCAAAATACCGTGCTCATCCAGAAAACATTTCAGCTGCATATAGACAATTTTCTCTAAAATTTTTGAGAGAAATGGCAGCTTGGAAATAGGCCTAAAATTTGCCAACACGGTATCATCGAGACCAGGTTTCTTAATCAAGGGCTGTACTACTGCATGTTTAAAATTTGCAGGAACCACACCAGATGACAGGCTGCTGTTCAAGATGGTGAGAACTGACTGGCCTATACTGGGAAGCACCTCTTTAAAAAGTCTAGGAGGGACAGCATCACAGGGAGACCCTGAGGGCTTAATGTGGGTAACCACATCCTCTAAAAATGACAGAGTCACAGGTTCAAACTGATCAAAAACAGCAGAACAAGGGACAGAGACAGAGGGATCAGAGGCAGGAGGTGAGATGAGAGCCCTGGTGGTGGCCACCTTATCAATAAAAAAGTTCATAAAATCATTGCATAACTTAGAGGAGGCCTCCAAACAGTCAGTCTGTGGGGTGTTAAGAACAGAGTCAATAGTGTTAAATAAAACACATTGATTATGACAATGAGATAAAACAATGTTAGCAAAATATTTGCTTTTTTCCTGCTTGACAGTACTTTGATACTGACGCCAGCAGTCTTTTAAAATCTGCAGTGACACCTGCAGTTTGTCTTTCTTCCATCTGCGTTCAGCTCTGCACCACTCCTGTCTGACTGCACGAGTTCTGTCATTGAACCACGGCTCAGGTTTGGATCGAGGCTGCTTGGTTTGGTTTTGTGTGGAGCCACAGAGTCCAAAATGGTTTGGCAGGAGGAGTGAAACCAGGAGCTGAGTTCCTCCACAGATGAGATGGAGCCGGGAGGGACACAGAGCTGGTCAAAGGCAGCAGAGAACCGACCGGCAGTGGAAGGGTTAAAAATCCGGCAGCGCTGAGCTTCAGCGCGAGTTTTAGCTGCAGTGCACGACAGGTCAGCCTCAAATAATACATGCAGATGGTCTGACAATACAGTGTCACAGATTTCTAAATTAACAACAGACAGGCCATACGAGAGGACAAGATCTAACGTGTGTCCATGCTCATGTGTAGCGCCACCAGTCACGGACTGCACCAGATTTAGAGAATCAATGAGATTTAAAAAGTCTTTCACCAGTGGCTTATCAGGACAACATACATGTATGTTAAAATCTCCAACAATAAGACCACGATTATAATTTGTAACAATACCAGCCAAGAAAATGGCAAAGTCATTTAAAAAGTCCTTATTATATTTGGGTGGTCTATATATGATAGCACACAGTACAGGGTTTATTCGACCCACCTCAAAGAAAGTCAGTTCAAAGCTGGAGAATGGAGAAGGTAAAAAGCGCTGCTTACGTTTATAGTCATTTTTGTAAACAGCTGCCGTTCCTCCTCCTCGTCCTGTTGTCCGCGGGGAATTAATATAACAATAACCTGGGGGTAAAACTTCGGACAGAGCAGAGAGTTCACCCACAGTCTGCCAGGTCTCCGCAGCGAAAAAGAAATCCAGTTCCCGGGAGCTGATGAAATCCTTCAGGTTGTAAGTTTTATTTGCCAGTGATCTGGCATTTACCAGGCCAATCCGGGCTGGAGCTGGAGCCTGGACCTCAGCAGAACAGGAAATGCAGCGCAGCGGTCTCAGGTGCCAGGGATTTACCCCACGCTGTTGGGGCCTGGGAGAGCAGCAGCGCCGGGGCCGGATCACCTCACCAGGGCCAGTCACAGGGACCAGGCAGGCATCAACGGGATCCAGGGAACATAATCCACCCGGAGTCCGGGGAACAGAGAAGAAATGTGCCAGGCGGGCCTTCAGTTTCACCAGCCGACCGCTGCGTTTCCCACAGCGATGGTGAGGCCTCTTCCTCTGCCTCCGCCTTCGCTCGGAGAGAGGGGTTGAGGCCCGATACAGGTAAGGCGGGATATCTGACAAGAGCGGAGGCTTCTGTCCACCATAATCAGACAAAGTAAGATCCTTGGCAGAAAGTCTAAAATCCAACAATGTTTGGCGGCCGTTCACAAGTAAGGACTTGATTTCTTGAATGCCAATGATTAAAAACAGTAAAAAAAACAAGCAAAGCTGTCAGAGACAGACGGTCAGCCCCATACACTGGCGCCATCTTGTCAATAATACAAGATTTAGGGAGCCAGGGAGACCAATAATCACCCGGGTTCTTCTCCTCAAATGAAAATAGCCAGGGTTAGTGACCTGATGCCGGGGGGAACCATTTAAATTGTTCGACCCGATGCCGCTAGGGAGCAAAGCCACGATCGTCTAAATCAGTATAGCACTGAGCTTTAAGATACGGTACTGCTTGTACTGGAGGACCTGCCGAGGCTTCAGTGAAAGTCCCCTCTGCTTAGAGTTGGAAGGATCGGTGAGGTTCTGGGAAGCAGTCTGTACCCAGAACTTAATAAGACTTAGGCGCAATGGCCGAGCCCGTCTTCCAAATTAAAAAATAGCCAGGATTAGCCTGATGCCGGGGGGATTTAACTGTCCGATCCGATGCCATTAAGAAATGATGCCACGTGGGTGAAGTATTTCAGATGCAGTCTGAACAGAACAGAAAACCCGCAGTGGAATGGCCCTCCATGGCACATGATTGCCCACCCCTGCACTAGAGAGTGCTGAGATGATCTCATTTTGTGACAGCCATACCCATCACACACAGGCAGGCACACTGATAGCCTCGTTTGCAGTAATACAAGAAACCCCGGAGGGCCTGAAAACGAAGCAGGCACAGATCATCCCACAACCAGCATCAGCACAAATGGCAGAGTTGGTGGCATTGGTAGAAGCATGTAGATTAGCAAAAGGGAAAACAGCAACAATATATACAGACTTAGCATACGCAGTACAAGCTGTACATGTGGACATGTGCCACTGGAGAAGAAAAGGGTTTGTGACCTCAGCGGGCACACCAGTAAAACATCTGGACCAATTATTGAAGTTATATTATGCACTATTAGAACCCAAACAAGTAGCGTATGTCAAGTGCAGAGGGCACCTAAAAGGAAATGGCAGAATAGTGAGCGGAAACAATGCAGCAGATGTAGCAGCTAAGGCAGTTGCGGGGCATAATGCAAGGAAGCAGATGAATCAGAGGGCAGCCAATAGACAGCAGAGAGAGCTGAGTATACACAATATCAAGGAAATACAGGAAGCTGCAGCCCTGACAGAAAAGCAAGCTTGAGGGGAGAAGGGAGACATTAAGGATCCCTCAGGGCTCTGGTGGAATCATGAGGGTAAAATAGTAGTGCCAGCTGGGCTACTAAATTTGCTGTGTCAGGAAGCCCACAGTAGAGGACACTGTGTGAGCTTCAAGGTGAATACCCTCATCTCACAGCACTGGTGGCACCCCTTTTTAAGGACACTTGTAAATATTTTGTAGTCGTGTGAAATTTGTGAATGTTGCAATCCCAAGATTTCATTGAAAACAGGATTGGGAAGTTTCCCGGTCCCGGGGGCCCCATGGAAGGAGATAGTCATTGACTTCACAGACATGGGGGCAGATCATAGAACAGAGGGTAAAAGGTATTTGCTCGTTTGTGTTGACCCCTTCTCAAGGTGGGTAGAAGCCACCCCCACCAAAACAGAGAAGGGGAAGGAAGTAATCAGGTGGCTCACCAGAGAAATCATCCCGAGATTTGGAATACCTGAAGTGATAAGATCAGACAATGGTACCAATTTCTCTAATGAGGACCTACAACAGGTCGAAAGGATGTTTGGGATCAAACATAAGTTTGGAGCCGTTTACCACCCTTCTTCAGAGGGGTTGGTAGAAAGGGCAAATAGGACAATTAAGGAGGGTTTGGCCAAAGTCTGCACAGACACAAAACTAACCTGGGTTGAGGCTCTGCCTATTGTATTGTTCAACCTTAGGTTGACCCCAAATGTCACCCTGAATGTCAGCCCACATGAGATCTTGACAGGAAGGAAGATGCCTTGCCCATTTACTACTGCCCCCACTGACTCACCACCTGTGCTAGTGCAACATAAGAACATGAGTGAGTATGTCAACCAACTAAATAACACTGTCATGTGTATCTCCCAACAGGTCGCCGAAATCCTTACTAAGGAGCAGGACCACAACACATCACATGGAGGCGGGCAACTGAGTTTTCAGGAAGGTATACAAGATCAACTGGTCCTCCCCTAGGTGGAAGGGACCCTATAAGGTGGCCGAGGTGACATCCCACTGTGTAAAGGTGTGGTTGACGAAAGACGGGTTGAGTAATTGGATCCATAAGACTCATTGCACACCATCCAGAGATCCAACAGATCGGACACTGACAACCATAAGGACAGACTTAGATGGGATACGAGGGGAAGATGATGCAATTTCACCCAATCTCAGAGGACTTGGGACAGGAACAAGGGGGGACAGAGACAAATGATCAACTTGGTAGAAGATGGCTCACCTGTTGGAAAGGAGGAAAATGTAGTTGGACGTGGGGGGTAATAGTGGTGACAGTCATTACCATCTTGGTTACAGGTTCCACTATCTGGTTACTACATAGACAAATAGGAGGACGCTGACTCAACAAAAGAACCACTACACCAACATTGACTTTCCGACGAGATAACACCACTACTATCCAAATTGACTTTTGTGACATAGCGGACTGTAAGGGATGGGCAGACCAGAAACAGTTACAAAAGGCAGATAAATACATGTGTATTATTTATAGGGGATATAATGGGTGTAGTGACAACTGTCGAGAATGGGAATGGGTAGGATGGAACACTGGACCCCGGTCATGAGGATACACCCCATGGGAAGCACAACGATGAGTCTGTAATGGACAAAATCTCTTACAGCGAATGTCACTGTTAAAAGGGACACCCCCAGAAAATGTAACCCTGGAAAGTGCAACCCCATCTTTATTACATTAAAAAACCCATGTGTTTCAGATGTGGGCATTTTTGCATTAGGGGCTTGGGTAACTGGGACAGACCCAGTGGGAACGTTCAACCTACAGGTTAACCTGTTGAACTCTGTTCAACTTCCCTAAAAACGCCTAAAAATAACATGCCCAAAGTAAATCAAAAGCTGTTCTTCAACCCCTTGCAGCATCTTCATGGGGTTAGTCTCATTTAAAAGAAAACACTCTGAATTTTTTGGCAAAACAGTTATAATCTCTCTAAGTGTTCCTGCCACTGAGTAACAAGAAAGTTCGCCTGGGTGTTTTTTTAGATACAAATGCTTGCAAATAACATACAGCTGTCAGATACTGGCTGGAAAACACAACAGAAATGTAGAACCAAGTGTTTTCAAGGTCAGGTCAAAATTTTGTAAAAATACCACAAAAAATGAATATATTACACAGCTTTTTTCTCAGGTTGTAACAAGGCTGTGTCTGTACTGGAAGACCGGAAATACAGCTTTTTTTTTTCCAGTGTGCACTGAGACGCACTAAGATGCAGAGACGTGACCGCTCACGGAATTCACAGAGTTCAAGGGGTTAAGAGAGACCCAAGCAACGACAAGACAGATAACTGGCAGATGATTAGGTAGGAAGGGTAGACAGGGGGAAGAGAAAAAGATTACCGTCCTAACCCCACAGGAGATACCTGTTACAAAAATGATAGAAATTGAGACTGGGTTTGCACAGATGAATTATTGGTTAGATTGGATAAGTAGTACTGCTAAATCTGTAACAAGAGATGATTGTATTGCCTGTTCCTCTTCCTGCCCGGTGCTCCTAACTGTGCCGTCATTATTCTCCTACAATGAGACCTACTGTATGATGAATTTGCACATGACCGAACATCCTGAGTCTAGGTGTAAACATTATAAACCCCGTACCCACTGGCGCCACAAGGAACGCATCCACCTATTTTTACTCCCGTAGCAAATAACTACACCTGCATCACAAAATACAACCTCACCGGACACCCAGTAGGACACTTACCGGATGACTGGTGGACAGAGCAATCATGATCAATCGATCAATGCCACAACTTGGCCAAATACCACCAAACTAAATTATGCCCGCTCAGATGTCTATTGGTACTGTGGAGGTTACAAATAAAGAAACACCCTTCCCCATGACTGGTCAGGCACCTGCACCATAGTGTCCTTAATAGCACCCTTTAAGGTAATTCCCGCATCTGTATCTGATATCAACCTATGGCAGCAAGCCAACTTTGATCCACTGTCGAACCCAAGACGAGGTAGAGTTGGTAAAAGCACAACTAACCCTTTTGACCTGTATGCAGGCTCTCCTATGTATATTGATGCGATAGCGATACCCAGAGGTGTTCCCGACCAATATAAATTAGTAGATCAGGTTGCATCTGGGTTTGAGTTAATGATACCATACATTGGGCCAATAATCACTGCCAGTAAGAATACAGATCGTATTAATTACATCCATTTCAATGTACAAAGGCTCAACAATATGACTAGAGATGTTGTCACTGGTCTGCATGAACAGTTGGCTGCAACTTCCTTAATGACCTACCAGAATAGGATGGCACTGGATTTCCTACTGGCTGAAAAGGGTGGTGTACACTCTATGTTTGCACAGGACTGCTGTGTCTTTATCCCTAACAACACAGCTTCAGACTGGTCTATAACGCGTGCCTTATCAGGTCTAAAAATCCTGTCTGAGGAATTGGCAGACTACTCGGGTGTTAACGACCCACTAGGAAATTGGCTAGACCGAACGTTTGGTAAATGGAAAACCTTGGTCACTTCGATATTTATGTCATTGGTAGCAGCAGTAACCGATCTCTCCTTATGTGGATGCTGCTGCATATCCTGTATCCGCCACTTATGCCTAAAATGCACCACCACCGCAATTAATGAAAAATTCCCTGCTCCACCTGGCTATCAGATGGTGCAGTGCCCAATGGAGGTAGTCCCATAGGTTCCCCTCTCTGAGCCCGGAGAAGGAGGAACTGAAGACCCCAAGACCGAAGATGATGACGAGGAAGACCATTGCGCTATTATGGATTATTTGTAAATACAATGTGCTACCGATAATACATAAATCATACATAGCTCACCACACACACACGTAGGGGTGTGAGACTTATAGTATTCTTGCGTATTTATTTCCATCATGCTAATTATGGTTAGGTAGTCAGGATAATTGTGAAGGTTAGAAACTCTAGAGGCCCGAATACAACAGGCATGGATAAGGATGTCTCCTGACTTTGACTGATTTTGTTTACTACCTACTTACACTGAACACATAGGTCGCATCACCCAGCTCACTCACCATAACAAATCTGCTGCTGTACACATAGGTCCCATTACCCAGCACACTCATCACAACACCACCACTGCCTGTAGCTTGCATATAGCCGACAATCACACACTCAAGGCTAATGGGAGATAACTTACAACAGCACATGGTCAACTACAGATGTAGTGAATAAGTATAAAACAGTACAGGCTCCAGCCATTGTAGTGACAACCCCTCAGGCCATTATTGATCCTGTCCCGGCCGAACCCTTTGTATCAGCACCCAAGCAAAGGTGTAGAGTGCAGGGAAGGTGCATGCAGAGGGGGGCATCAGACCATCACGACGTGTGCCTGCAACGTAGAAAGAGGTCGTAGGGCTAGTGACTGTACGACTTCAGTCCCTAGAAGAAGGATGGACTGGTACCCATGCGCACCCACCGCACCTCCAGCATCCAGGGTGGAGCCAGATCAGCCACACGGAGGAGATGGCATTTTCCAATGCTACCCCTCACAGTGGAAGCTACGGTGGGCACAGGGGCTTGAGCTTCATCAACACCAGCATCTCTACCTCTGTCCAACTACCAGTGGGTGGCATCCTGGGACAGCATCACTAAACTGTTCACTGGCTGGACTGGATGTTGACTACTCTCTCCTGCTTCCACCAGACTGTCCTATAAACCTCATGGGACGAGATGTGCCTCTGAGAGCATGGGCACACAGTTGTTTTGCTTCTAATGGTACCGGTGTGCGTCTACAGGAAGCAGACACAGAGGAAGGTCAAACCCCTTTCGCAACCGTGTGATGACTGCAGCTGAACGATGCGAGCCCTAGCAAAGGTCAACCAATGGACAAAATGTTTAGTGGGCTTCGTGGATTGACCCTGTTCGACCTTATGACCCCCACATGATCCACTCCACCGGACAAAGAACTATTCGCATGATGATCAGGAGGAGACCTAGGTGGGGGTGCAGTACTTGGTGAACAAGGACAACTATGTGGCTGTAGTTCATCTGGACAAGGACGTGTTGCCTCGGTACACCCTCTTAGACATCGCTGCACCACGCTAGGGTGTCCACAAGGGGTGAGGCAAGGGTATCAGAACCAGTGGTGCAAGCCTACCTTGGGTTGACTGACTGGGTTGACACACGATGTAGGGACCTACCTTATTCACCATCTGCTAACCGCTGGAGTCTCTCACACCATGTATGGTTGACATGATAAAATCATGTCAAAGGGGGGAGTGAAAGGTTTATGAAAAGTTAGAGTGCCAAAATAATAATTCTGTAGGTAATCTCCCATTATGCTCTACACATATTCTATACATATTCTGTTTGCATTCTTATGAACAAATATGTTGTGTTAAACTCTGGTAAACAGGAATTAGGCAGAGCTATAGAGCCCTCTTTCTTCTCTCGCTCTCACTTCTTTTAGTCAGGTCTATTACATTAGGAACACACCCAAACCAACACACACACACGTTTAATAGTACGTTTTAGGGGACAGTTAATGTGAACAGCGGATGGCCTGTTCACGTCAGAGTTAAACTGGCCAATCAGACGGTTGCGTACAAGCCCATCCTATTGTACGGGGTTGGTCTAACCAACCCGAGAAGATGAATGTAAGTTGCACCCGGAAGTCGAGGTCAGTCTGGCCATGCTCCCGAGGAGGCTGCTTCACACTGAACCCAGCGCTGCTTGCTTTACATGTGACCTCTAAATAAATGTTGCATCTTTGAATTGAAGAATTCTCCAGCTTATTCTTGGATCTTTCAATCAAAGAATCGGGATTTTAACACACCACACAAAACTTCCACACCTGGCATCTGAAGTGTAGAGGCACAGCTTCACTTTACACAATACATTCATGCCTGGCATTGCCAGGTATGAAGGTGCATCTTAATCTGGTTTTCCACCCCCTGGCGCTCTGGCACCTACTGTCGCCCCCTCTCCTTTTCTTTTCCTCATCTCCATCTCTCACCACCTTCCCTCATTCCCCAAAGACACTGGGTGGAGTATGACCACCTGTTGTGTCACACACACCCCCGCCAAACACCCAGAAGGGGCTTTAGACCTCCAATCATTTGGGCTTCAGCAAGCACCCATAGCAGCTGTAACGTGGAGCCACCAGGCCGCTCGAAGTGCCTTCCTGTTGAGGTGGGTCGGAGAAAAACTTGGTTCTTGGAGGACAATCACTCTGGAGGGGGAAAGGGTGGGGAAGGGAAGGATTTAGTTTCCTGAAAACAGTTCTCTGAAAGGGAAACACCAACCTGTGGGCCCCCCGTAGATGGTGGTCTGTGCTGGGGAGCCTGGGCCAGCGCTACCTGCTCCTCTGCCAACATATAAGCAGGCTTGAGCCTGACTATCCATATAGTTTCCTTCCCCCCCACCCCCAAGTCTAACACAAAATGTTTCGCTCCTGTTTCCAAAACCCTGAACGGGCCGTCGTAAGGTAGGCACAGCGGGGTTCTGTGCGCATCATGTCTGACGAAAACAAATTTGGTGTTCTCCAAACTCTTTGGAACAAAAGTGTGGGGAAAACAATGGTGCGAGGGGAACATGGCCAGCCTCAGCCCCGGAAAATGGCGCACGGACAAGTTGGTACCAGGTGCGGAGCTCTCTAGCAAAAATTCACCTGGGACCCGCAACGGCTGACAAAAAAAGAGCTCTGCCAGGGAAGCTGCCAAATCTTCTTTGAGCGCGGAGCGCAACCCCAGTGGGACCCAAGGCAAGCAGTCGATTCAATTTCCATCCGTTAACGAGGCTCTGAGAGCTGCTTTAAGTGATCTGTGAAATCTCTCGCACAAACCATTAGCCTGGGGGTTGTACGCAGTGGTGCGGTGGATTTCGACCCCCAGGTTTTCAGCCATCATGGGCCACAGTTCCAAAATGAACTGTGGACCACTGTCGGAAGTGATGTCTGACGGGGATCCGAACCATGAAACTCGGGATGACAAAAACGGACAGGCCACATCGGCAGATGTGGTGGCAGCTAGCGGAACTGCCTCAGGCCAACGCGTAGTGCGGTCCACTATTTTCAAAAGGTGGGTGAACCCCTGCGACAGCAGAAGGGGACTCACTGCATCCACATGTACATGGTCAAACCTCCTGCTTGTAATTTGGAAAGGCTCGAGGGGGGCTTTGGTGTGCCTCTGAACCTTAGCCCATTGGCACGCAACACACGCTGCAGCCCACTCCTTCACATCCTTGCGCAAGCGAGGCCAGATGAATTTTGACCCCACCAGCTTACCCAAAGCCCACACACCAGGATGTGAAAGAGACTGGACAAACTTGAAAACATGGCAGCACCAAGAGCTCGGAACCACCAGGCAGGGACGGCCGGTGGAGACGTTCCAGAACAAGGGAGGGCACCCTTCTTGTTCTGCCCTGCTCTCCAGGTTTAGCCCAGTACTTGCGGATCGGAGCGTGCAAATGTCCGCGCCTCCGGTTTGGTCGGCGGCCATGGCAGAAAAATCAATACCCACATAGATCGGAGAGACCAGCGCTTGTGACAGGCAGTCAGCCACAATGGCCGAATCTGATGCGTCGGTAGTTAGCGCGATGTGGGCCGATGGGTCCGGATGAGCTAGAAGCGCGGCTTCAGCCAAGGCTTTTTTTACCTCCGTGAACGTGCGGTCCCGCTCCGGGGACCACTAGATTGTATTGGAGGGTCTTTGCTTTCTGAGCGCGGCATATAACGGCTGCATCAGATTCGGCCATAGGGGCAGTTATAGAGCAACACGTTGCCGGTGTTTGGCAGCCGCTAGCATTCTTCAGCAAATCCTTGAGCGAAGCTGAGCGGAAATACAGCACGTTTGACAGAGAGCTGTTAGCGCTCCATTTGGCCATCCGCCATTTCCAGTTCTGGCTGGAAGGTCGGCGTTTCACCGCTTTTGTTGACCATAAGCCACTCACTTTCGCGATGTCCAAAATTTCAGATCCGTGGTCGGGCCAGCAGCAGAGGCAGCTGGCCGCAATTTCGGAATTTACCACTGATATTCAGCTTCGTTATTTCACGCTCCCCACAATTACCACTTTTGTCAGATTCAAGTTATTTCTGTGACCATTGTGGGTTTTTCCTTCATTAACAGAGGGGTACCAACAATTTTGTCGACGTCTGTATGAAAAATAAATAACTACATTACAGGTTTACCACAGTGCTGAATTCTGTAAGACTGATAAAATATATCTACTGTAGTGGATTTAGATTAATGGGTTTACAGGTGTTTTATTGTTGGTACAAGTATTAATGTAAATATGAATGTGAGTAGGAATGAATATTTCCTTTTATTACACTCATATCCTCATAGGGCGCCAGTCCAGATAATGGACAATTGTGTTAACAGTTCTTTATTTGTACCAATTTTGATTCCATCTCGAAAAACTCCTTGTGAGTTCTTGTCTGCTGATAATCAAGAAGATGGACATGAAATCAAACAATAACTCCCATATGTCTTTCAATAGTTTAATAAGAAATGTCAGAATAAGTTAACATATTTGGATAACTTTAAAACAGAGAATTCAACATGTATCATGGGCGCCATAGACTATTACTGGGTTACTTGTGAATCAAGCATTTGTAGAACCAAATAAAGCATAGTTTAACTTGTCAGTATACTGGAAATTGGAAAACCATAAAATAGCATTTGTTAAGAAAAGTGGATGCAATTTTATGAAGAAAATGATGAGTAAACTATCTAGAAAAATGGAAAATTGGTCTTACTCTGAAAAAGAATGTAAATTAATGAAAGGACAAAATACATTTTGAAATTCTGATGGGGGTTTGCATGAAATTAAGTTTAATGAACTTACGTATGCCAGGAATATTCTGAAGAATTAAGTTTAAATTAAACAACAGACCGTCAGCCAAGCAGAATCATTGTGTTCCAGTAGGTAGCAGGCGGTCCACTGGATTCTGTTTCAACTGGACCAGCGTGGGTTCTGTTGGAAGACTGGCAAACAGGCTCCTTACCATGGTTATGGCCTACTCCCGAGATCACAAAAGGGCTGGTTCTTCAGCAGGCTGGCTACGGTCTTCTTATGCAGTGAAGATGGAATTTGTTTATTGTACAAGGCCCTATCAGAAAGTCAAATTGGGACAAAAACACACCACAGATTTGTTTCTTCTGATGTATTGTGGCTGGAATGAGTTGGTTTAAGCTTAAAAAAAAAATCAAACAAAATCTTCTTTCACAGTAATTTAAAGAAAAGGATTAAAATAAGGGAACATGAACTTCAAAGAAAAGAAAAAAAAACAGAATTTTCACAGAGCATTGGAGGCTCTGGGCCTACTTGAAAGATAGAAAAAAATGGAAGAGCAGAAAAGGCTCCTTACAGCTTGACCACCGCCCCAAAAACTGAACAAAAGAAACAAAAAGCAAGTTTTTCTCAGGTGTGGCAGGATGGTACTAAACTTCATAACAACTGGGCTGAACCAATTACATTTGAGCTTCTTTGTTTGGCAGAAGTCATAAACTCAACCTAAAAAGGAGATGCAGTGAAGCTTGGAAGCCCATTGGTCAGTTAAAGTCCAGCTATGGTCTCCCAAAGAGCAAAGAGAAAGAGGAGGAGGAGAGACATTTGATATGAAAAGTGAAATCCCCCCTTAAGACATCGAGTCGGCCTCCGTCGGTCTATGATGACCATGGAAGAGAATCCTAAACATCTACTCTGCTGGAACAGCACCGCCTGTGGCTGAACAGGCCGATGCGCGAATGGCAGTCCCTGTCACACAGGTCGCACTTGTGGGTGGTCTCCGTGCTGCTGGGTCTGTGGCGGTTCTTCCTGCGGGTCCTTTTTTCATCTGCAGCAGCAGTCAGTCTCTCTTCACCCGCCTTGAGCTGTCTGGTTAGGGTGCCTCTCCATTTGGAGCGGTCCGTTGCAAGGTCCTCCCAGCGCTCTGTGTTGATCTCCAGGTCCTTCATGTCTCTCTTGCAGACATCTCTAAAACGCGGCTGTGGGCGGCCAATGTCTCTCTTGCCAGTTGCCAGTTCTCCATAGAGGACGTCTTTGGGGATTCTGCCGTCCTCCATACGGTAAACGTGGCCTAGCCAGCGGAGCCTGCGCTGTCTGAGTAGAGTGAACATGGAGGGAAGGCCGGCGCGGGACAGAACTTCTGTGTTGGGCACTTTGTCCTGCCAGGATATGTCCAGGGGTTGCTGAATAAAGCATAAATTCCTTAAACTTTAGTGACTAAGATATTTTCCTCAATAATAAGGAAACATACAATGTCTCTACATTGTAACTGTAATTAATTTGTGATAGTAAGCAGGCAAAAATTAATTTATTCCTGAAAATAAAGCAGAACATATCAAATCATATCAATAAAAGCATTTGAAACCACAATTGTCCATTCCTGAGTTCAGCCAGGTCTTCAGTACCGTATGCTGTCTTGAAAGAATATGAATTAATTTATTGTTCACAACTGTAGAGATTCCATTTCAGAAAGAGAGGAAAAAGTATTAAATATTCCTGCGTCATCCACCAAATGGCACTGTAAAACTGTCTGGTTGGTTAATGAGGAATCTTGACTCCCAAGTCTGGATTATATCAACCATAAATCTGTCATTTGAAGCATTCCTTTGCCAAAGAGCAAAAAAGGGACAATGACTAAGTCCTGCAGAAGGGATTATCTTCCACTTCATGGCGGATGGGTAGTGTTATAGTTCTGGTCCTTGAGTGAGAGAAGCAGTTCACGACCAGACTTTTGAGTTGAAACAATTTTTCTTCAGCAAAGAATGATTTTATAGATTGGAACCCAAGGTCAACGCTTCACTACGTATCTATCTGTTTATCTAGCTATCTATTTATGGTCACATGCAAAATTGCCTGATTTCCCTTATTAATTGGTCCAAAAGTTGCAAACCTCTTGCCATTGTTGTGCATTGTCACCTGCAGTGGCTCCTGCATGTCAGCGGGTGGCAGCAGGAATGCAGTCACTTCTCTTCTTCCTCCTCTTTTACGTCCTCTTGATGGAAAACTCTCCAGAGAGGTGGGGCCACCTTATATCTGCCACGGAGATAAAAATAAATAAATAAATAAATAAATAAAAGAGAGGCATCTGCATTGCCACACAGGAGCCCACAACACCATCCAGACAGAAAAATCAGAGCTTACTGATCTTCAAGGCCACGAGGAGTAGGTACATCAACATGATGGTCCCACATTGTTCCACATACCGAGAGCATCTTAAGAAGTGGCAGGACATTAGGCAGCCAGCCGAGCGCAGGAGTTTCACCAGCTTCCACCGGTTAATCTCCGTGGCTCCTGATGAGAAGACTGCATAACAAAGAATGGAATGTGCCAAGATAATGTAGTACTCGCCCAGAACCACAACACTATCCATCTATCTATGGGACATGCCCAGACATTTTTAGGGTGTGTTGCTCTAACCTGGAACAAGGGCAGAATTACAAAGAAAAGTTGAATTTATAAGACAAAAGACAGAAAATGAGAAAAACTGCACATTTTTGAAGAAAAGAGTCACAATTACAGTGGGGAAAAAAAAGTATTTAGTCAGCCACCAATTGTGCAAGTTCTCCCACTTAAAAGATGAGAGAGGTCTCCAATTTTCATCATAGGTATACCTCAACTATGAGAGACAAAATGAGAAAAAAAAATCCAGAAAATCACATTGAAGGATTTTTAATGAATTAATTGGTAAATTCCTCGGTAAAATAAGTATTTGGTCAATAACAAAAGTTCATCTCAATACTTTGTTATATACCCTTTGTTGGCAACGACAGAGGTCAAATGTTTTCTGTAAGTCTTCACAAGGTTTTCACACACTCTTGCTGGTATTTTGGCCATTCCTCCATGCAGATCTCCTCTAGAGCAGTGATGTTTTGGGGCTGTCGCTGGGCAACACGGACTTTCAACTCCCTCCAAAGATTTTCTATGGGGTTGAGATCTGGAGACTGGCTAGGCCACTCCAGGACCTTGAAATGCTTCTTACGAAGCCACTCCTTCGTTGCCTGGGCAGTGTGTTTGGGATCATTGTCATGCTGAAAGACCCAGCCACATTTCATCTTCAATGCCCTTGCTGATGGAAGGAGGTTTTCACTCAAAATCTCACGATACATGGCCCCATTCATTCTTTCCTTTACACGGATCAGTCGTCCTGGTCCCTTTGCAGAAAAACAGCCCCAAAGTATGATGTTTTCACCCCCATGCTTCACAGTAGGTATGGTGTTCTTTCTCCTCCAAACACGACAAGTTGAGTTTTTACCAAAAAGTTCTATTTTGGTTTCATCTGACCATATGACATTCTCCCAATCCTCTTCTGGATCATCCAAATGCTCTCTAGCAAACTTCAGACGGGCCTGGACATGTACTGGCTTAAGCAGGGGGACACATCTGGCACTGCAGGATTTGAGTCCCTGGCGGTGTAGTGTGTTACTGATGTAGCCTTTGTTACTTTGGTCCCAGCTCGCTGCAGGTCATTCACTAGGTCCCCCCGTGTGGTTCTGGGATTTTTGCTCACCGTTCTCGTGATCATTTTGACCTCACGGGGTGAGATCTAGCGTGGAGCCCCAGATCAAGGGCAATTATCAGTGGTCTTGTATGTCTTCCATTTTCTAATAATTGCTCCCACAGTTGATTTCTTCACACCAAGCTGTTTACCTATTGCAGATTCAGTCTTCACAGCCTGGTGCAGGTCTACAGTTTTGTTTCTGGTGTCCTTTGACAGCTCTTTGGTCTTGGCCATAGTGGAGTTTGGAGTCTGACTGTTTGAGGTTGTGGACAGGTGTCTTTTATACTGATAATGAGTTCAAACAGGTGCCATTAATACAGGTAACGAGTGGAGGACAGAGGAGTCTCTTAAAGAAGAAGTTACAGGTCTGTGAGAGCCAGAAATCTTGCTTGTTTGTAGGTGACCAAATACTTATTTTACCAAGGAATTTACCAATTAATTCATTAAAAATCCTTCAATGTGATTTTCTGGATTTTTTTTTTCTCATTTTGTCTCTCATAGTTGAGATATACCTATGATGAAAATTGGAGACCTCTCTCATCTTTTAAGTGGGAGAACTTGCACAATTGGTGGCCGACTAAATACTTTTTTGCCCCACTGTATATACAATTACAATCACTGAGAATATAGAGGGGAAACGTGTATTTAAAAATGTACTAAATTCATATGAAAAAATGTATATTTTTGAGAAAATTTTTAAAGAACAAATGTCAATGGAACGACGTGAGGACAGAAAATGTTGAGGACAAGTTGCAAAGTAGGAAGAAAAAAGATACAAATTTGTGGCAGAAAATCTGAAATTTTTAGGGGAGAAAAAAGTAAATTTATGATATACAAATGCTTTATGTTTATACCCTTATGTGTGTTTGTTCTGTAAAGTTTTTTTGTTTTTTTTTAATATACAGCATACATGAATCCTTCCAGTGCGATCGCTACCTGCAGTGGATCGAGTGGAAGCCTCGGCTTGTCTTCTTAAACTGCTGCCCCATGACCTAGACCCCCGGATAAGCTGTGATGGATTGATGGATGGATGGATGGATAGAGCTCAAACTCAATGTAATCCTACCTGAGGATCTTTGCATGTGAGTTTGGTGAGCATCGGGCAATTGCTTGGTAGGAGCAGCGATTTTCTCAAATTGTGGACAGTTGAAAAAACAGCGTTCCTGCTCATTTCTTGCTGGAAGGAGCTGAAAAGTTGACTCAGTACAGTAGCTGAAAATCAGATTACAACATTCACTTCCACCCATGTGGCTAGTGGGTCATCCTGGACATCTGGAGTTGAATTCATCAAATTGTAGCAAGAATAGTGGCAATGTAATAACAGCTAGAAAGCGCAACTATAATGTCACTCAGAATGACTTGCCAGTATAAACACTCAGCAGAGACGAGAGACTATAGCACATCTGTATTCCAGACCATTTATATTCAGCATTATACAGCAGTGAAGGGAGGTCGTTGAAGCTGGATCAACCTCGCCAATGTACCTCGACTGTGCGTGCGACGGTCTGGGTAGCTTCGGCAAACGTCTAAGGCTCATCATTGCCTCCAAACGCGCACAGTCCCCTTCCAGTCACCCCTCGAGCTGTAAAATAAGCTGCTGTCACATGCCAGTTCTGTGACAGCATCTTGCCTCTTTCAAACAAGAAGACACAGCGTAACTATAGAAATGTCAGGCCAGTTTTCTTTCCACCTTCATGTGCAAAACCATAACTTTTACCTCACAATAGATCTGAGTCCAAGTCAATAAATACTCCTTAAAGAAAAACAGAAACAAGCACTAGGATCATTTGTCATCAGAAAGCCAAATGCAATCTACAATTTCGTTAGGGCTAGTCATGCTCTGGTAGAGAAGCTTTGTAGGTCCCATTCACTGGAAAACTGTGTTTTTGTAAGGTTTAACTTTCCGAAATGTATCTATTGGTCACGTGATTATCAAGAACACCCATTTCGAGTCTGTCTGTGAATAGAATAGAATAGAATAGGCTTTATTGTCATTGTACAGTTGTAAAGTACAACGAAATTGTGGGGGAGGGGCCGATGTAACACTTCCGGGTTTGGTCCTGTACGTCATGAAAAGGAAAAGCCTGCCTTGATACTCGCCTGCTGCTCTGTTATTGGCCGGGATAACTGATCCAATCCAGCCCCGTTTCCTGCTGGAGCTGCACACTCAGCAACATGAGGCAACAACAGGATCCTTACACAAACTTCCAAAGGTTGCATCTCGAAGAGAAAAGTGGCTCAAATTTATTTTTTGTCTTTCCAGAGGACTTTTGAACACAATTTTTTCTCTTTTCTGGTGTTTTAAAGGAGTCATTG
Source organism: Pholidichthys leucotaenia (assembly GCA_020510985.1). Taxonomy (NCBI): domain Eukaryota; kingdom Metazoa; phylum Chordata; class Actinopteri; order Cichliformes; family Pholidichthyidae; genus Pholidichthys; species Pholidichthys leucotaenia. The sequence goes on along the minus strand of CM035840.1, from coordinate 310,874,863 downwards.
ACTGCACGATTTACACATTTTAACAGCTCACTCATGTCTTAATGAAGTACTTGAGATATATTTTGTTCACATTTTCTTTAATTTTTTAATTATTGAAGCAAATTTGTTTTTTATTTTTCTTGGCTTTCTTCAAACGCTCTGATTCAAAGCCTGTCACTTTAAAAAACAAACTTCAGCTGTTCAACTCCACCCTCTTTCTACATCACTTAGCCATTAGCTGAGTAGCTTCTAGTCAGTTTCTTCCAGCTTGGATGAGCCAGAATAAATTGTCAGTGCCAGGCAATCCACCCATCACCACAACCCAAAGCCGCTGGCTGAAACATGGGATTTCAAAGGGCAACATCTTGCTCCATGGTATCTGCTCCTCCTCACAGCCAGCCAGGGGATGTCCTGTCATGAAGCGGCTCCCCCACAGTCCCATGAGAGTATGCCCGGAGGATGGTAGGGTAGCTGAGCCAGCAGCGCCAGCAGTTGCTGCGAACCAGGATTGCTGCCTGGAGCTGCTGGTTGTCAGCTCCTATGACTGGCACACTGGCGCCAGCACCCACCACGAAACCACTGCTACACGGCCCGGACGACACAAGGCACATTGTGGACCATGGACTGATGAATCAGGTGGGCACAGGGATAGTTATTAGGGTGACTAAGACCTGAAGAAAATAACAATATAAGCCGTGCTCGGTTTAAGCTTCCTGTTACCAGTGTTAGCTTAGGGGCTAATAGGCTACCTTTTGCACCACTTCCATATACATGACAGACAGCTAGGCAGGCCAATAATAGAGCAGTGGGCTGGTCTCAAGAACAGTGGTCGGTTAGCGTTTTCTCAACATGATGTTTGTTTCTGGCATTTCTGAGAGAGAAAAACGAGATAAAGGCTGTGTTTTTTAAAAGAATTGACTGTTTTGAAAAATAATGGGTAATTAGGTGACGAGTAGACTCATTTCAGACCGTTAAAACCTACAAACACACCATTTTTCAGTCAATGACCCCTTTAACTATCGATTCATTCCAAAACCTTGGAAAATATAACTTACTATACGTTTCATCAAAAAGCTGATTCTTAAGGACACCGCTGTCCCCACACTGGTGAACCAAACTTCAGTTAGCACTGTATTGTGTGCTTCTAAACTTTTAAAATCCAACACCATGGAAAGAAACGGCAAGATTGACTGTACATAACATGTGGCCACACAGGGCAAGCACGACTGCAGCAACATGGGTGAGCATTCGGACCAGCAGCCCACATTTTTCCTATCTGAAGTCTGGACCCACACCGTCGGCCAACGAGGAGTCAGGAGCCATTTTGCTATGATCATGTGTTCTCCTGGCGTATGTTGCGTAATCATTCAGACCCCCCACAATTGCATTAACATTTAATTTTATAAGCATTAGATCTTCATCATGCTCCTTATCTGGTCAAATTTGGCGCTTTTCATTTCCATGCTTTGCTTACGTAGTGCAGTTAAACCTGGGTCCTCCTGTAGGCTACGCCTCCTCACTTGTGGTTGGCTTTGCCACAAGTCAGTCACGAAACTTTCACCCAATCAGATTAAGGGCTCATGAATAACACCAAGGAACGCAATGCTTTCTGGGAGAGATCACACAGTGGCTTTCTCAAGCTCATGTAAAATGACACGGAAATTATTTTTTTCTTTATAAAATTACAGATATATGTTCTTGATAATGTCGGAATTTGAAATTGATCCACAAAAATGTAACGGGACCTTTAAATTAGTTCTGAGTTGTCCAACCCTATTTTGTCTATAATTAGACAACACAACACAGAAGTCACTGGTCTTGGTCCTTAATTATTCACTGTGGTGTTTACAGTGGGGAAAAAAAGTATTTAGTCAGCCACCAATTGTGCAAGTTCTCCCACTTAAAAAATGAGAGAGGTCTCCAATTTTCATCATAGGTATACCTCAACTATGAGAGACAAAATGAGGAAAAAAAATCCAGAAAATCACATTGAAGGATTTTTAATGAATTAATTGGTCAATTCCTCGGTAAAATAAGTATTTGGTCAATAACAAAAGTTCATCTCAATACTTTGTTATATACCCTTTGTTGGCAACGACAGAGGTCAAATGTTTTCTGTAAGTCTTCACAAGGTTTTCACACACTGTTGCTGGTATTTTGGCCATTCCTCCATGCAGATCTCCTCTAGAGCAATGATGTTTTGGGGCTGTCGCTGGGCAACACGGACTTTCAACTCCCGCCAAAGATTTTCTATGGGGTTGAGATCTGGAGACTGGCTAAGCCACTCCAGGACCTTGAAATGCTTCTTACGAAGCCACTCCTTCATTGCCCGGGCAGTGTGTTTGGGATCATTGTCATGCTGAAAGACCCAGCCACGTTTCATCTTCAATGCCCTTGCTGATGGAAGGAGGTTTTCACTCAAAATCTCACGATACATGGCCCCATTCATTCTTTCCTTTACACGGATCAGTCGTCCTGGTCCCTTTGCAGAAAAACAGCCCCAAAGTATGATGTTTTCACCCCCATGCTTCACAGTAGGTATGGTGTTCTTTCTCCTCCAAACACGACAAGTTGAGTTTTTACCAAAAAGTTCTATTTTGGTTTCATCTGACCATATGACATTCTCCCAATCCTCTTCTGGATCATCCAAATGCTCTCTAGCAAACTTCAGACGGGCCTGGACATGTACTGGCTTAAGCAGGGGGACACGTCTGGCACTGCAGGATTTGAGTCCCTGGCGGCGTAGTGTGTTACTGATGTAGCCTTTGTTACTTTGGTCCCAGCTCTCTGCAGGTCATTCACTAGGTCCCCCCGTGTGGTTCTGGGATTTTTGCTCACCGTTCTCGTGATCATTTTGACCTCACGGGGTGAGATCTTGTGTGGAGCTCCAGATCAAGAGCGATTATCAGTGGTCTTGTATGTCTTCCATTTTCTAATAATTGCTCCCACAGTTGATTTCTTCACACCAAGCTGCTTACCTATTGCAGATTCAGTCTTCACAGCCTGGTGCAGGTCTACAATTTTGTTTCTGGTGTCCTTTGACAGCTCTTTGGTCTTGGTCATAGTGGAGTTTGGAGTCTGACTGTTTGAGGTTGTGGACAGGTGTCTTTTATACTGATAATGAGTTCAAACAGGTGCCATTAATACAGGTAACGAGTGGAGGACAGAGGAGTCTCTTAAAGAAGAAGTTACAGGTCTGTGAAAGCCAGAAATCTTGCTTGTTTGTAGGTGACCAAATACTTATTTTACCGAGGAATTTACCAATTAATTCATTAAAAATCCTTCAATATGATTTTCTGGATTTTTTTTTTTCATTTTGTCTCTCATAGTTGAGGTATACCTATGATGAAAATTGGAGACCTCTCTCATCTTTTAAGTGGGAGAACTTGCACAATTGGTGGCTGACTAAATACTTTTTTGCCCCACCGTATGTATCTACTGTTTTTGTTCTGTAGCTGACACTGACACTACATCTGACATTACATCTGACATTACATCTGACTACATTCTGACACTACATCTTTTTGACATTACATCACAATCAAGGAAAGTACTGCAAGTTGTCTGTTTGGGTAACTAATGTAACTTTGAGAAAGTCACTATATAAATTCATACTTCCATCTGGTGTTTGTATAACAATCCTAATTCTATGTCACAATGGCAGCAAGCTAAAAGGTGCCCAGACTATCACTTCCAAGGAGGAAACTAAGACGTTCTCAACATAAGTCGACTGTTAAACTCCTTTTTACGATGATCTAAAGTGCACATTTGCACCATACTTTTCATCTTGTTGTCATGTGTCTGAGGTCCAATGTCATCCCAGACCTCAGACACTGGTTACTGTTGTGTTTTATATCTGTTTCTGTCTACTCTTATGTCTAGGATTATCTGTGTTCCTGTTTTGCCTCTCTCTTTTTCCAGACACTCTCCACTGGCTGCTCACGCACCTGCCCTCAGTTACGTCATTAGTTCACTCAGTATTTATACCCTATCTGTTCACCTGGCATTTGTCGCAGCCATGCAAATGTTCAGGCTAGGCTATTTTCCACAGTCTACCTCCCCCTCCGTTATCCCCAGAACGCTTCCTGTTCTGCAGCCACTGTGTAAGTTTCCTTTATTGTATTTTTGTCTGCGTTGCCTGCATAGTTTATTTTGGACTGTCATGTGTTTTTCACCAATAAATTGCCTCACTGTGGTTAAGCGCGTGAGTTTGTTTCCTGCCCCCCGGGGATGGGGGGGTGTCATTCATGACACTTGTGCTTGTGGTTGTTACTTTCAGGCAGCAAGTTGTGAAAACGCTTTGCTCCGTCATTATCCAAATAACAATTGACTGTGCACAGACTGTGTGTTGAAAGGAGTGGGCTCATTTAAAACGGGTTCGGCTGGGCACAAAGTCAGCACTATTCTCTGGTATTTTCTGACAATCTGCAGCTGACCAACAAAAAGTACATCTAAAGTCAGTGGTGCATTACTGTATTGTTGCTGTCAGGTAAAAAATCTCATTGTGTGGTGATGCTAGACACTGCGGTTGGACATTCTCTCACACCCAGAACCAGGAAGAGGGGTTGAACAATGGACTGAAGGGGGTAGCCCCCCCAGCAGGGTAATTAGACCAGACTATGAGGCGCCTTCGCCACCTGCTGCTCTAAGCTGCAGTGCAGGGAGGCAAATGTATTGTGATGAAATGTAACATGTGTTATGATAATCATGTCACACATTGCCTTTGTCAAACCCCATGCAATATGCAGCAGCCCCAGTCTCTATGCGAGGTAATAAAGTTATATAAGGAGAACGCAGAGAGACTGGGGAGGCTTTCCAGGCTTCTAGGCTCTTCTACAGAACTGGGCCCCAGCAGCCACGCTGGTGGCCATATGCTGTACATTTATGTTAGAGGGTCAATAAAGAAACTGTGTCGTTCTACTCTCGTGCCTTGCCTCCACATCCTTCCCTTTTACCCTCTGCATTGGTGACCTGGCATGAGATGGACTGTCTCTCCCTTTTGCCGCATTGTGGACTCCTTTTTCTCCACATTGGTGACCCGAAGTGAGATGGACCGTCTACTCCCTTTCACCGCGCTGTGGACTCCGGAGTACCAAGGATCGCCGGCATCCTTCTCATCCACACTGGAGTGTGCGCACCTGTTCCTCTCTCCACGATGGCAACCTATAGGGCCGGAGGGGGCAAGCGGCGCGGGGACCGAGATGCACCAGGATCAGCGAGACAAGTACCGCACAGAAACAGTCTGAAGGGGAAGATCGGCGCTGTCTGCATTGGTTCCCATCAAGCCAGGACCCTGACTTCACCTCCCAATAGCAGAGTTTCGGCGCACAGAAGTCCCGTGCGCTCACCGCAGAATTATGAGGACAGCACAATTTTAAGCTATGTGGCCATGGTGCGTGCCACGCACCAGGGACAAATAGGCTCCAAAGACTTATACATTGTCCTCAGCTGCTGCACAGTCCCGGGGAACACGGCCGATCGCCTTTCCCTGAACCTTTAGGCTTCACGCATTGCACCTAAAGCAGCCGGGCAGCCTCACAACACAGGACATGTATTTGTTTCTCAGCCGCTGCGCATCAACGGAAAAATAGCCGATTGCTTTCCCCAGAAACTTTAGGACTGTCCCTGCACCTAAAGCAGAATTGCCAAGTTTCCCTGACACAGCTTAAGTTTTTTTCACTGCTGCGACGCACCCTCTGGGAATTGGGCCATTCGCCTTCCCCACATCCTTGAAGGATGGGCCCGCACTAGGAGATGTCAGAGACTTAATTTTTTTTTTTTTTTTTCCAAAGCCGCTGCGGATCACCGGAGGGTTTACCAGAAAAGTCCTTCACCCAAGGCTGATCTGCATGCAATTTTTGCATGGCCCAGATGCTTTTAACATCCCGGGCCTGCACTCCATTGTTTCCCCCCACTTCCCCCTCATCCTCCACATCGTTCTGCCCGCACCTCTGTCCCAAAGACCTTTGTCCTAAAGAGCTTTGTTCCGTCAGCACAACATACACTGGCCCCCGTGCGCCCACGAACCACGGCCGTACAAAGTGTTGGAACTTGGAGAGGAGCAGAAAGTACTTTTCACCCCTCCCCCTTTCCCCCCACGGACTGACATGCCTGCCAACACACTTCACCAGCAGGACAGTTCGACCAGAGCAGCAAACCCCCGCTGCAGACACCATGGGCACCGTCTTGAGCCCAAGGAACCGGGGGATCATTGCCCCTTCTGGGTGTTCGGGGGGGGGGGGGCTGTGTGGTGACACTAGGCACTGCGGGTGGACATTCTCTCACACCCAGAACCAGGAAGAGGGGCTGAACAATGGACTGAAGGGGGTAGCCCCCCAGCAGGGTGATTAGACCAGACTATGAGGCGCCTTCGTGACCTGCTGCTCTAAGCTGTAGCGCAGGGAGGCGAATGTATTGTGATGAAATGTAACATGTGTTATGATAATCCTGCCACACAATCCTCCCTCATCCTTCCCTTTTACCCTGTACAATTTCTCCATATTTCTTTTTTTGTTTGTTTGGGGGGGTTTTTTTGTATAAATTCATTTTGTTTGTCAGCCTTTATGCCTGTGGATGCAAACCAGTAATAAGCATCAGAAAAGCCTTGCGAATAAACCTCATAACTACTAAATCATTCAGAAAATACAGGGTTTCTCTCATTTCCTGAAAAATTTCTGTTTTGGAGATACAAGGTTTGTGCCCAATAGTGATGATATGCTATTTAAGTGTTGTGTTTTAACCCCTTGCACTCTGGTCAATTTCCCTAAAAATGCCTAAAAATAACATACCCAAAGTAAATCAAAAGCTGTTCTTCAACCTTTTGCAGCATCTTCATGGGGTTGGTCTCATTTAAAAGAAAACACTTTGAATTTTTTTGCCAAAACAGTCATAATCTCTCTAAGTGCTCCTGCCACTGAGTAACAGTCATCTAAACATACTGAACTTGAAGAAAATAAAGTTCGCCTGGGTGTTTTTTTAGATACAAATGCTTGCAAATAACACACAGCTGTCCGATACTGGCTGGAAAATGCAAGAGAAATGTAGAACCAAGTGTTATCAAGCTGAGGTCAAAATTTTGTAACAATACCACAAAAAATGAATATATTACACAGCTTTATACTCAGGTTGTTCCCAGGCGTTTTTGAACTGTGCCAAATTGTGCCAAATGGCACAGTTTTGAAAAACGTCTATAACTTTTGAATGATTCAACATAGAAGCTTGATCTTGGGTTCTAATGAAAGGTGACACTCAGGGCTGTGTGTGTGTGTGGGGGGGTGTTTATTCATTCATGAATGAATGAATGAACAAACAAGCCCCCCACACACAAAGAAGCATGCCACGTAAAAAATGTGTGGCCTTTTTTTACAAGAAAAAATAACCTACAGTGCACTAAAAATTATACTAAAATATCTGCAATGTAGAGGATAACAACTCCCCCCCCCCCCCGCCCCGCTACAGAGGAGCTCGGCGCACAAAAAACGGTCCGTCAACGGTCCGTCATGTGGCGATGACGCACCGTTGTAATTACCGATCGGCCAAAAGTCATTTTTATTTCTATTTTCAGTGATAAAGAATAATTTAGCTTATAACACTTACCTGTCCACAACAGCAGTGTCGTTGGCGAACATCTGTTACTCATTGTCAGACGAACATGAAACTGGTCCGCTTGTTACGACTCGTGGTTCTGGTCACGCGACCCGGTCAAACCATGATTCCATGATTGTGGTTTTGCGCTTCCATGATTGCGCTTTTGGCGAATGATTTTTTAAAAACAAATAAGAAAAGTAGTAATAAAAAAAGACTGGCAAACGCTACCGTTACACACAGCGGCTTACACAAAACAGATTTTACGGACGGGACGCATGCGTTTCAATCATCGAACTTCTCTGCTTCAATTGGCTCGTTGTATTCGCAGTCGTTGGTAGGCAGGTCCTTCTTGCTAGGTTTTCAGTCATTCGTTCTTCAAGGTTTCAGAAACCCAATTCAAGGCTCTTATTAGTCGAATGAGAGGTCAATCAAATCTAAACCAATCAAAACACTCCTTTGGCTTTCTGTTCGCAGCTGTGTCTGTACTGGAAGAACGGAAATGCAGCTTTTTTTTTTTCAGTGCGCTCTGAGACGCATAGTGCGCACTGAGACGCACTAGGACGCAGAGACGTGACCGCCCGCGGTATCCCGGAGTGCAAGAGGTTAAAATTATAGGCAAGTGCACACATGGGCATACAAAAAGGATTTTGATAGACATAATACTAAAAGTTATAGGCTGGTATGACATTATTTGCCTTTAGTATATTCAGTAAAAACAATAACTTTCTTGTATCTGCAGTTCATAAACAGGAGCTCAGTCTCATATTCTTTATCAAATATTGCAACAAAATAACTTAAACCACAACATCTAAAGTACACTTTTAGATTTGGGGGTTTATTTGTTGAATCAGTTTACCTTCCCCAGGCTTTCATCCCTCTTCCTATTTAACGATGTTTAAGGTTACTAAATGAATTCAACTTGAAGCAGCCGAAGCAGGACGAAAATAGAACTCTGGATACTCTAGTATTTCCTGCTGTCACTGTTTAATTAAAAGGAGGATTCCTCTGCATGAAACACCACAGTTTCTTAAAGGCAAAAAAACCCTTCATATTTTCATCCAGCTCTGTGTCTCAAGGTCACTCACAGTATACAGAGCGGGTGTCAAACGGCACCAAACAAGGCCCTCTGAAGATCTTGACACCTAAACTCTGTGTCAGTTTACTCGCAGTTAAACATTTATGTGCTCATCCAAACAGTGTTGATGGGAATACCCAATCATCTCACTCTGTCCCGCATTAGCATGCGACCTGGCAATTTGCTTCTCTCTCCTGAAGAGGAGTCCCAAAACATCCATAGTAATTAATCTGATGAAACCAAACAGCAGTATACACACAGGACACAGGAGTAAACAGCTTAAACTCATCCGGGTTCAAGACTCATCTGCATGTGAGGCGATGAAGACGTGACTTCGTGTTCCATTAATGTTCGGTATGCTAGCTGGAGGTCCAAACCGCAAACAACTCTGTGTGTTTTTCTTTGAGCCCAGACAGAGGGGTTGTTCTCCAAATGTTCCCCACATCTCATAAATGTTTAATAAACACTTTTTGGTCATAATAGCTGAACCCGTTCCAAACCCATGTAGAGCTCTTTATAATCCATACAAACTACGGACAGCACATGCATAGGTGTAAATCAAGGGGAAGACAGGGGAGACATGCCCCCCCGCCAACCTGGAAAAAAAGACATCCCTCCCCCCCATCATCATAAACCCTTCTATATCATGTTACATAACTGAATAAAATGCATTTTAAGCTCAAATGTTCAAGACATATTCAAAACAAATATTTTGGGGGGAAAATTTGCAACTTTTCTCCCTAATTTGCAACTGTAATGCCTGTTCTGCTTTACCGCTATGAACAGCACCCAAGTTCATGTACTTACACTCTAACTTGTGGGCCAGGCCCAACTAAACTAGTGTAAGTACAGATAACTAGCCTACAGAGTAAGCAGAGTGCATGAAGGGCTACTTTAATCAAGATTAGGTAGTGTGTGAAAATGGTGTGGGGTAGTTTTAAACCTGTGGGGTGTATAGCTGTAAACCTTCATTAAAATAAGCAAACAATTGGGTATATTTCAAAAAGGTCAGAATTTATTTAACCACTGGTCAGCAGAAGGAACCAAAGGCAATGTTAATAGTTTCAAAACATATAACATAAAATCATTAAATAACTGTTGGGTAAACAACATGCATGTAGGGAAGAAGAGAAAAAAAAATGCTCAGTAGTGGGAAAAGGCAATAAATCACAAAATTGGTGGATCCACAAAACAAATAGAACTCTTAATAAATCTAAGCCGGCATATTTTATTAATTTGTAGGTCTATATAGGTCCCTATTCAGTACCAAGTGATAATAGAGAGGTCTCTGACGTTGCAGGCCTGTTTTAATATTAAACTGCCACTCCAACGGCTAAGTCAAAATGGTGGTCGCCATTAACAACCCTGTGGAGTGGAGCGGGGTACTCACCCATACCAGTGTTACCGTCTGTAATGGCGGACAGTGGAGAGCAGCCTCAATGGAAGAAGAAAATGGCACAAAAACGACAAGTGGACTCAGGGACAAATCCAGCGATGTCCTCAATGAGTGAAAAAAAACAAGCATCCAGCGATGTCCTCAGTGGGTCGAGTAGTCAGGGATATTCCAGCGCTGGCTGTCCTCAGCGTTGGCGGATATCCTCAGTTGTGGGGTAATTCGGCCAAACCCAGACCCCGGCAGTGACTCAGCGGGACGTTGGCTCGGTGGGAACAGGGCACCCACTGAACAGTTCACAAAAGCAGAGGTCACAGAAGAGCAGTGCTCCTCAATAAGGCGCTCTAAAAGGCAGTACAATCCAAAAGGTCTCCGTGGTAAGCCAAAGCTCTGGGAAAACATCTTTAGCTAGCATAGCAGGTCCAACGGTCGGCGTCCACGGGCAGCAAAAGACACAGCTTACTCCGGAAGCGGCCACCAGCCAACTGAAGAAAACAGTTAAACCCAGGGAAAACTCTCAGAAACCACCACACAACTCCCGCTCTAACAGCAAAAGCCAATCACAGCAATAAAACACTAATATTGTCCTTGACTGACCAGTAGGCAGCGAATAGGAGGTAGTTAGAGAATGGCCCATTTATGTGAACTAGTAAATATGAGTTTCTGTAGAAAATTTGAGAAAAAGAAACATTATATGCAAAGCCTATATTAGAAGGAAAAAAACAACAATATTACACTATTTGTGGACATGAAAAATAATATTACTAATGTAGTAATACATCTGCAGATATGTGAAAAGGATTACAATGCGTTGTATTTAATATCATGCAAGGGTTATTTAGAAGTTATGTGCAGACTTTAACAATAACCCAGGGGGTTACATAACTTTTTTCATGTAAATTTGCAATGTTTTTCTCTTAATGTGCAACTATTTTCTCATTAATTTGGCACTTCATGTAAATTTGCAACTTTTTTCTTATTAATTCGCAACTTTCTTTCTCATAAAATTTGCAACTTTTTTCATGTAAATTTGCAACGTTTTTTCTTTTAATCTGCAACTTTTTTCATGTAAATTTACAACTTTTTCTCAATAATATGAAACTTTTTTTCCCTTTGATTCACAACAATTTTGGATTCTGGTTAAGTTTTCATATGGAATGGTTAATTTTTTTAATATTTGTCTAGAGAATGACCCCATTTTATTTGATCTAAGTACATATATGTATATACACATACACACACACACACGCACGCACGCACGTACGTGTGTGTGTGTGAGTGTGTAAGAGTTCATTTGCAAAAACAGATAAGTCCAATTGGTTTAATAATGACAAAAACAATATTTTCATCTGTTGATTTATATGTATATACAGCTCTTGCTGGGACGGTTTGCCGCTGAGTGTGAAGCGGCTGGGATGAGAATCAGCACCTCCAAGTCCGAGTCCATGGTCCTCAGCCGGAAAAAGGTGGATTGTCCTCTCCGGGTTGGGGACAGGCTCCTGCCCCAAGTGGAGGAGTTTAAGTATCTTGGGGTCTTGTTCACGAGTGAGGGGAAAATGGAGCGAGAGATCGACAGACGGATTGGAGCAGCATCTGCACTGATGCGGACGTTGTACCGGTCTGTTGTGGTGAAGAGGGAGCTGAGTTCTAAGGCAAAGCTGTCGATTTACCAGTCAATCTACGTTCCTACTCTCACCTATGGTCACGAGCTTTGGGTAATGACCGAAAGAACGAGATCGCGGATACAAGCGGCTGAAATGAGCTTTCTCCGTAGGATTGCTGGACTCACCCTCAGAGATAGGGTGAGGAGCTCAGTCATCCGGGAGAGGCTCAGAGTAGAACCGCTGCTCCTCCACATTGAAAGGAGTCAGTTGAGGTGGTATGGGCATCTGATTAGGATGCCTCCTGGACGCCTCCCACTTGAGGTGTTTCAGGCACGTCCCACTGGGAGGAGACCCCGGGGCAGACCCAGGACTCGGTGGAGAGACTATGTCTCCCAGCTAGTCTGGGAACGCCTTGGTATCCCCTCTGAAGAGCTGGAGCAGGTGGCTGGGGAGAGGGAAGTCTGGGCTTCTCTGCTTGAACTGCTGCCTCCGCGACCCGGACCTCCGGAAAAGCGGTAGAAGATGGATGGATGGATGGATGGATTTATATGTGTTAGTATTTCCAATTCAGCTTCTAAGACATGGTCATTTGAAATATGAGTATCTCAGACATAATAAAGCAAAAAAAATTGAACATCAACTCATTAGGTTTTTTGGGCAATTTATGAGTACAAAAGCAGATAAGTCCACAAAACATACTTTTGCAAAAACAGACATGTCCAAAAAAACATGCTAGTTTGTCCGGTGAAAGCATCATTGGTTCATTTGCATCATCAAAATTATACATATTTGACATAAAATGCAACAAAATTGCAAAAAAAAAAAAAACTGGCAGGGAAATCACACAAAGCGAGCGGACCCAAGTAGGGGTCTCTGCAGAATGCTGCCGAGGCAGATAGACACATGATTGGCTGATCTTCGCTGCACCATTGAGTCACGTCACCTAAATGCCAAGTGCTGATTTGTCGTGTGTGGAGTTATCTGGTTTTGTAAAAAGAGGGTCCCGGCGTTTATCGGCTTTTGAAAAAAACATTAACTTTGTAGTGTATATAACAGCGGATGTAGCGGATTTTTAGAAACAACAATTTGAACTTCTATAAGTAGGTAATGTGAACAGTTGTTTGTTGTACAGAGGGAAATTTTCTTGGAAGTGGTGTTTATCTGTTTTTGCAAACAAACTCTTTACTACTATATATATATACTGTATATATATATATATATATATATATATATATATATACATATATACGTATATATATATTTCAACTGCAAGTGTGATGTTTTTAAATTATTTTAATATTGCTTGAACTTTCTTTTATTCCTTTTTATTGTGCAGCACTCTGTGATCATATGTCTGTGAAAAGTGCTTCATAAATAAACTTTACTCACTTGATGCTTGGAGAAAAAGTTCCATGCCGGTGTCTCTTTAGCTTAGCCATTGCTAACACTGCTCCAAGACAAGTGCTGGCCAGTCGTATTCCTTGTTTTTTTCTTTTTTCCATGCAGTGCTTCTTGCAGGTTGTGTGTCATGTCAAGGTCTTTTCTTCCATCTTTTGTTATAAAATCCAAAAAAGGCCAGACATTTCAGCTAACTTTGAGCTAACTGCTTCCTAACTTTAAAAGTTGGCTGGAAATCACAGAGACAAGCTATGACTTCACTTGACTGGGTGCTTGCTTTGTGCCATCTAGTGGACTGAACACACCATTGATTAACTGATAACCCAAAAGTGCATGTATTTTCTTTTTAATAAAAGATCAATCCTGTGGTCTATATTAATCATATATCCCATAACCTACATATGTATAAGCATGTGAGAATGTTTGGTGATTACATATGTAAAGCGACTTCACACCTCAGAACAGGACAAAGGGTCTCAACCGCCAGTGAAGATCAAAGAGCATCCGAGGCACTGCGGTGGAGACCAGATAGGTCGCCCTGACCTCCCAGGGCCAGGTGGAGGGGTACGGAGACAAAGGAGGGTAATTAGGTTAATGGGGGATGTCAGCTTTGTATGCATGTCTTTTGTTGTGTGTGAGTATAAGTACACAGAGCCGAATGTGTTCGCTCTCTTTCTACTTCTGCTTCTGCACTGAGATGAGACTTGTTAGAGGAGCGAAGCTGTTAATAAACTTTGGTTTATAAGTCGCATCGCCTCGTTATTCCAAGCTCTTCTACACTGGTGACCCTGACGCGAGGATGGACCAGAGGCGTTCCGCCGCGATTGACTCATCTGAGGCGACCCAGGCAGACGCCGGCGCCCATGCAGACAGGGGAACGGATGGAAGACGTTCCCCCACGGCAGAAGAGAGGGCTCAACCGAGCACCAGCCCCGCCGTGAGAGCAGAAGAAAGGCGCTCTCACCCGGCGGACACATCAAGGACGGCCCACACAAGCGCCGTCACCGTCAAGCTGCCAGAATTCTGGCAAGAAGACCCGAGCTCGTGGTTCCAGCAAGCTGAGGCTCAGTTTGCACTGGCGGGCATAACGGAGGACGAGACGAAGTTTTATCACATCGTCGCCAAACTCGACGCAGCCACGTCAAGATGCGCGCGGAGCATAATCCGACAGCCGCCTGCCTATGACAAATACAGAGAGCTGAAGGCGACCATCGTCGAGAACTTCGTCCCCTCGGCCGAGGAGAGAGCAGAGAAGATCCTGGCGATCTACGGCCACAGAGGATGCAGACTAAAGGCCCTCATGGAGGACATGCTGCAGGTCAAGGAGGAGGACAACGACAACTTCCTCTTCCAACACATCTTCCTCAGCACTCTACCGCCACACATGAGAGGGACGCTGATCAACATGCGGTGCAGCACCCAGCAGGACTTCCGCGCGCTGACCCGAGAAGCGCAGCGACTCACCAACGCCTGCAGGGAACAGGTGGCCACAGCAGCATCCGCAGATGCCCAGAGCAACGGAGAACCACGGACCACTGAGCAGAATCCGCCCGCCATGGCAGCAACACGGCCAGGACGTAACAGACGGAGCGACGTCTGTTATTACCACCACCGCTTCGCCGAGAAGGCTTACAAATGCCTTCCCCCCTGCAAATTCACGATTTCGGGAAAACGCCAAAGTCGAGAACCGTTAAAAGCAGCAGTTCTCGGCGAAAAAAGCAAGCTTCTATATGTGACGGACGGACACACCGGCAAGCAGTTCCTCATTGACACGGGAGCTCAACTGAGTTTTATCATGCCCTCCCAAGCAGACCGGGCCATGGGCCCCCGGGGCAATGGAGCGGTGGCAGCCAACGGCTCCATCATCAACACTTATGGCAAAAGGAACCTGCCCCTCCGCATCCATGGCCGCAACTACAGATGGACATTTGTTGTAGCGGCGGTGAGTTTTAACTTGTTGGGCGCAGACTTTTTGTGTACACATGGGTTATTGGTCGATCTAGCGAACAGACGCTTGGTTAATGCATTGTCCTTTGCTTCTATTCCCTGCTCAGCTTGAGTTTCTCCACCACCCGTGCAGGCCAGCGTCACTACAGCAGGAGGTAAGTTTGATCAACTCCTCACCCAATTTCCAGCACTCACAATTCCCAAATTCTCAGCTACAGTGGCTAAGCACAGGGTCGAACACTTTATTCCCACAACGGGCCCACCCGTATTCGCCAAAGCTCGGCGCTTAGACGCGACCAAGCTCGCCATAGCTCGGGACGAGTTTACCACCCTTGAAAAACTAGGCATTATCAGGCGATCAGAAAGCCCCTGGGCATCACCGCTTCACATGGTCCCGAAATCCGACGGTTCTTGGAGACCGTGCGGCGATTACCGCAGATTAAACAGTGCGACAGCGCATGACCGCTACCCTATTCCTCACATCCAAGATTTTTCACTACATCTGGCGGGTGCGCGCATTTTTTCAAAAATAGACCTGGTCCGCGGCTATCATCAAGTCCCCGTTAGAGCGGAAGACATTCCTAAAACAGCTGTAATAACCCCCTTCGGTCTTTTTGAATTTTTGCGGATGCCTTTTGGCCTCAAAGGCGCCGCTCAAACCTTTCAGCGGATGATGGATGCAGTATTACGCGACCTCCCTTTCGTGTTCGTCTACCTCGACGATATGCTGGTAGCCAGTTCATCTGAGGAAGAACACGAACAGCATCTCACTATGGTTTTTCAGAGACTAGAAGAGCACGGGTTAATAATCAATCCGGCCAAATGCAAATTCGGCGTGTCACAAATTGATTTTTTGGGACACAGAGTTTCACCGAAGGGGGCAGTCCCACTGCCAGACAAAGTTCACGCAGTAAAAAGTTTCCCACGGCCACAAACGGTCAAATCGCTGCAAGAATTTTTGGGAATGGTTAATTTTTACAACTGTTTCCTCCCCCGCGCAGCTCAGCTCATGCAGCCCCTATATGACGCGCTCAGAAAACAAAAACCTTCCAACGCGGTCGAATGGACCCCGGAGCGCGAACGCTCCTTCGCGGAAGTAAAAAGTGTCCTAGCTAATGCCACATTGTTGGTTCACCCTGATCCCTCGGCCCGCATTGCGCTAACCACAGACGCTTCAGACCTGGCCATAGGGGCGGTTGTAGAACAACACGTCGGCGGAACCTGGCAACCTTTGGCATTTTTCAGCAAATCGCTAAACCAAACAGAGCGTAAATACAGCACCTTTGACAGGGAGCTGCTAGCGCTTCATTTATCCATCCGCCACTTCCAGTTCTGGTTGGAGGGGCGGCGTTTCACGGCTTTTGTAGACCACAAAACCGCTCACCTTTGCAATGGCTAAAATTTCTGAACCGTGGTCAGGCAAGCAACAAAGACAGCTAGCTGCGATTTCAGAGTTCACCACAGACATTCGACATGTGGCAGGCAAACTTAACGTGGTAGCAGACTGCCTCTCTCGCGCTGTGACATCGCCAGAGCGCGAGGAGACAGATTATACTACCTCAGCCACAGAACTCTTCGCCAATGCGGACACATACGCAGCCCCAATCCACGTAGGGATAGATTATGCAGCCATGGTGGAGGAGCAAAGTAGTGACGCGGACGTGCGCGCACTCCTGTCTGGACCAACAGGGTTAAGGCTGGAGGAAAGGGGTTTACGCGACGGTGTGCCCCCCCTAATTTGCGACATCTCAACCGGCCGACCTCGCCCGTTAGTCCCAGCTGCATGGCGCCGCCGTATTTTCGACTCAATTCACTCCCTCGCGCACCCAGGTATGCGCGCTTCGGTTAAAATGGTCACCAAAAAGTTTGTGTGGCCTGGCCTGCGCAAAAACGTAAAAGAATGGGCAAAGACTTGCATTTCTTGTCAGCGCGCCAAAATACACAAACACACAAAAGCCCCTCTAGAGCCTTTTCGAATCCCTGCTAGAAGGTTGGACCACGTTCATGTCGACCTCGTGGGACCACTACCTTCCTCCCAAGGTTTCACACATCTGTTAACAATGATAGACCGTACTACGTGCTGGCCGGAGGTGGTCCCTCTGGCGTCAACCACAGCAGAGGAAGTCGCTCGCCTTTTTTTGACAAACTGGGTGGCACGTTTCGGCGTCCCATCGGACATCACGTCCGATAGGGGGCCTCAATTTGTCTCGGAGCTTTGGTCAGCCATGGCCAGCAGCTTAGGAGCGACAATTCACCGCACCACCGCTTATCACCCTCAGGCTAATGGGTTATGCGAGCATTTTCACAGGTCTTTAAAGGCCGCCCTCAGAGCCTCACTAATGGATACAAATTGGGTAAATAAACTTCCCTGGGTTTTATTGGGGTTGCGTGCTGCACCTAAAGAGGATCTAGACGCCTCCCCAGCAGAATTTAGTTTTTGCACAACCTCTCAGGCTCCCAGGTGAATTTTTACCAGAGAACCCAGAGCCAGGGCATCTTCCAGCCCCGAGGTTTTTAGGCAGCAACGGACCGGACTCTCTCCCCGGGCCGGCACATCACTCTTTTCCACGGGTTTTTGTCCCCCAAGCTTTAAAAAATGCTGAATTCGTTTTTGTTAGGCATGAAGCTTTAAAACCAACCTTCCGCCCACCATACGATGGACCATTCAGAGTGCTGGAACCTGGTGATAAGCATTTTGTGCTTGATTTTGGGGACAGAAAAGAAACAGTCAGCATTGACAGACTTAAACCTGCCTTCTTGTTGAGAGACGAGCCTGCACGGTTGGCGAGAGCACCTCGGCGGGGTAGACCCCCCAAGAGAAAAGACTCAGCCCCCCTGCAGGGAACAAATAATCACTCTCCTTCCCAAGCTGCAGATTCCTTACAGGAAGGTCCCACCAGGACGCCCGAACGGACCCACAGCAGATTCGGAAGAAGATTAAAGCCCAGACGGCACAAGGACTGATGCAAACTACTCAAAAGTTGTTCACTAATTGTGCTGTAACAGTTTAGGACTGACTTGTGATATTACTATGCTGTTATGATTACCACTGAATTCTCTACAGGAGCATAGCTGCTGGAAAGTTTCTTCTTTGTCGAGAGGTGTAGCAGTTAGTATGTCATAATAATTATCTTAAACTGTGAATTTTCCTATTGTCCTTTTCTTAGTCATTTGGGGGGGGGGGCTGTGGTCTATATTAATCATATATCCCATAACCTACATATGTATAAGCATGTGAGAATGTTTGGTGATTACATATGTAAAGCGACTTCACACCTCAGAACAGGACAAAGGGTCTCAACCACCAGTGAAGATCAAAGAGCATCCGAGGCACTGCGGTGGAGACCAGATAGGTCGCCCTGACCTCCCAGGGCCAGGTGGAGGGGTACGGAGACAAAGGAGGGTAATTAAGTTAATGGGGGATGTCAGCTTTGTATGCATATCTTTTGTTGTGTGTGAGTATAAGTACACAGAGCCGAATGTGTTCGCTCTCTTTCTACTTCTGCTTCTGCACTGAGATGAGACTTGTTAGAGGAGCGAAGCTGTTAATAAACTTTGGTTTATAAGTCGCATCGCCTCGTTATTCCAAGCTCTTCTACAAATCCGTGCATTTATGGACTGATGCATTGCTGCCAGTGCCAAGTATCGCGATCATTTTTCCAACCCCTAATACACACACACACACACACAGTATCTCACAAAAGTGAGTATACCTCTCACATTTTTGTAAATATTTTATTATATCTTTTTATGGGACAACACTGAAGATACAGTATGACACTTTGATACAATGTAAAGTAGTCAGTGTACAGCTTGTATATAAAATAACTCAACACACAGCCATTAATGTCTAAACCGCTGGCAACAAAAGTGAGTACACATCTAGTGAAAATGTCCAAATGGTGCCCAATTAGCAATTTTCCCTTCCCGGTGTTATGTTATGTGACACATGAGTGTTACAAGGTCTCAGGTGTGAATGGGGAGCAGGTGTGTTAAATTTGGTGTTATCACTCTCACACTCTCATCCTGGTCACTGGAAGTTCAACATGGCACCTCATGGCAAAGAACTCTCTGAGGATCTGAAAAAAAGAATTGTTGCTTTACATAAAGATGTCACGCCGCGCCGTTCATCAGCGGCGCCACCTGCTCACACACCTGATCCTCATCAGCGGCGAGGGATAAAAGCCGCCTCACCCGGAGGCTCGGCCTGAAGCCGTCAGACTTCGTTTCCTCACCGCTGTGAGCATACCTTTCTTCAGCATCGCTATTTTGGGTAAGAACCCTTACCTCCTTCTCCAGTCTGCTCCCCTGTGCACAGGTGGATTCCCCGGCGGCGGACATCTCCGTTCCATCGCCCATCCTTCGCCGCTGCACGGAGCTCTCCAGGTGGCTGTCTCCCGGGCTACGTTCCCCTAGCTGTGCCAGCTATCCTGACAACTCAAGTAAGATCTTCTCTTGCCATAATTCATCCTGTGTTGGTGTATGCCCGTCACCCTCTCCCTGTGCTCTCTCCATAGGGTTGCTCGGCCGAACGGTCATCTGCCTCTGTGCCTGAAGCAGACGCCACCACCAACACATCTGCATCCCGCAGACACACACTCATTCACTCCTGCTGTTAATAAACTCTTTGAACTACTCTAAGCCTGTGTGTGTGCGTCTCCTGAGCCGTGCGTTATGTCAGTACGGCTTCAGCAGAGCGGCTCGGCGGACGGCGGGCTCGCACACCGGTTTACCACTCTCGAGGCTAGAGTGGATCAGATTGCTTATCAACAGCAGGTTATCCTGAATCAATTATTAAACTTAACTAACCGGTTGGGCCGCTTAGATCCTCAACAGCCGTTCCCCCCGGCTCGTCAGGGTGGCGCGGCTCCTGCTGTTCCAGCGGCCGTCCAGCCGGCTCCAGTGGCACCGGTTCGGCTCACACCGATTCCGACCCCCGCCCGCTTTAGCGGTAAGCTTGGCGGAGCGCGGGGGTTCATTATGCAGTGTGAGTCCGTGTTCCACCGTGTGCCCGGAGATTTTCCCTCGGATCACAGTCGGATTGGTTACATAGGGAATCTTCTGGAGGGGCGTGCGTTAACTTGGACCTACGCCGTAATGGCGAGGCCCAGTTATGCCACCCTCACCTATGACCAGTTCGTGAGGCGCTTTCTGGAGGTCTTTGACCATTCTCAAACCGAGACGGTCCAGGTCGATCGGCTTCTCGCTCTCCAGCAGGGAGGCCGGTCGGCAGCGGACTACTCGGTCGACTTCCGGGTAGCGGCGGAGGAATTGGGCTGGGAGGAACGCTCCCTCTGTGGCCTGTTCCTCCGCAGCCTCAATGGTGATCTGAGGGATGAACTGGCTGGACGGGATATCCCTGGGACGCTAGCGGAGCTGACATCCTTAGCGATAAGTTTGGATAACAGGTTGCACGAGCGCTCCTCGGGGCGGAAGTCTTCTTCTTCTCGCCCTCGTGGAGTCTCGCCGCACCTGTTCCAAGCTCGCCCCCTGGCGGCGCCGCCAGCATTGTGCCCCGAGGAGTCGGAGCCGATGGTGACGGGCTGGACCAAGCTTTCCCCTGCGGAGAAACAACGCCGCCGTGAGTTGGGCCTCTGCATGTATTGCGGAGGTGACCAACACACTGTGGAGCGTTGCCCGCGGAAAGCCAGTCGGCGGGGTCCGCGAATCGCTGTAGGGAGCCTCGCGGATCCCAACCGGTTAGACTCTCTCACTCAATTAAAGCTGCCCATCCGTTTTTGCCACAATCCCACTGGGCACCTCACCCACGCACTGGTGGATTCGGGCGCAGAGGGCAGCTTCATTTCACAAGGCCTGGCAACCCGATTGGGCATCCGCTGTCAGGCATTAAAACACCCCATCTCCCTGGTCCATCTCTCCCGTGCCTCCCTTGGGAGAGTTTCTCACCAAACCATGCCTGTCCCAGTCATCATCTCAGGGAACCACTGGGAGGAGATGGTATTTTACGTCCTGCCCAACTCTGTGTCGCCCGTCATCCTGGGGTATCCCTGGCTACGCCTCCACAACCCTGTCCTGGACTGGAGGTCCGCTGGGGTATCGGCATGGAGTACCTTCTGTATGGGCACCTGCCTTCAGTCCGCTGCCTGCTCCCCATCCGTGGCTCCCCCTGTGGCGGATACAGCACCTCCGGACCTGTCACTGGTGCCTCCAGAA
This sequence comes from Pholidichthys leucotaenia, assembly GCA_020510985.1. Taxonomy (NCBI): domain Eukaryota; kingdom Metazoa; phylum Chordata; class Actinopteri; order Cichliformes; family Pholidichthyidae; genus Pholidichthys; species Pholidichthys leucotaenia. The sequence continues at coordinate 310,853,706 of CM035840.1, read as the reverse complement.
TTTCACGACCTGGGTATGGTATTTAGCAAATCGAAAGCTATGTCTCTTCCCCCGCATCGACCATATGACTGTGCCATCAACCTCCGCCAGGGGGCTCCCCTGCCATCTGGTCGGCTCTACAGCCTGTCGGCGCCGGAGAAGGAGACCATGAATACATACCTGAAGGAATCACTGAGCGCTGGGATTATTCGCCCATCGTCGTCACCCGTGGGGGCAGGGTTTTTCTTTGTCGGGAAAAAGGACGGATCCCTCCGCCCCTGCATAGACTACCGAGCGCTAAATGACATCACTGAGAGGGACCGTTACACCCTGCCCCTCATGGACACTGCCTTTCACTCCCTCCAGGGGGCGACCTGGTTTACCAAGCTGGATTTACGCAGCGCTTACCACCTCGTCCGGATCCGGGAGGGAGATGAATGGAAGACAGCCTTCCGTACCCCGAACGGCCACTTTGAGTATCTCGTCATGCCGTTCGGGCTGACCAACGCTCCTGCCGTCTTTCAGCGCCTCATCAATGACGTCCTCCGGGATTTCATCGGCCTCTTCGTGTTCGTCTACCTGGACGACATTCTGATCTTCTCTCAGTCCAGAGACGAGCACCGGGTCCATGTGAGGCGGGTCCTTCAAAGACTGCTGGAGAATCGTTTGTACGTGAAGGCTGAGAAGTGCGAGTTTTACGCTAGGACCACATCCTTCCTGGGATTCATCATCGCCCAAGACCAGGTGCTCCCGGACCCAGAGAAGGTGAAGGCGGTGGTGGAGTGGCCTACTCCAGCATCTCGGAAGCAGGTGCAACAGTTTGTTGGCTTCGCCAATTTTTACCGCCGTTTTGTCCCGAATTTCAGCTGGATCGTCGGACCACTGACCCGCCTCACGTCCCCGAAGGTCCCGTTCCGGTGGACCGAAGAGGTCGATACTGCCTTTAAGGCGCTGAAGGCGGAGTTCTCCTCCCCCCGGGTCCTTCGCCAGGTCGACCCCGCGCTGCAGTGCATTGTGGAGGTGGACGCATCGGACACGGGAGTGGGAGCAGTGTTATCCCAGCAATCACCGGACGATGGCGCCAAGCGACCGTGCGCCTTCTTCTCCCGGCGCCTGTCCCCGGCGGAGAGGAACTATGATGTGGGGGACAGAGAGCTCCTGGCCATTAAACTCGCCCTACAGGAGTGGCGCCACTGGCTAGAGGGGGCGGACCTGCCGTTTGTGGTCTTGACGGACCATAAGAATTTAGAGTACCTACGATCTGCCAAGCGCCTGAATGCCCGCCAGGCGCGCTGGTCTCTGTTCTTCGCCAGGTTCCGGTTCTCTATCACCTTCAGGCCAGGCTCCAAGAACGGCCTGCCTGACGCCCTCTCTAGACAGTTCACCCCCGTGGGGGCTGAGGAGACGCCCCACACTATCCTGCCCAGGTCGTGCGTCGTGGGAGCTATCTCTTGGGACATTGTGGACAAGATCCGGAAGGCACAGGAGGTGGAACCTGATCCTGGCGGCGGACCGGAGGGAAGACTGTTCGTTCCGTCTACGGTCCGAGGAGAGGTCATCCACTGGCTCCACACCTCCCGGCTCACCTGTCATCCCGGCACCTCTCGGATGATCAGCCTCCTCCAACGGTCCTTTTGGTGGCCGGGCCTGCGGAGGGATGCAGCCCGCTACGCCTGGGCTTGTCCAATTTGTGCCACCAGCAAGTCGGGAAACGCCCCTCCAGCGGGTCTGCTCCAGCCTCTGCCCGTCCCTGGCAGGCCATGGTCGCACATCGCACTGGATTTCGTCACCGGGCTCCCAGCTTCCAACTCATTCGACACCATCCTGACCGTCGTGGACCGTTTCTCCAAGGCGGCACACTTCATCCCCCTGCGAGGTCTCCCTACCGCCCTGGAGACGGCGGGCTTCCTCGTCCAACACGTGGTCAGGCTGCATGGGATCCCGGTGGACGTGGTCTCGGACCGGGGTCCCCAATTTTCATCCGAGGTTTGGAAATCCTTTTGTAACGCCATCGGAGCCAAGGTGAGCCTCTCCTCCGGCCATCACCCCCAGTCTAACGGGCAGTGTGAGAGGACCAATCAGGAGCTGGAGGCTGCGCTCCGCTGTGTTGCAAGATCCAAGCCAACATCATGGAGCAACCATCTCGCCTGGGTGGAGTACGCCCACAACACCGCCCGCTCTTCTGCAACGGGGATGTCCCCCTTCAAGGCGTCCCTGGGTTACGACCCCCCGCTGCTTCCAGCGCAGGAGAGCGAGGTAACTGTTCCGTCAGTTAGGGCGCACGTGAGGCAGTTCCGCTCCACCTGGGCCGCCGCGCGTCATGCGCTTTTACGCACAGCGGAGCGCAACAAGACCGTGGCGGACCGGCGTAGAAGACCTGCCCCGGCGTACAGAGTTGGGCAACTTGTCTACGTTTCCACCCAGGACATCACCCTAAAAGGCGAGAGGAGGAAGCTGGCACAGCGCTTCATGGGTCCCTTCCCCATCACCCGGATCATCAACCTGGTGGCTGTGCGCGTGGCTATTCCCCCCTCCCTCCGCATCCATTCCACCTTCCACGTATCAAAGGTGAAGCTGGCAGTCACCGACCCCCTTTGCCCTCCTCCTGCAGCGCAACCCGCGCCCCGGATGATTGGTGGCCACCCGGCCTGGTCGGTCTCCTCCATCCTGGACTCCCGGCGCCGGGGTCGTGGGTTGCAATACTTGGTGGACTGGGAGGGCTATGGGCCCGAGCATCGACAATGGGTGCCCCCGTCGTTTGTGTTGGACCCATCGCTCATCGCGGACTTCCACCGAGCGCACCCGGATAAGCCATCGCCAGGAGGCGCTGCTAGAGGGGGGAGTACTGTCACGCCGCGCCGTTCATCAGCGGCGCCACCTGCTCACACACCTGATCCTCATCAGCGGCGAGGGATAAAAGCCGCCTCGCCCGGAGGCTCGGCCTGAAGCCGTCAGACTTCGTTTCCTCACCGCTGTGAGCATACCTTTCTTCAGCATCGCTATTTTGGGTAAGAACCCTTACCTCCTTCTCCAGTCTGCTCCCCTGTGCACAGGTGGATTCCCCGGCGGCGGACATCTCCGTTCCATCGCCCATCCTTCGCCGCTGCACGGAGCTCTCCAGGTGGCTGTCTCCCGGGCTACGTTCCCCTTGCTGTGCCAGCTATCCTGACAACTCAAGTAAGATCTTCTCTTGCCATAATTCATCCTGTGTTGGTGTATGCCCGTCACCCTCTCCCTGTGCTCTCTCCATAGGGTTGCTCGGCCGAACGGTCATCTGCCTCTGTGCCTGAAGCAGACGCCACCACCAACACATCTGCATCCCGCAGACACACACTCATTCACTCCTGCTGTTAATAAACTCTTTGAACTACTCTAAGCCTGTGTGTGTGCGTCTCCTGAGCCGTGCGTTATGTCAAAAGATGGCTTAGGCTGTAAGAAGATTGCCAGCACTCTGAAACTGAGCTGCAGCACAGTGGCCAGGCCCGTACAATGGTTTAACAGGACAGGTTCCACTCAGAACAGGCCTCGCCATGGTTGACCAAAAAAGTTGAGTGCACATGCTCAGCGTCATATCCAGAGGTTGTGTTTTGAAAATAGACGTATGAGTGCTGCCAGCATTGCTGCAGGGTTTGAAGGGGTGGGGGGGTCAGTCTGTCAGTGCTCAGACCATACGCCGCACACTGCATCAAATTGGTCTGCATGGCTGTCGTCCCAGAAGGAAGCCCCTTTTAAAGATGATGCACAAGAAAGCCCACACACAGTTTGCTGAAGACAAGCAGACAAAGGACATGGATTACTGGAGCCATGTCCTGTGGTCTGATGAGACCAAAATAAACTTATTTGATTCAGATGGTGTCAAGCATGTGTGGCGGTAACCAGGTGAGGAATACAAAGACAAGTGTGTCTTGCCTACAGTCAAGTATGGTGGTGGGAGTGTCATGGTTTGGGGCTGCATGCGTGCTGGCAGCACTGGAGAGCTACAGTTCATTGAGAGAACCATAAAGGCCAACGTGTACTGTGACATACTGAAGCAGAGCATGATCCTCTCCCTTCGGAAACTGGGCCGCAGGGCAGTATTCCAACATGATAACCACCCCAAACACACCTCCAAGACGACCACTGCCTAGCTAAAGAAACTGAGGATAAAGGTGATGGACTGGCCAAGCATGTCTCCAGACCTAAACCCTATTGAGCATCTGTGGGGCATCCTCAAACGGAAGGTGAAAGAGCGCAAGGTCTCTAACACCCTGATGTCGTCATGGAGGAGTGGAAAACAATTCCAGTGGTAACCTGTGAAGCTCTAGTGAACTCCATGCAAAAGAGAGTTAAGACAGTGCTGGAAAATAATGGTGGCCACACAAAATATTGTGACGTAGGCGAGGTTCACACAAAGAAGAGGAGCAGATGGTTGCGACGGACAGGCTTTATTCAAACACACCATCCCAACACCCACACTCTGAGCACAGACAGGAGGGGAGGTCATTCTCCCAGACCCCCATTTCAATCATGGTTACACGCACATGATACATCTTGCCCTTATCTTGCCTATAAACACTGCTGGGTCATTATAACTGCGTTATAATGACCCAGCAAAATGGTGGAGACAATGGTGGAGACATCATGGAGACATCACAGATTGGGGGGGGGGGGGGGGGTGCCATCTTGCAGCACCCTGCTCTCCAGCCTTAACCCTGTTGGTCCAGACTGGAGCGCGCACACGTCTGCATCGCTAATAATAACTCAGTAATAACATTTAATACACACACACAGTAACGTTTTCAGCTGGCAAAGCATGCTGGGAAATCCCTGCCCCCCCCGGACTGGTTTCAGTCCCCAGAAAAATCAAAGTCCAACCCAGAAGTCCAACGCGAATCAGTCCAGGTGTTGGGGCGGCTTCGATGCCGACGACCAGCACATCCAACAGTTTCAGTAGGACTACGCACAGTCCCTCCCCTGGCAGCAGGAGTCACGACTCCCGCCGCTGCCAGGACCTCCCAGGCAGCCACTGGCCCACATCCAGGCGTCCAGCCCCTGCCGAGCCCGGGAAAAGACTGGATCTGTCCTGCTCGCTCCGCTGCTGCTGCGCGCCGAGGGCCTCTGTGACGTCACTGCCGGGAGAAGCATCTGCGGTAGGCGGTAGGACTACACACAGTCCCTCCCCTGGCAGCGGGAGTCATGACTCCCACAGGTGCCAGGACCTCCCAGGCGGCTGCCTGCCCGCGTCCAGCCCCTGCCGAGCCCGGGAAAAGACCGGATCTGTCCTGTTCGCTCCGCTGCTGCTGTGCGCAGAGGGCCTCTGTGACGTCACCGCCCGGGGAAGCATGTGCGGGAGGCGGCCTTTCCCCGTCCATGCCACCTCACTCTAATTTAATGTCGGCGAGGGGCCAGTTTCGCACGGGGTGGGCACGGGGCAGTACCGTGCGATGTGCCCTGGCTCTCCGCAGCGGAAGCACCCTTCCTCGCATTGCCGCAGCCATCTCCTCCGTGGACGTGCCACCGTGGTCTGCCGTAACTCCTCCTCCTCCCCCTCGCTGTCAGCACGGCGGTTTCCTCCGGTGACCAGTCGTTCAGCATGGCAGCCAACTCGACCTGGGCCAGGTGGTCATCCAACAGGTTCTCACGGTTGTAGCGGGGATTCTTGGCCCGCTGCCGGATGGATGGGACGGTCGCCTCCCGGTCGAGCGCCGCTCCTGATCGCCCTGGAATCGCCTGCCCGTCCTGCCCTGAAAAGGGCGGGAAGTGGGGCTGGTTTGCTCTGCTTGGCCCGCTCTGCCTTGAAAAAGGCGGAAGGCGGGGTACGCTGGTCTGTCCATCGCGGTGAGCCACTCCGGGAGTCGGCGTCTCAGCTTTGCGCTCCGTTCCCAGCCGGGCAATGAACCGCCCCGGCCGCTGGACCTCCGCCCGGGTCCTGGCCACCATCTTACTCTGTCCCCACTCCTGACACCAGTGTGACGTAGGCGAGGTTCACACAAAGAAGAGGAGCAGATGGTTGCGACGGACAGGCTTTATTCAAACACACCACCCCAACACCCACACTCTGAGCACAGACAGGAGGGGAGGTCATTCTCCCAGACCCCCATTTCAATCATGGTTACACACACATGATACATCTTGCCCTTATCCTGCCTATAAACACTGCTGGGTCATTATAACGCAGTTATAATAACACAGCAGTATAATAACTCAGTAATTAATACACACACACAGTAATGTTTTCAGCTGGCAAAGCATGCTGGGAAATCCCTGCCCCCCTTAACATGGCCCCGACATTACACTATTGACACTTTGGACACAATTTGGACATTTTCACTTAGGGGTGTACTCACTTTTGTTGCCAGCGGTTTAGACTTTAATGGCTGTGTGTTGAGTTATTTTGAGAGGACAGCAAATTTACACTGTTATACAAGCTGTACACTGACTACTTTACATTGTATCAAAGTGTCATATCTTCAGTGTTGTCCCATGAAAAGATATAATAAAATATTTACAAAAATGTGAGGGGTGTGCTCACTTTTTGTGAGATACTGCATTTATGTATATTGTGGGGGACCCATGCTGTAGAGTTCAGTACTTTCCTCTCAGACTGCGAGAGCATGGAGATCAAAGGGCTGGGGGGTAAGGGGAATTGTCTTGGGGGAGTGAATGGTGAATGCAGGACCTCAGGTAGCAGGGAGGTGTGAGTTTTGGGATATAAAAGAGAGAGTCCCTGCATTGACTTGACTTTGGTCGACTTGGAGAGCATCGTGTTGAGGACAGATGGTCGGTTGTCGGCTGCGGGAGAAACCATGAGAGGAGGAGCAACAGGAAAGTTGAACGGACTAGACGGAGTGGAAAAACGAGTTGGCGGAAGGCGGTATTGGCATAATCTGGTTTGTGACTGATTCGGAATGGCAAGTAGTAGTAGTGGGGGTTTGACTGACAATGATGATATGGAGATTGGATGGAATTCAGTAGGGAGTAGGAGTAGGAAGAATAAAGTTGGAAAGGGCAATAGTGAAGGAGACGTGAAACAGACTGGCAAGCGGTGAGGAGGAAAATTGTAGCAGAAGAATTCAAAATTATCTTGAGGTTTAAACCAGGGCAAGAATTTACATCTCTGAGCCCACTAGCTCTAACTAACGGATTAAGAAGTGCAATTGGAGACATAGAAATAGCCAAAGTGTTAAGAGATGGAAATCTCCTTGTGAAATGTAAGAATGCAGAGCAAAGGAACAAAGCACTCCAGCTGCAGAGAGGGTGCAAGAAAGAAATTGCAGAGAGGAAAGAAGTCACTGGGTTTGATGGTGTTAGGGGGGTGATATCTGGAATTCCACTGGGGGAAAACTTGGAAGAACTGAAAAAAATGGTTAAAGGAGGAACAGTTGTGGGGATTAGATGCCTACAAGCAGTAAGGAATGGGGAAAAGGTGGATAGCCCATCTGTGATGCTGGAATTTAAAGACAAGGCCCTGCCAGAAAAAGTGCTTATTGGATACCTAAGTTTTCCTGTTAGGGCTTTTATCCCCCCTCCTCTCAGGTGTTTTAAATGCCAGAGATATGGGCATATTGCTTGTGTGTGCAAAGGAAAGCAGAGGTGTGGAAGATGTGGTGTTGAGCAAAGTTATGGAGAATGTGGAAATGACAGCATAATTACTATAGGAGGAAATATATAGCATATTAATAAATATGAATATGATCAGGTATGAATTATTTAATTTCTATTGATGTATGGGAATCTGAGATCAAATCTCATTTCATATACACCAGAAAAGTTAATAACACTTGTAAGGGGCACCAGCTTCTATCTTTAAGAAGCAATTTAATCTTTAATTTCACTTTATACCTGTTTAATCACTCAGTAAATTAATCAGTAATCAGTCTCAAAAATTTTCCGTGAATTCGATACCTGTGCTTGAACAGACTCAGAATGAAATAAATTCTCAACAACTCCTCTCATTTTTACAGATTTATGAAACGAAATGATTAACAGACATTGCAGTAATTTCATTAATCATAGAATCAATCTTGTAAATGATAGATTAACAATGTCAATATTTTCGGAACCAGGGTTAAACTGAGAAATGAATTTCTATCAGTTTGAGTTAACAGATTATGGAAACAATGCAAATTTATGGAGAAAGTTTACTAATTATATGAAAAAGTCCTGAATTAATCTTAAGAAAATAAAAACGGAATTTTAATGAAAAGAAGAGTTATGTTAAGGGCTTCTTAACTTGCATCTGATTAGATGTCCTCGCCTTCCAACATTCGATTGATGTAATCTGCCTCCAAGAGACTCATATTGGCACAGAGGAAGCTGGCCGCTTCACCATCAAAGGCTTTGACCTCCTGTGCTATGTTCTACATGCTAAACATGGACGTGCCACCTATGTGCGTTCTGACATAGTTGAAGCAAATCACTTGATAACAACACATTTCTCAGACACCATAATCATTGGTGGCTTCCATATTGTCAATGTGTACAAGCCCCCTAATGCCAACTGGGATCTGCAGGTCTTACCCACCCCACCCCACCCTGCCATCTATAGGCACTTTTCCACAAGTATCACCTTAGCTTTATTACTTTTACTTTACTCAGTTTCTCGCTCTTTCCACAGTACCCTACACGCTTTAACCGATACGATTTTCATGCCAGTTTAGGGGCAGGGGACAAGCGAGAAAAAGCGAGGTGTGATTTTTCGTCAATCGACTGCTAGCCGCTGATTGGTCAGCGCGTAACGTCACAGAGAGAGCGTCCGTTTTCAGTTTTCTGTTGAAGCTGCATGACCGCCATTTCTAATCGGTCACGGAGTGAATATGATATTAATAGAGACAGCGTTGTAGGTTAGGTTTTGCGGAAATCTATACTGTGGTCCAACTAAGAGGTGCGGGGTTTTCTCTGCTTGCTGGCAGATCCACAGTCAGAAGAGTGATCCGGACCCTACAGATGACTGCGCAGAATAGAACCGTACTACTGACAAGCTGAATACGAAGTTGAGAGAACCATCCATGGTCAGTGATTTGTAATATTGTGCATCTGTTTGCTTATTTATCCTGTTGGTGGTAAGCTCACTTTTGAGCCATACAGCCGCGTTCTGTGCTGGCTAACTCGTTGTAGCTAACGAATTTTGGCTAGTAGCTAGATAATACCAACTGTTGATTCGCGCTTGTTTTCTCCTAAATATTCGCTTGTGAGAACAAAAGATGAAATATATCAATCCTGGTTATAGTCCTGGTTTTTGTTTTGTATTGCGCTTGGTGCTGCGCATTAAATTGTGTGCAATTTAATGCCGTTTTTTGCTGGCTAACTCGTTTTAGCTAACGAGTTTTGGCTAGTAGCTAGATAATACCCACTGTTGATTCACGCTTGTTTTCTCCTAAACATTTGCTTGTAAGAGCAATACGATGAAATATATCAATCCTGGTTATAGTCCTGGTTTTTGTTTTGCATTAAATTGTGAGCAATTTAATGCTAGAATGTGTTTCCACATGCCAGGGGTTAGCTTCCCTGTTTATAGTGGATACTGGTGAGATCACAGGAGCCGAAATCTCAACAATATAAAAGGGCTTTTTCAAACCAGTGATTTATAAAGTCATTCATATAATTTTCTAAAGCGTCAGAAAGAGAAATCCATATATTATATCATTCATTACACAGACCATGATATATTTCAAGCATTTATTTATTTTAATTTGGGTGATTATGGCTTATAGCCCCTGAAAACCCCAAATTCCATTTGGCAAAAAATTAGAATATTACATAAACTTTAAAAAATAGTTTTTAAATAGAAATGTGGGCCGATGAGGTGTTGGTTAATATGGGCTGTAGCCATAATCATCAATATTAAAATAAACACTTTCAATATATCACTGTCCCTGTAATGAATCTATATATGGGTTTCACTTTCTGAAATGAGTGACAAAAATATTGAACTTTTTCATGATATTCTAATTTTTGAGATGTGCCTGTATAAGTGTTGAACTTGCTTGAAAAAACTAAACACCATCCATTTCTGTCGTTCGTCTAGGCAGGAGGGAATCAGCCGCTCAACAACGGACGTCACCACTGTGGAAAGTACTGAAATCCTTTGCTTTTATAGGTAAGTGTCAAAACCAAATTAGCACAATTTCCACTTAATGTAAAAGGGACTGAACTGAGATTTATTTGATTGTGTGAGTATTAATTACAGAATAACTGAAAAAGACTGGCGCATCAACTGTAAAATAAACCACTTGTTAATGTATGTATTTGTCAGATCACTTGTGTGATCCTTTGTGAGTTATGTTCATAACTGTATCTTTTGGGGAATGGCAGTTGTTCAGTCATCAATATAGTTTAGTTTATATGTGTAGTTTATACTCTATCATCAATAAACTCATGCAGTAACAGGACACATTACAAATATTTGAGACCCATTGTAGTGCTTCCTTTTATATTTTAGCAATGCAAGTACAAAACACCACCCACACTTGAAGCCAGTGCAAGAAGAGACACTTTTACATTCCAGACAAACTTTTATTGATAAAAACTCCATATTTAACCCTGGATCAACCCTGAGATAAAAACACTTCTGAGAGAGAAGAAGAGGATCTTCAGGTCAGGGAACAGGGAGATGCTGAAGTCCGTACAGAGGGAGCTGAGGAGAAAGATCAGAGAAGGCAAGGACAGCTTCAGGAAGAAGATGGAGGACAAGCTGCAACAGAGCGACATCAGCGGGGTCTGGAGAAACCTCAAAACCATCTCGGGGCTCCAGAATACCTCCCCCCAGGCCACAGGGGGCAGGGAGTGGGCGAACAACCTGAATCTGTTTTTCAATAGATTTGACCAACCGCCCTCCCCCCTGACTGCACAACAACCACTGCTGCCTCTAAAGAAATCAAGTCCTGCTGCCCACTCCCCACTCCACCAACACCCCCCCACTCCCAACACACAGCCCCCCATCCTGACCCTGACCAGGACCCAGGTGAGGACGGAGCTGAGGAAGATCAAGGCGAGGAAGGCGCCGGGACCGGACGGCATCAGCGCAAAGCTCCTCAAGTCCTGTGCAGACCAGCTGTGTGGGATTGTGACGTATATCTTCAACATGAGCCTGAAACTGGGGAGGGTACCACAGCTGTGGAAAACATCTTGTGTGGTACCTGTACCAAAAACTTCCCACCCCAAAGACCTGAACAGCTACAGACCGGTGGCCTTGACGTCCCACTTGATGAAGACCCTGGAGAGACTGCTCCTTGCTCACCTCCGCCCCCTGGTGGAACCAGCGATGGATCCACTCCAGTTCGCCTACCAGCATGGCATTGGGGTGGAGGATGCGGTGATCTTCCTCCTTCACCGTTCTCTGTCCCACCTGGAGAAGCCCGGGAATATGGTGAGGATCATGTTCTTTGACTTCTCCAGTGCTTTCAACACCATCCAACCGATGATCCTGAAGGACAAGCTGCTGCGCGCAGGGGTGGACCAGCACCTGTCATCATGGATCCTGGACTACCTCACGAACCGGCCTCAGTTTGTGAGAACCCGGGACTGTGTGTCCGACACGATCATCAGTAGCACGGGGGCCCCCCAGGGAACGGTGCTGGCTCCCTTCCTGTTCACTCTTTATACTGCGGACTTCTCACACAACACAACACACTGCCATCTACAGAAGTTCTCTGATGACTCTGCGATCGTTGGCCTCATCTCCAATGGAGATGAAGCTGAGTACAGAGGGCTTATCCAGGACTTCGTGGACTGGTGCCATCGGAACTGCCTCCAGATCAACGCGAGGAAAACTAAGGAGCTGGTGGTGGACTGCCGCAGGCATGGGCAGCCCCTCACAGTACCAGTAAATATACAGGGAACAGACATCGAGATGGTGACATCCTATAAGTACCTGGGTATTCATCTGAACAATAAACTAGACTGGTCACACAATACTGATGCACTCTACAAGAAGGGACAGCGCAGGCTGTTCCTGCTGAGGAGACTCAGGTCTTTTGGTGTACAAGGGGCGCTGCTGAAGTCATTCTATGACACGGTGGTGGCATCAGCCATCACTTTTGGAGTGGTCTGCTGGGGCAGTGGCATTACTGCAGCCGATAGGAAGAGACTGAACAAACTGATTAAGAAAGCTAGCTCTGTCCTGGGGCAGCGCCTTGATCCGATGGAGGAGATAGGAGAGAGAAGGACGGTGGCTAAACTGTCATCTCTGCTGGAGTCCGAGTTCCACCCTATGCAGGACATACTGAATGCACTGAGGAGCTCATTCAGCAGCAGACTACATCATCCCAGGTGCACAACCGAGAGGTTTCGTAGGTCCTTCCTACCAACGGCTGTCAGACTGTACAACCTAAGCAGGGCTGCTCGCAGAGATAGCAAAAAGACGTAACAAACTAATAGTTTTTTGAATGCAAAAGATGCAATAGACTTACACAATGGTCCCCTCCGGCATACAACTAGGAACATACCGGTCGCTATGGAGGGTGAGAATATGTATGGGCACATAATCATACCATGTAGGATAACTAAGTAGACGGTTATGCTGTTTCATTCCATCTAGCAACAATGCTCTGCACTGTGTGTGTTTATATATTTGCATATTTATTCCATCTAGCTACAATGCTCAGCACTGGGTGTGTTTATATATTTATATATCTACATATTATTCCATCTAGCTACATTGCTCCGCACTGTGTGTGTTTATATACTTGCATATTTATTCCACCTAGCTGCAATGCTCCGTACTGTGGGTGTTTATATATTTACATATTTATTCCATCTAGCTACAATGCTCTGCACTGTGTGTTCATATATTCATATATTTATTCCATCCAGCTACAATGCTCTGCACTGTGTGTCTGTGTGTGTGTGTATATATATATATTTTATAGTAATACGTACATATGTTTATTAGCTGCTCTTGCTTGCTTGTTTTTTTTCTTGCCTTCTGATTGTTGCTCTGAGTGTTGCTATCCCTGTGCTGTTGCAATCCTGGAATTTCCCCGTTGTGGGACTAATAAAGGCTTATCTTATCTTATCTTATCTTATCTTATCTTATCTTATTTTGACTGAGCGACTCCATAATCTGTGATGCACACCTTCAGTTAAAGTACTAGATTCCATTCCACTGAATGTATTAATTCATTCTGATTGCTGAGGCCACAGTAAAAGCAGATGACTTTAAATGCAACCCAGCCCTTGTAAAATCGACTTGACATCAGTGCAGCTATATGAAAATTGTGGTTAAATACAACAACAAAGTACTTTATTGTCACATTGGAATCGGAATCGCTGCTGTTTGGTTTTTCTTTTGAATTCTTGGATGGAATATGGTGGGCAATATAAGCTGCATCTTCAGCCATCACCCATTTCAGATAACCTATGTTGAACTGTATCATCAGAGGAGTTATTGTTTAATTCAACCTTATTAAATTTTTTTCCCCCTTTGTTATATTATTGTATTTTCTTTAAATCTATCCGAAATAAAGATTCATTAATTCACATTCCACCACTGGCTTTTAGTAACAAGTGTATTTCCCAAATATGTTTTAAACTTCATTTATTTAACCTCCACACATTTCTGTCTTTTGTCTAGGCAAGAGGGAAACGATCGATCCACCCCAAACTGGACCTTGCGTCACTATTTACAGAGATGCAGGCCTAAGATCTGCTGATCTGAGACCAGTGTGAGCTGCACATCCCAGCTGCTGAGTGACCCAGTCTGACAGTTTGAGTTTTGCACATTCTGAATAATCTGGAATTTGCTGCTGATTGTAATAAACAATTTAGTGACTTATGTGTTTGCATCATGATTTCTATTTTTGTCTGTTAATACACTGGTGGGAAAAGAGTCAATAGTACAAACCATTAATGGGTGACCTTGAAAATAATGACTCATTTTTAAGACATTTATGTCACATGGTGGTAACCTTCACATATAAAAAAGAGACATCTGCAAAAACTTCAGAGGTTTGTCAGTGCAGTACTACATGAATGCATGTATAGTACATTGTTGATGCAGAGAATATATATTTCTACAGTATATGTATCGAGTAAATCAAGCATTTTCCATGTAACCTTGTGACTGCATTATTTTAATTGCTTTTAATGCTAGATCAAGTTTGTTTTGGCCTAAAATGCATCATAACTGTCAAATACATCTTATTATACCGAACTCAGTAATGTTTACTTTTGAATATACATTTTGTGGCTAATATAGTTATTAACCTGGCGATCGAGTTGTGTCAGCTGATCATTTTTTGCTATGACAACATCTCAGACTCAGTGCAGCTGAAGCAGGTACGTCCATGATGTCTCTACAGTCCATGATTTTCACGCAGATCAGAGCAATTTTTTTTCCCACAATATTTTTATTGAACCTTTTTTTTTTTTTTACAAACAGCACACACAGACACTAACACAAAAGTAATTTAAAAACTAAACAATAAAATGACAAAAAAAGGTTAAAAAACAGAAACCATTAACAAAAACAAGTCAACAATGTTTCTCTGTTTAGGTAATCTATTACATTAGAATGCATAATATACATTCACCAGCTTGGAATTTGCATGGTCCACACATATCATTCACCTTCAGAAGTTACGTTTACTTAATTTACATAATCAATGAAAGGTCTCCATATATTCTCAAACACATTTCCTTTGATTTCAGTATGTATGTTATTCTTTCTAGTGGAAACCAAAAGTGAGTTGGTTGTAGTGATTTTTCTAAGGTGTTTTGACGTGTAATTACCCATCCCTGAACACATATGCCTTATAAATATCAAGAGATGGGAAAATGATACTCAAATGACACTCAACATGCAAAATGGTGCTACAGTTGGATTGCCTTTCTTTAAAATTTGTAAAGTTATTTTGTAAGTAAAAGTGGGCTAGGATTAACTGGAAATATAACAAGTTTCCACATATAATTCCAAGGTCAATTGGCAATTCAATCAAACCAAAAAGGAGTTGTTCAGCTGCTGCATTTTTCTGCAGTCATTTTCTACGGTGTTTTAGCGTGTAATTTCCCATCCCTGAACACATATCCCTTAAAAAGAACTATCAATGGGAAAATGATACACAAAAACAAGAATTTTACTACAGTTGAATTGGCTTTTTTTAAAGTAATTTAAATTATTTTGTACGTAAAATAGGGCTATGATTAATTGGAAATATAACAAGTATCCACATATAAGTTCTTCATATAAGTTATAAGGAAGTTCTGCAACCACTGTGTGCTTGAGAAGCTGGGGACAACATTCTCCCACCACTGCGAGCTACGGTTTACTGCCCAGGTCCATGGTCTGCAGCGTTGATTTTGCAACAACGCAGCCAACTAGAACACACACACAGCATACATATTAATACTGATAACCTGGCGACATCAAAATGCTGTACACAACAATGACATGATGATAAAATGACAATAGAAAGCATTAAATTACCAAAAACTTTTTCCTCGTGTGCTTGATGTGCCTGATATGCTGGGTAATTAAGCTCTCTGCTTCATATTCCCCAATGGCAACAACGAGTCTCTGGTACTGCTCCAACGTGTGTTCTCTCAATGCACGTCGTCTTCTCCTGTAAAAATCTCTTCTCCACTTAAAAACATTCATTGTGTTCAAAAGCCAGAGAAGAACCAACGTGGAAATCCTCCGCTCGTAATCCGCCATTTGTTGTGAAGACGTCGGTCGCCGGAGATGACGTCAGCAGAGTATGGGGCCGCCTCAATCCCGCCCACTACAGAGTTTACGCGGCTTTACAGGGTTGTAATGGGTCAACAACCCAGGGAGAAAGAAGTAGTGGAGAATCGAAACAAGTAAAAAAGAACTGTGACTATGGAAAAGAGCCATATGTGGGGGACTTTAACAGCCATCACCCTGACTGGGGGTACCCAGCAGTGGACAGTGATGGGGAGGCACTTTCAGACTGGGCATCCAGAAATGACCTCGCTTTGATATACGACCCCAAACAAAGAGGAACCTTCCACTCTGCTAGGTGGAAGAAGGACTATTCTCCTGACCTGTGTTGGGCCAGCTCTTTGAATGGGGAGCCATATCCTACACTGATCCTCATTCTTGATGATTTTCCACACAGCCAACACCGGCCCCTGCTTGTACACATTGGCCTACAACTTCCAGTCATATACAGCCCAAGGAAGATGCGCTGGAACTTCCGCAAAGCCAACTGGAAGAAATTCAGTGAAACTCTGGACCGGAGCGTTGTTACCATCCCACTCCACACCATCACTGTAGATGAAGCATACAACCGCTTCTGCAGCGCAATCTTCAAGGCTGCCCATACTGCAATCCCACGAGGCTACCGACCCCTCTATGTCCCATGTTTGGACGGAGAAAGTGCTGCCTTCCTACAATCCTATCAAACATCAGGGGACCCAGAGATAGCAGACCATCTCATTGAATCGCTAAATACAGCCCGGCGAAAGAAATGGGAGGAGACAGTTGCTGACCGGAGCTTTACCCACTCTAGCAGGAAATGTTGGAGCCTCATCCGTCGCCTAGGAGCTGCACAGAAGCCCCCTAGCCAAAGCCGAGCATCCGTCACACCCAACCAAGTTGCATCCCACCTACTGACTATCGCCAAAGCACCCCAAGACAAAGACACCAGAAGAGCAGTTACAACTGAGCTAAAAAAAACACCAAAAAATGCCTGTAGAGGAAAAGAACCCTGAACCCTTCGAGGCTGCTGAACTGGAGAAAGTCCTACAGGGCTTGAAATGTGGAAAGGCAGCAGGATACGATAACATCTTCCCAGAATTCATGAAAAATCTTGGCCCCCGAGCCCTAACCTGGTTGACACAATTCTACACAAGGATCACACAAACAAACTCGATCCCAAAGAAATGGCGGACAGCAAAGGTCATTGCCATCCCAAAACCTGGCAAAGACCACAAACTACCAGCAAGCTACCGCCCAATCTCCCTACTCAGCGTTCCTTACAAAATCATGGAGCACCTAATACTGCAACGCATTTCCCCAGAAATAGAGGATATTCTAAGTATGGATCAAGCAGGTTTCCGCAAGGACCGCAGTACAGGAGAACAAGTACTGGCCCTAACCACCTTCATCGAAAATGGCTTTGAGAGCAGACTGAAGACAGGGGCTGTGTTTCTCGATCTTACAGCCGCCTATGATACGGTCTGGCACAAAGTCCTCCTCCTGAAACTTATAAAGGCGATCCCTGCTTGGGCAACAGCAATTATAAAAACACTGCTGACCAACCGAAGGTTCAGAGTCCACCTCAGTCAGAACACAAGTGCATGGAGAATGCAGAAAAACGGACTCCCACAAGGCTCAGTTCTAGCTCCAACTCTGTTCAACCTCTACATAAACGACCTGCCTACTACAAAATCCCGCAAATTCATCTATGCAGACGACATCTGTTTGGCATTCCAAGCACCAGACTTTAAACCACTGGAACGGGTGCTCACGGAAGATCTTGCCAAACTGGACCAGTTCTGCAAAATCTGGCGCCTAAAACCAAGCCCAGCAAAAACCGTCTCCAGTGTATTCCATCTCCACAATGCAAAAGCTGCCAGAGAACTAAACATCCACCTGAGCGGACTCAAGCTTAAGCATGCCCCAAATCCAACTTATCTTGGAGTGACCCTTGATAGGACCTGATCCTTCAAGGAACATCTAAAGGGGACGGCTGCTAAGGTGAAGGTACGAAACAACCTGCTCTGCAAGCTCGCTGGTGCAAAATGGGGGGCGGCAGTCTCCACCCTGCGCACCTCAGCACTGGCCCTTTCATACTCTGTAGCAGAATATTGTGCCCCTGTCTGGTCCAGGTCATCTTACACACACCATGTAGACACCCAGCTCAACTCAACCATGAGAACTATAACTGGAACAATCCGCTCAACACCACTCCCCTGGCTCTCTGTACTGTCAAACATAGCCCCTCCACACATCCGGCGAGCAGCATTAACTCAAAGGATGCTCCAAAAATTTAAAGATTCTCCTCACTTACCAATCCAAGCAGATATCTACACCCCACCCACTGCCCGACTTTCATCCAGACGGCCGATTTGGAAAAACCCTCCCCCAGCTGACTTTACCATCCAGACAGCTTGGCAAGAGGAATGGGAGACCAAGGAGGTCCCAAACAAACAGCTGGTGATAAACCCCAACCAACAGGTCCCGGGCACCAACCTCCCAAGGAGACAGTGGTCTACAATCAATCGCTTCAGGACTGGACATGGCCCCTGCTTGGCCAGCCTTCACAGATGGGGCAGTAGCCCTAGCCCACTGTGCGCATGTGGAGAGGAGCAAACAATGGAACACATCATAGAGGCTTGCCCGCTCCAAAGACTGGAAGGAGGATTACACACCCTCCATACAGCAAACCAGGAGGCAACTGCTTGGCTTAAGGACTTTGCATTTGCTAAATAAATAAATAAATCTGATTAGATACACAAATTATTACCGAACCTCAGACGTTTAATTCAGCAGATGAATTAAAGTTTTGCAGCTCACGTGATCCTCGTTCGATGATGGTTCTGACGTTGTCCTCAGCCCAAGATTTCGTGGACGTTAATATCTGCCCGCAGACATTTTCAGGGTCCAAATTTCGACCTTTAAATTCAAGCGGTCGAAGGGGCTGGATTCTGGGCCGTATGACCCACAGTTGAAACTGGGTTTGGAGCCAGATGATGACGCTTCTTCAGCATGTGAACAGCTGCGCGTTGATTCCTCAGCTGCGTCTTTTCTTCCTGGTAGACAAGCAGCTGCAGAGGTCTTCGGGAATAATTAAAGATATCTAATCCGATCTCAAATTAGAAAAAACTTTTGGACTTTAGATAAAAATAGTAGCTTCTGGTGGGTGCTTGGTCAAGAAAAATATTATAAAAATAAAGTCGAGATTAAAGTTTACATTAAAATTAAACAAACGGTGGTTTTACAGAAAGTTTAACAAAGAAAGAGATAAGTAAAAATTGGAGTTTAACTCCAATTAAGAATTGAGCTCAAAGAAATAAGAATTCCTAGGTATTTAAGAGAAAAAGAAAACATTAAGATACAAAGTTACATAAACAAATTACGAGTTATCTGCTCTGTGTTCAGAAAACGACAAGTGGTCGAGTCTTTGTTCAGACGGTCCTTTGTTCTTCCTTGCTCTTCCTTGCTGTGTGTAGACAATAGAGAGAGACGGACCAGTGGCAAGAAGAAAAAGAAAAGAGGAAAAGAGCAGCCAAAAAGAGGATCCGGAAAAGAGCCAAAGGGGAAGAGAGGCTGAAGCAGGGGTCTCTCTGTTATTTATAAGTTCTGTTGAGCTTCGCGGGCTTCCGGGATCTCAGCCAATGAGCGTCCTTCGTGGGCGGGCTCGATGAACTTTTAGTCCAATAACAGGCCTCGTCTGTGAGAGATCAATAGAATGAAGAAGCTGGGGTTCTATGAAGACTGGTGAAACGTGATATCAGTCCACAGGAATACACACAATTTTAAATACATTGGAATATACCGTTACACACTTATGTATAACTAAACTAACCTTAGTGTATCTTATAAGCAGTGCTTCTAAATCAACATGCAGGAATAAACATTCATTTAAACATTTTTAACATGCATATATATATATATACAAAATCACAGATTAATGCATTTCACACATATTATTGATTTTCCACATCAAAAACATCAGAGTCCATCTGCATTTTCATAGTTCTGAAAAGAATGAAGGTTTAGAATTGAGTTTGTAATAATGTACTTTAAAGTTCACTGGTTAAATCCAGCGTTTCCAGAGTTTAAGGAAATTAACTGAGTTGTGGATCTGTGAAGGCCAGGTCGGTTGCATGTTTTATGGGGGCAATAAAAGCAAAGCCGGACATTGGGGAAATTCCTTAGGTTGGTTTTAACAAAAGAAAGGGGATTTCAGCTGTGGCCTGGAGGAAGAAAATCCATTTTTTTGTCTTACTCCTGGGTGAAACAAAAATGTCTTTAAGCAGAAGAATAATTATTGCTGAGCCAAAGTGAGATGATGCTACATTACAGACGTGGACAAAATTGTTGGTACCCCTCTGTTAATGAAAGAAAAACCCACAATGGTCACAGAAATAACTTGAATCTGACAAAAGTGGTAATAAATAAAAATTCTATGAAAATTAACCATTGAAAATCAGACAATGTTTTTGAATTGTGGTTCAACAGAATTATTTTAAAAAACAAACTCATGAAACAGGCCTGAAGCACGATGACACTAGCGGAGAGGTTATAGAAGAGATAATGGAGGACAAGGAGTTGGTGTGTTTGAATGACGGTTCGGGCACTAGGGTGAATTTGGCGAGGGGGATAGAATCAGCCATTGATCTTAAGGTGCAGGTGGAGGGTGATAAGGGAAAACACTATAGGAAGTGATCACTACCCAGTAGTGGTTGATATTGGAATTGGAAATGACATAGATCAAGAAGGAAGAGACAAGAGGTGGGCATTTGATAAGGCAGATTGGGGAAAATTTACAATTTTAAGTGAGAGGAAATTGAAGGAAGTAAATCTAAACCAGACAGTGGAAGAGATGAATGCAGGAATCACGGCCGCTATCATTAAAGCAGCAAAGGAAACCATCCCAAGAAGAGGTAGGGGAAAAAGGAAAAATCTAGTTCCTTGGTGGACTCCAGAGTGTTCTGAAGCAGTTAAGAGTCGGAACAAAGCTTTTAAAGTATTAAAAAAATGTATTGAATATGGTGTGAAGAGAAGTATTCATTTCAGACGATTTATTACACACTCACATCTCACAAGCAAAGAACAGACTGACTGGTCACATCAAGCATTCCTCTCTCTCTATCAAGTCACACTTCACAAGGTTCAAGGCACTTCCTCATCACAGCATGACATCTACACTACAATTCATTCAACCCCCTCTCACCCACTTGGGCATTGTTCTCCCATGTGTATTCATTGTCTCTGTCTAAGGTGTGAAATAACCTGAGGCCTATACCGCCCCCCCAGCATCTTAGGTAGAACAATAGAACATCAGTCCACATGCTGTTTCGGCTTCAGTCTCCTTCCATATCTGCTGTAACTGGGGTTTACTGCCTCCGTGGCGCTGCTGTGCCGGTGGGAGGCTGCTGGGAGTGTGTCCGACTGCGAACCGTGGGGGGAGGGGGGTTCACTCTGTCCGGGTGGCTGCTCTGATGAACCGTTCCCCTGGGGAGGTCTCCGTGGGGGTCTTCCACACCGAGGGGCCCTCGCCAACAGCACTTGCTCATCCGCCACTACAAAGGCTGGTTTGAGTCTGTCTATGCCAATTCTCTCCTGTCTACCCCCCAAGTCTAGCACAAAATGCTTATCCCCTGTTTCCAACACTCTGAACGGTCCATCATAGGGTGGGCGCAATGGAGGGCGGTGGGCGCCGTGTCTGACGAACACGAACTCCGCGTTCTTCAAAGTTTTAGGCACGAAGGCAAGCGGAAAACTGTGGTGGGCAGGGCCCAGCAGCGTGCCTGTGTTTGCGCTACACTGCAAAAGCTGAGACGGGGAGCTGCCCGGCGTGGGATTGTCCAGTAGAAATTCCCCAGGCAGCCATAGGGGCTGCGCAAAAACCAGCTCTGCCGGGAAAGTTTCCAAATCCTCTTTTGGCACGGAGCGCAACCCCAATAAAACCCACGGCAGCCTGTCTACCCAATTTCCATCCGTCAGTGAAGCCCTGAGTGCTGCTTTCAGTGATCTATGAAAACCCTCGCATAAACCAATGGCCTGTGGGTTGTACGCGGTTGTGCGATGAATTGCAGCACCTAGGCTGCGGGCCATTGCAGACCAGAGGTCGGAAACAAATTGTGGGCCCCTGTGGGACGTAATGTCTGATGGGACTCCAAAACGTGCCACCCATGTTGTTAAAAAAGCTCGTGCTACGTCCGCAGACGTGGTTGCTGCCAGCGGGACTGCTTCTGGCCGGCGCGTGGTGCGGTCCACCACTGTCAGGAGGTGCATGCACCCCTGTGATGGCAAGAGGGGGCCCACGAGGTCCACGTGAACGTGGTCGAACCTCTTAGCCGGTACTGGAAACGGCTCCAAGGGAGCCTTCGTGTGCCTGTGTACCTTGGCTCATTGGCATGCCACGCAGGCTGCAGCCCACTTTTTTACTTGTTTGCGTAGGCTCGGCCACACGAACTTCTCTCCCACCATTTTGACAGACGCATGCACTCCTGGGTGCGCCAGAGCGTGAACCGACTCAAACACGCGGCGGCGCCACGTGACCGGGACTACCGGACGCGGGCGTCCCGTGGAGACATCGCAGATTGGGGGGGGTGCCATCTTGCAGCACCCTGCTCTCCAGCCTTAACCCTGTTGGTCCAGACTGGAGTGCGCGCACGTCTGCATCGCTAATCTGCTCCGCAGCCATGGCTGCGTAATCTATCCCCACGTAGACTGGAGCCACCACGGCGCGTGAGAGGCAGTCCGCCACCACATTCAGTTTACCCGACACATGCTGAACATCGGTCGTAAACTCTGAGATCGGGCCAGCTGTCTCTGCTGCCGGCCCGACCATGGTTCTGAAACCTTGGCCATCGCGAACGTTAGTGGCTTGTGGTCTACAAACGCGGTGAAGTTGCACCCTTCCAGCCAGAACTGGAAGTGGCATATGGCCAGATGGAGAGCGAGCGAGCAACTCTCTGTCGAACACGCTGTATTCATGTTCGCTGTCACGCAAAGTTCTGCTGAAAAATGCGAGCGGCTGCCAAGCCCCGGCTACCCGCTGCTCCATGACAGCCCCTATGGCCACGACTGAAGCGTTGGTGGTGAGCGCTATGCGGGCCGTCGGGTCCGGATGTGCCAGCAGTGCGGCGTTTGCCAGGGCTGCTTTAACTTTTGAGAATGCCCGCTCTCGCTCCGGGGTCCATTCGACTCCATCCACGGGTTTCTGTCTCTTGAGCACGGCGTACAATGGTTGCATGAGCCGCGGCGCGCGGGGAAGGAAACGGTTATAAAAATTCACCATCCCCAAAAATTCCTGCAGCGCCCTGACTGTCTGAGGCCAGGGAAAATTTGCCACGGGCAATGGGATCGCTCCTTCCGGAGAGACGCGGTGCCCAAAAAATCAATCTCCGTCACGCCGAACTGGCATTTCGCCGGGCTGATTATTAACCCGTGCTCTTCCAACCTCCGGAAAACCATCCTGAGGTGGGTTTCATGTTCGTCTTCGGATGTACTGGCTACCAGGATATCGTCCAGGTAGACGAACACGAACGGGAGGTCACGCAGCACTGCATCCATCATGCGCTGGAACATCTGTGCTGCGCTTTTTAACCCGAATGGCATGCGCAGGAACTCGAATAAACCGAACAGTGTTATTACCGCTGTTTTGGGTACGTCCTCCGTGCGCACTGGGACTTGGTGGTAACCGTGGACCAGGTGTATTTTGGAAAAAACGCGCGCTCCGGCGAGGTGAACGGAAAAATCCTGTATGTGGGGAATTGGGTAGCGGTCGTGCGCTGTGGCGTTGTTCAACCTGCGGAAATCACCGCACGGTCGCCACGCTCCCTCAGCCTTAGGGACCATGTGTAGCAGGGATGCCCATGGGCTGTTTGATCGCCTGATGATGCCCAACCTTTCCAGGTTGGCAAACTCCTCGGACACTATGGCCAGTTTAGCTGCGTCCAAGCGCCGAGGTCTTGCAAAAACGGGCGGCCCGGTGGTGGTGATAAAGTGCTCCACCCCGTGTTTAGCGATAGCCACCAAAAATGTCGGGACCGTGAGTGCTGGGAACTGAGTGAGCAGTGCGTGGAACTTACCGCCTGGAGTTGTGACGCTGGCTTGTGCTGTTGGCCGGGTCCCTCGAGCTATACAGGGGAGAGATTCAAAGGACAGTGCATTAACCAGGTGCCTGTTAGCAACATCCACAAGTAAACCATGTGCACACAGAAAATCAGCGCCCAGGAGCGGGCAACACAGTGCTGCTATGATAAAAGTCCACTCATACGAGCGGCCATGTAGAGATAAGGTCAGTGTTCTCTCACCGAACCGTTTACTGCCACCATTCCGCGGCGGCTGGGTCCTGCCAGCCGTTCAGCGTAGGACGGCAGGATGACGGTCTATTGCATCTGCTACCGACTGCTACCGACCAGCTGCTACCGACTGCCGGCCTTGGGGTTTCCCGAGCACTTGAAGTGGCACGGTGGCGCGCATCTGCCCATGTTCCCTCCGAAGCGGCGGTGGTAGAAGCAGAGCGTGTCTTTCTGGTGCTCCTTGGCCCCCGTTACCGCTACCGTTGGTGGCTCCTCGCCTCCCCTGGTCGTCTCGCTGGGCTCTGCTGCCGCCGCGTTGACTGTGATCGCCCTGGTGGTGAGGATGATCCGGTCTGCCTCCTGGGCTAGCGCACGGTAGTCTCGCGCGGCCAGCAATGGCGAATTGGCCAGAACCGCTCTTGATTCTGTTGGCAGGTTCCGGAGGAAAAGGTGGGCAAACAGAAAGTGCCCGTCACCCGTGCCCATCAACGCCAGCATCTTCTCCATCAGGTCTACGGCCGACCCATCTCCAAACTCGGTTCGCACCAGGAGCCTCTCTGCTCTCTCACATTCCGAGAGTGTGTATCGCCAGATGAGCGCAGCCTTGAGCGCCTCATATTTGCTACTGGCTGGCGGCTGATCGAGCAGGCTCACTACCTGCTGGGCTGTGCGGGAGTCCAGCGCTGCTACCACATGGTAGAACTTGGTATCGTCTGCTGTTACTCCCCGGAGGGCGAACTGGGCCTCGGTGTGGTGGAACCAAGAGCGCGGGTTGTGCTGTCAGAAATCCGGTAGCTTGACTGAAACTGCACACGCGTTGCAGTGGGTTCCAGTCCTGGCTGTCTGCGGGTTGGCTTCAGCGTCTCTGGGGGTTCCCGACTGGGCCGGCTCCGGGGTTCTTGCCTCGTGTTCCATAATACGTTTTGGGTCACCAGTGTGGAGTGTGTAAATGAAGAGGCATATTCATTTCAGACGATTTATTACACACTCACATCTCACAAGCAAAGAACAGACTGACTGGTCACATCAAGCATTCCTCTCTCTATATCAAGTCACACTTCACAAGGATCAAGGCACTTCCTCATCACAGCATGACATCTACACTACACTTCATTCAACTCCCTCTCACCCACTTGGGCATTGTTCTCCCATGTGTATTCATTGTCTCTGTCTAAGGTGTGAAATAACCTGAGGCCTATAATGGATAACGATCAATTGTAAACGGGAGCAGGCTAAAATACGGAGACTAATTAAACAGACCAAAAAAGAGTTTTAGAGAAAATATTGTGATTCATTGGGAAGAAGTACACCCTTGGAGAAGGTATGGGGAACAATTAAAAGGATGTCTGGGATAAGGAAGGAGCTAAATTATCCAATTATGGAGAACGGGGACAGTTTGATAGTGGATGACAATGAAAAGGCAGAGCATTTAGTTAAAATTTTCAGTAAAATAAGTAATGCAGATAATTTGAGCTATGTGGAAAAAAGTGGAAGAGAGCAGACAAAATTAAATAATGTGGGAGCATTGCAAGATGAGGCAGAATTTGAGATTGGGCTAAATCGGGAGTTTTCAATGTCTGAATTAAATCATACGTTAAGGAAAGCCTGTAAGACAACTCCAGGAAAAGACCAAGTGACGTATAAAATGATTAAAAACCTGAGTGACGCTGGTAAAAAGATATTATTAGAGTTGTACAACAAGGTTTGGGAAGAAGGGATATTGCCTACTTCATGGAAAGAGGCGGTTGTTGTTCCAATATGCAAGCCAGGTAAAAATCCAGGTTTAGGTGAGAGTTACAGACCAATCGCTTTAACATCCCATGTTGGTAAAACTATGGAAAAAATGATTAATGAGAGTTTAACATATTATCTGGAGTCTAGAGAGGCATTAAAAAGTTACCAAAGCGGATTTAGAAAAGGAAGAAGTACTACCGATCCTGCTGTCTGTTTGGAACATGAGATTAGGAAGGCCCAAGTGAATAAGGAAAGTATGGTTGCGGTGTTTTTGGATGTTGAGAAGGCGTATGACATGATGTGGAGGGGGGTGCTGATTATCAAACTACATAAGCTAGGAATTAGAGGGAGAATGAAAAGATGGATTAAAAATTTTTTGAGCAACAGGAAAATTTTGGTAAGAATAGGGAAGCAGTATTGCTCAAGCCAAATGATAGAAAATGGAACCCCACAAGGCAGTACTATTAGTCCCATTTTGTTTTCAGTCATGATCAATGACATTTTTTCTAGAGTTAAGGGTTCTGTTGGTGTCTCTTTGTTTGCAGATGATGGTGCTATGTGGACAAGAGGGAAAAATTTATCATTTATTGTTAAAAAGTTGCAGCAGGCGATTGATGAAGTTGAGGCTTGGGCAGTGAAATGGGAATTTAGGTTTTCGGTGGGAAAAACAAAGGCTATGGTCTTCACGAGGAAGAGAGTAAACAATCAAGTTGATCTTAAAATATATGATCAAAACATAGAAACTGTTGAGTGTTTCAAGTATTTGAGTGTGTGATTTGATAAGGGTTGTTCTTGGAAGATTCATGTTGAGAAAATTGTGGCAAAATCTAAGAAGGTTTTAAGTATTATTAGATGTTTGAGGGGAAGAGAATGGGGAGCAAGTAGAGGTGCTTTAAAAACATTATATGTTGTGTTAGTTAGGTCAGTGTTTGATTACGGGTGTGTTATGTATGGATCAGCTTCAGAAACATTACTGAAAAAATTGGATATAATTCAATACCAAGCTCTGAGGTTATGCTGTGGGGCCATAAAAACTTCTCCAGTAGCAGCGCTCCAGGTGGAGATGGGTGAGATGCCTCTGGAGTTAAGAAGAACTCAAATAGCAGCTACATACTGGGCCAACATCAGAGGACTTAGTGACAGTCATCCAGTACACAGTATACTGAAACCTTGCCAAGAGAAGGAAAAGAGACAAATGAGAAGCTTTGGATGGACAATAGAGAATAAAGTCAGGGAGCAAAGGGTTGCCGATAAAGCAATATGTCCAACAGTCCCTATTTCTGCAGAACCACCATGGTGTCTGGAAGAAGTAAAGGTGGATTTTAGACTTTTAACAAATGACATAAAAGGGAGGATAAACAAGAATGAGGTCAATAACTATTTAGACGGTAACTATCCTGACTTTATAAAGATTTATACGGATGCATCTAAATCAACAAAGAACATTGTGAGAATAGTATTCATCATTCCAGAATTAGATGTCATGAAGAAGGAAAGGGTTAATGATGACTTGGCTGTGTATACTGGGGAGCTTTTGGCAATCTGACTGGCATTGGGCTGGGTGGAAGAAGTAAAGCCCAGAAAGGTTTTGATAGGGTCTGACTCTAGCAGTGCAATGGAAAGTATTGGGCAAATGCATTTAGAGTCAAAATAGGATTTGGTGACGGAAATTGTACACTCAGTAGGGAGAATCTCAAAGGCAGGTGTGGACATTAGATTCATTTGGATCCCGGCGCACACTGGAGTGGAAGGGAATGAGCTAGCAGATAAATGTGCAAAAAGGGCAACTAGGATGAGTCAAGTTAGTTGGAATGTGAAACATAGTAAAGCAGAGGTCAAAGCATTATCAAAACACAAATTAAAAAGAAGTGGCAGGAAGAGTGGGACAAAGGAAGTAAAGGACGGAGCCTGTATGGCATACAAAAGAAAGTAGGGGGAGCTAGAGAAGTTCACAGGAGTAGGAAGGAGGAGGACATCATATCCAGGTTAAGATTAGGTCACACAGGGCTGAATAGTGCATTAGTTATAATGAAAAAACACCCAAATGGAAAATGTGATTATTGTGGAAACGATGAATCAGTTGAACATACATTTATGCACTGTCCAAAGCATGAGTTTGCACGGTTAGCATTGGTGGACAGTCTATACAGGAACAAAACCCAGCTCAGTATTAAAGAGATTTTGCAGAGAAGTTCAGGGGATGCGGTCTATAAGGCAGTTTTTAGGTTTATTAGGGCAACAGGACTAATTTCAAGGATATAAGAGAGTAATACCATTTCGAATCACACTCCATTCCAGAAGGTGGCGGTAATGCACCTACAAGCTGTTTGCCACCCGCCATAAAACATCAGAAGAAGAACAACAACAACAACAAATGTTTAATGTTCAATGTTCTGATTTTGGAAGATGTGAGAATGAAATAAAGTTCATCTGCTAGGAAAGTCGGTCTGTGTGGCGGTTCGGTTAACCCCCACAACAGATTAAGGACACTCAGCTCTCTTCTCTTGGTTTTTTCCGCTGCACTACTGAGATGTAATGTGCCATTCATGTATTGTGATGCAATGTGCCACGCATGTATTGTGATGCAATGTGCCATGCATGTATTGTGATGCAATGTGCCATTCATGTATTGTGATGTTCATTCATGTATAGTGTTCATGCGTCCTGTCCTTACTGTGACCTAGAGACAGTTCAATATGTAGATGTGCCTTGTAACCTCTTTGTCCTGCAAGCTGGAGCAGAGGCTGCATCTGCCTATTGTTATGTAGGTCTTACAAATGCAAATGTCTCATGCCTGTTCTGCAGTCCCTTTGATCAGACCAACTGCTGTGAATCTGCTTTGATGTATTGTTTGAGTTTGGTATAAATACTGCACAGGTATAAATACTGCACAGGTTCTGCACAGGTTCTGTAACTCGCCCTCTCACTCTCTCAATTCCACTTCTGCAACTGCTGTTGCTAGACACAGACTCTTGTGTCCTCCTTCTCTGAGAGCCGTGGGCTCGCTCCCGGCGCGCATGCATGGCACCGGGAGCGGAGCCCGTGACGGCGGTATGATAATAAAACCAACTTAAAACCACAGCATTCGCTTATATTTTTTATCATGCCGCCACAGTCTGGTTATTTCATCTCCACACTGGTGACCCTTGACGCAGAATGGAACACGAGGCGAACACCCCGGAGACGACCCAGACGGGAAACCCCAGCAATGCGTGCACCGTTTCGGTCAAACTACCGGACTTTTGGCTGCACAACCCAAAGTCTTGGTTCCTCCACACCGAGGCCCACTTCGCGCTCCAGGGAATAACGGCAGATGGCACCAGGTATTACTATGTGGTCGCAGCGCTGGACGCTCGCACAACTCAGAAAATAGTGAGCCTGCTCCAACAGTCCCCAGCCCACGACAAATACGGGGCTCTCAAAGCCGCACTGACCCAGCGCTACACGTTCTCAGATTGCGAGAGAACGGAGAGACTCCTGACGCGCTCCGAGTTGGGAGACAGGTTGGCGGTCAAATGGAACGGATGGAGAAGATGTTGGCGTTGATGGGCATGGACGACGGACATTTTCTATTTGCCCACCTTTTCCTCCGGAACCTCCCAATGGCGGCCAGAGCAGTCCTTGCCAACTCGCCACTGCTGCCGCGCGTGACTACCGTCCGCTAGCCCAGGAGGCAAATCGGATCGTCCTCACCACCAGAGCCCTCACAGTGAATGCAGTGGTGTCAAAACCCAGCGAGACGGCCAGCGGAAGTGAGGAGCCAGCGATGGTAGTGGCAGCGGGGCCAGGAAGTGCAAGAGAGACACGCTCTGCTCCTACCACCGCCGTTTTGGAGAGGATGCACACCGATGCGTGCCACCATGCCAATTCAAGCATTCGGGAAACGCCAGGACCGGCAGTCAATAGCAGCTGCGACCGCCAGTGAAGAAAGCAAGCTGCTCTACGTGACAGACTCACGCTCAGGGAGACGATTCCTCATGGACTCCGGCTCCCAAAAGAGCCTCATCCTGCCAAACTATGCCAACCGGCTAGCGGGAACTAGCGGCCCCGGGCTGACAGCCCAAACGGCTCAGACATTAAGACTTTTGGTGAGAGGACACTGACTGCATCCCTGCACGGCCGTACGTACCAGTCGACATTCGTCATAGCAGCATGCAGTTTCCCAATCTTTGTCGTCGGCCTCTATCAGTCTATGATGACCATGGAAGAGAATCCTAGATGTCTACTCTGCTGGAACAGCACTGCCAGTGGCTGAACAGGCCGATGCGCGAATGGCAGTCCCTGTCACACAGGTCGCACTTGTGGATGGTCTCCGTGCTGCTGGGTCTGTGGCGATTCTTCCTGCGGGTCCTTTTTTCATCTGCTGCAGCAGTCAGTTTCTCTTCACCTGCCTTGAGCTGTCTGGTCAGGGTGCCTCTCCATTTGGAGCGGTCCGTTGCGAGATCCTCCCAGCACTCTGTGTTGATCTCCAGGGCCTTCATATCTCTCTTGCAGACGTCTCTGAAGCGCAGCTGTGGGCGGCCAGCGTCTCTCCTGCCAGTCGCCAGTTGTCCGTAGAGGACATCTTTGGGGATTCTGCCATCCTCCATACGGTGAACATGGCCTAGCCAGCAGAGGCTGCGCTGCCTGAGTAGGGTGAACATGGAGGGAAGGCCGGCGCGAGACAGAACTTCTGTGTTGGGCACTTTGTCCTGCCAGGATATGTCCAGGATGCGGTGAATGCAGCGCAAGTGGAAAGAATTCAGTCTCTTTTCCTGCCGGGCGTATGTTGTCCACGTCTCACTCCCATAGAGCAGTGTGCTGATGACGCAGGCGTTGTACACTGCCATCTTCGTCTTGACAGAGAGTTTGGGATTCTCCCACACTCTTGTGGTGAGGCGAGCGAGTGTGGAGGCTGATTTTCCAATCCTCTTGTCGATCTCTGTATCAAGGGAGAGGTTGCTGCTGATCGTGGACCCCAGGTACGTGAACTGATTCATGACCTCCAGCTCGTAGTCGTCGATGGTAATGGTTGGTGGTGCTTCCATGCCTTGCGCCAAGACGTTAGTCTTCTTCAGGCTGATGGTAAGCCCAAAGTCCATGCATGCCTGGGAGAAGCAGTCCATCAGAGTCTGAAGCTCCTGCTGTGTGTGGGTTGCAACTGCAGCGTTGTCTGCAAACAGCATATCTCTGATTAGAGCCTCACGTACTTTGGTTTTGGCTTTCAGGTGGGCGAGGTTGAAAAGCCTGCCATCAGATCTTGTATGCAGGTAGATTCCCTCTGTTGCTGTGCTGAAGGCATGCCTCGGGAGCATAGCAAAGAAAATCCCAAAGAGGGTTGGCGCAAGTACACAGCCCTGTTTCACTCCGCTGTGTATATTGAATGGCTCTGAGACATTGCCGTTGTACTGCACCATCCCCTGCATGTTGGTGTGAAACGATTCGATGAGGCTTTGCAACTTTGGTGGGCATCCTATCTTTGGCAGGATTTTGAAAAGGCCCTCTCTGCTGACCAGATTGAACCCTTTGGTGAGGTCGATGAAGGCGACGTACAGGGGCATGTTCTGTTCTCTGCACTTCTCGTGGAGTTGGCGGATGGAGAATATCATGTCCACCATCGATCGCCCAGCACAGAAGCCACACTGAGACTCGGGGTAGACACGTTCGGCAAGCTTCTGTAGACAAACGAGGACAACTCATGCGTAGACTTTGCCAGCAATGCTGAGGAGGAAGATGCCCCTGTAGTTGTTGCAGTCGCTTCTCTCCCCTTTATTTTTGTAGAGGGTGATGATCTTGGTGTCCCTCATGTCCTATGGTACGGCACCTTCCTTCCAGCACTGGCAGAGGACGTCATGCAATGGCAGCAGTAAGGCGGTCTTGCAGTACTTGATCAGGTCGGGGGGTATGCCGTCGTTGCCAGGTGCCTTGCCAGCGGCCAAGCTATCAATGGCCTTGCTGAGTTCATCGATGGTTGGCTCGGCGTCAAGTTCATCCAAGTCTGGCAGGCAATCAATGGCATTGAGGGCTGACAGTGTCACGGTGTTCTGTCTGAAGTAGAGGTCAGAGTAGTGCTCCACCCATCTCTCCATCTGCTTGTTTTTTCCGTGATCATCTCCCCAGCGGAGGATTTGAGGCGGGCCATCTTGCTCTGAGCCGGACCAAGTGCTTTCTTGATTCCGTCGTACATACCACGGATGTTCACTGTTATGGCAGTGGTTTGAATGTCTTGGCTGAGCTGGGTCCAGTACTCGTTGGCGCAGCGCCGAGCAGTCTGCTGAACTTTGCTTCTCGCAGCCCTGAGGATCTGGAGATTCTTCTCGTTTGGGGACTTCTTGTACTCAGCAAGTGCTGAGCGCTTGGCTTCAATGACGGGGGTCATCACGGACGACTTGGCATCAAACCAGTCCTGTGACTTCGAAGTCTTCCTCCCAAAGATAGCCAAGGCTGTGCGGTGGATGATGTTTCGCAGCTTTTCCCACTTCTGCTTTGCGGACTCTCCTTCTTGTGGTTCACCAAGTTCCTTCACAAAGGTGGAGGCAAATTGCTTGACAAGTTCTGGTTGGGCCATGTTGCTGGTGTCAATCCGTGCCTTTCCAGGCTGTCTGGCGCGGTGGAATTTCTTCAGCTGCAGCTTGACCTTGCAACACACCAATGAATGGTCTGTGTCGCAATCTGCACTCTGGAATGAGCAGGTAATTAGCATGTTCTTCAGTGAGGTGCGCCTGGTCAGGATCAAGTCCAGCTGGTGCCAGTGCTTTGAGCGCGGATGTCGCCAGGAAACCTTGTGTTGGGGTTTGGTCTTGAAGAACGAGTTTGTGATGCACAGATCATGATGTGTGCAGAACTCGAGCAGCCGCTGTCCGTTGTCGTTCATTCTGCCCACGCCGAATGGTCCAAGACAGGAGGGCCAGGAGTCGTGGTCAGCACCCACTCTGGCATTGAAGTCTCCAAGGAGAATGAGTTGTTCAGAGTTGGGGATTATCCTGACAGTTGTTGCGAGATTCTCGTAGAACTCGTCTTTTGCCTCTGGCGTGGCTGTCAGTGTTTGGGCATACACACTGATGAGGGTGACTGGGCCTTGAGTGGTGTTGAGGGTGAGGAGTTGTGCAGAGCCATTGCTGCCCGGTTCCACCATCTTCAGCAAGGAGTTCTTCACTTCGAAGCCCACTCCGTGTTCCCTGTGTTCGTCGCTGCCCTTTCCCTGCCAGTAGAACGTGTAGTCCTTCTCTCTCAGTGTGCCTGCGTCAGCCAGCCTGGCTTATAACTGGTAACTGTTATTCCCCGTGTTTTGTCTACGCCGTAGGCAAAGCTGGAGTGTCCTCTCCAGTGATCCGGTGTCTACCTTCCAGCATTGGGCGTTGGTAGGATTCAAGCCTGGGCAGGAAGATATGGAACACAAGATGTTGCCCATACAGCATGTTCCCCCTCTCCACATCACTGATGAATCCAAAGGAACAGCAGAGCTGCTACAGTTTGGCACCAGCGACGTCGCAGGAGCTGCCAGAATGATGTTGAGCACAACAGAGAACTGCCTTAGGGACTCCGACTCCAGATTTTTCCTCAGGGTTGACTCCCGAAGCCTTTCCTGTGACCGGGTATGCCGCAAGGCAGCGGAGGTTTGAAATCAGGGTTTACCTTTCCCTAGATGGGCTACTTTCCCAGGTTAATGGGCCACCATCTACCCGAAGCATCTGGTTTTAAGGCACCAGAAATCCACCCTCACCCCTTCTCCTATTAGTAAAAGCAGTTCTGCCGGGCTTAGAAACTAAACCACACGGGCAGGCTAGGAGTTGGACTTAGTTGTCAGAGGCTTTTTGAGAAGCACGCCATAAGGAGCATTTTATAAGCATTGGGAGCTTAACCCCAGTGCTGCTCCTGGCTATGACAACCTTAGAACCAATGTTACTAACATGTTACTAACTACCAATGTTACTAACAGACGCCTGATTAATGCAATGTCTTTTGATTCTCTCCCCTGTACAGCTCGAGGAGCCAGGCCAACAACACTAGCCAACGTCACAGCTCCAGGTGGTAAGTTCCACACACTGCTCACCCAGTTCCCAGCACTCACGGTCCCGACGTTTTCAGTGGCCATCACTAAACACGGGGTGGAGCACTTTATTACCACCACCAGGCCGCCCATTTTCGCACGACCTCGGTGCCTGGACACAGCTAAACTGGCCATAGCGCACAAGGAGTTTGCCAACTTGGAAAGGCTGGGCATCATCAGACGATCAAACAGCCCATGGGCATCCCCACTACATATGGTCCCTAAGGCCAAGGGATCGTGGCAACCTTGCGGAGATTTCCACAGATTAAACAACGCCACAGCGCACGACCGCTACCTGATCCCCCATATTCAGAATTTTTCCGTTCACCTCACTAGGGCATGTATTTTTTCTAAGATAGACCTGGTCCGTGGTTACCACCAGGCCCCTAACATACCTAAAACGGCAGTAATAACCCCGTTTGGTCTGTTTGAGTTTTTACACATGCCTTTCGGATTAAAAGGCGCGGCACAGACATTCCAATGCATGATGGATGCAGTGTTGCACTATCTGCCATTTGTGTTCATCTACCTGGAAGACATCCTGGTGGTCAGCACGTCCGAGGACGAACACGTAACCCACCTCAGGACAGTTTTCCGGAGGTTAGAGGAGCACGGGTCAATAATCAACCCAGCGAAATGCCAGTTTGATGTGACGGGGATCGATTTTTTGGGACACCGCATCTCACCGGAAGGGGTGATACCCTTGCCGGACAAGGTGCGCACAGTGGCAAATTTTGCCCGGCCTCAGACGGTTAGGGCACTGCAGGAGTTTTTGGGGATGGTGAACTTCTACAATCGTTTCCTCCCCTGCACAGCCCAGCTTATGCAGCCAATGTACGCCGCGCTAAAGAAACGGAAGCCGGCGGACAGAGTTGACTGGACTCCTGAGCAGAAGCAAGCCTTTTCCGAGGTTATAACAGCTCTGGCGAACGCTGCACTGCTGGCGCACCCAGACCCGGCGGCTCAGATTGCACTCACTTCAGACGCATCAGACGTGGCCATAGGGGAAGTCATGGAGCAGTGTGTCGCCGGTTCTTGGCAGCCGCTCGCCTTTTTTAGCACGTCTTTGCGTGACAATGAGCGTAAATACAGCGCGTTCGACATGGAGTTGCTGGCTCTCCACCTGGCCATACGCCACTTCCAGTTCTGGCTGGAAGGGCGCGCCTTCACTGCGTTCGTGGATCACAAGCCGCTAACGTATGCGATGGCCAAGGTTTCGGAACCATGGTCTGGCCGGCAGCAGAGACAGCTGACCGCAATCTCGGAGTTTACGACCGACATTCAGCATGTGGCCGGTAAACTCAACGTGGTGGCGGACTGCCTCTTGCCCGCATTAGTGGCCCCAGTCTACGTAGGGCTAGATTACACAGCCATGGCCACGGAGCAGATCGGCGATGCGGACGTTTGCGCTCTCCAGTCTGGACCAACAAGGTTATGCAAGACGGGCCTCCCCCCACCCAATCTGTGACGTCTCCACGGGCCGCCTGCGCCCGGTGGTACCATGCGCTTGGGGACTCCACGTTTTTGAGTCGGTTCACTCCCTGGTGCACCCAGGCATACGCGCGTCAGCCAAAATGGTGGCAGCAAAATTTGTCTGGCTGAGCCTGCACAAACAGGTGAAAGAGTGGGCTGCAGCCTGTGTAGCGTGCCAACGAGCCAAAGTGCACAGGCACACAAAGGCCCCCCTTGAGCCATTCCATATCCCAGCTAAGAGGTTCGACCACGTTCACGTGGACCTCGTCAGCCCCCTGCCGCCATCGCAGGGGTTCACGCACCTCCTGACAGTGGTGGATCACACCACGCGATGGCCCGAAGCAGTCCCACTAGCTTCCACCGCATCCACGGACATGGCACTGCCTTTTTAACAACATGGGTGGCACGTTTTTGCACCCCTTCAGACATCACTTCCCATCGGGGCCCGCAGTTTGTTTCTGACCTCTGGTCCACAATGGCTCGGAGCCTGGGCGTCTCAATTCATCGCACGACCGCGTACAACCCACAGGCCAATGGGTTATGCGAGCGTTTCCATAGGTCACTGAAGGCAGTGCTCAGGGCTTCGCATGCAAATTGGGTGGACCGGATGCTGTGGGTTCTGTTAAGGTTGCGTTCCACACCGAAGGAGGATTTAGCAGCTTCCCCAGCAGAGCTGGTTTTTACGCAGCCCCTGCAGCTCCCCGGGGAGTTTTTACCAGATAACCCCGCACCGAACACCCATCCGTCCCCGGGTTTGCAGCATAACGCAGGCACACGGATACTCCCTGGCCCGGCCCACCACTGTTTTCCCTGCGCGTTTGTGCCAAAAACCTTGAAGGACGCAGCATTCATGTTTGTCAGGCATGATGCTCACCGGACCCCATTGCACCCACCCTACGATGGCCCGTTCAGAGTGCTGGAAACCGGGGACAAACATTTTGTATTAGACCTGGGTTGTCGCCGGGAGAGAACCTGTATAGACAGGCTTAAGCCCGCCTTTGTTGTGGCAGACGAGCAGCTGCAGTTGGCTCGAGCTCCTCGGCGAGGACGACCCCCACTGAGAGCTCCCCAGGTAAATGATTCATCACAGCAGTCACACGAGCATGCTGAATGTTTCTCCCCCTCCTCCATTGTCCCCCCACACTCCAAGGAACCCCCCACCGGCACAGCAGCATCGCGGAGCCGAGGACCCCCCCGTTACAGCAGCTATGGGCAGAGACTGAAGGCGCGAGGACGGGAGGGTTAACCCCCAGTCTGAGACTCTGGGGGTGGTGGTGTGGGGGACCCATGCTGTAGAGTTCAGTAGTTTCCTCTCAGACTGAGAGAGCATGGAGATCAAAGGGCTAGGGGGGGTGATGGGAATTGTCTTGGGGGAGTGAATGGTGAATGCAGGACCTCAGGTAGCAGGGAGGTGTGAGTTTGGGGATATAAAAGAGAGAGTCCCTGCTACAAATGTTTAATGTTCAATGTCCTGATTTTGGAAGATCCATCCATCCATCCATCCATCTTCTACCGCTTAATCCTTTCGGGTCGCGGGGGGGCTGGAGCCTATCCCAGCATCTTTGGGCGAGAGGCAGGGTACACCCTGGACAGATCGCCAGTCCATCACAGGGCCAACACAGAGAGACAGACAACCATTCACTCTCACATCCATACCTAAGGACAATTTAGAATCCCCAGTTTTGATGCCAATTAACCTAACTTGCATGTTTTTGGCATGTGGGAGGAAACCGGAGTGCCCGGAGTAAACCCACGCAGACACGGGGAGAACATGCAAACTCCACACAGAAGGGTCACTGATGGTCTGGGGGTGGGATCGAACCCACGATGGTCAAGGGTGGAATCGATCCCATGACCTTCTTGCTGTGCTGCCACTGTGCTAACCACTGCGCCACTGTGCTGCCCTGATTTTGGAAGATGTGAGATGGAAATAAAGTTCGTCTGCTCAGAAAGTCGGTCTGGTTATTTCATCTCCACAATATATATATATATATATACATACATACAGTACATACAGATGTTTTTTTCCATATTTCATAGTTAGATTTTTTCCCCATCGCAAAATATTGGATAATGCCCCCAAAACCTAGGAATGAACCTGATATCAGTAATACTTATAGCGTCCACCTTAAAAATTTACTCTTGAGAAAATGTTCTGTTTATTGTCCCCCAACAGTGAAATGAAATATCCACCCGTGCATATATACAAATCTTAGCAATTGCACAGACAAAAGTTGCATTTTAATAAACATCTCCATTCTAAGAAGTCCCACTTTCTTTTAATTGGGTATATCCTGGTGTTAAACATCTGTAAGTGCTCTCAATGTCTGTGACGATGTCTGGACATAAACAGGCTACTCTTGTCATACCTATAATCATTCTATTAATAACTCCCAAAATGTCTGAGTCTAGTTCTGCATGGCAGGGTGCGAGGGTATTTACTGTGTGCAAAGGCGACCCGTTTCCAGCTGCCACATGTTAATCCCCTGCTACACCTTGGCCCTTCACAGCCCATTTAGGTCAGCATCTTTAAGCGCTTGGCAGTCAAGAGGGCATGCTGCCTCCGCTGCCACCGGTATCCCCTGTGGTAAAGGGCGCCACCACAAATCCAGGGGCCGCACCTTTCTGACGAGACATTCAGTAAAGCCATGTTTAATTGGGAACAGCATCACCTCGTCTCTGTTACCTCTGCATTCTGCAGCATCAGCGTAGTGCAACCCTCAAATGAATGTGTAGATTTGTGTCTGGTAACATTTGGATTCTTTCTTTTTTCTTTGTTGATTTTGAAAGAAAATGACCAAAGAAAATGCAACAAGCCGTTTTAAAAGCACTGCTGTTTACAGCCTGTCATGAATAATTCTTCTTGTCTTCCTTTCACTGGTAAGGTAGCTCCTTCTACCTCTATTTCAGAGAAGACAGTTCCAATCAACTCACTACACATATTCTCCTCCTGTTTAAAGGGGGCATTGATTGCACACACACACACACACACACACACACACACACACATATATATATATGTGTGTATATAGTGGTGTGAAAAAGTGTTTGCCCCCTTCCTGATATTTCATTTTTTTTCTGTGTGTCACACTTAAATGTTTCAGCTCATCAAACAGATTTAAATATTTGTCAAAGATAACACAAGTAAACACAAAATGCAGTTTTTAAATGAGTGTGTTTATTATTAAGGGTAAAAAAAATCCAAAACTACAGACGTGGCCAAAATTGTTGGTACCCCTCTGTTAATGAAAGAAAAACCCACAATGGTCACACAAATAACTTGAATCTGACAAAAGTGGTAATAAATAAAAATTCTATGAAAATTAACCAATGAAAATCAGACAATGGTTTTGAATTGTGGTTCAACAGAATTGTTTTAAAAAACAAACTCATGAAACAGGCCTGGACAAAAATGATGGTACTGTGGAGAGTTGTGAAGGACGAGACTGAGTGTATTCCTCAGGTTCAGCTTTATTCACAATAACATTCTCCAACATTCAAAAGCAGAAAAAGAGGATGAATCTTCTCACATCTGTCCTTTTATACCAGGACATCAAACATACAATCACATGGTACTTAATCCCAGTCACAATGTAACTTCCCCTGATCTCAACACCATCCACCTCCTAGTCTCCGGTGGTCAGGAAATCTCTCAAGGCCATCTCCTTGAAACAAAAGGCCAGATCTCACACCCTCCCGTCACCTCTGGAAGGCTCAGTCCCTTTGTTCCCCTGAGACGTGAAGTATACAATAAGCATACAGTGATATATCTGTGGAGCATCTGAAACCCACATATGTGCATATCTGTGTGCCACATGACCCCCCCCCCCCCAAACGTCTAAGATGGAACAAATGTAATACAGTTTGCAAGTCATGGTCACATTATTACACATCAGTCCAAATGTTGCTTGGGCCTCAGTCGCCTTCCATATCTGCTGTAAGCGAGCTTTACCACCCCCGCGGCGTCTGCCCGCTGTGGAGCTGCTGTTTGAGGATTAGAACTGTTAGTCAATCTCTGTGGGTGTTCTGGGGAATGCTATCTAGGGGGTCTGCCGCGTCTAGGAGCCCTCGCCAACTGCACCACTTCGTCAGCCAGCACAAAAGCAGGTTTGAGCCTGTTTATGCCAATCATTTCTTTCCTGCCCCCCAAATCTAGCAAAAAATGCTTGTCCCCTGTTTCCAGCACTCTGTATGATCCATCATAAGGTGGGCGTAAGGGTGGGCGGTGTGCATCATGTCTGACAAAAACAAACTCCGCATTTTTTAAAGCTTTAGGCACAAAAACGCACGGGAAGCTGTGATGAACTGGGCCAGGAAGCGTGCTCGCTCCCGTGTCGCTCTGCAACCGCTGAGCAGGGGGGCACTCTGGCGCCGGATTATCCGGGAGAAACTCCCCGGGCAGCCGGAGTGGCTGCGCAAAAACCAACTCAGCTGGGGAGGCTTTTAAATCCCCTTTAGGTGCAGAACGCAACCCCAATAAAACCCATGGTAGCCTGTCCACCCAATTTGCATCCGTAAGCGACGCTCTGAGGGCTGCTTTCAATGACCTATGGAAACGTTCGCATAAACCATTCGCCTGCGGGTTGTATGCGGTAGTGCGGTGGATCGTTACCCCCAGGCTGCGGGCCATCGCTGACCAGAGCTCGGAAACAAATTGAGGACCTCTGTCAGACGTAATGTCCGACGGAACTCCGAAACGTGCTACCCATGCTGTTAGAAACGCGCGCGCCACCTCCTCGGCTGTGGTTGATGCCAGTGGGACCACTTCCGGCCAACGTGTGGTGCAGTCCACCATTGTCAAAAGGTGTGTGCACCCCTGTGACGGCGGGAGGGGGCCTACGAGGTCGACATGCACGTGATCGAATCGCTTAGCCGGGATGTGAAAAGGCTCCAAGGGAGCTCTAGTGTGTTTGTGTATTTTGGCTCACTGACAAGCCACGCAGGCTGTTGCCCACTCCTTGACTTGCTTGCGCAGGCACGGCCATACAAATTTCTCTCCTACCATTTTGACCGACGCGCGCACCCCCGGGTGTGCCAGAGAATGAATCGAGTCAAAAACGCGGCGGCGCCACGTGGTCGGCACCACCGGGCACGGTCATCCTGTGGAGACATTGCAGATTAGGGGGGGCATACCATCTTGTAGCACCCTGTTCTCCAGCCTTAACCCTGTTGGTACAGACTGGAGCGCGCACACGTCCGCATCGGCAACTTGATCCGCGGCCATGACTGCATAATCTATCCCTACGCGGACTGGTGCCGCGCGCACTTCCGCGTCGCTAACCTGGTCCGCGGCCATGGCTGCAAAATCTACCTCTGCGCGGGCTGGAGTCGCCACGGAGCGCGAGAGGCAGTCCGCCACTACATTAAGTTTACCCGCTACATGCTGGATATCGGTAGTAAACTCCGAGATGGCGGCCAGCTGTCTCTGCTGCCGGCCCGACCACGGTTCTGTAATCTTGGCCATCGCGAAAGTCAGCGGCTTGTGATCCATGAACGCAGTGAAACTGCGTCCCTCCAGCCAAAACTGGAAATGGCGAATGGCCAAGTGGAGAGCTAACAACTCCTTGTCGAATGCGCTGTATTTTCGTTCACTATCGCGCAAGGTCCTGCTGAAAAAGGCGAGCGGTTGCCAAGCTCCTGCTACATACTGTTCCATGACTGCTCCTATGGCCACATCTGACGCGTCAGTAGTGAGCGCTATGCGGGCCATTGGGTCTGGATGTGACAACAACGCAGCATTTGCCAGGGCTATTTTGACTTCAGTGAATGCGCGCTCCCGCTCCGGAGACCATTCGATTTTGTTTGTGGGTTTTTGTTTTTTTAGTGCAGCATACAATGGTTGCATGAGCTGCGCTGCATGAGGGAGGAAACGGTTATAAAAATTCACCATTCCCAAAAACTCCTGTAACGCTTTGACCGTTTGTGGTTGGGGAAAATTTGTTATTGCGTGCACTTTGTCGGGCAGAGGAACCGCTCCTTCTGGAGAGACGCGATGCCCCAAAAAATCAATCTGCGCCACCCCGAACTGACACTTCGCTGGGTTGATTATTAACCCGTGCTCTGCCAACCTCCAGAAAACTGCTGTGAGGTGATTTTCGTGTTTGTCTTCGGACGCGCTGGCTACCAATATTTTTTTTTTTTTGTTACTTATTTGTACCCGTAGGTAGATTCGGTTTGCAGTCTGGTGACAAGCCACCGGCTGCTGGTCGCTGCGTGCGCGAGTGCCCTAAACCTACATGTTTTTGGTGTGCGGGAGGAAACCGGAGAAATCCCGGAGTAAACCCGCGCAACACGGGGAGAACATGCAAACTCCACACAGCTCACTGTTGGTCGGGGGCTGGGATCGAACCCACGATCTCATGATCCCTGCGATCCCCCGGCCGAGGGTAAAACTGTGCTGCCACAGTGCTAAACCACTGCGCCACCGTGCATGTCGTCCAAGTAGACGAACACGAAGGGGAGGTCGCGCAGAACCGCGTCCATCATGCGTTGGAACGTCTGCGCTGCGCCTTTAAGCCCAAACGGCATGTGCAAAAACTCAAAAAGCCCGAAAGGAGTTATTACCGCTGTTTTGGGTATGTTCTCAGTGCGCACTGGAACCTGGTGGTAACCGCATACCAAATCTATTTTAGAAAAAATGCGCACCCCCGCCAAATGCACCGAAAAATCTTGGATGTGTGGGATCGGATAGCGGTCGTGCGCTGTAGCATTATTCAACCTGCGGAAATCACCGCAAGGTCGCCACGAGCCATCAGCCTTTGGGACCATATGGAGCGGCGAAGCCCAGGGGCTCTTCAACCTCCTGATGATGCCCAGTCTTTCCAGGATGGCGAACTCCTCGCGCGCTATGGTCAGTTTAGCTGAGTCCAAGCGCCGAGCTTTTGCAAAAACGGGTGGGCCGGTGGTAGTAATAAAATGTTCCACCCCATGTTTAGCCACTGTCGCCGAAAACGTTGGGACCGTAAGTGATGGGAACTGAGTGAGGAGTGTGTGGAACTTACCACCCGCAGTTGTGACGTTGGCTTGTGCAGTTGGCGGGGCCACTCGAGCTGTGCAGGGAATAGAATAAAATGGTAAATGGTAAATGGCACTCACTTATATAGTGCTTTTATTCTCATCTCTTGATGACCAAAGCACTTTA
Organism: Pholidichthys leucotaenia; assembly: GCA_020510985.1. Classification (NCBI taxonomy): domain Eukaryota; kingdom Metazoa; phylum Chordata; class Actinopteri; order Cichliformes; family Pholidichthyidae; genus Pholidichthys; species Pholidichthys leucotaenia. The sequence goes on along the minus strand of CM035840.1, from coordinate 310,811,431 downwards.
CAGATGCTGCTATTCACCCATTCACACACACATTCACACACTGATGGTGGCATGCTGCCTAACATGGCGCTTCCAGACCAAGGAGAGTGCATTAACCAGGCGTGTGTTAGCAAGATCAACCAATAAACCATGTGAGCACAAAAAATCAGCCCCTAACATGTTGAAATTGACTGCCGCGACAACAAAAGTCCACTCGAATGTACAGCCCTGCAAAGACAGAAGCAGAGTCCTCTCACCGAAGGTCTTAATCGCCGAGCCGTTCGCTGCTGTCACCCGGGGACCACTGGAAGGCGCCAGCCGGTCCGCGTAGGAAGGCGTGATGAAGCTCAGCTGGGAGCCTGTGTCCACGAGGAATTGCCTCCCCGAGCGTGCGTCCTTCAGGTAGAGCAGCTTGTTCTCTTCACCGAGGGCCGCGGCTGCTACCGATCCACGGTCTTGGCGTTTCCCGAACGCTTGAAGTGGCAGGGTGGGATGCACTTGCGTGCCCTCTCTGCGAAACGGCGATGGTAGAAGCAAAGGATGTCGTCCGCTCCGTGTCGCTTGGCCCTTGCTGCTGCCATCGTCGGTGAGTCTGGTGCTGCAGCCTCTGGCCCCATGCTGTCTCCGGACGTCGCACCTAGCTCTGCTGCTGCGGCCGAAACTGCGCTCCGTTTGTGGGCGTCGACGAGTCGCTGCACCTCCTGGCTCAGCTCGTGGTAGTCTCGTCGGGCCAACAGCGGTGAACCGGCCAGGGTCACTCTCACCGCTGACGGTAGGGTCCTGAGGAAAAGGTGGGTGAAGATAAACCTGTCATCATCGGAGTCTCTCAACCTCAGCATCTTCCCCATCAGGTCTGCGGGTCTGTCGTTCTCAAACTCTGTCAACGCCAGGAGCCCCTCTGCTCGCTGTTGCACCGAGGGGGTGAAGTGGCTGATAAGCGCAGCCTTCAATATGCTGTACTTGTCGCTGTCCGGTGGGTGGTTGACCAGGCTCTCCACCCTCTGGACTGTGTGGTTGTCCAGCTTTGCCACCACATGGTAGAATTTTGTGTCATCTCTCGAAATTCTCCGGAGGTTGAACTGCGCCTCCATCGCGCTAAACCAGGAGCGCGGACTGTTATGCCAGAAGTCCGGCAGCTGGAACGTGGCGGCATTCGTCAGGCTGGCTTCTGACGAGTCCGGCTCAGGAGAATTACTTCTGCTCATGCTTCGTCGTAAGGTCACAAGTGTGGAGAGTTGTGAAGGACGAGACTGAGTGTATTCCTCAGGTTCAGCTTTATTCACAATAACATTCTCCAACATTCAAAAGCAGAAAAAGAGGATGAATCTTCTCACATCTATCCTTTTATACCAGGACATCAAACATACAATCACATGGTGCTTAATCAAACATACAGTCACAAGGTACTTAATCCCAGTCACAATGTAACTTCCCCCGATCTCAACACCATCCACCTCCTAGTCTCCGGTGGTCAGGAAATCTCTCAAGGCCATCTCCTTGAAACAAAAGGCCAGATCTCACACCCTCCCGTCACCTCTGGAAGGCTCAGTCCCTTTGTTCCCCTGAGACGTGAAGTATACAATAAGCATACAGTGATATATCTGTGGAGCATCTGAAACCCAGATATGTGCATATCTGTGTGCCACAGTACCCTTAACTTAATATTTTGTTGCACAACCTTTTGAGGCAATCACTGCAATCAAACCATTTCTGTAACTGTCAATGAGACTTCTACACCTCTCAGCAGGTATTTTGGCCCACTCCTCATGAGCAAACTGCTCCAGTTGTCTCAGGTTTGAAGGGTGCCTTCTCCAGACGGCATGTTTCAGCTCCTTCCACAGATGTTCAATAGGATTTAGATCAGGGCTCATAGAAGGCCACTTTAGAATAGTCCAATGTTTGGCTCTTAGCCATTCTTGGGTGTTTTTAGCTGTGTGTTTTGGGTCATTATCCTGTTGCAAGACCCATGACCTGCGACTGAGACCAAGCTGTCTGACACTGGGCAGCACATTTCTCTGTAGAATACCTTGATAGTCTTGAGATTTCATTGTACCCTGCACAGATTCAAGACACCCTGTGCCAGATGCAGCAAAGCAGCCCCACAACATAACACAACTTCCTCCATGTTTCACAGTAGGGACAGTGTTCTTTTCTTGGTATGCTTCATTTTTGCGTCTGTGAACATAGAGCTGATGTGCCTTGCCAAAAAGTTCCAGTTTTGTCTTGTCTGTCCATAGGACATTCTCCTAGAACAGGGGTGTCCAACCATGTGCCATGGAGAGCCAAGACCCTGCAGGTTTTCTCTTCTACCCAGTCTCTTCAGCAGGTGTTTTCACTTATCAGCAATCAGTGGGAAGAAGTTCACTGAAATCTGCTGTTGAAGACACTGGTTGGAGGTAAAACCTGCAGGGTCTTGGCTCTCCATGGCACATGGTTGGACACCCCTGTCCTAGAAGCTTTGTGCTTGTCAACATGCAGTTTGGCAAATTCGAGTCTGGCTTTTTTATGATTTGTTTTCAACAGTGGTGTCCTCCTTGGTCGTCTCCCATGAAGTCCACTTTGGCTCAAACGACGACGGATGGTGCGATCTGACACTGATGTACCTTGACCTTGGAGTTCACCTTGAATGTGTTTAGAGGTTGTTCTGGGCTCTTTTGTTACCATTCTTCATCAAGTTTCCTCCTGCGGCCACGTCCAGGGAGGTTGGCTACAGTCTCGTGGATCTTAAATTTCTAAATAATATGTGCAACTGTAGTCACAGGAACATCAAGCTGCTTGGAGATGGTCTTATAGCCTTTACCTTTAACATGCTTGTCTATAATTTTCTTTCTAATCTCCTGAGACAACTCTCTCCTTTGCTTCCTCTGGTCCATGTTTAGTATGGTACACACCATGTCAACAAACAGCACAGTGACTACTTGTCACCTTTTAAACAGGCCGACTGACTGATTACAAGTTTGTAGACACCTGTGATGTTAATTAGAGGACACATCTTGGTTGAACATTCCCCTACGGTCACATTATTTTCAATCTTTTCTAGGGGTACCATCATTTTTGTCCAGGCCTGTTTCATGAATTTGTTTTTTAAAATAATTCTGTTGAACCACAATTCAAAAGCATTGTCTGATTTTCATTGGTTAATTTTCATAGAATTTTTATTTATTACCACTTTTGTCAGATTCAAGTTATTTCTGTGACCATTGTGGGTTTTTCTTTCATTAACAGAGGGATACCAACAATTTTGTCCACATCTGTACATAGCCCTGTTTGAAAAAGTGATTGCCCCTCCCCATTAAAACATAAATTATCTGTGGTGTATCACATCTTTGGAAAGTTGAGTTCAATTTCTCTAGCTACACCCAGGCCTGATTACTGCCACATCTGTTCTCAATCTATCAGTCTGGAAAAGGTTATAAAGCCATTTCTAAAGCTTTGGGACTCCAGCGAACCACAGTGATAGCCATTATCCACATTTGGCGAAAACATGGAACACTGGTGAACCTTCCCAGGAGTGGCCGGATGACCAAAATTATCCCAAGAGTGCAGCCATGACTCATCCAAGAGGTCACAAAAGACCCCACAACAACATCCAACGAACTGCAGGCCTCACTTGCCTCAGTTAAGGTCAGTATTCATGACTCCACCATAAGAAAAAGACTGGGCAAAAATGGCCTGCATGGCAGAGTTCCAAGATGAAAACCACTGCTGAGCAAAAAGAACATTAAGGCTCATCTCAGTTTTACCAGAAAACATCTTGATGATCCCCAAGACTTTTGGGAAAATACTCTGTGGACTGACAAGATGAAAGTTGAATTTTTTGGAAGGTGTGTATCCCACTACAGCTGGCGTAATAGTAACACCATTTAAGAAAAGTAACACCAACCAACAGTAAAATATGGTGGTGGAAATGTGATGGTCTGGGGCTGTTTTGCTGCTTCAGGACCTGGAAGACTTGCTGCTGTAAATGGAACAATGAATTCTGCTGTCTACCAAAAATTCCTGAAGGAGAATGTTCAACCATCTGTACATGACCTCAAGCTGAAGCACACTTGGGTTCTGCAGCAGGACAATGATCCAAAATACACCAGCAAGTCCACCTCTGAATGGCTTAAGAAAAACAAAATGAAGATTTTGGAGTGACCTAGTCAAAGTCCTGACCTGAATCCGATTGAGATGTTGTGGCATGACCTTAAAAAGGTGGTTGATGCTTGAAAACCCTCCGATGTGGCTGAATTACAACAATTCTGCAAAGATGAGCAGGACAAAATTCCTCCACAGCACTGTAAAAGACTCATTGACAGTTATTGCAAATGCTTGATTGCAGTTGTTGCTGCTAAGGGTTGCCCAACCAGTTATTAGGTTTGGGGGGCAATCACTTTTTCACACAGGGACATGTAGGTTTGGATTTTTTTTCCCCCTTAATAATAAACACCTTCATTTAAAAACTGCATTTTGTGTTTACTTGTGTTATCTTTGTCTAATATTTAAATCTGTTTGATGATCTGAAACATTTAAGTGAGACAAACATACAAAAAAATAAGAAATCAGGAAGAGGCAAATGCTTTTATAGATAGATAGATAGATAGATAGATAGATAGATAGATAGATAGATAGATAGATAGACTTTATTGATCCTACGCTGGGAAATTACAGTGTAACAGAAGCATGACACAGTAGACAACCAAAATGATAGAAACACACATAGTATAATAGAAAAAGGAATTACCCAGGGAATGGAAAACTGCCAAGATAACTTTACTGTATATATGCTGGAGATGAATAGATGATGATCTGTATAGATACATGGACTGTGCGAGCTGCACAATGCAGGACTATCAGGCACAGGGTGAAAGGTGAGCTACCAATCTGACTGTAAGGTGCAGTATGGCAGCATTGTTATGACCAAGATTCAACCTTAGAGTGAGTTATTGTACAGTGAAATGGCATGTGGCGGGAAAGATTTCCTGTACCTTGTTACAGCAGGTCGATGACAGCGTCTTGAACTCCTAAATGGAGCTGATATGCAAACTGTAGGGGGTCCAGCCACATCTTCACCTGCGGCCTCAGGTGGCACTGTTCCCTCAATCCAGCACCTCCCGACTGGCAGACACACTCATTCCCACACATTCACACCCTCATGCTCTCATACACACCCACATGCACTCACTCCCCCTCGCTCACCCACTCCCCCACACAGTCCCACACTCGCACTCCCGTACCCACCCATTCTCTCTCACTCCTTACTCACTCAATCTCTTTCCTACTCGCCCTCAGGGTCACCCACTCTTACTCACACTCCGACCTCCTCACATCCATTCGTGATCTCCCCCACACACTCACCCCCCTTCGTTCACCCTTATTACTTTGGGCGACCACGATGCAGATGCAGCGAGCCTGATTGTGCACCAGTGCCCGGCAGCAGCCGGGGAGACCACCAGCTCAGGCCAGCAGCCACTCCCCCACCAACCCACCTCAGGGCGGTCGTGGCCACAGAAGAAGACCCCCACCCCCAGCGCCCACCCGAGCAACTGATCAGCAGACCACCGCTGTTGCCCCGAGATGCCACCCGACACGCAAAGTGCCACACAAAACTGACCCACCATCACCATCTCCACTCATCACTCCCTACTAGATCCCTAATAGATGATTAGATTTTGGTGGTGATTCGGATCACGATGTAGATGCAGGAATTTTTTGAATATTATTTTGTATATATTATATACATTAATCTGCCGCTTTTCATATACTGCCCCTTTAAGACATGTCCACTCAGTTACATGCGTGGTCATGCCATAGAGCCATGCGCCTCGGCAACCCAGAAGCCAAACACTACAGAAAAAGTATTAGGAGGCGTATCCACCAAACTCATTTTTTCTGCTGTGGGCAACTATTTTTTTTTTCATTCTTTATGTAGTCCAGCATTTACAGTGTTGAGTGCCCTCAGCACTGAACACTTTGAGCGGTGGCTGCTTTTTGTTGCGGTGCTCAGGGCTGAAAAAAGTTCAACTTTTCAGACTACTGTACAGCTGCGCTCATCAATGTCAGACCTTTCTAAGCAACCAATCAGAATTAAGGAAGGGCAGGGCAAAGGACGTCGATGCAGGAAGTCGAGAATGGTAGGCAACGGTAGAGAGGCTGAACTTTGCTGCATCAAACAACCCGGTATTCTTTGATCTGACACTAAAAGGATATCATGATCAAAATTTGAAGGCAAACGCTTGGAGGAACATGTCCGCATCTGTTGGCGCGCCAGGTGAGCGTTTGTGTCTTTGTCATGGTCATATTTCTTACAAGTTTGTTGCAGTAGATAATACGGATACTATGTGAATTTGTTGTTGATAACTGCAAAAAAAATGGAATGATGCTACACTGTTGTGTAAAATTGCTTAATAACTATGAACCTTGTCAGAAAACTGTAATGGAGAAGAGAGGAGGAAAAAAAATGAAAACTGACCTGAAAGATTCAATAAACCATGATGTTGATTTAAGGAGGAATTGCCCAGCCCCAACGTATGATCATTACTATTATGACAGTGTGGGGGCAAGGTGTTGGACTTCTCCACCCAGGGAACAATGGGCCAAAAGAGGAGGTGTCACCGGGGGGTTCAGATGGGACAGTAAGGACTATTCGCCCTCCGGGGAGAGGAGTAAATGCCGGGCCGCTGGAGAAGGGTGTGAGAGCGGCACTGGTGTTATGTCATGTTAATGTGCCACACAGGCTTTGTTCTAAACATAATGCGTTATGGTCAGACGTTCCGGGCCTCGATGCATGGAAATAAAGATATAAAAGAGGGATGCACAGAGGCCCAGGTTTTAGCTTTTGCTATACTGTAATGTTGGAGGAAGAATAAAATAACTGTGTCGTCCAGCTCGTTGTCTCGCCTGCCTCCTTTCTCCACACTGGTGACCCCAAGACGTGCCATGGAAAGCGAGCCGAGTACCGCCCCGGAGACTGCATGGAGGGAGAGCACCAGCAGCGTGTGCATGGTCTCAATCAAGATCCCAGGCTTCTGGCTTCACAGCCCGACCATGTGGTTTTTGCATAGAAGCCCAGTTCACACTACGCGGGATAACAATGGACAATACCAGGTATTACTACATGGTTGCTGTGCTGGATGTGCGTGCCACGCAACAGGTGACAAACCTGCTCCAGGAGCCCCCAGCCCAAGAAAAATATGAGGCGTTGAAGAGGATGCTTCTCCAACGCTATACCCTTTCTGACAGTGAGAGGGCAGAGAGGCTCCTAATGTGTTAGGGGACAAATCAGCAGTGGAGCTGATGGAGAGCATGTTGGCACTGAGGGGAAAGGATGACGAATCTTTCCTGTTTGCCCACTTGTTCCTCAGGAACCTACCTCGCCGTGGCTGGTTGCTAAGGACTACCGCGTCCTGGCACAGGAAGCAGACCACATCATCTTGGTGACCAGAGTTCCCAGCGTGCAGACAGTGGCACCGGCATCCATGAGGGACTCCAGCGAGGTCGAGGAGCCATTTGTGGTAGACGGGTCGGACACTAGAAGACGAAGGAATGGGGTGATCTGTTTGTATCATTGCCATTTTGGCTTGAATGCCCAGTGCTGATTGGCACAATGCCAATTCAAAAAGCCGGGAAGATGGCACTTTCGGAATTCAGTGGACACACGTTCAGGGAGACGGTTTTTGGTGGACTACGGCTCTCAGAACAGCCTCATCCTGCCGGTCAACGCAGACAGGGTGGCAGGACGCAGCGGTCCTGAGCTCACCACCGCCAACGTATCCACCATCAGGACATTTGGCGAGCGGACACTGACGATATGCTTACACGGATGCAACTTTCAGTGGAACTTTGTGATAGCTGCATATTCCGGCCCTATTTTAGGAGCAGATATTCTATGCGCTTATGGATTGTTAGTCAATGTTGGTAATAGGAGATTAGTGGATGCTGTCTCTTTTACCTCACTGGGCTGGGTCGACAACACTGGCTAACGTTATAGTTCCAGGAGGTAAGTACCAACATTTGCTCGCACAGTTCCCAGCACTCACGGTCCCGACTTTTTCAGCAACGTTAACGAAACACGGGGCTGAGCACTTTATAGCGACGAAAGGCCCGCATGTCCTCGGCGTTTGGACGCAGCTAAACTGGCCAACACACGAGAAGAGTTTTCCAACTTAGAACAGTTGGGCATCGTCAGGTGCTCCAACAGCCCGTGGGCATCCCCACTACACATGGTGCCTAAAGCCAACGGGTCGTGGCGACCGTGTGACGATTTCCGGTGCTTGAACAATGCTACGGAACACGACCGCTATTCTATTCCACACATCCAGGATTTTTCCGTGCACCTGGCCGGGGTGCATGTTTTTTCCAAAGTGGATCTGGTCCGCGGTTATCTCAAGGTCCTGGTGCACACGAAAGACGTCCCAAAAACAGCTGTAATAACTCCTTTTGGCCCTTTCAAGTTTTTACGCATGCCATTCGGATTAAAAGGTGCGGCGCAGACCCTCCAGAGGATGATGGACGCAGTGCTTCGCTATTTGTCCTTCGTTTTTGTCTACTTAGACGACATTCTGGTAGCCAGTGTGTCTGAGGAGGGGCACATCACCCATCTCAGGACAGTTTTCCAGAGGTTGGAAGCGCACAGGTTGATAATTAACCCGGCGAAGTGCCACTTCAGTGTGCCAGTGATTGACTTTTTGGGCCACTGCATTTCGCCGGAGGGCATGATCCCGTTACCGGACAAAGGGCACGCTGTGTCGGATTTTCAGCGCCCGCAGACCGTGAGGGCACTACAGGAGTTTTTGTTCATTTTTATAACCACTTCCTTCCCCGAGCAACCCAGTTGATGCAGTCATTGTATGCTGCGCTGAAAAAAAGAAGCCCTCAGAAGCCATCGACTGGACTCCCGAGCGAGTCCAGGCTTTTACTAACACCAAAATAGCGCTTGAGGATGACACGTTGTTAGCCCACCCAGACCCGTCTACACGGATAGTGCTTACTACAGACGTGTCTGACTTTGCCATAGGGGCAGTAGTGAAGCAGTGCATCTCAGGTTTGTGGCAGCCACTCGCATTTTTCAGCCGCACTTTGCGTGACAACGAACGCAAGTACAGTGCGTTCTATAGAGAATTGCTGGCTTTCCACCCGGCGACGCGCCATTTCCAGTTCTAGCTGGAGGGCCACAAGTTCACTGTGTTTGTAGGCCATAAGCTGCTGATGTATACAACGGCCAAGGTCTCGGAACCATGGTCGGCCAGGCAGCAACGGCAGTTGGCTGCAATTTCGGAGTTTACTACCAACATTCAACACGTTGCCAGTAAGCTCAACGTCGTGGCCGACTGCCTGTTGTGCCCGTTAATTGCCCCATCTACATGGGAATAGATTTCCCCACCATGGCCACGGAGCAAGCTGGGGGGCATGGACATTTGCGCGCTCCAGTCTGCGCCGATGGGGTTAAGGCTGGAGAGCAGAGTGGTGCAAGAAGGATGCCCTCCCTTGCTCTGCAACGTCTCCACCGGCCGCCTGCACCTGGTGGTTCCAAGCTCTTGCCGGCATCGCATTTTTGAGTCAGTCCACTCCCTTTCACTTCCGGGAATGAGCACTTCGGTGAAACTGTTGCTCCCCTGGGTAGCGGCCCAGGAGGAGGAAACGTGCATGTGGAAGTTAACTCTCCAACCTGTGATAGAGAATCAGCAGAACACGTTTCGTTATTTCACACAAGGAGTTTTATTCTTCGTACTCCAGTGCGTGAGTCTACTCTCTATCACTGTGCGACATGCGCCATCTATTGGTCGGCGTATGGAACTGCACTCAACTCACATGAGTTATAACGGAACCAGGTGGATTACAAATGCATTGTAGAAAAATAAACAATTAAGGAATAACATAAAATTGTAGGGGTGCCTGTTTTTCTTAAATTTTCTTATCCAAATGTCTTTTTTACCTCTTACATAACTATTAACTATTTCCAACCCTCTACACTCTCCCCCACTTCAAATAAATGTCTCCCGACATTTCATGTTCTAGGGTGACTTAATGCATGAGAGTGTACCAATTATAACCATGGGACTGAGGTTGGGTGAGGTAGTGGAATGGCATATAGTTATGAGTTAGCGGCACAGGGGTAGGGAGTAGGACAGGTCTTACGTCTGCAGTCCAAGGCTGGTACGATGGCTGTCCCAGGACGTCGTAGGTCAGTCTCTCTACTGGCATTGCTCTCCGCTGTGACCTTCTCAGTTCCTCCTGTTCTCTATCCATCACCTCCACTTGTCCTTGACGTTCTTCCTGCAGCAAAGCTGGTCCATCCATTTGCTCCTCAGCATCCCGCTGAACGGGGACCAGTTCCTGCCTTACTGGTGGGCAGAACTCTCTAGCTGTCGCTCGAAGCCTTTGCTGATTTTGAGGATTTTGCTCTGGCATGACAGGTACTGGTTGCTGAGTGTTTTGGTCTGGGAGATTTGAGGCATTTTGCTGACGATTTACGGGTCTTTAACATGGGATTTGGCTACGGAGGTTGTAGCGGTAAGTATTTTCCTCTTCTTCCTCCGAGCTGTCATTGTCTGTGTTGTCACTGTTAGGATTTGTCTCTGTCCTCTTCTTCCGTTTCTGTTTTGTCTTTTCTTTTGCAGGCAGTTCTTCTTCTAAAGGCAAGTCATTTACAGGCAACAGCAGGTTTCTGTGTAACACTCGCATCACTTGGCTGCCTCTCTCTGCTTGTACTTTATAGACTGGTCCATCTCCCACTCTCTCAACTACGCGATGTACTGCTGACTCCCAGTAAGCGCGCAGTTTCCCTGGGCCTCCTCTTTCAGAGAGGTTTCTGACCAACACCCTGTCGCCTGGTTGGAGTGTGACACCTTTTAAGCGTTTGTCGTACTGCTTTTTGCCTTTATCTGAAGACTTTTGACTGTTTTCTGCAGCGATTTTGTAAGCAACACGCATCCTATCAGCCCACTTTTTAGCGTAGGTTTGATGGTTGTGTGTGTCAGTGTCTTTTGTCTGGTTCAATAGTAGATCTACAGGCAACCTTGGGACTCTGCCATATAAGAGGAAAAATGGAGAATAGCCTGTTGACTCGTGTCTTGTACAATTGTAAGCATGTACAATTTGGGGTAGGTGATCCTTCCATTCACTTTTTTTCTCCTCCTGTAGGGTACGAAGCATTTGGAGTAGTGTACAATTCAGGCGCTCCACGGGGTTGCCCTGCGGATGGTATGGAGTGGTTCGTGAGTGAGAAATTCCAGACAGTTGTTGTAATCTGTGGAAGAGACTGTTTTCAAACTCACGTCCCTGATCGTGATGCAACTTCTCAGGGTACCCGAAACGAGGAATAAAATCCTGAAATATCTTTTCTGCAGCTGTTTTGCCTGATTTATTCCTTGTAGGGTATGCCTGTGTGAAACGAGTGAAATGGTCCACTAGTACGAGGATGTACTCATACCCTCCTTTACTTGGCTCAAGGTGTAAGTAGTCGATGGAGATTAACTCAAAGGGAGCACTGGTTGTGATAGAGCCCATTGGAGCTCTCTGGGGAACATTCGGGCGTTTTTGTTTGATGCACGGACATTTTTTTGTTACATAATCTTCAACATCTTGTTGCATACATGGCCAATAGAAACGCTCACGGGCCAGATGTATCACCTTATCACACCCTATATGACCCATGTCATTGTGTAAACTCTTTAACACCATCGGCTTTAGCTGTTCAGGTAGGACAAGTTGTTTGCTGTGCTCTGTCTTTCTGTACAATAATCCATTGTCAACTTCCAACTTGTTCCACTCATACAGTAGTCTCCGTGTCCGTTTACTCATTGTCCGTCTATCTTTATCGTTTGGTGTCCATCCTTTGAGTTTGAGTGAGATTACTTCTCTAATTGACTCATCGTCTTGTTGAGCAGCATTGATGTCTTTAGGCGTCATGCTCAAAACACTGTCAGTTGGCACATTGTTGTCATTAGAACTCAGTTGTAACGCAGCTATCCATGGCACATCACTGTTTTGTGCTGCCTTGCTCCCTTGCCACACTGCGGACACTACTTCCGGTAAAACTGTCTCTGTGAACTCATTCATTTGCTCTTGCAGATCTAATGGGTGTCTGGACAACATATCTGCATCTGCATTCCTTTTCCCTGGCCTATACTTGATATCAAAATGGAAGTCAGCCAACTCCCCAACCCACCTATGACCCACTGCATTCAACCTGGCTGAACTGAGGACATAGGTTAAAGGATTGTTATCTGTATAGACAGTAAAAGTCGGTGCATAATACAAATAGTCACGGAATTTGTCGCAGATGGCCCACTTGAGAGCTAGAAACTCTAGTTTACCGGAATGTAAGTGATAATTCTTCTCGGCCGGTGTGAGAGTTCTGGATCCATAGCCAATCACCTTAAGTTTGTTTTCTTGTTTTTGATACAAGACGGCTCCCAGGCCTTTGTTTGACGCATCTGTATGCAATACAAATGGAAGGTCCAAATTGGGATAGGCTAGAATGGGAGGATTAGTCAGAATGTCCACAAATCTTGACACAACTCCCTGATGTTCACTGGTCCATATTATTGGTGTGCGAGAAGGAAGCTGGTTTCTGTCTCCTTTCTTTGTTTGTCCTTTACTCCTTTTTGGTGCTGGTTTATTGTCATTGCTTGTTTCATTAGTGCTCTGGAGGAGTTCGAACAAGGGTCTCGCCAGACATAAAAAATCTTGAATAAATGATCGGTAATAACTGAGAAAACCCAGTAACGTTCTGAGTTCTCCGACTGTGCGAGGGTTCTTGTCTTTCAGAGCGAACACAGCATCCAAGTCTTTTTTTTTTTTTTTGTTACTTATTTGTACCCGTAGGTAGACTTGGTTTGCAGTCTGGTGACAAGCCACCGGCTGCTGGTCGCTGCGTGCGCGAGCGCCCTAAACCTACATGTTTTTGGTATGCGGGAGGAAACCGGAGAAATCCCGGAGTAAACCCACGCAACACGGGGAGAACATGCAAACTCCACACAGCTCACTGTTGGTCGGGGGCAGGGATCGAACCCACGATCTCATGATCCCCGCGATCCCCCGGCCGAGGGTAAAACTGTGCTACCACAGTGCTAAACCACTGCGCCACCGTGCAGCCCAGTCTTTTGGGTCAATCTGGACTCCTTCTCCCGACACTAGCCTACCCAGGTAGCGTACTTGGTTTCTGAACAGTTCACATTTGGCTGGCCGAAGTTTTATGCCGTGTTGTCGCATTTTGCACAAAACCTGTTTAAGGTGTTCTACGTGCTCATCAAAGGTTTTGGAGTAACACAGTACATCGTCCAAGTAAGGCACGCAACACTCGTCTCTGATCCCTTCTAACACCCCCTCCATACACCTTTGGAATGCGGCCGGTGCGTTTGACAACCCGAATGGAACCCGCACCCACTCGTATAGTCCCCAGGGTGTGCTAAAAGCAGTTAAATGTCTTGACTCCTCACTTACAAAACCCTGATGGTAGGCACTTCCCTGATCCAATATGGAAAACCAGGAGTTACCCCCAAGACTGTCCAGTAGATCTTGTATCCGTGCTAACGGATGCCTGTCAGGTATGGTTTTTCGGTTCAGCTCACGAAAATCAACACACAAGCGCAAAGTATTGTCCTTTTTATGCACACACACTACTGGCGACGAGTTGTTTGACACTGATTTCCTGATCCAGCCCCTGCTTAAAAGGTTTTGAACATACTCCTTCACCTCTTTTTACAGTGGTCTTGGAATGGAGTTGTAACTTTTCTGCACGGGTGTGTTGTCAGTGGTGTTGATTTTTAGCTGTAGTCCAGGAATACATCCAATGTCTCCTTCATCATGAGCAAACACATCAGACTGTTCATAGAGCATCTGCCGAACCACCTCCCGATCACCCTCTGAGAGATGGTCTAAACTGACATTAGGGTGCCATCTCAGGTGTGAGGGGGCAGTGCTTAATGTTTCTTCACCCTCACCTTGACTGTCACATGTCACTTGAGCAGAGTGACAAAATGGCTTGTCTGTTGTTTTGGTTGCATTTTCAGCACTGGAACAAACATTTACAGGTTTGTATTGAGTGATCTCTGAAATAAGTCCTAAAACAGTCTTTGGATTTAGAAAAATGTTGTGCTTTGTTGAGTTTTGGATTGGGATTTTGACAGTTTTTGAAGCACCAGCGGGTACATCAATAAGAGCTGGGAATAACTCCAACCCATCCGGTAAGTTACATTTCACAGCTGGCTCGAACAACATTTCTCCTCCTCCAGGGAATGCTCTGATGTGACATTTTACCATACAGATTTGGCTACTGTGAACAGTGAGTCCTTTTTTCCCAACTCTCACCACTGGACTTTCTGGTTCATTTTCTATTGACTTGGCATGGACAACAGAGATGAGTGATTCAACATTACCTTTCTGGACCTTTAAGGTCTCTGACAGTAAGCCCACTAAGCTAATATCGTCACTTTGTTCACCGTTTGCCATTATTATCTCTTGGATCACATTAAAGCCCAGCAGCGGAGTGCTTAAACGCTGCTGACTGACAAGCATTGGAACATACAAGGATACAGAACCATACTGTGAACTTGTGATCTCGAGCAGGACATCTATCCACCCCTCGAACGGAACATCTGTTCCACTGGCTGTGGTGATTTCGAGTGGATGGCCTGGGAGTAGGCTCTCGAGTGGCTGTATTTTCACATTTGGTAAGGCTGCTTGTACCCATGACTTTTCAACAATGCTTACTTGTGCCCCACTGTCCAATAACATCTGTAGGTTTACTCCATTTAACTGGCAACTGATCATACACCTACCGCAAACGAGCTGTGCCACACGCTTTGTGTTGGGTGACTTTTGGGACTTGGCAGTAGTCTGTTTGGAGTTCCGTCTTTTAGTGTTGTGGGACTCTGCTGGTGGTTCAGTCACTGGTGGTCCCTCCCCAGCGACCTCCTCCAGTTTCCCGACACATTGCTTTTCTGAAGGCAACCTATTGCTCTGTGCCCCTCCTCTCCACATCGAAAACAGTGTGCGCAGCGCTCAGTCTCTTGGGCGGTACACTTTTGGCACTTTCCTTTCACTGCAGGTTTCAGTGCTGGCTGTTTAGGGACAGGTGCTGTGGGACTGGTGTTTACTGTATTTACCATTGGGGTTAGGGCCTTTTCTAAACTCTTGGTTAGGGAGGAGACCTGTGCCGTCAGCTCCTGGATAGCTACACGATTAGCTTGGACTTCAGTGTGCATTTTAATAGAGCTTTGATCTGTCTCTACCTGTGCCGCATTAACACTGGTGACTTTCTGTTTATGACTTTGTCCCAACCTACTTAATCTCTCTGTCTCTTCACTAACAGAATTTGCTATGAGCTCCAGGATGGAGTCATCTGTGACACTGGTGTTTGAGATGTGAGGTTTAAGGTCTCTCCTGACATAAGAGTATTTTTCATTCAAACCCTGATACAATGAATGGATAAACACACCTTGTACCAACTCGTTGTCATAATGAAACCCACTACTGTTTTTAGTTGCAATCAGCACACGCTGTTTTAGCCCCATTAGTCTATACATAAACTGTTGTGGTGTTTCTTTGTCATTTTGCTTAGCATTACTCAGCTCCTGAAATAATTCAGTGCTGCTTTTCTCGCGTAGATGTGTCCTTAAGAAACGTTTTAACTCAACTACAGTAAGGCTATCTTTGGTTACAAGCATATCTTTAAAGGTACCAGGCTTAATTATCTTAAACACCGTTCTGATAACCTCAGCCTCTGTGAACCCTTCATTTAGCCCTTCATCAAGCTGTTTGCACAAGTTATTGTAACTCAAGTCAGAATCAAAATCAGAGATTTGACCACCATAAATCTTGTACTCTCTACGTGGCAACAGTGACGTAAGTTCAGTCAGTCTGACTAACCCTGGGTCAGGAACTACAGATGGTGATGTCGGATGGTTCTTCCCTGATGGTGCTGCAGCTCCAGTGGTCACAGGAACTACTATGACCGGATCATCGTCGGGTGACACCTCTGCATCCACTTCTCCAGCTGCTGTGGGCCGTTGTAGTTCAATGATGAGGTCACGGAAAGCAAGCAGGCGAGACATCCCCTGGTCCTCAAGGCTCTTCAGTTGTGGACTTCTCAGCGAGTCAACAATGAAGTCGAAGAGTTCCACTTCGGTCGATTCTGCGCCTGGCAAATCTTCTCCCACCTCATCCTTGAACGACTCAGCCAGCTTGTAAAGAACGTTTCTGCGGCGGGCAATGGTCAGCTGGCGAAGCTCTTGCTGGATTTCCCATCTCAGATCATGTGGAGCAGACATGGCTGTGGTCTCCTGTAGTCAGTCGCTTAGGTCAATGGCTCAGGAACAGGTGGTCAGCATCCCTTGGTTCTTCAATGATTAGTGCCAGACCAGTAGGTGGCGCTAATCCCGGACGAGCCCCCAAAATTGTTGCTCCCCTGGGTAGCGGCCCAGGAGGAGGAAACGTGCATGTGGAAGTTAACTCTCCAACCTGTGATAGAGAATCAGCAGAACACGTTTCGTTATTTCACACAAGGAGTTTTATTCTTCGTACTCCAGTGCGTGAGTCTACTCTCTATCACTGTGCGACATGTGCCATCTATTGGTCGGCGTATGGAACTGCACTCAACTCACATGAGTTATAATGGAACCAGGTGGATTACAAATGCATTGTAGAAAAATAAACAATTAAGGAATAACATAAAATTGTAGGGGTGCCTGTTTTTCTTAAATTTTCTTATCCAAATGTCTTTTTTACCTCTTACATAACTATTAACTATTTCCAACCCTCTACAAAACCAGTGGGGGCGAAATTCATCTGGTCGCGCTTGCGCAAAGACATGAAATAGTGGGCTGTAGCTTGCGTTGCGTGCCAGCGGGCCAAAGTGCACAAGCACACCAGAGCTCCCCTCGAGCCGTCCCTAATCCCGGCTAGGAGGTTCAACCACGTCCACGTGGATTTGGTGGGATCCCTCCTGCCGTTGCAAGGTTTCACACACCTTTTGACAGTCGTGGACCGCACCACACGCTGGCCTGAAGTGGTCCCGCTGGTTTCTGCCACTTTTTGTCGGCTTGGGTTGCACGTTTCGGATGTCCATTGGACATCACGTCTGACAGAGGTCTGCAATTCGTTTCAGAACTCTAGTCCGCGATGGCTCAGAGCCTGAGGGTCAAAATTCACTGCACCACCGCATACAGCTCCCAGGCTAACGGGTTATGTGCAATGAGATGACTGTTTGTTGTGAAATGGTGCTATATAAATAAAGTTGAATTGAATTATGCGAGTATTTTCATAGGTCGCTTAAAGAAGCGCTCAGAGCTTCGCTCACGGACACAAATTGTGTCGACCGCCTGCCTTGGGTTCTTTTAGGGTTGCGTTCTGCACCTAAGGAGGATCTAACAGCCTCCCCGGTAGAACTCATTTTTTCTCAAACGCTGTGGATCCCCCCAGAGTTTTTACCAGAAAACCTAGCGCGCGAGGCCAATCTGCCCACGCAATTTTTACACAGTATGGAGGCTGTGAGCATACCGGGCCCAGCCCACCATTGTTTCCCCCGCACATTCATCCCAAAAAGCTTGCAGAACGCCAGTTTTGTTTATGTCAGGCACGATGCCCACAGGACCCCGCTGCGCCCACCGTGCAACGGACAGTTCAGGGTGTTGGAACCTGGGGCAAAACATTTTGTGTTAGACTTGGGGGGACGTAGGGAGACCGTCTGCATCAACAGGCTGAAACCTGCTTTTGTGTTGGCAGATGAGCAGGTGGTGTTGGCCCATGGTCCCTGGTGCGGACGCCCAACGTTGGTGGCTCTGCAGATTGGGGATTCCTCATCAGAGACCGGCACTCGCAAAGCTGATGTGTTTTCTCCCCCTCCTTTTTTCCCTCCACAGACTGACGTGCCCTCCTGTACACCCTGCCAGTAGGCTGGATCAGCCCCGCTACAGCCGCTATGGGTGCCAGCTCAAGCCCAAAGGGCGGGGGGGGGGGGGTTTAAGGCCCATTCTGGGTGTTTGGAGGAGGACTGTGTGGAGGCACAGTATTGGACTACTCCACACCAGGGAGTTCAGACGGGACAGTAAGGACTATGCGCCCGGGAAAGGAGTAAATGCCAGGCCACTGGAGAAGGGTGTGAGAGCAGCACCGGTGTTATGTCATGTTAATGTGCCACACAGGCTTTGTTCTAAACATAATGTGTTATGGTCGGAAGTTCAGGGCCTCGATGCATGGAAATAAAGATATTGTGGAGGACCTAGACATTACATTCTCCACTCAGACTGAATGGCACAGGAGGAGACGATAAAAGGCTGTAGACGGATATGCAGGGCAGACTGTGGTTTTCTCCATAGGACCACATGAGAATGTGCCTTCTCCACCGAACTGAATGATAATACACATTCTCCACCAGACTGCATAATAATGCGCCGACAGGCTGGGTGACAAAGGGAATTGTAATTGTATGTATTGTAATGTGAACCCCCCAGGTCGCTAGGCGAGGATGTAAGGTATAAAAGAGAGATGCCAGCGACCTGGGTTAGACTTCTTGTTGACTGATGGTTAGAGAGAGAATAAAGTCTACTCTGCTCCAGCTCACTGCCTCGCCTGCTCATTTCTTTCTCTACACTGGTGACCTTTGACGTATAATGGAACTTGAGGCAAACACCCCAGAGACGACCCAGACTGGAGGTGCCAGCACCGCGTGCGCCGTTTTGATCAAGCTCCCAGACTTTTGACTACGTGACCCGAAGTCTTGGTTCCTCCACACCGAGGCCCAGTTTGCGCTCCGTGGAGTGACGGCAGATGACACCAAATACTACTACATGGTTGCAGCACTGGACGCACGCACAACACAGCAGATGGCGAGCCTGCTCCAACAGCCCCCAGCCCATAACAAATATGAGGCTGTCAAGACCACACTGACCCAGCGCTACACGCTCTCGGACTGCGAGAGAGCAGAAAGGCTCCTGACGCGCTCCGAGTTGGGAGACGGGTTGGCGGTCGAATTAATGGAGAAGATGTTGGCGTTGATGGGCACAGATGACGGGCAGTTCCTCTTTGCCCACCTTTTCCTCTGGAACCTCCTGACAGCGGCCAGAGCGGTCCTCACCAATTCGCCGTTGCTGGCCATGCGGAACTACCAGGCGCTGGCACAAGAGGCAGATTGGATTATCCTGGTGACCAGAACCTTCGCTGTGAACGCAGCGGCGTCGGAACCCAGCGAGACGGCCAGCGAGGGCGAGGAGCCAGCAGCGATGGTGGCTGCAGCGGAGGCCAAGAAGCACCGGAGGGACACGCTTTGCTTCTACCACCGCCGTTTTGGAGAAGACGTACACCAATGCACGCCACCATGCCAGTTCAAGCGCTCAGGAAACGCCAGGACTGGCAGTCAGTAGCAGCTGCGACTGCCAGTGACACAATCAAGTTGCTCTATGTGACGGACTCACGCTCGGAGAGACAGTTTCTCGTGGACTCCGGCTCCCAAAAGAGCCTCATCCTGCCGTCCTACGCAGACCAGCTGGTGGGAAGTAGTGGCCCCAAGCTGGCGGCCGCAAACGGCTCAGACATTAAGACTTTTGGTGAGAGGACACTGACTATATCATTGCACGGCCATACATACCAATGGACATTCGTCATAGCGGCATGTAACGCCCCCATTTTGGGCGCAGATTTTTTGTGTGCACACGGACTATCAGTCGATGTGGCTAACAGACGCTACCCAATCCCCCATATTCAGGATTTTTCCGTCCACCTCACTGGGGCACACATTTTTTCCAAGGTGGACCTGGTCCGCGTTTACCACCAGGTCCCGGTGCAGGTGGAAGACATACCCAAAACAGCAGTAATAACCCTGTTTGGTCTTTTTGAGTTCTTACACATGCCTTTCAGGTTAAAAGGCACGGCGCAGACATTCCAACGCATGATGGATGCGGTGCTGCGCTATCTGCCGTCTGTGTTCATCTACCTGGATGACATCCTGGTGGCCAGCGCGTCCGAGGACGAACACGTAGCCCACATCAGGACTGTTTTCCAGAGGTTGGAAGAGCACAGGTTAATAATCAACCCGGCAAAGTGCCAGTTCGAGGTTACGGTAATCGATTTTCTGGGCCACTGCATCTCACACGAGGGCGCGATACCCTTACCGGACAAAGTGCGCGCAGTGGCAGATTTTCCCCAGCCTCAGACGGTCAGGGCACTGCAGGAGTTTTTGGGGATAGTTAACTTTTACAACCGTTTCCTCTCCCACACAGCCCAGCTCATGCAGTCATTGTACGTCATGCTTAAGAAACGGAAACCAGCGGACAGAGTCGACTGGACTCCTGAGCCCTAGCAAACGCCACACTACTGGCGCACCCGGACCCGGCGGCTCGGATAGCGCTCACTACCGACGCATCAGATGTGGCCGTAGGGGCCGTCATGGAGCAGCGCATCACTGGTTCTTGGCAGCCGCTCGCCTTTTTTAGCAGTTCTTTGCACGACAATGAGCATAAATACAGCGCGTTCGACAGGGAGTTACTGGCTCTCCACCTGGCCATATGCCACTTCCAGTTCTGGCTGGAAGGGCGTGCCTTCACTGCATTTGTGGACCACAAGCCACTAACGTACGCTATGGCCAAGGTTTCGGAACCATGGTCGGCCCAGCAGCAGAGACAGCTGGCCGCGATCTCGGAGTTTACGACCAACATTCAGCATGTGGCCAGTAACTCAACGTGGTGGCAGACTGCCTCTCATGCACATTAGTGGCACCAGTCTACATAGGGATAGATTACACGGCCATGGTCGCCAAGCAGATCGGCGATGCGGACGTTTGCACGCTCCAGTCTGGACCAACAGGGTTAAGGCTGGAGAGCAGAGTACTGCAAGACGGGGGGTCCTCCCTAATCTGTGATGTCTCCACAGCCCGCCCGTGCCCGGTGGTCCCATGTGTTTGGCGCCGCCGCGTTTTCGAGTCGGTTCACTCCCTGGCTCACCCGGGAGTGCGCGAGTCAGTCAAAATGGTGGGAGCAAAGTTCGTCTGGCCAAGCCTGCGCAAACAGGTGAAAGAGTGGGCTGCAGCCTGCGTAGCATGCCAACGAGCCAAGATGCACAGGCACACAAAGGCCCCCCTTGAGCCGTTCCATGTCCCGGCTAAGAGGTTTGACTACGTTCACGTAGACCTCGTGGGCCCCCTCCCACTATCGCAGGGGTTTACGCACCTCCTGACAGTGGTGGACCGCACCACCCACTGGCCTGAAGTGGTGCCGCTAGCTTCCACTGCATCCGGAGAAGTTGCACACGCTTTTTTGGTGACATGGGTGGCACGCTTCAGCGCCCCTTCAGATATCATGTCCAACCAGGGCCCGCAGTTCGTTTCCGACCTCTGGTCCACGATGGCCCGGAGCCTGGGCGTCACCATTCATCGCATGACCGTGTACAACCCCCAGGCCGATGGGCTATGCGAGCGTTTCCATAGGTCACTTAAAGCAGCGCTCAGGGCTTCGCTTACGGACGCAAATTGGTGGACCGGTTGCCATGGGTTCTATTAGGGTTGTGTTCAGCACTGAAGGAGGATTTGGCTGCCTCCCCAGCAGAGCTTGTTTTTTCCCAGCCGCTGCGGCTCCCCGGAGAATTTTTGAATGACAACCCTGCGCCACACACAATCCATCCCCACCTTCACTACATAGCACAGAGGCAGGGACGGTACCCGGCCCAGCCCACCACTTTTTTCCCTGCGCTTTCGTGCCAAGGACCTTGAAGGATGCGTCCTTCATATTTGTCAGACATG
The DNA here is from genome assembly GCA_020510985.1 of Pholidichthys leucotaenia. NCBI lineage: Eukaryota > Metazoa > Chordata > Actinopteri > Cichliformes > Pholidichthyidae > Pholidichthys > Pholidichthys leucotaenia. The sequence goes on along the minus strand of CM035840.1, from coordinate 310,789,737 downwards.
ATGCCCACCGGACCCCATTGCGCCCGCCCAACGACGGCCCGTTCAGAGTGTTGGAACCTGGGGATAAACATTTTATGTTAGACTTGGGGGGACGCAGAGAAACAATCTGCATAGACAGGCTTAAGCCCACCTTTGTATTAGCAGATGATCAGGTGGTGTTGGCTCGAGCTCCTCAGTGCAGACGACCCCCACTGAGAACTCCCCAGGTAAATGACTCGTCAGCTCAGTCACAATGGCATGATGAAGATGTGTCCCCCCCCCCCCCCCACCTCCCCATTGTCTCCCCATAGACGGGCGTGCCTCCAGGATTGCCTCACCGGCACAGCAGCGCCTCGGAGTCGGTAACCCCCGTTGCAGCCGCTACGGACTTCGGCTGAAGCCCATAGAACATGAGGGTTAAGGCACAGTCTGAGTTTTCGGGGGGGTGCAGTGTGGGGGACCTAGACATTACATTCTCCACTCAGACTGAATGGCACAGGAGGAGACGATAAAAGGCTGTAGACGGATATGCAGGGCAGACTGTGGTTTTCTCCATAGGACCGCGTGAGAATGCGCCTTCTCCACCGGAGTGAATGATAATACACATTTTCCACCAGACTGCATAATAATGTGCCAACAGGCTGGGTGACAAAGGGGATTGTAATTGTATGTATTGTAATGTGAACCCCCCAGGTCGCTAGGCGAGGATGTAAGGTATAAAAGAGAGATGCCAGCGACTTGGGTTAGGCTTCTTGTTGACTGATGGATAGAGAGAGAATAAAGTCTACTCTGCTCCAGCTCATTGCCTCGCCAGCTCATTTCTATCTCTACAATATAAAAAAGGGATGCACAGAGGTCCGGGATTTAGCTTTTGCTATACTGTAATGTTGGAGGAAGAATAAAGTAACTGTGTTGTCCAGCTCACTGTCTCGCCTGCCTCCTTTCTCCACAACATTCTTGTTATTACTATTACTATTATTATTATTATATTGTTTTTGCTGTCATTTATCTGTCTGTTAATAATAATAATAGTAATAATAATAATAATGGATTGCATTTATATACCGCCTTTCATTCAGATTTTCAGGAAAGGTGTGTAAAGGAACTTTGAACACATGATTAGATTCTGATGATGAGCTCAAAATGCATACCTCCGCCAAGGCTCTTATCTTCTAACAGAGTGTTGGCAACAACCCTTGAAAACTACTGGATGGATTTGGATGAAATTTTCACCAGAGGCGGTTCTTGGGCTACAGAGGAATCCATTACATTTTGGTGATGATCTGAGAATGCATACTTCAGCCAAGGCTCTTATCTTTCAGTCTGTAAGCAACAATACTCTAAAACTAATGGACAGACTTTGATGCAGTTTTCACCAGAAGTGGCTCTAGGCCTACACACAAACCTATTACAATTTGGAGGTGATCCATGAGGGAGGAAGGAGCCTTGGTGGAGGTCTGCGCTCTCTGAGTGCTTTCTAGTTTTCAGATTATTTCTTTACTTTTAAGCCAATGGGGGCAGCCTGAGGTGTCGGTCATTACAGTGTTGTAGAAAAAGGCTTGGTTTAGTACACTAAAGCTTCTCTTCCTATGGAAACTTTCTAACTTGTTATTGTGTCTTTGCTGTTGCATAGATGTTATACAGCCTGCTGCAAATTCACGTCAGTTTGTTTTGTCAGTCATGAGGCAGTGTTAAAAAGTTCATTTTTTTTCTTTTTCTTCTTCTTCTCCATGAAGTCACTCAACTCATCTCATTTATTTGTTTCATAATTATTTTTCATAAAATGAAAGCATTGTCTTTTTTCTGTTGTTTCCTAAGGCAATGAGAGAGTTCCTTTAAAAAGTTTATGAAATTTACTGGATTTAAATGGTTTGGTGTGATGTAATAAGCAGCTTCAGCATCAGTCAGAAAGTACAAAAAATGTTTCATGGCATCAGATCTGTAAACTGTTTGTTTTGTTGAACTCGTTAAAAGATATTTGAACCTTTATGACCCATCAAACTAGCTTTAAATCCTTCTGTTCCCCTGTTGTTTGGTATTTAATAAGTTTGTGACCCAACTGGCATTAACTACCAGAGTGTGAAAGGGTTGTGTTTGTGTGTTGTGCAGAGTCAGACTTGTTGTGGAGCAGCAACCTCAATATCCAGGATTAACTTAGGTGTGCAGTCTCATTATCACAGAGGGGGGTGATGAAATGCAGTGTTTCAGTTCGTGATTAAGATGTTAAACTAATCCTCAGACAGGAAACTGTTTACAGGAGTCAGTGGAAAGAATCTGCTTTAAAAGTTTTGTTTGGATGAAAGTTTGCTGGGGCATAAGTCTAGATTCACGCATGCATGTTTTGAAAAAGGAGTGGAGGAAAACAGGCCTATTTCTGCGGAAAATTCCTTTCGTACATTCACGCATTCAAATATTTAATGTTATAAATGCTTTATGATGTTGACTTGCGTGGTAGCGGTTGGACTGTCCTGTATTCACCATCCCAACACTCCCAACTGCTGCTGATGGTGAACATCTTGCTCTGCTGCTTCAGCCGAATGCCAGGAGCAGAGAAAAAAGAGCCTGGCCGACAGAATCAAAGCAGGTCCACCTCTAAGCACATCAAACAGTGGAGCCCGATAAAGTTAAATATTGCCGACTACTGCAGTGCAGTCTGCACTGCACGGGTGTGTAAATTGTTTACAATTCATGAACAAACTTTCAAAAAAAGAGCTCCCATACGGTCTTGTAAACCTTGAAAATAAGACCAAGTAGCTTGCTAAATAAAGAACTGATTGACCTTATTTTCATTATACTTTATTAACCTCTTGCATTCCGGGATACCGCGGGCGGTCACGTCTCTGCGTTCTAGGGCGCACTGAAAAAAAAAGCTGCATTTCCATTCTTCCACTACAGACACAGCCGTGAACAGAAAGCCAAAGGAGTGCTTTGATTGGTTTAGATTTGATTGACCTCTCATTCGACTAATAAGAGCCTTGAATTGGGTTTCTGAAACCTTGAAGAACCAATGACTGAAAACCTAGCAAGAAGGACCTGCCTACCAACGGCTGCAAATACAGCGAGCCAATTGAAGCAGAGAACTTCGACAATTGAAAGCGTACGTCCCGTGCGTAAAATCTGTTTTGTGTAAGCCGCTGGGTGACATACACGCGTTCGCCAGTCTTTTTTTCTTACTACTGTTCTTATTTGTTTTGAAAAATCTTTCGCCAAAACCGCAATCATGGAAGCGCAAAACCGCAATAATGGAATCATGGTTTGACCGGGTCGCGTGACCAGAACCACGAGTCGTAACAAGCGGACCAGCATCATGTTCGTCTGACAATGAGGAATGAGGAAGAGAAGTTTGCCAGCGACACTGCTGTTGTGGACAGGTAGGTGTTATAAGCTATTTTTTTTTTTTTTCCGGTTCCGGTTCCGCCAGACCAGCGGCGCCACATGAGTTGGCTGCCCTTTTCAACTGCCTTTTTTTTATCTTCCTTCTTCTTTCTACACCTTTCACTCTATATATATATATCACGGACACACAGATCGCCCCAAAGGTCTCCCGAGTCGGCGGACGGAGCCACTGTTTACAGCAGGAGACGATACAGCAGGGAAGAGCTAGTGCTAGCTAGCACTCAACCGCCACCCGGTGCAAACGGAGAAACTCGACATACCGGGAACTGTAGCGAAAACGACGCGGGTGCCGGGCTGGAGTTTAGGCGGCGTGCAAGAAATATAAGACAGAATAATAAAGAGCGATGGCAAGAACCAAGCAGACCGCCCGTAAATCTACTGGAGGAAAAAGCCCCCCAGGAAGCAGCTAGCCACCAAGGCTGCTCGGAAAAAACGCTCCGGCCACCGGCGGAGTGAAGAAGCCTCACCGTTACAGGCCCATGGCTCTGAGAGAGATCCGTCGCTACCAGAAATCCACGGAGCTGCTCATCCGTAAGCTGCCCTTCCAGCGCCTGGTGAGGGAGATCGCTCAGGACTTCAAGACCGACCTGCACTTCCTGAGCTTTGCCGTCATGGCTCCGCAGGAGGCCAGCGAGGCCTACCTGGTGGGTCTCTTCTCTTTGTGGACACCAACCTGTGCGCCATCCACGCTAAGAGGGTCACCATCATGCCCAAAGACATCCAGCTGGCCCGCCGCAGCCGCGGAAAGAGAGCTTAGACTTTCTGCTGCACATTCACCAACCACAATGCTCGGCACTGTGTGTCTCTCTCTCTCTCTCTCTCTCTCTCTCTCTCTCTCTCTCTCTCTCTCTCTCTCTCTCTCTCTCTCTCTATATATATATATATATATATATATATATATATATATATATATATATATATTTATAGTAATATGTACATATGTATACTAGCTGTTCTTGTTTTTTCTTGCCTTCTGATTGTTGCTCTTAGTGTTGCTATCCCTGTGCTGTTGCAATCCTGGAATTTCCCCATTGTGGGACTAATACAGGCTTATCTTATCTTATCTTATCTTATTCTTTATCCCTGAAAATTGTAATCAAAATGACTTTTGACCGATCGGTAAATTACAACTGTGCGTCATCGCCACATGACGGACCGCGGCGACCCATGCGCCGCGTCCGGACCGTGAACGCGCCCCCCCCCCCCGCTACTCTTCTGTAGCGGATTGCAGATATATTGCAGATATATTGCAGATATTTTAGTACAACTGTGTCTAGTAGACCGCGGCGCACCGTCACCACGGTCCGTCATGTAGCGATGGGTCCTCTGTAGCGGTGGTGGTGGGGGAGTTGTTATCTTCTACATTACAGATATTTTAGTATAATTTTTAGTGCACTGTAGGTTATTTTTTCTTGTAAAAAAAAAAAAGCCACACATTTTTTACGTGGCATGCTTCTTTGTGTATGGGGGGTTGTTTGTTCATTCATTCATTCATGAATGAATAAACAACCCCCCCACACACACACACAGCCCTGAGTGTCACCTTTCATTAGAGCCCAAGATGAAGCTTCTATATTGAATCATTCAAAAGTTACAGACGTTTTTCCAAACTGTGCCATTTGGCACAATTTGGCACAGTTTAAAAACGCCTGGAAACAACCTGACAAAAAAGCTGTGTAATATATTCATTTTTTGTGGTATTGTTACAAAATTTTGACCTCAGCTGGATAACTCTTGGTTCTACATTTCTGTTGCATTTTCCAGCCCGGATCTGACAGCTGTGTGTTATTTGCAAGCATTTGTATCCAAAAAAACACCCAGGCGAAATTTATTTTCTTCAAGTTCAGTATGTTTAGATGACTGTTACTCAGTGGCAGGAGCACTTAGAGAGATTATGACTGTTTTGCCAAAAAATTCAAAGTGTTTTCTTTTAAATGAGACCAACCCCATGAAGATGCTGCAAAGGGTTGAAGAACAGCTTTTGATTTACTTTGGGTACGTTATTTTTAGGCGTTTTTAGGGAAATTGGCCAGAGTGCAAGGGGTTAATCCCAGAGGGAAATTTAAGGGCATCCACCTGGATGAGGCAGCCATGGTGCAGTGCTCTGGGAGTAAAACCACGTAAGCATGGGGAGAAGATACAAACTTCTCACAGAACGGACAACAACCTACCCATATACAGTGGTGAGAAAAAGTGTCTGCCCCCTTCCTGATTTCTCATTTTTTTTGTGTTTGTTACAGTTATATGTTTCAGATCATCAAACAAATTTAAATATTAGACAAAGATAACACAAGTAAACACAAAATGCAGTTTGTAAATGAAGGTGTTTATTATTAAGGGTAAATAAAATATCCAAACCTACATGGCCCTGTGTGAAAAAGTGATCTCACCCCCCCCCCCCAAACATAAATTAACTGTGGTTTAGCACATCTTTGGAAAGCTGAGTTCAATTTCTCCAGCCACACCCAGGCCTGATTACTGCCACACCTGTTCTCAATCAAGAAATCATGTAAATAGGACCTGCCTGACAAAGTGAAGTAGATCAAAAGATCCTCAAAACCTAGACATCATACTGCAATCCAAAGACATTCAGGAACAAATGAGAAAAAGTAATTGAGATTTATCAGTCTGGAAAAGGTTGTAAAGCCATTTCTAAAGCTTTGGGACTCCAGCGAACCATAGTGATAGCCATTATCCACAAATGGCGAAAACATGGAACAGTGGTGAACCTTTCCAGAAGTGGCCAGCCGACCAAAATTACCCCAAGAGCTCAGCAACTACTCATCCAAGAGGTCACAAAAGACCCCACAAAATCATCCAAAGAACTGCAGGTCTCACTTGCCTCAGTTAAGGTCAGTGTTCATGACTCCACCATAAGAAAGAGACAAAAATGGCCTGCATAGCAGAGTTCTGAGACGAAAACCACTGCTAAGCAAAAAGAACATAAAGGCTCATCTCAGTTTTACCAGAAAACATCTTGATGATCCCCAAGACTTTTGGGAAAATTGTCATGTACACTGCTTAATTTACGCAGCGCACCAATGAATTGATGCGAGCCCAAGATGCAGGTGAAGTGAACATGTTTATTAACAGAAAGGGGAAAACACAAAATACACAAAATGTTCAACAAGGAGCAGTCTGAAACACAAGTGACAGGTGACCAAGCTCAGTTGGCGGAGGAGGAGCCCCACGCACTCCCAGATGGGACTGGACAGCGGAGAGAAAGGGCAATTAATAATCAGGGGGGAGTACTTACACAAGGCGTCGGAGCGCAGTTGGCTCCGGAAACAACAGCACCAGAGTAGTACAAAGAAAAGAGAAACCAACAGCTCCAGGACATCAACGTAAACAAGTGCAGACTTCAGACTTAGCCTAATGACTACTGACTTTGACCAGCGCCGTCACACCACATGTCTCCACTGTCACCCATAAATACCCTGAGCACTAATGAGTAACAAGTGGATTCAGGTGTGCAACGGCAGTCAGTGCATGAATGCGTGTCAGCGTATGTGAGTAGGAATGAATGTGTGCGTGTGTGTGTGTGTGTGTGTGTGTGTGTGTGTGTGTGTGTGTGTGTGTGTGTGTGTGTGTGTGTGTGTAAACAAGGTGATGGCAAACAGCTGGTATGTGAGTGCCTGGCAGAGAGAGAAATTGGGAGAGGAGGGGGCGTGGCCATAGACTGGCAGAGAGCCAGGCTCAGAGGCTCTAATAAACTGCCAGCTGGAAATAATTAACAACAATCAGGACCTACAGCCACAGATCATGGGCGGGGTTGAAGACATCTACCCCAGCCCATGACAAACATACTCTGTGGACTGATGAGACAAAAGTTGAACTTTTTGGAAGGTGTGTGTCCCATTACATCTGGTGTAAAAGTAACACAGCATTTCAGAAAAGGAACATCATACCAAAAGTAAAATATGATGAGGTAGTGTGATGGTCTGGGGCTGTTTTGCTGCTTCAGGAACTGGAAGACTTGCTGTGATAAATGGAACCATGAATTCTTCTGTCTACCAAAAAATCCTGAAGGAGAATGTCCGGCCATCTGTTCGTGACCTCAAGCTGAAGCGCACTTGGGTTCTGCAGCAGGACAGTGATCCAAAACACACCAGCAAGTCCACCTCTGAATGGCTTAAGGAAAACAAAATAAAGACTTTGGAGTGACCTAGTCAAAGTCCTGACCTGAATTCAATTGAGATGCTGTGGCATGACCTTAAAAAGGCAGTTCATGCTCGAAAACCCTCCAATGTGGCTGAATTACAACAATTCTGCAAAGATGAGTGGGCCAAAATTCCTCTACAGTGCTGTAAAAGACTCATTACCAGTTATCGCAAACACTTGATTGCAGTTGTTGCTGCTAAGGGTGACCCAACCAGTTATTAAGAGTAGGGGGCAATCACTTTTTCAAACAGGGCCATGTAGGTTTGGATTTTTTTTACCCTTAATAACAAACACCTTCATTTAAAAACTGCATTTTGTGCTTACTTGTGTTATCTTCGTCTAATATTTAAATTTGTTTGATGATCTGAAACATTTAAGTGTGACAAAAATACAAAAAAAATGAGAAATCAGGAAGGGGGCAAATATGTTTTCACACCACTGTATATACAGTCATGTGAAAAAATTAGGATACTCAGTATAAGCCTGTGTGTTTTTTAACATATTTGGACATATGAATATTTAATATCAGTGCTTAAAATACTGGGAGATTCATGTAATACAACTAAACAATTAAAAATGAATTAAAGACTTTTTTCAAATTTTCTGTAAAATATAATTCTCAACAAATAGTGAAGGATAAATTAGGACACCCCCACATTCATTCCCACTTAAAAGGGATAAAATAAATGTTAAAAAATGCAAATAAAAACAAAAAGAAGGTTAGACATAGAAATGTGAACATTTCTTAATAAAGAATTGAATATTTAATGGGATGTCCTAATTTTTTCACATGACTGTATGTGTGTGTGCACTGAATATGAATATATGAATTTTGATTCTCATTCCTTCCAAAAAATGTAAGTGTAAGATATTCAGTACACTCAATACACGGTATATTGTGATATACAGCTCTGGAAAAAATTAAGCGACCACTGCAAAGTTATCACTTTATCTGGTTTTATTATTTATACGTATGTGTTTGAGTAAAATGAACAATTTTGTTTTATTCGCTAACCTGCTGAAAAAAACTCACCTAAATTCCAAGCCAAAATATCATCATTTAGCGCATTTATTTACAAAAAATGACAACTGGCCAAAACAACAAAAAAGATGTTGCTTTTAAATCAAATAATGCAAAGAAAACAAATTAATATTCATTCTTAAACACTATGACAAGTTTTAACTTAGGAACAACTCAGAAATCTGTATTTGTGTAAGAACTGATTATTCTTCACAGCTTTCACGCGTCTTACAGTGCTTAGATGATCACATAATCAGTACCTCCTTATTCAACAGATACTCAAAATGAATGGGCGCCATACACGTAGAGATGCTAAGTTAGGAAAGATTTTGGATTGGTCTCTTATTTTTTTTCCACAGCTGTAGATCGTGTATCATGATATAGAGAAATTATACCGCGATACATTTTTGAGCTATATCGCCCCTGCAGCCCTACCTCTGGGCAGCGTTTTTCGTTTCCTTCTGGATTTGTTTGGTAGCGTTTTCCAGCCCCAAAGCCATGCTTCATTTTCTTTAGTCTCTTAAATACAGTACTTTGTTTTATTGCACCTGCCACCTGTTACCCTTAAGTCTGTGTTTGGGTTCAGTGTTGAACTCTACCTCCACTTGTTCAGGTCCCAAGATTCCCTGGACCCTAACCCCTTAAATGGTAATTTGTAAAAATATATTTTTTAAAGTTTAACAGTGATAAAATTATCATTTTTGACACCTCTGATTTCATCTTGGTGCTTTCTGTCATGCAGATACTGCAAGCATCTATTTTCTTGACTGCTTATCAATTTCAGGGTCACACAGGGTAGAAGCCTGTCCAAACCTTTTGTGTGAGAACCAAAAAAAAAGGATATTTCCCATCTTGCATTGTTAAACTACTGGATTCACCTCAAAATGTAATGGGTTCCTCCCTGGCTAAGCCTCACTTTTCTCCTAAATTTCACTGAACTCGAGTTAATGGTTTTTTCCCTAACAAAGAGACCAAAGCCAATGAAAACAAAACATCATTTGCAGAAATAAAAAATAGTCAGTGATCATCAGTTAAAACTCACAGTTGGATGCAAAAACTCTCACAGTTTATAAGTGGTGTGGCAAAATGCACACTTTAAATATCTCTAGCCTTCGGCCCCTCACATGGTTCACACATGATAAAGCTTCTGAGGCACGGCCATTAATCTGAGCTGAGAGCATAAGTGATCAGTGAAGAGACCTGCTCATCAGAGGCTCATTTCGGGTGAAAATGAACACGTCTGCCGCTTCCTCTGCTCACCAGCTGCTGGGTTTCCTGCGAAGACTTGCTGGCACGACAACATATGAGCGCATTCTCAGGTGCTCGCACTCTTGTTAGCGGCTTTGATTACAGGGCCTGGAACAATGGACGATTACCGAAAAATGTGACCAGACAAGCTGGAGGCACATGTGACGCCCATGTGTGACAGCTGAAAGAGGACAGGAGCTGCAGTTGGATGTTTGTCTTTTTAATTCGGTCATAAATCATGGTGAACAATTGTGGTAGAAGAAAAACAATGACCATGTGGTTTCACAGGCTTTTCTTTTTTTTGTCCAAGAGTGTGTTCGGTTTTTCTAAAACAATAACTGGAAAGCAGGCAAACCGCACACTCTCACAAATGTCTTATCTCCTGGAGAAGGTGGGAAAGGGAAACTGAAGAGACATCCAGGCTTCGGTCCTCATGGAGGTTTTTGGTGTCCGTTGATGGGGCTCCCGGCCTGAGAAAAGTGAAACTCAGAGTGAAAATGAGCAAAGACATAAACTCAAAGGTCAATCAGAGCGAGAGAGTGCCTGTGTGTACAGAAAAGTCCAGAATGTCTTCATGCCTAAATGAAAGCTGACTTAAGAATCATCTGATTCAGGACTGTTTCTGGCTGTTTGGGGACTCTGTGCATGATTGTGTTTGGGGGTGACTATTATTGTCTTGAGAAAGAGTTCAAAGCCTTTAAAAATGGAAAAAAAAAATCCCATCTCCAAACAAAAGCATAAAATATTTAGCTGGGTTAATGTCTAATGAAAGGAACAAATTAAATCACTATATAGAATAATAAATCTTTAACCAGCATCCATTGAAATGCTGCAAATTTACAAGAAAAAGCTGTAAAATTATGTTTTAAAAAAGTAGTGAATTTATGAGAAAAATTGCAAATTTACCAGGAAAGAAATCTGAAATTTAAGAGAAAAAATAGCAAATTTACAAGAAAAAGAAGCAAATTTATAAGAAAAAATTTGCAGGTCTATGAGGAAAAAGTTGCAAGTCTGAGGAAAAAGCTGCTATTTTGCAAAGGAAAAAGTAGCAAATTTATGAGAAAAAAGTTGCAAGTCTGAGGAAAAAGCTGCTATTTTGCAAAGGAAAAAGTAGCAAATTTATGAGAAAAAAGTTTTACATTTACAGGAGTTGCAAATGTATTACAAAAAAGATGCAAATTTACAAGAAAAAAAATTGGAAAATTATATTTTAAAAACAAATGAATTTATGAGAAAAACTGCAAATGTACATTAAAAAATCAGAAATTTAAGAGCAAAAAATAGCAAATTTACAAGAAAAAAGTAATTTTACGAGGAAAAACTTTGCAGGTCTATGAGGAAAAAAGCCACAAATTTACAAGTAAAAAGCTGCTACTTTACAAAGGAAAAAGTAGCAAATTTATTAGAAAAAAAATTCACATTTACAAGAAAAAAGTTGGCAATTTCTTAAAAAAAGATGCAAATTTACAAGAAAAAAAATCGGAAATTATATTTTAAAAAGCAGTGAATTTATGAGGAAAAAAGCAAAAAAGCAAATTTACAAGAAAAAGAAGCAAATTTATGACAAACTTTGCAGTTCTTTGCAGAAAAAGTTAGCAAATTTACGAATGACAAGGTGCTACCGCCAATGGATCAAGCAGCAAATTTCTAAAAAAAAAGTTTTACATTTACAAGAAAAAAGTCACAAATTTATTACAAAAAAAGATGCAAATATACAAGAAAAAAGGTGCAAACTGGTGAGAAAAAATAGAAAATTTAAAAGGTAAAAAAGTTGCAAATTCACAAAAAAAGTATCCAATTTATTGCAATAAAACTTGTCTATTTTTTAAAAAATAAATCTAAAAGTTGCTAAATTACAAAAAGTCACCAATTTACAAGAAAGAAGTTACAAATTGACTAGGAAAAATGTGCAAATTTATGAGAAAAAGTTAAATCAAATTCAAAATCAGACTAACTTAAAACATTTAAGCATAAATGCAAAAATAGTTTGCAAATATAAAGTTGCAAATTTATGAAATAAAAGTTGCAAATTTACACAAAAGTCACAAATTTATTAGAAAAACATTTTGAATTTAAGAAGCAAAGTAGCAAATTAACAAGAAAAAAGTTGCACATTGAAAGAACAAACTTTTTTGCATTTATGTATAGCATTGGTGCTTCAAATGGATTTTTTTCAATTATGTAACATGGTATGGAAAACTTTATGATGATATTTGGGGTGGGACAATTCTTTACAGGTTAGGAGGCCATGTCCCCCATGTCCCCCTTCATCTAAATCTATGCCTCCTTCAGCAACTGTATCTTGATGACTGCTCTTTTCCACACTAACAGGCTGACCAGTGTCCAGTTTGATGAGCTTCTAGCCCTCATTAGCAGATTAGTTAGGGTCTAAGCAGCAGAAAACTGGTCTGTCTGTCTCTGGTGAGTGGCAGTCTCATATTCACACAGTTTATCCTCCAGTAGTGATACTCGCTCCCACTGACAGCAGAATCTCAACACTGATCGTCTATCACAACCAAGCATCAAGCGAATTTTTCACCAGAGTTAGGAAAAAAAATCTAGCTTGTGCATAACTGAATATGAATGGAGCTAATTTGCATGTGTTCACATTTTTCCATTGACTTTGTATGTAACAACGTCGTATGAAAAAACTGCTTTGCATTTGGACTGAATGCACCTTGAGGCCTGGCTGACACTAGAAGATTTTTTATAATTTTCACAAATTTAAAAAAAGAGTCCCCATGTATTACAAAAAAAAAAAAAAAAATGCACACAGCTAACAATTAAGTTCCTAGAATGTGAAGTGCAAAAATGAGATATCACACCACATACTAACAGTTCTATTCTTCTGTGACATACGGGGGCTCGTCCCGTTTTGAGCCAGGGACTGTCTGTTTCTGTTTTGGCCCGTGTGTGACATATGGAGGCTCTCCGCTTGTCCGCTTGTCTGAATCTGGTCGTTCTGTTTGAGCTTGTAAATCATTTGTGGTGTGGCAAATGAGGGCTAGTCTGCTTGTTTGAATCCGACTGTCTGTCTGAACTTGGTTTGTCTTTTTAGCCTTTTTAAAATCATTTGTAGTAGGACAACTGAGGGCTTATCTGTCTGTTTAAATTTGGTCTGTTTGGGTCTGTGGCCCATTTGAGAGAGAGAATGGGAGGCTTGTCTGTCTGTTTATCTGGTTGGACCTGGCCTGGTTGAGCTTTGGACCCTTTGTGATAGAAGGGAGGCTAGTTTGTATGTTTAAACCTGGTTCGTCTGAGCTGTACACCCGCTTGTGAAAGGACAAAGTGGATATTTGTTTAAGCTTGAATCCATTTATGAGAGAAATGGGAGATTATCTGTTTGTTTTGACGGATTTGTCTGTTTTTTTGTTTTTTTTATTTGTTTTTTTTTGTGTGTGTGTGTGTGTGTGTGTCACTAGGTTAATACAGGAAAGTGTTTTAAATTCATTCAGTTTGATATCACTGGTAATTTCCCCGGGTAGGCTTAACAGTAAGTTCCAATAGGGGTTCACTGTCTGCTTTGCTTTAGTGTGGCATGAACGTGTCCATGGGAGTTCCTGGCAAGTCATCGCAAAGGGATTGCTTTTCAGCCCAGTGGGCTACTGATTAAAGAACCTCCTGCAAGTAATATCCGAAGACTAGGGTCCAGACTATTTTGATAGTTTTGTGACCAGTTAGTCAGGGAGGAGAATTTCCAGTGGATCTTTTTGTGTGTGTGTGTGTGTGTGTGTGTGTGTGTGTGTGTGTGTGTGTGTGTGTGTGTGTGTGTGTGTGTGTGTGTGTGAACACTTTTTTCTGTTCAACCTGCTCACGTGTGTGAGTGGAGGCGTAACGTTTTTGTTTTTTTTCTGTGAATGAGTGAGCACCTATGGTGTCTGGGTAACATCAGCGCTCATTTGTGTGCTGCATTTGCCAAGAAGCGTGCACCTGTTAGGGAGACACGGAGGTGAGTGTCTGTTAATTTGTAAATTTGGTTTGTGGTGGGGGTTTTTTGTGTTGGAGCATGTGTGAATTATTTTGAGTTGGCAGGCTGAGTGCGGCATTTGTTAATTTCTTACACATCAGTCTGGATTGGGCTTTTTTTGTGTTGACAGTGGTGTGACACAGAGGGCATTATGTCGGCTGTGGAGGATTTCCTGCAGTTTCCTTCTGAGAAGCTGCTGTGTTGGGCATACATGGCACCTGTTATGTCTGGAACGAGTTTGACTCATAAGGCTGCCACGTCGTATTATGAACAGTGGAAGGCATTTTTGCTGCAGAAGTTGGCATTGAGTCGGGCACAGTTGGTGAGGCTGGAAGATTGTGAACTGAGTGTTGATGTGGTTGGTGACACTGATTCAGGTTTGAGCAAAGTTCCTGACTGTGAATGCTCAGGGAGTGTTTTCTCTGGTGTGTGCCTGGTTTCTTCTGTTGGAGACTGTGCGTGCTTACAGTGCTGGTGAATTGGTTTCAGCAGACACAGTGACATCTGTGGTGTTAGCTGCTCCAATTAATCATGTTAACCCTAAAAACCTGTGTGTTAAATCTCCTTCTATACAGTCTGTGCCCGCTCAGAGAGTTTTGGATTCAATGTATGGTCACAGTGACTGTGAATTAGTTCCAGCATGCATAGTGACACCTGTGGTGTTGGCTGCGCCAAGTAATTATGCTGATTTGGAAAATCTGTTTGTGGCACCTATATGTGTTTTCTGACTGTGACCCATCAGCAACATCAGCTGACGTGTCAGAGGAACTGGATTCTGTGTCAGACTGTCAGCTAGAACAATCAATTTGTCCAGCTGTTATCTCTGACAGTCACAAGGCTCTGGTGACATTGTTGAAGTGCCTTCCAATTTGGTTCCTGATGAAGGATGTTCAGTTACACCCGAGCAGGAGTTTGTATCAAATTCTCAACAGGAGCAATTAGTTTGTCCTGTTGGTGCTTCTGATGGTCAGTTGTCTCTGGATGACGCTGTGAGAGAGCCTGTTAAATTAGTTTGCGAGGAGGTCTGTGAAATTGCACATGTGCAGAAGGAGGAAATGCAGCTTTGTCAGATTAATCGGTTGAAATCTGATTACCCCCGAGAAGAGCTGGGTTTTGAACTGGGGGTGTCTCAACTGCTGGTTGGTTTAGCTGCTGCAGGGTCTGTGAATGCACCTGTGTCAGATGACGACGTCATGGTGGCTCCTGATCAGTGTAGATTGCAGGGCAAGCTGGTAAAATCTGAGCCACTGCAGAGCCTGCATGAATTGTGGTTTGCTCCTGAGTGGTGCTATGTTGTTTCGAGGCTGAGACCGCTGTTTGTCTTGTAGAGTTTTGATAGTGGTAGTCCTCCTGATGGACACCTATTTTTTTTTTTTTTCCTGGCTGGCTGTGGGCTTGGATCGGCCTCCTGACAGGTTTTCCCTTTTTGTCCAGTTGACCCTGGATTTTGGTCGTCCTCCTGAGGTACATTTATTTCCTATTAGTCTATGGACTATAGGTTGTTGTCTGACTGATGTGTTTTGGTTTTGTTGTCTTTGCAGATCTACTGTGTGGACATCCACCACACTACAGGGCTCGGAATGTTGTGGTGGAGGCCTTGTCCAGAGCACCGAGTTCCTAGGTGTTGGATTTAGGGATTCTTGTCTAAAGTTACCTGTGTTTTAAATTGCTTCTCCAGGTGCCGGGAGTTGTTGGGTAGTTGACAGGTTTGGATGGGTTGGTTGGGTTAAGGAAAAAAAATATTGTAGAACTGTAGTGGTTGTATTTTTAATGGACAAAGAAAATGTACAGTGGTGTGAAAAAGTGTTTGCCCCCTTCCTGATTTCTCATTTTTTTGTATGTTTGTCACACTTAAATGTTTCAGATCATCAAACAAATTTAAATATTAGACAAAGATAATACATGTTGTGGAGAGTGTGTGGAAAGACGAGACTGATTTTATTTCTCAAGATCAGTTTTATTCATCACTACATTCTCCAACATCCAAAACGGGAAAGAGGAAGGCATGCCCCCACCTCTGTCCCTTTTATACCCAGGACATCAAAGCACACAGTCACATTGTCTTTACATCCCAAATCACAATGCACCCCCCTTCAGGTCTTCTGTCTGTCTGCTCCTGAAGTCCTGGTGGTCAGGAAATCCCTCACGGCCATCTCTCTGCATACAAAAGGCCAGACTTTGCATCCTCCTGCTACCCCTAGGAGGTTCAGACCTTTTGTTCCTCTGAGACGAGCAGTAAGCAATAAGCATACAGCAATAAGCATGTGAAGCATATGGAACCCACATATGTGCCCACAATGTAAACATAAAATGCAGTTTTTAAATGAAGGTGTTTATTATTAAGGGGGGAAAAAAATCCAAACCTACATGGCCCTGTGTGGAAAAAGTGATTGCACGCTAAACCTAATAACTGGTTGGGCCACCCTTAGCAACAACAACTGTAATCAAGTGTTTGCAATAACTGGCATTGAGTCTTTACAGTTCTGTGGAGGAATGTTGGCCCACTCATCTTTGCAGAAATGTTGTAATTCAGCCACATTGGAGGGTTTTCAAGCATGATCCGTCTTTTTAAGGTCATGCCACAGCATCTCAATTGGATTCAGGTCAGGACTTTGACTAGGCCACTCCAAAGTCTTCATTTTGTTTTTCTTAAGCCATTCAGAGGGAGATTTGCTGGTGTGTTTTTAATCGTTGTCCTGCTGCGGAACTCAAATGCGCTTCAGCTTGAGGTCACGAACAGATGGCCGGACATTCTCCTTCAGAATTTTTTGGTAGACAGCAGAATTCATGGTTCCATTTACTACAGCAAGTCTTCCAGGTCGTGAAACAGCAAAACAGCCTCATACCATCACACTACCACCACCATATTTTACTGTTGGTATGATGTTCCTTTTTCTGAAATGCTGTGTTACTTTTACACCAGATGTAATGGGACACACACCTTCCAAAAAGTTCAACTTTTGTCTCGTCAGTCCAGAATACATATTTTCCCAAAAGTTTTGGAGATCATCAAGATATTTTCTGGTAAAACTGAGATGAGGCTTTATGTTCTTTTTGCTCAACAGTGGTTTTCGTCTTGGAACTCTGCCATGTAGGCCGTTTTTGCCCGGTCTCTGTCTTATTGTGGAGTCATGAACACTGATCTTAACTGAGGAAAGTGAGGCCTGCAGTTCTTTGAATGTTGTTGTGGGGTCTTTTGTGACCTCTTGGATGAGTCGTCGCTACGCTCTTGGGGTAATTTTGGTTGGCCAGCCACTCCTGGGAAGGTTCATCACTGTTCCATGTTTTCACTATTTTTGGATAATGGCTCTCACTGTGGTTTGCTCGAGTCCCAAAGCTTTATAACCTTTTCCAGACTGATAGATCTCAGTTACTTTGTTTCTCATTT
The DNA here is from genome assembly GCA_020510985.1 of Pholidichthys leucotaenia. Taxonomy (NCBI): domain Eukaryota; kingdom Metazoa; phylum Chordata; class Actinopteri; order Cichliformes; family Pholidichthyidae; genus Pholidichthys; species Pholidichthys leucotaenia. The sequence goes on along the minus strand of CM035840.1, from coordinate 310,772,577 downwards.
GTTCCTGAATTTCTTTGGATCGCAACATGATGTCTAGCTTTTGAGGATCTTTTGGTCTACTTCACTTTGTCAGGCAGGTCCTATTTATGTGATTTCTTGATTGAGAATAGGTGTGGCAGTAATCAGGCCTGGGCGTGGCTAGAGAAATTGGGAACTCAGCTTTCCAAAGATGTGATAAACCACAGTTAATTTATGTTTTAATGGGGGGGGGGAATCACTTTTTCACACAGGGACATGTAGGTTTGGTTTTTTTTTATCCTTAATAATAAACTTAATAATAAGTTCTGGGGTTCTGAGGAGAATGTCACTGCCTCTTAATTGCTGCTGTGCTGGGTCACCCTTGGGCAAGGTGTAGCACCCAATAGCCTCCTATACTGGGTTACGTACAAGCCACCAACTGTGTGCCAGGCAGATGATGTCAAGTAAGACTGCACCTGTTTGACATGGCGGACGAGTGCAACGCTTAGCGGGCAGGCGGTAAAGGTGGGCCTTGACATACCAAGCACCCAGCAGCCCGCTGCAACTGCCTTCTACTGAAGCTGCGCATCTCAATCCCTTGAGCTGCAGTGAATTGGCTGGCAGTCAAGTGAGTGTGCGTGGCCCTTCGCGCAGCCACGACCACCTTAAACAACTTCATCAGCGAATGGCTTGTTCCTTTTCCAAAGTCCAATGGCGACGGAAGTGCGGGTGACGGGGGTAGGCCTGGAAAGCTGGAAGCCCCTAGTCCGCACCCGCACATTGGTGGCAGATCTAAGATGGTCGCTCCCTGCTGAACAGCCGTGACGGCAGGGCTTCGGCAGCTGGATCTGTGACTGGCCTGGCCTTTTTAGGATCACCGCAGCCCACCCTAATTGGGAAGACCCCTAGAAAAGGTGGGGTAAACATCGGACACGGCATCTCAGTCTGGCCAGTTCACCGCGGCTGGCGGACTTCCCATCTCTGCGGTCGAAAAGCAAAGAAAACACTCCGCTCCCTCAAGAGGCCTCTAACTCTCAGGGTCTGGAATATTCGCACACTCCTCGACAAAAGCAACACAGAAAGACCAGAACGCCGAACAGCACTCGTCTGCAAGGAGCTCGACCGATTCAACATCGACGTGGCAGCTCTTAGTGAGACAAGATTCCCAGATGAAGGTAACATCGAAGAAGCAGGGTCAAACTACACCATTTTCTGGAAAGGGAAAAGTGCTGAAGAACCACGTATTCACGGAGTTGGCTTTGCTATAAGATTGAAACTCGTTGACCAACACAACCTCGTCCCTACGGCCATCAGTGAACGCATGATGAAAGTCAGAATCCCTCTTGTCTAAAACAGATTTCTCACCTTGATATCTGTGTATGCTCCAACGCTCACCTCAGACGATGATGAAAAAGCCTCCTTTTATGACCTGCTTAACTGTACCATCCATAGTGTCCCAAGACAGGACAAACTTGTCATCCTGGGTGACTTTAATGCCAGAGTAGGCAGAGATCACAATCTCTGGAAAGGTGTCCTCGGACATCATGGAAGTGGAAACTGCAACTCCAATGGTCAACTCCTCCTTGGCCTTTGTGCTGAACATGAATTGGTCATCACCAACTGCCTCTTCCAGCTACCATCTCATCAAAAAACAACCTGAAAACACCCAAGAAACACTGGCATATCCTTGACTACATTCTAACTAGAGCCAGAGACAAAAGAAACGTGCACATCACTCGTTCCATGCCTGGTGCAGATGACTGTTGGACAGACCACAGATTGCTTATCTCACGACTCCAAATCAAAGTCCGTCGTCCACCAAAACGGACCTCATCAAGCGCTCATCATCATCGTTTTGACTGTGCAAAATTACGCAATCCACAAACATCTCAAGACTTCAAGGAAGCCGCAGAAAAGAACATCGCGGATCTTCCAAAACCACCACAGGTGGAAGATAACTGGACCACCCTTCGTGACGCAGTGCTTGACGCTGCAGAAAAGACAATAGGTTTCTCTCAGAAGACCCAAGACTGGTTTGATGAAAATGACGAAGTCATCACAAACCTTGTTGAAGCTAAACGTCAAGCAAGGCTCACTTTTGAAAACCAGCCATCTACACAGAACAAACAAAAATATAAACAAGCACTTGCAAACTGTCAGAGAGAAATTTGCGCTGCTCAGAACAACTGGTGGCAACAGAAATCGGAGGAGATCCAAAGATTTGCAGACCAACGTGACATGTGCTGCTTTTATGCCGCAACAAAGGAAATCTTCGGCCCTACAAGGTCAACTGCCTGCAGTCTGAAGGATGCAGATGGCTCCACTGTCATCAATGACACCCAGCGAATTTTAAACCGATGGAGATCCCACTTTGAAAGACTTCTCAATGATCATTCGCACACACCAGACGACCTTCTCTGTAAAACGCCACAACATCCTGTTCGCCACTGGATGTCTCTTCCACCCTCCTCTGAGGAAATGAACAAAGCCATCAAGCACATGAAACCAGGCAAGGTACCGGGACCAGACAACATCCCACTAGAACTAATCACTCATGGTGGCCCGGAATTTAAGAACTGACTGCTGAACCTCATCCTAAAAATCTGGGAAACAAAGACAGTCCCTAGTCTGACTGACTTCCGCGATGCAAATATTATCACCATCTTCAAAAAGGGAGATCAAGAAAACTGTGGAAACCTCCGTGGCATCTCACTGCTAAGCATAGCAAGTAAGATCTTTGCACGCATCCTCCTCAACCGCCTCCTCGTCATCGCAGAAGAAATACTTCCTGAATCACAGTGTGGTTTCCGACCTTCTCGCGGGAAAATAGACATGATCTTCTGTGCCCGACAACTGCAGGAGAAATGTCAAGAACAGCAACAGCCACTTATGCTCCTCTTCTGGGACCTAAAGAAAGCCTTCGACAAGGTCCCACGGCCGGCTATGTGGGCAGTCTTGGCAAGATTTGGCTGCCCAAATGACTTCATTATGCTGATCCGCTCACTTCATGATGGAATGGTGGGCAGAGTATGCCATCAAAAAGCTCTCTCTGACCCTTTTCCCATAACAGGAGGACTCAAGCAAGGCTGCGTTCTAGCCCCAACCTGCTTCTCACTGTACCTGGCGGCAATGCTCAATGAAATCCCACCAGACACCCCTTCCATTGATGTACGATATCGCATGGACGGAGGCCTCTTCAGTCTCAGTCGACTCCGAGCAAAAACAAGAACGTTAACCACCACAGTCCATGAGCTGCAGTATGCAGATGACAACGCTACCCCTAGCTTAACTGCTGAAGATCTACAGAGGACGGCTGACCTCTACAATAATGCTTATGAGCGTTTTGGAATGGAGGTGAATACTGACAAGACCAAAGCCCTCATCCAACCACCCCCAGGCTACATGCTCCCTGACACAATCATCACTATTGATGAAAAGCCTCTGGAAAAAGCGGACCATTTCTGTTATCTAGGAAGCATTCTATCAAAGACACCTACATGCGATCAGGACGTGGAGAATCGTGTTAGGGCAGCTCACTCCGCTTTTGGACGTCTTAATCGCCGAGTCTTCAACAACTATGCACTGACTATCAAAACAAAGATCATGGTTTTCAGGGCTGTAGTTCTGTCTACCCTTCTCTACGCCTGCGAGACCTGGACTCTCTACCGTCGCCAAATCAAACATCTTGAGCACTTCCAACAGCTGAAGCTTAGACAAATCCTTAAAACCAAATGGACAGACCGGGTAACAAACACCAAAGTTCTCGCCCGCACTGCACTACCTAGTGTTGAAGCTACCATTATTCAGCACCGTCTCTGCTGGGCAGGCCATGTCCAACGAATGGACTCAAATCATCTACCGAAAGTTCTGCTCTATGGAGAACTCACCTCAGGAACAAGACCACTAGGCAGACCAAAACTGCGCTATAAAGACCAACTAAAGTCCACCTTGGCCCAAACCAACATCCACAGATGGGAACACCTAGCAAAGGAGAGAATGGTATGGAGAGAAGCTACCCGCAATGGCACTATAGCCTTTGCGAAAAACAGATGTGCATTTGAGGAGGAGAAGTGAAGAAGAAGGAAGGAGCGCTCGCAGCAGCTGCGGCCTCCACCGTCACTTCCCTGCGGTCTCTGCCCACGCCTCTTCCATCACCGGCTCGGGCTACAGAGCCACATCCGTCACAAGCGCAAGTGATTTCTGGAACGGGAGCAACCCTATGCTCGGATACGAGCAGGAGCCGCCGCCGCCGAATAATAAACACCTTCATTTAAAAACTGCATTTTGTGTTTACTTGTGTTATCTTTGTCTAATATTTAAATTTGTTTGATGATCTGCAACATTTAAGTGTGACAAACATACAAAAAAATGAGAAATCAGGAAGGGGACAAACACTTTTTCACACCACTGTAAATATATGAATTGAGAATATTTATTATTGAATGACAAATTATTTGGGGAAATTATTTTTAGATCAGTCTGTGCAGGCCTTCCCAATAGGGAAGCCCTTTTTGTGATGATCACGCAAGCTTGCTCCCCCTCCCCTCCTGTTCCTGTCTTCTTGGCTCCGGAGGATCAGCCACACCTGCATGATTACACACCTGCTGCATCCTGATGACCCAGTGTATTTAAGAGCCAGTGTGTGGATAGCCCATTGCTGAATCGTTCGGGTTTGCAACCTCAAACCACGTCTAAGCCTGCTACTTTATTATTGTTCGGTTGATCTCTGTTTCACATCTTTGTCCTCCTGTCTCTCAAGTTTGCTGCCACCTGCCAGTGTGTGCTCCGGAGCTGATCATGCTCGCCTGACCAAGAAGACCGACACCGGACGTCCACCCAGGTCACCATCTTCCCCGTTCCCCTGGTCCACGCAGGAGTTCCCTGCCAGGCTCTTCTGCTCAACGAGTAAGTGTTCTCCCATTATTACTCTCCCCTTTGGGAAAATCTGTTCCTAATAATCTCTGTCTGCTCTCTCCCCGTAGGCTATGTGCTCTCCAGAGGGCACCAGTTTTGTGTCCATTTAAGTGTGCGTTTTTGTGTCATGTTCTTCCTTAGCTGTGCATCTTTATTTAGTGCTGTGTGTGTGTTTATTTTTACAATAAACTGGTGAACTTTTTACTCCCGAGTCTGAGTGACTGTTCTGGTAGCTCTGCATTTGAGCCTCATTTGTGCTGAATCATGACACTTTTTTGTGTGGGGCGGTGTTACGGCCCGCTCCTTTTCTGGAGTAGAGCCTCTGTGTTTTTTTTCTGTGCTGTTGGTGGAGCTGCAAAGGACCTCCCCTGGCTGAGAGGAGCCTATAAGCCATCTCTGCATATCTGTCAGTAATGTTCTGCTCCTGGTGTCATCTTCCTGGTGCTCTGCTCTGCCTGCTCCCTGGTTTTGGATGTCTGTCGCTTGGTCGGGGTTGTGCTGGCGGCCCCTGTTCTGTCTGTTGTTTGCAGCCTGTAGGTTTTCTGGTTTGGGTTGCCGTTGGGTTAATTGCAGCCCCCAACAGAGGCATGCGATCGCTGGGTTGGCCAGTGATTAGCTTGTCTTTGTTTGTTTCACATGTCCATTCACACACACACACACCACTGATTTCTACAGACACTTTCTTTTATGGCTTTTTTTAAACAGTAAACTCATGTTTAAATTGGCACCTCCGTGCGGTATCCCTTCTTTGCCAGAGCCTGGAGCCGGGCTTGCAACATATGGCCTGCTCCTTTTTGGAGTTGAACCCCTCAGTGCTTTTTCCCTGTGCTGTAGGTGGAGGTCATCTCTGCATATCCATCAGTAGCATATCCATCAGTAGCATTCTGCTCCCGTGGAGGCTGGTCACCTCTTTGCTCTACTGTGTGAGCATGTTCTGCTCCCGCGGGAGGCCAGTCACCTTCCTGGTGCTCTGCTCTACCTATTGCCTGTTTTGTCACTTGGTTGAGGCTGTGCTGGCGGCCCTGTCTGTGTTGTTGGCAGCCTGTAGGTTTTCTGGTTTTGGGTTGGCCACTAGGCATGGTTGCAGCCCCTGACAGAGGTGTATGTGGTCGCTGGATTGGCTAGTGACTGTTTTTGGCGTGTTTCATGCAACCAACACACACACACGCACCACTGATTATACAGACACCTCTTTATTTATTACTTTCTTTTAATAATTAAACTTGTGATTAAATTGGCACCTCCATGTGGTCTCCCCTTCTTTGTCAAAGCCTGGAGCTGGGCTTGTGACACAGAGTTCTGATCAGTGTTGCCACAAACAAGTGACTCTATCCATGACAACGAGCCCACATAATATGCCTCTCTATCGCTTTCAGTCTCATGTGTATTTTCTGCTCAGCTTTTGTCTAGTTTGGCACCTGTCATGGAAATTATTATTTGTCATTCTTAGAGTATTAAAGAATCAAAATAGAAAAGCACTCGGAGAGCGCAGACCTCCACCAAGCGCCGCAGTTCCCCCCATACAGTCTTCAGATTCCTTGATCATGAAAACATATGCCAAGCAGTGGTTCAGTAGTTATTCATGAAAATGGCATTTTCCGTAATGGCGGCCACAGTTCCTCCCATACAGTGTTTGTGTGTACGTTTTCAGATTCCTTGACCATGAAAAGATATGACTAGCAATTGGATTGACAATGATAGGATTAGTGGTTCAGTAGTTATTCACGAAAATGGCATTTTCCGTAATGGCGGCCACAGTTCCTCCCATACAGTGTTTGTGTGTACGTTTTCAGATTCCTTGACCATGAAAAGATATGACTAGCAATTGGATTGACAATGATAGGATTAGTGGTTCAGTAGTTATTCACGAAAATGGCATTTTCGGTAATGGCGGCCACAGTTCCCCCCATAGAGTGTTTGTGTGTATGTTTTCAGATTCCTTGACCATGAAAACATATGACAAGCAATTGGATTGACAATGATAGGAGTAGTGGTTCAGTAGTTATTGACGAAAATGGCATTTTCCATAATGGTGGTTTAGCGCCACAGTTCCCCCCATACAGTGTTTGTGTGTACGTTTTCAGATTCCTTGACCATGAAAACATATGACAAGCAATTGGATTCACAATGATAGGATGAGTGGTTCAGTAGTTATTGTTGAAAATGGCCTTTTCCGTAATGGCGGCCACAGTTCCCCCATACAGTGTTTGTGTGTACGTTTTCAGATTCCTTGACCATGAAAATATATGACTAGCAATTGGATTGACAATGATAGGATTAGTGGTTGAGTAGTTATTGAGGAAAATGGCATTTTCCGTAATGGCGGTTTAGCGCCACAGTTCGCCCCATACAGTGTTTGTGTGTACGCTTTCAGATTCCTTGACCATGAAAACATATGACTAGCAATTGGATTCACAACAATTGGATTGACAATGATAGGATTAGTGGTTTAGTAGTTATTCACAAAAATGGCATTTTGCATAATGGCAGTTTTCTGGTAGACGGTGATCCGGATCACCACCAAAATGTAATCATCTGTAGGATACCCCATTTCTGACAATCTGTGAAAATTTCACGAAAATCCGTCCATAACTTTTTGAGTTATCTTGCTAACAGACAAGCAAACAGACAAACAAACAAACAGACAAACCAACAAACAGACAAACCAACGCCGATGATCACACAACCTCCCCCTTTGGCGGCGGTAACCAGCCACAGGGGGTACAAAAGCCAGTGTACTCCTAGTGCCGGTCCCAAACCCAGGTAAATGGGGAGGGTTGTGTCAGGAAGGGCATCCAACGTAAAACCTTTGCCAAATCAAACATGCGGATTATGATGATTGACACTTTCATACCAGATTGGTCGAGGCCTGGGTCAACAACGACCGCCTCCGATGCTATTAATTGACAGGGTGCCAGAGGAAATTGGGCTACTGTTGATCGAAGATCGAGGAGGAGGAGAGGCAGAAGGTGTGTTAGGAGGGAAAGAGAGAGAAAAGGAAAGGTAGAAGTGTGGAGGTGAGAGCAGGGATGTTAAATGTAGGGCCTGGTAAAAGCAGAGAGTTGGCTGGTATGATGGAGAGAAGAAAGGTAGATACAGTATACTATGTGTTCAAGAAACCAGATGGAAGGGAAGCAAGGCTAGGAGCATTGGAGGGGGATTTAAACTGCTCTACCATGGTGTAGATAGGAAAAAAATGGAGTAGGAGTAATCTTGACAGAAGAGTATGTGAAGAGTGCTCAGGGGGTAAAGAGGGAGTCGGACAGAATCATGAGTTTGAAGCTAGAAGTCAGAGGTGTGATGTTGAATGTTGTCAGTGTGTATGTCCCACAAGTTGGATGTCATTTAGCTAACTAACTAACTAACCTGCACTTATATAGCGCTTTTCTAGTCACAAAGACCACCCAAAGCGCTTTCATTAATGCCAACCCTCCATTCTAAGGGCCTATAGGAAACAGATATCTAGGGACAATTTAGAACAGCCAATTAACCTAACATGCATGTTTTTGGCATGTGGGAGGAAACCGGAGAAATCCCGGAGTAAACCCACGCAACACGGGGAGAACATGCAAACTCCACACAGATCACTGTTGGTCGGGGGCTGGGATCGAACCCACGATCCCACGATCCCCACAATCCCCCGGCCAAGGGTAAACTGTGCTGCCGCAGTGCTAACCACTGTGGCAGCACAGAAATTTAGAAGAGAAAGAAGAATTCTGGAGTAAGTTGGATGAAGTGGTAGACAGTGTTCCCAGGGGGGAGAGAGTGGTAATTGGAGTGGTCTTTAATGGGCATGTAGGTGAAGGGAACAGAGGTGATGAGGAGGTTCTGGGTAGGCATGGTCTTAAGGAGAGAAATGTGGAAGGACAGATGGTTGTGGATTTTGCTTAAAGGATAGAAATGGTTGTGGTGAACACATACTTTAAGAAAAGAGAGGAACACAGGGTGACTTACAAGAGTGGAGGAAGATGCACACAGGTGGACTACATCCTATGCAGAAGGAGCAATCTGAAAGAGATAGGAGACTAAAAGGTGGTGGCAGGGGAGAATGTAGCTAGACAGCATTGGATGGTAGTCTGTAGGATGACTTTGGAAAGCAAGAAGAGGAAGAAAGTGAAGGCAGAGCCAAAGATTAAGCGGGGGAAATTACAGAAGGAAGAAGGTCGCACAGAGGTCAGGAGGGAGTTGATACAGGCTCTGGGTGGTAGGGAACAACTACCAGATGATTGGGAAAGTACAGCAAAAGCATTGAGAGAAACGGGTAGAAAGATATATGGTGTATGCAGTGGTCAGAGGAAGGAAGACAAGGAGACTTGGTGGTGGAATGAGGAGGTACAGGAAAGTATCCAAAGGAAGAGGTGAGCAAAGAAAAAGTTGGATCGTCAGGGAGATGAAGAAAGTAGACAGGAGCATTTGGAATCTAGACACATGGCAAAGAGAGAGAGGTGGCAAAGGCAAAGGAAAAGGCATACAGTGAGTTGTATGAGAGGCTAAACACTAAGGAAGGAGAAAAGGAGTTGTATGGATTGGCTAGACAGGGAGATCGAGCTGGAAAAAATGTGCAGCAGGTTAGGCTGATTAAGGACAGAAATGGCAATGACAAATGACGAGGGTGTGTTGTAAAGGTGGAAGGAGTACTTTAAAGAGTTGATGAATAAAGAAAATGAGAGAGAGGGGAGGATGGATGAAGGAAAGATAGTGAACAAGGAAGTCCCGAGGATTAGCAAGGCGGAAATGAAGACAGCTTTGAAGAGGATGAAGAATGGAAAGGTGGTCGATCCAGATGACGTACCTGTGGAGGTATGGAGGTGTTTAGAAGAGATGGCAGTGGACTTTTTAACCAGACTGTTTAACACAGTCTTGGAGAGTGAGAGGATGCCCGAGGAGTGGAGAAGTGTTGGTACCAGTTTTCAAGAACAAAGGTGATGCTCAGGACTGTAGTAACTACAGAGGCATTAAGTTGATGAGCCACACTATGACAATATGGGAAAGAGTTGTTGAAGTAAAGTGATGATAATCAAATCAGTGGCGGTAATACACCTGTAAGCTGGTTGCCAATCAAATCTAAAAGAAGAAGAGGAGAGGTGACAATCAGTGAGCAGCAGTGTGGTTTCATGCCAAGAAAGAGTACTACAGATGCATTGTTTGCTCTACAAGTACTGATGGAGAAGTATAGAGAAGGGCAGAAGGAGTTGCACTGCATCTTTGTGAGTCTAGAGAAAGCATAGGGTACCACGAGAGGAAGTGTGGTACTGTATGAGAAAGTCAGGAGTGGAAGATAAGTATGTGAGGGTGGTGCAGGAATTGTATGGGGACAGCGAGACGGTGGTGAGGTGTGCTGTAGGAGTGATAGATGGGTTCAAGGTGGGGGTGGGGTCACATCAGGGGTCAGTTCTGAGCCCTTCTTGTTTGCCATGGTGATGGACAGGCTGACAGATGAGGTCAGGCAGGAGTCTCCGTGGACCATGATGTTTGCAGATGACATTGTGATCTATAGTGAGAGTAGGGAGCAGGTGGAAGAGAACCTGGAGAGATGGAGGCATGCTCTGGACAGAAGAGGAATGAAAGTCAGTAGAAGCAAGACAGAATACATGAGTGTGAATGAGAGGGAGGCAGGTGTAACGGTGAAGATGGAAGGAGTAGAGGTTGTGAAAGTAGATGAGTTTAAATACCTGGGGTCAACCATCCAAAGCAATGGAAGATGCACAAGAGAGGTGAAGTAGAGAGTGCAGGTAGGGTGGAGTGGGTGGAGACAAGTATCCGGGGTGATTTGTGATAGAAGGGTAGCAGCAAGAGTGAAAGGAAAGATTTACAAGACGGTAGTGAGACCTGCTTTGATAAATGGTTTAGAGATGGTCACACTGACAAAAAGACAGGAGATGGAGCTGGAGGTGGCAGAGTTGAAGATGCTAAGATTTTCATTGGGAGTGACTAGGAAGGACAAGATTAGAAATGAGTATATCAAAGGGACAGCTCAGGTTGAGCGGTTTAGAGACAAAGTAAGAGAGGCAAGGCTGAGATGGTCTGGATATGTGCAGAGGAGGGATAGTAGATATACTGGACAAAGGATGTTGAAGATGGAGCTGCCAGGCAAGAGGAAAAGAGGAAGACCACAGAGAAGATTCATGGATGTAGTGAAGGAAGACATGGAGTGAGTTGGTGTTACAGAGGAAGATGCAAGGGATAGGGTGAGATGGAGACAGATGATCAGCTGTGGTGACCCCTACAGGGAGCAGCTGAAAAAAGAAGAGTATTAAAGAATCAACACATTATTGTCTTTTGTCTGGTTTAATCCTGTACAAGAGAGACAACTGGTCATACAGAGTCCACAGCAATGAGTGAGGAAGCCTACCTCAGTAGAGTGAACACTTCACTTACATACACACATCCACAGGAGGCCATAAAACACATAAACATCTCTATTTCATTAATCACTGACAGATAAGCACCTCACAGGAAACCAGTCAACCCCCTCCAGATTGCCCCATCCTGGATAATAAACCTTACAACCCCTTGACAAGAACTCTGGTTTACAACAGGCAATATCCTCCTAACCAGAGAACACTTAGCAGAAGAGACACAAATTTCTTCAGACAGAGAAAAGGAGAAATATACAAATCATTACTATTAAAATATACAAATAACAGAAGAACAGAAAATATAAAATTTCTCTTACACATCCCATATTATAAAAACCTGCAAAAATGTCATTTTTACCTCTGCCAAGGAGGTTATGTTTTTGCCAGCGTTTGTCTGTCTGTCTGTCTGTTAGCAACATAACTCAAAAAGTTATGGATGGATTTTGATGACATTTTCAGGAAAGATGCATCATGGCACGGGGAACAGATGATTAGATTTTGGTGATGATCTGAGAGTGCATACCTCCACCAAGGGCTTTGTTTGCATTTGTGCAGCAGGATTACACAAAAACTACTGGATGGATTTAGATGAAATTTTCACCAGAGTTGGTTCTTGGGCTAGAGGGGAAGCCATTACATTTTCGAAGATGATCTGAGAATGCATACCTCCACCAAGGCTCTTATATCCTCACAGACTGTTAGCAACAATACTCCAAAACTACTGGATGGATTTGGATGAAATTTTCACCAGAAGTGGTTCTTGGCCTACACACGAACCCATTACATTTTGGGGGTGATCCCTGACTGCATACCTCCGCCAAGGCTCAATCTTCTTGCAGTGGTTTAGTAGGATTATGTAAAAACTACTGGATGGATTTTGCTGAAATTTTAACCACAGATGGTCCTTGGCCTGCACACAAACCCATTACATTTTGGAGCTGATCATACCTCTACCAAGGCCTAATCTTGCAATGTATGGTGGGATGGAGGCGTGGAGATACAAGCAGATGGATGGACAAAGGGAGGAAAGGAAGGAGCCTTGGCAGAGGTATGAACTCTCTGAGTGCTTTTCTAGTTTTTTTAAAGCAACTTTCTGAAAACCAACCCCGTATGTTGGAAATAACTCAAACTGGGAACTCTGATCTGAGAAGTTTCTCGTGGTCAAAAAAGACTTTGCCATATAAACATAGAAACATGGTGGACAATGTGTTTGTCGGCTTGCTTTCTGATTAGCGTTTCATTCACATGAAAGTCCAGAGCCCTTAGGGTTCTTCCCTGGCATGATGTTACACTGAGGCTAAAGGGTATTATAACCCCATGGCACAGCTGCATAGCCCCTGCTAGTCCTCCCGAAGTCAAAGCTGAAATGGACCATTTTTCTCATTTCTAATTTTTTATGCCCTCCCACTTATTTTTCAAGCTTCCTCTTACCAGCAGGAGAAAAAACAATCCTGGTGGTATTCTTCTGAGCAAACTGGATCACTCATAACACCCCCTCACACCACAGGAAAATCTGTCAAGATTATCAAGACCTGATCATATGAAGATGAGAGCTATGTTCCGATCCACAGTGTACTTCAACTGTACTCCCTACTCCGTTCTCAGGGAATATCAGTGAAGTTAACTGCCCTTCACAAAATTTCTCCATTTGAAACACCCTGTAGCCATTGGCTCCCTCCTCTATGTGTTACCACGAATGGGCACGTAATGATACTATGGTGGATAATTTATATTTCTTAAATGAAATATTAATACAAATATATTTTTATTACTATTGGTTGATATAAACAATAACCAACATCAGTTTAGCTTGTTAATAACGTTAGCAACAATAGTTTGTTTTACTCATATTTGAGGCACAATGGCTTATTGGTAATCTTCCTGTCAGCTTCCGGTGAAATGATGCCCGGTTGTTCACTTCTTCCTTGCTCGGTTCTCAGTTCCCTTTGAAATGAAGACTGTTTGCTCCCTTCGGTTTGGAATCTCATTTAGTATGGCAGAATACCCTGTGCAGTCCACTTCGGAGTATACTATTGGGTGATCGAAATGCAGCTTATGATCATCAGAAGGTTAGAGCCCAGGGGTGGAGCCAGAGTGGTGGCCAGAGTAGCCCTGGCCAACTCTGAAATCTGATTGGGCACCCCAGGTGATTGACAGGCAATTAAGAGGTCACTGGAGGAAGAGGACAGAAACGTTTTTTCAGACACGCATGGCTCACCAGTGCCACAGCATCCTTTTGCAGTAAGTTTTAAAATGCTTTTGTATTAGTTATCCTTTAAAAATATTGATGTTTGGCTGCACATTTGTAGAAGAAATTGTGTCCCTGTGCAAGTACAACGACTAACGTTATTTAAACTTTAATATTAGTAGTTAATGAGGGGGTATTAACCTAATGTCAGCCTGAAGCTACGTAGCAGTGCTAATCTAGTTCTACACTAGCACTAGATTAGTTTTAAGATAATGTGGTAAAACCATGTCATATTTAGTTTTCAGTAAGTGTATTTAGGGACTACACATCAACTCAGTTGGTAAGATTTTCACATTTGAGCTGAAAATAAACTACTGTATAAAGAATGCTCAAAGAGTACCCCAATAGCCATACCTGATGTTGCTTGTTTGTTATTAAGGTCTAATCTAATCTATATCCAAGTTACTTATCGCTGGTCAACTAAGATAGAGCTACATGAAATGGTTTAATTTATTTTAAAGTGAGCTACAGCATGAAAATGTGGACAGATATAGCCAGTAATCAGTCTTATTTTGTATAGGGAAAAATAACAATGAAGAGAAAGGGAGACATTTCTGGGTTTTTTGTAAAGAGGAAATCTAGCACAGATCAGGGCAAGACAGACCTCGGCGGCTCCAATATCAGCAGCCCTAGCAGCTCCCAATGTGGACCTAGCCCTGCAAGTGGTCAGACACCACCACCACCAGGTCAGAGAATACAGAGACAGTAAATCACATGCTCAGTTCAAACAATGAAAAGTTTAGCTTTACATAATTTGTAACAATAGATGATCTTAACAGACTTATTGTGGTGACACTAGATACAGCAGGTGGACATTCTTCTCACACCCAGAAGCAGGAAGAGGGACAGAACAATGGACTGTTATGTAAACGTCCCCAGATGACGGAGAGGACATCCGGGCGCCAGCTGGTCATGCTAATGATATGTATTGACTGATATGTATATCACTATGCTAATGTGCCATGCATTCTCTCTGTCTGTATAACTGTATAAAACAGCTTGTTATACATGCCTCAGCAATGCAAAAACTCTTCTACCAGACACCAGCTCCAGTGGGCAACGCTGGGGTCCACCGGCTGTATTTATGATAGAGGGTCAATAAAGAACCTGGGTCGACCTACGCTCGTGCCTCGCCTCCACATCCTTCCCTTACACCCTCTACATTGGTGACCCGATGTGATATGGACTATCTTTCCCTTTCGCCGTGCTGTGGATTCCTTTTTCTCCACATTGGTGACCTGACGGAGATGAACTGTCTCTCCCTTACGCCACACACCACATGGTGACCTGACGTGGGATGACCGTCTGCTCCCTTTCACTGCACTGTGGATTCCAGAGACCGGGGATCGCCTACATCCTTCGCATCCACACTGGAGCATGTACGCCTTATCCTCTCTACACGATGGCAACCTCCAGGGCCGGACGGAGAGCGCGGCGCTGGGACCGAGACGCACAAGGTTCAGCGACATGAGCAATGCACAGAAACAGCTTGAACGGGGAAGATCATCGGCATCATCTGCGTTGATTCCCATCAAGCTCCCCGACCCTGACTCACCTCCTGAAAGCGGACTTTCTGTGCACAGAAGCCCCGCGCACACACCACAGGATTACGAGGACAGCGCAACTTCCAGCTATGTGGTCACTGCGCCAGGCGCACGCCACGCACCAGGGACAAACCGGCTCCACAGACTTGTACATCGTCCTCCGCCGCTGCACATGCCTGAGAAACACGGCCGATTGCCATCCTCGGAACCTTTAGGGCTGCTCACGCACCTGAAGCAGACATGCAGCCTGCACATGGGACTTTGTATGGGTTTCTCAGCCACGGCACACAATGGGAATTTACTCGATTGCTTTCCCCGATGACTTTAGGGCTGCTTCCGCACCTAAAGCCAAACCGCCAAGTCCCTTACACAGCTTCAGTTTTTTGGGGTTTTTTTTCACAGCCGCTATGCATCCTTGGGGAATTTGGCTGTTCGCCTTCCCCACATCCTCGCAGGACTGAGCTGCAAGAGGAGTCAGAGACTTAATTTTTTTCACAGCCACTGCAGATCACCGCCAGGTTTACCGGGAAAGTCCTTCACCATGGCGGATCCACACGCAGTTTTTGCACGGCCCAGACACTTTTGATGTCCCGGGCCGGCACTCACTTATTCCCATCCACCTCCCCCTCCTCCTTCACACCGCTCTTCCCGCACCTCACTCCCTAAAGCCGGCTGATCGCTGGTTTGTTCCATTATGCACGACGCGCAACGGCCCCGTGCACCCACAATCCACGGCCATTCAACGTGCTGGAACTCGGAGTGGAGCATACTGTCTTTTTCACCCCTCCCCCTTTCCCCCCACAGACTTACATGCCCTCCGACACTCCTCACCAGCAGACAGTTTCGACCGGAGCGGCAACCCCCCGCTCCAGCCTCCTCTGGTGTCGACTTGAGCCTAAACGACAGGGGGGGTCACAGCCCTTTCTGGGCGTTTGGGGGTGGCCTGTGTGGTGACACTAGACACAGCGGGTGGACATTCTTGTCACACCCAGAAGCAGGAAGAGGGGCAGAAAAATGGACTGTTATGTATACGTCCCTGGACGACGGAGAGGACATCCGGGCGCCAGCTGGTCATGCTAATGATATGTATTGACTGATACGTATATCACTATGCTAATGTGCCATGCATTCTCTCTGTCTATATAACTGTATAAAGATATACAGTATAAAGAGCTTGTTATACATGCCTCAGCAACGCAAAAACTCTCCTACCAGACACCAGCCCCACCGGCTGTATTTATGTTAGAGGGTCAATAAAGAACCTGGGTCGACCTACGCTCGTGCCTCGCCTCCACATCCTTCCCTTACACCCTCTACATTATCCTCATTTTGAATGTTGCTTCAGCTTGTTACAACAGATTATTTGTGTGTGATGTTATTTCATGGCCATTTTATTTATTTTGACTGTATCCATTTTTACGCTGCAGTTTCATCAAGGGATGAGACTAGAAGTGACACTTCTGCCACTTCTGATCAAGAGAGTTACCCAGAGCTGCCAGGGGGAGAAGCCAGAGATCCCCACACTACAGCATCAAGCACTGCGTACTGCGCCCCAAAAGGACCAACTGGTAGGGTCACATTACTAACCTTTCTATGGATCTTTTTTTAATTTTGGCATGATATCCTATGTCTAACACAAGTGCCACAAATCACATGAATTATCCTAAGGTCCAGATTCAGTTTAGCTTAAATTGAACTGAAGCTTTTCATGCATGACTTGTGAAAATGGTCTAGCCACAAACCTGTACATTGTTAGCCACTGAAAGTATCTAATCTCCCTTGATATGTGTGTCATTTTTAGACATCTCACGATCAAGAGTGCGAGGTCCTATTCAGCCGTGTCTGAAAATCTTCCCAAGGACACAACATGGCACACATCAGAGGGCTTTCAACAGTTCGTGGTACAAGGACAATCCCTGGTTAGAGTATTCTACAAGCCAAAATGCTAACTACTGTTTCACGTGAAAGCATTTTGCGCTCCCAGGTACGCCAGAATCAGCCTTCACATCCAAGTCAGGGTTTTCCAACTGGAAAAAAGCTTTGTTTAAAGATGTTGGGTTTAAGCTTCACTCCAAGTCAGAGCATCACGTGAATGCTATGTATGCCTGGAGTGAGTATAAAAGGGGTATTGAAAAACAAATCAATACAGGATTCCATAAATGATAATAGAAAGAAGAAAGTGGAAGAAAATCAAAGGTGCATAAAAACACTTGCAGAGGTGCTATTGTTAACAGCAACACAAAACATTGCACAGCGGGGTCATCAGGAATCTAACGACTCAGATAATAAGGGCAATTTTTGGGGCATTTTGGATGAAATCTCAAAGCATGACCCCTTCATAGAGAGAAGGCTAAATGCCTGTGCTAATGCGAAGTGTACCAGTCACCAAATACAGAACAGGATTCTGCAGGGCCTAGATGAAAGGGTTCAAAGAGAAATCATCGCAGAAGTGAAGGAGAGTGGGGTGTTTAGTGTGTTGGCTTATGAAACAAAAGACTTACAAAAAAAGGAACACATATCTTTAGTTGTTCGTTACTACTATCGTGGTGCCATCCATGAAAGGCTCCTGCATTTCCAGTCTGCAGAAAGTCTGGATGCAGAGGGTCTCACTAAAATGATTGTGCAGTTTCTAGAGAAACATGGTTTGGACTATAAAATTAATCTTGTCAGACAGAGCTATGGTGGTGCTTCTGTCACAAATGGGAAGCATTCTGGTGTGTCTGTGCGCATTAAGAGCAATGCTAAATTTGCATTTTATGTGCACTGCAATCCACAGTTTGAACTTAGTTCTTGTTGATGCAGTTAAGTCAGTGCCTGAAGCTAATGACTTTTTCTCACTTCTGCAAAACATTTATAAGTTTGTATCTGGGTCTGCTATTCATATCAAGTGGTATGCTGTTCAGAAAGACTGGTATCCAGGGCGGAAGTCTAGGGAACTATAGAGACTTACCAATGTTAGGTGGGCATGCAGATACCTTGCATGCTGTAATCTTAGGGACAGGCTTCCAGTGGTTCTGAGACTGCTCTAGGAGATTTCACTTGAAAATAGTGGTGATAAAGCAGTGGAAGCAAGGGGTCTTCTGGATCAGATAGATTTACAGTTCATAGGGCTTATGGTTACCTTTTGTAAAGTTCTTGGTGATGTCAAAAGCCTTTCTGACATGCTCCAATCCAGCAGTCTTGACCTGGCAAAGGCTGTGGATCTAGTTGGTGCCCTAACAGACACATTGGAGGGCTATAGAAATTATGCTTATTTTAGTGAGCTATGGAAAGAGGTAGATGAGCTTGTGGAGCACTGCAAAATCAGTACTCAGACAGTCAGTAAGAGGCGGCCTAAAGCAAGTTCAAGATTTCTTGACTCACTTGTAATGAGCACTAACAGACAGAGAAATGATGACCAAAGTGATGATGAGGGCTTTAACAGAGCCATCTTCCATCAAATACTTCATTGTCTCACAATTGAGCTGCAAGGCATTTTTCAAAAAAAAAAACAAAAAGAAAACTAAACTGTGAGATAATGCAAGGTGTGCAGTCTCTTGACCCCAAGAGTACATTTATGAAAGAGGAGCCTTTATTTGCCATTGGACAGACCTTTGAGGCAGATTTAGAAGACCTCAAACATGAGGTTTGTTATGAAGGGAAGTCATAACAATGAGCGGCATGATGACGTGGCCGGCTGGTACCGTCATCACGCCGACCTATATAAGGGAGAGTCGGCCATCTTATGGCCTCTTCTACGGCGACTCGTCCTCATAGCATATCAGGGAGCTGAATGCTAATGTGTTGTAGTGTTATTTGGCAGTTCATGTAATAAAGTTCGAGTTCCAGCACAGCATCCTCGTCTGTCATCATTCCCAGGTTTGTGGACATAACATCTGGCGACGAGAATTTATGGACCACGGAAACGTGCCTAAGACCGCTGAGGCCTTTCCTCGAGTCCCCAGGCGAACCGGACGTCCCGTGGCCACGTTGGCTGGACGCGTTTGAGACCTATGTTGCAGCATTGGACCTGGGAAAACTGGACAAAGAAAGGAAGTGGGCACTGCTTGTCCACAACTTGGGCATAGAAGGTCAGAGGATTTTTAACACGCTTGGTCCGACGGACTCATATAGAGATGCTGTGGAGCTACTAGCTAGCTACTTTCCTACACTGGACAACGTGCTGGCACGACGAATTTGATTCCACCAGAGGCGACAGGGAATTGGTGAGTCCACCCAGCAATTTGTTACTGACTTAAAGGTGACGGACAGACAAAAACTCAAAATCGCTAAATCATATCTCAAATTGTTGTCTGAGACGAGCTAATTGGAACCCCACATGTTTTGGTGTCAACGTATGTCGCATAAGGTGACAATGCACTCTTGAAGTACGCTGTTGTGGAGAGCTGTCTGACCCAGCCAAGATCAGCGGCTAAAATGGCCACTGACTGTGTGACGTCATTTCGGTGTGGCACACAGTCGGCGGACATTGCTTTTTTTTATTTGATGTTTACGTTTTAAAATCGGCGATTACGGATATTTCTCGGAATACTTTTGGATTACAAATAGATTATTTATTAACATTAGGATTTCAGGAATCGAATTAATTATGGTTTGTCGTTGTGTTGTGTACGGGTGCGACGTTATACCAGAGGAGCATGCTGTGAGTGTTTTTGAATGTCCCGTCCCTGTGAAAATCAGAACGGCATGGGTGAAATTCGTTCAGAAAACACAAAAAAAAAATGGACTTATGTCGGTAAAACACCAAAAATGTGCAGTAGAGATTTCGTTGACAGCGATTTCGAGAATAAGATGCAATTTGTGTCACGACTCGCCACTCCTCAGCGGATTCAGCTGGGCGCACACCTGCCCCTCGTCAGCACATCCCCATAAATCCATTCACACACACCTGCTTGTTGAATAAAGCTGTTAAATCTATCCTGAGCCTGCGTGCGTGTTTCCTGGGCCAGACATTATGTCAATTTGAAATGAAATTTGCCAAAAGATTTCTGATAAAGAAAACGGCTATTCCAACTATATATGCCTCGATTTCCAAGTGTGACTCTGAGAACGGGGTCAGTGACGATCAACTGTCAGAACACGAGAAGTAAACAGGGTACGTTTTTTTAATTTTAATATTCACTGCAAATGTTTACTAAACATCTTAAATGAATTCCAAGCCATGGTTTGCATTGCCTTATCAACTTATCAAATATTAGCATATTAGGGTGTTCATACTCATCAAATATGAAATATTCAGTGCTGTATAGGGAGGTGGTTGTGCCTGTTTGATCAATTTATATTTCATAAACTCAATATACTAATAATAACTCAATATATGATTTTACAAAACTTTATTTAAATAACATTGTTCACAAATCTAATCTTGGTAGGCAAAATCCCTTGTAGTGATGAGATGGGAATGTTTCTCTGATGAGGCTCACAGCACAGGCAGGCAACATAACCCTCACTTCTTCTCTAAAAAAATCCCCAACACTATGAATCTGTATCGCCTGAAAAATATGGGGTTGGCATTGATTATTCAGTTTGCATTGATTATTGAATGTATTGAATGGTTTCTTCATAATTCATCTGGGAAATTAAATCAAATGAATAAATATTGTTTATAAACTCACTCGTGTGGACGATGACGGCCGCTTCATCTGTCTCATCAGCTCCAGCTGCGCACAGACCAGCAGGTGCTAATCAGCGGCTGAGAAGATGCAGCGAGTGACCAATGGGTAGTTTTATTTTTAAAATTAAGTGTGTGACCATGCATGTCGCCAAAGAAAAATATTTGTAAGCATCTTTTACCTAGAAATATCTTACAGCCGATCGTAAACGTGTTCTTTTCCCGTCCGTGTTGCGTCTTCCTCCTCTCCCTCGAACAAATAAGGCTGACAGCCCACACACCACCCAAAACGTCTTCATTGTCAATGTAATCATTTGTAATCATTTATATTGAGGTCGTCAAACTCTAGAAAATAATCGCTGTCCGAATCACTTTGCTCTTGTTCTGCAATTTTTTTTCATACCGAATTGACGTGAAGGCTGCACGCACCTATCGGCAGATGGCGGTACTGCAGCATCACTGAGTGAAAGATGGACTATGACTAAATAATTTCATTTATGTAGGATGGTGACACATATTAAATCAGGGGAATGGGAAGAATGGAATATTTTCATACAATCAGTTGATTGGTTCAATAAAAAAATGTCAATGTCCGTCACCTTTAAGACATCTGGCTAGCATGTGCTGCTTTGGACTGTTAGAGGACGAGATGGTGCGGGACCAGTTGGCTGAGCACACAAGTAACCCAAGGCTAAGGGCTAAGATGCTAATGATGCCAAATGACATGATGCTAGCTAGCACGATAGAGCTAGCATTCCAGCTTGAGTCAGCAGATAGGTTAACATCAGAACTAGGTGTGCGCCAACAACAGAGGCAGCTTGGACATACAATGTCAGCCAAAGTGGTGGGCATGGAGGAACACAGGGACACGGCAGTGGAATTCGAGACGAATGCTGTGACCCAGAGGACCGCTTCGAGAGGCCCCGCATGTGACAACTGTGGTTCCCCAACGCACCGTGAGAGGACACGTTTTTGCCCGGCAAGAGGACAGTGTTGCAACAAGTGTGGACGTTATAACCATTTTGCCAAAGTGTGCCAGTCGCCGACGCCATGGGGCCCGCCAAGTAAGCAAAACCACCCGCCAGCGACCACCATCCAAGCGGTAAGCCCTGAAATTAATGCATACGCATACAGCATGGTTGAATGAGACAGCGAGCTGTACTGCTGCTGCTCGACACTGCGGCGGTTAGGTCGATGCTGAACTAGGCCACGGTGAAGAAATTTTTCCCTGTACCGGATAAGAAAGAACCTACCGTAGCTGTATGGATACGGCGGTCACAGACTAGGTAATGTAGGGACAGTTGAGCTTACAGTCTACCACAAGTCAAAGATTGTTTATGACTTCGAGTTCCAAGTGTCTATGCACGGTGACAACATTATGGTCTGTGACCTTTTCTGCAGACTGGGCTTCACTATCCGTGACAGCGCTGGGTTCACATTGTTTGGTTATGGCAACTGTGACACAACGGACATTTATGATGATGAAGTGGTGTGGGATGAGTTTAAAATGGGAAACACCAACACCAAATTAACTGTCCCGTGCACACAGGAGGAGGGCTGTCCGGAGGGGGGCAGCAGCCGGACTCGCCTCAGATCCTCGCCCAGCCAGAGACTACGGAGGCTGCTGCAGAATTCCAGGAGAGGGAGCCCGTGCACACAGAGGACCTTGGGACACAAAAACTGGGCACAGACACTGTCTGCGATGTGGCACAACAACAACAGCAGCATCAAAGCACATCAGACGGGGGAGAAGAAAAACTGGACTACTTCAGCATCCATGCTCAGCATCAGTCTATGGAGGTTATGACCGAGCCAACGGGTGAAGAGTCTGCTACAGTGAACAACCCAGGAGAGATGCCGGACACCTTCAGTACCCAATGACCAGCTTTGGACTACGGAAAAAATAACAATAAAGTCAGGTGAAGGGTTTGTGACGACCATGGTAATGACAGAACTGTTACAGCGCGACTGAGGTTCTAAGACAGATGGGCACGCTGCACCACCGCGATCACAGTGGCATATGAGGTTGGGCAAGGTGCCACTCAAAGTCATGGACTGGGTTTGAGTCCGCACTGACAAGAGACCAGGACCAAGTCACAGCCGACGAGTCTGCGGACACCACTGAGGATCATGGAGCAGTTGGGATCAGCGTGCTTTCGACTGACGGATGGTTCGGCACGTAAACCTACTCCGGTGTGTCCAGGTGGCTGCTCCAGATGGTGAGGCTTCGCAGGAGTCAGCTGATGCAGTGTGGGACCAGGGCCCCAACATTATGAAGATCGGTCCTGGTCCCGGGGGCCCAGCATCTCCAGGAGCACGTCTGCCGCGGGCGTGCTACAAGGCCCCTCCGGCAGAACCGCCTTCCCCATGGAAAACTGCACGAAAGAAAAACAAGTGACTGTTTAGTTAGGAGCGTGGCTGAAGCAGTGGCAGAATACTCCACTCAGCCGCGTCAGGTCCAGTGGCGATCCACCCACTGACCCTAGTTCAGGAGTTATTGTGTATGCCAAATTGGGGAGGGTTTGAATTTGAGAGTGTTCTGTGTTTTTTCTAAGGGGATGATGAACATTATGAAGGGAATTTATAACAATGAGCGGCATGATGACATGGCCGGTTGGTACTGTCATCACGCCGACCTATATAAGGGAGAGTCGGGCATCTTATGGCCTCTTCTATGGCGACTCGTCCTCATAGCATATCAGGAAGCTGAATGCTATTGTGTTGTAGTGTTATTTGGCAGTTCATGTAATAAAGTTTGAGTTCCAGCACAGCACCCTTCTCCGTCATCATTCCCAGGTTCGTGGGCATAAGGTTCATCAGACCACACGGCTTCTCCAGAGGAGAGAGAAAAGTGGTGTAGACAGACCAGCTACACTACTTGATTTTGTTGTGTTTCTGAAACCTTACAAAGAAGTTTTCCATGAGTTGTTCAGACTATGCAAAATTTCTGTGGTCATTCCAGTCAGCACTGCATCGTGTGAGGGAAGTTTCTCTGCTGTGAAACTGGAAAACAAAAGCACCTCAGAACAACAATGACTGATGACAGGTTAAGTCACCTCGACATTCTAAGTGTTGAGTCAAGGAGGGCATGTGCCCTCAACATGGATGCCTTTGCCAAACATTTTGCAAGGTCTCACCAGAACCAAAGGATTATGTTGTTATGAATCTACCCAAAAATTGTTTTGCACTTGGTGGTGCATACTGTATATCTAAAGCAATAATATCAAACTGTGTCTGTATGTGTGGTAAAGGTTAAACTGTTTGCACTATGCATGGATGCACTTTGTTCTAATGAGAAAAAATATTATTTGCCACTTGGGAGCACCAATGTTTAGTTTTGATGTCAAATTAAGTTATTTTTATTATTATATTCTTATTTTTATTGATCATTATTTATATTATTTTTGCCTCAGCATTTGGATACATACTGTGTAACATTCTGTTCATTTTTGTGACACAAATTGTGTTAAATAAACCCTGCATAGTATTTCATTCAAAAATCTCCTGCTTGAGCTTTACTTGTTGAAAATATTTCCACTTGGTGGCCCAACTTATTAATGTAAAGAGATTTTACATCCCATGCTTCTCTAATGTGACCACAGTAGTTCAGTAGTGTATGTGAGTGTGTGTTAGAGAGAGGAACACAATAATTTCCTTTCTTAGTATATGGCCCCACTGCTGAAGTCTTTCCCACCCTCTGGCCACCCCATGTATAAAAGTCTAGATCCACCACTGTTAGAGCCAGGCACAAAATCAGCCAAGTGATCTTGTGGTTGGCTTAACTGTTGTTGGAACAGCCAGTGTTGACATGGATTTTGATTATATGAACTGTCCTATACCTCAGTAGCACAAAGTTAAAGTATCTAAGATTAGCTCAAAAGCTGCCAATAAGGAGTATGCTAACAAGTTTTTGGAAACTATCATAAGCTAATCAAAATAATTTTTATGGTGTTTTGGGAGCCCTCTGCTGGCCTGTAAAAAGATGGCAAGTTTAAGTCTTTTTTTTTTTTTTTCAATTTTCAGACCCCAAGGCTACAACCATCAGTACACTGATAGAAAAATGTCTCATCTCTTGAAGCCTGAAGAGATGTTAAAATAATGAGCGCAGCTGCATTCTACACCCCCCCCCCCAATGTGTATGGTTCACAACAAAGAGATGACTGTTTCTTCCGTATTTGGCTCTCATAGCCAAAATTTGAAGATGTCTTTTGACCCATGGGTCACAGAAACCATCCTGACTGAAACACCATCTGTCCGGTGAACAGGTAGCTTCTCCCCCGTCTCTCCTCATGTTATCCAGGAATGATAATAAGAGTGTTTTATCACAGCTGTTTCCCCTATGACGCTGACGTTCACCACTCCTCCAGCTAAGCTTCCTCCCTCCTCGAGCTCTGCAGGGGCTGTAGGGAGAAAAAAACCTCTCGGCATCATCTGCAGTCAATCAGAATAATTATCCCAAGAAACGCACCACAGAGCTCGTGAGAGGTGAGGGGAATGGAGCACACAGGCTATTGGCAATCACCGCCCTCCAGTCATTATTAGTCATCTCTTTGGTGCTTGGGAGGACGCCATGTGCAGAATTCAGACAGAAAAGACAGACGGTGGAAAAGGCCTGATGTGATGTGATGTGATGTGAGCCCACAAACTATCAGCCATCTCCAAAGACTCTGGCAGAAACGTTCGGGGACTGGCAGTCATCTGGATGCGGGTATTAGCCTTATGTTCTGCCTCTCACGCTTCCTTTTATCCCCCACTTTTTTTGAGACACAGAACCTGTCATTCCGAAGACGTGTGGGCTTATAAAAATCCTCAAAGCGGCCAGCAGACACCTTTCACTGTAAAAAAAAAAAATCCTCCAAGAGGATGAAGTGCTTGAGGTCCTATGTCTGGATTTGTGAACACTTCCTGGAGGAGTTCTTTGTGGGACATCGTGGGGTTCCTCTTTGATTGCAAAATGGCTTAGAAACTCAAAGGTCCCTCAAAGCCATCTAACTTTTTAAAAGGCATGCAGGCACACAGAAAAAATAAATCACTCATTAAACTCCGGTGCCCGTGAAGCATTGGTTTGTATGAATCTCCTGGCTGCCATCCAAGTCCACGAGGGGCTGGCAGTCATCCCCCAGATGAATATCACTGTGTTTTGAATTTCTGTTTCACCCCCGGGACTTGCACTCTCCTTCAATCCAAAAGATTTTAAAAGATTAGGCTGGTCACTCTTCAGCGATCTTTTCAAAAAATTAGAATTGGCCACTTTTGCTCACTAGTCAGATCTTTAGGGAAAATCTTGTCAGCTTAAGTTTGCCCTGAAACTGGAAAAGATAAATAGGAGAAAACAGTATTTAAGCCTGATTTATACTTCTGCGTCAACCCTACGTGGAACCCATGGCGTAGCCTACACAAGTGGCCTACATTGTTGCCAGCAATTATACTTGTGCTCTGGTTTGAATGTGTTGTGCCACCAAAAGAGAGGAGTAGAGTGATTTACTTTGTATACTTCATGTTTTTTGTTTATTCATTGGTGACAGACAACGAAGCAGATTGTGATGGAGTTGGAGAAAATACGTAAATGTTGGACAACAGCAACTTTTACTATGATTACTGCAATGAGGAAAAGAGAGAAGACGGAGAAAATGTTACGTGCGATAACTACACTGCTGTTATTATTAATCTATGTAAAGGGGTGAGGGTGAGTCAGTTCCTCAGTTAATTTCTCTTCAGTCTGGTCCATCATTTATCCAACTCCCTCTGGAAGAGGCATCACGGTAAATAAGCAGAGTCAAGAAGCAGGAATTAGCTAGAACAAGATGAAGTGGATCAATCACAGTTTTTGTGGTCTGTTTTGCTGTAACGGGTAGTTATATTTCTGGAGAGGTGCACATTAGGCTATGGCCAATGATACAGTGTAAGGTACGGCGTAGGCGCTAGGGGTGCATCGGTTCAGGTGGTCCACTGTTTGGTATGTATTATAATTTTTGGTGACGGGTTTTGTTTTTTTGACATTCTGTTCTTAGGTGTTTTAGGTGAGTTCTACACAACAGTAAGGAATATGGAGATTTTTTAAAATTCCAAAACTATTTTTCTTATTGTATTTATAATAAAAAAAAAATCACTTTCATACACACATTCCTTGTATACTGTATGATACAAAATAACCGAATGTGTATATATACCATACATACAAAGAAAAAAGAAGAGGTCCGAGAATGGAGCCTTGAGGTACAGTACTCCCCAGGGGAGGTCTGCACAAGTGGAGGTTATCAATCCAGACACACAAACTCCTATCAGAAAAGTAAGACCTAAACCAATGAAGAGCTGAGCCTGTGATGCCCACCCACTGCTCCAGGTGGGAGATGAGGATGTCATGGTGCACTGTGTCAAAGGCAGCTGTTAAGTCTGAAAGTACAAGCAGTACACAGTCACTAGAGTCAGTTGCTAAGAAAATATTGTTAAAAAAAAGAGCAGGCCCAGTGTTATAGTAAGCTTTAAACCAAAACTGGAACACCTTCAGAACCACATGGTCGTTGAGGAAAGATTTAAGTAGGATGTACACAATTTTTTCCAGGAAATTTATACAGGTAACTTAGACACAGGCCTGAAATTTGACAACACAAAAGGGTCAAGACCAGGATTTTTCAGCAGGGGTTGCAGAGTAGCAAGTTTAAACTTCTTGGGCACCACACTAGAGGTCAGACACTATATGATGGAAGATGTCAGCAACTGATGCTTTTCAGTGATGGTGTTTGTTCAAACTCAATCAAACTTTATTTGTATTGCACTTTTCAAACACTGGATGCTGTGCAAAATGCTTTACATAGATAAAAACAGTAGACTCACTTCACTGTCCTGCTGCCAGATAGCGGCACATCTGGGTAATGGTGGTGCAGATGCGTGGTCATGTTGGAAGTGTTTTCTTATGAGTAGGTGACACACTTGAGACAGTGCTTGCTTTTGTCAACAGTTTTTTTTCTCCATCACGATTATAGTCGACACTGAAGCCAAAATGTCCCCGGACAACAGAGAGAAATGCCTGTGGCACTTCCATGTACCTCTGCTGTCTGTCTTCTTGCTGCCATGTTGAACTGAAACCTGACACTGGTAGGGAGAATATTGAGAGCATCCTGACATCAGCACATAGCACATAGTTTCATCCCAGGGTGCTTGTGTAGCATCATCTTGGTTTGGCTCTCATCAATAAAATTATCCTTCATCTTAAAGACATTGTTCCACCCAGGAAAAGGCCAGTCAAGAACTGCTTTTTCATCTCAGCACCACTGTGGAGAACACATTCCTTTGTAAAGAGGTATGAGAGATAATGATTCCATTGCGTGCAAGGAATGGATTAGTTCAGATCATAAATAAACTGGAAACTCTCTTACTCCAGACTGTTTTATTGGCGAATAAAACGGTTTGACATCTTCTAAACCCCTGTGACAAAGAACAGGCATCTCATAAATTTTAGATGCATTTCTTAAGGCCCTAGGATTATCCACAGCTCAATACTACCCCTGGTGGACATCTCTGGAGTAGACGCTCACTTTTGACTATACACTGATGAACTGAAATTAACTCTCTTTCTTCAAGTTCATTTCTCAGGACAATTCTAAGGACACTATTTGTTGAAGATCACTGCCTCTGTGGGACTCTGATATTCTGTGGACAATCAATAATGGGTTTGAAAGAATATATTAATTCTTGATTTTAAATATGTGCATGTTAAAATGTTTAAATGAATGTCTATTCTTGCATGTTAATTTAAAAGCACTAGTTACAAAGTTGCATGAACCACTGAAGTAGGTTACATTTTATACAGAAGTACAGTGGGGCAAAAAAGTATTTAGTCAGCCACCAATTGTGCAAGTTCTCCCACTTAAAAGATGAGAGGGGTCTCCAATTTTCATCATAGGTATACCTCAACTATGAGAGACAAAATGAGAAAAAAAAAATCCAGAAAATCACATTGAAGGATTTTTAATGAATTAATTGGTAAATTCCTCAGTAAAATAAGTATTTGGTCACCTACAAACAAGCAAGATTTCTGGCTCTCACAGACCTGTAACTTCTTCTTTAAGAGGCTCCTCTGTCCTCCACTCGTTACCTGTATTAATGGCACCTGTTTGAACTTGTTATCAGTATAAAAGACACCTGTCCACAACCTCAAACAGTCAGACTCCAAACTCCACTATGGCCAAGACCAAAGAGCTGTCAAAGGACACCAGAAACCAAATTGTAGACCTGCACCAGGCTGGGAAGACTGAATCTGCAATAGGTAAGCAGCTTGGTGTGAAGAAATCAACTGTGGGAGCAATTATTAGAAAATGGAAGACATACAAGACCACTGATAATCTCCCTCGATCTGGGGCTCCACGCAAGATCTCACCCTGTGGGGTCAAAATTATCACGAGAACGGTGAGCAAAAATCCCAGAACCACATGGGGGGACCTAGTGAATGACTTTCAGAGAGCTGGGACCAAAGTAACAAAGGCTACATCAGAAACACACTACGCCACCAGGGGCTCAAATCCTGCAGTGCCAGACGTGTCCCCCTGCTTAAACCAGTACATGTCCAGGCCCGTATGAAGTTTGCTAGAGAGCATTTGGATGATCCAGAAGAGGACTGGGAGAATGTCATATGGTCAGATGAAACCAAAATAGAACTTTTTGGTAAAAACTCAACTTGTCGTGTTTGGAGGAGAAAGAACACCATACCTACTGTGAAGCATGGGAGTGGAAACATCATACTTTGGGGCTGTTTTTCTGCAAAGGGACCAGGACGACTGATCCGTGTAAAGGAAAGAATGAATGGGGCCATGTATCGTGACATTTTGAGTGAAAACCTTCCACCAGCAAGGGAATTGAAGATGAAAAATGTTTGGGTCTTTCAGCATGGCAATGATCCCAAACACACCGCCCGGGCAACGAAGGAGTGGCTTCGTAAGAAGCATTTCAAGGTCCTGGAGTGGCCTAGCCAGTCTCCAGATCTCAACCCCATAGAAAATCTTTGGAGGGAGTTGAAAGTCTTTGTTGCCCAGTGACAGCCCCAAAACATCATTGCTCTAGAGGAGATCTGCATGGAGGAATGGGCCAAAATACCAGCAACAGTGTGTGAAAACCTTGTGAAAACTTACAGAAAACGTTTGACCTCTGTCATTTTCAACAAAGGGTATATAACAAAGTATTGAGATGAACTTTTGTTATTGACCAAATACTTATTTTACCGAGGAATTTACCAATTAATTCATTAAAAATCCTTCAATGTGATTTTCTGGATTTTTTTTTTCTTATTTTGTCTCTCATAGTTGAGGTATACCTATGATGAAAATTGGAGACCTCTCTCATCTTTTAAGTGGGAGAACTTGCACAGTTGGTGGCTGACTAAATACTTTTTTACCCCACTGTATATTGATGAATTTTCAGTATTAAGATGTGTGTATCTCTTATCAGATTAGAACAGTTCTAATGTCTGTTCTAATCTTATCAGATTAGAACAAACATCTTATCAGCTACAGACAAAAGACCGTTTGTTCATTGGACTAAAGTTCATAAAACCCGCCCATGAAGGAAGACTATTGGTTTGGGCTTATGTCAATCACCCTAACGGCGCGAAAGTTGTCTGAAGTTATAAAGAGGGGAGATGCCCTCCTTCGGATCAGAGCAGTCCAGAGTATCACAGAGTTCAGTTTTGCCATTGTTATGTGCTGTGTAAATGTCTGTCTGTTTTTTTTTTCCACAATATCTTTATTGAACCTTTTTTTTTTAACAAACATGATACAAACAATCAAACACTAACACTAAAGTACTACAAAAAAAAAATGCACTAAAAACACCAACAACCACCAACAAAATCAAGTCTTCAACAATGCTCCTCTGTTTAGTCTAGACAATCCAATACATAAGTATACATATTATGTTCACCAGTTTGGAATTTACAAGGTCCACACACATCATTCACCTTCTTCTTCAAGAGTTATGTTTAAATTTTTTACATAATCAATAAAAGGTCTCCATATATTCTCAAACACAATTTCCTTTGATTTCAGTATATATGTTATTCTTTCTAATGGAAGGTTTGTTAACATCTGTCTTAACCACTGAGTCACATCTGGTCTATGAGTCTTTTTCCATAATAGTGCAATACATTTTTTGGCATTAAGCAAACTGAGGTCTATGAATGTTCTTTCACTTTTATTAAAATTATGCTTTTCTGGGTACAGACCCAACAAAAACAGTTTAGGATTCAATATGATTTGTTTTGAGATTATTTTTTCAATTGTTACCCTCACCTCTTCCCAAAACATTCTTATTAATCTACATTCCCATAAACAATGAAATAGGGTTCCTTTACTTTCCATGCATTTTGTGCATGTATCTGGTATATTTTTGTTATATCTATTTAACTCCTCCGGTGTAACATACATCCGCATTAACCATTTGAAATGTATCAATTTAAGGCGTGCATTTATTGATTTGGTTTGAGCTTCTGTACAAGCCAATTCCCATTGTTCCTCTGAAATTTCAATTTGCAGATCTTCTTTCCAGTAGTTTAATCTTTTCAGTGAATTTTCACTTGAAGATAGTGTCAATGAGTTATAAAACTCTGAAATAATACCCTTTCTTTTACTATCTTTCATCATCATTTTTTCCAAGGATGAATAAATAGGTCGAGTGAGAGCTTTATTTTGATTTGATCGAATAAAGTTTCTAAGTTGAAGATATTTAAAAAAATGTGTTCTATTGAGATTAAATTTGATCCTCAGCTCTTCAAAAGACATTATGTTGTCTGCGCATGGCAAATATAAATCCTGAATCTTTTGTATCCCTTTTAAATTCCATACTTTAAATACAGCGTCCGCTCTCCCTGGTTTAAAATATTGATTACCCCATATTGGACTAAATTGTGACAATAACTGTGGTTCTTTTAAATAGTTTTTAGCTTCACACCATATTTTGATCATATGCTTTACAAATGGATTTTTAACTTGTTTTTGTAATTTTTTTGCCGAATCTGAGTATATGAATATGGGAAGAGGTAAAGGTAAATTGTATGATTCCATTTCAGTCCAGTGAGGGAGATCATTTGATGAAAAATAATATGTCATAGACCTCAGTTGTGCCGACCAATAATACAACATAAAATTTGGACATTTCAGACCTCCACGATCAAATGGTAAATATAATAAAGACAAACGTAATCTAGCCCTCCTGTTGTTCCATATAAATTCCACTAACTTTTTTTTTATTCTTGAGAATAGATCTAAAGGTGGTGATAAGGGAATGTATTGAAATAAATAAAGTATTTTAGGTAAAATATTACTTTTAAGTATATTGATTCTCCCGATCATCGACATTGGTAGTGACATCCATCTCTGAGTTAACTCATTGATATCTGACATTAAGGCTTCATAGTTGACACTGGCGACTGATTCTAGCTTAGGCATAATTTGGATTCCTAAATATTTAAACTGATTTACAACATTGAATTGATTTACCTCAGGGGCTGGGTAATTTCTCTGGGTCTCATTTAGCATTAATATTGAAGATTTAGTTTTATTTATTTTATATCCTGATATTTCCCCAAAATTCATTATTAAATTCAACAAGGTTGGAATTGATTTTTTTAGATTCGACATAAACAAAATTATATCATCGGCGTACAGGGAGATTTTATGTTCTGTTGGTCCAACTTTAATTCCATATATTTGTGAATGTAAACGTATCGCTATCGCTAAAGGTTCAATTGCCATAGTAAACAGTAAAGGTGAAAGTGGACAGCCTTGTCGACATCCTCTATTGATTTTTATTGGTTTTGAAATATTGTTATTTGTTAGGATTTCTGCTGTAGCATTATTGTATATTATTTGAACCCATTTTATGAAATTATTTCCAAGTCCAAACCTTTGTAGGACTTCAAAAAGAAAGGGCCATTCAACTCTATCAAAGGCCTTTTCGGCGTCCAATGATAGGAGAGCTGTATCCGGTGCTTCTTTATTAAAATAAATAATATTAAATAGTCTTCTTACATTATGGAAGCCTTGTCTACCCTTTATAAAGCCATTCTGATCTCGATTAATAATATTTGGTAAAATTTCTTGTATTCGTCTTGCTAAAATTTTACAGATTATCTTAAGGTCGGCGTTTAATAGGCTTATTGGTCTCATATTTTCACATTTATTAGAGGGCTTACCTGGTTTTGGCAGCAGTATAATTAAGGCATTATTTATGTATGATGGTAAATTATTATTTTGAAATGCTTCTAAAACCATTTCCAAAAAAGGTTTTATTAATTTATTCTTAAATTTTTTATAAAGGTCAACTGGAAGACCATCTGGTCCTGCACTTTTTCCTGATTTCATATTATCAATGGCTAGCCCAACTTCTTCTTGACTAATTTTAGACTCCAATATCTCCCTGTTTTCATTTGGAATACACGGTATAGATAGTTCGTTCAAAAACCCATTTAGTTTTGTTAAATCAGGTTCATTTTTGGTATCATATAATTTTTCATAGTAATCTCTAAAGGCTCTATTAATTTCTAAAGGATCTATAATTACCTGTCCGTTACTTATAATACTAGTAATTGGTGTTTTAATTTCCAATTGTTTAATCTGCCATGCTAATAATTTTCCTGATTTTTCACCTTGTTCATAAAAAGATTGTTTCAATCTTAGAAGACTCAAGGCAGCTCTATTCGCTGATTTTTTGTCGTATTCAGCTCTCAAAATCAGTAATTCATTCTCCAACCTTGGGTCACTTCCTGCATACACTTTTTCCTGAAGACTTTTTATTTTATGTTCCAATTTAGCTCTCTCCTCTCGAGTCTTCTTAGATTTTGATCCTGTATAACTAATAATATGTCCCCTAATAAAAGCTTTGAAAGCCTCCCACTTTACACATGCTGATGTTTGTGTAGTATTGATGTCAAAGAACTCGTCTATCTGTTTTTCTATATACTTGACAAATTCCTCATCCTGAAGCCATTTATGCTGAAATTGCCATCTACCTGATTCCTTTGTCAATTTTTTATCTACATATATTAGACAACAGGGTGCATGATCAGAGATCACGATGTTATCATAAAAGCAGTTTTGAATCTTGGACCTTAATTCTGTGGAAATCAAAAAATAGTCAATACGTGAGAATGTCTTGTAGGTACTGGAATAACAAGAATAGGCTTTAACTTGTGGTTTCATTTCTCTCCATATATCTAACAATCTCAATTCTTTCATAAAATGATTAATAGTCATCCTACATCCAATGTGCGTACAATCCAGTCCTGTTGATCTATCCACACCTGGATTCAATGTACAATTAAAATCCCCTGCTATTATATGTTGCCCTGTAAGTGATGATAAGATGAGAAATAAATTAGCAAAGAACTTCTGATCATCTATATTGGGACCATATAAGTTCACAAGATTTATATTTTCTAATAGCAAAGAACCTTGAATGATTACATATCTTCCAAATTTGTCTCCAATTACATTTTTCACTTGAAAAGGAACTGATTTATGTATGAGAGTCATAACTCCCCTGGCTCGGGATGAAAATGAAGAGGTGAATACACTTCCCTGCCATCTACTCCTAATTCTTTTAACATCCTCCTCTATCAGATGAGTTTCTTGTAAAAACACAATTCTTGAACCCATGTCCTTTATTTTATTCATAACTTGTTTAAGTTTTTTTAAATTTTGTAGACCTCTGCAATTCCATGAAGTTAAATTAAGATTAACTCTTTGGTCCATGATCAATAGAGAGTTTGGGATTACCTTGCAGTGTAAACATGCTCATACAGAGAAGCAAAAACATGAGTGGTTGAACATTCATCCTACAAACTACACACAAACAAATTTCCCCTTCCCACACTTGTGGCAAACCCCCCAAAATCAAAAGAAAAATTCTGTCTCCCGATATAGCCATCGACCGCTCCACACCCACGGGGAACAGCCTAAGCCACTCCTTCTTCATCCTCCCAATCACCCTAACTCTACTGCTTTTAATGACGTAACATTAACTCTCCTCTGTAGTTTTCCAACTTAACTCCAAAATTTTTAACAACTTTGTACATCATAGTTTTGGGTTTTTTTGTTTTTTTTGTTTTGTTTTTTTAATATATAATACAATCTATATTTTGTAAACTTACTATTTACTTCAAGTCAGTCAGATGCCTGTGCAAATGCTTAATTATTCTACCTTATATTTTGTTCATGCTTAGCTCCCACCAGTCTCTTCTTCTTCTTTGATCTTCTTGATGAACTCCTGCGCCTCCTCTGGGGTCTTGAAGATGTGGGTTCTGCCCTCATACGTGGTCAGCAGTCTCGCAGGATAGATTACACCATGACGAATCCCAAGGTTGCGCAGCTCCTTACGTACGGGATCAAACTGCTTCCTCAATTGCTGGATTCCTGTGGCCAAATCTGGGTAGAACCGCACCTGCTGGTCCTGGTGTTTAATCTCTCCTTTAGCACGTGCAGCGTTGAAGATCTTCATCCTGTCTCTGTTGCTAAGAAACTTCATAATTAAGGTCCTCGGCGGTCCCTTATCTCTCCGTGGGCCAATACGATGTGCTTTTTCCAGAACCACTGCTGATTGCAACTCCTCGCTGCCCAGCACCTCCGGAATCCACTTTTCCAGAAAGGAACATACGTCCCGACCTTCTGATTCCTCTGGAAGACCCACCAGCCTCAAATTATTCTGTCTCGACCAAGATTCCAAATCCAAAATATTATCTTCCAGAGATTTATTTTTTTTTTCCAAAGTGCGCACCTTTAATTGAAGACGGGTGACGTCATCTTCAGCACTAGCGAGACGGAGCTCCATCTGCGCCGTTCGTTCTACACAGTCACCCAATTCCTTTCTTATTCCTTCCAACGCTGTCATAATCCCATCAAATCTAGAGGAAAAGTCCGCTCTCATTGATCTCATGGCAGCCATCAGCGCATCTGCGCCATTCCCCGCAGATATCGCACCGTTGCCAGCCTCCTCCGCCATATATGGAGTTTTGTTTGCTGCGTCACAGACCTGAAAGTCCGTTAATTTGGACTGTTTCGGCGGCTCGCTTTTTCCTTTTCCTGGTTTTCCAGCCTTAGGCTTCGCCGACATATCCTCGCCCAAATGCTGGGATAGGTTCTGTCCCAAATGAGAGAGTTATTTGCCGATTTTTTTCTCCAGGAGCAGAGCAGAGCGAGACACGTCCGTCCTACGTGGCAGCCATAACCGGAAGTCTGTGAATGTCTGTCTGTTTTAATGTATTTTTTCCTTAAACGTCTAGGAATTAATTCTTTCTTTCCTGAGCTCAAATCTTGATTTGGAATTAAAAACTCCCATTCCTAGGCGTTTCTCCATTTTTCTTCTTTTAAACTTTCTTTAACTCCTTGCACTCCGGTCAATTTTCCTAAAAACGCCAAAAAATAACGTGCCCAAAGTAAATCGAAAGCTGTTATTCAACCCTTTGCAGCATCTTCATGGGGTTGGTCTCATTTAAAAGAAAACACTTTGAATTTTTTGACAAAATAAAACATGATCTCTCTAAGTGCTCCGGCCACTGAGTTACAGTCATCTAAACATAGTGAACTTGAAGAAAATAAATTTGGCCTGGGTGTTTTTTTTGGATACAAATGCTTGCAAATAACACACAGCTTCAGATCCGGGCTGGAAAATGCAACAGAAATGTAGAACCAAGTGTTATCCAGCTGAGGTCCAAATTTTGTAACAATACCACAAAAAATGAATATATTACACAGCTTTGTTCTCAGGCTGTTCCCAGGCATTTTGGAACTGTGCCAAATTGTGCCAAATGGCACAGTTTGGAAAAACGTCTATAACTTTTGAATGATTCAACATAGAAGCTGCATTTTGGGCTCAAATGAAAGGTCACATTCAGGGCTGTGTCTGTGTGTGGGGGGAGGGGTTGTCCCCCCACCCCCCCGCTACAGAGGACGGAGATCGGCCCTCGCCACATAACGGATTACACTCGGATGTGGCATGTTTCCACAGCAACGCTGTCACTGCGGCTTCCCTCCCCCTCACTACTGTGTGTGTGTGTGTGGGGGGGGGGGTTCCCCCCCCCCTCGCTACAGAGGACAGCCATCGGCCATCGCTACATGACGGAATAGACTCATATGGCTATGTGGCGACCGCTGCGCAGTCACCGCGGCTTCCCCCCGCAGACCGGGGGGCGTTCGGCCCGTGAACGCCCCCCCCCCCGCTGCTCTTCCACAGCGGGGGGGGGGCGTTCACAGTCCAAACATGGCAAATGAACTGTTTATCGCGGCGCACGCACTTCGTACTTCGTGCGCCGTACAGTTGTAATTTACCGATCGGTCAAAAGTCATTTTTGGATTACAATTTTCAGGGATAAATAATAACTTAGCTTATAACACCTTACCTCTTCACAGCCACATTGTCCTGGTGAACTTCTCTTCCTCATTGTCAGACGAACGCGACGCTGGTCCGCTCGTGGATCCCGGTCAAAACATAATTCCATTATTGCGGTTTTGGCGAATGATTTACGACTTTTGTCATCGGCCTCCGTCGGTCTATGATGACGGAAGAGAATCCTAAACGTCTATTCTGCTGGAATGAGTGCAGGTCGCACTTGTGGGTGTTCTCCATGCTGCTGGATCTGTAGCAGGTTCTTCCAGCGTCCTTTTTTTTCATCTGTTGCAACAGTAAGTCTCTCTTCACCCAGCCCGAACTTCTGTGCTTCAATTGGCTCCTGCATTCACAGTAGGCGGGTCCTCCTTCCTAGGTTTTCATTCATTGGTTCTTCAAGGTTTCAGAAACCCAATTCAAGGCTCTTATTAGTCGAATGAGAGGTCAATCAGATGAACTAATCTGTTCGCGGCTGTGTCTGCAGCTTTTATTTTCAGTGCGCGCTTGGAGGCCACACCACCTACATCACCACCATCAGGACCATGCGTCCGAGAGCGCCCTCGTGCGCACTAGGACGCAGAGACTTGCCCGTCCGCGGTACAACGGAGTGCAAGAGGTAAACTCACCGTGTGTTTTTAAAGGACTGACTGACCAATCCTTTGTCTCCATAGTGGAAGCTATTTTCAACTCCACAAAGTCAGCAAAATACCTTTTAACCTCTTGCACTCCGGGATACCGTGGGTGGTCACGTCTCTGCGTCCTAGTGCGTCTCAGTGCGCACTGAAAAAAAAAAAAAGCTGCATTTCTGTTCTTCCAGTACAGACACAGCCGCGAACAGAAAGCCAAAGGAGTGTTTTGATTGGTTTAGCTTTGATTGACCTTTCATTCGACTAATAAGAGCCTTGAATTGGGTTTCTGAAACCTTGAAGAACCAATGACTGAAAACCTAGCAAGAAGGACCTGCCTACCAACGACAGCGAATACAACGAGCCAATTGAAGCAGAGAAGTTCGACGATTGAAACGCGTGCGTCCCGTGCATACAGTCTGTTTTGTGTAAGCCGCTGGGTAACACACCAGTGTGGAGGATACGAATAAGGGTCACCAGTGTGGAGGCAAGGATCAAATAAGTGCAGGCGGACACGGCGAACTAAAGGTTAAAAGGGTGCTTTATTCTTCCTCCATCACGAGGCTCACTCAGCGCTGTGGCAGTGCACTGGTGTGAGCCCTTCGTCTCTAGAGTGTCAGAATGTGAGTGAAAGTGAGAGCTGTGTGTAACGGTAGCGTTCGCCAGTCTTTTTTTATTACTACTGTTCTTATTTGTTTTGAAAAATCGTTCGCAAAAACCGCCATCATGGAAGCTGAGATGGTTTGATCGGGTCGCGTGACCAGAACCACGAGTCGTAACAAGCGGACCAGCGTCATGTTTGTCTGACAATGAGGAACAGATGTTCGCCAACGACACTGCTGTTGTGGACAGGTAAGTGTTATAAGCTAAATTATTCTTTATCACTGAAAATAGTAATAAAAATGACTTTTGACCAATCGGTAATTAACGGTGCGTCATGGCCACTTGATGGACCGTTTTTTGTGTGCCAAGCTCCTCTGTAGCGGGGGGGGGGGGAGTTATTATCCTCTACATTGCAGATATTTTAGTATAATTTTTAGTGCACTGTAGGTTATTTTTTCTTGTAAAAAAAAGGCCACACATTTTTTACGTGGTATGCTTCTTTGTGTGTGGGGGGCTTGTTTGTTCATTCATTTATTCATGAATGAATAAACAACCCCCCCCACACACACACACACAGTCCTGAGTGTCACCTTTCATTAGAGCCCAAGATCAAGCTTCTATGTTTCAGTATTCAAAAGTTAGACGTTTTTCCAAACTGTGCCATTTGGCACAGTTCAAAAATGCCTGGGAACAACCTGAGAAAAGAGCTGTGTAATATATTCATTTTTTGTGGTATTGTTACAAAATTTTGACCTCAGCTGGATAGCATTTGGTTCTACATTTCTGTTGCATTTTCCAGCCAGTATCTGACAGCTGTGTGTTATTTGCAAGCATTTGTATACTGTATGTATACTCCGGTTCCGGTTCCGCCGGACCGGCGGCGCCACACGAGTCGGCTGCCTGTTGCAACAGCCTTTTCTTTTTATCTTCCTTCTTCTTTCTACACCCTTCACTCTGTATATATATCACGGACGCACGGATCGCCCCGGGGGTCTCCCGGGTCGGCGGACGGAGCCACGGTTTGCAGCGGGAGACGTTACAGCGGGGAGGAGCTAGTGCTAGCTAGCACTTGGCCGCCGCCCGGTGCTAATTGGAAACTCGACATACCGGGAGCTGTAGCGAAAACGATGCGGGTGCCGGGCTGGAGTTTAGGCGGCGTGAAAGAAATATAAGACAGAATAATAAAGAGCGATGGCAAGAACCAAGCAGACCGCCCGTAAAATCTACTGGAGGAAGAAGCCCCCCAGGAGACAGCTAGCCACCAGGGCTGCTCGGAGAGGCGCTCTGGCCACCGGCAGAGTGAAGAGGCCTTGCCGTCACAGGCCCGTGGCTCTGAGAGAGATCCGTCGCTGCCAGAAATCCACGGAGCTGCTCATCCGTAAGCTGCCCGTCCAGCGCCTGGTGAAGGAGATCGCTCAGGACTTCAAGACCGTCCTGCGTTTCCTGAGCTTCGCCGTCATGGCTCTGCAGGAGACCAGCGAGGCCCACCTGGTGGGTCTCTTCTTCGCTAAGGGGGTCACCATCATGCCCAAACACTTCCAGCTGGCCTGCTGCATCTGCGGAGAGCTTAGACTTTCTGCTGCACATTCACCAACCAACCATAATGCTCTGCACTGTGTGTCTATATATATACATTTATAGTAATATGGACATATGTTTACTAGATGTTGTTTTTTTTGTTTTTTTTTTTCTTGCCTTCTGATTGTTGCTCTGAGTGTTGCTGTCCCTATGCTGTTGCAATCCTGGAATTTCCCCATTGTGGGACTAATAAAGGCTTATCTTATCTTATCTTATCTTATTTGTATCTAAAAAAAACACCCAGGCGAACTTTATTTTCTTCAAGTTCAGTATGTTTAGATGACTGTTATTCAGTGGCAGGAGCACTTAGAGAGATCATGTTTTATTTTGTCAAAAAATTCAAAGTGTTTTCTTTTAAATGAGACCAACCCCATGAAAATGCTGCAAAGGGTTGAAGAACAGCTTTTGATTTACTTTGGGTATGTTATTTTTAGGTGTTTTTAGGGAAATTGACCGGAGTGCAAGGGGTTAATTTTGCTATTGGGATCAGATTTTGTAGTTATTCTCAAATTCCCTTGGGAGAAGCTGCTGACCCATGAAAGCCTTGACGCAGCTCGCCATTACGCTGCCCTAAGGAAGCCACCATCACCGTCTTTGTTTCGACCTAAGCTCCAACTGTGATTGAAGCAGTCAAAATCCAGCCTTGCTTGACTGTAAAGGTTGAACTGTGGACTTTGCAATATCTGCGGGCAGATACTTCCCCTATAATCCACAAAATCTTCAGCTGAGGAAGCCGCCGAAAGGGACCACCACGCAAGGAGTCACGTGAGCTGTATTCTCTGTTCCATCTGCTGAAAGTAAATAAATGTCTGAGATTTGAGAATAATTCAGCATTTCATCAGATACAAATTAAACGAGAATATAATTTTTCTTATTAAAATTCCATTTTAACTTTCTTAAGAGTAGTCCAGAATTTTTCATATAATTAGTTAATTTTCTCCATAAATTTGCGTCCAATATTATTCATAATTTTCATTTCAACTCTTCCAAATTCATGCGAAAGTCCATGGTTTTATAGATGTGCTCACATTGTTACTCTATCCTCAGTTACCAATTTAATGTGATGGTTAATGTTGATCATTTCACCTGCTTACAAGTCATTTCAATGTCATTTAATCATTATTTCATTTAAATAAATCTGTAAAATGAGAGAAGTTGTTCTGAGTCTGGTTTCGAAGCCCGAGTATCAAATTCATTAATATTTTGAGACTGATTACTTCATTAAATAGGTATAAAGTGGAATCAATAAATTTCTCACATTTATTGAGCTGGTGCCCCAAACGAGTGTTTACTATCAACTTTTTCTGTGTGTGTGGACCCGGAGTAAACCTCAGTTCCCGATACACTAGTACAAATTAAATAATCTTTATACCTGATCATAATTATAAATTAAATATCACTACACTTGTGTGTGACTGAGTGCCACTCAGCAGACTCAGGTACACATACTAAATGGAGCAACTTCAGAGAAATTATAACACATATAAACTACAAGTTATGACAACACTGAAATGCTGCACTGATGGTTCTGTAGTGAACAGTTCAGTTTTATACTGAGCAGGTGCACCAAAGGATCGTGGCTGTGCAGAAACTACGGCGGCGTTTTGATGTAGAAGTGTAAATCAGACTTTACACTTTGGCACTGTATCAGTAAAAGAAGCAGTAACCCTGCTTATTGTTATGCAATCACTTTGGGCTACGTCACTAATGCTACAGCCAGATGTATCACTGTGTGTTGAACTGTTTAATACACGTAGTATACCTAATGCATTTATAGCTACTTTTGCTTGACAGTTTATTGGAGTTTCTTTACTCGAATGCATTTATCCTTTGGTTTATGCCAAAAATGGTACTGTGTCCCAGTAATTAGATTTTAGACTTGTTCCCCGAGTCCTTGTCTTTGTCTAGGTCTTCTCTAGTAAACCTCAGTATTGCCCTGATGTTCTCATCTCTGCTTCAGCTTTATGTTTTGGGCAGATGGTTTCACATTTTCCCCAAACACCCTTTGATATAATGAATCCATACTACTAGCAGGCTCTATGATGGTATGATATGCCAGGTCAAGCTGCAACAAAACAGCCCCAAAACATGATATTTCCACTACATGCTTTATAGCAGGGGTCACCAACTAAAACTGCAAGAGGTCCAATAAGTTGGTCCTCCTCCCAAGCCGAAGTCCGAGCTCGGTGTGGGAATCTTAAGGCACCACATGATTCAATTATGATTCAGAACTCCGAATTGACTCTAAAATCATTCTCAATGCATCTTGGTGCATTTTTTTTTTCTATTCGGGATTTTTCCCTCCCACTGTGTGACAACTTGGTCTTTTTAAAGCAAAGTATTTGCAATGATGTATGAATTTACTTCCATCCTTTATTAAAACAAATGGAAGAGAAATCTGGCACATGGACAGATTTATCTCAAAATGTGCTTTTAAAAACTGCCATCATTTCATGGACATTTTTCAGAAGACCACAGCTGTCTACAGACAGGCCAGTATCATTTAATTTGCTTTCACACATTATTTTATTAAGCTCATGTTTTAGCTGTTTTTAGCTGTATTGATTTTTAAACAAAAAAGTTTTAAATGAATCCTTTGTTCAATTTCAAACAAAATATGTAATTTAACATTTTATAATATAGGACAACAGTAAATGTGTTTGTTAACTCCAAGTAAATAGGGCTAAAATTCTAAAACCTACAACTAAAATCCTAAAAATGTTTTCCAGGTAACACACACTAAATTGTATTACATTTTTTTAAAAAAAGATTAATATCTAAAAAACAAAATTTCACAAAAAATCCACCGCTATACAATATTTTCAGTGCAGAAAAAAACTGTTTCAAACTAAGACAATAAAAACGGACGCACAAAATATAATTCCGTACTACAAAATTCCTCCCACATTTCTTTTTTTATCTCAACAGTAAACTTTGTTACAGCATGTATGGAGCTGTAACTCCATGATTGCAGGCAAAGGAGAGGTGGAACTTTTCATGTTCAGTAACACATGGAGCTTTTACTGAGTTTTTACGTGATATTGAAGGCTACAAAAAGGGCCTCCATAACCAGCGACCTCAGCTCTGCATCCCAGCACGGACTACTCTGGGCAGAATAGAGGAAAGAGTACCCATTCATTCAATTTCACAATAGTGCTTCATTTCATGGATACAGACGTTAAACGAAGCATGTCTGTCCGGGGTGGATGTCCTGGCTGTTGGCCATGTGTTGGGGGAGTGGGGGGGGGCAGTGAACCGTGATTTTGCGACCTGCTACATATATTATGGAGCAGTTGGAGCCGCAGAGTGACAGTGCCCTTCGTGGGACAGCAAAGGGGGAGTCTGCAGCAGGACAGCGCCCAAGGGCTTGTGTCATAATCTGTCCAGGCAGTTGCCAATACAGCAGCTCAGTTCCGCTTTTTTCCCATCAAAACAAAACGGTCTCCCTTTTTCCCAAATTGTATCAAAAGGCTCTGGGGTCCGG
Organism: Pholidichthys leucotaenia; assembly: GCA_020510985.1. Taxonomy (NCBI): domain Eukaryota; kingdom Metazoa; phylum Chordata; class Actinopteri; order Cichliformes; family Pholidichthyidae; genus Pholidichthys; species Pholidichthys leucotaenia. Next base: position 310,729,284 of record CM035840.1, on the reverse strand, counting down.
ACAGAGGACTCTCGGGGTCAGGATCCAGACTGGAGTCCACTAGTTGGTGACCCCTACTTTACAATTTATATGAGTTTCTTTTGGTCAAATACTTTTTCTTTGGTCTATGCCAAACATGGTACTGCATCCAAGTGATTTTTTTCTGAAGAATGTTGTTCCACAAGTGCTGCTCTTTATCTAGGTCTTCTCTACTCTCACAAATATCAGTACTGTCCTGATGTTCTTTTTCTCGCAGAAAACTTTTCCTCCTTGCACACCTTCCATCAAAATCAAACTTGTGAAGTCTCATTTTGATGATAGATTCATGTTCTTTGACATCAACTGTAGGCAGTCCTGTAGAGCGTCCTGTAGGCAAACTGTGCATGTGTGTTACTTCTTCAAAGTGAAATTGGAAGTTTAGTGTATCTCTTCTCTAGTTAGGTACTGATATGATCAAAAACAATGACGTCAGTGGTAAATGCTAAGAATCTGAGTTTTGAAACTTCTGGCTGTCAACTTCTACAGGGACTGGTAATCATGCCAAGATTCTTATCGTTGTTATTTAGACATGTTTCAGTCAAGTCTGGAGCTAACCACAAGATTTTGTAAAGGAGAACTGTGGTAAGCATATAAAGGTCATTTTATTAAAAGTGGAGTGAGACCAATATTGAATCTACTGATAAATAGATGTTATTTTCAAAGTGAATTTTTAATTTCTTATCTAATTTGAAAAAATCTTCCACCAAACACTTTGTCATAATATCAAAATATAAAGATCTTATGCTTTTTAAAAACAGTAATCTAGAAGATGGGTCATCTCAGTATACTCTGAACAAATTACAACAATTTTCATTGTAAATTTTCAAGTCAGTGATGTCTGCAGAAGTGACAGAGCATAAAATAAGCCTTAAAGCCTCCTTTCTTTAGGGAAAGTCAGCAGGACACAGGCATCTTCGGCACATTTATTCAACAAACTTGTAATTCCTGACAGCATGGCAGCTCCTTCAGGGATTGGCAGCTATACACAGAGTTATATTGGCACGCTGATAAAGGTCTGATATTTCACCCCCAAGGTTTTCACACGTCTCCCATCCAAAGACTAAAACATTTCTAAACACGTTTATAGTGACAGCCATGGATGTGAATGGGGAGGGGCATTATAATCATAACTCTTTCTATATCATGTTATATAGCTCAATAAGATATATTTGAAGCATCAATGCTAACCATAAATCCAAAAACAAAATCTTTCCTGTTAATTTGCAAATTTTTTCTTTAAATTTGAAACTTTTTTCTTGTAAATTTTCAACTTTTTCCTCATAAATTTATGACGTTTTTGCAAATTTGCAAGTTTTTTGTAAATCGGTGACTTTTTTTGCAAATTTGCAGGTTTTTTCTAAGAAATTTGTGACTTTTTTCTTAAATTTGCAACTTTTTTCTTGCAAATTCACTACTTTTGCATCATAACTTTTTAACTTTTTCACATAAATTTGCAACTTTCTTCTCATAAATTTGTAACTTTTTTTTGTAATTTTACTTTTTTAAAATTCACTACATTTTGCATCATAAAATTTCATCGTTTTTCCTCATAAATTTGCACAATTTTTCCTTGTAAATTTGAAAGGGAGTTTTTTTTTGAAGAAGAAGCTAACTTTGTTGTCATTCAATCCATATATCCAGTCATGTATAGGAGAACGAAAATACATTTCTCCTATCTACAATGTTAATCACATCTAGAATCAGAGGGGCCGCTGCCATGTAAAGAGCCGCCACAAACAACTTTTCCTTCCCCATTCTATTATGCTGAGCACCAAGCCAGAAGGTGGGAAGTACCATTTTTATAGGGTCTTTGGTATGACCCGGCCAAGGCTTGAGCCCACAACCTCCCGGCTGTGGGGCGCATGCTCTACCACTAGGCCACCACTCTGTGGCCATGCTGGTTTGTTGTTTTTTTTTCTTAAATTTTCATCTTTTTTCCTGTAAATTTTCTACTTTTTTTCTTGTAAATTCACCACTTTTGCATCATAAGTTTTCAGTATTTTCACATAATTTGCAACTTTATTTTCTCATAAATTTGTGATTTTTTTTTCTTGTAAATTTTTAACTTTTTTCTTGTAAAGTCTCTACTTTTTGCATGATAAATTTTTAACTTTTTTCTCATAAATTTGCAACACTTTTCCTTGTCATTTTTTTTAAACTTTGAAACTTTTTTGTAAGTTTTCTTGTAAATTTTTTTCTTGTAAATTTGAACCCTTTTTCTTAAATTTGCAACTTTTTTCTTGTAAATACATGACTTCATGCATCAGGTTATGTCAGTGATGATGTGATCAGATACATCAGAAGATGTATTTAAGAACTGCATCATAAATTTTCAACTTTTTTCACATGAATATGCAATTTTTTCTCATAAATTTGTGACTTTTTTCTTATGCATTTGGATTTTTTCATTAAATTTGTAATTTTTTTTGTAAATGTTTTACTTTTTTCTCATATTCTGACGTATATTTGTAACCTGTCTCTCCAAACAGGTATATATCCCAGTGCAATGAAAATAGCTAAAGTAATTTCGATATACAAGACGGGTGACAGAGGGGAATTTTCAAACTATAGACCAATTTCACTATTGCCGCAATTTTTCCAGATACTTGAAAAAATATTCTGTGAGAGAACTGACAACTTCATAATAAAGAATAATTTATTGTGTGAGCAGCAATATGGGTTCAGACACAAGAGGACAACTGCATTTGCTCTAATGGAATTTATTGAAAAAAATATCAACTGCCATTGAAAATAAAGAGTATTCAGTTGGGGTATTCCTGGATCTTAAAAAAGCATTTGATACAGTGGATCATAAATTATTACTAAAGAAACTACAAAATTATGGTATTGGGGGGGTAGCACTGTCCTGGTTATGTAGTTACTTAAAGAACAGATATCAGTATGTATGTGTTGGTAGCAAAAACTCACAGTTACTGAAGGTTATTTGTGGAGTCCCACAGGGTTCAGTTTTGGGGCCATTGTTATTCAATATGTATATAAATGACATATGTAAAGTTTCAGAAAAAATGGATTTAATATTGTTTGCAGATGACACTAATGTATTATGCAGTGGAAGCAATTTGGAACAACTTTTGGATACACTCGGAAAGGAATTGGGAAAGCTTAAACTGTGGTTTGATTCAAACAAATTAACGCTCAATTTAAGTAAGACAAAATTTATAATTTTTAACAATCATCACAACAACTCAGTATCTAAACTCAGTGTAAATGGTGTAGAGATTGAAAGGGTATCCAAAATTAAATTTCTTGGAGTAATAATTGATAATAAACTGTGTTGGAAGTCACATATTAATTATATTATATATACACAGAGTGAAATATTTGCTGAATCAACCCACACTATATACTTTGTATCATTCATTAATACTCCCATACATGACATATTGTACTGAAGTATGGGGAAATACATATAAAACAAACATATATCCAATCTTTATGCTTCAGAAGAGAGCTATTAGAATAATAAACAAAGCTGCTTACAGGGAATCAACAAACCCACTTTTTCTTAAATTAAAAGCTCTCAAGTTGAAGGATCTAGTTGACTTTAAAACTGCAGTAATAATGTTTAAAGTGAAGAGTCTATCACTGACCGCAAATATCCAAAGGTTGTTCCAAATAAGGGAGAAACAATACCATTTCAGAGGAACATGTATATTTCAAAAACCTTCAGTGAGAACTACCACCAAGCAACACTGTGTTTCAGTGCAAGGAGTCAGATTATGGAACGCTTTTGGACCTGAATTAAAATCATGTACAACGCTTGGACAATTTAAACAAAAACTAAAGGAAGAAATACTCCAAACATATATACAAGATGACATGTAAAATCACATAAGAATTATCACATTCAGTCTTTGTTGTGCTGTTGCTTAGTTATTTTTTTTTGTCATGTTTTGTCTTAGCTTTGTTCTGAATTGTAATCGCTCCTGTTTTGTTTTTCTTTTGAATTCTTGGATGGAATATGGGTGGGCAATATAAGCTGCGGCTTCAGCCATCACCCATCTCGGATAACTTATGTTGAACTGTATAATCAGAGGAGTTATTGTTTAATTTGACCTTGTTAGATTTTTTTCCCTTTGTTATATTATTCTGTTCCTTTCTTTTAATCTTTCCAAAATAAAAAATAGATAAAATAAAATAAAACTTTTTTCTCATAAACTGTCTACCTTTGCATCATAAATGCTCATCTTTTTTCTCATACATTGTCAACTTTTTCACATAAATTTGCAACTTCTTTTCCATAATTTTGCAACTTTCTTCTTGTAAATTCACTACTTTTTTCACTGTAAATGGGCAGCATCTTTCTTCCAAATTTATGACTGTCTACAATAATACTTACAGTGCCCCCCTCAATATTGACTCTTGAGAAAATATCCTGTTTATTGTCCCCCCAACAGTGAAATGATATATTTGCCCATGATGGTGGCTAAGCTGCAGCATGAAGATTTGGACTTTTAGACGTACATTAGATGAAATAAAGGGATACCTTCTCAACGAGCTCTTCATACAACAAGTTTGACTTCTCCACCTGAGATTCCATATCAACCACTGCATCCACATCCCACGATGGCACACTGCTTCAAAACAAATACAAGTAAAACATGACGTACAGTATGTAGATAGTGAGTAGAGGTCGACTTTGTGATCAAATCTGGTCATATCTGCCATACCAGTCACTGCACTCTGTTTTCTCCAGGGAAGGACTACCATCACATGAATTCTTCTGAAGTTTTTCAGAATTCTTTTCTAACACGCTGACCTGTCGCAGCAGAGCTTTCCTCTCCTCCATCAGGCAGTCTTTGAACCTAAAAAAGACAGAAAAAGACAGAAGAATAACTCAGCAAAAATCTCACGAGTGATGAAAAAGGGGTTGATGAAGCTATAAAGGAAGCGGCAGCAGGAGGTCTGGCTTGTGGGGTTGATTTCCAGCCTTTCCTCTCCACATGTACCGATGTCCTTGAGCAAAACGCTGGACCATAGTTTTCTTTGGATGACAGTCTGCCTATGGGTGTAATGTAATGTGGATGATTATATCCAAGTTTAATGGCAAAGTATAAATCAATGCTGTTATTGTTCAGTTATTCCAAAAGTGTGGCTCTCTAATGGGACATAAAGGTACTACAGGTATATTTATACACAGTAAATTTTGCAGTGTTAATTTAACACTACAAGAGTTAATTTAACACTATCTCCGGGTCTATTTGGTCCCATTCAGAAATGGTGTTAAATTGACTCTTGCCTAGTGGTCGTCCTACTCAAGTTGCTGTTGTAAAGAGTCAGTGTAACATGACACTGCCTATTTAACACTGGGGAGTTTACTTTGTACACATATATGAAGAGTTCCTTTGCAAAAACAGGTAAGTCCAGTTGTGTTCAAAATGAGAAAAAAAACACTTTTTCATTTGTTGGTTTATATGTGCTAGTATTTCTAATTCAGCTTCTAAGACATGGTCACTTGAAATATGAGACATAATAAACATCTCAAGGCATAATAAATCCAAAACTTGAACTTCAACTCATTGTTATTTTTTGGCAATTTATGACCGCAAAAACAGATAAGTCCACAACACATACTTTTTGCAAAAACAGACATGTCCTGAAAACTATGCTAGTTTGTCTGGTGCACGCATCACTGGTTCATCTGCTTCATCAAAATTATCCATATTTGACATAAAATGCAACAAAATTGTTAAAAAAAAAAAAAAAAAATTACGCAAAGCGAGCAGATCCGAGTAGAGGCCTCTGCAGAACGTTGCTGCAGCAGATAGACACATGATTGGCTGGTCTCAGCACCTAGACATGTGATTGGCTGATCCTCGCTGCACCATTGAGTCACGTCACCTAACTACCAAGCGCTGATTTGCCGTGTGTGGAGTTATCTGATTTTGTAAAAACAGAGTCCCGGCGTTTATCGGCCCATCCTTTAATGCAGAGGCACATAATCTAAGGCTCATGATGGCTTGTTTAAGATGGGTTTTGTGCTGGTCAAAGGGCGTGTACATGAGCAAAAACGCATGCGATAGTAACACTGCTTGACATTAAGCTAGGTATTAATTATAGTTGAAGCACAGTCAGTTGTTTTACAAGGAAAAGGAGGATATGATTGGACAATCAGGCTGAACAATTGAGCTGAATTTAAATTAATTTAGATTTAACGTAGCATGCACGGATGCCCACCTCACTGCGACCCATGCATGTTTTTCTTATTGCCTCCACCAAGGAGGTTATGTAATCAAGGTGGTTTGTCTGTTTGTCTGTCCATCTGTCCATTTGTCTGTTAGCAGGATTACGCGAAAACTGTTTGATGGATTTTAATGAAATTTTCACCAGAGGTAGCCCTTGGCTGAAGGATGAACCCATTAATTTTTTGGTGATAATCTAAGAGTGCATATCTCCACCAAGGACCTTGTTTGTATTTGTGCAGCAGGATTACACAAAAACTACTGGATGAATTTGGATGAAATTTTTAACAGAGGTGGTCCTTGGGCTAGAGAGGAACCAGTTACGTTTTGGTGACGATCCCAGAATGCATACCTCCACCAAGTCTCTTATTTTACATACAGTGTTAGCACACAGTGTTAGCAAGAATACTCCAAAACAAACCCATTACATTTTGGAGGTGATCCATGAGGGACAGAAGGAGCCTTCATGGAGGTATGCACTGAGAGCTTTTCTAGTTTTGTTTCTGTTTCTCCTCTGTGCATTTAAAAACTCTGTCTACTGTTTCTTCAGATGTTTTGGGATAGGCTGTATTATGTGGATAGTTTGTATTTAACTGTCCTCAGATTAATACATCTTACAGAAAAACATTGGCTGATTGCATGTGTTATTCATTAACCGGGACAGGACACAAGCATGTAAACAGACAAGATCCAAGGAGGTGACTGAGACTGAAACAATATAGATTATGTATGTGGAACGACTACTTTGTCACAGAGAGGTTTGTAGTTTAAAATCTTCAGACTGAAAGCTCCACATCTGTTCATCTCGAAGAGGAGCAGAGAGGATCAAACACCAGCCGGGGCAGCCACCAAACCACAGTTTGAGTCCAGACCAGATCACAGAGGCCACAGCAGCCGAGGCAGCTCCTGCCTTAACACCTCTCCTGAACGTACAGTCTGTGGTGAAAAGTAAAACACACACTCTCCCTTCATTCATTCATGCCCCGAAAAAAATACATTAATGCCTAATCTATAGGCTATACTTCTCCTGTAAGTCCGTGATTAAAATGAAAATGTGGATGGAATAAAAAAACTATTGTGTATCATCATATTATAATTACAATGACAGATGATTAGATTATAATTGTTACAAATCTGTCCATTAAAATAACTGAAAATCTTCTCGTGTTGTTTCCTCATGTGCTTCAGTCAGTTGGAGCTGCGCGATTTCAGAACATGCCACTGAAATAGCATTAACAATGCACTTCTGACAACAGACCTCCTGATCAAAAGTGCATTGTCATAAAATGCACTAAAATACCTAAGTGCTCAGATTGCACCAGTGTCACACCTCTCTTAAATGAGTCTCTTTCTTGGCTGCAAAGTGGGTACGCAGTGCACAGTTAATTAGATGGTGTGACGCAAAGCACGAACAACAGACTATACGCTGGCATAAACTGACAAATCCTCCAGCACAAAACAGGAAGTGTGCAGCCAATGTGCACTGTTGATCACTGTAATAGGGCCCTAAGGGTTTGGGACCATATATTGTACATCCCATGTATATATATGTAAATATTAGTTCATTTTCTGAGTTAATACAAGGGTGCTGAAATCAAAATAACCATTTTTAATTGACTCCGACACCCTCAACCATCTGTAATAACACAAACATGAAATGTCGACATCTTCTCACAAGCCACAACTCTCCCCTCCTCTTTATCTCTCATCTTCTTCCGTTTGTGTAAAGGGGCAGGGCTGGGACCATTAGCGGTGACATAAATTAAACCTGCAAATGTAGGTTTAGTTTCTAAAAAACATGTAGGTTTAGGGCGCTCGCGCACGCAGCGACCGGCAGCCGATGGCTTGTCACCAGACTGCAAACCAAATCTACCAACGGGTACAAATAAGTAACAAAAAAAAAAAAAAATGACTTTATTGTTACACTTAAGGATAAAATTTCTTTGCAATCAAACTAATCATGTGGACAAATAAACAAGTCCTGGTTTTGAATGGTCTTGATTTAAAATCCAGAGTCCATTTTGTCCAACACCAAGACAAGACTGAGTAAAAATTACTCCAAGTTGAAGAAAAGACCTTGAAAATGTGATCTCAAGACCAAAATTGATCTTGAGTATTACAACCCGAACATTCAGACTCTGACATTTCATCTTTCATGTACCTAGTTATTTATAAAACTCGAAGTTTTTAGATCTTAATAATATGAGATAATTCATATTAATTTGAATATATTTACATTTCAGTGATAATAGCAATAATAATATGGCTGCATGTCCATCGACAGTGTTTTTTCCACTCTAAGTACTCTGGACTTTTTTTCCAGAGAGCCTGAGCACTATGACTGGTTTGCACCATTGATGAAAGATGCAGCATTCCAAAAGTTGAACTTTCTTCAACTTTTGGTGCTCTGGGCGCGGCAACAAAAACTGCTGACTGGCCAGAGTGCTTTTGTACTGAGGGTGTTAAGCACTTTAAACGCTTGACTACATACAGAATTACCAGAAAATAGATACTTCCAGTGGAAAAAGAAATGCTTTCTGTGAATATGCAGCCTAAACACAGCCATGGGATTTACAAATTACATATATATCTGTAGTATTCCAGGATTGAGCACACACACACTTCATCAATTAACTCGTTATTGCCATTAATCATTATCTGATTCTCTCCAGCTGCAGCTTCACCAACCATCGTTCATCACCATTATACATTAAATAATGTAAAACTAACAAAAAATGTGAAATGAAAACATTTTTTTTATTTGGAAAGTGCACATTAGTCCATCCATCCATCCATTTTCTACCACTTTTCCAAAAGTCCGGGTCGCAGAGGCAGCAGCTCAAGCAGAGAAGCCCAGACTTCCCCCTCCCCAGCCACCTGCTCCAGCTTTTCAGAGAGGACACCAAGACTGTTATGGCAGCACTTATTGTGAAGTACAGTGGGATGACGCCGACTTCCTTTCACATCACCGCACTGCCCTACGTATCTAGCGGGGTGGGCTGCCATGGGCACACTCTCTTGCCCTGGATGACTCCGCCACAGTGTGTCGTGTGCTGTGTGTTCTCACAATATAATAAAGCAGTGTTCAGTGCTACATCTCTGTCAGCCTCCTTTATCAGCCAGGTTTGTGGACATAACAAAGACGTTCCTGGGCCAGCTGGGATATGTAGTCTCTCCAGTATGTCCTGGGTCTGTCCTGGGTCTCTTTCCAGTGCGACATGCCTGAAACACCTCAAGTGGGAGGTGTCCAGGAGGCATCCTGATTAGATGCCCAAACCACAATCTGGCTCCTTTCGATATGGGAGAGCAATGGTTTTAGTCTGAGCCTCTATCGGATGACTGAGCTCCTCACCCTATCTCTGAGGGTGAGTCCAGCAATCCTACAGTGAAAGCTCATTTCAGCCACTTGTATCCACAATCTCATTCTTTCAGTCATTACTCAAAGCTCATGACCATAGGTGAGGGTAGGAATGTAGATTGACCGGTAAATCAACAGCTTTGCTTTAGAGCTCAGCTCCCTCTTCACCACAACAGATCGATACAACGTCCGCATCACTGCAGAGGCTGCTCTGATTCATCTGTCAATCTCCTACTCCATTCTCCCCTCACTCGTAAATGACACCCCGAGATATTTAAACTCCTCCACTTGGGACAGGAGCTCATCCCTAACTCGGAGAGGACAATCCACCTTTTTTCGGCTGAAGAATATGGACTCAGACTTGGAGGTGCTGATTCTCATCTGAGCCACTTCACTCTCAGTAGAAAACCGTCCCAGCAAGGCCTATAGGTCATTGGTCGATGAAGCCAACAGGACAACATCATCGGCAAACAGCAGAGATGAGATCCTGTGGTCGCCAAACATGACACCCTCCGATCCTTGGCTGTGCTTAGAAATCCTGTCCATAAAAATTATGAACAGAATCGGTGACAAAGGGAAGCCCTGCTGGAGTCCAACTCTCACTGGAAACAAGTTTGACTGGGTGTTGGCAATATTACTCAAACTCTTGCAAAGGTCATAGAGACTGAATAGCTCGTAACAACAAGCCCGATACCCCATACTCCTGAAGCACCCCCCACAAGACACCACGAAGGACGAGGTCAAATGCTTTCTCCAAGTCCACAAAACACATGTAGACTGGTTGGGCAAACTCCCACGAACCCTCCCCCCATGGATTGCCACCTTATGGTGGAGGGTTTGCGTGCCCTAGTGGTTCCAGGAGCTATGTTGGCCGGGGCAATTTACCTCTGGTAGGGTCTCCCAAGACAAACTGGTCCAGGGTGAAGAGCAAGACTAAGAGTGATCCAATAGACTGCCATGATGAATAAAAAATCAAGGATTCAGTGTACCCTGCTCAGTATGGGGTGACTGGGGCCCCGCCCTGGAGCCAGGCCTGGAGAAGGGGCTCGATAGCTAGCGCCTGGTGGCCGGGTTCCTGCCCAAGAAACAAGCCTTCTGACGAAGGCTGCAGTGCAGTTGAAACATGTAAAGAAGGTAAAGACATCTTTCTATTTTATTTTTTGTCTTTTATATGAACAAAAGATAAATAAACCTGGCTGGGCTCAGCCTGAAGGAGTTACATGGGTCCGCCCTCCAGCGGGTTCACCACCTGCAGGATGGACCATGGGGGTCCAGTGCTATGTGGCTGAGGTGGCTGACAAAGGCAGAGACCTTCACAGTCTGATCCCTGGCTTTCGAAAATGCACATTTGTATCTTTTCAAAATAAGAATATAAACAAAGTTCAAAAATAGAATTCTGAAGAGCAATAAAAAAAACAATCAAAACCAGAACAATAAAAACAAATAACTTTAGATTACAAAAGAACTTCAAAATACCAAGAGCAATGTAGAAAGTTGACACAATATAAATATCCAGGGCAAATATTATATAAATATTGTATTATAAGTATTACAAAATATTCACTTCAAACACCTAATACAAAGTACAGAATCCTAACATTTCTCAAAGTTCTTGTTTTCTTTTCTCCTCTTCCTCTTCTTTCTTCTTTTTGTCACTGCTAGATGGATAACTTTGCTTCATTTTGAGACATCCGCTCTCACTTGTTTGTTTACATAAGACACACACTGGTACTTGTGAGAGTGGGAAGAGGGAGTGGGGCCCCTTTAGGGAGTTCTTCACCGACCTACCACTGTCACTGCAAACTCCCGCATTGTCACTGCTGTAGTGATTCAGAGTTGGTGAGCCCTCTGTGGGGTGGGGGGGTGGCTGTTCTGGCTTGCAGCCCTAAGCATTTGCCTGCCTTGCCTGCTGGCATGCATCACCTCTGCTTGTTTCCATTACCGGCTGCCCTCTTCATATGTTACATGACAAACCACTCACATGCACACACTTATTTTGCGCGCGCTTTCATATACACGGACGCACACGCATAAATGTCTCTCCTTTAACAGGTGTAGATACCAGACTTGTGTAGAGACCTCTTCAGTGGAAGAAGCAGTCTGTCTTCCGTTTGTTTTAGTTGTTGGTTTGTTTGTCTTTTTTGTCTGGTCCTCTCTCTTTTCTTTTCCCCTCCCCACGCTTCATTTCCTCATTCCCCATCCTGTCGGGCTCTTCATGGGTAAAATAATTTAAATAAAGTATTAAAAGTTATTACAGGAGGAGTTTACAACAATATACAGTACATAGACAGGTACTGTATAAAGCTCCTTTTGGCAAAGTAAATCTGTTTTGGCACAATAAGGGTAGCGGATTTGTGTTCTGCTCACCTAGCTGCCTGACAGGACAAGGGGGAAAAAAATGAAACTTCATTGTGTGTATGTTTATTCTACACCAATTATTTCTAGTGAATTCATCTGGAAAACCCAGTTTGAACCTCTCTCACAGATCACAGTGTGATCTGTGAGAGAGGTTCAAACTGGGAGATATCATAACAATTCCTTCATGCTGCTCATTTTTCATCTGACGGATCAAACTTTAGTGATTAAGGGTGCTTTCACATCTATCCAATTTGGTCCGGACTTTCAGACTTTTCAGTTTGATTTAGAGCAAAATTTTAGGTGCAAAACCTTCTCCTGACCACGATCCAGACCAAAGAGCTGAAATTTGGTCTGGCAAAAAGAGGTGTTCTCAGTCAGTTTAGCAATTTGTTTAGAGCATGAAGCAATTTTCAGAAAGGTTTGGGCTTGTGGAGCAAACACTGGAAGTTAAGACAGCGCATGAGAGGGAAAATGAGCCGCGGTAGAGCTTGGAGAGAGAAAATATGGCCGTTAGTGGCACAAATAGTCACTTGAAAATCATAAAAATGCAAATGGTTATCAGATATTTTGGGGGAAGATGAAACAGTTTGTGGGGGAAAAGGACAAGCAATGCAACATGAAAATCACCACAGCTGATGAGGACAAACATCCTTTTTAATGAAGACCTGGATAATGTTCTAGCCCCACTAAACTAGTTCACAACTAACATAATGGAGTCTGAACCAGTTTTAAGTTGAAAGTGTGGTTACCAATGTGTCCAGAGCTGCAAAAAACACTTTGGAGGGTGAGTAACATGTTTGCTAGCTACCACTCTGTGCTAACAACACAAATGTCATTATGACAACTAAAAGGAGGCACATCATCTAAAGTTTTTTAGCTCACTTGGAAAAGGAGTGTGAAACCAAACCTAACCAAACCAAATGTAGACAATGGAACAGAAACATCAACCTGGGTGTTGGCTTTTCGGTGTGAAAACATCCTTAATGTTCTGGTGTACTGTAGAAGATTTCACAGATTTTAACCTGGGACCATGGCTGTTTTATGTTTAGGAATGGATAGTTTAAAGCATCGTTTAAGCGCAGCAGAGATAAAAACATGCCCACCTCTTGACACAGGACATCCAGTAACGCTGCTGCTGACAGAGCCACTCAAACTGCTCTGCTGTCTCCTGGAGTTTCCTCAGACTTCCCTCGTTCTCCCTCTGCAGCTCCCTGACCTTAAAAAAAATGAAAACGCAAGACAAGAAAGATGACTTCACTTCATTTCCCCTGAAACCGGGATGTGATCAGAACAACAGAATCAGAAAATTATGATTGTGTTGGGTAAATATAGATCAGAGAAAAAGATGTGGAAAGATGAAGAGTTCCAGCGGACTCTTTGGCTCCACGACCTTTCACAATAATTCTCTGGTTTTATCCCCTGCAGACAAATGTTCTAATCAAGTTTTTTTCACTGACACTGCGGTCTGTTGTTCTCTTTGCTTGGCCTTGGTGAAGACATCTCAAAGGAAAGATAATTGCAGACCTGGACTGTTTGCTGTTTGATGGACGGGTTGAGGCCAGTGATGGAGGGAGTCTTAAATAAAAGTGGAATGCCTTGCTAATTCCCAGCCCAAAAATGCACTAATGCAAACCTAATTTCAGCAACATCTGAATTAGTGCACTCTCTCTCTCTCTCTCTCCCTCTCTCTGAGGTGGCTGCAGTGCATAAAACTGAAAGAAGAGCTTCTCAGAATCTGTCAGCGTATCATTATTCATAACTGGCACCCCGCCACGCTGACCCGAGCCAGCCTGAGATAGCACAAACAGTGTTAATCTATTACTTCTGATTGGAGGAGCTGGCTGCGAGCTTGATAGAGAGAAACAATCCGAGTTCAGAGTGAAACCATTAAAAGTCTGTTCCACATCAACACACGTTTGTCTTCAAAAAGGAAAAGGCCAAAGTTTAAAAGGAGTCCGCTGGTGACACCTGCTGATACAAAGTGGTAGTGCAACAGAAAATTATTGTAGACTAAAGCCTCAACACCCAGAAGAGACCCTTAACCAGAGCTGTTTCTGCCTCTGAAGCTGAGTATATGAATGCCAAAGGGCCTTCAACCAGTAGAGAGAGCCCCCAAGCAACAAGTTCACCTTCAACATTTTTTGGAATGAAAAGTAAAATTATCTTCAGCTTTTTTCTCACAAATTTGCTACTTTTGTCTTGAACATTTGCACCTTTTTTCCCAAATAAATGTTCTCATTACCTCCACCAAGGAGGTTATGTTTTCATCAGCATTGGTTTGTCTGTCTGTCTGTCTGTTTGTTTGTTTTGTTTGTTTGTTTGTTTGTTTGTTAGCAAGATAACTCAAAAAGTTATGGACGGATTTTCATGAAATTTTCAGAGATTGTCAGAAATGGGGTATCCTACAGATGATTAGATTTTGGTGGTGATCCGGATCTCCGTCCAGAAGAAAAATGCCATTACGGAAAATGCCATTTTCGTGAATAACTACTGAACCACTAATCCTATCATTATCTAATCCTATCATTGTGAATCCAATTGCTAGTCATATGTTTTCATGGTCAAGGAATCTGAAAACGTACACACAAACACTGTATGGGGGGAACTGTGGCGCTTGGCGGAGGTCTGCGCTCTCCGAGTGCTTTTCTAGTTGTTAAATGTGTTAAAATCTCCTCAGGTCCTTCTGTTGTTGTCCAAAATTTCCTATTTGGCACAAGAATGGCACCATTTCAAAAATACAAAATAAGTGATTTCTCAGAAACTAAGCAACTAGAAAAGCACTCAGAGCACAGAACTCCACCAAGGCTCCTTCCTTCCCTCATGGATCACCTCCAAAATGTAATGGGTTTGTGTGTAGGCCTAGAGCCATTTCTGGTGAAAACTGCATAAAAGTCTCTCCAAGGTGGCATGTTCACACAGCACCCTCCCTTCTCTCTTCGTGTTTTGTGCAGTTTAGTGTTGTTTAAATTACGCTTAAGTGTATATTCATGTGCTTAATGTCCACGTATGATGACACAAGTTACAGGTGCCACAGCCTTCTGGAGATAAGGAATATGACCAAACATTACACCCTGGACCAGAGCGTTACAGAGGAATTCCATGGCCTAGGACTTCTGCATCAGACCTCCACATCCCCATCCTCGACTGCTGTGTTCCATCCCAAATGGAGACATCACAGATGGTGTGAGCAAAGACGAACAAGAGGTAAACCTGGAGGTATCCAAATGAAGCTAGCCGCTAGCCCACACAGACTCCTGATTCCTTGCCTCATTCTGACCACAGTACACTCACTAGACAACAAAATAGACTACATACAGCTCCTGAGATCTATGCAACGTGATGCGCTGAACTGCTGTGTTTTTAATCTTTACAGAAACATAGCTAAATGATAATATCCTGGCCTCTGCTATTCAGTTAGCAGGGCTAACATGCCTCTGTGTTAATTGGGTGTTCATGGAAGGAGGGAAGATCCGTGGGGGAGGCTGTGTGTTTACATCAGTGACGCTTGGTGTTGAGATGCGACTGTTGTACACAAACACTGTTGTCCATTGGTGGAGTTTATGATCATCGAGTGCCGACTTACATGCCAACAGAATTTTCGTCTGTCCTTCTAGTTGCCATGTATGTCCCACCCACCACCATCGGTGAGAGGAGTAAAGCACTAAATGAACTCTATCAGGCAATCAGTGAGACACAAATAGCACATCCAGAAGGATTCCTCATCACAGCAGGAAACTTCAACCACACAAATTTAAAGGCCCTCCAACCAAAACTACACCAACATGTAGACTTTCCAACAAGAGGAGACAGCTTGCTGGACCTGGTGTACACAACTCACAAGACAGCATACAGACCCCCCACCCCCCCCCACACACACGCACCTGGGTCTTTCTGATCACATTAACATCTTGCTAAGGCCTGCATACAGACCCAGAGTTAAAGCCATCAGACCAACAAAAAAGCAGGTATGTATGTGGCCAGAGGAGGCCTCTGATGCTCTGAAAGACTGCTTTAGTTCTACAGACTGGGCACTGTCAAGCATGCAGCTACTCACAATGGACACACAAACATAAAGTACACTGAGGTTGTTGTAGCATACATAACTAAATGCAGTGATGATGTCACTTACTGCAAAACCGTCACTGTTTGTGCCAACCAGAAGCCATGGATGACAGCAGAGGTCCACAGGCTCTTGAGGGCTCGGGATGCAGCCTTCAGGGCCGGTGATACTGCAGGACTAACAGCAGCTAGGGCAAACCTGTCCCGTGGCATCAAGGAGGCCAAACAACAGTACAGCAAGAAAATATCCAGCCACTTCAGCAACACCATAGATGTACACTCTCTGTGGCGTGGCATACAGACCCTCACCAACTACAAACCACCACCTCAGACCTGTGCGAGTGACCCCACACTGCTCAACAACATAAAGGACTTCTTTGGCCACTTTGAAGCATAAAACAGCACATCAGCACAGAAGACCACTTCTCCCCCAGACGAGCAGGCTATAAGTCTGGATCCGGCTAGCGTGAAGAGGACCCTCTCCAGGATGAACTCACACAAGGCAGCTGTACCAGACAACATACCAGGTCGCGTTCTGAAGGACTGTGCGGAGGAGCTGAAGAATGTTCTGGCCGACATCTTCAACATCTCCCTGAGTCAAGCTGTTGTCCCCAAATGTTTCAAAACTGCTCCCATAATACTTGTCACAAAGAAGTCCATTCCATCCAGCTACAATGATTACCGGCCTGTAGCACTGAACCCTACTATAATGAAGTGCTTCGAGCAGCTGGTCATGCAGAACATCAAGTCCACCCTCCCTCCCTCCCACGAACCATCTCAGTTTGAATACAAGTCAAACAGATCCACAGAAGATGCCATCGCTGCTACTCTCCATCCAGCCCTCAGCCACCTGGACTCAAAGAACTCCTATGTGCAAATGCTGTTCTTGGACTTCAGTTCAGCATTCAACACAATCATCTTCCAGCACCTAAGACAAAAACTCAGACACTTGGAACTTCTCTCTGTAACTGGGTGCTGGTCTTTCTCACAGGGAGGCCACAGAACGTGTGGGTCAACAGCAACACCTCCAAGACCATCACACTGAGCACAGCAGCCCCACAAGGGTGCATTCTCAGCTCGCTGTTCTTCACCCTGCTGACCCATGATGGCATACCAGCCTACAGCACCAACCACATCACCAAGTTTGTGGACGACACAATGGTGGTGGGCTTCATCACAAACAATGACGAGGCCAACTACAGAAATGAGGTGAACCACCTGGTCCAGTGGTGTAAAGATAATAATCTCTTCCTGAACATGGGAAAAACCAAGGAGATTGTGGTCAACTTTAGGAGACGTCACACACAGCATCCTCCTCTGATCATCGATGGAGCATCTTTGGAGAGGATGAGCAGCACCAAGTTCCTGGGAGTGCACATCTCTGACGACCTCTCCTGGTCCAACAACACCACATTACTGGCCAAGAAGGCTCAAACTCGCTTCTATTTCCTCCGCAAACTGAGGAGAGCACAAGTCCTACCCCCCATCATGTGCTCTTTCTACCAGGGCGGGCACCATTGAGAGCATGCTCACCAGCTACATCACTGCGTGGTATGGAAGCTGCACTGCCTCCCACCAGAAGACACTACAACGCACAGCAAAAGCAGCCAGCAAGATCATCAGTGACCCTTTGCCCCACCTCTCGGACAGCTACCACACTTGCCTCACCCACAGAACCATCAACATTGCAGGCGACACCACCCACCCCTCACACTCCCTCTTCAGTCCTCTGCCCTCAAGGAAAAGGTACCGGAGCCTCTGGGCCCACTCCACAAGACTGCTAAACAGCTTTGTTCACCAAGCCATCAGAACCCTAAACTCTGCCCACTCCCCCCCTCCCACCCCTGGACCATAACACACTCACCCACACAATAACTACCTCAGCTGTTTACACAAAAAGCCTTGGCACACCAACAGTAATACATCTGCTGCTGTATGTCTCTGCACCTTACTGCAACCATTTGCACAAATGCCATACCTGCTGCTGTCTGTCTGTTATTGCATTATTGATCATGTCCAGTCCAGTCTGTCACTGTCTGCACCTACACTACTGCACTGAACTTGCGACTACGAGTATGACTGCTCTACCTTTTTCTGTATATGGGATTGCTGGGTTTTATCTTTTATCTTCATTTGCACTACAGCTAGCATTACTGTACATAGACAGCTGGTGTTTTTCATCTTTACTCCTTCTTTTCTTATATATTGCGCACACCACTAAGAGAGAGAGAAACGGCATTTTAATTCTCCTGTATGTCCTGTACGTATAGAAGTATTGACAAATAAAATCTTTGCATCTATGAATCTTAGTTTTGGAGTATTGTTGCTAACACACTGCAAGAAGATAAGAGCCTTGGCTGAGGTATGCATTCTCAGATCATCACCAAAATGTAATGGTGTTCTCTGTAGCCCAAGAACCACTTCTGGTGAAAATTTCTTCCAAATCCATCAAGTAGTTTTTGTGTAATCCTGCTGCACAAATACAAACAAAGCCCTTGGTGGAGGTATGCACTCTCAGATCATCACCAAAATCTAATCATCTGTTCCCCATGCCATTACACACCTTTTCTGGAAATTTCATCAAAATTCATTCATAACTTTTTGAGTAATGTTGCTAACAGACAGACAAACAAACCAACAAATACCACTAAAAATATTGCCTCCTCCCTTGATGGAGGTAATAAACCTCTTGCACAGTGCAGAGTGCAATGTAGAGTCTGCTTTCTGGTCCAGTTCTGATTCCATTATATTTGCCCCCTTAGTACTTTCTGGTCAATAAATCAATTTTATCACTTTCATTTATTATTGTACATATTGGAAATAGTGTAGTGACAGATTGTTTTTCCTTTATAAAGTTTGTGTTTCACATTTTGATAAGAAGACCTTTGCAACCTTATTGTTACAAAAGATAATAATGATAGCTTTGGTTTCAGGCGCATTTCTAAACTGCTGAATGTTCCAGTGAGCACTGTTGGACCCATCATTCGGAAGTGGAAAGAACATCATTTTACCATAAACTGGAAACGACCAGAAGCTCCTTGCAAAATTTCTGACAGAGTCAAAAGAATTATCAGAAGAGTTATCCAAGAGCCAAAGACCACTCATGGAGAGCTCCAGAAAGACTCCATTGCTGAAGAAAAAACATGTTGAAGCTCATTTAAAGTTTGCTGCACAACATTTGGGCAAGTAAAATACTGGGAGTGGATGCCACAACACACAGCATGTTTGGCAGAGAAATGGAACTGCACATCCCATCATGGTGTGGGAGTGTTTTTCAGCACATGGTACAGGCAGACTTCATATCATTGAAGGAAGGATGAATGGACAAATGTACAGAGAAATCCTTGATAAGAACCTGTTGCCATCTGCCAAGATTCTGAAGATGGAATGAAGGTGGATATTTCAGCAAGACAATGATCCCAAACACACTGCCAAGGAAACTCAACTGGCTCCAGAGAAGGAAAATAAAGCTGCTAGAATGGCCCAGTCAGTCACCTGACCTGAATCCAATTGAAAATTTATGGAACAAACTGAAGATCAGAGTTCATAGAAGACATCTACAAGAACCTTCAAGCTCTGAAGACAGTTTGTGTGGAAGAATGGGCTAAAATCACTCCTGAGCAATGCCTGTTCCTAGTTTCTCCATACAGGAGGTGCCTGGAAGCTGTTATTACCAATAAAGGCTTTTCTACTTAATATTAAATGAATTTCACCAAACATGTTCAACACTTATTCCCTGTGTCATTCCACTTTATCAAATATAACTTGTTTTGTGAACACAGTTGCCTTGATTTCTTTGTATGTATGGATTACTTGGGTTGTTACTGACATTTGATGAAAATCTCAGGTCAATGGCTCCATCAGAAAAATGTTTAATGAGAAAAATGTTGAAGTATTCAATATTTATTTTCCCCACTGTGTGTTCCAGAGAGTTTCGCAGATCCATTAAACTCAGAGTTAACAACTTTTCAGAACAACTTGGAGTGAGATTTAGAGGGAATTGTACATGAGAAAGACTTGGGGGGTAGAGTTGGAGTGAGCGTGCATTGTCACCATACACATAAACTGTTATTTTTTTCAATGCATACACTTCTTTACCTCAGAATATGTTTTAGAACATGTTCAGTCTGCTTTCTGCTGCCTTGAGAGCTCTTTTTAATGGAACAATCTGAAGAAAGTCAACACAATATTTGTAATAATTTCCTCATTTTGGAGTGAGAAATAAAATTTGTGGTATGAGAGAGAGGGCAAAAGAGTGAGACTCACTCCAAAAGAGTGAGAGCTGGCAACACTGATTAAACCCCATGCAGTGGTATTTGGGATGTGAGAGACATAAACAATAGGATAGCTGTGCAATGCTAAGCTAACTGAGCTAACAATAAAATGGCACAGTGTGGCGTAACATTATGTAGCTCACATATTCCTTGGCAGAGACCCAGACATGAGGGAACTTTGAGCTCGCAGTGTGTATTGACATCATGCCTCAAACGGACATTGAGTCTGGACCCCCTGCGGACTGGAGAAGAAGCGAGAAGATCTGAGAGTGGACTTGAAGAGACTGTCTGACTCCTGGGGTCAGACAGAGAAGCCGAGAGGACAATGGGAGGATTAGATGTGAATGGAATTCTGTGTTTGATGTGAATGTGATTTGTGTCTGATGTAACAGTATAAAGGTATGTGGTTTACTGCAGCTTGATCTCTTCATTCCCTGACTGAGAGAGGAGCTGTAGGACTTGAGATGAAATAAACTAATACTGAAAAATCATTCAGTCTCTTCATTTCGAGGTTCCTACATTGGTGACCCACACGTGAGAAGTATGGAAAGGCTTGGAGGTCGTCTCTCCGACTCCAAACCTGATTCACCGGAGACCGCCCGCACCGGCGTAAACTCCATTAGACTCCCCGAGTTCTGGCAAGAGGACCCGCACTCATGGTTCCAACACGTGGAATCGCGGTTCGTGCTTAACGGGGTATCAGCGGATGACGTTAAGTTCCACAATGTCATCGCAAGACTCGACAGCCGCACAGCCCGGTGTGTGCAGAGCCTGGTGCAGCAGCCGCCCGCTGCTGGCAAATACGACGCCCTGAAAGCCGCCCTCATTCGGAGCTTTGTGCCATCAGCCGAGGTGAGGGCCAGAACACTTCTGGACCTGCGCGACAGAGGAGGACGCAGGCCGACCGTCCTCATGGAGGACATGCTGCAGGTGATCGGGGCAGACAACGATGCGTTTTTATTTAAACACATCTTCTTAAGGACCCTTCCAGCGCACATGAGAGGCTCCCTGTCCAGCATGAGGTGTGTGGACCAGCAGGACTTCCGCGCGCTGGCTTTGGAAGCGGAGCGGCTCCTGGACGCATGCAGCGAGCAGGAGACAGCAGCGGCAGCAGCAGACCTCGGCGCGGCAACCCAGGGCGACGGAGAACCGGTGGCAGCAGAGCCGACCCCAGCGATAACAGCGGCAGCGCGGTCCCGAAGCAGAGGAGGGGACGAGCTGTGCTTCTACCATCGACGCTTCGCGCACAAGGCTCACAGATGCGTCCCGCCATGCAACTTCAGGAAGCAGGGAAACGCAAGAGCCGGAGGTCGTTAGCAGCTTCGACCCTCGGCGAACGGAACAAGCTGCTCTACCTGACAGACGCGAGCTCCGGATGGAGCTCCGGATGAAGTTTCATCACCGCAACCTACGCGGACCGGGCGGCCGGTCCCCGCGGAGATGGAGCAACAGCCGCAAACGGCTCGTCGATCAAGACTTTTGGCGAAAGAACTCTGCGCCTGTCCTTGCACGGCCGCATCTATGAATGAACCTTCATAGTAGCGGTGGTGAGTTTCAACATGTTAGGCGCCGACTTTTTGTGCTCACATGGCTTGTTGGTAGATCTGGCTAATAGACGCTTGGTTAATGCACTCTCTTTTTGTTCTATTCCCTGTGCAGTGCGAGTGTCCCCGCCGTCAGTACAGGCCAACGCCGCCGCAGCAGGAGGTAAGTTCCACACTCTCCTAAACCAGTTCCCAGCACTCACAGTTCCCATGTTTTCAGCTAAGGTGGCGAAGCATGGGGTGGAGCACTTTATAACCACAAGTGGCCCACCGGTTTTTGCAAAGGCTTGGCGCTTGGATGCAGCTAAGCTCTCTATTGCGCGTGAGGCGTTCGCCAACCTGGAAAGGTTGGGCATAATTTGCCGCTCGAAGTCCGCTTGGGCTTCCCCCCTCCACATGGTCCCTAAGGCGGACGGCTCATGGAGACCGTGCAACGATTATCGCAGGTTAAACAATGCCACAGCGCAGGACCGCTACCCAATTCCGCATATCCAAGATTTTTCGGTGCATTTGGCCAAGGCGCGAATTTTTTCTAAAATAGACCTGGTCCGCGGTTATCATCAGGTCCCGGTCCGACCAGAGGACATTCCCAAGACAGCGGTAATAACCCCTTTCGGGCTTTTTGAATTTTTACGCATGCCTTTTGGCTTTAAAGGCCGCAAACCTTCCAACGCATGATGGATGCCGTTTTGCGCGACCTCTCTTTTGTTTTTGTCTACTTAGATGATATTTTAGTCGCCAGCGCCTCTGAGGAGGAACACGAAAGTCACCTCAGAACTGTTTTTCAGAGGTTGGGAGCGCACGGGTTGATAATCAACCCAGCCAAGTGCCATTTTGGCGCAGCACAGATCGATTTTTTAGGGCACCGCGTCTCCCCAGAGGGTGCAGTTCCGCTGCCCTCCAAAGTACGCGCAGTGGCTGAGTTTCCCCAGCCACAAACTGTAAAAACGTTGCAAGAATTTTTAGGTATGGTAAATTTTTACAACCGTTTCATACCTCACGCGGTGCAGCTCATGCAACCGTTATACGTCGCGCTAAAAAAACAGAAGCCCTCCAATGCGATTGAGTGGTCCCCGGAGCGGGAGCGTGCATTCACTTAGGTTAAGAAAGCACTAGCGAATGCAGCACTGCTGGCTCACCCAGACCCGGCAGCCCGAATAGCGCTAACCACAGACGCGTCAGATGTGGCCATAGGAGCCGTGGTAGAACAGCAAGTCGCCGGGGCTTGGCAGCCACTCGCTTTTTTTAGCAGATCCCTACGCGATGCTGAGCAAGAATATAGCGCTTTTGACAGGGAACTGCTAGCGCTCCACCTGGCCATTCGCCATTTCCAGTTCTGGTTGGAAGGGCGGCGTTTCACCGCGTTTGTCGACCACAAACCGTTAACCTTTGCAATGTCCAAAGTCTCTGAACCATGGTCAGGCCGACAGCAGAGGCAGCTGGCCGCAATTTCAGAATTCACCACCGATATACAGCACGTAGCCGGTAAATTTAATGTGGTGGCGGACTGCCTCTCGCGAGCGGTAACAGCGCCTGTCCGCGTGGATGGGGGCTGTAGCGCCGCAGACGCGGAGCGCGGTAACAGCGCGGACGCACACGCGGCTCCGGTGAACGTAGGGATAGATTACGCGGCCATGGCAGCAGAGCAGGGCGAAGACACAGACGTGCGTGCGCTCCTGTCTGGACCAACAGGGTTAAGGCTGGAGAACGTAAATTTACAAACGGGTTCACCCCCGCTTATTTGCGATGTATCCACCGGACGACCTCGCCCAGTGGTACCGGCCACGTGGCGCCGTCGTGTTTTTGACGCGGTGCACTCCCTAGCACACCCGGGAGTATGCGCTTCGGTGAAAATGGTAGCAGAGAAGTTTGTTTGGCTGAGCCTGCGCAAGCACGTGAAGGAGTGGGCGAGAGCCTGCATGTCCTGCCAGCGGGCCAAAGTTCACAGACACACAAAAGCCCCTTTAGAACCTTTCCACATCCCGGCTAAGAGGTTTGATCATGTGCACGTAGATCTAGTGGGACCCCTGCCGCCCTCGCAGGGGTTCACACATCTCCTGACAATGGTGGGCCGGACCACGCGTTGGCCGGAAGTGGTCCCATTGCAGTCTACCACAGCAGCAGAGGTAACTCGCGTTTTTTTAACAGCCTGGGTAGCGCGGTTCGGAGTCCCGTTGGACATTATGTCCGATAGGGGTCCGCAGTTCGTTTCAGAGCTATGGTCAGCCATGGCCAGCGGCTTAGGGGCAACAGCCCATCGCACCACCGCTTATCACCCACAGGCCAACGGTTTATGCGAGCGTTTTCACAGGTCATTGAAGGCATCCCTCAGAGCGTCGCTCACGGATACAAATTGTGTAAACAAACTACCATGGGTTTTATTGGGGTTGCGTTCGGCACCCAAGGAGGATTTAGATGCCTCACCTGCTGAATTAGTTTTTACTCAACCTCTCAGGCTGCCAGGAGAATTCCTGCCAGCCCATGCAGCACCCGAGCGCCCCCCGGTGCGGGGACCTCTATGCGGCACGGGGGCAGAAATGCTCCCGGGCCCCGCTCATCACACTTTTCCGCGGGTTTTTGTTCCCAAGGCTTTGCAAAACGCAGAGTTTGTTTTTGTCAGGCACGACGCCCAGCGTCACAGCCTCCGCCCACCTTACGATGGTCCGTTCCGAGTGCTGGAAACTGGGGAGAAATATTTTGTGCTGGACTTGGGGGGCAGGAAAGAGACAATCAGTGTTGACAGATTAAAGCCTGCTTTTGTGTTACATGACGAACCTGTACGGCCAGCGGGGGCGCCTCGACGCGGCAGGCCTCCCAAGGGACAGCCCCTAGTTCCCCAGCAGGGGGTAAATAACCCTTCTCCCCCTCATTCCACAGGCGCACCGCAGGACGGCACAACACAGGCGGCGAAGCCTGCGTTCAGCAGATTCGGGAGGAGATTGAAGCCTAAACAACGGGCAGAGTGATGTGTATTTTGATCAACCCGTGTAAATTGTGCTGTAGATCCTGCAAAGCGGGGGGGGGGGGGGTGATGTAAGGGTGTAATGTGTATGACTGCCCATTATGGACATGAAGTAGGTGTGTGTGTCCATTCTTGACATAGTGTGTATGACTGTCCATTATTGACATAAGGTGTATAGCGGGTAGAGTAATGTTGGGTTATGTCCGTTCTTGGGCATTTCGGGGGGAGTGATGTGGCGTAACATTATGTAGCTCACATATTCCTTGGCAGAGACCCAGACATGAGGGAACTTTGAGCTCGCAGTGTGTATTGACATCACGCCTCAAACGGACATTGAGTCTGGACCCCCTGCGGACTGGAGAAGAAGTGAGAAGATCTGAGAGTGGACTTGAAGAGACTGTCTGACTCCTGGGGTCAGACAGAGAAGCCGAGAGGACAATGGGAGGATTAGATGTGAATGGAATTCTGTGTTTGATGTGAATGTGATTTGTGTCTGATGTAACAATATAAAGGTATGTGGTTTACCGCAGCTCGATCTCTTCATTCCCTGACTGAGAGAGGAGCTGTAGGACTTGAGATGAAATAAACCAATACTGAAAAATCATTCAGTCTCTTCATTTCGAGGTTCCTACAACAGTATAATTACAAAAACAATCAAAAGGTGAAATACACTATTTCCATTATGTCCAATGATAAATGAAAGCGATAAAATTGATTTATTGATAAGAAAGCACTACGTAATGGGCAAATATAATGGAACTGGAACTGGACTTGCAGGAGAACCAGAAAGCAGAAGTACATCTCTCTACATTGTGCAAGAGGTCCGTAGAAGCTTCCAGTCTGACAGTGACACTCAGATATCCTGTCCTCTGTCCTATCCAAACATGCAATGCTGTCTTAATGAAATATTTTTGACATACATTAGTCTCCATTATGGAACTAATAAAGGCTTATCTTAATCTTATCTTATCTTATATTTTGTTCAAATCTTTATTATTTTGTTTACATCTTTATTATTTAATTATTGCAGTGAATTTTTTTTTTTTTAATTTTTCCAGCTTTTCGGAGAACGGCTGGTTTCAGTGCTTGTCACTTTAAATCTCTGAGGCCGCATTCAACTCCGCCCTCCCTCTTATGTCACTATTGATAGCATTAACAACTAATATAAATTTGTCTGAAAGAATGACTGAAATAATGCATCACCGGTGGACAGGAGAGTGTGATTTCAGTGGTCGATAGGATTTGACCGGTCCCTGGAGTACAATAAGAGCAGAAGCAAGCATGAATGGCTAAACTGTTAGCTTCAGCTAGTCATCTTGGATCCTTGTCATATAGACTGCATCCCGGTTTGGGAAAATAAAACTAACTAAGCTAAAATAACATCTAAGAACGAAATATATGGTCAGCTGTGGTGAGATGAACAAGGATTTCAGTGGGGGTGAACAGAATTTATCAAAAATAGCGATCAAAACTGGCCAGATCCAGGTGGCCTGTCTGTCACCTCCTCCCCGCTGAGGTGAGCTGTCTCCCGGTATATACTGACCAATGCAGACTGTCTAGGACAGGGGTCAACAACCTGTGGCTCCGGAGCCGCATGCAGCTCTTTCATCCCTCTGCTGCGGCTCCCTGTGGCATTGGAAAATAAATAATGAGTGTTTAATTAAAATCTATTTTATTTTCGTTCATTAGTTTTTAATATGTAATTTTAAATTTGAAAATTATGGTGATCTTGTAAAATCTAAATAAAATGTGTTAAAGTTTTTTGTTGCTCTTAATATGCGTCACAATCGCCAATGTGCGACACCCGCCAGCGCACGATTTCTTGAACTTTTCAACCCCAGGTAGGCCAGCTATGGAGAATTCTAAGAAAAGAAAAGTGTCTGAAGAAAACAGAACGTTTGATGCTACGTGGGCAGATTCATTTGCTTTCACTGCTGACAAGACTGGTTTACCAGTATGCTTAATACGTAATGAGAAACTAGCAAACAACAAAAAGTCAAATGTCGCAAGACATTTTCAGAATAAACACGCAGCCTTTGGTCAAAAATATCCGGATGGAGATGAGAGGAAAAAAAGTCGTTTCGGAACTGATGCGGAAGGTTGATCTGAGCAAAAATCATTTCAAGAAATGGATGAAGTCTGCAAATTCAACTACATATGGTAGTTTTGTGGCCGCTCAGGAAATAGTCAGGCACGGGAAGCCGTTCACAGATGGAGAATATATAAAAGAATCTTTCATTAAGATTTCAGAACATCTATTCACTGACTTTAAAAACGAGTGAAATTGTGCAGAAAATCAGGGATATGCCCCTCTCTGCAAAGACTGTCAAAGACAGAACCATAAAAATAGCAGAAGACATCACCAGACAGCAAATTAAAGACATCAGTTCAGTTGTGGCCTACTCAATTGCCTGGGATGAGTCTAAAGACAAAGGTGATATTGAACAAATAGCGCTGTTCTGCCGGTATGTAAGCTCTCCTGGGCCACAGAAAGAAATGATTGAGTTGATACCACTAAAAGGCCAAACATGGGGGGAGGACATCTGTGAGGCTGTCTTGAATTGTTTAAGAGCCAAAGGAATAAACACCACCCACCTGGTGTCAATGGCTACTGATGGGGCACCAAGTATGACAGGAGCGCAGAAGGGCTTTGTGGCTTTACTGCAGAAGTCGCTGGACAGAAAGCTGCTGACTTTTCACTGCATCCTGCACAAAGAGGCACTGTGTGCTTAAACATTTCCTCCAGAATGCACAGAAGTAATGAATGTTGTCATTCAGATTGTCAATAAAATAATGGCAAAAGGTTTAAATCACTGTCAGTTCCGTTTGTTACCAGATGAACTGGAAAGCACATATTCTGATCTCTTGCTGCACAGCAAAGTCCGGTGGCTGTCCAGAGGGGAGGTGCTGAAACACTTTGCCGCGTGTCTGGAAGTGAAAACTTTCCTGGGCAGCAAAGGGCTCACCTTTCCTGAGCTGGAACAGCCAGAGTGGCTGGAAAAGCTACACTTCATGGTAGACATGACAGCGTACCTGAACACGCTGAACACAGCCCTTCAGGAGAAAGGACACACAGCCCTGCACATGTTGGAGGAGGTTTTGGCATTTGAGCGCAAGTTGACAGTGCTTGCCAGAGATTTACAGAAAGGTACACTGTCTCACTTCCCCAATTTGAGAGAGTTCAAACAAGCTCACAACATGATAAATTTGGAGTATTTACATTCTGCAATCATCACAATGCAAACATCGTTTGGGAAATGATTCTGTGAGTTCAGAGAGGAAAAAACCACATTATCCTTCCCTGTCACTCCCCTATGCATCAATCCATCCCTACTGAATACGACTGCATTGGCAGGTGTGAGTCAACCTGATCTTGAGGTGGAACTGACCGACATAGCCAACAAAGACATATGGGTGTCCAAGTTCAAATGCTTGACAGCAGACCTTGAAGATGTTGCCCATCAGAAGGCCGTTTTTGCTCAGAATCACAAATGGAGTGATATTGAAAACCTCCCCAAACCGGACAAACTTGTGTTCGAAACATGGAATGCTATCCCTGACATTTATGTGAACATGAAAAAGTATGCGCTTGGAGTCCTGTCGATCTTTGGATCCACGTATGTATGTGAGCAGATGTTCTCCAACATGAACTTTATTAAAAACAAACATCGTGCACACCTCACAGATGGCAGCTTACAATGCAGTGTAACGATGAAGGTGACGTCATACAGCCCTGACGTGCAGACGCTGTGCGCTGAGGTTCAGGAGCAGAAATCACATTAGCCAAGTATGAAAAATATTTTAATTGCCTATTATTTTGCATATATTCTCATTTTTTAATTGTTCAGTGAAATAGTCCTTTTATTATTCAGGTTGACAGCTGACTGCACGCGCCAGTAAAAGGATGACGGCACACAGAAGAGGACGGCATTTTTGGTTTGCTGCCGGTGGATAATTTAAGATCAGCGTTTTTTTCATAAATACAAGAAGGACTCAAATAGACATTGAGTATTTTACTTGAAAGTAACCTTCAACCCAAAGTCTTTTTTTTTGGGAGTTCAAAATGTTTTTGTTGCATACAGAAATGTAATTTCGTTTTCTCTGCAGGAGTTCATTGATTTCATTAATGCAACACATTATAGTTTGTTTATACATAGCATAAAGGCAAAAAAAAATGTTATATGCAGTGTTATTTCATTTTAAATGTCAAAGAGGTTTTGTGGCTCCCAGTGTTTTCTTTTCTGTGGGAAACGGGTCCAAATGGCTCTTTGAGTGGTAAAGGTTGCCGACCCCTCTAGGACGAGTGCTAACAGTTCGATGTAAAATCACACTGAAAATATAACAAAATAAGCCGGAATGACAAGATACTGTATTTGTGGCCCGTGCTGGCAAAATGAGTGGGAATGCGTACCGTGTCATTACGAGCTACAGGCACGAGAAGTCATAAATCATGACTCTTTCTTTGTTTGCTAGCGGCAAGTCCTGGGAAAACTCCCATAAGTGCCTGGTATCATTGTAAAGCTTAGAAATCATACTTTCTAAAAATATATATGTTTTGGCAGAAGACATAACTCCTGACCGATCAAACGCGAGTTTTAAACCTAGCCAAAATATAAACAAATCGGCTTTTTTCGGGTCCATTTTTGCACACTTCCTACAAATTAAAGATCATTTTGAAGGTCTTTCAATACAAAATATGGAAAAAAAAAATGTTACCTCAATTTTGATAATTTCCTCAAAGTGACTCATTTTGTCAGCACGGGTCACATCCGGGAGGTCTTTAACTCCCACCTCCGGAAGAACTTCAAGCACGTTCCGAGGGAGTCTGAAGACATGGAGTCTGAATGGGCCATGTTCTCCACCTCTGTTGTTGAAGCGGCGGACCAGAGCCACGGCCCCAAAGTGGTCAGTGCATCTCGTGGTGGCAACCCCCGAACCAAGTGGAGGACACCAGTGGTGAGGGGGGCCATTAAGCTGAAGAAGGAGTCCTATCAGGCTTGGTTGGCTTGTGGGACTCCCAAAGCAGCTGAGGTGTACCGGCAGGCCAAGCGGAGTGCAGCTCGGGTGGTTGCTGAAGCAAAAACCCGGGTATGGGAGGAGTTCAGTGAGGCCATGGAACAAGACTTTCGGTCGGCCTCGAAGAGATTCTGGCAAACTGTCTGGCGGCTCAGGAGGGGGAAGCAGCTCCCTGTCCACACTGTCTATGGTGCGGATGGGGTGCTGTTGACTTCAACTGGGGATATCGTCAGGTGGAGGAAGGAATATTTTGAGGATCTCCTCAATCCCACTGATACACCTTCCACAGAGGAAGCAGGGCTTGTGGACAAGGGGGATGACTCGCCTATCACAGGGGCTGAGGTCGCCAAGGTGGTTAAAAATCTCCTTGGTGGCCGGGCCCCGGGGGTAGACGAGATTCGCCCTGAGTACCTCAAGGCCCTGGATGTTGTAGGGCTGTCATGGTTGACACACCTCTGCAACATTGCGTGGAGGTCCAGCGCAGTGCCTTTGGCATGGCAAACCGGGGTGGTGGTTCCTCTTTTCAAAAAAGGGGACCGGAGGGTGTGCTCCAACTTTAGAGGGATCACACTCCTCAGCCTCCCTGGGAAGGTCTATGCCAAGGTACTGGAGAGGAGAGTCCGGCCGTTGCTCGAACCTCGGATTCAAGAGGAGCAATGTGGTTTTTGTCCTGGCCGTGGCACATCGGACCAGCTCTTTACCCTCTCGAGAATTCTCGAGGGTTCGTGGGAGTTTGCCCAACCAGTTTACATGTGTTTTGTGGACTTGGAGAAGGCATTCGACCGCGTCCCTCGTGGTTTTTTGTGGGGGGTGCTTCGGGAGTATGGGATATCGGGCTTGTTGTAACGAGCCATTTGGTCTCTGTGCAACCATTGTGAGAGTTTGGTTCGTATTGCCAACACTCGGTCGGACTCATTCCCAGTGAGAGTTGGACTCCGCCAGGGCTGCCCTTTGTCACCGATCCTGTTCATAATTTTTATGGACAGGATTTCTAGGTGCAGCCAGGGAACGGAGGGTGTCATGCTTGGTGACCACAGGATCTCATCTCTGTTGTTTGCAGATGATGTTGTCCTGTTGGCTTCATCCAGCAATGACCTACAGTTCTTGCTGGGATGGTTTGCCGCAGAGTGTGAAGCGGCTGGGCTGAGAATCAGCACCTCCAAGTCCGAGTCCATGGTCCTTAGCCGGAAAAAGGTGGATTGTCCTCTCTGGGTTGGGGACAGGCTCCTGCCCCAAGTGGAGGAGTTCAAGTATCTTGGGGTCTTATTCACGAGTGAGTGGAGAATGAAGCGAGAGATTGACAGACGGATTGGAGCAGCATCTGCAGTGATGCGGACATTGTACTGGTCTGTTGTGGTGAAGAGGGATCTGAGTTCTAAGGCAAAGCTGTTGATTTACCAGTCAATCTATGTTCCTACTCTCACCTATGGTCACGAGCTTTGGGTAATGACCGAAAGAATGAGATCGCAAATACAAGCGGTTGAAATGCGCTTTCTTCGTAGGGTCCCTGGACTCACCCTCAGAGATAGGGTGAGGAGCTCAGTCATCCGGGAGAGGCTCAGAGTAGAACCGCTGCTCCTCCACATTGAAAGGAGTCAGTTGAGGTGGTATGGGCATCTGATTAGGATGCCTCCTGGATGCCTCCCGCTTGAGGTGTTTTGGGCATGTCCCACTGGGAGGAGACCCTGGGGCAGACCCAGGACTCGGTGGAGAGACTATGTCTCCCAGCTAGTCTGGGAACGCCTTGGTATCCTCTCTGAAGAGCTGGAGCAGGTGGCTGGGGAGAGGGAAGTCTGGGCTTCTCTGAACTGCTGCCTCCGCAACCCCCACCTCCGGAAAAGCGGTAGAAGATAGATGGATGGATGGATGGATGGATGGGTCACATATTATTGACTGTGGATTAGGGAACCAGGTGGAAACAGGGATGTTTATTAGACTGTCTAAAATCTAAAGAAAAATAGCAATATAAACACAAGCTTCCTAGTACCACTGTTAGCTCTTAAGCTAATACCTTTGGCTTTCCGCCCATCTACATGGGCAATATTAGGGCAGCAGGCAGGCATCAAGGCTTGTGGCATTTACCTTTTAGTGACATTTCCCATTTCTTGATGTACAGGAAAATACCTGGAAGAGTTAAAACGGTTTCTTTGAAAAGAAAACTATATAAAAGCTATGTGTGTTTTTTTTAAGAGAAGTGAGTGTTTTGATATTTTTTCCATAATTATGTGACCAATTTAGGCCTTGCAGAAGGTTAAAACTAACAAAAACACATTTTTTTTTTTCAATCAAGGACCCCTTTACTAAACTCCAAATGATGCTTTGGACAGTCAGACAGTCACAGTGCTGTTGATTAATTGTTCTGAAACATGGATGTCTCCTGTTTTCCTAAAGATGCCCTGCCTTGTTACTTTTTTAACCAATTTTTTCCTCCTCACCTCCTTCTGATGAGCCTTACGGAGCTCCTTCAGCTCCTCCCTCAGGATTTTGTTGGCTTCCTGCAGTTCGTCCAGCTCCATTGTCTTACTGTAGATAACAAAATACAGTACCAAAATAAATAAATAAATAAAACAAAAACGGGGGGGGGGGACTCTCATCAATGTCTACATGCAACACTTTGACTGTGACTGGCTTCATTCAAAGATTCAAGATTAAAAGATTTTATTTGTCAATACTTCAATACGTACAGGACAGACAGGAGAATTGAAATGTTTCTTTTTCTCTTAGTGGTGTGCGTAATATATAAGAAAAAACGAATAAGGATGAAAACAACAACAGCAGTCTATGTACAGTAATACTACCCGTAGTGGAAATAAAGACAAAACGCAGCAATCCTATGTACAGTAATACCGTAATACCCATATTTCAAGTTCAA
Organism: Pholidichthys leucotaenia; assembly: GCA_020510985.1. Taxonomy (NCBI): domain Eukaryota; kingdom Metazoa; phylum Chordata; class Actinopteri; order Cichliformes; family Pholidichthyidae; genus Pholidichthys; species Pholidichthys leucotaenia. The sequence continues at coordinate 310,696,620 of CM035840.1, read as the reverse complement.
TGTGGTAGCAGAGGTGCACACAGTGACAGTTTGGAATGTGCATGATCAGTAGTGCAGTAACAGACAACAGCAGGTATGACATTTGTGCAAATGGTTTCCGTAAGGTGTAAAGACATACCGCAGCAGATGTAGTACTTGTTGGTGTGCCGATTCTTTCTGTGCAAACAGCAGGTAGAGTTACTGTGTGGGTGAATGTGTTTCAGTCCAGGGGCGGGGGGTGGGGGGGAGGAAGTGGGCAGAGTTCATGGTCCTGATGGTTTGGTGAATAAAGCCGTTTAGCAATCTCATGGAGCAGGCCCAGAGGCTCTGGTACCTTCTCCCTGAGGGGGCTGAAGAGAGGGTGTGAGGGGTGGGAGCTGTCGCCCGCGATGTTGATGGTGAGGCGGGTGTGGTAGATGTCCGGGGCAGAGGGGCACTGATGATTTTGCTGGCTGCTTTCACTGTGCGTTGTAGTGTTTTCAGTTGGGAGGCGGTGCAGCTTCTGTACCACACAGTGATGCAGCTGGTGAAGATGCTCTCAATGGTGCCCCGGTAGAATGAGCACATGATGGGGGGTGGGACTCGTGCTCTCCTTAGTTTGTTAGAGTTTTAACAAGTACTAGAGAGAAAAATCATATCTGTCCTGTTTTGGCCTCCCTTCACTGCAGCAACATTTTTCTTTCTTAAATACTTTCTTTAAAAAATGTGACTTTTTTGTTTGTTTTTTTCTTGTGAATTTACTGTTTTTTTCTTGGAAAATTTTTGACTTTTTACCTCAGAAATTTGCAACTTTTTTGTGTAAATTTGTGACTTTTTTCCCTTTAACTTTACAGCTGTTCTCTTGCATTTTTTGCTTAAATTTGAGATGATTTAAATCTTAAATTTCAACTTTTTAAATAAATTTTTATCTTTTCTTGTAAACTGGAGATTTTTTTAAAAGCCAAACCTACCGGGGACCACTAGTTATGAGTTAAACCACTTATGGCTCCAGAGCCGCAGGTTGCAGACCCCTCACTTTAAATGAAAGCAAACCTTCAGCATTTCATTAAAATCCTCAGATATTCGAAGAATCCTGTCATACAGAATGTCTCACAGCTGTTTCGGGCATACCTGTGCAACTCTGCATGGAGCTTGTCAGTCAGTGTAGCCTTGTGCTGGGCCTGGATGTGTAGCTCTGCCTGGAGGCTCTTGGCCACCGCAGCTCTGTGCTGGGCCTCAGTGTGTAGCTCCTCCACCAGGCCCTCCAGCTTCACCTCGGAACTCTGCAGGCACAGCAGCTCTGAGCCGATCTGTCGCAGCATTTCTGCATCCCGGGAGCTCACCTCTGCCAGCAGGACCAGACGCTGCCGTAGCAGGTTCATCAGGTCCTGCAGGGGGAAAAAAGAGTCAAGTTCACTTTTTTCTGCTACATATTGCTCATGGGGTTTTGCTTTAATTTCTTCTTTTTCACATTAATTTACACATTACAAAAAAAATCCACATGATTGATTGACTTCATTACCTCTGCCAAGGGAGGAGGTTATGTTTTCACCGGCATTGGTTTTTTGGTTGGTCTGTTAACATTACTCAAAAAGTTATGAATGGATTTCGATGAAATTTTCAGGAAAGGCATGTGGTGATCTGAGAGTGCATGCCTCCACCAAGGGTTTTGCTTATATTTGTACAGCAGGATTACACAAAAACTACTTGATGGATTTGGATGAAATTTTCGCCAGAGGTGGTTCTTGGGCTACACATGAACCCATTACATTTTGGTGATGATCTGAGAATGCATACCTCAGCCAAAGCTTCTCACAGTGTGCTACAACAATACTCCATAACTAAAGAATAGACTTCGATGTAATTTTCACCAGAAGTGGCTCTATAGGCCACTTTACAAAATTTACAAACCGTTTTGTGTGTAGGTCATGAGGTATTTTGGAGGTGATCCATGAGGGGCGGAAGGAGCTTTGGTGGAGGTATGCACTCTCTGAGTGCTTTTCTAGTTTTATGTAGTGTCACAGGCCCTGTGATGGGCTGGCCATCTGCCCAGGGTGTACCCCGCCTCTCAGCCATATATACAGTGGTGTGAAAAAGTGTTTGCCCCCTTCCTGATTTCTCTTTTTTTGTATGTTTGTCACACTTAATGTTTCAGATTATCAAACAAATTTAAATATTAAAGATAACACAAGTAAACACAAACTGCAGTTTTTAAATGAAGATGTTTATTATTAAAGGTAAAAAAATCCAAACCTACATGGCCCTGTGTGATCCCCTTCTTCCCGTTAAAACATAAATTAACTGTGGTTTATCACATCTTTGGAAGGCTGAGTTCAATTTCTCGAGCCACACCCAGGACTGATTACTGCCACACCTGTTCTCAATCAAGAAATCACTTAAATAGGACCTGCCTGACAAAGTGAAGTAGACCAAAAGATCCTCAAAAGCTAGACATCCTGCTGCAATCCAAAGAAAACAAAGTAATTGAGCTCTATCAGTCTGGAAAAGGTTATAAACCCATTTCTAAAGCTTTGGGACTCCAGCGAACTACAGTGAGAGCTATTATCCACAAATGATGAAAACATGGAACAGTGGTGAACCTTCCCAGGAGTGGCCGGCCAACCAAAATTACCCCAAGAGTGCAGCGACGACTCATCCAAGAGGTCACAAAAGACCCCACAACAACATCCAAAGAACTGCAGGCCTCACTTGCCTCAGTTAAGATCAGTGTTCATGACTCCACCATAAGAAAGAGACTGGGCAAAAACGGCCTCCATGGCGGAGTTCCAAGATGAAAACCACTGCTGAGCAAAAAGAACATAAAGGCTCGTTTCAGTTTTGCCAGAAAACATCTTGATGATCCCCAAGATTTTTGGGAAAATACTCTGTGGGCTGACGAGACAAAAGTTGAACTTTTTGGAAGGTGTATGTCCCATTACATCCAGCATAAAAGTAACACAGCATTTCAGAAAAGGAACATCATACCAACAGTAAAATATGGTGGTGGTAGTGTGACGGTCTGGGGCTGTTTTGCTGCTTCAGGACCTGGAAGACTTGCTGTGGTAAATGGAACCATGAATTCTGCTGTCTACCAAAAAATCATGAAGGAGAATGTACAACCATCTGTTCATGACCTCAAGCTGAAGTGCACTTGGGTTCTGCAGTAGGACAATGATCCAAAACACACCAGCAAGTCCACTTCTGAATAGCTTAATAAAAACAAAATGAAGACTTTGGAGTGGTCTCGTCAAAGTCCTGACCTGAATCTGATTGAGATGCTGTGGCATAACCTTAAAAAGGTGGTTCGTGCTCAAAAAGCCTTCAATGTGGCTGAATTACAACAATTCTGCAAAGATGAGTGGGACAAAATTCTCCACAGCACTGTAAAAGACTCATTGCCAGTTATTGCAAATGCTTGATTACAGTTGTTGCTGCTAAGGGTGGCCCATCCAGTTATTAGGTTTAGGGGGCAATCACTTTTTCACACAGGGCCATGTAGGTTTGGATTTTTTTTTTCCCTTAATAATAAACACCTTAATTTAAAAACTGCATTTTGTGTTTACTTGTGTTATCTTTGTCTAATATTTACCTCCGCCAGGCCGCAGGCCAGGAGGTAATGTTTTTGCCGGGGTCTGTCTGTTTGTCTGTCTGTTGGTTAGCAGGATAACTCAAAAAGTTTTGGACAGATTTCGATGAAACTTTCAGGCGTTGTTGGAAATGGTACAAGGAAGAACTGATTAAATTTTGGGCAGGATCCGGATCACCGTCTGGATCCCGGAATTTTTTTAAAGGATTCTTTAACATTGTGAGATAGGGCCATTTTCAATATGTGTGCAGGCGCAATGGAGGGCGCTGGTCGTCGTGTCTGACGAACACGAACTCCGCGTTCTTCAAAGTTTTAGGCACAAAAGCACGCGGAAAACAGTGGTGGGCCGGGCCCAGCAGCGTGCCTGTGTTTGCGCTATGCTGCAAAAGCTGAGATGGGCAGCTGTCCGGCGCGGGATTATTTGGCAGAAATTCCCTGGGCAGCCATAGGGGCTGCGCAAAAACAAGCTCTCTGCCGGGGAAGCTTCCAAATCCTCTTTTGGCGCGGAACGCAACCCCAATAAAACCCACGCCAACCTGTCTACCCAATTTGCATCCGTCAGTGAACCCGAGTGCTGCTTTCAGTATCTATGAAAACGCTCGCATAACCCATTGGCCTGTGGGTTGTACGATGAATTGCAACGCCCGCAGCCTGGGAGTTTGGAGATGGAGGAGATGGACACAACAGCAACACTTGAGTTTATTACCTCCGCCAAGGAGGTAATGCTTTTACTGCCATTTGTCTGTTTGTCTGTCTGTCTGTCTGTTACCAACATAACTCAAAAAGTTATGAACGGATTTTGACAAGATTTTCAGGAAAGGTGTGTAATGGCACAGGGAACAGATGATTACATTTTGGTGATGATCTGAGAGTGCATACCTCCACCAAGGGCTTTGTTTGTATTTGTGCAGCAGGATTACACAAAAACTACTAGATGGATTTGGATGAAATTTTCACCAGAGGTGGTTCTTGGCCTAGAGAGGAACCCATTACATTTTGGGGATGATCTGGGAATGCATACCTCAGCCAAGGCTCTTCTCACAGTGTGTCAGCCACAAAACTGACATGGTTTAGGACCCAGGAGACAGACACTGACACGGGCAGATAGTGACAATAATCTTTATTTGATAGTGAGAGTGTGTAGTGCGTGTGTGAGTGCGTGGATAGTGTTCTGGTCACTGGAGCTGAGCAGCCTGGACGGAGACCCGGCAACCCTGGAACATACAAGCAGAAAACAATTACTTTTGTTCCACACTCGTGAAGAGCTGCAGGTGGAGAGGCTTACTTGAGTGCAGCACAGGTTTCGCCCTGCTGAGATCCAGTGGCCGTGCAACGCGGAGGTGAAGGTGTCCATGAACGTGCTGGAGATACCACCCGTGGCTGTGACGAGGGTAGTCCTTCTGATGACGCCGGCTGTGACTCCACAGACCGGGATGATGGTAATCCTGACGATGACGAGGTTAGTGATTCCACAGAACGTGGTGATGATGATATAGCTGATAACGATGACAGAGACTCCACTGATAGCGGTGGCCAATACTCCTGCAACTGATATAACAATAGTTCTGGAAGCTGAGGAGCAAGACGTACCGGTAGTCGTGGTGGTAGCGAAGCGCTACGTGTGCGATGGCGTTGCCCCGTCAGCTGGGGACGCAGGTCCACCGCCTGGGAGGTCCACCTGTGCACAGGGGTATAGACAAGGGGTTGAGTAGCAAATTGTTCTCTTACTTGGTTGACACTGATGAGAAGTCCTTGATGAAGCAAGAGAGGTTCTTGACGAGACAAGAGAAATTCCTGACAAGACCAGAGAGTGGAGTTCAGGCTCATTCTCCGACGAGGAGGACAGACGACTCTGTGCCGGGCTGTCAGCGACGCTGGCTTTTAACAGCCGTTGATTAACACCTGTTGGTCTGTGCACAGCTGGAGTTGATGACGCCAATGACGGCCCAGAGGCCGCCATGACAAAAACTCCAAAACTAAAGGACAGACTTGGATGCAGTTTTCACCACAAGTTGCGATAGGCCTACACACAAACCCATTACATTTTGGAGGTGATCCGTGAGAAACGGAAGGAGCCTTGGCGGAGGTATGCGCTCTATGAGTGCTTTTCTAGTTAAATTTGTTTGATGATCTGAAACATTTAAGTGTGACAAACATACAAAAAAATGAGAAATCAGGAAGGGGGCAAACACTTTTTCACACCACTGTAGATGCTGGGATAAGCTCCAGCGGCAGCCCCCACCCCCACGACCCCAAAAAAGATTAAGCAGTAGAAGATGAATGAATGAAAAATCCATTTCTGTTCCTTTTCCAAACCTTAGAAACAAATGCTGCCAACTTATAAAAATCCAAAATTGTTAACCAGCCAAGTCATCTTACCACCATCATCACATCAAAACATTTCTGGATTTTTAAACATCTCACTAAATGAGGATATTCTGAAAGAGTCCCTAATTTCCACGTTCGTTAATTGACATGATTTGGTCATATACCTCAGGGTTTAATTAACGTTAGACCATTGTACACATGGAAAATGGGCTCGCCTCAAAATGCAGTGTTTTTATAGCATATTGCTTTCAGTTATCATTAGCCCCAGATCATTCTACCCTCCCTCTCTTGTCACTTCTGCAAGATTTTGTTTTGATGTTGACACCTTGTTTGAGGCTAGTATTACTTGTTATCTTAGATTGTCAGACTAACATCCTGCCAATATTTGTTAGTATATTACTTAGAGTTTAAAATCCCATATAAAGCATGATCAGAGACGGGTGTATGGCGTGATTGGTCGATAACATGAATAGTCCCTGGGGTGTAACATGCAGAGAAACAACCCTGAATGAGTGAATGGCTAACTCTGCTATGACCGCTAAGTCCAGGTAATCAAGGAGGCGCCTGCTCCAGAAGATAAAAATATACAATAAAATAAGTTAAAATAATGTCTGTAAATGAAATATAGGGTCAAAGGTTGGTTGGTAGATGACCCGGCTGGGAAAACGGGTGTCTAACAGGAAAGGATGAAATATATAGAAAATAAACAGGCTTATAGCATCTAGGCTAGCAGACTCCTCTCTGAGTTTGTACCCATCAGGTCAAGTCAGTCATAAATCCTAGCTGCAGCCACTCAGCCCAGCTAATGTTAGCTGCCAATTCTATTCAGTTCTTTTGGCCAAGATATAACAAAATAAGCCAGAATGTGGATTAATGCACAAACTGGTCTTGTACAGTGAGTAGAATTTACAAAAAAGAGCCATACAATCACATTGCTAGCCTAACCATGCTAACAGGTCAATAACCCAGGTCATGCTGGGAAAAACAACAACAAATAAGCCAGAATGATGTGAGATATAATATTGAATGTAGATTAATGAATGAGCTGGGACCACGGACATCTACTTGGGTAATTAAAATTAACAAGAGAAGCACTCTAAAACCACGGCTGGGCCACTAGCTAGCTCAGTGGCTAAGCTGCATGTAGTTATGTGAGCTCCGAGGCTCAGCGTAAAACTTCCTCTTCTTCTCCGAGGAGAGAGTGTACCAGACCTGGGCTGTTAAGTTATGATGGTGATAACCTCACAGAAGACAACAGCAAATCCAGATGTAGCATTTAAGTCTGAGCTGTTGTCCTAGTTTCTGTGGGAGAGGAGAACTCCTGTGCAGGAGGACTTTGGGCTGTTTGGCTTTGCATTAAAATAAAGTTGAAACCCAAGTGAGGCTCTGCACCTCTGGATGATATGGATTATACAAAAGAAAACATAATTCATTTCCAACCTTGCCTAATATACATATAATTCCTGTGTCATTCATCACTTTCGAACCTTTTTGATCCTCCCTGGAAACATATTGTTATCCTGTACAGTGATACGCCTTCAGGTCAAAGACGAGCCTAAACCTGAAACAAGGAGTCAGCAAGGGATTCACATTCTGCAAATCTCTGAGACACTGGATCAGTGTTGAGTAGTGCATGCGTCTCTAAATACATACAGGAGGTTTCAGGCATAGGTGCAAATCAGTGAAGGGGGGCACATGTCTCAACCAACCTGGAAAAAACAGAGACACACCCCCACCACCACCACAAATATCATCATAAACCTTTAATATTATGTTAAAGAAGACTTTGGCGCACCATTACTAAATGCAAAAAAATGCTTGTAAATTTGGAACATTTCTTGTAAATTCAAAACTTTTTTCTGTTAATTCTGCAACTTTTTTCTCATAAATTTGCAACCATTTTTTCTTTTAAATCTGCAACGTTTTCCTCAAGAATTTGCCTTTTTTTTCTTGCAAATTTTCTACTTTTTTTTTTTTTTATCAGAGATGTTGAATGGTGTAGGTGTGTCATGTCAAGGTGAGTCACAAGCAAGGCAAGGCAAGTTTATTTGTATAGCACATTTCATGTACAAGACAATTCAAAGTGCTTAACATAAAACATTAAAGTATCACAGCAAGTTGCAAAAGAAATACATAAGAATTTAAAAGCAAACTCAGAATTTAATTAAAGAGAAACAGAAACAAGCTGAAATAGAATAAGACTGATAAAGTGCGAGAATTAAGAGTTACAGTACATTGTGGGAGAGTCACAATTGTTCTAGTGAAAGTGAGTTAATAGTGGCGTGCCATACTGCAAGATTTGGTATTGATCCGATACCAAGTAAATACAGGGCCAGTATTGCCAATACGATACCAATACCGATACTTTTTAATCATTAAGGCATCATCAGATTACTAAATCTGAATGAATTGTCATGACCTTTAAGTGTTTTGTGATTTTTTAGATTAGATTAGATTAGATTCAACTTTATTGTCATTACACATGTATGAATACAAGGTAAGGAAACACCGTTTAGCATCCAATCAGAAGTGCAAAGGACAGCAGTGCAGTATATATGGTAATTAACAGTATGTGCAATTTAAGCAAATATATGCAAATATATGCAGCAGTGCAGAAAGTTAAGAGTACTGTTATGTGCAAATAATGTGCAATAAGTTAGATGTAGTTATGTAGTTATGCAGTTGTACAGGTGAGGATGGTAAGAGACGATGGTAAGAGAGTCAGCGGGGAACTAAGTTCAATAACGTGACAGCTGTTGGAAAGAAACTGTTCCTAAACCTGCTGGTTCTAGTCCGAAGGCTTCTGAAACGTCTTCTGGAGGGGAGAAGCTGGAACAGTCCATGAGCAGGATGGTTGGAGTCCCTAAGAATGCTGCGTGCCCGGCGCAGACATCTTTTCCTGTAGACGTCCTCTATAACTGGAAGTGGAGTCCCTGTGATGCGTTGGGCGGTTTTCACCACCCGCTGCAGCGCCTTGCGGTCAGCGACAGAGCAGCTCCCATACCAGACTGTGATACAGTTGGTCAGGGTGCTCTCTATCACGCAGCGGTAGAAGTTGCCCAGGATGTCAGTTGACAGATGGTTCTTCCTCAGTGTCCTCAAGAAGAAGAGGCGCTGATGGGCCTTCTTGATCAGGCTAGTGGTGTTAACTGACCAGGACAGGTCCTCCGAGATATGGGTCCCCAGGAATTTGAAGCTGGGGACACGTTCAACAGCTATGCCATTGATACGGATGGGGTCATGTGTCTCTTCCCTCTCCTTCCTGTAGTCCACTATGAGCTCCTTGGTTTTGCTGGTGTTAAGGAGCAGATTATTGTCAGCGCACCAAGTAGCCAAGTGCTCAACCTCTGCCCTGTAATCTGACTCGTCATTGTCCCTGATGAGTCCAATCACCGTGGTGTCATCTGCAAACTTTATGATGGAATTGGATCCATACATAGGCCTGCAGTCATGGGTGTAGAGGGAGTAGAGGAATGGGCTGAGCACACAGCCCTGTGGTACACCAGTGTTGAGTGTGATGACGGAAGAACGGTTGGGGCCTGACCTAACATGCTGGGGTCTGTTGGTCAGAAAATCCATGATTAAATTAAATTAAATTAAATCACCCTTATTGTCATTCAACTGTACAACCAATCATGCACAGCAGAACGAGATTGTGCTTTACCTATCTATAGTGTAAATCACACACACCCCAAGTGCAGAATCAGAGGGCCGCTGCCATGCAAGGCGCCGCCACAGAGTTCCCTCCTCCATTCCATTTATGGAATGGAGGAAGGATCCAGTTGCAGGTGGAGGTACTGATTCCCAGGTCCCCAAGTTTAGTGAGCAACTTGGAGGGGATAACTGTGTTGAATGCTGAGCTGAAGTCAACAAACAGCATTCTTGCGTAGGTGTTCTTGTCATCCAGGTGTGAGAGTACATAGTGCAGCGCTGTAGAAACCGCATCCTCTGTACTCCTGTTGCGCCGGTAGGCAAACTGATGAGGGTCCAGTGTAGGGGACAGGCCTTTTTTGAGCTGTGCCAAGACCAGTCGCTCAAAGCACTTTATGACTATGGGCGTCAGTGCCACAGGGCGATAGTCATTTAGGCACGATGGTGTTGAATGTTTCTGCACTGGTACTATTGAAGTGGTCTTGAAGCACGCTGGTACCACGGCCTGGGCCAGGGACAGATTGAAGATGTCTGTGAAGACCCCTGCCAGCTGCTCAGCGCATGCCCTCAGCACACGCCCAGGAATGCCATCAGGGCCAGCAGCCTTACGTACGTTGACATGACTCAGTGCGTTACGGACGTCAGTGTGGGTGAGTGTGAGGTGGTGGAGGTCATCAGAGGGTGGGAAATTGATGTTCTTTTCGTTGTTGTCCTTGTCAAAACCAGCATAGAAGTCATTTAGCTCATTGAAAAAGGGCACAGTCATGACTATAGGTATGGAGTTGCTGGGCTTATAATCAGAGATAGCTTGAATGTCCTGCCACATGCGTCGGGGGTCAGAGTCCCCAAAATGTTCCTCCACCTTCAGCTTGTAGCTGTGCTTGGCCTTCTTCATGCCCCTCTTCAGATCTGCCCTGGATGAACTGTAGGCCTGTGCATCACCATATCTAAAGGCATTGTTACGTGCTTTTAGCAGAAGCCGCACTTCTCTGTTCATCCACGGCTTTTTCTTTGGATTATAAATTTTTCCTGATTTTTCCTCGATTTTTCTTTTGGATTATAAATTAGTTGAAACCCAGGACAGAATTTGTGCAAAGTTTAGCGGTAGATGCATACAGTATCACTTTTACAGTTAACACAAAAGGGTAATTGTATTCAATCAAATCTGAGCCATATCATATTCAGTATATTTATTTCAATTCCAGTAAATGTATTCATTTAAATAAAATGTTTCAATGGGATAAATGTATTATACCAAGGTCTTAGCATAATTTATACTTTTTGAGTTGGCTAAAGTAATAAATGACTAGTTGCACTTTGAAAATTAATATTAACTAATGCCAAAGATGACTAAAATATTACTTTCACCGCTAATATCTACCTGGATATTCTCTGCCATACTGAAAGGCCTCTGCCAATGATCTCTGCCTCTGAGTTGGGGTCTGGGTCTGTCGCAGCCAGGGTGTGGGGGATTTCTCTCCTCCTCTCTCCGTTTCTGTAGCTCGGCATTGTCTTTTGGATGATTTTTCATATGCTTGTATAAATTAGTTGTGTTACCACTGTATTTTACAGCCTTTTTACAAAGTATACAGCTTGTCGTCTCATTTTCAGCCTGAAAATATAGCCATACGACACAGCACTCCTCTTCTTCTCTGCCATTCTTCTGCTCCGTCTCTGTGCTGTGTATGTGCGGCACTGCACACTGCCAGCAGCTGGCGGGTGCTGCTTCTACAGATGTGGACAAAATTGTTGGTACCCCTCTGTTAATGAAAGAAAAACCCACAATGGTCACAGAAATAACTTGAATCTGACAAAAGTGGTAATAAATAAAAATTCTATGAAAATTAACCAATGGAAATCAGACAATGCTTTTAAATTGTGGTTCAACAGAATTATTTTAAAAAACAAACTCATGAAACAGGACTGGACAAAAATGATGGTACCCTTAACTTAATATTTTGTTGCACAACCTTTTGAGGTAATCACTGCAATCAAACGATTTCTATAACTGTCAATGAGACTTCTGCACCTCTCAGCAGGTATTTTGGCCCACTCCTCATGAGCAAACTGCTCCAGTTGTCTCAGGTTTGAAGGGTGCCTTCTCCAGACGGCATGTTTCAGCTCCTTCCACAGATGTTCAATAGGATTTAGATCAGGGCTCATAGAAGGCCACTTTAGAATAGTCTAATGTTTGGCTCTTAGCCATTCTTGGGTGTTTTTAGCTGTGTGTTTTGGGTCATTATCCTGTTGCAAGACCCATGACCTGCAACTGAGACCAAGCTGTCTGACACTGGGCAGCACATTTCTCTCTAGAATACCTTGATAGTCTTGAGATTTCATTGTACCTTGCACAGATTCAAGACACCCTGTGCCAGATGCAGCAAAGCAGCCCCACAACATAACAGAACCTCCTCCATGTTTCACAGTAGGGACAGTGTTCTTTTCTTGGTATGCTTCATTTTTGCGTCTGTGAACATAGCGCTGATGTGCCTTACCAAAAAGTTCCAGTTTTGTCTCGTCTGCCCATAGGACATTCTCCCAGAAGCTTTGTGGCTTGTCAACATGCAGTTTGGCAAATTCCAGTCTGGCTTTTTTATGATTTGTTTTCAACAGTGGTGTCCTCCTTGGTCGTCTCCCATGAAGTTCACTTTGGCTCAAACAACGATGGATGGTGCGATCTGACACTGATGTAACTTGACCTTGGAGTTCACCTTGAATGTGTTTAGAGGTTGTTCTGGGCTCTTTTGTTACCATTCGTATTATCCGTCTCCTCCTGCAGCCACGTCCAGGGAGGTTGGCTACAGTCCCGTGGATCTTAAATTTCTGAATAATATGTGCAACTGTAGTCACAGGAACATCAAGCTGCTTGGAGATGGTCTTATAGCCTTTTCCTTTAACATGCTTGTCTATAATTTTCTTTCTAATCTCCTGAGACAACTCTCTCCATTGCTTCCTCTGGTCCTTGTTCAGTGTGGTACACACCACGTCAGCAAACAGCACAGTGACTATTTGTCACCCTTTAAATAGGCCGACTGACTGACTGATTACAAGTTTGCAGACACCTGTGATGTTAATTAGAGGACACAACTTGGTTGAACATGTCCCTATGGTCACATTATTTTAAATCTTTTCTAGGAGTACCATCATTTTTGTCCAGGCCTGTTTCATGAGTTTGTTTTTTAAAATAATTCTGTTGAACCACAATTCAAAAGTATTTCAGGGCAGCGTGGTGGCGGAGTGGTTAGCACTGCGGCAGCACAGCAACTCACCCTTGGCCGGGAAATCCTGGGTTCGATCCCAGCCCCCGACCAACAGTGATCTGTGTGGAGTTTGCATGTTCTCCCTGTGTCTGTGTGGGTTTACTCCGGGATTTAAGATAAGATAAGATAAGGTAAGATAAGCCTTTATTAGTCCCACAATGGGGAAATTCCAGGATTGCAACGGCACAGGGACAGCAACACTCAGAGCAATAATCAGAAGGCAAGAAAAAACAAGCGCAGCTAGTATACATATGTACATATTACTATAAATATATATATATATATATAGACACACAGTGCGGAGCATTGTGGTTGGTGGATGTGCAGCAGAAAGTCTAAGCTCTCTCTCCGCGGATGTGGCGGGCCAGCTGGATGTCTTTGGGCATGATGGTGACCCTCTTGGCGTGGATGGCGCACAGATTGGTGTCCTCGAAGAGACCCACCAGGTAGGCCTTGCTGGTCTCCTGCAGAGCCATGACGGCGGAGCTCTGGAAGCGCAGGTCGGTCTTGAAGTCCTGAGCGATCTCCCTCACCAGGCGCTGGAAGGGCAGCTTACGGATGAGCAGCTCAGAATCAGAATCAGAAAAAGATTTATTGCCAAGTACATTGACAGATCACTGATAACATACGAGAGAATTTGACTTGACACAGTAATGAACCTGCATTTCCGTGCCGCGGCGCCTCTGAAACGCGCCTATCAGCAGGAGGGTACAGGTAGCATAAGAATAATACAATAGGAAGGAGCAAAAAAATCATTGATTCAGAATACTGGTTGCATAATCAATCAATATTATGATTACAAGGAAAAAAAAAGCTCTCATGCACATTCGCGGACAAGTTTCACAGGACACAGGACATAAGAGAGCAGTGTGTGTATCTTTATTCAGTTCATGGATCAATGTGTGTGCGCTGTTGAAGCAGTGTTGATGATTATAAAAGAACAACAAGGGCACTTGGCAGGAGATGTTTTGTCTGGCTACCGCCAATCGTCCTTGCGATTATCTGGGCAGGCTGTCCAGATGGCTGTCCAAAGCCTTGTGCTCGATGATTTTGAAAACACAGACTGCAGACAGCCAGGAGGAATTTTCATGGGGAAATTGAGCCAAATAGGACTGATCACAGAGAAGGCTTTTTATTTCTTCTGTAGATTCAGCACTTAATCCTTCATTGCGGGGCTTTAAGTCCGTCGTGGAAAGACCTAAGCGAGACCATGATGTAATCCACCGTCCGAGACAGTTCTCCATTTGTCGCTATCAGGGTCTTCTCCAATTTTTCAATTTGACAGATGCACCTCGCCTGGCCAGCATTTTGATAGGTTGAATCCATCTTCAGCAATTTGCGGTACACCAGGACAATCCCAGTTCCAATCAGAAAGATCCCGATCACCATTATTACGAAGACATACAAATCTTCAATATCTTCGATAGAGAGATTAGTGAGACACAAGATTCTCCAATTACTTGTGTCACGTAGATAGCCCGCTGGAGCCGTTCCTGCGGGACAGACAGCTTCCCCCGGAGCACTTTTCCTTGTTGAAAAAATGGTGTCAATTGTGTTCAAAGCCCAGCTTATTAACTCCATAATTTTCTTTCGACGGTCGCAGTTAGACGCAGACAGACAACAGCAAGCTGGGATCCAGTAGTTGGGGGGGAAGGAAAAAAAAGTCAGAGCAAGAGAGAAGGAAAAAGCGTCTGCTCTCTTGGGAGGGCGGATTTCTGGATTTTCTGGATTTCCGTGGATTTCTGGTAGCGACGGATCTTTCTCAGAGCCACGGTACCGGGCCTGTAACGGTGAGGCTTCTTCACTCCACCGGTGGCCAGAGCGCTTTTCCGAGCAGCCTTGGTGGCTAGCTGCTTCCTGGGGGCTTTTCCTCCAGTAGATTTACGGGTGGTCTGCTTGGTTCTTGCCATCGCCCTTTATTATTCTGTCTTATATTTCTTGCACGCCGCCTAAACTCCAGCCCGGCACCTGCGTCGTTTTCGCTTCAGTTCCCCGGTATGTCGAGTTTCTCCATTAGCACCGGGTGGCGGTTGAGTGCTAGCTAGCTCTTCCCTGCTGTATCGTCTACTGCTGTAAACAGTGGCTCCGTCCGCCGACTCGAGAGACCTTTGGGGCGATCTGTGTGTCCGTGATATATATATAGAGTGAAAGTTGTAGAAAGAAGAAAGGAAGATAAAAAAAAAAAAAAAAGGCAGTTGCAAAAGGCAGCCAACTCTTGTGGCGCCGGAACCGGAAGGTCAATAATAATAATAATAATTTCTCCGGTTTCCTCCCACATGCCAAAAAACATGCAAGTTAAGTTAATTGGCATCAAACTGGGGATTCTAAATTGTCCTTAGGTATGACTGTGAGAGTGAATGGTTGTCTGTCTCTCTGTGTTGGCCCTGCGATGGACTGGCGATCTGTCCAGGGTGGACCCTGCCTCTCGCCCAAAGATGCTGGGATAGGCTCCAGCCCCCCGCGACCCGAAAAGGATTAAGCGGAAGAAGATGAATGAATGAATGAATGAATGAATATCTGATTTTCATTGGTTAATTTTCATAGAATTTTTATTTATTACCACTTTTGTCAGATTCAAGTTATTTCTGTGACCATTGTGGGTTTTTCTTTCATTAACAGAGGGGTACCAACAATTTTGTCCACATCTGTAGCTTGCTTACCTGGCGCTGCTGAGTCATGTGATGGTATAAGAGGGAGGAGGAGGAAGTAGATCGCACCACAAGAAGAAGAGGAGGAGCAAAGTGTGCCTGATCCGTGCTGTGACGGGAGCAGCAACACAGTGTATCGATCTCATTACACTGATATCACTGGTCAACACCAAATTTATTGTTCAAGTTTTTTTTTAGCTGATTTAGGACAGTTTTGATGTGCTGAATCCAAAAATCACATTGGGTTTTGCTCAATCAGGTCAACTTTTTGAATTATGGCCAAACGTTGTTTTATACATTTTTGTTTACATGTACGGGTATTTTCGCTTGATATGATGCAAAATTCTTTTTTATGTCTTGAAATTCTCTGAATTTTGAACAATGATGATGTAACATTAAATTTACATGTACTTACCTTTATATAAAGGTAAGTACTTGCACAGTACTAAGTAAGTACAGGTTTTTACTTAGCACCTGATCGAGAGAAACAGATGTCATTTTCCAATTCAGCGGTGCAAAATTGTCTTAAATCAGTTGAAAAAACACAGACAACTTACAAAAAAATTATTTTTGTAACCCTGTCTGCGTGGGTTTACTCCAGGATTTCTCCGGTTTCCTCCCACATGCCAAAAATGTGCAAGTTAGATTAATTGGCATCAAACTGGGGATTCTAAATTGTCCTTAGGTATGAATGTGAGAGTGAATGGTTGTCTGTCTCTCTGTGTTGGCCCTGCGATGGACTGGCAATCTGTCCAGGGTGTACCCTGCCCCCGCCCAAAGATGCTGGGATAGGCTCCAGCCCCCCCCCCCCCCCCGCGACCCTTAAAAGGATTAAGCGGAAGAAGATGAATGAATGTGTATTCATCAATATCAATACCAACATTGATATCGATATTATCGATATTTGGATCAATCCGCCCACCACAAGTATTCAATTTCAATTTTCAATTCAATTCAGCTTTATTTATATAGCACAACATCACAACAAAGGTCATCTCATAGCGCTACAAAATGCAGAGAAAACCCCATAATTTCAGAAAGACCCAGCAATCAGACGATCCCCTGCGAGCAAGCACTAAGCGACGGTGGAGAGGAAAAACTCCCATTTAACAGGAAGAAACCTCTGGCAGAACCAGGCTCATGGAGGGGCAGTCATCTGCTGCGACTGGCTGGGGGTGAGGGGATAGAGAGGACGAAAAGAACAGACATAAAGAACATGAAACAGTGAAAAACCAAGTACATTATTGGCGGTCATCCAGCAGTTTGAATCTATTAACAGCAGAACAGAAGCGGGGTTAAGAGACACGAAATCCCTCCCTAATTGTAGGCTATATTGAAAAGGAAGGATTTTACCCTGTTCTTAAAAACAGAGACCGGGTCTGACTCCTGGACCCAGAGTGGTAACTGGTTCCACAGAGAAGGAGCTTGATAGCAGAAGGCTCTGCCTCCCAATGTACTTCTGGAGATTCTGGGCACCACAAGCAATCCAGCATTTTGGGAGTGTAGAGCTCTATTAGGATGATAGGATAATATCAGATCTTTTATATATAAGGGGGCCTGAATATTAAGAGCTTTGAAAGTGAGAAGCTTAAACTTAATTCTAAACTCTATGGGAAGCCAGTGAAAGGAGGACAGAACTGGAGAGATATGATCTCTCTTTCTAGAACCAGTTAAAACTCTTGCATCAGCATTTTGGATCAACTGAAGACTTTTTAAGGATATTTTGGGACAACCTGATAACGAGTTACAATAATCTAGTTGAGAGCTGACAAAGGTGTGGATCAGTTTCTCAGCATCATTCAGAGACAAGATGCTCCTAATCTTGACAATATTGCGCAGATGATAGAAGGCAGTCTTAGAAACAAATTTAATATGTGAATTAAAGGACAGATCTTGATCAAAAATAACTGCAAGGTTCCTCACAGAACTATTCAGAGTGAGAGTGGTGGCAACCAAATTAAGAGTATGATTTGGAAAGGAATTTCTAAGGTTTTTTGAGCCAACAAGAATGACTTCAGTCTTATCTGAGTTTAGTAGCAGAAAATTACAAGTCATCCAGGCTTTGGTTTCCTTAAGACAGGCATCTAATTTGGCTAATTGATTACAATCATCGGGCTTCAATGACAGGTATAGTTGTGTGTCATCTGCGTAACAATGAAAATGTATACAGTGCTTTCTAATGATATTGCCTAACGGAAGCATATATAAACTAAAAAGAGTAGGGCCTAACACAGATCCCTGTGGAACTCCGTGACTGAGCTTAGAGTTGGAAGAAAATTCATCATTGATGTGAACAAACTGAAATCTATCAGACAAATAAGATCTAAACCACTGCAGCGGAGTTCAATTTAGTCCAACATAGTGTTCTAATCTATCAGGTAGAATGTCACGATCGATAGTGTCAAAGGCTGCACTAAGATCTAAAAGGACAAGAATAGAGACAAGTCCATTATCAGATGCGATAAGGAGGTCATTAGTGACCTTCACTAAGGCTGTTTCAGTGCTGTGATGAACTCTGAACCCAGATTGAAACTCTTCAAATAAACCAATTCCCTGCAAGTGGTCAAACAATTGCGCAGCAACATCTCTAAGATTTTTGAAATGAAAGGCAGATTAGAGATTGGTCGATAGTTAGCCAAAACTCCTGGATCAAGCGTAGCGATGGCGGAGTTGTAGTAGTTAATGTACTTGAGCTCCCATCTCTCCAGGATCTGTACATCTCCAGGACCCGGAGGCGTGCTGGCCGGATCATAGCCGATCCCTCACACCCTGGTCACGTACTGTTTGCCCCCCTCCCCTCTGGTAGAAGACTTCGGTCCATCCAGACTAAAACCTCCCGTCACATGAACAGCTTCTTCCCCTCTGCCATTAGACTGCTGAACACTAAGTGACTCTCGTGCACCATGTACAGCAGCTCAACCAGACTCATGTCAATCATCACTGTTTTCTTCCTGCATTACCGACTGCACTATATAGTTCTCCACAGTATCTGCTGCTGGCTAATATATATTTTAACTGTTGACCAGTATCACTTAATCTTATCCTACACTTTATTACATGTATAGTTTATTTCTCTTATCTTATCATGTTTAATGTTGCAGCATTGTACCGAGACAAATTCCTAGTTTGTGTACTACATGAACAATGGCAATAAACCTGATTCTGATTCTGATTCTGATTCTGAGTTTACAGTAGGAAGAATCTGACTGATTTTATCTCTAATAGATAAAATTTTATGATTGAAAAAGTTCAGAAAGTTCTGACTAGAAAGCTCAAGGGGGATGCAAGGATTGACCGAGTCCTGACTCTTTGTCAGCCTGGCTATAGCGTTGAAAAGAAACCTGGGGTTATTCTTATTCGCTTCTTTTAATGCAGAAGAATAACTTGTTCTAACTTTTCTAAGAGATTTTTTATAAATTAAGAGATGATTTCTCCAAGCTCAATAGACTTCATCTAAATTAGTGGAACACCATTTCCTTTCCAACTGACAAGTCTTCAGTTTTAAGCTACGAGTTTCTGTGTTAAACCAAGGGGTTAGAAATCTTTGGTTAGACTTTTCTTTTTTAAAGGGGCCACCAAATCTAGAGTCCGATGCAGAGAGCCTGTAACACTATCTACCATGCTATCAACTACGGAAGGAGCAGGCTCTCCATCTTTTATTTCCATTGTGTTTACCCAATCTGCAAAAATTTGGTAACATCATCTGAAAGACATCTGCTGTAGTAATATTTTTCTTTAGGAGTCAAATAATCAGAAATAGTGAAATCAAAGGTTAACAGACAATGGTCTGACAGTACAGGATTATGAGGAGACACTACCAGATTTTCTATATCTATACCATAAGTCAAAACGAGGTCCAATGTCCATCCATCTTCTACCGCTTAATCCTTTTCGGGTCGCAGGGGGACTGGAGCCAGTCCATCGCAGGGCCAACACATAATGGGTAGAATTTTCTACTTTCTGGGAAAACCCCATTGAGTCTAAAATTGAATTGAATGCCTTATTAAGACAGTCACTATCTACATCAACATGTATATTAAAGTCCCCTACAATGATTTCAGCACCAAATCAGCTAAAAATTCAGCAAATTTGGAGAAAAACTCTGAGTAGGCCGAGGGAGGACAGTAAACTATGCCAAAGAAAATTGGATTCAAGCCAAGATAGCCAACATGCCCCACGCTGAGGACCAGGCCCTCAAAGGAATTAAAACATGATTTTTGCTTTATATTAACTAGTAATTTAGAATGGAAAATTGCCGCTACTCCACTTCCACGACCAGAACTTTTGGGATTATGATAGTTTAGATAACCAGAGGGAGTTGATTCATTCAAACCAACATAATCATCTTGCCCAACCCAAGTCTCTGTGAGGGATAATAAATCGATCTGATGATCAATTAATAGATCATGGACTAAAAGAGACTTGGGAGTTAGAGACCTAATATTTAATAAACCACATTTAATTTTTAAATTATGAGGAGGAACAGAGGCCAAATCGTTAAATTTAGAGACTTGAGGTCTGATCTGAATTTTACCAACGTTTTGTTTAATCACTTTGGGATGTTTATGCACCATATTTTTATTAACTTTTTTATTAACTTTGGGAGGAGCAGACAAGGGTTCTCTAAGGGAGAAGACAGGGGCAAAGTTGGGGGGGGGGGATGAGGAGAAGCTGCAGAAAGACATGTATTTATCAAGTTGTGTTGTATTTGTCTTGAGTTATGATATTTTGGGTAATGGGAGACAGACACAATCTCTGTAGGGTTATAAATCGAAGACTGACCCAAACAATGAGGATTAATTGGATTAATGGGATTAATATGAGAAGTGGAAACAAGACCAAAAAAGGGCTGATTGTCAGACCCAGGATCTTCAGAGTGAGTTAACACACCAATTTTCAGTCACTGTACTAAAAAAACACTGAATGGAATTGAACAGATTGTCCCTTAAAACACGTGCACCAAGTCTATTTGGGTGGATGCCATCAGGCCTCATAAGTGATGGGCGGTTACAAAACAAGTTAAAATTGTCTACAAAACCAATGTTAAAAATAGGACATGTAAAACACAACCAAGTATTAAGACTGAGAGTTCTGCTAAAATAATTGCAACCTCGTCTGAGAGGTGCCGAAGGCCCAGAGATAAATGCATGTCTGCCACAGTTCATAAGAGTGGACAGAAGGCTCCTGAAGTCACTCTTTAAAATCTCTGTCGCTTCATCTGGGATGTTATTGCATCCAACATATACTATGACAGTTTTAACGTGGGGGAATTCATTTAGTAGGGCAGGGGTAAGAGCCTCAATGTCAGACACTCTAGCCCCAGGAAAAAATCTTGTGATACAGTACCTGCTTCTGACGTTCCTCATAATCGAGTCACCAATTACCAGTGTCGTGTTGGGGGGGTGGGGGGGTTGTCGGTGGATTCTGACGAGGTGAATAATTTTGTCGATGGTGCTGTTGTTGTGAAGGCGGGGTGATGCGCTCTCTTCTATTTGGAGCTGGTGTGTAATTTGGCACACCTAGAGTAGTCTTAGTCCGGGGTTTGCGGGTTTGAGCCGCCGCTGAAGGAGTGGAAGGAGGAGGAGGGGCGGCCATGGGCACATGGCCAGTGTCCAGGTGGGGAAAATCCTCCAGAGAAAGGATGTCAAATTTATTTTCCAGGAGCAAGGGAAGAGAAGAGGTGCGGCCCTGTCTGGCCGATCGACAATGACTGCCGGCTGGTCCAACCAAGGTCCAGGGTGCACATCGAGTGTGAGAAGACCCAACCGGGACTTTGGGTTTAGCCCCGAGGCAAAGCCAGTGTCTATTGCTATGGTCGTGGACATCTGAAGAACCCAGAGCAGGGCTTGAAGTGGACAGAGATGCGCTGAACTCCCCTAGGTAGGTAGCCCTCTCTGCCAGCTGTGAATCAGTTGCTGGGGCCGTTGTTCACCCGAGAATAATGGTGTTGAAATGGTCTTCAGCCTCCCGAATCATATAGAGGCTTGAGAGTCTCGCTTCCAATTCAGAAACGTTACTAAGGAGGGATACACAGCAGATACACGCCGGGGATGGAACTATGGCGTTCCTGACGATAAGGTGGATAGCCAGCCAGCCAGCCAAAAACAGCTAAAACAGCTAAAAACAGGTTAGCTAAAAACAGCTAAAAACAGGTTAGCAGGTTAGCCTAGCCAGGTAAAAACAGCCCAGTTGGGGGTCCAACCCACCCGCGCATTATGCTAGGCTACCTCTGCTAGCATGTCAGCTGTTGTGATTACAGGTTTTCCCCAGAAAAAAAATATAATAAAATAAGACAGAAAAGATGCCTGGAATAGAGATCTATCTAATTGAATTTGGATTAATGAACCGGATGGTAACACGGATATCTAGTAGGGTGAGGAGAATATAGACTAGCCATAAAAACAGCAGCGGCTTCACTAAGCTAGCACTGATAATGTATGGTTTCTGAAACTCACGGGAACATGCTCCCAGCCTAAATGGGTGGACATAAAGTTGTTGGGTGGGGGTGATCATACCAGTGAGCTCAGTCTAAATATTTAATTCAACTTTATTTATATTGCACCATTTCACAACAATAGTCATCTCATAGCTCTTTCAAACTGTGGGGGGAAAAACCCACAATTGCAGAAAGACCCCAGCAATCAGGCGATGTCCTGTGAGCAAGCACTTGGCAACTGTGGAGAGCAGTTTAGCAGGAAGAAGCCTCCAGCAGAACCAGAGTCAAGGAGGGGCAGTTATCTGCAGCAACTGACTGGGGGGTGCGGGGATAGAGAAGAAGAAGAAAACAGCAGACATGTAGACAGCAAACAGCGTGACGGGGACTCAATCTATGGGAGAGAACAAACAGATGTTAATGACTGTGACGGACCCCTCCATGAGTAACTGGTCAGTGGTGCAAGTCCTGACACCATAGAGTACACCTTCGTTACTAGCCAAGAGCTAGTGAGGAATTCCTCTTTGGCTCAGTAGTGGAGCAGGGGTGTTCAGATCATGGTGTCATGGGTTCGAGTCTCGGCCTGGGATATTAAAAAGAAAGGGGGTGAAAATAACCAGGTTCGTCAGGCTTGCCGAGACAATCCCAAGAAAACCTCCAAGTCCATCAGACTTGCTGAGATGGACTTGAAATAAGGAAATCCAAGGAATAACATAGGCAATTCTGACCTTGGCCCAGAAAGGGGCCGTAACAATGACCAGCAAAAATATTTCACTGAAAGTGAAGAAGGGAGTCAAACCCAGTGCATTGATGGAGGTCACCCGGCTGTCTAAATTTATTAGCAGCATAAGGCTGCATGTCCACCAAACACGTTTTTGTCGCCTGACCGCCCTGAACATCTTTTTTTCAGCGCTTGTGCGCTGCAATCTGGAAAAAAAAAGTCTGTGCTCTGTATCCTAGCAACAGCTTGTCACTCATAGCTCAGCACTTCTGCTTTTCCTATGGTCAGACTTTCTATTTATTTTTTAATAGCAGTCTCTAAATAACAATGGACAGGAATTGTATTCTGGCATTGGTAGCAGCTCGGGCTGCAAAATATGATGACACGGAAAAGAAAACAGGAGTCTGGGTACAGACATCAGCCAGACTTGTACAGGAGAACAGGACACCGAACTTGTACCGGAGTTCTGCCTTGATGGTGCCCGTTTCAAGAAGTATTTTAGATTGTCCTATGTCGACGGCTGTGGTGCAGGTGTAGTGTGGCCGACTACTGATCAGAGGCCCAGGGGTTCGATTCCCGCTCTGTCTGCACGCCAAAGTGTCCTTGAGCAAGATACTAAAGCCCCAGTTGCTCCTGGTGGGTCAGGTCAACACCTGTGTATGGCCGTTCCGCCACCATCAGTGTGTGAATGGGTGGATAGCAAGATCTGTAAAGTGCTTTGGTCATCCAGAGATGAGAAAAAGTGCTATATAAGTGAACGCCATTTACCATATGTCCCGCCCTTCCTTAATTCTGATTGGCTGCTTAGAAAGGTCGGACATTGACGAGCTCAGGTGTAGTCTGAAAAAGTTGAACTTTTTTCAGCCCTGAGCACCACAACAAAAAGCAGCCACCGCCAAGATCATTTCAGCGCCGAGGGCACTTAGCGCTGTAGACACTGGACTACATAGAGAATGAACAGAAAATAGTCGCCCACAGCGGGAAAAAAATGTGTTTGGTGGACACACATCCTAACTAAGGGAGGGTTCAGGGTCACCTGATCCCATCCTAACTATGCCAGAAAGGAAAGTTTTAACCCTATTCTTAAAAACAGAGATCGACTCTGACTCCTGAATCCAGATTGGCAGCTGGTTTCTTGGATGAAATCGCTCAAAGATGAGCCGGAGTGAACCAGATGATAACAGGGATGGCTATAAGGGTTACTAAGATCTGAAGAAAACAACAATGTAAGCCACGCTTACAGCAGGTATCCGAACAACAATGTTAGCTTGTGGCCTAATAGGTCAGAGGCTAATACACTGTGGAGTGTGTGAATAAAGAGGCAGGTTTATGGACAGATGGATTTATTACACACTCACATCTCTCAAGCACAGAAAAGACTCATTTCAGCACAATCTCTCCTTTTTATCCAACTCCCTCTTTACACATTTACATGGCATTTTCTTATCACACAGCATGACATTTACATTACACTGCCTTCAACCCCCTAGGTCCCTGACTCCTTCCTGCTATATCCCCAGGAACTCCCTGGGCATTTTTCTCCCATGCTTATTCACTGTCTCTGTCTGAGATGCTAAATAATCTGACTCCCCCAAGGTCCCACACCACCCCCCCAGCATCTTAGATAGAACATCAGTCCACACGCTCTTCTGGCTTCAGTCTCCTCCCATATCTGCTGTAACTGGGGTTTACCGCCTCTGTGGCGCTGCTGTGCCGGTGGGGGGCTGCTGGGAGTGTGTCTGACTGTGGGTGGGCCATGGCGAGGGGGGTGGGGACTTCGGTCTTTCCGTGTGGCTGCCCTGGTGAATCGTTCCCCTGGGGAGCTCTCTGTGGGGGTCTTCCACGCCAAGGGGCCCGATCCAACAGCACTTGCTCGTCCGCCACTACAAAGGCGGGTTTGAGTCTGTCTATGCAAATTTTCTCCCACCGACCCCCCAAGTCTAGCAAAAAATGCTTATCCCCTGTTTCCAGCACTCTGAATGGTCCATCATAGGGTGGGCGCAATGGAGGGCGGTGGGCGTCGTGTCTGACGAACACGAACTCTGCGTTCTTCAAAGTTTTAGGCACGAAAGCACTCAGAAAACAGTGGTGGGCCGGGCCCGGTAGCGTGCTTGTGTCTGCACTGCGCTGCAAAAGCTGAGACGGGCAGCTGTCCGGCGCGGGATTATCTGGCAGAAATTCCCCGGGCAGCCGTAGGGGCTGCGCAAAAACAAGCTCTGCCGGGGAAGCTTCCAAATCCTCTTTTGGCATGGAGTGCAACCCCAATAGAACCCACGGCAACCTGTCTACCCAATTTGCATCCGTCAGTGAAGCCCTGAGTGCTGCTTTCAGTGATCTATGAAAAGGCTCGCATAACCCATTGGCCTGTGGGTTGTACGCGGTTGTGCGGTGAATTGCAACACCCAGGCTGCGGGCCATCACGGACCAAAGTTCGGAAACAAACTGAGGGCCCCTATCGGACGTGATGTCCGACGGGATTCCAAAACACGCCACCCATGCTGTCAAAAAAGCGCGCGCCACGTCCACGGACGTGGTTGCCGCCAGCGGGACTGCTTCTGGCCAGCGTGTGGTGCGGTCCACCACTGTCAGAAGGTGCGTGCACCCCTGCGACGGCGGGAGGGGGCCCACGAGGCCCATGTGAACATGGTCGAATCTTTTAGCCGGTATCCTAAACGGCTCCAAAGGAGCCTTGGTGTGTCTGTGCACTTTGGCTCGTTGGCACGCTACGCAGGCTGCAGCCCACTCTTTCACTTGTTTGCGCAGGCCTGGCCACATGAATTTCGCTCCCACCATTTTGACTGACACGCGCACTCCTAGGTACGCCAAAGCGTGAACTGACTCAAACATGCGGTGGCGCCACGCAACCGGGACCACCGGGTGCGGGCACCCCGTGGAAACATCGCAGATTGGGGGGGGGGGCTGCCGTCTTGCAGTACCCTGCTCTCCAGCCTTACCCTGTTGGTCCAGACTGGAGCGCGCGCACGTCCGTATCGCTAATCTGCTCTGCGACCATGGCTGTATAATCTATCCCTACACAGACCGGGGCCACTACCGCGCGCGAGAGACAGTCCGCCACCACATTCAGTTTACCCGACACATGTTGAGTATCGGTCATAAACTCCGAGATTGCGGCCAGCTGTCTCTGCTGCTGGCCCGACCATGGTTCCGAAACCTTGGCCATCGCAAACATCAGCAGCTTGTGGTCCATGAACGCGGTGAAGCTGCGCCCTTCCAGCCAGAACTGGAAGTGGCGTATGGCCAGGTGGAGAGCCAGCAACTCTCTGTCGAACGCGCTGTATTTACGCTCACTGTCGCGCAAAGCCCTGCTGAAAAACGCGAGCGGCTGCCAAGAACCGGCGACACGTTGCTCCACAACAGCCCCTATGGCCACGTCCGAGGCGTCGGTAGTGACCGCTATCCGGGCCGCCGGGTCTGGGTGCGCCAACAGTGCGGCGTTTGCCAGAGCTGCTTTCACCTCAGAGAACGCCTGCTCTCGCTCCGGAGTCCATTCGACTCCATCCGCGGGTTTCCGTCTCTTGAACGCGGCGTATAGTGGCTGCATGAGCTGAGCTGCACGGGGGAGGAAACGGTTATAAAAGTTCACCATCCCCAAAAATTCTTGTAGTGCCCTGATCGTCTGAGGCCGGGGAAAACTTGCCACGGCGCGCACTTTGTTGGGCAACGGGATCGCTCCTTCCGGAGAGACACGGTGCCACAAAAAATCAATCTCCATCACGCCGAACTGGCATTTCGCTGGGTTGATTATTAACCCGTGCTCCTCCAACCTCTGGAAAACCGTCCTGAGGTGGCTTATGTGTTCATCTTCGGACGCACTGGCTACCAGGACATCGTCCAGGTAGACGAACATGCACGGGAGATCGCGCAGCACTGCATCCATCATGCACTGGAACGTCTGTGCTGCGCCTTTTAACCCGAATGGCAGGCGCAGGAACTCGAATAAGCCAAACTGAGTTATTACCACTGTTTTGGGTATGTCCTCCGCGCACACTAGGACTTGGTGGTAACCGCGGACCAGGTCTATTTTGGAAAAAATGCATGCTCCGGCGAGGTGAACGGAAAAATCCTGTATGTGGGGAATCAGGTAGCGGTCGTGTGCTGTGGCGTTGTTCAACCTGCAGAAATCACTGCACGGTCGCCACGACCCCTCGGCCTTAGGGACCATGTGCAGCAGGGATGCCCATGGGCTGTTTGATCACCTGATGATGCCCAACCTTTCCAGGTTGGCGAACTCCTCGCGCGCTATGGCCAGTTTAGCTGCGTCCAAGCGCCGAGGTCTTGCGAAAACGGGCGGCCCGGTGGTGGTGATAAAGTGCTCCACCCCGTGTTTAGCGATGGCCGCCGAAAACGTTGGGACTGTGAGTGCTGGGAACTGAGTGAGCAGTGCATGGAACTTACCGCCTGGAGCTGTGACGTTGGCTTGTGCTGTTGGCCGGGTCCCTCGAGCTATACAGGGGAGAGAATCAAAGGACAGTGCATTAACTAGGCACCTGTTAGCAACATCCACAAGTAAACCATGCGCACACAGAAAATCAGCTCCCAGGATCGGGAAACTCAGTGCTGCTATGACAAAAGTCCACTTGTACGAGCGGCCATGTAGAGATAAGGCCAGTGTTCTCTCACCGAACGTCTTAATCTCCGAGCCGTTTACTGCCACAAGTCCGGGGCCGCTAGGTCCTGCCAGCCGATCAGCGTAGGATGGCAGGATGATGCTCTTCTGGGCTCCGGTGTTGACGAGGAAGCGTCTCCCCCAGTGTGAGTCCGTCACGTAGAGCAGCTTGTTCTCTTCACTGGCGGTCGCAGCTGCTACCGACTGCCAGCCTTGGCGTTTCCCGAGCGCTTGAACTGGCACGGTGGCACACATCTGCGCGCGTTCTCTCCGAAGCGGCAGTGGTAAAAGCAGAGCGTGTCTCTCTGGCGTTCCTTGGCCCCCGCTGCCGCTACCGTTGGTGGCTCCTCGCCTCCTCTGGTTGTCTCGCTGGGCTCCGCCGCTGCCGCGTTGACTATGATCACCCTGGTGGTGAGGATGATCCGGCCTGCCTCCTGGGCTAGCGCACGGTAGTCGCGCGTGGCCAGCAACGGCGAATTGGCCAGAACCGCTCTCGCCTCTGTTGGAAGGTTCCGGAGGAAAAGGTGGGCAAACAGAAAGTGCCCGTCATCCGTGCCATTAACGCCAGCATCTTCTCCATCAGGTCAACGGCCGAACCATCTCCTAGCTCGGTCCGCCTCAGGAGCCTCTCCGCTTTCTCACATTCCGAGAGCGTGTAGCGCCGAGTCAGCGCAGCCTTGAGAGCCTCGCATTTGTTGTGGGCTGGAGGCTGATCGAGCAGGCTCGCTAACTGCTGGGCTGTGCGAGCGTCCAGCACTGCTACCACATCGTAGAACTTGGTGTTGTCTGCCATTACTCCCCGGAGGGCGAACTGGGCCTTGGTGTGGTGGAACCAAGAGCGCGGGTTGTGCTGCCAAAAGTCCGGTAGCTTGACTGGAACCACGCACGCGTTGCTGGGGGTTCCAGTCCGGGCTGCCTGTGGGATGGCTGCTGCGTCGCTGGGGCTTCCCGACCAGGCCGGCTCCAAGGTTCTTGCCTCATGTTCCATAATCCGTCTAGGGTCACCAGTGTGGAGTGTGTGAATAAAGAGGCAGGTTTATGGACAGACGGATTTATTACATACTCACATCCCTCAAGCACAGAAAAGACTGAATCATTTCAGCACGATCTCTCCTTTTTACCCAACTCCCTCTTCACACATTTACATGGCATTTTCTCATCACACAGCATGACACTTACATTACACTGCCTTCACCCCCCTAGGTCCCTGATTCCTTCCTGCTATATCCCCAGGAACTCCCTGGGCATTGTTCTCCCATGCTTATTCACTGTCTCTGTCTGAGATGCTAAATAATCTGACTCCCCCAAGGTCCCACAACACTTAGCCACCACTTTCATCTACATGATGCACAGCTAGGCGGGCCAATAATAGAGCAGTGGGTGAGTCTCAATGATGGCAGTGGGTTGGCT
Organism: Pholidichthys leucotaenia; assembly: GCA_020510985.1. Classification (NCBI taxonomy): domain Eukaryota; kingdom Metazoa; phylum Chordata; class Actinopteri; order Cichliformes; family Pholidichthyidae; genus Pholidichthys; species Pholidichthys leucotaenia. The sequence goes on along the minus strand of CM035840.1, from coordinate 310,667,998 downwards.
TTTTCGAAACCTGATGTATACGATTTACACGGAAGAGTCAAAAACCTTTGGGGGAGCTTCTCTGAGGGAAAAACGAGATAAAGGCAGTGTGCTTTTTTCAGATAATTGACTTTTTGACAGATTTTTGGCTAATTACATGACCAGTTGACACATTTGAGACAGTTAAAACCTACAAACACCATTTTTCAACCAATAACCCGTTTAAGCAAATGATTACTCAGCACAGGTCAGCTGACATCAGCGTCAAGCGATATTCATATAAAGATCAGCGTTTGTGGAGGCTTCCTGCCATTCTGGACCTGCTTTTGGAGTAAACGCATCTCCCTTGGGCATATGTTTCAGTATTTATTTTCTTTTTATATTCCTATGTGACATGGTGTAACACTTAGACCCAGAAGCAAACACGGAAGACCACGTTTAAGGTAAGTGAACAATAATCTTTGACAATAATGCTTGAAATATTGCAAATGGTGATGAGGATCTGAAAACTAGGTTTCTTCTGGTGGAAGCAGTGGGGATACACAGCAGATCCCATGAAGGTGGACATCAGGGAAGGAGTCATTTAGAGCAGGTGAGGGGCAAGGGGGAGAGGCTGGCCAGGCCTGGGTGCTGGGGAAAAGGGAGTGAAGATACTGATGATAAACGGTGGCAAATCAACTTACTTGGGGAGGTGATAATGTGCACAGTCCGAAATAATCCAGATCCAGTCCGTTAGGCAATTTCCAGAGTCAAAGGCAAGCAGGGGTCAGAGCACGGCAGGCTAGGTCAGACAGGCAGACAAATCCAATTCAACAGGCAGGCACAGGGTCTAGAAACAGGCAAGGGTCAAATCACAGCAGGATAAATCACAATGTTAGATCATATTAAAGCATGGGCAGGATACAGGTAGATCAGATGCAGCCAGACAGAACAATGGGAGAGTGTCCTATTTATAATGCCCAACTGATTGGTGGCAGGTGGTGCTAGCAGCTGCAAGGAGAGGAGCACAATCAGCGTGGAGAGAGAGAGGTAGACTGGACAGAAACCCTTACAGTACCCCCGTCTCAAGGGACGCCTCCTGGCATAACTCTGGGTTTATATGGTTGGCGACGATAAAACTCCTTGATGAGGGAGTCCTCCATGATAAAGGACTTGGGGATCCATGATCTCTCCTCGGGACTGTACCCCTGCCAATCTACTAGGAATTGGATGTCAGTCCCCCTGAGGTGAGCATCCAGGATCCGGGTGACTGTATAAACCAGTCCTCTGTCGACCATCTTCGGGGTAGAGTTGGTTTGGACGGTGGGCAGAGGGAACTGGAGAAAACTGGTTTATGTGGGAGACATGGAATGTGGGGTGCACCCATAGAGAGGCCGGTAGGTCCAGCTTCACAGAGGCGGGATTAATGATCTCAGCAATGATGAATGGGCCCCCGAACTGGGGGGCGAGCTTCCTGGACTCGGCCTTCCGGGGGACATTCTGGGTGGAGAGCCTGATTTCTGGCCGACCTGGTACTCAGGAGCGGGGTGCCTTATCCGGTTCACCCACCGAGAGTAGGGCTGGACAATATGAAAAAATTCCAGTCACGATAATTCTTTTCCAAATTGATCGATATATATATATTGCGATTTAAAGCAAATCACTACTTCTGTCAAGCTTAAAGGTTCCTTTTCACTCCTAAGTGAGATGTGAAGCTATAACAGGATTCATTTTAAATATTTATTTTCTGTCAGAAGTTGAACCTGACAAATGTAGTGTAGAACATTATACAACTGTATTTCAAATAACTATAAAAGATAAAATATAAATATTTTATAATATTCTGCTCACCAGTTTGCCCATAGCTGAGTGAAGTACATGCCCAAAGCACTACAGCCGTGTCCACTTGTTTAGTGATGTGTTCTTCACTATATTTGTCCCACTGTCTGTCGTGATGCAGACTTGTTTGTCTTCACTCAGTCTCCAGGATGCAAGTGCTTCCGTCAGTCCTAAAGCAATGACTTTCACCTGTATGGTTTTCAGGAAAGTTTGAAGACATTCCAAGCTCAATCAATGAAGTGGGCAGTGAGGCTTATATATGGTTCAGATGTACGACTTGACCACAAATCTGATGTAGTAGCCAAGAATGGCACACTTTGCAGCTCCTTTTCAACTGTTTCTCTACATTCCGTGCACAGCTGTGGAAGTGTCGTCTGGGAGAAATATTTACGGCCAAGGAGTTGGAAATGAGGGTCAATTAATTTCAACAGGATGGCACTGCTTCAGATGGTAAAAAAGATTTGTAGCATTACCTGATTTTGTGGGAATGTGCCTGCAACACAGTTTGCAGTGCATGTTAAGCTGCTTCTTGTTAGACATAAAATAGCCCACATATCTCCACATTACTGAATTCCTCGAACTATTATTTTCAACAATCTCCTTGTCTATTGCACATTGAGCGGCATCCGTTTTGGTGTCTTCTTTGGTAATGCTGTCACTGAACTTTTCATTAATGTTTCCTGTCGTCTCCTACACGACTGTGCTAACCCAAACATTAGCAGGTGTGCTAACTGCTAAGTCCCAGCTGCGTGCTGGTCCTACGCGCATACGCATGCTGTTGTGTACGTCAATCAAATGTGACTTCCAGCCATATGATTGGTTCAATACGGTGTATTCTCATTTTCACTGGCTTTTGGTGTTGTCTGTCAAAACACGGAACAAATGAGTTCTATCGACCACGTATTATGTCTCTATCGAGGTAAAGTTATTTCACTTAATTATCGTTATCATTTTATCACCCAGTCCTAAACTGGAGTTCTCCCCTACAACTTGGAGCAAGGCCACTTTTTCTCCCTCCAAAAGTGCCTGCATTTGGTGATGTGAGCTGCCACAGATGGGACTGCCACCTCTTCTTCAGTGATGGGGAGGAGAGGCAGGTGGTAGCCTAACAATTCCTCAAAGGGGGAGAAACCGATGGCAACTGATGTGGCCGAGTTGTGGGCGTATTCGACCCATTGAAGGTGGAAACTCCAGGAGGACAGGTTGGACGCTGTTACATCACACTGGCCATTGGTTTGGGGGTGATAGCCAGATGAGAGGCTGACCGTGGTCCCGATGGCCATGCAGAAGGCTCGCCAGACCTTCAAAATGAACTGGGGGCCATGGTCGGAAACGATGCCCTTTGGGATACTGTACAGCCTGACCAGATGCATTGACAGGAGATGTGCCATCTCCAAGGCTGATGGTAGCTTCTTCAGGGGAATGAAGCATGCTGCCTTGGAAAACCTGTCAATGACTGATAAGGTGATGGTGTGCCCATTGGAGGGGGGTAACCCAGTCACAAAATCCAATGCTATATTGGACCACGGGTGGCTAGGAACTGGGAGAGGCTGGAGAAGTCCGGCAAGAGGAAAAGTAGGGGTCTTCCCTGTGGAGCACTGGGGACTGGCCTTAATATACCCCCGGACGTCCCTCTCCATTGCAGGCCATCAGAAATGGTGCAGGAGAGAGGACAAGGTGCACGTTATCCCCAGGTGGCAAAAGAGCTTAGTAGTGTGGAGCCAGTGGAGGACCTCACCCCTTGACTTTACAGAAAACAGGGGCCAGGTCATGATAAACAGGAGGAAACATAGAGAGATCAGGGGGCTCTGGGTCTGGAGGCTGGAGTGAAATGGATGGGGAGCAGGCTTCTGACTGGAGGCAGGCGGACATACAAAAGGTGCTGCTCCAAGAGCGGATGACTGCCTGGCTCCAATCAATGACAGGGTTGTAAGTACATAACCAGGGACATCCTAGAACTATGGGGGAAGTGGTGGTTGGGAGAACAAAAAAGGATAGCTCCTCCCAGTGGTTGCCAGAGGTTAATAGTGTTAAAGGGACCGTGTGTTTCATTACCTGGCACAGGGGTTGGCCAGAAAGGGCAAAAAGGTTCTGGGGCTGAGGTGACTGGGTGCAAGGGATTTTTAACTCGTTTGCGAGACTCTCAGAGATAAAATTTTGTTTGGCCCCTAAGTCAATTAAAGCTGAGCCAACAAATTCGGTGGTCTGGAGCATAATATGCACAGGCGAGACAAGGCAGTTTATTGGGAGATTACTGACCCCGCCCATCAGTTCCCCCATTTTAACTGACAGGGCAAGCCTTTTACTTTCTCCAGGCACTGATTGATGGCATGATTTGGTTGGCCGCAGTACAAATATAGACCTTCGTCACGCCGCCGCTGTTTTTCGGCTGGAGTCAACTTGGATTGCCCTATGGCCATGGGCTCCAAGGAATCAAGATTAGCAGAAGCCGGTGGCAATGCAAGAAGCTGTAGACGCGGTGGACTGACATGTGAAGCGGTGCATGACGTGCGTCACCACTCCGCTGAGCATTCGCACAGTCTACTGTCTAGCTTGATGACTAATAAAATAAGGCCATCTAGTGACTCCGGTTCATCCCCAAGGCAAGTGAGCTCGTCATGAAGGTGAGGACTGAGGCTGCGGATGAACATGGACCGTATCTCAGTGCCGTCCCACCCAGCTTCAGCCACTAATACCCGGAAGCCGACTGCGTGCTCCACTGCTGAGCTTAGTCCCTGATGAAGGTTAAGCAACTGCGCTGATGCATTGCCCTCTCCTCCCAGTCAGTGTGATCAAAAACCCAAGCAAACTCCTCAGAGAACCAGGCGCACTGTAGGTGTAAAGGTGGTAATCCGGCCCCTGGATTAATGCTTGAGCCCAGGTGAGTGCGCGCCCATCAAGGAATGCCGCCACAAAGCTAATGCAACTCTGATCTGAGGGGAAGTCTTCCCGCACCCCGTCGAACATAAGTTGACACTGAAAAAGAAAACCGCTTGCCTCTCCCAGCCTCCCTGAATAACGGGAGGGCAAGGATACCAGAGGGGAGTGGCACCAGTGGGGTGGCACAAGGTGAGGTGTGGCGGAAGATGGCGCCACAAGCCCCTGTAAAATTTGGTCAAGCTGCATGATACAGTTGGACACTTGTAACATTTGGCTTCGCATAACCTGGTTTTGGTAAGAGACTTGATCTACACATTGCTCCAAAATGCTGAGCTGGGCTATGACAGATGGCTGTGCCCACTGGGTCTGCATGCTGGTTGCGTGTTGACATGGTGTAACACTTAGACCCAGGAGCAGACATGGAAGACAATGTTTAAGATAAGTGAACAATAATCTTTATTGACAATAATGTTTGTAATATTGCAAATGGTGATGAGGATCTGGAAACTAGATTTCTTCTGGTGGAAGCAGCGGGGATACATAGCAGATCCCGTGAAGGTGGACGTCAGGGAAGGAGTCCTTTGGAGCAGGTGAGGGGCAAGGGGGAGAGGCTGGCCAGGTCTGGGTGCTGGGGAAATGGGAGTGAAGATACTGATGATAAATGGTGGTAAGTCAACTTACTTGGGGAGGTGATAATGTGCACAGTCCAAGATAATCCAGATCCAATCCATTAGGTAATTTCAAGAGTCGAAGGCAAGCAGGGGTCAGAGCACAGCAGGCTAAGTCAGAGAGGAAGACAAATCCAATTCAGCAGGCCATAAAAAAAACAACTATTCAGTGCATTATCATAATGGGCATTATGGGCATTATATTAGACTCTGAGCTTGGTTTTACTCCACATATTAAAAATATAAGACAAACAGGATTGTACCACCTAAAGAACATAGCCAGTCTGCCCATTTCTCTCTCGAGCAAACACGGAGATACTGATGCATGCTTTTATCACCAGCCGTATTGATTACTGTAACGCCCTGCTCTCTGGTCTTCCCAAAAAGACAATTTCAAATCTGCAGTTATTACAGAATTCAGCTGCACATGTTCTGATGAGGACCAGACATCAGGCTCACATCACGCTGGTCTTAAAGTCATTGCACTGGCTCCCTGTTTCCTTCAGGATCAATTTTAAGGTTTCTTATTTATCAGAACTACTTTGACATATGGCCCCTGAGGTCCTCTAGCACTGGTCTTTTAATTATTCCTACTGTCAGAACACGCACTCACGGTGAGGTTGCTTTTAGCTTCTACGGCCCACATCTGTGGAACAGCCTGCCGGAGAACATCAGGGCTGCCAAGAGTGTTCATGTTTTTAAAAACAAGCTCAAGACCTACTATTTTAACTTAGCTTTTGATTAGTTTCCTATTTTAATTTTCTTAATTTCTGATTTTAAACTTATTTTACGTTGATCTTGTTAGAATTATTCACTTTGTTATTAAATACTATTACATCTTAAACTTTGAGTTTAAATGGGTGTGTGTGTTTATGATTTTTTTTATTAACAAATTATTGTATATATCTTATTATTATTATTGTTCATTGATGGTTTTATTTATTTTATTATCCTGTCCTAACTCCAGTGTTACCTCATGGGGAGCCCTCCCACGGGGGGGGGGGGGGGGGGGGGAGGATGCCTGGTTCTGGCTGCAGGGCGCTAGCCTGTGACTGCCCTGGGCCACCCAATGCCTGGTCTTCAGTGGTGGCAGAAGTGGTGTCCCTGTGGCTGCGGACTTGACGCTTCCCTTGTGTTGATGGCTCCCTAAGATGGTGCTTCTACACCTGGATCCTCAGCGCTCACCCATGTCTCATATTGATGAGTGTGTGCATGTGTGCGTATGTGTGTGTGTGTCTGTCTGCTTCTACGCGGTTGGGTAGGTGAAGGGGTCGGGTGAAAAGGGGCATAATTTTGTTTTTAATTAGTAAAGCACTTTGTGCTACATTTTTTTGTATGAAAAGTGCTATTGTGGTGAACACTCAATGGACCTGTTGGACCGGTTCTGTGACTCGCATTTCAGGTCAGAACAAAGGCAGGAAGTTTAGTCTTGTTATGCAAGGCTGGAGACTGTGGAGGGTCGATTAAAGGATGCGTGGGAGACAGTGGAAGTGATATCATGGAGGGAAATGCATTGTGACTGTCTTTATTATGCCAGGTGGTGAAATGCATTGTGACTGTCTTTATTATGCAAGGTGGTCTGTGGGACATGTGATCTATGAGGTGTGAAGTCACTGATATTTAAGGGCAAGAGATACTGTTTCATTCTCTCTTTTTTCTGCTTTTATGATGGAGATGTGAGTAAAGCTGACTCTGAGAAAGAACGCTGCCTCGTCATTTTCACATCTTCCACACTGGTGACCCCGAGACGTATCATGGAAGAAAGAAATTCCCCCGGGTCAGCCGCATCAGGAGCCCCCAGCCAAGCGAACACCGCTACAGTCCAGCTACCGGACTTCTGGCAGAACAATCCGCGCTCCTGGTTCAACGCGGTTGAGGCGCAGTTCAACCTCCGGGGGATATCGATAGATGTCACGAAATTCTACCACGTAGTCGCAAAGCTGGACAACAACACGGCCCAGCATGTGGAGAGCCTGATCGACCAGCCGCCGGAGAGCGACAAATACGGCGCGTTGAAGGCTGCACTCATCCAGCAATTCACCCCCTCGGCGGAGGAGCGAGCAGAGAGGCTCCTGGCACTGACGGAGGGGGAAAACGACTTGCCCGCGAGCCTGATGGAGAATTTGTTGAGGTTGAAAGACTCTGACGATGATCACTTCATTTTCACCCACCTCTTCCTCAGGACGCTACCGTCAGCAGCGAGAGCGGTTCTGGCCAGTTCGCCACTGTTGGCCCTACGGGACTACCGCGCGCTGGGCCGAGAGGCGCAGCGGATTGTCAACGCCACCAAGCGGCGCGCAGCCACGGCCACTGCAGCGGAACTCGGCACGACGACCGCAGATGACAGGAGGCCAGAGACAGCGGTGCCAGACTCACCGACGACCGCGGCAGCAAGGGCCAGGGAGCGTGGACCGGACGTCTTTTGTTTCTACCATCACCGCTTCGCAGAGAGGGCACGCAAGTGTGTACCACCGTGCCAGTTCGGGTGTTCGGGAAACACCAAGACCGGGGGTCGTAGCAGCCGCGGCCCTCGGGGAAGAGAACAAGCTGCTCTACTTGTCGGACGCACGCTCCGGGAGGCAGTTCCTCGCCGACACAGGCTCCCAGTTGAGCTTCATCACTCCTTCCTACACGGACAGACTGGCGGGTTCCGGAGGTCCCCTGGTGACAGCGGCGAACGGCTCGGAGATTAAGACCTTTGGTGAGAAGACTCTGCTTCTGTCTCTACACGGCCGTGCATATGAGTGGACTTTTGTTGTAGCAACAGTAAATTTCAATACGCTGGGGGCTGATTTTTTGTGCTCACATGTGTTGTTGGTTGTTCTCGCTAACAGGCGCCTGGTTAATGCATTTTCTTCTGATTCTGTCCCCTGTGCAGCGCGAGTGGCCCCGCCTACAGCACAAGCCAACGTCACAACAGCAGGCGGTAAGTTCCACACACTGCTCACTCAGTTCCCAGCACTCACGGTCCCCACTTTTTCGGCAACAGTCGCTAAGCACGGGGTGGAGCATTTTATTACCACTACCGGACCGCCCGTTTTTGCAAAAGCTCGGCGCTTGGACGCAGTTAAACTAGCCATAGCGCGCGAGGAGTTCGCCAACCTGGAGAGGTTGGGCATTATCCGACGTTCAAACAGTCCGTGGGCTTCCCCCCTACATATGGTCCCGAAAGCTGACGGATCATGGCGCCCTTGCGGGGATTTTTGCAGGTTAAACAACGCTACAGCGCACAACCGGTACCCAATCCCACATATCCAAGATTTCTCGGTCCATTTGGCAGGGGCGCGCATTTTTTCTAAAATAGATTTGGTCCGCGGTTACCACCAAGTTCCAGTGCGCGCTGAGAACATACCCAAAACAGCGGTAATAACTCCGTTTGGTTTATTCGAGTTTTTACGCATGCCATTCGGACTTAAAGGGGCTGCTCAGACATTCCAATGCATGATGGACGCGGTGCTTCGTGATCTCCCTTTCGTGTTCGTCTACCTGGACAATATTTTAGTAGCCAGCGCATCCGAAGACGAACACAAAAAACACCTGGCCACAGTTTTCCGAAGGTTAGGAGATCACGGGTTAATAATCAACCCAGCGAAGTGTCAGTTCGGGGTGGCGCAGATCAATTTTTTAGGACACCGCGTCTCCCCCGAAGGAGCAGTCCCACTGCCTGACAAAGTGTGCGCTGTGGCAGATTTTCCCCGGCCGCAGACAGTCAGGGCGTTGCAGGAGTTTTTGGGAATGGTGAATTTTTATAACCGTTTTCTCCCCCGCATGGCGCAGCTCATGCAGCCGCTGTATGCCGCGCTCAAAAAAAAGAAACCCGCGGATAAGATCGAGTGGTCCCCGGAGCGGGACCAAGCGTTCTCGGAGGTGAAAGCAGCCTTGGCAAACGCTGCGTTGTTGGCACACCCAGACCCAACAGCCCGCATAGCGCTCACCACTGACGCGTCAGATGTGGCCATAGGGGCGGTCGTGGAGCAACACGTAGCCGGGGTTTGGCAGCCCCTCGCCTTTTTCAGCAGGACCTTGCGCGATAGCGAACGTAAATACAGCGCGTTCGACAGGGAGCTGCTCGCTCTCCATTTGGCCATCCGCCACTTTCAGTTCTGGCTGGAAGGACGTGCTTTCACCGTGTTCGTTGATCACAAACCGCTAACATTCGTGATGGCCAAGGTCTCGGAACCGTGGTCAGGCCGGCAGCAGAGACAGCTGGCCGCGATATCAGAGTTTACCACTGATATTCAGCATGTGGCGGGCAAACTCAATGTAGTGGCAGATTGCCTCTCGCGCGCTGTGGCGGCCCCAGTCAGCGTAGGTTTAGATTATGCAGCCATGGCCGCAGAGCAGGTTAATGATGTGGACGTGCGCGCGCTCCAGTCTGGACCAACAGGGTTAAGGCTGGAGAGCAGGGTGCTGCAAGACGGTATGCCCCCCCTAATCTGCGATGTCTCCACTGGACGTCCGCGTCCGGTAGTACCGGCCGCATGGCGCCGCCGCGTTTTTGACTTGGTTCATTCTTTGGCGCACCCTGGAGTGCGCGCATCGGTCAAAATGGTGGGAGAGAAATTTGTTTGGCCAAGCCTCTGCAAACAGGTCAAAGAGTGGGCAGCAGCCTGCACGGCGTGTCAACGAGCCAAAGTACACAGGCACACGAGAGCTCCTTTGGAACCGTTTCACATTCCGGCCAAGAGGTTCGATGACGTTCATGTGGACCTCGTTGGACCCCTCCCGCTGTCACAGGGGTGCGCACATCTTCTGACAATGGTGGACCGCACCACGCGCTGGCCTGAAGTGGTCCCGCTGGCATCAACCACGGCCGAGGAAGTGGCGCACGCGTTTTTAACAACTTGGGTGGCGCGCTTCGGCGTTCCGTCAGACATTACGTCCGACAGAGGCCCTCAATTTGTTTCCAAGCTTTGGTCGACAATGGCCCGCAGCCTGGGTGTCACAATTCACCACACAACCGCGTACAATCCGCAGGCTAACGGTTTATGCAAACGTTTTCATAGGTCATTGAAAGCAGCTCTCAGAGCGTCACTGACGGATACAAATTGGGTTGACAAGTTACCATGGGTGTTATTGGGGTTGCGTTCTGCACCTAAAGAGGATCTAGAAGCCTCCCCAGCAGAGCTCGTGTTTGCGCAGCCACTCCGGCTGCCTGGGGAGCCAAACGCCTCCCCGTCTCAGCTGTTGCGGAGTAACATAGAATCAAGCACGCTGCCCGGCCCCGCGCACCACAGTTTTCCGCGCGTTTTTGTGCCTAAAACTTTGAAGAACACAGAGTTTGTTTTTGTTAGACACGATGCGCATCGAACCCCGCTGCGGCCGCCTTATGACGGACCATTCAGAGTGCTAGAAACAGGGGACAAGCAGTTTTTGCTAGATTTGGGGGGTAGGAAAGAGAAAATTGGCATAGACAGACTTAAACCCGCTTTTGTGGTGGCAGAGGAGGAAGTGCTGTTGGCAAAGGCCCCGCGGCGAGGTAGACCACCACGGAGGGTTTCACACAGTAATGTTTCCCAAAGTAATGTTTCCCCAGAACACCCGCAGAGACTGACAAAGGGTTTCCGCCCCCAGACGGCAAATCCCCAGCGGGACAGTGCCGCAGAGACGGTGAACCCCAGCTACAGCAGATTCGGCAGGAGGCTGAAGCCTATCCAGCATGTGGACTGATGTGTATTGATGCTATCACAGCATGCATGTGGTTATTTTCTTGTTGTTCTGTTTTTCTAAAATGCTGGGGGGGGGGGCTTGTGTGGTGGACACTCAATGGACCTGTTGGACCGGTTCTGTGACTCGCATTTCAGGTCAGAACAAAGGCAGGAAGCTTAGCCTTGTTATGCAAGGCTGGAGACTGTGGGGGGTCGATTAAAGGATGCATGGGAGACAGTGGAAGTGATATCATGGAGGGAAATGCATTGTGACTGTCTTTATTATGCCAGGTGGTGAAATGCATTGTGACTGTCTTTATTATGCAAGGTGGTCTGTGGGACATGTGATCTATGAGGTGTGAGGTCCCTGATATTTAAGGGCGAGAGTTACTGTTTCATTTTCTCTTTTTTCTGCTTTTATGATGGAGATGTGAATAAAGCTGACTGAGAAAGAACGCTGCCTCGTCATTTTCACATCTTCCACACTATATAAATAAAGTTTTGATTGATTGATTGATTGATTGATTGATTGATTGATGAAATGACGGGTGATTATATTTTGACTATTAGAACTTGCTCCATTAAAATAACATAAAATCCCTTTAAATGTCATTTACTTTTTGATACCACATCAGCGCTTTTTGAGTCCCCACAATGGAAGCCAAACCAATAAATCCTGGAGAATGATTACACATGGAGTATAAAATTAAGAACAATAAATTTCACAATGAGGAGATTTTTTTTTCTTTTGGGCTATCACATTTTTGGGAGATTATTTTTTTTATTTTTAAATCCCCCTTCTCTCGGCTTTTGGCATTCTAGCACCATGGACAACGACACTTCTTCGCATTTCTCTTGCATCCGTTTATGTTTGAAGTGAGTTTCGGTCTAAAAATATCTTCTTCCACCAGCATTTCAGTCGACATTTAAAGGTAAAGGTAAAGCCAACTTTATTGTCATTCAGTCCATACAGCCAACCATGTACAGTAGAACAGAATTACGTTTCTCTTATCTACAATGTTAATCACATCTAGAATCAGAGGGGTCGCTGCCATGCAAGGCGCCACCACAAATTTCCCTCCTTCATTCCATTATTGCTGAGCACCAAGCTGGACAGCAGGAAGTTCGTCTTTTTTATGGTCTTCAGCATGACCCGGCCAGGATTTGAACCCAGGCCTCCCGGGTGTGGGGTGGATGCTCTACCAACTGAGCCACCACTCCGGTAATGGAGCTTAACTTAGGCCAACATAGACGAGCTCTGCATAACTTAGCCCAGCATTCAAGAACTTTTACAAACTGAGCACAACTTTCACCAATGTGCATTTCCAAACGGTAAATTCTTAGCATGCTGAAAATTTTCAAAGAACACAACTTCCTCCAGCGTTTGCCAACAAACACCAACTATCATGAAGTTTACCAACTTCTGTCAGCAGAGCCAGACGTTTGCCAAAAGCCACCCGAGGGGACTCTTCTGTAAACATACAGGAATATGCTAAGTATGTGACTGGGTACATCAGCATGTGTGTTGATACCATCGTACCCACCATACAAGTCAGGAAGTTTCCCACCCAGAAGCCCTGGATCAACAGTCAGGTACGTCAGATGCTGCATGCTCGCTCTCTTGCATTTAAGTCAGGCAATGAGGTCAAGTACAAAGTTGCAAAGTATGGATTGAGGAAGGCTATAACAACAGCCAAGAGGCAGTACAGGGAAAAGCTGGACAGCCTCTACTTCACTCCTGACCCAGGGCGCGTGTGGCATGGCCTGCAACACATCACAGACTACAAGAGGACCAACAGCAGCACCACTAGCTCTACAGATAGCCTGCTGGACAATCTCAACATCTTTTACACCCGTTTTGAGACAACCAGCTACAGTGCAGAGAGGAAACACATGGTCAGGCACCCTCCCCCTCCACTTAAAGTCTTACCAGGCCAGGTAAACAAAGCACTGAGGAATATCAATCCCCGCAAGGCAGCAGGACCAGACAACATCCCTGGGCGGGCCCTCAGAGCATGTGCTGCTGAGCTGACTGACATTCTCAAATCCATCATCAACCTCTCCCTCAGCCAGAACATAGTCCCCCCCGCTTCAAAACCACAACCATCATCCCCCTCCCCAAAAGGAGCCTGCTGACCTGTCTGAATGATTACAGACCGGTAGCACTCACCCCAATCATCATGAAGTGCTTTGAGAGAGTGATGCTTCCCCTCATTCAGGACAGCATACCAGGCACCCTGGATCCCCTGCAGTATGCCTACCGGCCCAACAGGTCCACCTCAGATGCCATCGCTGCAGCACTCCATTATTATCTCCCACCTGGAAGAAAAAGACTCCTACATTAGGATGCTCTTTGTTGACTGCAGCTCCGCCTTCAACACAGTCATCCCCCACAAACTCACTGACAAATTGTCTTCACTTGGCCTGCACCCCACCATCCACGACTGGCTACTGGACTTTCTGATGGGCAGGCCCCAGTCTGTCAGGATGGGTAACAGGACCTCAGCCAGCATCATCACAAACACAGGTGTCCCACAGGGTTGTGTTCTCAGCCCCATCCTCTACACTGTAGAGGATGTAGAGTCTACAGCCTCTTCACCCATGATTGTGTTGCCTCCCACAAGGCCAATATCATCCTTAAGTTTGCAGATGACACAGCAGTGATAGGATGCATCACTGGTGATGACAAAACATCCTACAGGAGGGAGGTGGCCAACCTGGCGTCATGGTGTGAGGACAACAACCTCACCCTCAACACGGACAAGACAAAGGAGATGATAGTGGACATGAGGAAAGGGAGGAGGAGACCCCATCGGCTGCTGTTCATCTGGAAGCTTGAGGTGAAGAGCGTGAACAGCTTTAAATACCTGGGCATCCACATCAGCGAGGACCTTAAGTGGACACACAACACCACAGAGCTGGTTAAGAAAGCTCAACAGCGACTGTATTTTCTGAGGAAGCTGAAGAAGTTCAGTATGTCTTCCAGGATCCTCAACAATTTCTACAGCTGCATCATCGAGAGCATCCTGATCAACTGCATCACTGCGTGGTATGGCAGCACAACTGCCCTGGACCGCAAACGCCTTCAGAGAGTGGTGAAGTGGCTTCTTCTTCCGGCATTCAGAGAGAGCAGACGCTTTTCTCCCTCCTCTCCCTCCTAATCCTCTCCCTTCTGATCCCAGCTTGCAATGTTGCATTTTTGTCTGTGTTTAGTCGCTCTTCTTCTGCTGAATCTTAATCTAAATCTTAATCTAAACGGAAATTATGGATCTGGAAAGCGGCTTAAATGTGATTGTCACCACTTTAAAAGAAGATCGGGTCGGGGGGACCCAAGGGGAAGACTCATGGACATTGGGAACTCATGCGTCTGTATGATTCGACTGGAGATGCAGAAGACATCTATTGGCTATGATCACAGGACTTCTACTTTGGCTTTGGAGTTTCCTGATGTTTCAGAAATTGAGGAAGGTGGAGAGCTGTTCAAAATGCGGACCCAGGCAAGCTCCTTCACCAAATTCGACCAGTTGGGGAGTGCACGAGGCGGCATGGTGAACTGAATGGTAATTGATTCAGATGGTGGAATACATCTCGAGTCGCTAGTGCTCTCCAGGGAATGTTTTTTAAGCCTGTATATGGAAATTATGAAGCACAGAATCGCATGAGAGAGGAAAATTCTATTCTCTGAGTGCACTGTGCAGATTTGACCTTGTGTTTTTTTTTGGTGCCCTGTTTACATTCCTCCTCGATGAAGATAAGGTAGAAGAGGCGGCTCTGCTAACCCAAACAATTGACAAACAATTGCTGTTGTTTCAGCAGACTGAACTCTTCAAGGACAGTGTTACCATGTGTCTTCAAAACTTTGCCATCTGCAAGCAAAAGAGAGATAGACTCTGGACTTGCTTATAGATCACATGATTATAACATCCATCCACTGCCAGGAGGCACCCTCTGCTGTTCACTAGCAACTGACACACCCACACTACACACTGCATACAACATCACAAGACTGATATACATACACTGACACACATACACACACACTGTCTCTCTCAGATTTTGTTTTTGTGTGATCTATATTGTCTGCTAATTGTGCATTGGAGAGTTTTTTTTTCCTATGTAATCACAATTTTTGGTCATAAAATGAGCTTTATTTTGATTAACAATGCTTTTTTCTCTCTGCCCATTGTGTCACTTCCCTTTCCCCTCATTCCCTTCTTTACCCTCTACTGCTGACAGGCGCCTCCATGGCTGCCGCGTCATTGAGATGCGCTTATTCAGCACGCCCAATGTCAAGTCAAATTCCTCGTATGTTTATGTTTTTTATGTAAACATGCTTGGCAATAAAGCTTTCTGATTCTGATTCTGATTCTGAAGGCAGTGTAGAAGATCATTAGGACTCCACTCCCCTCTCTGCAGAGCATCTACCACCACAGAGTCCAAAGGAGAGCTGACACCATCCTCCGGGACCCCCACCCACCCCCAGCACAGAATGTTCACACTTCTACCCTCAGGCCGGAGGTACAGAAGTGTGAAATGCAGGACAACCAGACTGAAGAACTCCTTCTTTCCCACGGCACATGCACAGTCTACTGGTACTACTGTTACAGAAATAATTTGTAATTTGAATTTTACACTGCTCGTTGCACAGTGCTCATTTGCACACTGTACATAAGTCTATGCCATCTCAGGTTCACATCAGGATGCACAATGCTCATTTGCACACTGTAAATAGGTTTATGCCATCTCAGGTTCACATCATCTCTGATATCAATATACTACTATCACTTTAGTCATCCAGTGAATTTTCAATTTCATTCCTCTACTGCCTAACTGTGTGTTGGTGTGTGTGTTATTAGCATCCATTAGTATTAGGATTGTTACTGTGTTAGTGTGTCATGACCTATTAGAATTGTTGTTTCTGTACCTTTTACCTTGGCATTCGTTTGGAGAGCAAAGTAAGAATTTCATTGCTCAGGAAATGCAGCATTTAACTGTGCACATGATAATAAAGCCTTTGAATCTTGAATCTTATGCCCCGAGGTTCTCTGCATGCATGGGCTCCCTCTCCTGCAATTCCACAGCACCATCCAGCTGGGCAAAGATCTGAGGCGAGTCCTGCTGCTGCCCCCTTCCTGGGCAGCTCTACTCCTGTGCGCACGGGACAGTTGGTTTCTTGTCAGTGTCGCCCTTTATACTCTCGTCTCACACCATGTCATCATCGTAACTGTCCGTCATGTCCCAGTTGCCATAACCAGGCCATGTGAACCCGGTGCTGTCGCAGATAGTGAAGCCCAGTCTGTCGAAGAGATCATGTCTCATAATGTTGTTTCATCAGCTTCTCCTCAGGCTAATTCAGGAAATCACTCTTCTACATCTTAAGGAAACTCTTCACTCAACTCTGGTCAAGAATTGCTGTGTTTCTTCATCAGGACCCAGTGTAAACAATTTCATTTTTGTATAGAAACCTGATAAGGACTTGCTTTTAAAGGCTTAAGTGGACCATAAACTCTTGGAGTCAAATCCCAACTAGACAGTTCATGCTGATAGTATCTGTTCATACCAGGAACTGATACTCTTAAAAAGTCATAAACTCCTTAAGCTGGCAGATATATGGTTGCCTCCTTCTTCTGGACATACAGCAGAACCCTGTAGGCTGCCCACTGCTCACATTCCAAAACCTAAAAATTATCTACAGCTCGACAGTACCTCCTAGTGGAAATCTACGGAATATGTTCATTGTGCAATATGGGACTGTTAATTCTGATTGAACATTAAACTTTTCTTCCAGCTCTCATTTCCCAGGATTCTAAGGACACTGTGAAGATAATCGCCAATAATGGTTTACAATACTTCATTAATCCTTGATTTAAATGTGAGTGCATGTCTTAGGAATGTCTTTTTCATGGATGTTTATTCAAATGAATGTTAGAATTATTAGTAATGGTATAAATGCATGGTCACTGAATATTAGCCTTGAGTCACTTAATTTAGTTAGATTTTATATTGAGTATATAATGAATTTCATAGGAACTGAATATTTTCTCAATCTCTGTCCATCTTCCCACTCGCGATAACCAATCACCAGGCTGCCTCTCTGCTGGATAACGCCCTTGCATTTGATCGGCTGTTCACAGACAAAGAAATGTTCCCTCATTGGACAAAAGCCCATTCAAACTCCTCTTTATGGAAGATAATTGGTCCGTCTTGCTGCCGGTCCCCTGTTTTATGACCCAGCAGCACACTTCAGTTAAATGCATCAGAGCCACCCCTGCAGCTCAGTTCTTCTGTTGTCTTTTCAGTCTTTTGAGCCATTGTTTTTCTGTTGTCTTTAGTTTTTTATCTAAGGGCTTCTGTAAGCTCGTGTTCTGTGTGTCTGAACCTTGTCAAGTCCTGTGCTAGCTTTCTTAAATCGTTTTTTGATAAGTTTTTGCCATTTTCTGGTTAACTGAGAAGAAACTATTCTTTTCCTATGAGCTCGCCTTTAAAGAGAGTTAAACTCTCAAATCCTTTTTTTTTTCCTTCACCTCAGAAGCCATTCTTATCCTATTTGAATGTTTTTTCTTGGACTTTTTACTTTTCTTGCAGTTAAGGTGGATTTTTAATTTTCCTGTTTTAATGTGAACTGATAGAGATTTCACTCTCACAGTCATACCTAAGGACAATTTATGTCTCTCTGTGTTGGCCCTGCGATGGACTGGCGATCTGTCCAGGGTGCACTCTGCCTCTCGCCCAAAGATGCTGGGATAGGCTCCAGCCCCCGCGACCCGAAAAGGATTAAGCAGAAGAAGATGGATGGATGGATGATAGAGATTTTTGGACCTTCTTTTCCTGCTTCACCCACGTCTGACCACGTTACGACATCAGGAGCTCGTGGATGAAACTGACTAAAACATTTTTCCTTCAGTCTTTGGTTTTGTGCTGCGGGCCAGGGGACATACTAAATTTCAGACTGGTTGCCAGAGGACGTCACGCCTGCTCCGGGGCCAGCCTTCACTCGGTCGCCGGTTCCTTGCCGCACACCCCGTGGGAGCCCCCAGCCGAGTTTACGCTTCTCACAGCTGTGAACAATCTGAAAGACGACCAACAGTCGCTTTCCCCCTGTGTGCCACCTTACTGGCGCTGACCATTGCTGAATACCTGGAATCGGCTGTTCGTAAGTGAGACTCCCACTTTCCTATCTGCTGGGTTTAAACGAGATGTCCTAAATATTGATTATAATTGAACATAACCAATATTTCATGGTACAGTTAGTCCCTCAGCTGTAGGACAAAGCTGTAAACTGAAGGAAAATTCTTATTAATTTTTAAGTAACCTCCTTTCATTTTTGTAGATTAATTCAGAAGTTCCTTTTTAGATAATCAGCTTATGGAATTTTTTCCCATAAAATTGCATTCTGATTTTGTTAGATACCTCAGCCTTCCATTGCAGTTGAAACATAAAATCTGGTTTCCTCTTGGTTCCACAAAGGTTTAACTTTCAATTTTATGCTCAGGAATCCATTAACAGTTGATGTGATATCAAACACCTGTTTATCATTTGAATCTGTTTATCCATCATTTGAATGCCATGTCATGTAACCTGAATGAGTTTCATTTAATAAACTTGTAAACAAGAGATGTTGAAGTGTGTTCCTTTTGCATATACTGTATGTTTTTCTGGGTTGCAGCAGTAAAAGAACTCACTAAATTTCGAGACTGGATTCATTAAGTAATTGAAAGTACAGAAATTAATTAATTGAAATTAATCAACAATTTGTTCTTTTAGAACTGGTGCCCCCTTTTTACAAGTGCTTTTCTATTTTATTTAGTGAATGTTGGCATGACGGTTTAACGCTGTCCCCTCGCACACCCACTATTAAATAAAATAAATAATTCTTGTACCTTATTACTCTATATTTTATTAAATATCACTACAATGTTTTCACTATGTGTAGTCACTTGAAACTCGAAATTATAAGCAATCCTCGACTTGTAGTAGACCGTTAGCTCAAAAAAAACAAAAAAATTGTCCCAACGTTGCTAACTCTGTGACCCCCCATAGCCATAAAGCACCACTCGGTTCTTCCTAATTCTGCAGTTGGGAAAAAATTTCTTCACCGTAGCCCAATTCAACATCAACTTAACCGCAGCAGTGTCGGGCAGCAGCGGCACAGTCATGTCATCCAATTCAACCATGCCGTATGCGCATGAATTAATTTCAGGGCTTACCGCATGGATGGTGGTCGTTGGTGGGCGGCTTTGTTTGTTTGGTGGGTCTCACGGCGTCGGGGACCGGCACACTTTGGCGAAATGGCTAAAATGTCCACAGTTGTTACAACGTTGTCCTCTTGCCGGGCAAGAACGTGCTCTCTCATGGTGTGTCAGGAACCACAGTTACCACATGCGGGGCCTCTTGGAGTGGTCCTCTGGTTAACAGCATTCGACTCGTACTCGTCTACCGTGTCTTCATATTCCTCCATGCCCAACTTGTTGACTAACGTCGTCTGTCATGGTTGCTTCTGTTGTTGGCGCACACCTAGCTCTGATGCTATCCTCTCTGCTGACTCAAGCTGGAATGCTAGCTCTATTGTGCTAGTTAGTGTCATGTTGTTTGGCGCCATTAGCATCTTAGTCCTTAGCCTCAGGTTACTCGTGTGTTCAGCTAACCAGTCCCACACCATCTCGTCCTCTAACATTCCAAAGTGGCACATGCTAGCCAGATGTCTTAAATCGGCGATGAATTGCTGGGTGGACTCACCAATTCCCTGTCGCCTCTGGCAGAATCAAATTTGTTGTGCTAGCACGTTGTTCAGTGTAGCAAAGTAGTTAGCTAGTAGCTTCACAGCATCCACATATGAGTCCATCAGCCCAAGTGTGTGAAAAATCCCGACCTTCTACGTATGCCCAGGTTGTGGACAAGTAGTGACCGCTTCCTTACTTTATCCAACTTTCCCCAAGTCCAATGCTGCAACGTAGGTCTTGAACGCATCCAGCCAACGTGGCCAGGGGACGTCCAGTTCGCCTGGGGACTTGAGGAAAGGCCTCAGCGTTCTTAGGCGCGCATCCATGGTTCATAAATTCTTGTTGCCAAATGTTATGTTCACAAACCTGGAATGAAGATGGACGAGGATGCTGTGCTAGAACTCGAACTTTATTACACAACTGTTATGGAATACACTGCACGTTGACACTCAGCTCCCTGAGATGCCCTGAGCACGAGTCATGGAAAAGAGAGCATGAGATGGCCAACTCTCCCCTATATAGGTCGGCGTGATGATGTCACCGGCCGAGTATGCTATCACGCCATTCCTGCCATGAAATCCCTTCACAAAAATAAGGAGTCAGAAATCTCTGATTAGCCCTTTTCTTTTTTAAAGGAGCCATCATGTCTAGAGTCTGATGCAGAGAAGCTGTAACACTATCTACCATGCTATCACAACAGAGGGAGTAAAATCTCCATTGTAGAGGATGAAGCAGGCGAGACACAAGCAGCTGCAGCACACAGCTTTATTTCCTCTATCACCTCTTTCCCCCCATTCCCCAAAGAAATGTAGTTGTGGTGGCACAACGGGTGGAGTATGACCACCCATTGTGCCACCACATAGCGCCCCCCCCCGACACACACACACACACCCAGAAGGGGCTTTCATCCTCCGGTCCTGTGGGCTTCAGCAAGCTCCCGTAGTGGTTGTAACGTGGAGCCGTCGGGCCGGTCAAAGTGCCTTCCTGTCGAGGTGGGCTGGAGAAAAACTCAGTTCCTTGTAGACAGTCCTCTGGAGGGGGAATAGATGGGGAGGGGAAAGATTTAGTTTCCTGAAAACAGTTCTCTGAAGGGGGAACACTAACCTGCAGGCCCGCCATAGGTGGGCGTCCACACCGGTGAGACTGGGCCAACACCACCTGCTCCTCTGCCAAAACATAAGCAGGCTTGAGCATGTCTATGCGCATAATTTCCTTACGCCGCCCTCCCCCCAACTCTAACACAAAATGTTTCCCCCGTTTCCAAAACCCTGAACGGGCCGCCATAAGGCGAGCGCAGCGGGGTTCTGTGTGCGTCGTGCCTGACAAAAACAAATTTGGCATTCTCCAAACTCTTTGGAACAAAAGTACGGGGAAAACAATGGTGCGCAGGTTCCGGAACATGGCCAGTTTCAGCCCCGGAGAAAGGCGCACGGACGAGTTGGTTCCGGGTGCGGGGTTCTCCGACAAAAAATTCACCTGGGACTCGCAACGACTGACAAAAAACGAGCTCCACCCGGGAAGCTGCCAAATCTTCTTTGGGCGCAGAGTGCAACCCCAGTAGGACCCAAGGCAAGTGGTCGACCCAATTTGCATCGGTTAACGAGGCTCTGAGCGCTGCTTTAAGTGACCTGTGAAACCTCTTGCACAAACCATTAGCCTGGGGGTTGTGCGCGGTAGTGTGGTGGATTTTGACCCCCAAGTTCTCAGCCATCGCGAACCAGAGTTCCAAAACAAACTATGGACCTCTGTCGGAAGTAATGTCCAATGGGGATCCAAACCGTGTGACCCAGGATGACAAAAATGCGGAGGCCACATCGGCAGATGTGGTGGCAACTAGCAGAACTGCCTCTGGCCAACGCGTAGTGCAGTTCACTATTGTCAAAAGGTGGGTGAACCCCTGCAACAGCGGAAGGGGACCCACTAAATCCATGTGTGCGTGGTCGAACCTCTTTCTTGGAATTTGGAAAGGCTTGAGGGGGGCTTTGGTGTGCCTCTGAACCTCAGCCCATTGGCACGTGATGCACGCTGCAGCCCACTCCTTCACATCCCTGCGTAAGCGAGGCCAGATGAATTTGGACCCCACCAGCTTAACAGAAGCCCATATGCCAGGATGTGAAAGGGAGTGGATGGACTCGAAGACGCGGCGGCGCCAAGAGCTCAGGACCACTGGGACGACCAGTGGAGATATCGCAGAGCAGGGGGGGAACCCTTCTTGAACCATCCTGTTCTCCAATTTTAGTGCAGTACCTGTGGATTGGAGCGTGCGAATGTCTGCATCCCTGGTTTGGTTGGCAGCCATGGCGGAAAAATCAATACCCATGCGCACAACAGGCAGTCAGCCACGACGTTAAGTTCACCGGCTACATGTTGAATGTCAGTCATGAATTCCGAAATTGCAGCCAAGTGTCATTGCTGCCGAGTTGACCACGGTTCCAAGACTTTGGCCATTGCATAAGTTAGTGGTTTGTGATCGACAAACGCGGTGAACTCATGCCCTTTGAGCCAGAACTGAAATGACGCATAGCCAGGTGGAGAGCCAACAACGCTCTGTCAAAAGTGCTATGCTTATGCTCATTGTTGTGCAAAGTATGGCTTAAAAAAAAGGCGAGGGGTTGCCATGAACCGGAGACGTACTGCTCCACCACAGCTACTGCTATGTCAGATGCACCCGTGGTGAGCACTATTCGCACTGACAGGGCCAGCAAAGCTGTGTTGGCGAGCACCATTTTGGCACCTGTGAATGCCTGGACCCGCTCGGGGGTCCAGTCAATGCTATCCACGGGTTTCTTTTTCTTGAGCATGCCGTACAGCAGTTGAAGCAGCTGGGCTGCCCGGGCGAGGAAACTGTTGTAAAAATTGACCATCCCAAGCGCCCTAAAGGTCTGCGGATGCAGAAAATCTGACACTGCAAGTACCTTATCCAGCAGCGGAATTGCACCCTCTGGCAAGATGCAGTGGCCCAAGAAATCGATCACTGGCAGCCCAAACTGACACTTCACCAGATTGACAATCAATCCATGTGCTTCCAGCCGTTGAAAAACTTGTTTGAGAGGGGTGAGGTGTTCCTCCTCTGACGCGCTAGCCACCAAAATGCCGTTTAAGTAGACGAAAACAAAGGGCAAATCATGGAGCACCGCATCCATCATTCTTTGAAAAATTTTGGCTGCACCCTTTAACCCGAATGGCATGCATAAAAATTCGAAAAGACCGAAAGGGGTTATCATCGCCGTTTTTGGGACATCTTTGGTGTGCACTGGGACCTGGTGGTAACTGCGGACCAGGTCCACTGTTGAAAAAATGTGCGTCCCGGCCAGGTGCACAGAAAAATCCTGGATGTGCGGGATGGTGTAACGGTCGTGTTCGGTGACGTTGTTCAGGTGCCGGAAATCACCACACGGCCGCCACGAACCATTGGACTTGGGCACCATGTGCAGCAGGGACACCCATGGGCTACTGGAGTGCCTAATGATCCATAAGCGTTCCAAGTTTGTGAACTCTTCACGTGCAATGGCTAGCTTAGCTGTGTCCAGGTGGTGCAGACGCATGAAAACCAGGGGGCCCTTCGTGGTGATAAAATGCTCAACCCCATGTGTGGTTACGGTAGCGGAAAAGTTGGGAACCGTGAGTGCGGGAAACTCGGAAAGCAAACACTGGTACTTATCCCCCAAAGCTAAAACATTTGCATGTGTTAGTGGCCCAGCTCCCCAAGCCATGCAGGGCAAGGAGTAAAAAGACACAGCGTCCACTAAACGTCTGTTAGCAACATCAACCAGGAGGCCATAAGCACATAGGAAATCCGCACCTAAGATAGGAACTGAACAGGCAGCTACTACAAAGTCCCACTTGTAATCGCGTCCATGCAAACATACAGTCATCGTCCTTTCTCCAAACGTTTTGATGGGGGATCCGTTGGCGGCAGTTAATGACGGACCACATCCTTCTGCCACCCTATCCACGCTGACTGGCAAAATGAGGCTCTTCTGGGAGCCAGAGTCCACCAAGAACCGTCTTCCAGAACATGTGTCCACGATGAAAAGCAGCTTCTCCCTGTTGTTAATGGTCATAGCTTCCACTGACCGCTGGTTGGTCCATTTCTCCATCCTCTGGAAACAACACAGCAGCAGACTACATTGAGCGTCGGGGCCAAAACGCTGATGATAAAAGCACGCTGTCCTGTTCCTGCGTTTCCGAGTAGCCATCCTGGCCACCACCTGCAGCTCCTCAACTTTGTTGGACTCCGCCAACAATCCTAGTCTCACTGCCTGGACGCTGAAGCTCCTGTTCACCAGAATAATGCGGTCTGCTTCCTCTGCCAATGCGCAGTAGTCCCTGGCTGTCAGCAGTGGTGAGTTTGCCAGGGTATCTTGCGCCGAAACCAGTAGGTTCCTGAGGAAGAGGTGGACGAAGAGGAAAGAGCCGTCGTCCATGCCAATGCCAGCATGTTGTCCATCAACTCCACAGCCGAACTGTTTCCTCACCCCGAGCGGAAGAGGAGCTTCTCTGCCCTCTCTCCATCAGAAAGGGTGTAACGTTGCAGCAGCAGCCGCTTGAGAGAATTGTATTTTCCTTGGGCTGGAGGATCTCGGAGTAGGCTCATAGCGCACTGCGTGGCGCGCGGGTCCAGAAAAGCTACCACATGATGGTACTTCGTGTCGTCTACTGAGACTCTGCAGAGGGCAAACTGAGCTTCCACGTGTATGAACCAAGCGGTCGGGTCGTGGAGCCAAAAGTCCGGGAGTATGACTGCTATGGTGCATGCTGCTGGGGGAAACCCCAACGGGAGTGTTTCTATGGAGCTGCTCGGTCCATTTTCCATTCTCACCTCTCAAGGTCACCAATGTAGAGGATGAAGCAGGCGAGACACAAGCAGCTGCAGCATACAACTTTATTTCCTCAATCACCTCTTTCCCCAAAGACCCTTGGTGGAGTGTGACCACTCGTTGCGGCGCCACATCATAACTAATCTCCATTGTGTTGACACATGGCATTGAGGAAACAATCTGCTTAAATTTGGCAACAGCATTATCTGAGAGACATCTACCGTAGTAATCTTTTTCTTTAGGAGCCAGATAGTCAGAAATATTTGACTCAAATATGTCCCTATAAAAGATTTAAATTATTTTTACTGTTCAGCAATAAAGATACCGTAGACAACAGACACAGTAATCTATCACAGTATTGTACTCTACTGAGCCATTTAAATGCAGGATACTTCCAGTATTTGTGTCGGCTGATGCGAGGTAGAAGTTGTTAATTTGACGCTGCCCACTCTCATAGTAGCTACATATCAGTTCCAAAAAATACACCCCCCAAAAGTACTTTGAACTTTAAAGTAATACTTCAACATCTTCTTTGCTGCTACAGAAAACGTAAATTGTTTTCCGAGTTATAATCAGAATCCTTAGTGCGGTTGTCAAACACATGTGCCCTGTGCAACAAACAATACCTTACTGTGTAGTGCCAATGCTAAATTAAAAAAAAACAAAAAAAAACATTTCTGTGTATGAAAAAAAAGTTATAAATGAATGAGTATCCACCTTATTCCTAGGCCCCATGATGCCTTGCGTGAATTGTGGTAGCAACTTCCGGTACTAGTTTAGAACATATGGTTGTCACTGAAACGGGATACTTTTCCTTGTTAAAAAACAATGACTTCTGCATCAGAAATGCAGGAACACGGCTTCTTGCACCTCAAAACAGTAACATAATCATACCATGTCCTATGACTATCGAGGGATGGAAAGATGATCTTAAAAAGTGGCCTCGTACACCGTAGCTTCGTTAGTTAGCGCCGCTGCTAAGATGCTAACAATGTAAACAATATTTTAGCTAGGTTGAAAACTCGCGTTCGATCGGTCGGGATTTATGTCTTCCACAAAAACCTAGGTATTTTTAGAAAGTACAATTTCTAAGCTTTAAAATGATACCAGACACTCTGGGGTTTCCTGGGACTTTGCTGCTAGCGACCAAAGAAAGTGTCATGATTTATGACTCCTCGTTGCCTGTAGTTCGTAATGGCACGGTGGCACATTCAACACTGTGCTTGGGTGTTTTAAATTTGGGGTGAAACGTCAGATCTGTGACATTCATACAAGTGAAAACATACCTGGCTCTTGTCCTGTGTCTGTACCATCGACTTCACAAACAGTCCTTTAGTTTTCAGTGCATGACCTACTCATTGCTGTCAAAGCCACAGATTGAGCTGTGCTTATCTCTGAGGAGCGTCACACAACTAAACATCCAAAAATACAAAAACTACAAGTGCTGAAATTAGCTGCCACTTGAGTAGAAAACATGTATGTGGACTATTCATTAAAATGAATTTGAAAAACTTTTAAAAACGCTATTTTAAATACCCCTGCTACTCCACTGAAACTGACTGATTTTACACTGGGTCAAACAAAACTGGAAGTTCCGTCCACAATCGTTCCTCCAGCAGCACCCCAGGAATAAGGTGGATACAACTTGAGGGATGGAGATTAAGTATCCATGTCATTTTATGAGAGTTCAATTTTGAATCTCAGCATCTTCAACTCTGCTGCCTGTCTTCTTGTCAGTGCCACTGTCTCCAAACCATACATCACAGCAGGTCTCACTACCATCTTGTCAATCTTCCCTTTCACTGTATAGCTGCTATCCTTCTGTCACAAATCACCCCTGCCACCTGTCTCCACCCACTCCTCCCAGCCTGCACTCTTTTCTTCACCTCTCTTGTGCACTGTCCATTGCTTTGGATGGTTCACCCCAGGTATTTAAACTCATCAGCCTTCACTACCTCTACTCCCATGTCTTCACAGTTATACCCGCCTCCCTCTCATTCACGTATATGAATTCTGTCTTGCTTCTGACTTTCATTCCTCTTCTCTTCAGAGCATACCTCCACCTCTCCAGGTTCTCTTCCACCGGCTCCCCAATCTCACCACAGATCACAATGAGCATCATAGTTCATGGAGACTCCATTAGATGGTGCTAATCACTCACTGTTTGGTTAAGTCAGCGCAGCAAAGGAGTGACTCATGAGATCTAGCTGGAAATTGGACAACACTAATCCGACAACCTCTAACCGCAAAAATCCTGATGGGTGTGCGGTACCTGCTGTTGGTGGATCCTGCTGATGAGCTGGGTCTGGTTTGCCCTGAGCTCCTCGTTGTGCTGCTCCTGCTGGAGGAGTCGAGCAGCCGCAGCCTCCAAATCATTCTGTAGCTTCCTCTCCCTCTCCCCGGACACCAGGAACTCCCTCTCCAACACTGCTGCAGCCAAAAATGGGCACATTATAAATGTTAGAGGAGTCATTTAATATAGGAGCCCAATATTTTTTAGATTTAGAGTTAGATTTAGTAAACTTTATTGATCCCCAGAGGGGAAATTGAGGGTCATCCACCACCTGGATGGATGAAGCAGACACGATACGGTGCTATCCCTTAACCATTCACACACACATTCACACCTAAGGCCACTTTAGAGTGCTTGTGTTTCTGCTCAGTCAACTTGCCCAGTGTGCTGCCATGACTGGAAAGGTTGTGGTTTTGTGACCATTTTCCTAATAAGCCTTTCAAGGCTGTTTCTAGGTTTTTGTGGCACCAATATTGCACCTGTTGGCAGCCAAGATTGTGTTTATAAAGAGGAAGAAATGAAACCCTTTGAAATAGAAAAAAAAAAAAAAAATCCCCCCTTCATATAAATGCCAAAAAATATGGACAAAAAAATCAACCATTACAAAGATTAACAATGTGACTAACATCCATATAAATATTGCAAATATTTATATGGATGTTATTAATATTCACAAAAATTTGAAAATTTATGAGGAAAAGAGTTGTAGACTTACACGAAAAAAAGTCACAAATATATGAGGACAAAGTCTCAAATTTAGAAGAAAAATTTCACAAATTTATAATGAAAAAAGAACATTTATGAGGAAAAAGTCCAACACATATAAGAAAAAAGTTGCAAATTTACAAAAAGATGTAAAAAAAAAAAAAATCTGAGTAAAAAAGTTTCAAATTTCGAAGAAAAAGTTCACAAGTATATGAGGTTGGAAAAGTAGAAAATTTATATTAAAAAAAAAACAAAGCAAACTTTCAAGGAAAAAAGAACATTTATAAGAAAAAGTAGCCAAATAAAGAGAAAAAAGTTGCAGATTTACAAGAAAAAAAGTCACAAATTTATAAGGAAAAACTCCAACATTTGCCGGAAAAGAAGTTGCAAATTCACAAAAAAGTTAAAAAAAAATAAAAAAAATTGAGTAATAAAGTTTCATATTTAAAGGGAAAAAAAAATCACAAATTTATAAGGGAAATAAGTAGAAAATGTACAAGAAAAAAGTAGAAAATTTATGAGGAAAAAGTCCAACATATACAAGAAAAAAGTTGCAAATTTACAAAAAGTCAAAAATCTATGAGTAAAAAAGTTTCAAATTTAGAAGAAAAAAAATCTAATTTGTGAGGGGAAAAGCAGCAAATTTACAAGAAAAAAGTAGAATTTTTATGTATTTTAAATGTATTATTTATAGTTATATGCATGTTCATAGATGTTGGTAAAATTTTAATTCTATGTAATGGTTTTATTTTTTTTTCTGTCATTTTTTTTTCCCAGACAATGACCCAATTTCATTTATTTTTAGGTTTTTGTTGGGAGACCCCCCCCCCCCCCAACACAATCTTGCATAGGATCTCCAAAAACCTAAAAACAGCCCTGGGGACAATAAAGTACATTAACTTCAGCTGGCTGATGTCTGTCCCTGATCCTGACATTAAACTGAGCCATGTGTAGCTCTGTGTCAGAGGTCAGAACCCTGACCTTTGGCCTTACCTTTGTCATGGGCCAGCCGGGTGCACTTGGCCGTCAGATACTGGATCTGACTGTAGTCCTCATCCCTGTGAGCTTTGAAAAACCTCCTCATGCTCCTCAGCTGACTGACGAGTCAGTAAAAGGATCTGAAAACCAAGCCACTTTCCCCTGATGCCCCCAAGGCGAGTCCCGCCTGTCTGATAGGACCACAGTTGCCAGTTCTGCTTTTTTTCCAGCAACTTTTTTTTTTCATTTGTATGAGCAGAGGTGTGAAGAGCAGCCACATTGTAAAGTAAAAATAGTGTTAATTACACAAGTATAAACAGAAGACCATTTGTTATTTTTTAACCAGGGTTATGGAGTGCATTCACAAATTTTGCATAAGGTACAAATGTATAAATGTAAATTAGGCACATATCTGCACGAATAAATGTGTCAAAATTTGGTAAAAGCTGTTCATTTAAAAAATTTTATTTAAAATTTTGAAAATTTATAGGGGAAAAATACACATTTATGAGCAAAAAGTTGAATATAAAAAAAGTTGAAGTTTTACAAAAAAAGTAGAACATTTTTCAGATTTTTCTGAACTTCTGCTTAGAATTGATGGTTCAAAGTTATTTTATTCAGTTCTGTAACAGAAAGGTTTATGACAACACTTACAGTGGGGTAAAAAAGTAGTTAGTCAGCCACCAATTGTGCAAGTTCTCCCACTTAAAAGATGAGAGAGGTCTCCAATTTTCATCATAGGTATACCTCAACTATGAGAGACAAAATGAGAAAAAAAAAATCCAGAAAATCACATTGAAGGATTTTTAATGAATTAATTGGTAAATTCCTTGGTAAAATAAGTATTTGGTCAATAACAAAAGTTCATCTCAATACTTTGTTATATATCCTTTGTTGGCAATGACAGAGGTCAAACGTTTTCTGTAAGTCTTCACAAGGTTTTCACACACTGTTGCTGGTATTTTGGCCCATTCCTCCATGCAGATCTCCTCTAGAGCAGTGATGTTTTGGGGCTGTCGCTGGGCAACACAGACTTTCAACTCCCTCCAAAGATTTTCTATGGGGTTGAGATCTGGAGACTGGCTACGGCACTCCAGGACCTTGAAATGCTTCTTACGAAGCCTCTCCTTCGTTGCCCGGGCGGTGTGTTTGGGATCATTGTCATGCTGAAAGACCCAGCCACGTTTCATCTTCAATGCCCTTGCTGGTGGAAGGTGGATTTCACTCAAAATCTCACGATACATGGCCCCATTCATTCTTTCCTTTACACGGATCAGTCATCCTAGTCCCTTTGCAGAAAAACAGCCCCAAAGTATGATGTTTCCACCCCCATGCTTCACAGTAGGTATGGTGTTCTTTCTCCTCCAAACACGACAAGTTGAGTTTTTACCAAAAAGTTCTATTTTGGTTTCATCTGACCATATGACATTCTCCCCAATCCTCTTCTGGATCATCCAAATGCTCTCTAGCAAACTTCAGACGGGCCTGGACATGTACTGGCTTAAGCAGGGGGACACGTCTGGCACTGCAGGATTTGAGTCCCTGGCGGCGTAGTGTGTTTCTGATGTAGCCTTTGTTACTTTGGTCCCAGCTCTCTGCAGGCCATTCACTAAGTCCCCCCATGTGGTTCTGGGATTTTTGCTCACCGTTCTCGTGATAATTTTGACCCCATGGGGTGAGAACTTGCATGGAGCCCCAGATCGAGGGAGAT
This sequence comes from Pholidichthys leucotaenia, assembly GCA_020510985.1. Lineage (NCBI taxonomy): Eukaryota > Metazoa > Chordata > Actinopteri > Cichliformes > Pholidichthyidae > Pholidichthys > Pholidichthys leucotaenia. The sequence goes on along the minus strand of CM035840.1, from coordinate 310,637,778 downwards.
TATCAGTGGTCTTGTATGTCTTCCATTTTCTAATAATTGCTCCCACAGTTGATTTCTTCACACCAAGCTGCTTACCTACTGCAGATTTAGTCTTCCCAGCCTGGTGCAGGTCTACAATTTTGTTTCTGGTGTCCTTTGACAGTTCTTTGGTCTTGGCCATAGTGGAGTTTGGAGTCTGACTGTTTGAGGTTGTGGACAGGTGTCTTTTATACTGATAACGAGTTCAAACAGGTGCCATTAATACAGGTAACGAGTGGAGGACAGAGGAGCCTCTTAAAGAAGAAGTTACAGATCTGTGAGAGCCAGAAATCTTGCTTGCTTGTAGGTGACCAAATACTTATTTTACTGAGGAATTTACCAATTAATTCATTAATTGGTAAATTCCTCAGTAACGTTCAGAGGGTGAAAAAAAATCCTTCAATGTGATTTTCTGGATTTTTTTTTCTCATTTTGTCTCTCATAGTTGAGGTATACCTATGATGAAAATTGGAGACCTCTCTCATCTTTTAAGTGGGAGAACTTGCACAATTGGTGGCTGACTAAATACTTTTTTGCCCCACTGTATGCACTTACAGGCTCATTACCTACTTACTGCTTGCTTACTTACATTATTTGCTACTTATTCACTATGTACTTCTTATTTATCACTTACTTATTTGTTATTACTTCATCATTACTTACATACTCACTACTTATTACTTCTTACCTGCTGTTACTGTTTATAACTTACTCATTACCATCTTATCCACTTACAACATATTTATTATTTACCTATTACTCCATCATTACTTATTGCTTTCTATTTACTATACTTACTACCTATCCATTAATCATTTATGTACTTCATAGTTTCTTAACGCCACCTTATGGTGGTGGTGGTGGTGGTGGTGGTGGGGTGATCCTGAGTGAAGGACCAGACCAAGAGCGATGCAGTAGACCCCCATGAAAAAAGTTACATCAAGGGCCCAGAGTATCCACAGGTGCTATGTGAACTGCTCCCACGACCTGAACCCCCAGATAAGCAGAAGATGGATGGTTTCTGAATAACTTATTACTTGCATACATGCTTGCTTACTGTACACTTAGGACCTGGTACTTACCTATTACTGGCTCATTAAGTATTGAAATGATACTTATTTTCAAGGACAGAATCGCTTGTTTATTGTACACAATCTGGCAACACCAGACAAGACATGGTGGGCAGATTTCCCTCCCCACTCTTAAAGGTGAGAACTTGTCCTTGGAGCACACCCACACTGGGTAGGTTTAAGCATTAATCCAAGCTGCTGTTGTCATAACACAGAATTACAGCTGGGGCCACTGCTGTGTATGTCTGGATATTTGAGCGTTTTTGTTGCCCTCTGGCCTGATGCTTTGAGAAATAGGGAAACTATGACTGGTGTGGTGCGAAAAAAAATAGAGGTTTTATCTTAAGTTGTATGGAAATGTGGTTGTGAAAACCTCCCCTGAGGCTGTGACAGAGGTGCAGGAGTTGGACATGTTGCATCTAGCAGGCAAGGAGTTCACCGGCAGCAGCCTCAGGCCAGGCTTTATAATACAGGATTGCGTAAGAGGAAATACCATGTGCATTTTAACAGGTGCGTCTTTATATTTGAATTCTGCAAATAAAAGAAGGGCAACTCAAGCTGCTCAAATTCAGCAGTTAAGAAGTCAGACTGGCACAGGGTTTTTTTATTTACTCTAGTCAAAACCATCTTGTTACTGTGTTCAAATTCAGCACAAAGATATTTGAGTATGTTTTATTAATAGGACAATCCTCTCTGATCCAGAGTTCCGTCTTAAGGTATTACTTTAAAATGACTTTTTAAAATAAATGGCAACTCACTTGTGCCATACTCCTCATTAGTAAAAAGTGGCATTTCTTTTCCCCACATTGCTTCCAAAAAAGTTGCACAGTAATATAGCTGCTGGTGTACATGCAGTCCCATTTCCTACCAACAGGGGGAGACAACCCTGCTCAGAAAACGTATGTTTACGGATGTAAACGCGGTTTTATGAATGAAAGTGAACCTGTAACACTGTGACATCTGATCCTCGGGACAGGAGCATTATACCAAATTAATCACACCTGAGGATGCACACCTTATATCCACCCATTGCATCCACCCATTCTTCTTTCTAATGACTGGGAGGAACCTGCTTCCACCGACAAAGGACAATGAATGGTTACAGGTTCACTTTCATTCATAATACCGCATTTACACGCATAAACGTACGTTTTACTGTATTTCATTTCAGTGAACCTGTAACCACGTGCCAACCATATACCAAATGAGTCCTGAGGAGACCCACAGGTTGAAGGAGCACAATGCCCCAATCACCTCGTTAAGCACAAACACAATCAGATGAGTTTAGCTCCCTTATTGTACTTAAATGAGAGTGCACAAGTTAAGCCTGTTCCTCCAGGTAACCGGAGCTGAAACAAAACTTTTCGAGCACAAGGCACACATGCCGGCTCACATGAGCCATTCTGAAGGGAAGCCATTGTCAGTGAAGTTCACGTCAGAGTACTATTTTCTCCACTTTTGTTTGTTTTTATCAATTTCATTTTTAATTTTTTATTTCTGTTTGTTGTTACTAGTCTTTGTTTGCCGTTAGCTCGGTATTGGCCTCACCTAAAAGCCCATTCGGACGCGCGAGTAGGTCCGATCCCCGGATGGGCTGCTTTTTACCGGGCTAGGCTCCCTGCTAGTCTGTTTTTAGCTAACTTTCAGCTAACTTGTTTTTAGCTATTTTTGTGGTCTATATTAATCATATATTCCATAACCAACATATGTTTAAGCATGTGAGAGTGTTTGGTGATTACATATGTAAGGCGACTTCACACCTCAGAACAGGACAAAGAGTCTTAACCGCCAGTGAAGATTAAAGAGCATCCAAGACACTGCAGTGGAGACCGGATGGGCTGCCCTGACCCCCCAGGGCCAGGAGGAGGAGTACGAAGACAATGGGGGGATTAAGATAATGGGGGTTGTCAGCTTTTGATATGCATGTCTTTTGTTATGTGCGAGTATAAGTTCGTAGAGCCGAAGGTGTTCGCTCTCTTACTTCTTCTGCTGCTGCACCTAGATGAGACTTGTTAGAGGAGCTGATAATAAACTTTGGTTTATGAATCACATAGCCTCGTTATTTCAAGCTCCTCTACACTGGTGACCCTGACGCGAGAATGGACCAGAGGCGTTCCCCCACGAACGACTCATCTGTGGCGACCCAGGCAGACACCGTCAAGCTGCCGGACTTCTGGCAGGAAGACCCCGCCTCATGGTTTCAGCAAGCTGAAGCCCAGTTTGCACTTGCGGGCATCACGGCTGACGATACAAAGTTCTATCACATCGTCGCCAAACTCAACGCCGCCACTTCGAGATGTGCGCGGAGCATAATCCAACGGCCGCCGGCCCAGGACAAATATAAAGAACTGAAAGCGACCATCATGGCAAATTACGTCCCCTCAGCCGAGGAGAGAGCCGAGAGGATCCTGGCGGTCTACGGCCACAGAGGAGGCAGACTCAAGGCCCTCATGGAGGACTTGCTGCAACTTAAAGAAGAGGACAATGACAACTTCCTCTTCCATTTCATATTCCTCAGTACGCTGCCGCCACACATGAGAGGGACGCTGGCCAACATGCGATGCAGCACCCAGCAAGACTTCCGCACGCTGGCTCACGAAGCTCAACGGCTCGTCAACGCCTGCAAGGAGCAGACACCCACAGCAGCATCCGCAGACCTCAACGCGGATGTCCAGAGCCATGAGGAGCCACAAATCACCGAGCAGAATCAGCCCGCGGTGACAGCGACACGGCCAGGACGCAACAGACGGAGCGACGTTTGTTATTACCACCACCGCTTCGCCGAGAAGGCTTACAAATGCGTTCCCCCCTGCAAATTCACAATTTCGGGAAAACGGCGAAACTGAGAGCCGTTAACAGCGGCGGTTCTCGGCGAAAAAAGCAAGCTTTTATATGTGACGGACGGACACACCGGCAAGCGGTTCCTTATCGACACGGGAGCTCAACTAAGTTTTGTCATGCCCTCCCAAGCAGACTGGGCCATGGGCCCCCGGGGCAATGGAGCGGTGGCAGCCAACGGCTCCATCATCGACACTTTTGGCGAAAAGAGCCTGCCCCTCTGCATCCACGGCCGCAACTACAGATGGCCATTTGTTGTAGCGGCGGTGAGTTTTAACTTGTTGGGCGCAGATTTTTTGTGTGCACATGGGTTATTAGTTGATCTAGCGAACAGGCGCTTGGTTAATGCACTCTCCTTTGCTTCTATTCCCTGCTCAGCTCGACTTTCTCCACCACCCGTGCAGGCTTGCGTCACCACAGCAGGAGGTAAGTTTGATCAACTCCTCACCCAATTTCCAGCACTCACAATTCCCAAATTCTCAGCCACAGTGGCTAAACACGGGGTCGAACACTTTATTCCCACAACGGGCCCACCCATATTCGCCAAAGCTCGGCGCTTAGACGCGACCAAGCTCGCCATAGCTCGGGACGAGTTCACCACCCTTTAAAAATTAGGCATTATCAGACGCTCGAAAAGCCCCTGGGCCTCACCACTTCACATGGTCCCGAAATCCGACGGTTCTTGGAGGCCGTGCGGCGATTACCGCAGATTAAACAATGCAACAGCGCATGACCGCTACCCAATTCCTCACATTCAAGATTTTTCACTACATCTGGTGGGTGCGCGCATTTTTTCAAAAATAGACCTGGTCCGCAGTTATCATCAAGTCTCAGTTCGAGCAGAGGACATTCCTAAAACAGCTGTAATAACCCCCTTCAGTCTTTTTGAATTTTTGCGGATGCCTTTCGGCCTCAAAGGCGCTGCTCAAACCTTTCAGCGGATGATGGACGCGGTATTACGCGACCTCCCTTTCGTGTTCGTCTACCTCGACGATATGCTGGTAGCCAGCTCGTCTGAGGAAGAACACGAGCAGCATCTCACTATGGTTTTTCAGAGACTAGAAGAGCACGGGTTAATAATCAATCCAGCCAAATGCAAATTCGGCGTGTCACAAATTGATTTTTTAGGACACAGAGTTTCTCCGAAGGGGGCAGTCCCACTTCCAGACGAAGTTCACGCAGTAAAAAGTTTCCCACGGCCACAAACGGTCAAATCGCTGCAGGAATTTTTGGGCATGGTTAATTTTTACAACCGCTTCCTCCCCCACGCAGCTCAGCTCATGCAGCCCCTATATGACGCACTCAGAAAACAAAAACCTTCCAACGCGGTCGAATGGACCCCGGAGCGTGAACGCGCCTTCGCGGAAGTAAAAAGCGCCCTAGCTAATGCCACATTGTTGGTTCACCCCGATCCCTCGGCCCGCATTGCGCTAACCACAGACGCTTCAGACCTGGCCATAGGGGCAGTTGTAGAACAACACGTCGGCGGAATCTGGCAACCTTTGGCATTCTTCAGCAAATCGCTAAACCAAACTGAGCGTAAATACAGCACTTTTGACAGAGAGCTACTAGCGCTCCATTTATCCATCCGCCACTTCCAGTTTTGGTTAGAGGGGCGGTGTTTTACGGCTTTTGTAGACCACAAACCGCTCACCTTTGCTATGGCTAAAATTTCCGAACCGTGGTCAGGCAGGCAACAAAGACAGCTAGCTGCGATTTCAGAGTTCACCACAGACATTCGACATGTGGCAGGCAAACTTAACTTGGTAGCAGACTGCCTCTCTCACGCTGTGACATCGCCAGAGCACGAGGAGACAGATTATACTACCTCAGCCGCGGAACTCTTCACCAACGCCGACACATACGGAGCCCCAATCCATGCAGGGATAGATTATGCAGCCATGGCAGAGGAACAAAGTAGTGACGCGGATGTGCACGCACTCCTGTCTGGACCAACAGGGTTAAGGCTGGAGAAAAGGGGTCTACGCGACGGCGTGCCCCCCCTTATTTGCGACATCTCAACCGGCCGACCTCGCCCGTTAGTTTCAGCTGCATGGCGCCGCCGTATTTTCGACTCGATTCACTCCCTCACGCACCCAGGTGTGCGCGCTTCAGTTAAAATGGTCGCCGAAAAGTTTGTGTGGCCTGGCCTGCGCAAAAACGTAAAAGAATGGACAAAGACTTGCATTTCTTGTCAGCGCGCCAAAGTACACAAACACACAAAAGCCCCTCTGGAGCCTTTTCGAATCCCTGCTAGAAGGTTCGACCACGTTCATGTCGACCTCGTGGGGCCACTACCTTCCTCCCAAGGTTTCACACACCTGTTAACAATGACAGACCGCACCACGCGCTGGCCAGAGGCAGTCCCTCTGGCGTCAACCACAGCGGAGGAAGTCGCTCGCGTTTTTTTGACAAACTGGGTGGCATGTTTCGGCGTCCCATCGGACATCACGTCCGATAGGGGGCCTCAATTTGTCTCGGAGCTTTGGTCAGCCATGTCCAGCAGCTTAGGGGCAACAATTCACCGCACCACCACTTATCACCCTCAGGCTAATGGGTTATGCGAGCGTTTTCACAGATCTTTAAAGGCCGCCCTCAGAGCCTCACTAACGGATACAAATTGGGTAAATAAACTTCCCTAGGTTTTATTGGGGTTGCGTGCTGCGCCCAAAGAGGATCTAGACGCCTCTCCAGCAGAATTAGTTTTTGCACAACCTCTCAGGCTCCCAGGTGAATTTTTACCAGAGAACCCAGAGCCAGGGCATCTTCCAGCCCCGAGGTTTTTAGGTAGCAACGGACCGGACTCTCTCCCCGGGCCGGCACATCACTCTTTTCCACGGGTTTTTGTCCCCCAAGCTTTGAAAAATGCTGAATTCGTTTTTGTTAGGCATGAAGCTTTAAAACCAACTTTCCGCCCACCATACGATGGGCCATTCAGAGTGCTGGAACCTGGTGATAAACACTTTGTGCTTGATTTTGGGGATAGAAAAGAAACAGTCAGCATTGACAGACTTAAACCTGCCTTCTTGTTGAGAGACGAGCCTGCACGGTTGGCGAGAGCACCTTGGCGGGGTAGACCCCCCAAGAGAAAAGACTCAGCCCCCCTGCAGGGAACAAATAATCACTCTCCTTCCCAAGCTGCAGATTCCTTACAGGAAGGTCCCAGCAGGACGCCCAAGCGGACCCACAGCAGATTCGGGAGAAGATTGAAACCCAGACGGCACAGGGACTGATGCAAACTACTCAACAGTTGTTCACTAATTGTGCTGTAACAGTTTAGGACTGACTTGTGATTTTACTATGCTGTTATGATTACCACTGAACTCTCTTAGGAGCATGGCTGCTGGAAAGTTTCTTCTGTGGCAAGAGGTGTAGCAGTTAGTATGTCATAATAATTAGCTTAAACTGTGAATTTTTCTATTGTCCTTTTCTTAGTCGTTTGGGGGGGGGGGGGGCTGTGGTCTATATTAATCATATATTCCATAACCAACATATGTTTAAGCATGTGAGAGTGTTTGGTGATTACATATGTAAGGCGACTTCACACCTCAGAACAGGACAAAGAGTCTCAACCGCCAGTGAAGATTAAAGAGCATCCAAGGCACTGCGGTGGAGACCGGATGGGCTGCCCTGACCCCCCAGGGCCAGGAGGAGGAGTACGAAGACAATGGGGGGATTAAGATAATGAGGGATGTTAGCTTTTGATATGCATGTCTTTTGTTATGTGCGAGTATAAGTTCGTAGAGCCGAAGGTGTTTGCTCTCTTACTTCTTCTGCTGCTGCACCTAGATGAGACTTGTTAGAGGAGCTGATAATAAACTTTGGTTTATGAATCACATCGCCTCGTTATTTCAAGCTCCTCTACAATTTTAGCTGTTTGTGGCTAGCTGGCGGGCTATCCATCCATCTCAGCACCTGGAACGCCATGGCTCCTTCTCCGACATGTACCCGCTGTTTGTCTCTCCTCAGTAAGGTTTCTGAGTTTGAAACGAGGTTCTCCAACCTTTATAAGATTCGGGAGGCCGAAGACCACCTCAACACCATCATTCTCAGGCACCGACTCGCAGCTGGCAGAGACGGTTACTTACCTGGGTGAGCTCAGCGCTCCTCCATCTACCTTTACTCCTGCTCCAGCCTCTGCAGACGTCCATGACCACAGCAACAAACACTGGTTTTGTCTCGGGGCTAAACCCAAAGCTTCGGCTGATCCCTCTCATCCTCCATGCACACCCTGGACCTTGGTTCGACCAGCTAACAACCATCGACCACATCAATAATGTCACCCGGTCAGCATTTTTCCATCTATGTAACATCAACCGTCTCCGTCCCTCCCTCACCCCTGCCAGCACCGCCATCCTGGTCCATTCTCTCGTTACCTCCCGCCTGGATTGTTGTAACTCCCTTCTTTCTGGTCTCCCCCTCAAATCTCTTAAAAAACTTCAACTGGTTCAGAATGCTGCCGCCCGGATCATTACCAGAACTCCATTCACCCATCATATCACCCCGGTTCTGCAGCACCTCCATTGGCTCCCCTTCAAACACCGCATTGACTATAAAATCATCCTCCTTACTTACAAAGCCCTCCATGGCCTCGCCCGCCCCCCCCCATACCTGGCTGCACTCCTCTCCATCCATACACCATCCAGAACTCTCAGATCATCAACTGCCATCAACCTCATTGTCCCTCCTGCACGCATGACCACCATGGGCCTCCGATCATTCAGCTGCATCGCCCCCCGCCTCTGGAACTCCCTCCCACCGGACCTCAGGAATTTAAACTCACTCTCCACCTACAAATCCCACCTCAAGACTTTTCTGTTCACTAAGGCCTATTCTTTGTGATTCTTGTACTTGTGATGTGTTTTTAAATGTGTTTTATTGATTGTTTTATTCTTGTACGGCATCCTTGAGTGCCTTGAAAGGCGCCTTAAACAAAATGTATTATTATTATTATTATTATCGTTGATCGACCAGAATGGGCCGTGCCTCTTCTCTTCCCGTGTCCTTGGAAAACAGATTTGATATCCTTTCCCTGGAGGATTTTCCCCACCTGGACGCTGGCCGTTTGCCCGTGGACGCCCCTTGTCCTCCCTCCTCTCCTTCAGCGGTGGCTCATGTCCGCAAACCCCGGATAAAGACCACCCTGGGTGTGTCAAATTACACACCAGCTCCAGACAGAAGAGAGCGCATCACCCTGCCGTTGCAACAACAACATCACCCTCTACAAAATTACTCTCCTCGTCAGAATCCACCCACAAAAACCCCCCAGACGACGCTGGTAATTGGTGACTCGATCATGAGGAATGTCAGAAGCAGGTACTGCATCACTCGATTTTTTCCCGGGGCTAGAGTCTCTGACATTGAGGCTCTTATCCCTCCCTGACCTGCTAAATGAATTCCCCCACATACAAACTGTCGTTGTGCATGTGGGATGCAATAATCAAATTAATCAAATTAAATTAAATTAATTAAATTAAATTACCCTTTATTGTCATTCAACTGTACAACCAATCATGTACAGTAGAACGAGATTGTGTTTTACCTATCTACTGTGTTAATCACACACACCCCAAGTGCAGAATCAGAGGGCCGCTGCCATGCAAGGCGCCGCCACAAATTTCCCTTCTCCATTCCATTATTGCTGAGCACCAAGCTGGACGGCAGGAAGTTCCACTTTTATATGGTCTTCGGCATGACCCGGCCAGGATTTGAACCCCTGCCTCCCGGGTGTGGGGCGGATGCTCTACCAACTGAGCCACCACTCCGGTAACCAGATGACCAACAACATCCCAGATGAAGCGTCGGAGATTTTAAAAATGACTTCAGGAGCCTTCTGTCCACTCTTATGAACTGTGGCAGATGTGCGCTCATCTCTGGGCCTTTGGCACCTCTCAGACGAGGCTGCAATCGTTTTAGCAGAACTCTGTCTTAATTCTTGGCTGTGTTTTACGTGTCCTATTTTTAACATTGGTTTTGTTGACAATTTTAACTTATTTTGGAACCGCCCATCACTTATGAGGCCTGATGGCATCCACCCAAATAGACTTGGTGCATGTGTTTTAAGAGAATCTATTCTATTCCATTCGGTGTTTTTTGGTACAGTAACTGGGACTGGTGTGTTTACTCGCTCTGAAGCTTCTGGGTTTGCCAACCTGCCCTTTTTTGGTTCTGTTCCCTCTTCTTGTATCAATCCCATTAATTCAGGTGGTCTTTATCGTTTGGATCAGCCTTTGATTTATAATCCTACAGAGATTGTGTCTGTCTCCCATTGCCCTAAATATTATAACCCTGGACAAATACAACACAACTTGAAAAATACACGCACTTCTGCTGCTCCTCTTCATCCACCACCTTTCAACTTTGCCCCTGTCTCCTTCCAACAACACGGTCCAGCATGTGGAGAGCCTGATCGACCAGCCGCTGGACAATGACAGATACGGCACGTTGAAGGCTGCACTCATCCAGCAATTCACCCCCTCGGTGGAGGAGCGAGCAGAGAGGCTCCTGGGGCTGACGGAGTCGGAAAATGACATGCCCGCAAACCTGATGGAGAAGTTGTTGAGGTTGAAAGACTCTGACGACGATCACTTCATTTTCACCCACCTCTTCCTCAGGACTATACCGTCAGCAGCGAGAGCGACCCTGTCCATTTCGCCGCTGTTGGCCCAACGGGACTACCGCGCGCTGGGTGAAGAAGCGCAGCGGATTGTCAACGCCACCAAGCGGCGCGCAGCCGTGGCCGCTGCAGCAGAACTCAGCGCTGCGACCGGAGACGACAGGAGACGACAGGAGGCGGTACCAGACGCACCGACGACGGCGGCAGGTGCCAGGGAACGCGGATCGGATGTCCTTTGTTTCTACCATCGCCGCTTCGCAGAGAGGGCACACAAATGTGTACCACCGTGCCAGTTCGGGCGTTTGGGAAACACCAATACCGGGGGTCGGTAGCAGCCGCGGCCCTCGGGGAGGAGAACAAGCTGCTCTACTTGTCGGACGCACGCTCGGGGAGGCAGTTCCTCGTCGACACAGGCTCCCAGTTGAGTTTCATCACGCCTTCCTACGCGGACAGACTAGCTGGTTCCGGAGGTCCCCGGGTGTCAGCAGCGAACGGCTCGGAGATTAAGACCTTCGGTGAGAAGACTCTGCTTCTGTCTCTACACAGCTGTACATTTGAGTGGACTTTTGTTGTAGCAGCAGTAAATTTCAATATGTTGGGGGCTGATTTTCTGTGCTCACATGGTTTGTTGGTTGATCTCGCTAACAGGCGCTTGGTTAATGCACTTTCTTTTGATTCTATCCCCTGCACAGCGCGAGTGGCCCCGCCAACAGCACAAGCCAACGTCACAGCTGCAAGCGGTAAGTTCCACACACTGCTCACTCAGTTCCCAGCACTCACGGTCCCCACTTTTTCGGCAACAGTCGCTAAGCACGGGGTGGAGCATTTTATTACCACTACCGGACCGCCTGTTGTCGCAAAAGCTCGGCGCTTGGACGCAGCTAAACTAGCCATAGCGCGCGAGGAATTTGCCAACCTGGAGAGGTTGGGCATTATCCGACGTTCAAACAGTCCGTGGGCTTTCCCGCTGCACATGGTCCCGAAAGCCGACGGATCATGGCGACCTTGCGGGGATTTCCGCAGGTTAAACAACGCTACAGCTCATGACCGCTACCCAATCCCGCATATCCAAGATTTTTCGGTTCATTTGGCAGGGGAGCGCGTTTTTTCTAAAATAGACTTGGTCCGCGGTTACCACCAAGTCCCAGTGCGCGCTGAGGACATACCCAAAACAGCGGTAATAACTCTGTTTGGTTTATTCGAGTTTTTACGCATGCCATTCGGACTTAAAGGGGCGGCTCAGACGTTCCAACGCATGATGGACGCGGTGCTTTGCGATCTCCCTTTCGTGTTCGTCTATTTGGACGATATTTTAGTAGCCAGCGCGTCCGAAGACGAACACGAAAAACACCTGGCCACAGTTTTCCGAAGGTTGGGAGACCACGGGTTAATAATCAACCCAGCGAAGTGTCAGTTCGGGGTGGCGCAGATCGATTTTTTAGGACACCGCGTCTCCCCTGAAGGAGCAGTTCCGCTTCCTGATAAAGTGCGCCCGGTGGCAGATTTTCCCCAGCCATGGACGGTCAGGGCGTTGCAGGAGTTTTTGGGAATAGTGAATTTTGATAACCGTTTTCTCCCCCGCGCGGCGCAACTCATGCAGCCGCTGTATGCTGCGCTCAAAAAAAAGAAACCCGCAGATAAGGTCGAGTGGTCCCCGGAGCGGGACCAAGCGTTCTCGGAGGTGAAAGCAGCTTTGGCAAGGGCTGCGTTGTTGGTGCACCCAGACCCAATGGCCCGCATAGCGCTCACCACTGACGCTTCAGAGGTGGCCATAGAGGCGGTTGTGGAGCAACATAAGATAAGATAAGATAAGCCTTTATTAGTCCCACAATGGGGAAATTCCAGGATTGCAACAGCACAGGGATAGCAACACTCAGAGCAATAATCAGAAGGCAAGAAAAAAACAAGAACATCTAGTAAACATATGTACATATTACTATAAATATATATATAGACACACAGTGCGGAGCATTATGGTTGGTGAATGTGCAGCAGAAAGTCTAAGCTCTCTCTCCGCGGATGCGGCGGGCCAGCTGGAAGTCTTTGGGCATGATGGTGACCCTCTTAGCGAAGAAGAGACCCACCAGGTAGGCCTCTCTGGTCTCCTGCAGAGCCATGACGGCGAAGCTCAGGAAGCGCAGATGGGTCTTGAAGTCCTGAGCGATCTCCCTCACCAGGCGCTGGACGGGCAGCTTACGGATGAGCAGCTCCGTGGATTTCTGGTAGTGACGGATCTCTCTCAGAGCCACGGGCCTGTAACGGCGAGGCCTCTTCACTCTGCCGGTGGCCGGAGCGCCTCTCCGAGCAGCCCTGGTGGCTAGCTGCCTCCTGGGGGGCTTCTTCCTCCAGTAGATGTTACGGGCGGTCTGCTTGGTTCTTGCCATCGCTCTTTATTATTCTGTCTTATATTTCTTGCACGCCGCCTAAACTTCAGCCCGCCACCTGCGTCGTTTTCGCTACAGCTCCCGGTATGTCGAGTTTCCCATTAGTACCGGGCGGCGGCCAAGTGCTAGCTAGCACCAGCTCCTCCCCGCTGCAACATCTCCCGCTGCAAACAGTGGCTCCGTCCGCCGACCCGGGAGATCCCCGGGGTGATCCGTGCGTCCGTGATATATATACAGAGTGAAAGGTGTAGAAAGAAGAAGGAAGATAAAAAAGGCTGTTGCAACGGGCAGCCGACTCGTGTGGCGCCGCCGGTCCGGCGGAACCGGAACCGGAACCGGAAAAAATGGATGATGAACAAACGAAAAGATGAACTTTATTTCACTGTCACATCTTCCAGAATCAGAACAATCAGAACATGTAGCCGGGGTTTGGCAGCCCCTCGCTTTTTTCAGCAGGACCTTGCGCGATAGCGAACGTAAATATAGCGCGTTCGACAGGGAGCTGCTCGCTCTCCATTTGGCCATTCGCCACTTTCAGTTCTGGCTGGAGGGACGCTCTTTCACCGCGTTCGTTGACCACAAACCGCTCACATTCGCGATGGCCAAGGTTTCCGAACCGTGGTCAGGCCGGCAGCAGAGACAGCTGGCCGCAATATCAGAGTTTACCACTGATATCCAGCATGTGGCGGGCAAACTCAATGTAGTGGCAGATTGCCTCTCGCGCGCCGTAGCGGCCCCAGTCAGCATAGGAATAGATTACGCAGCCATGGCCACAGAGCAGGGTAGTGACGCGGATGTGCGCGCGCTCCAGTCTGGACCAACAGGGTTAAGGCTGGAAAACAGGGTGCTGCAAGACGGTATGCCCCCCCTAATCTGCAATGTCTCCACGGGTCGGGCGCGTCCAGTAGTACCAGCTGCGTGGCGCTGCCGCGTTTTTGACTCGATTCATTCTTTGGCGCACCCGGGAGTGCGCGCATCGGTCAAAATGGTAGGAGAAAAATTTGTGTGGCCGAGCCTCCGCAAGCAAGTGAAAGAGTGGCCAGCAGCCTGCACGACGTGTCAACGAGCCAAAGTACACAGGCACATGAGAGCTCCTTTGGAGCCGTTTCACATTCCAGCCAAGAGGTTCGACCACGTTAATGTGGACCTTGTGGGCCCCCTCCCGCTGTCACAAGGGTGCACACACCTTCTCACAATGGTGGACCGCACCACGCCCTGGCCTGAAGTGGTCCCGCTGGCATCAACCACGGCCGAGGAGGTTGCGCGCGCGTTTTTAACAGCTTGGGTGGCGCGCTTCGGCATTCTGTCGGATGTTACGTCCGACAGAGGCCCTCAATTTGTGTCCGAGCTTTGGTCGACAATGGCCCGCAGCCCGGGTGTCACAATTCACCGCACAACCGCGTACAATCCGCAGGCTAACGGGTTATGCGAACGTTTTCATAGGTCATTGAAAGCAGCTCTCAGGGCGTCACTGACGGGTGCAAATTGGGTAGACAAGTTACCGTGGGTGTTATTGGGGTTGCGTTCTGCGCCTAAAGAGGACTTACAAGCCTCCCCAGCAGAGCTCGTGTTTGCGCAGCCACTCCGGCTCACTGGGGAGTTTCTCCCAGATAACCCTGCGCCAGACACCTCCCCGTCTCAGCTGTTGCGGAGTGACATAGAATCAAGCACGCTGCCCGGCCCCACGCACCACAGTTTTCCGTGCGTTTTTGTGCCTAAAACTTTGAAGAACACAGAGTTTGTTTTTGTCAGACACGATGCGCACCGAACCCCGCTGCGACCGCCTTATGACGGACCCTTCAGAGTGCTGGAAACAGGGGACAAGCAGTTTTTGGTAGATTTGGGGGGTAGGGAAGAGAAAGTTGGCATAAACAGACTCAAACCCGTTTTTGTGGTGGCAGATGAGCAAGTGCTGTTGGCGAGGGCCCCGCAGTGAGGTAGACCCCCGCGGAGGGCTTCACAGAGTAATGATTCCCCAGAACCCCCACAGGTGCTGACAAAAGGTTTCCACTCCCAGACGGCAAACCCCCAGCGTGACAGCGCCGCGGAGACGTCCAACCCCAGCTACAGCAGATACGGCAGGAGACGGAAGCCCAGACAGCTTATGGACTAATGTGTATTGATACTATCACGGGATGCATGTTGTTTTTCCCTTGTTTGTTCTGAAATGCTGGGGGGGCTTTGTGTGGTGGACACACATTCGTGACCTGCTTTTGGACTCACATTTTAGACCAGAGCAAGGGCAGAGCTTCTGTGGTTATTACAGGAAGCTGCAGGAGGGTTAGCTTTGGTATGCAAAGCTTGAGACTGTGGGATATAATTAAAGGATTAATGAGGGGATGCATTGTAGATAGTGGTGTGATATCATGCAGAGAGGATGCATTGTTGCTGTCTTTATAATGCAATGGTTTTGTGAGACATGTGACCTGTTAACTGTAAGAGTCCTGGTATTTAAGGACGAGAGTTCCCTTTGTCGTTCTCTTTATTCTGCTTCGTGATGTTGGAAGATGTGAATAAAACTGACTCGAGAGATAAACTCTGTCTCGTCATTTTCACATTTCCACAGCACAACCTTTTGAGGCAATCGCTGCAATCAAACGATTTCTGTAACTGTCAGTGAGACTTCTGCACCTCTCAGCAGGTATTTTGGCCCACTCCTCATGAGCAAACTGCTCCAGTTGTCTCACGTTTGAAGGGTGCCTTCTCCAGAAGGCATGTTTCAGCTCCTTCCACAGATGTTCAATAGGATTTAGATCAGGGCTCATAGAAGGCCACTTTAGAATAGTCCAATGTTCCACTCTTAGCCATTCTTGGCTGTTTTTAGCTGTGTGTTTTGGGTCATTATCCTGCTGCAAGACCCATGACTGAGACCAAGCTGTCTGACACTAGGCAGCACACTTCTCTCTACAATACCTTGATAGTCTTGAGATTTCATTGTACTCTGCACAGATTCAAGACACCCTGTGCCAGATGCAGCAAAGCAGCCCCAGAACATAACACAACCTCCTCCATGTTTCACAGTAGGGACAGTGTTCTTTTCTTGGTATGCTTCATTTTTGCGTCTGTGAACATAGCGCTGATGTGCCTTGCCAAAAACTTCCAGTTTTGTCTCATCTGTCCATAGGACAAATCTCCCAGAAGCTTTGTGGCTTGTCAACATGCAGTTTGGCAAATTTCAGTCTGGTTTTTTTATGATTTGTTTTCAACAGTGGTGTCCTCCTCGGTCGTCTCCCATGAAGTTCACTTTGGCTCAAACGATGACGGATGGTGCGATCTGACACTGATGTATCTTGACCTTGGGAGTTCACCATGAATGTGTTTAGAGGTTGTTCTGGGCTCTTTTGTTACCATTCTTCATCAAGTTTCCTCCTGTGGCCACATCCAGGGAGGTTGGCTACAGTCCCGTGGATCTTAAATTTCTGAATAATATGTGCAATTGTAGTCACAGGAACATCAAGCTGCTTGGAGATGGTCTTATAGCCTTTACCTTTAACATGCTTGTCTATAATTTTCTTTCTAATCTCCTGAGACAACTCTTTCCTTTGCTTCCTCTGGTCCATCTTTAGTGTAGTAAACACCATGTCACCAAACAGCAAAGTGACTACTTGTCACCCTTTAAATAGGCCGACTGACTGATTACAAGTTTGTAGACACCTGTGATGTCAATTAGAGGACACATCTTGGTTGAACATATCCCTATGGTCACATTATTTTCAATCTTTTCTAGGGGTACCATCATTTTTGTCCAGGCCTGTTTCATGAGTTTGTTTTTTAAAATAATTCTGTTGAACCACAATTCAAAAACATTGTCTGATTTTCATTGGTTAACTTTCATAGAATTTTTATTTATAGCCACTTTTGTCAGATTCAAGTTATTTCTGTGACCATTGTGAGTTTTTCTTTCATTAACAGAGGGGTACCAACAATTCTGTCCACGTGTGTATTAATCGATCATCAGATCGATCTACTATCCCTCACAGAGACCTGGCTCGGACAAGATGATTATGTTGGTCTGAATGAATCAACTCCTTCTGGGTATTTAAACTGTCATAACCCCAGAGGTTCTGGTCATGGTGGTGGAGTGGCGGCAATTTTCCATTCTAAATTACTAGTTAATGTTAAGCAAAAATTATGTTTTAATTCCTTTAAAGGTTTGGTCCTCATTTTGGGGGCTTGTTGGCAATCTTGACTTGAGCCCAATTCTCTTTGCCATAGTTTATCGTCCTCCCTCGGCCTATTCAGTTTCTATCGGAATTTGCTGAATTTTTAGCTGATTTAGTGCTGAAATCCAATAGAATAATTATTGTAGGTGTGGCGGCATGAAATAATAAGCGGCAAACTGAGAGTTTAGAAGTGGGTTTTATTTCATTCCGCCATCACAGAACTCACTCCAGTCCTCTGAGTGCGGGCTAGAGCGAGCCCTCAAGCTCTCAGGCAATCGAGTGGTCAGTTGAGCAGTCAGAGAGAGAATGAGCATGTGATATTCAGTCACTTATATACCCAGTTACAGACAATACATGAAAAGCACATTAGCTTCAAAGTAACTGCAGGAAGGCATGGGACATTTGCATCACAGTACAGAGCAGGAAGCATGAATATTTGTATTTGAGTCATACATAACAGCAAGATACTGGCAGAAAGGAGCTAGACAAAGAGAGGCTGCCTATTGATATCAATACACACATCCCATTGTTCTGCTAATTGCTCCAGCTGAGCGCTCTGCTTGTCCGCGGCTGTGGGGGTCACCCCACAGTAGGGGACTTTAATATACGTGTTGATGTAGAGAGTGACTTTCTTAAGAAGGCATTCAATTTTAGACTCAATGGGGTTTTCCCAGAAAGTTAAAAATTCTACCCATCATTTCCACCATACATTGGACCTTGTTTTGACTTATGGTATAGATATCGAAAATCTGATAGTGTCTCCTCATAATCCCGTACTGTCTGACCATTGTCTGTTAATTTTTGATTTCATTATCTCTGATCACTTGTTTCCTAAAGAAAAATACTACTACGGCAGATGTCTTTCTGATGACGTTGTTGCCAAATTTTTGCAGATTGTTTCCTCTATGCCATGGGTCAACACAACAGAAATAAATGATAGACAGTCTGTTCCATTCGTGATTGATAGCATGGTTGATGGTGTTACTGCCTCTCTACATCGGACTCTAGATTTGGTAGCCCCTTTAAAAAAGAAAAAGTCTAACCAGAGATTTCTAACCCCTTGGTTTAACTCAGAAACTCATGGCTTAAAACAGAAAACTCGTAAACTGGAAAGGAAATGGCATTCAACTAATTCAGATGAATTCTACTTAGCATGGAGAAATCATTTCTTGATCTAGAAAAAATCTCTTAGAAAAGCTAGATCAAGCTATTATTCTGCATTAATAGAAGCAAACAAGAATAACCCCAGGTTTCTCTTCAACACTATAGCCAGGCTTACAAAGAGCAAGGACTCGGTCAATCCTCGCATCCCCCTAAGCTTTCTAGTCAGGACTTTCTGAACTTTTTCAATCTTAAAATTTTATCTATTAGAGATGAAATCAGTCAGATTCTTCCTACCGTAAACTCAAGTACATTAACTACTACAACTCCCTCAATTGATATCTGCTTAGATAAGTTTACTCCTATCGACCTCTTAGCGTTGGATAAAATAATTTCCTCATCTAAGTCTTCATCTTGCCTTTTGGACCCTATTCCTTCCTGGTTATTTAAAATTATCTTCCCAATTATTGGTAGCCGTATTCTTCTTATAATTAATTCTTCTTTAACTCTGGGTTATGTACCACTGGCTTTTAAAACTGCTGTAATTAAACCCTTACTCAAAAAACTGATGCTCGATCCAGGAGTTTTGGCCAATTATCGACTAATCTCTAATTTGCCTTTCATTTCAAAACTCTTGGAAAGAGTTGTTGCTGCGCAATTATCTGACCATTTGCAGGGAGTTGGTTTGTTTGAGGTGTTTCAATCTGGGTTCAGAGCTCATCACAGCACTGAAACTGCCTTAGTGAAGGTCACTAATGACCTCCTGATCGCATCCGATAATGGACTTGTCTCTGTTCTTGTTCTTTTAGATCTCAGTGCAGCCTTTGACACTATCAATCATGCCATTCTACTTGATAGATTAGAACACTTTGTTGGACTGAGTGGAACTCCGTTGCAGTGGTTTAGATCTTATTTGTCTGATAGATTTCAATTTGTTCACATCAATGATGAATTTTCTTCCAACTCTAAGCTCAGTCACGGAGTTCCACAGGGATCTGTGTTGGGCCCTACTCTTTTTAGTTTACATATGCTCCCGTTAGGCAATATCATCAGAAAGCACTGTTGACACACAACTATACCTGTCAATGAAGCCCAATGATTGTAATCGATTAGCCAAGTTAGATGCCTGTCTTAAGAACATCAAAGCTTGGATGACTTGTAATTTTCTACTATTAAACTCTGATAAGACTGAAGTCATTCTTGTTGGCCCACAACATCTTAGAAATTCCTTTTCAAATTATGCCCTTAATTTAGATGCCGCCACTCTCACTCTGAACAGTTCTATGAGGAACCTTGGAGTTATTTTTGATCAAGATTTGTCCTTTAATTCACATATTAAAACTGTTTCTAAGACTGCCTTCTATCATCTGCGCAATATTGCCAAGATCAGGAGCATCTTGTCTCTGAATGATGCTGAGAAACTGATTCACGCCTTTGTCAGCTCTCGATTAGATTATTGTAATTTGTTATTATCTGGTTGTCCTAAAGTATCCTTAAAAAATCTTCAGTTGATTCAAAATGCTGCTGCTAGAGTTTTAACTGGTTCTAGAAAAAGAGATCATATCTCCCCAGTTCTGTCCTCCCTTCATTGGCTTCCCATAGAATTTAGAATCAAGTTTAAAATCCTTCTTCTCACTTTCAAAGCTCTTAATTTCAGGCCCCCCAATATATAAAAGATCTGATATTACCTTACCATCCTAATAGAGCATTACGATCCCAAAATGCTGGCTTACTTGTGGTGCCCAGAATCTCCAAAAGTACAGTGGAAGGCAGAGCCTTCTGCTACCAAGCTTCTTCTCTCTGGAACCAGTTACCACTCTGGGTCCGGGAGTCAGACTCGGTTCTCTGTTTTTAGGAACAGGGTAAAATCCTTCCTTTTTAATATAGCTTACGTTTAAGGAGGGATTTTGTGTCTCTTAACCCCACTTTTGTTCTGTTGTTATTTGATCCATACTGCTGGTTCACCTCCAGTAATGTACTTGGCATCTTACTGTTATGTTCTTTATGTCTGTCTTATGTCTTATGTCTGTCGCAGCAGATGACTGCCCCTCCCTGAGCCTGGTTCTGCTAGAGGTTTCTTCCTGCCAAATGGGAGTTTTTCCTCTCCACTGTCGCTTAGTGCATGCTCATAGGGGATCATCTGATTGCTGAGTTTTTCTGAGACTGTGTGGCTTTTTCTGCACTGTGGCACCACGAGACGGCTTCTGTTGTGATGTGGCACAGTATAAATAAAGCTGAATTGAACTGAATTGAGGGAAAACTAAGATGCAACTTAAGAACCTGCTGTGACCCCCAGAACAGATGAGGGGACAACTGATGAGGCCAGGCTGAGCCTATCGGACGGAACACATTGAGGAAGAAGCAGAGCCAGCAGCTGTGCATACATCCTCCAGGGTGCACCTCCCACAACACCCACATAGTGGCCAGTCCCCGTGTTGAGCGGGCCACCAGCCTATCTGATGATTCTGCTCCAACCTATACATATGCGAAGGCAACAAGGTCAGCTATCCAATGGGACAAGTGCTGATAAAATAGGCCCGCTCATTGTGGACTCCCCATAGAACACAAAGCTTGTCTGAAGAGTGGACAGACCTTGTACGGTCAGCCTAAACCTTAAGCAGACCCTCCAGGATTTAGCAATGTTGCGATTCCCGCAACTTCAACAGGTCCTGCATAATTTGAATTTTGTCCAATCACTGCAATTTTACTGCAATTTTGGCCAATTGTCAACTTCCACCAATTTCACCAATCAAATTTGTCTTTCAGTAGCGCGCAGATGTGTATGTCATCAGTCTGACCAATCAAATGCAACGCTGCACCATGCTCACTTCTGTGTTTACAGTGAGTATATACTAAACACATCAGCAAAAAACAGTGTGTGGTTAAAAAAAAAAAAAAAAAAAACACTCACCTGCGAGTTTTCCCACATCGTTCCTTCCTCCGTCTCCCCCAGCCCGCCGGTGAACGTCTCCTCAAGTTTCAGTAATGACTGCATGAATGAAGTGCCGGGTTTGTGTTGAAAAACGTCCGCCTGTCTGAAAGCACCTCCATCCCGGGAGCGCATGCGCCCAGACACGCCGTAAAACCACACAAAAAACAAGTGAATCTAATATTACAGCAAATGTAACAGTTTATACGTCTTTCGAGGTAAAAGTCACTACTACATCTCGTCAATGAGTCTTAAAGTTGTGACTCTCTGGTCTGGGCATGAGCCAATGCACGATTCAGGCAATCCCCAAGGACAGCCCCGCAACTTACCGCAACAATAGAAAAAAAAAAATCCCGCGAAATCCTGGAGGGACTGCTTAAGGGACCTTACTGGGCACAAACTATGGAGCCTCTAAACCTCTGAAAAGGTGTGCAGGGGAGGGTAGAAGGCCTCAAGCACAAGAGGGTGGGAAACAACACCACTAGCAGCACCTTGGGCTGAAAAGCTGGGTTGGGCCGCAGGTGGGCCAACCAATCACCATCAAACCTAAGACATGCTGCATCCACAGAGACTGCATTCAGTTCACTGACCCTCTTGGCTGAGACAATTGCCAAGAGAAAAAGCAATCTTCCCAGAGATCAGACGAAGGTCAGCAATACAGAGTGGCTCAAAAGGGGCAAGCATAGAGCCCTGAGAACTGTCTGGAGATTCCAAGTGGGCAGCAAAGGACGCCGGAACGGGCGGCTCCGTCTCACGCCTCTCAAAAATCACCTAGCCAAGGATGTGCCTCAGGCGACAAGCCATCACATTTTCGATGGGAAGTTGACACTGCTGCCAGGTAGCCCCCGATAGTTGACTCCACCCAACCTCGACAAAGAGCTACTGGAGGAAAAAAACAAGATGACAGAGATGTGACATGTCAAGTGATTCTCACCCTTGGTCCAACACTAGTTCAAAAACACTCTCCACTTCACACTGCATTGCAGCTGGGTAGATGGGGCCCGTGAAGCCTGCAGGTGTCTATAACCTCCTTCACTAAGCCAAGTTTCCACAATTGCTCCTGTTCAAGGGCCATACATGAAGCCTCAGGAGCTGGGGATTTGGATGCTAACTCCCACCCTGTGCCTTTGAGAGCATATCCTGTCTCATTGGGAGAGGCCAAGGATGGCTCCCCAACATCTCGTGGAGCTCCACCACCCATGGTTTTTGTGGCTAATTCGGGCCATCAAAATTACTTGAACAGACAGTAGTCTCACCTTTGCGAGGAAAGCTGGCAGAAGAGGCAGTAATGGAAATGCAAACAGTTCACTGGAGGCCAGGCACACTCAGAGCATCTGTAGCTAGTGGACCTGGCAGGCTTGAGCCCACAAGTGCAAATGACGCACCTTGGCATAGAAAGGGGAAGTCCCCAGTTCGTCCTGCTGGTTGATGTATGACACCACAGCCATGCTGCCCGCCCGTACCAGAATTTTTTCTGCCCTGAATGACTGGAAGAAAATGCCCCAGAGCCAAGCGCACCACTTCCAACTTGGGATGGTTTATATGCCAAAACTGCTGTGCCAGAGCCCAGTGTCCCCGAACAAACCTGCCCTCCCAGACTGCACCCAGCCTGCTTGGGAGGCGTCGGTTGTAATGGTCACCCTGCAGCCCTCTTGGCCAAGGGGAACACCATCTCGGACTGCTGATGAGTATCTCCACCACTTGAGAACCATGAGGCTCCTTCGGAAGAACTAGCCTCCTCCTTTTGTCTCTGGGCAAACCACCTTCTTAAGCGCAAACCACCGTTGAAGGGGACGAGCGAGTAAAAGACACAGTGGCACGGCCGAGGCAGCTGCAGCAAAGAAGCCCAAGATCCTCTGGCACTGCTGCACTGATACAGTCCTTTGTGAAAAGCAGCTCTTGATGCATTCCCTGATAGTATGTCTTCTCTTGGAGTCAGGGATGCCCTCGTGGCAAAATGAATCCAGGGTGAGTCCCAAATACTCAACAACCCTGGTTGGAACTAGGCAGCCTTTCACCGCATTCAAATGCAACCCAAGTGCCGCCAGATGAGCCAATATGGTTTCCATATTGCTCCTCGCTACGGCTTCTGATGGCGCACAAACCAGCCAATCATCCAGATAACTGAACTCGAGTGCTCCTCTGCCGCAGTGGGGTGAGTGCAGCATCCATGCACTTGGTGAACATCCGAGGACAGGGACAGGCCAAAAGGCAGGACGTCGTAACCGAAGTCTTGTCCTGAAGGAACCCTGAGGAACTTCCTGTGGCCGGATTTATGGGAATATGGAAATCAGCACTGTGAAGGTCCATTGCTGTGAACCAATCACCTGGCCCGATGGTCTGAATAATGTCCTCAGCCTGAGCACCGGGCAAGGGAGCATCTTGAGATACCTGCTCAACCGTCTCAGGTCCAAAACCGGACGGAGACCCCCAGTTTGTTTAGTTAGTTAATTAATTCCTCCCACAGCACGTAGGACACCATATGGTGTATAGGACGGCACCTATCCCGTTTCTCTGGCCTTAGGCCACACAGCCACTGTAAGTAGTGTAAGCTACAGTGGGGGGTCAGTCCTCTGGTAGCTCTGTGCGTCACGCACCAATCCGCTTGGAGACAAGGAATAGGCAGTGTAAAAGCCTCACCTCTCTTCTCCTGGACACAGAGACCGTATTATGTTCTTTCTCTGCAGTGCAGAGACCTCGCTGCCCAGAACCACGGAAGGAGTGTCCTCCTTACTTTTGCTTCCAGAACCCCTTGAGGTTGGCGAATGAGATCTGAATTGTAGGCAGTATCCACACTCCAGTGCATCGATCATCCATGGACATGAGGTGCACCGATGCCAACTCATGTGGTGCGCTGTGGAGAAGGTTGACGTCAGGGGAAGCGTATCATGAGAGACGCTGGCGGGGCTTGGCAGGACCACGGCCTACACGCTCCCGAGAGCACGGACGTGAGTTCTGCTGAACCTGCACCCGCTACTGGAAAGCCCTCTACTTCGTGTGACCCAAGTTCTGAAAGCTCTGAAACCTGGCTCTGTGAAATGAAGCTGCTGTGGGTTCTCACCCCCTCAAGAGGTCTCTAGACACTCGACCTGGATGGTCCTGACCGACGAAGGACTGCATGCGCAGTCTCACCTTCTGCACCTCGTCCAACACTGCCTCTGCTGCCGGCCCAAAGACCTCATCAGGCGCTACCGCAGCCTTCAAAAACAGCAGCCTTGGCCGTATCCGCCAATCCAGACTGACTCAACCACACATGCCGCCGGGCCATGGTCAGCTGGCCAGGGAGTTCCCAAGTGCTGTAGCCTGTGAGCTAGCTCCTTGAATCACAGTGTCCACCACCTTTACCAACTCTGGCAAAAGGTCAGTTCCGCTTTTGACTCTGGTGACGGAGTCAGCAAAAACCACCATCAGCCCCAGGAAACGAGTGCACCAGGACTGGTTTGACGAGAACAACAAGAACATCAAGACACTCCTGGATGACAAGCAGAAGGCCTTTGTTGAGTGGCAGAATGACCCCACTTCCATTTCCAAGCGTGATCACTTCAAGCACCTCCAGAGACAGGCACAAGCAGTGCTGCGAAAGATGCAAAATGAATGGTGGGAGAAGAAGGCAGATAAGGTGCAGAGATACGCCGACATGCAGAATTCCAAGATGTTCTTCAGCGTCATCAAGGAAGTATATGGACCTGCCAAGCCATGTACTACCCCACTCCTGTCGGCAGACGGTTCAACTCTGCTGAAGGAGAAGAGCAGCATCAATGCGCGATGGAGAGAGCACTTCAGCTCCCTACTCAACAGGCCCTCCACTGTAGACCCCCACGCCCTCGATATGATCCCACAAAAACCCACCGTCCACTGCCTCGACCTCCCCCCTACAATGGCTGAAGTCTTGAAGGCGATTAGGCAGACCAATTCAGGCAAAGCACCTGGGACGGATGGAATCCCGGCGGAAATATTCAAATCAGCCAATCCTGTGGCCCTTGAAATCTTCCATTCCCTCCTCACCAGCATCTGGGATAAAGAACAACTGCCCAAAGACTTCAGGGATGCCACTGTTGTCTCCCTGTTCAAGAATAAGGGTAGCAAGTCGGACTGCAGCAATTACTGAGGTATCTCCCTTCTATCTATTGCTGGAAAAATACTGGCCCAGGTCCTCCTCAACCGACTGATTAACATCTCTGAAGGGAACCTGCCAGAAACACAGTGCAAATTCCGCTCAAACCGCAGCACCGTGGACATGATCTTCTCCGTCCGCCAAGTGCAGGAGAAATGTCTAGAACAAAACATGGACTTATATGTGGTCTTTATCGACCTGACTAAGGCCTTCGACACGGTGAACAGGGAGGCCCTCTGGATCATCCTATCCAAGCTTGGGTGCCCAGGCAAGTTTGTAAACCTCATACGCCAGTTTCATGACTACATGACGGGGCAGGTTCTCTCAGGTGGACAGGTATCGGAGCCATTCAATATCAGCAACGGTGTCAAGCAGGGGTGCGTTCTGGCCCCAGTCCTCTTCAACCTCTTTTTCTTTTGCATCCTCAACCATGCCTTCAGGGACTTGGACCTTGGGGTATACCTGCGATACAGACTTGATGGCTCACTGTTCAACCTCCGCCGACTGAAGACTAAGACCAAGGTCGCAGAAAAGATTGTTCTGGAAGCACTTTTCGCTGATGACTGTGCCCTCATGACCCACACAGAGCTTGATCTCCAGATCATCGTGAATAAGTTTGCAGAAGCCTCCTGCCTTTTTGGTCTTACCATCAGCCTCGGCAAGACAGAGGTACTGTTCCAACCAGCACCCACCTCCACCGTCCTACCCCCCTCTATCTCCATCAAGGGTACCCAACTGAAGACGGTAGATGACTTTAAATACCTTGGCAGCACCATCAGCAACGATGGCAGCCTGGATAAGGAGATCAACGCCAGAATCTGCAAGGCCAGTCAAGCTCTCGGTTGTCTCCGAGCTCACGTCCTGAACCAGCACAACATCCAGCTGTCCACGAAGCTCAAAGTGTACAGGGCCGTTGTCCTCACCAGCCTTCTTTATGAATGTGAGACGTGGACCGTGTACGAAAAACACCTGAAGCAGATGGAGAAGTTCCACATGAGAAGTCTACGGATGATCATGAACATTCACTGGCAAGACCGGGTCATAAACCTTGAGGTCCTGGACAGAGCTGGGATGACCAGCATCGAGGCCATAATTCTGAAAGCCCAGCAGCAATGGGTTGGTCATGTGATCCGGATGGATGGCCACAGGCTGCCCAAGCAGCTCATGTACGGCGAACTCTGCTCTGGGAAGTGGAACCAAGGCAGACCACGCAAAAGATTCAAAGACTGCGTGAAGCTCAACATCAGACACACTGGCATCCTTCCCAAACAATTAGAGCTGTGGGCTATGGACAGGCCAGGCTGGCACGCCCTCACTACTCAGGTGCGAGACTATTTTGAAGAGAAGAGTCGAGCTGATGTAGCTGAAGCACGGGCACGAAGAAAGGCGTTATTACCTGGGCAGTTTCATTGCCCCTACTGCAGCCGTGTCTGCCGATCAAGGATCGGCCTAAACAGCCATCTCCATGCTCACGCAAGAAGAGGACTTAACACATGAGGAACGGTCATCATCGGATCGATGGACAACCAAGAAGACTTGCTGTCTATGGGGGAAGCTCCAGCCAGCAGTACACATATAGAGTCACCTTCAACGCACCATCCAAGCCCTGCTCTGCAGCACAACTGAAATACTGAGTCCAGAACAAGGGGCAGCAGCCTCCTTAGATGTGCCCACTATTTCTGCAGATGTTCCACAGTCAGGATAAACTGACAAGGGAACCCGCCTCTGGGTTGCAGGACCTCTGTCCCAAGCCGACACCCTAGGGGGAGGAAGCCCAGCAGCTGATGCTCCAGAGGGCCGTGCCCTGGCAGATACATCATAGGGCTCAGGAAAGTCCTCTTGACCGGGAAGTCACCATCGACTTCATCGTCAGAGATATCCACTCTCCCAATGGCACCACAGCCAGAG
This sequence comes from Pholidichthys leucotaenia, assembly GCA_020510985.1. Lineage (NCBI taxonomy): Eukaryota > Metazoa > Chordata > Actinopteri > Cichliformes > Pholidichthyidae > Pholidichthys > Pholidichthys leucotaenia. The sequence goes on along the minus strand of CM035840.1, from coordinate 310,610,637 downwards.
TTGATGGTCATACCCAAGTTATCAGAGGCCACGAGAGACACTGCATCAGGATGCGGTCTCAGAGCACATACAGGGGTCTGTTGTGGCATACCCCAAGATGACGGTGATTTGCAGCCATATGTTCATTGGTCTCATGCATTTCCTCCAATTGGCTCTGCATGAAATCCATCCCCTGGATCGCATGGGTGGCTTCCTTCAATCTGCTTCTGCTTCCTGCTGGCCTTCCCAGTTCCAGCTGGAGCACTTAAACCTGGAGGGATGGAGCCCTGGGCTGGTGGCAAACCAGTGTCTGGGCTATTTCCTCCTCCTTCACTCTCCGCAGAAGCCATTATTTCTCCAGGAGAACAATAGGAGAGAAAAACAAGACAGTTATTCTCATCATTATTATTATTATTGTTATTATAAACAGGCCAAAGGGCTGTTCTAGGAGGTACAAGAGTACTAGTCAGAAAACAACATAGCAATATCAGATTTCACTTCCCACCTGTATGCAGTACCACTCCACCACAAAGGGTGGCGAGAGTGCACCAAGCACAGGAGCGCTCAGTACCCAGACAAAGAAGACATCTACCTTTTTTTTTTTAAGAAGACGACTGTCAGTCGAGAACAAGAAACAATACAGAATTAACGGCAAATTGTACCATGCTGTTAAACTGTTAAGCAATTTCTGCTTGACGAAGGCAAAAAATATATCACATATCCCAAGCAGATAAAGCATATCACATGCTGTTAAAACAGTTCTTCTGCCTGAAGAGAAGGCACAAAATACATCGCAAACCTTAAGCAGGTAAGGGTAGTACATACCTCACGCTGCTAAACTGTTAACAGTTCTGGCAGAAAAGAAGGCAAGTGTATATTACATACCTCAAACAGGCACGGACCGTGCAAGTCATGCTACACAGCTGCTGCAAACCTTCTCTCATTCAGCAGAAAAACACAACAATTTTATGATACAGCGATGGGGTACTCAGGGTAAGACAGCCCAAAACAGCACAAAAACAATGTTAAACACACTGGTATAAGTTCTTACCGACCAGGATAGAAAGAGGAAGAATGGGTGGATGCAGGGTTATATATAAGGTGTGCATCCACAAGTGTGATTAATTTGGTATTGTGGTGAACACCTGCCAAACCCCGGCTACATGTTGCTCTACTTGTCGGACGCACGCTCCGGGAGGCATTTCCTCGTCGACACAGGCTCCCAGTTGAGTTTCATCACACCTTCCTACGCGGACAGACTGGCTGGTTCCGGAGGTCCCCGGGTGACACCGGCGAACGGCTCGGAGATTAAGACCTTTGGTGAGAAGACTCTGCTTCTGTCTCTACACGGCCGTGCATATGAGTGGACTTTTGTTGTAGCAACAGTAAATTTCAATATGCTGGGGGCTGATTTTTTTGTGCTCACATGGTTTGTTGGTTGATCTTGCTAACAGGCACCTGGTTAATGCACTCTCTTTTGATTCTATCCCCTGTACAGCGTGAGTGGCCCCGCCAACAGCACAAGCCAACGTCACAGCAGCAGGCGGTAAGTTCCACACGCTGCTCACTTAGTTCCCAGCACTCACGGTCCCCACTTTTTCGGCAACAGTCGCTAAGCACGGGGTGGAGCATTTTATTACCACTACCGGACCACCTGTTGTTGCAAAAGCTCGGCGCTTGGACGCAGTTAAACTAGCCATAGCGCGCGAAGAGTTCGCCAACCTGGAGAGGTTGGGCATTATCCGACGTTCAAACAGTCCGTGGGCTTCCCCCCTACATATGGTCCCGAAAGCTGACAGATCATGGCACCCTTGCGGGGATTTACGCAGGTTAAACAACGCTACAGCGCATGACCGCTACCCAATCCCACATATCCAAGATTTTTCGGTTCATTTGGCAGGGGTGTGCATTTTTTCTAAAATAGACTTGGTCCGCGGTTACCACCAAGTCCCAGTGCGCGCTGAGGACATACCCAAAACAGCGGTAATAACTCTGTTTGGTTTATTCGAGTTTTTACGCATGCCATTCGGACTTAAAGGGGCGGCTCAGACGTTCCAACACATGATGGACGCGGTGCTTCGCAATCTCCCTTTCGTGTTCATCTACCTGGACGATATTTTAGTAGCCAGCGCGTCCGAAGACGAACACGAAAAACACCTGGCCACAGTTTTCCGAAGGTAGGGAGATCACGGGTTAATAATCAACCCAGCGAAGTGTCAGTTCGGGGTGGCGCAGATCGATTTTTTAGGACACCGCGTCTCCCCCGAAGGAGCAGTTCCGCTGCCTGGCAAAGTGCGCGCTGTGGCAGATTTTCCCCGGCCGCAGACAGTCAGGGCGTTGCAGGAGTTTTTGGGAATGGTGAATTTTTATAACCGTTTTCTCCCCCGCGTGGCGCAACTCATGCAGCCGCTGTATGCCGCGCTCAAAAAAAAGAAACCCGCGGATAGGGTCGAGTGGTCCCCGGAGCAGGACCAAGCGTTCTCGGAGGTGAAAGCAGCCTTGGCAAAGGCTGCGTTGTTGGCACACCCAGACCCAATGGCCCGCATAGCGCTCACCACTGACGCATCAGATGTGGCCATAGGGGCAGTCGTGGAGCAACATGTAGCCGGGGTTTGGCAGCCCCTCACATTTTTCAGCAAGACCTTGCGCGATAGCGAACGTAAATACAGCACGTTCGACAGGGAGCTGCTCGCTCTCCATTTGGCCATCCGCCACTTTCAGTTCTGGCTGGAAGGACGAGCTTTCACCGCGTTCGTTGATCACAAACCGCTAACATTCACGATGGCCAAGGTCTCTGAACCGTGGTCAGGCCGGCAGCAGAGACAGCTGGCCGCCATATCAGAGTTTACCACTGATATTCAGCATGTGGCAGGCAAACTGAATGTAGTGGCAGATTGCCTCTCGCGCGCCGTGGCGGCCCCAGTCAGCGTAGGGTTAGATTATGCAGCCATGGCCGCGGAGCAGGTTAATGACGCGGACGTGCGCGCACTTCAGTCTGGACCAACAGGGTTAAGGCTGGAGAGCAGGGTGCTGCAAGACGGTATGCCCCCCCTAATCTGCGATGTCTCCACTGGACGGCCGCGTCCAGTAGTACCGGCCGCGTGGCGCCGCTGCGTTTTTGACTCGGTTCATTCTTTGGCGCACCCTGGAGTGCGCGCGTTGGTCAAAATGGTGGGAGAGAAATTTGTGTGGCCGAGCCTTCGCAAACAGGTCAAAGAGTGGGCAGCAGCCTGCACGACGTGTCAACGAGCCAAAGTACACAGGCACACGAGGGCTCCTTTGGAACAGTTTCACATTCCGGCCAAGAGGTTCGATCATGTTCATGTGGACCTCGTTGGACCCCTCCCGCTGTCACAGGGGTGTGCACATCTTCTGACAATGGTGGATCGCACCACGCGCTGGCTTGAAGTGGTCCCGCTGGCATCAACCACAGGCGAGGAAGTGGCACGCGCATTTTTAACAGCTTGGGTGGCGCGCTTCGGCGTTCCGTCGGACATTACATCCGACAGAGGCCCTCAATTTGTTTCCGAGCTTTGGTCGACAATGGCCCGCAGCCTGGGTGTCACAATTCACCGCAAAACCGCGTACAATCCGCAGGCTAACGGGTTATGCGAACGTTTTCATAGGTCATTGAAAGCGGCTCTCAGAGCGTCACTGACGGATACAAATTGGGTTGACAAGTTACCATGGGTGTTATTGGGGTTGCGTTCTGCACCTAAAGAGGATCTAGAAGCCTCCCCAGCGGAGCTTGTGTTTGCGCAGCCACTCCGGCTGCCTGGGGAGTTTCTCCCAGACAACCCTGGACCAAACACCTCCCCGTCTCAGCTGTTGCGGAGTGACATAGAATCAAACACGCTGCCCGGCCCCGCGCACCACAGTTTTCCGCGCATTTTTGTGCCTAAAACATTGAAGAACGCAGAGTTTGTTTTTGTTAGACACGATGCGCATCGAACCCCATTGCGGCCGCCTTATGACGGACCATTCAGAGTGCTAGAAACAGGGGACAAGCAGTTTTTGCTAGATTTGGGGGGTAGGGAAGAGAAAATTGGCATAAACAGACTTAAACCCGCTTTTGTGGTGGCAGATGAGGAAGTGCTGTTGGCAAAGGCCCCGCGGTGAGGTAGACCACCACGGAGGGTTTCACACAGTAATGTTTCCCAAAGTAATGTTTCCCCAGAACACCCGCAGAGACTGACAAAGGGTTTCCGCCCCCAGACGGCAAACCCCCAGTGTGACAGCGCCGCAGAGACTGTGAACCCCAGCTACAGCAGATTCGGCAGGAGGCTGAAGCCTATCCAGCATGTGGACTGATGTGTATTGATGCTATCACGGCATGCATGTGGTTATCTTCTTGTTGTTCTGTTTTTCTAAAATGCTGGGGGGGCTTGTGTGGTGAACACACATGGGACCTGTTGGACCAGTTTTGTGACACATTTTAGGTCAGAACAAAGGCAGGAATCTTAGCCTTGGTATGCAAGGCTGGAGACTGTGGGGGGTCAATTAAGGGATTAAGGAAAGGATGCATGGGAGACAGTGGAAGTGATATCATTGAGAGAAATGCATTGTGACTGTCTTTATTGTGCAAGGTGGTGAAATGCATTGTGACTGTCTTTATTATGCAAGGTGGTCTGTGTGACATGTGATCTATGAGGTGTGAAGTCCCTGATATTTAAGGACAAGAGTTTACCATTTCACTCTCTTTTTTTCTCTGCTTTGAAATGATGGAGATGTGAATAAAGCTGACTCTGAGAAAGAACTCCGCCTCGTCATTTTCACATCTTCCACAGTATAATGCTCCTGTCCCGAGGATCAGATGTCATGTGGTTACAGGTTCACTGAAATGAAATAAAACCTCTTCATGTACAGTAAAAGTCAAAATTTAGAAACATTTACCCATCATTCATTAAAATTGCAATCAGTCACAGATATCTCTATGTTCATTTGCAATCTTTTTATTCAAACAATACATATTCTGAAGGATGAAATGTTTTACGAGGTTTTATTAGTTGTTCGTTTTTTAGATTTATGAGGGCTGATCATTAAAGATTTCCTTTGAAATTTTAATAATCAGTTTGGTTCCTCCTATGGACTGAGAGGAAGCAAACTTGACCCAGTTAAGTCTTTCTCTACACAGGTACCACCAAGGGTCCCACACTTCTCCGATCGCTTTGTGCAGCTGTGGAGACCTCACCTGTCGAAGTCTGCAGGTTGTGTCAGAAGCCAGGACTTGACCTCAGAAAGCAGCGTTTCATATTCTTGAAAATGACTGCCATTCCAAAAAATGTCTTCATAGTTGGCAAGAGGATGATGTCAGTGCAAGATTGGGAGAGTTGGGGGGGGATTTTGTAGCCACAGGACCATGCTTCTGTCTAGGCAACATGCAAGTTGTGAACCAGGGCGTTGTCTTACAGGAAGCGCACATGGCCAGCATGCCACGCCTCTTGGTTTTGACAGCCTTCCATAAATTCTGCAGCAGTAGAGTAGTAAGTCCTGGTAATTCCCTCATAAGTCTGGGACTTTTCTTGTAAATTTGGACCTTTTTTAAAAATCTGTTTTTGTACATTCAGTTTTTCTTGGACATTTGCTACTGCTTATTTAAAATAAATCTTTTTCACATAAAATTATGAGCTTATTTATTATTTGATTACAATAAATAACAGGTCCAATGGGTCTCTGAGTCTGACTAGAAATCACAACTGTTTACTGACACTCAGTCACTTAAAACAATCATTCTTCTGAACAAGGAGGAGATTTTGGTCCCACCTCTAGTTGATGTGAAATAATTTTCAGTGAAAATTTCATGTGACTATCTTGTTTGCATATGAAACGATGAGGGCTCAGAATTGTCACAAATCAAAAAGGGTATGCTTTACATGCACTTCTGAGGGCTTGTAACTTAGAAAATGGTTACAGTATGAAGATTAAATTTGCATGTATTCAATAAATATACCAAAGTTGGTGTACACAAAATATCAGTGGATTCTGTGAGCATCAGGTAGGAAGGTACTGTATTGACATTTGGAAAACTTAGGTTTTAATTAGTCAGTAGGCGATATGAGAGGGGGATGTTATCCCCCTTGTCAGCAAAATGACCAAAAATCACCCGTTTGTTAACCTGCTATCCCCCATCCCCACAGAGTGCAAGATAGTCCAAAAGAATATGTCTCCAAGTATAGTTGCAAATGCTCAAAAAAAGGGAAATTTATAAGAAAAAAGTTAAACTTTGAGGATATAGTAGTAAATTAGTGCAGAAAAAATGGGTAACAAGTTTATCACAAAAAATGGCAAATTTAAAAGCAAAAAGAACTAATTTTATTAATAAAGTTACACATTTGCCAGGAAAAAAAATTATATTTTAACCAAAAGAAGTTTACAAAAAGCCTTATAAATTTTTTCTCATGAATTTGCAACTTCCTCATAAATTTAAACTTTTTTGCAGAGTTTTTTTCCCTCATACATTTACGTCTTTTGCAAAAATATGCAGTTTTTTCCGCTCATAAACATGATTTTTTTTCTCTCATAAATTTGTCATTTTTCTCATAATTGTGCAACTGTTTTCCCTTATAAATGTGTCAATCTTTTCAAGTAAATTTGCAACTCTTTTTCCTGTGAATGACTTTTTTTCTTGTAAATTTGCAACTTTTTCCTCATAAATTTGCAACATTTTTCTCGTAAGTTGACAACTTTTTTCGTCAACAATTTGCAATTTAAGTAAATATGAACCTTTTTTCTTCATAAATGACTCTTTTCTGTGTAAATGTGGAACTTTCTCCTAAATCTGACTTTTTCTCATTAGCTGGCAACTTCTTTCCTCATAAAAATACTATTTTTTTTTTCCACATAGACTTACAACTTTCCCCCTCAATTTTCAACTTTTCACTTATAAATTTGTGACTTTTAAACTGTGAATTAGCATCTTTTATCATATTTTTGCCCATTTATTCTTGCAAATTTGTACTTAATTTAAGTTCATATGCTTGCAGTTTATGCTAAATTTGTCAATACCCCCAACCTCCACCACCATCCCCCATTGTTAAAATATAACAAATCACCTACTGGTTACAGTATGGAAAGTTAACCAAAACCCCATTAATTTTGTTAATTTATGAGAAGAACTGCTCAACATATTCCCAGTCAAAGCAGCTGAGGTGTGGACTTGAAGGGAGTAAATGGAGCTGCCGTTTATTGAGCGACCACAAGGTGCCCCTAAAACCCGAGTTTCCAAATGCTCCACACGGTAGCTTTAAGTGTATAGTCTGGGATCACAAAAATCAAAATTCATCTGTAGTCATTCAAAAGGAGAGAATGTTCAAAAATGGCATTTATTTAAAAAAAAAGAAACCACCATGCCGACTCCTGCATCTTCAACACAAACTCTGTCAATAGAAAATGGCGTTGGACATCGACACAAATCGTCCCCACAAAATAAATAAACACATTATGCTCCAAATATCAATGAGAAACTAAACAAGCAAAAAGAAAAATAAATAAAGAGAAATGGAGAAACCCATCCCACATCTGCACACCAGACTGTGAATATCAGGGAGTCAACTTTGAACAGAAGAAGCTTAAATCTGAAAGCATTTCACATACTTAAAATCTAGTGTCTTTACAAATGTTCAAACCCCAGTGTAGAGTTCTGCTGTGTGTCTGAACCGCACACACAGTAACAAACAGCCACCAGAGAGACAAAAAACAAAACATGTCAGCAGTAATAAAAGCCACCTTCACTGTGCTGTTTGATACAATCTCTGATTAATAACATGAGAGCTGTGCCACGTTAGTTTTAAATTGCAGTGATTCTGAATCATGGGCTGGACTTTGCTGTCAAGTTAACGGAATTTTCTTTCTCTTACTGTGACTCAGCAGAATCGGTCTGTCTTTTTTCTCTCTCTCTCTCTCTGAAGGCGATCGACTTCATGTACGGGTAAAATTAGCTTACAGCACTGAAGACTGGAGGAGTTAAAAAACAGCTAGCACAGCCTGTTCCAAAACCACAAAAAAAGCAAACTTTTTGTTTTTGCTTGAATAGCTTGTACAAAAAAATAAATACTGTATAACACTTCAAAACAACAAATTATCAGCTTATGTTCTGCTTTAATAAGTCAAAGGAAAGATCAACAGTAGAGAGTTTAAGAGGTGTTGGCAGGCATACGTTTTCAGTCTGGCTAGTCGTTTTTACTTTTTTGTAGTGTGTATGCTAAGCTAAATTAAGCGGAACAGTACAAAACTTAAAGAACCCCAGTTCTGCTTTTAGGGGTTTCCCCTTTATTTCAGTGGGTTATCTAGGATTTTGTGACGTTGTGGCACTCTGCAAAGTCAAACAGCCCAAAGTCCTCCTGCACAGGAGTTCCCCTCTTCCACAGAATCTAGGACTGCAACTCTGCCTTAAACGCCTCGTTTGGGTTTGCTGTTCTCTCCTGTGAGGTTACCACGTCAATACTTAACAGGCCTGCCTCCTGGATAGTCTGGTACACCCTGTCCTCAGAGAAGAAGGAGGAGTTCCCCTCGGGAGTCTCTGCACTCACATAGCTGCGGTGTAGCTAGCTTAGCTAGGGTGCCATGGCTGGCACATAGCGCTTCTCCTGAAAAATTCTCATCAACCCATTAGACATCCATGGTTCTAACTTGTTACATAATCCACAGTCAACAGTATATCTTAGCCTATTTTGTTATTTCTTTCCTGGCATGACACAGGTACTGGGGTCGCTAGGATTGCTAGCTTTGCAATGCAAAACAGTGCAGCCAAGGAACTTTATGGTTCTTCCTTGTAAATTGTAGTCACAATAACAGACCAGCTCCTCATTAATTCACAGTCACTTATAGGTTTTGTGCCATTCTTTCTTATTATATTTTGGGCATGATAAAAGGGTAGTTTTGGGCTGCTAACATTAGCTAATCTATGCAGCCCCAGCTGGGATTTCTGACCAACTTCAAGGTTGACCTACTGTGTACAAACTGAGTAGGATTCACGAGCCTAGCTGCTTGCTAGACACCCGTTTTCTCAGTCAGATCATCTACCAACCCTTGATAGTATATTTCATTCACAGACATTATTATAGCTTATTTTTTATAGTTTATTATACTCTGAACCAGACACCTCGTCGCTTAGCAGCAGTTAGCCATTAAGAGTTGTTTCTGTGCTTATTACACCCCAACCTTCAGCAAGTATTTAATAGAATGTTACTTAGTCGGACAACTAAAGCTAAAGGCTAACATTACCCTCAAACATGGCGTTATCATCAAACAGGAGATCTCAACAAAATGATGAAAGAGGGAGGGTGGGGTAAACCGGGGCTAAAAAACAAACCTTTTTTAAGGAGAGCTCCTTCCCCGTGTGCAAAATGGTACTGCAATCATTAAACCCTGAAGTGTTTTGACCAAAGCATGTCTGAGACATTTCATTAACACCTCTGGAACCTGTGTCAACATGTGGGAAAAAAAAAAGAGAAAATTAGGGGCTCTTTGAATTTTAGCACTTTTCTAGCAGTCTACGCCATATAGATGGACATGTGCCTTTTCAGAAATGGCGTGCAGGCCACGACCATCATTATGTACCATGTGAACACAGCACAGTAATTAGCAGCATGTACTGGGTGGTGACTGAAGGTAGCATCCTTACACTGCTACCACAATGGCAAGTACAGTAGTAGTTGTATTCTGTAGCTGCAGACACAAGCAGCTTTTGTTTTCACGCACTAAACAACGGCTTTGTTCTTCAAGTCTTCCCTCGCACAGACAGTATATAGCAACAACTGACATTTACCCAATACATGTGCTCGAGTAACTTTCTCACAAAATTTTTGAGTTGTTCTAATGTAGGACACTTTTTATTCTTACTTGAGTACATTTATGAAGAAACTACTTGTACCTTTTAAGTTACTTTTGATTTCACTTGACTTGACAAACTGGTTATAAATGTGCTCATTCATTTTCTGATAACTTGCTCACCAGAAATGATGCATGTGTGTCAGTGTATCACAGTTTTTTTTAAATTTACAGTTTTGTTTTATTTCTGTGTTGAATCATTTTTCTTCTATTTGGACTTTTTCGCAAAAACGAGACTAAAGTTGCAAACTTATGAGAAAAAAGTTGCACAAAAATGGGAGCTATAATTTAAACTTCAAAAATCTGAGCGAAATCACCAACTGTTGTGGAAAAAATGTGCAACTTTATGAGAAAAAGAAGTACATTTATTAATTAAAAAGTCAAATATATGTGGAGGGATATTTTATGAGAAAAAAGTTGCTAAATTGTTAAAAAAGTATCTCAAATTTAGTGAGAATTTAAGTCTCAAATGTACAAGGAAAAGTCACAAATTTGCAAAAAGAAACAAGCTTAAATTTACAAGAAAACAAAGTTCAAATTTAAATGGAAAAAAGTTAAAAAATTCCATGTAAAGAGATGTCAATTTTAGAGAAAACCCTCAAACTGCTGAGACTAATTACTCACTACTACAGTAACTTCAACAGTAAATACTTTCTTACTCAAGTAACTTCTTCTTTGGTGACTACTCTTAGTTATAATTGGGTAATTAATTTCACAAGTTCACATTTAATTTCAATTTCACCACTTTTACTTACCATTATTGGCTACAACGCTCAATTAAAGCCTTTTTTTCCTTCATAAATTGCTACTTTTTCTAATAAATGTCCTTTAATTTCCCAAAGCCACATAGGGAGCCACCGGTTAAATAAATGAGCTGTAAGCGGTGGGCCCCGGTCTGAAGGCTGTAAGGTATTTAGTTGTTTAACGTGACGGCAGATGCTTAATTCCTAGTTTAGCCACAACTAATGCAGTTACACATGACAGCAGCGTGAAACACTGTTGATCCTGCTTAACCAGGAGCTGCAAAACTTTATTCACAGATGTTAAAAAACAAAAAAAAAATTTTCTCTTAACTCATGCAACACATCTGTGTTTTAATGTGTGCAAAGATGGCAGCAGATCTGCACTTAATGTGCCTAATTAAAGCAGCGGCGAGTCACTGGAGTCTTTGAATTTAGAAGCTTACAGGCAGTTGGAGGCCAGCTGACCGGGCCTTGGTCATAAGTAGCCCGGGTCTTAACTTTCCAACACAGCTGCCTTCCTCAAGCTAATCCAATGCCAGCTGAGGGCTGCTGTAGACTTCTCGTTAGGGCTGGGGTTTCGTTAGCGCGCAACATCACCACTGATTTAATAATCTTGTTTGGTATGTGTTTTTCAAACGGTTTTAAAGTTATTATTATAGTAATGCTTTAATACTGTTACCCCCCCCACACACACACACACATACTGCCATATACAGCTCCAGAAAAAATTAAGAGACCACTACAAAATCTTTCCTAAGGATTTCCTGTGAGACAACTTTCTCACGTGATTCTTGTGTGATTTGATGCGACGCATTTTGGTCCACTTGAATTTTTCCCTGTGTGAATTGAAATGAAACTTACCAACTGATTTGGATCAAAGTGAACAAATTTCAGTGTGAAAGCACGCTGACTTTCTGCTAGCCTAGCATTAGCAGGTTTGTTTATAGCGGGGCACTGTGTGAGGGAAAAGAATAAGGGGTGGGCTAAACCAGGGTGTCACAACTGTGGCTGCAGCTGCTCTTTACTGCATCCACACACATAAGGGCACAGTGCATGAACACACGCAGTGGGGAAAGTATTAGTGGGTGTACAGAAATAATCCACATGGGTAAAAATATGTCAGTTCCAGGGTCTGAATGTCAATTTCAGCTAATTTTTGGTTAACTGCCCAGCCATACCTTTCATGCTTTCCAGAGAGGAGATGCATGAAAATATAAGCTGTCAAATATATGATAATGTGGTGACTAAGCAGCTCTGTTGGCACCTGGGAAAGTTGCTAAATCAGTTTAATTTGATTTCTTTTTTTGGGTGGGGGGCACGATGAGGTGATCTGATTTAATTCCTGCCGAGTTCCAAAACATCGTCTTCTTATTTTGATGTAGTGAAAAGATTTAAATCACATTTATACATGTAACAGGGTTTCAAAGACAAAGGCGGCACTTTCACCAACACACACCATAACACTGGTCTTATCACATTCACTGAAAGCTCACAGGAATCTGAATCGTATCAGCTGCAATTTTCACCCTTCAAAGAAACATTTAAAAAAAAAAAAAAAATCAGCAAGATCCATATAAAATACAGACAGTTCTTTTTAGAGTGAAGGGTGAAAACTGGGCCCACATTGTGCAGATTTTCCATCAATTACCACTTGGATCCACAGAAAAAGCTCCACAGACAACCGCCCATGTCTTTTTTTTAACTTGTACAATGCTTCAAATGAAAGCGCGCGCACAGATGGAGAAAACTCACACCACAGAAGTCTGGGAGAAAAACATAAAAAAAAACTGAAAGTCAACATTTTCCACTTGTGTCAGTTCAATATAATGCAGGCAGTAAAATAAAAATAAAATAAAGTTAAAGTATTGCACTGGTTTGGTGTGAGTCTATGGATGGGCAGTCATCATATAAATAACAACAAGAACCAAACTGTAATACCATAATAACAATGGTAATAATAATAATAATAATTGTTATACTAATAAAAACAGTTCAGACTAAGGTCCCCCCCTCCTGCTGTTTTACCACTGCTGCCAACTGAAGTCGTCGTTAGAGCCGAAGACGAGGAAGAATCCCAGGATGGTCCCAAAGATGACTACATTACCTGTTAGCACGAGCGCGCACGCCCCCCACGCGATCTGAAAAACCACACGCACAAGAAAAAAAAAACTCAGCATGAAGTATTCAGGTTAAATGATACACAGATTACTGAGAACAAGTTATTTAGACAACAGTTTGTAGCATGATCATGTGTTGCCAGGTCTATTTTTCCCCACACAATTGAGTTTCTGTTATCATTTATACACACATACAGGCATTGGTCTTCACCTCCACTGAATGACTTCTAGTTTCTGGTAAAGATGTGACATTTTCTTCTAAATTTATGAGTTTATTTCTGTAAATTTAGGTATTTTTTATCTTGCAAATCCAGGACTTTTTTAATGCAACTGTTTTGCCCTCATTTTTTTTTACATTTGAAAGGGAGGCAGGTGTAATGGTGAAGATGCAACAAGTAGAGGTAGTGAAGGTAGATGAGTTTAAATACCTGGGGTCAACCATCCAAAGCAATGGACAGTGCACAAGAGAGAAGAAGAAGAAGTGTACAGGCAGGGTGGAGTGGGTGGAGACGAGTGTCCAGGGTGATTTGTGACAGAAGGATAGCAGCTAGAGTGAAAGGAAAGATTTACAAGACGGTAGCGACACCTGCTATGATGCATGGTTTGGAGATGTGGTGCTGACAAAAAGACAGGAGGCAGCGCTGGAGGTGGCAGAGTTGAAGATACTAAGATTTTTAACTGGGAGTAAACTGAAGGGACAGAATTAGAAATGAGTATATCAGAGGGACTGCTCAGGCTGAGCGGTTTGGAGACAAAGAGAGGCAAGGCTGAGATGGTTTGGACATGTGCAGATGAGCGATAGTGGATATATTGGACAAAGGATGTTGAAGATGGAGGAGAAGAGAAAGACCGCAGAGACAATCCATGGATATAGTTAAGAATATATTTTTAGGGCTGTCTGGAATTCCAGTTTCTGATCTTTTAAAGCAACAACATGTAAGACTTATACCTTATACCTACTTATACTCATACCAAAATAATTTTGATAGTACATCAACCTTCGACCAGGTGAGTTATCACTTCCCCAATAGCCTGAGTGGGCCTACACTGCCTGCAACAGCTCTGTTCTTGGTAGGAGCCCTCAAAAGACTACAACTATGACAACTGTGGCCTAAGTCCCAACAACCAATCACAGGGCACACCTGTAGCCACCAACAACTAAGCACCCTGTGATTGGTTTTTGGGACAGCGATCAGTCCCCATAGTTGTAGTCTTTTCAGGGCTCCTATGTGGAACAAGAAAGCTACATAGTGCTGCTTTAACATTCATTAGTAATCCAGAGAGGATCTCTGAATATTCTCTTGTTTTTCTTCTCCCTCTGTGGACTGTACCAGCCATCAATCTTTCATTAGAAATTTGTTTCTTTTCTTGTAATTTTCTTGTAAATTTGCACATTATTTTCTCTCAAAACATTTTCCCAAGTTTCCAGCTTTTTTTGTAATTTTTTTTTGTAAATTTACACATTTTTCTTCTCAATAAAGTGACTTCTACTTGTACATGTGGTCATTTTTTTTTCTAAATTTCCAGCTTTTCTTGCAAATGTATTTTTTTTCTTACAAATTTTCATTCATGTATATAAGGGGCAGCGCGGTGGCAGAGTGGTTAGCACTGCGGCAGCACGGCAACTCACCCTTGGCCGGGGGATCCTGGGTTCGATCCCAGCCCCCGACCAACAGTGATCTGTGTGGAGTTTGCATGTTCTCCCCGTGTCTGCGTGGGTTTACTCCGGGATTTCTCCGGTTTCCTCCCACATTCAAGTTATGCTAATTGGAGACTCTAAAGTGGCTCCATGTGTGAATGTGTGTGTGACTGGAGAAAGGGTTGGGCGCCGCACCAGTGGCTGCCTCATCCACTCATGTGGATGCCCTGTAATTTCCCCACTGTGGGACTAATAAAGGAATCTAAAGCTAAAATCTAATATTAATTAGTAATGTATTCATGCAAATCTGTGGTTTTTTAAGTCAGTGATTTGTTAATTTTTTCTTGTGAATTTGCCTTTTTTTTTCCTTGGAAACTTGGAAACTTTTTTCCTCAGAATTTTGGGATTCTTAACTTACCTTTACAAAATGTGAACAGTATGGAAAGGAAGGCCGAATATCAAATCAGCAAATTTATTAAAAATAAATAAAATAAAACGCATACCAATGCAGCAAGTGAATATGTGGGCACAACCTTTTTCTTGTAAATTTGCACCTGCTGCAGGAAACTTACTACTTCGGCTCTGGCGAAAACAATTGGCAGGCCAAAGGCTGAAATGACTATGCCCGTCGTGAGGAAGATGGCCAGCTCTTTGCAGGCATTACTGGCCGAGTCTGTGTCGTCGGCCAACCGCCGTGAGATGCAGTAAGGGATGGGAGAGAGGATGTAGAAGAACAGGAGGAACAAAGGCCAGTATTTGCTGCAAAGAGGGAAAGAAAAAGCAGAGACATATGCAGTGAAGAAAAGAAAAAAGTGTTCAACAACAGAGCTACCATTCTGAAATTAAATGTCCACTTAATGGCGTTTTACAGTTCAAACATCTGACATCAAATAACACTAAACCATCTATAATTATAAAGGAAAAGGAAACCACTTTTAGTGTGAACAACAGTAATACAAGCCGTAAATGAATAGGCTTAACCTTTAGGGGTGGGTAGAGGATGCAGAAATTATACTCAAGTAAAAGTAGCATTTCTGTAGGATATTACACAAGTACAAGTAAGGACAACGTCCACAAAATTACCTGAGTCAGTGTAAGAAATTGTAGACTAAAAGTGACTTCAGTAGTAACAATTTTACTCGCCAAATTGAGACTTTTTCCCTGTAACATCACAATTTTCTTGAAAATGTTTTATTCCCTCAAAAGTTTGACATTTTCCTTAAAATTATACAACTTTTTTCTTTTAAATTTGTGACTTTTTTCTAATAAATTTACTATTTTTTTTTTCATAACAAGAGCATTCTGAGGCAAGTGCAATATCCCCCTCCTCCGTTTTCTTTCATCCTAATTTGTCACTGGAGGACGGCAGTTTTCAACTTTTCCATATAATTACTGGGGGAGAACCAAATTATGATAAGCCCATCATCCATGAATATACAACAAAAACTGCTGTGTACAACCCATAGTTGTAGATCAGGATCCCAAGGTGAACCTATGCAGCAAGTTTGGTGACCCTAGAGAGCTTCTACCATAAGAGGGCATCGGGAATGCTAACTGTGACCCCAAACCTATAGTCACAGTTCAGGATCACAGGGTGAACATGTGTACCACGTTTGGTGACCCTAGCTTTACTCGTTCTATAGCAATAGTGCAAATGGAATATTAACTGTGACCTTTGACCCCAAATCCATCGTCAGGTCAGGGTGTAAGCCGTCCAAGATTTGTCTTAGAGACAACTATGGTATTGATTTGAAAAGCCTACATCATTTCCTTCTGTAGTTATCACGTTTACAGTACTTAGGAAAAAACTGGCCTCTGACCTTGACCTAGAGGTCTATAATTCCGGCAGAAATCATCCAGTCAGAGTCATATTACAATATGTGCATCATCAGGGTATATCAAATCAAACCCTGGTACCAAGTTTGAAAACAATCAGAACAAAACTGTAGGAGGAGTTGATTTCACAAAAGTAACACAGACGGATGGACAGAGATCCCCATAACATGATCCCCCTTCAGTTTTTGCCCAAAAGGGTCTTTGACCCCTTTGGTCTTCGACCGGTGGGGGATAAAAATTTATAACCCCCTCCCCTTAAATTTCCAGTTTTTTGACAATCTGTGAGGTTTTTCTTGTAATTTTTTCTTATAAAGTTGCTTTTTTTTTCTTAAACTGGCAATTCTTTGAAATATTTTTTTCCTTCTAAACTTGTCTTTGTTCATGTAAATTAGCATTTTTTTCATATAAATTTGTGACTTTCTGACAAATTTACAACTTTTTTTATGCATGTTTTCACTCTTATTTGTAAATCTGTACCCGTTTTCTTGTGTTGGTCTGAGGAAGATAAAACAGTGTTTTTCAACCACGGTGCCCTGGTATGTTGAGGTTTTTGTGGGAAATTATCTAATTCACTTTTTAATTGGTACAAAAAAAATTACAAATAATCTTCTGCTGTTGCGCATGAGTGCTGAGAGAACCCATGTGCAACAAAGGTAAATTACTTGCCATTTTTTGGGCCAAACAACAAGTGAAATTAGATAAAATTCCCACAGAAACCTGAACATATCATCGCACCCTGGTTGAAAAACACAGTTATACGAGAGGGGCTGAAAAGTTCATAGGCTGAAAAGTTCATCATGGTCAAATCTGCCAAATGTGGCTTATTTTTCAACCGCAGGGATCCAAGCGCTGCAACACCGATGGAAGAAGTGTGTGGACTGAAGGGGAGACTATGCTGAAAAACAAACATTTGATCAAATGCGGCCACAATGAACTTTTCAGCCTATTAACTTTTCAGCCCCCCCTTGTACGTGTGCACATTATCCAATAGAAAGAAAGAGAGACATTCAGTCCATACAGCCAGGCAGTTCTTCTATCAGTGGGGTTGCTGCCACGCAAGGTGCCGCCACGACCAACTTCCCTTCCAGCACTCTATTAGCAACAGTAATGAGTTTAGTATTTACTGAGCCTGAACAGAAAAAATCATTTCAAATCTGAGATTAAATTAGTGAAATTAAAAGCAATTGTAACTCCAACAGTATGACCAAATGTACTTGAGTAAAAGTACAAGTTTACAATTTCAGAGGAACAATGGGAATTGGCTTGTACAGAAGCTCAAACCAAATCAATAAATGCACGCCTTAAATTGATACATTTCAAATGGTTAATGCGGATGTATGTTACACCGGAGGAGTTAAATAGATATAACAAAAATATACCAGATACATGCACAAAATGCATGGAAAGTAAAGGAACCCTATTTCATTGTTTATGGGAATGTAGATTAATAAGAATGTTTTGGGAAGAGGTGAGGGTAACAATTGAAAAAATAATCTCAAAACAAATCATATTGAATCCTAAACTGTTTTTGTTGGGTCTGTACCCAGAAAAGCATAATTTTAATAAAAGTGAAAGAACATTCATAGACCTCAGTTTGCTTAATGCCAAAAAATGTACTGCACTATTATGGAAAAAGACTCATAGACCAGATGTGACTCAGTGGTTAAGACAGATGTTAACAAACCTTCCATTAGAAAGAATAACATATATACTGAAATCAAAGGAAATTGTGTTTGAGAATATATGGAGACCTTTTATTGATTATGTAAAAAATTTAAACATAACTCTTGAAGAAGAAGGTGAATGATGTGTGTGGACCTTGTAAATTCCAAACTGGTGAACATAATATGTATACTTATGTATTGGATTGTCTAGACTAAACAGAGGAGCATTGTTGAAGACTTGATTTTGTTGGTGGTTGTTGGTGTTTTTAGTGCATTTTTTTTTTTTTTTTTGTAGTACTTTAGTGTTAGGGTTTGATTGTTTGTATCATGTTTGTTAAAAAAAAAAAAAAAGGTTCAATAAAGATATTGTGGAAAAAAAAAAAGTACAAGTTTACATTAACAGTCAGGGGCTCACCTCCTTGAGTGTGCAGGTTAAATGATATTTTAAGTGCTTGTTACTTAAATACATTATTTCTCAACCATGGAACAAGCCATTTACTGATGTTGCAAAACAGTGTTTTTTTTAAAAAAAAATATATTTCACCTATTAAATGGATATACAGTATATCTGCAGTGTTTCCTCTGGCTTAAAGACCTTGGCGTGGTGGCAACATATTTTTCCCTGGGGGAAGTAAACACGCCAGAATATGTTAATTGTATACCATTTATTTCTTTTTAAAATTTTACACAGTAACGCTGCATATGGAACTTAGCATTTGAAGTATTGTACAACCGAGGCTTGAATATTGGGCCAGTTGGGGTCCCACCCAGACATCCTGTGTTTAGACTTTTCAGTGGTGTTATCCTTCTCTCCTTCTCTCCTTCCTCTGCCTGAACACTTCCCTCTCCTTGGCTCCTCTCTTCTGTCTCATCTTTCCCTCTCTGAGCTCTGTCTAATTCAGGTTCTCTCTCTGTCTATGGTGGTATACAAACAGGTTAGAAAATATCAAGTGTCATGTTTTGTCCTGCAGGATTCTTTTGTCATGGTTTACATAAATGTCAAAAATATGTGTGTTTTTTGTATTTTTATTCTAGTGTTTCTTTTTTCCATTGAGAGAGTAGGGAAAGGAAAGAAACATTCATAATAGCAATGTACTCAAGCATACTTAAATTATATGATCAGGGGGGTATAGTAACCAGAAATTCTACTCATGTAAAAGCAGTGCTTTGAAATTAATAATTAAAAGCAGACAACCAAAAATTTGTAATTGAGTTAAGGGTACAAAGAGCACCCACTTAAAAACTTGAATAATGACTTCAGTCTTCAAGGTTTGAGGTTCTTCTCAAAAATTTATAACAATTTTCTTATAGTTTTCTACTTTTCTCTGTAAATCTAAAGTTGAAACAATGTTCCTCAAATTTGTAATTTCCTCTTGTAAATTTGACTTTTCTTGTGCATTTGAAACTTTATTACAAATTTGTGGATTATTTTATGACTGATTTTTGTCGGGTTTTTTTTTTTTAAATAAAATTACTGGATTTTTATTTATTTATTTATTTATTTTTTTAGATAAATTTGAAACAGACTATGGTCACATTATTTTCAATCTTTTCTAGGGGTACCATCATTTTTGTCCAGGCCTGTTCCATGAGTTTGTTTTTTAAAATAATTCTGTTGAACCACAATTCAAAAGCATTGTCTGATTTTCAATGGTTAATTTTCATAGACTTTTTATTTATTACCACTTTTGTCAGATTCAAGTTATTTCTGTGACCATTGTGGGTTTTTCTTTCATTAACAGAGGGGTACCAACAATTTTGTCCATGTCTGTACTTGTGTTCTACAGGCAATGCGCTCGTGGTTTCAGATTTAGATAAATTTACAGAAAAAAGTAGAAAACTATAAGAAAATTGTTATAAATTTTGGAGAAAAACCTCAAACCTTCAAGACTGAAGTCATTACTCAAGTTTTTAAGTGGGAGCTCTTTGTACCCTTAACTCAACTAGAAATTTTTGGTCGTCTGCTTTTAATTATTAATTTCAATCAAAGCACTGCTTTTACGTGAGAAGAATTTCTGGCTACTATACCCACCTCTGATCATATAATTTAAGTATGCATGAGTAAATTACTATTATGAATGTTTTTCCCTTCCCTACTCTCTCAATGGGAAAAAAAGAAACACTACAATAAAAATGTATTTTTTGTCATCCTTCTAAAAATTCAAGAAATCTGTCAGTGTGTCATGACCAAAGACCATAGGACCGCCTATGATGCTCCAATGATGTCTCCATCATAGGACATCAAAGATCAAAGGCAGTCATCACTCACAATCACAGGACTAGCTATGACATCATCAAAGATCAAACGCAGGCACCACTCATGATCATAGGACTCGTTATGACATCATCAAAGATCATAGGACTCGCTATGACACAAAGATCAAAGGCAGGCATCACTGAACGAGTGCTGACGTGCTTGCTTACACCTGCTTTCTACGGGCATGCAGTCCTGTCATCCTGAGTGAAGCCTGCCTTTGATCTTTGACATGGTTACCATGGCAACACAAAGTCCTATGATCGTGACAGACACAGACAGAAATTTCTTGAATTATATACAGAGTGATGATACACACAGTGACTTCTTTATCTCACGCTCTTTGCACAAGTTTTTATTTTGGAATGTGAAATATTACACAAATTATAAACTTTATTTTACCAAATGTTTTTTAACCCACTTTCACACTATATCTGCAAGAAATCCAGCCACAGGGAGTGCACAAGCCAGTGTACTCCTAGTTTATGTAAACCATGACAAAAAAAATCCTGCAGGACAAAACATGACACTTGATATTTTCTAACCTGTTTGTATACCACCATAGATGGAGAGAGAACCTGAATCAGACAGGGCTCAGAGAGGGCAAGATGAGACAGAAGAGAGGAGCCAAGGAGAGGAAAGTGTACAGGCAGAGGGTCCAGGAGAGGTGAGAGCAGAGGGAGGAGAGAAGGATACACCAGTAAAAAGTCCAAACACAGGACGTCTGGGTGAGACCCCAACTGGCCTAATATTTCAACATTCAAGCCTCGGTTGTACAATATTTCAAATGGTAAGTTCCATATAAAAAGTTGCATAAAAAAAGAAAGAGTATAAAATTAACATATTCCGGTTACAATAGTGTCATGTGTTTTCTGCCCCCCCCCCCCGGAAAAATATGTTGCCACCGTGCCAAGGTCTTTCAGCCAGAGTAAACACTGCAGGCGCTGATGCACGTTCACGCTTGCTGCATCTGCACCGCGGTACTAAGGTGATTGAGTGTGGGTGAGAACATGAGTGGATGTGAATGAGTCGGTGTGTGAGTGAGTGTGTGTATGGTTTAGCGTGAGTGGGTGCGGGTGACTCTGAGGGCGAGTGGGAGTGGGAGCGATATTGAGCGGGTACAGGAGTGGGTGGGTCCTGGAGTGTGAGTGTGGGATTGTGTGGGGGAGAGGGCGAGGTAGAGTGAGTGAGTGTGTGTGGGTGCAAGTGGCTGTGTATGAGAGCATGAGGGTGTAAGTGCATGGGAATGGGTGCGTGTGCTGGTCGGGGGGTGCTGGACTGAGGGGGTGGCACCTCCTGGCGTGGTGACCCCCGGGGTGTGTGGTGGCGGCACTGGGGTGGGCCTGCTGTGGGGGTGTCTGGGGGGGTTTGCGCCAGGGGTGCAGGCCAGTCTCCAGCCCAGGGGATGGGGGTGCTGGCCTTCCTGGGGCCCGGGGACTGGCGTTGGCCCTGCTGGGGGGGCGGCGGACCGGCCTCCCTTGCCCGTCCCTCCTGGGGCGGATGCCTGGCTGTCCTGGAGCTTGTTGGATTCGGGACATTTGTGCTCTGTGGAGGTTGGTGACGTTGTCCTGCTTGCTCGGGGTTTTGGGGGGGGGGGGGGGCGTGCTGTGACCTGCCACCCTCTTCGTATGTTTCTTGGCAAACCACTCACACGCACTTATTTTGCATGTGTTCTCATACACACGCACACATATGCACACACGTCTCTCCTTTAACAGGTGCAGATACCAGACCTTTTCAGTAGAAGAACCTCTACTTTCCCCATCACCCCCCCACCCCCCCGTCGGGTCCTTCATGGGTAAAACAATTTAAATAAATTATTAAAAGTTATTACAAGAGGTGTTTATAAACAATATACACTACCGTTCAAAAGTTTGGGGTCACTTAGAAATTTCCTTATTTTTGAAAGAAAAGCACTGTTTTTTTCAATGAAGATAACTTTAAACTAATCAGAAATACACTCTAATATCTAATATACATTGCTAATGTGGCAAGATAAGATAAGATAAGCCTTTATTAGTCCCACAACGGGGAAATTCCAGGATTGCAACAGCACAGGGATAGCAACACTCAGAGCAACAATCAGAAGGCAAGAAAAAAAAAAAAAAAAACAAACAAGCAAGCAAGAGCAGCTAATATACATATGTACATATTACTATAAAATATATATATACACACACACACACACACAGACACACAGTGCAGAGCATTGTAGCTGGATGGAATAGATATATGAATATATGAACACACAGTGCAGAGCATTGTAGCTAGATGGAATAAATATGTAAATATATAAACACCCACAGTACGGAGCATTGCAGCTAGGTGGAATAAATATGCAAGTATATAAACACACACAGTGCGGAGCAATGTAGCTAGATGGAATAATATGTAGATATATAAAAACACAGTGCGGAGCATTGTAGCTAGATGGAATAAATATATAGATATATAAATATAAACACACCCAGTGCTGAGCATTGTAGCTAGATGGAATAAATATATAGATATATAAATATAAACACACCCAGTGCAGAGCATTGTAGCTAGATGGAATAAATATGTAAATATATAAACACACACAGTGCAGAGCATTGTTGCTAGGTGGGATGAAACAGCACAACCGTCCACTTAGTTATCCTACATGGTATGATTATGTGCCCATACATATTCTCACCCTCCATAGCGACCGGTATGTTCCTAGTTGTATGCCGGAGAGGACCATTGTGTAAGTCTATTGCATCTTTTGCATTAAAAAAAAACTATTAGTTTGTTACGTCTTTTTGCTATCTCTGCGAGCAGCCCTGCTTAGGTTGTACAGTCTGACAGCCGTTGGTAGGAAGGACCTACGAAACCTCTCGGTTGTGCACCTGGGATGATGTAGTCTGCTGCTAAATGAGCTCCTCAGTGCATCCAGTATGTCCTGCATAGGGTGGAACTCGGACTCCAGCAGAGATGACAGTTTAGCCACCGTCCTTCTCTCTCCTATCTCCTCCATCGGATCAAGGCGTTGCCCCAGGACAGAGCTAGCTTTCTTAATCAGTTTGTTCAGTCTCTTCCTATCGGCTGCAGTAATGCCACTGCCCCAGCAGACCACTCCAAAAGTGATGGCTGATGCCACCACCGTGTCATAGAATGACTTTAGCAGCGCCCCTTGTACACCAAAAGACCTGAGTCTCCTCAGCAGGAACAGCCTGCGCTGTCCCTTCTTGTAGAGTGCGTCAGTATTGTGTGACCAGTCTAGTTTATTGTTCAGATGAATACCCAGGTACTTGTAGGATGTCACCATCTCGATGTCTGTTCCCTGTATATTTACTGGTGCTGTGAGGGGCTGCCCATGCCTGCGGCAGTCCACCACCAGCTCCTTAGTTTTCCTCGCGTTGATCTGGAGGCAGTTCCGATGGCACCAGTCCACAAAGTCCTGGATAAGCCCTCTGTACTCAGCTTCATCTCCGCTGGAGATGAGACCAACGATCGCAGAGTCATCAGAGAACTTCTGTAGATGGCAATGTGTTGTGTTGTGTGAGAAGTCTGCAGTATAAAGAGTGAACAGGAAGGGAGCCAGCACCGTTCCCTGGGGGGCCCCCGTGCTACTGATGATCGTGTCGGAAACACAGTCCCGGGTTCTCACAAACTGAGGCCGGTTCGTGAGGTAGTCCAGGATCCATGATGACAGGTGCTGGTCCACCCCTGCGCGCAGCAGCTTGTCCTTCAGGATCATCGGTTGGATGGTGTTGAAAGCACTGGAGAAGTCAAAGAACATGATCCTCACCATATTCCCGGGCTTCTCCAGGTGGGACAGAGAATGGTGAAGGAGGAAGATCACCGCATCCTCCACCCCAATGCCATGCTGGTAGGCGAACTGGAGTGGATCCATCGCTGGTTCCACCAGGGGGCGGAGATGAGCAAGGAGCAGTCTCTCCAGGGTCTTCATCAAGTGGGACGTCAAGGCCACCGGTCTGAAGCTGTTCAGGTCTTTGGGGTGGGAAGTTTTTGGTACAGGTACCACACAAGATGTTTTCCACAGCTGTGGTACCCTCCCCAGTTTCAGGCTCATGTTGAAGATATACGTCACAATCCCACACAGCTGGTCTGCACAGGACTTGAGGAGCTTTGCGCTGATGCCGTCCGGTCCCGACGCCTTCCTCGCCTTGATCTTCCTCAGCTCCGTCCTCACCTGGGTCTTGGTCAGGGTCAGGATGGGGGGCTGTGTGTTGGGAGTGGGGGGGGGGGGGTGTCGGTGGAGTGGGGAGTGGGCAGCAGGACTTGATTTCTTAGTGGCAGCAGTGGTTGTTGTGCAGACAGGGGGGAGGGCGGTTGGTCAAATCTATTGAAAAACAGATTCAGGTTGTTCGCCCACTCCCTGCCCCCCGTGGCCTGGGGGGAGGTATTCTGGAGCCCCGAGATGGTTTTGAGGTTTCTCCAGACCCCGCTGATGTCGCTCTGTTGCAGCTTGTCCTCCATCTTCTTCCTGAAGCTGTCCTTGCCTTCTCTGATCTTTCTCCTCAGCTCCCTCTGTACGGACTTCAGCATCTCCCTGTTCCCCGACCTGAAGATCCTCTTCTTCTCTCTCAGAAGTGTTTTTATCTCAGGGTTGATCCAGGGTTTGTTGTTTGAGTGACGCCGTATGGTCTTGGTGGGAACGGATTTGTCCACACAGAAGCTGAGGTAGCCCGTGAAGGTGTGAATGAGGCCATCGATGTCCTCACCATGTGGATCGCAGAGCTGCTTCCAGGCAGTGGCTTCAAAACAGTCCTTTAGAGTGTCCATTGTCTCCTCAGACCATAACTCCACAGTGTGCATGGCCGGAGGTTGTCTGTGCACTAGGGGTTTGTACACCGGCCGGAGATGAACCAAGTTGTGATCCGATCTCCCAAGTGGGGGGAGTTGTGATGAGGTGTACGCCTCCTTAGTGTTTGCGTAGAACAAATCCAGTGTTTTATTGTCTCTAGTGTGGCATGTGACATACTGGGTGAAAGTGGGCAGAATGGGAGACAGTGAAACGTGGTTGAAATCACCTGAGATGAGGAGAAGAGCATCTGGGTGTTCTGTCTGCAGCCTGCTGGTTACTGAATGGATGACGTCACGCGCTGTCCCGGCGTTCGCCGTCGGATTTGCATAAACAACAATGCAGATCACGTGTGAGTGTTCTCTCGGGAGATATGTAGGCCTCATGCTAACAGCTAGCAACTCAATGTCTTTGCTGCAGTGTCGTTGTTTAACAGTGATATGTCCCGGTCTACACCAGTTGTTGTTAACATACATTATCACTCCACCGCCCCTAGTTTTGCCACTCTCTGGTGTTCGGTCAGCTCGTATCATGTGAAAACCCTCCAGCTCAATGTTAGCATCTGCTGCTAGTTCAGTTAGCCACGTCTCAGTAAACAAAAGGAGAGAGCACTCCCGGTAAGTGCTATCATAACGGGAGATAGCCGCTAGCTCATCTAACTTTCCCAGTATCGACCGTACATTTCCCATGACAACAGATGGAAGGGAGGGTCTGTACCTTATATTTTTTGTCCTCCGCCTTACTCCAGCCCGGCAGCCGCGGCGTTTTCGCCTCAGTTCTCTCGGTATGTCGAGTTTTTCCAGTGGGACCGGGTGGCGGTTAAATGCTAGCAGCTCTTCCCTGTTGTATCGAATCCTGCTATAAACAGTGGCTCCGTCCACCGGCTCAGGAGACATTTGGGACGATCTGTGTGTCCGTGATATAAGTGGGGTGAAAAAAAAAAGTGATCAAAAGAGAGAGGAAGGGGAAGAAAAAAAAACTCGGAATCGAGCCGCTGTTGCAAAAGGCAGCCGACTGGTGTGGCGCCGAGAGAATTTTGACATATCAGAATTTTGACATATCATATTGACGTAAATGACTATTCTAGCTGCAAATGTCTGGTTTTTGGTGCAATATCTACATAGGTGTATAGAGGCCCATTTCCAGCAACTATCACTCCAGTGTTCTAATGGTACAGTGTGTTTGCTCATTGCGTCAGAAGGCTAATGGATGATTAGAAAACCCTTGTGCAATCATGTTAGCACAGCTGAAAACAGTTTAGCTGGTTAGAGAAGCTATAAAACTGACCTTCCTTTGAGCAGGTTGAGTATCTGGAAAAAATTATTATTTCAAATACAAATCATTATTTCTAACCTTGTCAATGTCTTGACTATATTTTCTATTCGTTTTACAACTCATGGTGGTAAATAAGTGTGACTTTTCATGGAAAACATAAAATAATTGTCTGAGTGACCCCAAACTTTTGAACGGTAGTGTACATGACATACTGTATATATGTACTGTATAAAGCTCCTTTTGGCAAAGTAAATCTGTTTTGCACAATAAAGGAAGCAGATTTCTGTTCTGCTCACCTAGCTGCTTGACAGGACATGGGAAGGAAAAAAAAAAAGTGTGACAAGAAGCAGCTTAGCATGCACTGCAAACTGTTAAGCACATTCCCACAAAATCAGGTGACACTACAAATCTTTTTTTTACCATCTGAAGCAGTGCCATCCTGTTCAGCAATGTTGTACTAAACAGCGAACAGGACCCAACGGGACTCCCATGACCCCAACCCCCTAGAAAACATCCAAATAATATAAATAAATGATTTTTTTTTTTTTTTTTTTTTTTTTTTTTAAATGGGACACCAAATGCCCCCAAAATTAATTAAATCATTTTTATTCTAATATTTAATAACAAATAGCCATTCCTGTAGTAACTCGCGTTACACAAAATGCCCAAATAGCACATTAAATTATATGTAATGGGACCAAGTGATATCAAGTCAACTAACGGACACGTTTACAAATATTCTAGACCCACTGTAATATATTCCTTGAAATGTAATAATTTTGGCATTTTGTGTCCTGTTTGGACACGTTCGTTGTTTAATCCAAATACTAACCGGTGTTGTTTGGCTGCCACCATCCTTCTCCACACTTGCATTGGGGAGACTTATAATTTCACATGGATGAGAGCTGTACTGTCACAGCTGCGATATTCGGGCATATACTTCACTCAGCTATCGGTAAGTTGGTAAGCAGAATACTATAAAATATTTATATTTTATATTTATGTTTTATAATTATTTGAAATACAGTTGTATAATGTTCTACACGACATTTGTCAAGTTCAACTTCTGACAGAAAATAAATATTTAGTGCCCGAGCCACTGACATCAGTGGGCGAGAGCCCTACTGTAATTGTTAGAATTTTTTTTTTCCTTCTTCTCCATCTAAGATCTCATTTTTAGGGTAGTCGACGTGCACGAAAACACACCATTTTTGGCAGGGACCTCAAGACCGGAGAAAAATTTAATATTTTGGAGGAAATATGAATGACCCCACAAAAATGGCTCTACCGCACCACCTAACATGTGAAGTCAATGGGGAGTGGCACACGCTTACTTTCGCATAGAAAGATCAAAATCGTATGAGATGTTTATCATATCAAGTCACGCATAAAACTCCATAGAAGTGATGGTCTACACCCAACAGGAAGTCGGCCATTTTGGCAGGAAGTGGCAGACACCTGACTTCCACCTCGCGCATTTGATCAAACTCGTCCTAGGGTTTTAGTCCGATTGAGCTCATTTGTGGTGACAATCATCTATACCCATGTGCCATTAAAAGCTGTTGAAAACTTTTCCAAATGCCCGACGGTTTGACGGAAGGGGAGTGGCCAAGTTTGCAGTATCGCCATCACCCTTCCAGTGGCTTTTACTCCGACATATACTGACTGACTTCAACCAAATTTTGTGTAGTGAATAGGTCACCAATACTGATAATTTCTATAATAAAGAATGACACATAGCAACAGCGCCCCCTACCGCCAATGGACAGAAAGTTGCCATAACTCATATGCCATACTCACGCACCGCTTGCCAGAATGACGTGCAATTTTCTGAGGTTTATCAGACCACCTGGTTGATCATAACTGCACATCACCTTTAGCATGGCGTCACTGTTGTTACCGTGAACATGCCCTCCTCGCCATTCAATCCGCGATCATGTTGGGATGGTTGGAAACGACCTGGAGTCATGAAATCTGGAACATAGGTTGAGGTAACTGTCATATGTAGTCCTATATGGGTGGGCAACACATAACTGACAGGGAAGTGTTGCCATGGCGACATGGTGAAGGTTCACTCCTCATTATGGAACATCAGAAAGTTGTAACTTGGACAAACTTTGATTTTCACCAAATTTTCGACAATGGACATTAGTCTCACCCCACACGCTCCTACATAAAAATGATTGACAAAAGTTATAGCACCACCTACTGCTCACAGGATGTACTGCGCCAGACGGTTTATTTTATAGTCACGTAGCACTTGCCGCGACGACAGGAAATTTTCTGAGCCAGCTAGGTACGATGGGTGCAGGGGTCCGCGGTTGCACGGGGAGCAAGGGTCCGCTTACAGCTGCTTGCAGCTTTAATTAAAATTAATCTTGTTATAGCTTCACATCTCACTTAGGAGTAAAAAGTAACCTTTAAGTGTGAATGTGTGTGTGAATGGGTGGATAGCAGGATCTGTAAAGTGCTTTAGTCATCAAGAGACGAGAATAAAAGTGCTATATAAGTGAATGCCATTTACCATTTTTAAGCTTGACAGAAACAGTGATTTGATTCATATTGATATATATCAATCAATATGGGAAAAATTTATCATGACTGGAATTTTTTCTTATCGACCAGCCCTAGCATGAAGCATGTACGAGGACTGAAAAGTTCATAGTGGTCAAATTTGACCAAACGTGGTTTATTTTTCAACACAGTCTCCCCTTCAGTCCACACACTTCTTCCATCAGTGTTGCAGTGCTTGGATCCCTGCAATTGAAAAATAAATCATATTTGGTCAAATCTGACCACTATGAACTTTTCAGCCCCCCTGAGGCTAAATTGAGTATGTGTGCAAAACAGCCAATGTGCAACTAACCCATTTTTTCCACAGCACGTACCATATTTGCAGCACTGAAGCAAAGAAGGACCACACTGAAAACCAGAAAAGTACTTAGAAAGCGCATACTTCCACCAAGCCTCCTTCCATCCCTCATGGATCACCTCCAAAATGTCATGGGTTTGTGTGTGTGCCACGAGCCAGTTCTGGTGAAAACTGCATCGAAGTCTATCCAGTAGTTTTAGAGGATTCTTGTTAACACACTGTGAGAAGATAAGTGAAGGTAGTAATAAGCAAATGCTACCAAAGCTTCAGAGCTTGTCTCACTCTTCCTGAAACAGAGTGATTCCAAACACTGTGTCAGAGCTCAGTCTCTTCTTCCCCATGAGTTCAAATGAGTTTGAAAGAGGGCTGCTGTTTTCCCTCTGCACTAGCGGGCAGAGCTCTTGTGTCCTTATGATGTCACATGGATCTGATTTACATTGAACAAAAAATAAATGCATAATCTATGTGCCCATCCTGCAAATTCACAATTAAAACTGAAAATGCAAATGACAATAAAAGCTACTGTTTTGTCATATTAGAATTAAAATGCCTGATAAAATTAGATCATGAC
The DNA here is from genome assembly GCA_020510985.1 of Pholidichthys leucotaenia. Classification (NCBI taxonomy): domain Eukaryota; kingdom Metazoa; phylum Chordata; class Actinopteri; order Cichliformes; family Pholidichthyidae; genus Pholidichthys; species Pholidichthys leucotaenia. The sequence continues at coordinate 310,581,070 of CM035840.1, read as the reverse complement.
CTCATTTTTAAAACTCTTTCAATCAAAATGATAGGCAAAGAGATATTCCTGACGGTAATTAAACAAAAAGCCAGGAAGAAAAGGAAATACAAGGCTTAGCTTGCTTTTAGTCATTGAGGATGTGGAGGGGCAGAGAAAGACCTGTGTGTGTACTGTAGGTGGGCTTGATAATCACCCGTCTCCCCAAAGTGGGGAATTAAAAAGGTTTAAGAACCACTGGTATAAATGAATAAAAACATCAGCAGACGAAAACGACCGCACAGTCTTTTCTGAATTTTTATAGCTGGCATAGGATTGATCAGTGCTTCAATTGCACTCTTGAGATGATGTTATGGCTTCAGTTGGTCAAAAGATGTCACTGCTCTTAGACTGAAGCCTTGACGCTTTGAATCTTTTTCGGCACAATTAAAAGGAACAACTCAGAGCTTCACTGAGGCTTCACCTGCCCATCAGTGGAGGCATTTACTGTGGTTTCAAACCACTAACAGGGGCAACAATGAGTCTCTTTGCAGGTGTGGTTAACCTTGATATGCAGGCTAATTGAGGCAGAGGCAAGGATGACTGAACTGTTAAGAAATTACTTCACCAAACACTACAATATTAACTAATTTGTGTTGGCCCTGCGATGGACTAGCGATCTGTCCAGGTGTACCCTGCCTCTCGCCCAAAGACGCTGGGATAGGCTCCAGCCCCCCCGCGACCCTAAAAGGATTAAGCGGAAGAAGATGAATGAATGAATGTTCAATATTACTAGTGCATACCTGTCCATGCCCGTAGAAACCAAGTATAAGCAAGTATTTCTGCATGCTCACAGAATGCAGGTGTAAGCAAGCACGTCACCACTCATTCAGTAATGCCTGCCTTTGATCTTTGATGATGTCATAGGGAGTCCTATGCTCTTCGATGATGCCATAGCGAGTCCAATGATCGTGAGTGATGACTGCCTTTCATCTTTGAAGAGGTCATAGCGAGTCCTATGATCTTTGATGATGTCATCATCTGAACACCATATGCTGATGGCATAGCGAGTCCTATGATCTTTGATGATGTCACAGCAAGTCCTGATTGTGAGTGATGCCTGCCTTTGATCTTTGATGTCCTATGATCACCAGTGAGAGTAAATGATGCCTGCCTTTCATCTTAGATGATGTCATAGCGAGTCCTATGATCGTGAGTGATGCCTGCCTTCCATCTTTGAAGATGTCATAGCGAGTCTTATGATCTTTGATAATGTCATCATATATACCATAGGCTGATGGCATAGCGAGTCCTATGATGCCTGCATTTGATCTTTGATGTCATAGCAAGTCCTATGATCTTTGATGTCATAGCGAGTCCTATGATCGTGACTAATGCCTGCCTTTGATCTTTGATGCGTATGATCGTGACTGATGCCTGCCTTTGATCACATACTGACACACAGATTTTCTTGAATCACTCTATACTACGGTGTCTATATGCCGTCATATAGACATCATTGGCGATCCTATGATATTTTAGTGAGTCCTATGGACGTGGCAGTGTCTATATGATGTCATATAGACATCATGTAGAGATCATAGTAACATCATAGCCGATTATATGATCTTTTAGTGAGTCCTATGGTCGTGACACACAGACAGACACAAAGAGATTTCTTGAATTATATACAGAGTGATGTACCTACGCCGCCGAGAGGACACAGTCTAGGGACGGATAATTTTTTTGCGCATGAGGAGTTGTTCAGAACTCCTTATACTCAAATGCAAACCGCGGAGCACCAAGGAAGTCTTGGTCAGGGCCAAGACGGATAATTTTTTCACACATAAGGAGTTGTTCAACACTCCATAGAAGAACTCCTTCTACGAAGAAATCAAATCAGTGGCGGTAATGCACCTGTAAGCTGGTTGCCAACCGCCAATCAAATTTAAAAGAAGAAGAGTTATAATGACCGAAATTCATGAAGTCAGTGTGACGTAAATCAATTAACATCCTCCAGCCTTCAAACTCAACCTGCCAAAATTTGGATTTCAAAATATGGGAGTCTGTTTAGTGAGGAGTGTTCTAAAAAACTGTAAATATATAGAAATACTATAACAGAAATAACTGCATCTTGGGTTGTTTTAGTTAATTTTATTTCATTAAATATAATTTTATTAATACTTTTGTTTCTTTTAAATCAGAGTTGACATCATTGCTGTACTGTGGCTCTGCAAAAACAAAAGTTTCAATTACATATATGAGAAAAAAGTTTTAAAAAATTCCACTAATTGAAAACCAGTAAGTACTCATCAGTAAAACAGTAATTTCATTACAAAAATAAACAAAAATTAGCCATAAAATAATCCACAAATTAACAATAATAAAGTCTCAAACGTACAAAAAGAGTCATAAATTTTCAAGAAGAAATTACAAATTTATGAGGAAAATACAGTAATTGCAAATTTAGGTGAAAACAAATTTACAGAGAAGTAGAAAACTACAAGAAAATGCTCAAGTAGGTTCATTTTGTCTTCTTTTAATTATTTATCTTTTGTTCTTATGAAAGACAGAAATAGAAAGATGTTTTACCTTCTTTACATGTTTCGACCGTTCACTGCAGCCTTCATCAGAAGTGTCAGCTGATTGCTTTATCAGCTGATAAAATGACACCTTGCAGCAATCAGCTGACACTTCTGATGAAGGCTGCAGTGAATAGTCGAAACTTGTAAAGAAGGTAAAAACATTTTTCTACTTTTGTCTTTAATAAGAACAAAAGATAGACAAGAAAATGGTTATAAATTTGGGAGAAAAACCTCAAACCTTCAAGATTAAGTCATTAACGCAAATATTTTTTAAGTGGGTGCTTTTGTACTCTTACTCAACTGGGTGTATACTTTTAATTATTTAACAGTTATTTCCTACCGAGCAATTTGATTGGACAATAGGGATTCCAGGCATTACTATATTCCACGATAACTGCACTCCAACATTTCACTGGATATGTATCACTGCTTCAAAGAAGAAGGAGCTCCTGACCAGATAGAATGATGATGTGGGGAGTGGCGTTGGTGCACCTGTGGGCTGTTTGCCAGCCGCCAATCAAATCTAAAAGAAGAAGCAGAAGAAGAGTGATGATATAAAGCAAAGTATGAGGCGGTAATGCACCTGTAAGCTGGTTGCCAACTGCCAATCAAATCTAAAAGAAGAAGAAGAAGAAGGTGTTCTAGTACCTGTTTATTACTAACAGTAATTTACTGTCAAGTCTGCAGACATGAGAATTGCAATACTACGTTGGATACCTTCATTTCCAAAGTGAGGCATTGTTTGAAAAGAAATTAGACCTCCGTGACCCAGAAGTCCCACCCTTTTGAAAACAACTGAGTTTACAAAATCTGCCATTGTATAAACATCGTTAAGCTATTTTAAGTCTGTTTTTAAAAAAATAGGCAGTACTAGAGTTGGATTCATGGTCTCAATTAATAAACTACAATACCTTTGTGGTGATGGACTCTTTATTTCATCTGAAAATGCCAAGAAAAAGTGAGCGAAGTGTGCCGAAGCCAAATCACTAGCATGCTAAGTAGCCACCAGCATTGGTCACTTTTCGATCTCGGCCCTTCTGCGGCACCAACTCAACAGGTGACCGGTGTGCAATATAAACACTGACTTTTGCACTTCACAATATTCAATTTGTTTACGTGTGTGAAATGACAACAGACGTCTTCATGCTGATTGAGATGTTTAGCAACAGTTACTGGCTACATTTAGAAGGGATTTTTTTTCCTCAGCTGCACAAAATAACTGGTTAAACAAACAAATCATAATATTCAGTATTGCTCTCATTTAATAAAACCAGTGCATACTTGTGTACGCCCGTAGAAACCGAGTATAAGCAAGTATTTCTGCATGCCCATAGAAAGCAGGAGTCAGCAAGGGTGTGTAAGCGAGCACGTCAGCACTTGTTCAGTGATGCCTGCCTTTCATCTTTGATGGTGTCATTGCGAGTCCTATGATCTTTGATGATGTCATAGCGAATCCTATAATCGTGATGACTGCCTTTGACCTTTGATGACGTCATAGTGAGTCCTATGATCTTTGCAGCTGGCACAGCGAGTCCTATGATGCCTGCATTTGATCTTTGATGATGGCATAGTGAGTTCTATGATTGTGAGTAATGCCTGCGTTTGATCTTTGATGATCTCATAGCAAGTCCTACAATCTTCTTCTTTTAGATGTGATTGGCAGTTGGCAACCAGCTTACAGGTGCATTACCACCACGTACTTCACGCTATATCATCACTCTTATCTCTTGTCTAAGGAGTTCTTAAAAGGAGTTGTGAACAACTCCTTATGTGTGAAAAAATTATTCGTCCTTGGACTGGTGAGTGATGCCTGCCTTTGATCTTTGATGGTGTCATAGCGAGTCCTATGATCGTGAGTGATGCCTGCCTTTGATCACACCCAGATTTTCTTGAATCACTCTATACTATGGTGTCTATATGATGTCATATAGACATCATGGAGCAAAAATGACAGAGGTACAAAGATTGAAAACTAATAGAAATGGTGAAAAATGTGATTGTAATGTTAAAATTTGATGAAACAAGACTGCCAAGTAAGGTGTATTTCTACATTTTTGGATTCTGGATGGGCTTTTTCTAAAGCCCATCCAGGGACAAGAGTTGCAAATTAGCTAATAGCTATACACTCTATGTGCAACACATCAGATCGATTGTCTTTGATTAATTGTCTATGTTTATTGCACTGTCCCTGTCAAATAAACTAATCTACATGAGCTATAAAGTCAGACTTTACGTTCCTCCTTCACTCAGATGTTTCAAATATCAAAAGTTTGATCATGTAGCAGTGATATGCAAGGGTAGACAACGATGTGCCAGATGCTCTGGTGAACATGAATATGGAAAGTGTGAAAGAGGAGCCAAACTAAAGTGCTGTAACTGCGGTGGTGAACATAGCTCTGCATATCGAGGTTGTGAAGCCAGCAAAAGAGCAGCAGAAATTCAGAAGGTAAAAGTCTTCCAGGGATTCACATATGCAGAAGCTGCGAAAAAGTGCCAGCTAAAAAAGTGGGGGTGAACTCTAACAGGAAAAGTGTGCAGGCTTGCAGTGCATGCAGCAGAATTAAGGAAGATTCTCTGGTTATGAAGGAAAATAATTTTGTCTTCTTTGTGGTAGATGTGATAAACTGCACTGTGCAGACCTCCAAGAAAACAGAAAAAAAAAATCAAAATCATTGTGAAAGCAGCAGAAAAATATCTTGGCATTAAGGGGCTACAGAGGGAAGCAGTTGAGAACTTGTTAAGTGATGGATCTTTAAGTTCACAGACATCATGGACTGGTGGATCAGCCACCAATCAAATCTAAAAGAAGAAGAATGAGATGTGACACAGATGTGTGGCCGTGATGCACCTGGCTGGTTGCCGGCCGCCAATCAAGTCGAAAAGAAGACGATTGTTCAGAACTCCTTCTTCTTCTTTTAGATTTGATTGGCGGTTGGCAACCAGCTTACAGGTGCATTACCGCCACTGACTTGATTATCATCACTCTAAATCTTTGTATAAGGAGTTCTGAACAACTGCTTATGTGTGAAAAAATTATCCGTCCTTGGACTGCGTCCAATTCAGTAAGCCTGCTTAAAAGTCTAGGAATGTCTAAGAATTCCTTATACAAAGGTACAGAGTGATGATAATCAAGTTAGTGGCAGTGATGCGCCTGTGGGCTTGTTGCCAGCCGCTGGTCAAACCTGGAAGAAGAGGAAGAATAAGAAATCTAAAAGAAGAAGATATAAAGTGAAGTTTGTGGCGGTAATGCACCTGTAAGCCGGTTGCCAACCGCCAATCAAATCTAAAAGAAGAAGAAGCTCATTGCGGTATCATGAATATTTTGACTGGCGGTACTTCATTGTACTACTAATCACCGCCAGTTAAAATATTCATTGATACCACACTGCTCTCGTGTAATATTGCTTAACCTCTTGACTTATTAATGTCATAGGGCAAGACTGCTTTTACATGAGTACAATTTCTGGCTGCTATACCCACCTCTGGTCATATAATTTAAGTATGCATAAGTAAATTACTACAGTATTATGGATGGGGTTTTTTTTCCCCCTGTTGAGTGTCATGTTTTCTCCTTTTTTTTTTTTTTTTTTTAATAAACACAAGCATCACATACCCCCCCCCCCCCAAAAAAAAAGTCAAAGCCAAAGTCTTGAAGCTAGAGGAAACACTGGGGGGATGTACAGGTACATCTCAAAAAATTAGAATATCATGAAAAAGTTCAACATTTTTGGTCACTCAGTTCAGAAAGTGAAACCCATGTATTATATAGATTCATTACACAGACAGTGAAATATTTCAAGTGTTTATTTATTTTAACTTTGATGATTAGGGCTTAGGAGAGTTTGCTGGCCAATCAAACACAGTGATGCCATGGTCATTAACCTCTTGCGCTCCGTTGTACCGTGGACGGGCAAGTCTAGGCATCCTAGAGCGCACGAGGGCGCTCTCAGGATGCATGATGGAGATTGTGATGTAGGTGGTGTATGGCGTCCAAGCGCGCACTGAAAATAAAAGCTGCAGACACAGCCGCGAACAGATTAGTTCATCTGACTGACCTCTCATTCGACTAATAAGAGCCTTGAATTGGGTTTCTGAAACCTTGAAGAACCAATGACTGAAAACCTAGCCAGAAGGACCTGCCTACCAAGGCTGTGAATGCAGTGAGCCAATTGAAGCAGAGAAGTTTGCGAGCTGTTTTTTTTAAGGCTGGGTGAAGACTGACTGCTGGAGCGGATCAAAAAAGGACTCGCAGAAAGAACCGTCACAGACCCAGCAGCACGGAGACCACCCACAAATGCAACCTGTGTGACAGCATTCGCGCATCGGCATGTTCGGCCACAGGCGGTGCTTATTTTGCTTTTGTTCCAGCAGAGTAGACGTTATGATTTCTTCCATGGTCATAGACCGACGGAGGCTGACGACGAAGGCTGAGTGACACACTTCGCCAGTCTTTTTTTAATTACTACTGTTATTTGTTTTGAAAAATCTTTCGCCAAAAACCACAATCATGGAAGCACAAAACTGCAATAATGGAATTATGCTTTGATCGGGTCGCGAGACCAGAACTACGAGCGGACCAGCGTCGTGTTCGTCTGACAATGGGGAAGAGAAGTTCGCCAGGACACTGCTGTGAAGAGGTAAGGTGTTATAAGCTAAATTATTCTTTATTCCTGACTATTCTCCTGTAGCGAGGGGGGGGGGGGGAAGCTGCGGTGACTGAGCTGCTGTCCCACATCCCACGTGAGGCTAATCCGTCATGTAGCGATGGCCGATGTCCATCCTCTGTAGCGAGGGGGGGGGGACAACCCCCCCCCCACACACACACACACACAGAGACACAGCTCTGAGTGTGACCTTTCATTAGAGCCCAAAATGAAGATTCTACATTGAATCATTCAAAAGTTACAGACGTTTTTCCAAACTGTGCCATTTGGCACAATTTGGCACAGTTCCAAAACGCCTGGGAACAGCCTGAGGAAAAAGCTGTGTAATATATTCATTTTTTGTGGTATTGTTACAAAATTTGGACCTGAGCTGGATAACACTTGGTTCTACATTTCTGTTGCATTTTCCAGCCCGGATCTGAAGCTGTGTGTTATTTGCAAGCATTTGTATCCAAAAAAACACCCAGGCCAAATTTATTTTCTTCAAGTTCACTATGTTTAGATGACTGTAACTCAGTGGCCGGAGCACTTAGAGAGATCATGTTTTTTTTTTTTTGCCAAAAAATTCAAAGTGTTTTCTTTTAAATGAGACCAACCCTATGAAGATGCTGCAAAGGGTTGAAGAACAGCTTTCGATTTACTTTGGGCACATTATTTTTTGGCGTTTTTAGGAAAATTGACCGGAGTGCAAGGGGTTAAACCAGGTTTTTATACTTTTGGCAGTGTGGGGGGGTGCCAAGTCCTGCTGGAAAATGAAATCAGCTTCTCCATAAAGCTTGTCAGCAGAGGGAAGCATGAAGTGCTCTAAAAATTTCCTGGTAGACGAATGCGCTGACTTTGGTCTTGATAAAACACAGTGGACAAACACCAGCGGATGACCTCTGTCCAGATAAAAGTAAATTTTAAAAAGTAAACAAATCTACCTACGGGTACAAATAAAGTAACCTGAACCTGAACCTGAATTTTAAATTTCATTTGGAAATCAAAGTCCCAGAGTCTGGAGAAAGAGTCTGGAGAAAGAGTGCAGAGGCACAGAATCTACGTTGCTTGAGGTTTAGTGCGAAGTTTCCACAGTCAGTGATGATTTGAGGAACCATGTCATCTGCTGATGTTGGTCCACTGTGTTTTATCAAGACCAAAGTCAGCGCAGTCGTCTACCAGAAAATTTCAGAGCACTTCATGCTTCCCTCTGCTGATGAGCTTTATGGAGAAACTGATTTCATTTTCCAGCAGGACTTTGTACCCCCTCACACTGCCAAAAGTATCAAAACCTGGTTTAATGACCATGGCATCACTGTGTTTGATTGGCCAGCAAACTCTCCTGACCTAAACCCCATAGAGAATCTATGGAGTATTGTCAAGAGGAAGATGAGAGACACCAGACCCAACAATGCAGACAAGCTGAAGGTCACTATCAAAGCAACCTGGACCTTCATAACACCTCAGCAGTGCCACAGGCTGATCACCTCCATGCCACGCCACATTGATACAGTAATTAATCCAAAAGGAGCCCTGACCAAGTATTGAGTGTGTACATGGACATACTTTTTAGTCGGCCAACATTTCTGTTAAAAAAACAATTTTTTAAAATTAATTTTATGTAATATTCTAATTTTTTGAGAAACTGAATTTGGGGTTTTCATGGGCTGTAAGCCATAATCATCAAAATTAAAATAAATAAACGCTTGAAATATATCACTCTCTGTGTAATGAATCTATACAATAGATGGGTTTCACTTTCTGAACTGAGTGACCAAAAATATTGAACTTTTTTATGATATTCTAATTTTTTGAGATGTACCTGTATCTGAGTTGCAAGTACACACAACGTTATGGTTTCCTTACTCATACACTGGGAGGGCACATCCAAGCATGAGAAACATGAGGCCGATGGCTCCTCCAAAGGAAAGGCTGATGAGAGCTGCAAGGGAAGCAGAGGAGGTCAGAGCAGAGGCATACAGAGCCTGGTCTTACCATCGCTACAGTAAATCACAAGTTCCATGGTTACAACAGTAAGGACCCCTGGGAATTAACTGGTGCCATGTGATTAATCATCTGATTTCACGTGGGAGAGCTGAACTAGCTGTCTCGGTCATGCATTAAGTGACCATGGTATAGTCAAATAGAAAAGTCAGTTGTTCGTTAACGGCAGCTAAAATGCTTCTTGTAAGCAGGCAGCATCTCAATGAACTTGCTGCAGCTAGCGTTAGCATTAACGGTTACTGCTGCGTTATCACAGAGAACGCGGGTGACATTAAATAAAGCGCAACGCTGCTGTGTGTTCGGGAGCACACGTGAAAGGGAAAAAAAACATCTGACCACATGAACCTTTCATCTGCCGCTTCAATCTGAACAGTGCCGGTTATAAAGCGTGATCATGCTAACGACTGTAGTGGCCCTGCTGCTAACTTCTTCAGCCGTTAGCTGAGCGGATGTTAGCAAAAACACACACAGCACATTTTAGCACATCACGTGAGCATAAAAACATTCACAGGAATTCTGGAAGAGAGAAGAAGACGACTGTACTCACCTTTAATCCCGGCCATCTCTCCCGGACAAAAGCTCGACACAGCAGCTGCACGACTGACAACAGTGCCTCCCCTCTGCTGACCGCGACCGAGTTTAGCCGAACTGTGCCGAGTCCGACCGAACCATCGACTTGTACGAAGATTTGAAGGAGACCTGTTTAACTAACTAACTAACCTGCACTTATATAGCGCTTTTCTAGTCACAAAGACCACTCAAAGCGCTTTCACTAGTACCAACCCTCTATTCTAAGGGCCCATAGGAAACACATTGGCCAAAATTATAAACACAACCTTTCGATTTACACAAAATTATGGCGCCCCCTAAGGGTCATGGTGAGATTTTTTGGGGGGTAGTTACTGTAGTCGTAGTAGATTAGTTTATTTGACAGGGACAGTGCAATAAACATAGACAATTAATCAAAGACAATCGTTGTTAATAGGACATATTATGATGTGGCACGGGTGGTGACTTCACCTTCCGGTTCCACTGCCACCCGGGGTATAAGAGGGCTGTGCGGCAGAGGGGCGGTCTCTTCAACCACCTCTCAACCTAGCGGGAGCGTCTCTGTATTTACTGTGAGTCTGAAATAAAAGCCTGTGTAGTTCACTATTCGCCTCATCATTGCGCCACCTTTTATGGACATAACATTTGGCGATGAGGATAAAGTTATGGATGCTGGCGTGTCTTCAATTCGGTCATTTTTTAAGTCTCCGGGAGAGCCTCCGGTCCCTTGGGCGAGATGGTTTGCTGCATTTCAAAATTACTTGGTGGCGCTAAACCTTTGTGAACTAAAGAAGGTACGGGCACGGGCAATTCTCATCCATAATTTCAGTATGGAAGGACAGCGTATCCTTGCTACCTTGGGTGCTAGCGATAGCTTCGAGGACGTGATTGAGCTAATGACGTGACATTTTTGCGCTTCTGTAAACGTCATCGTCCAGAAGATCCAATTTCGGCAGCGCCACCAGCGGATCGGCAAGTCAGTACAACATTATGTTACAGACCTGCAGCTGGCCAGGGACTGCCAGTTTGGTGATTTAGAGGAAGAGATGGTCCACGACCAGTTGGAGGAGCACACGCTTTGCTCATTGGCATGGTCGAGGCTCCTCACACACTGCGGCGAACTGACATTAGCCACGGCTGTCGAGATAGCTCAACAATGTGGACCAGCAGACAAATTATCACGCGACCTCGGTGAGAGAGCCACGCTACACCGCCCTGACTCACAATTAACGGCGCAGGCTGTGGACCCGGACAACGACAATAGCGAACCAGAGGAATGCGCTACAGCTGTGAATATAAGGTCCGCCCCGGGATCGCCCAGGTGTTTGGGTTGTGGGTCCACTAAGCACCGCTATAAGGCTAGAGAGTGTCTGGCGAGAGGAAAACGCTGCAGCAAGTGCAGACTTCTGCATCATTTTGCCAGGGCCTGTAATAGGTTCAAGCGAGGGGAACAGCGACACAGAGGATACCCCTGCTCCAACTCCCACGGTTATTCACACCATCTCTCCAGACACCGGCGGCCGTACGTATTGTATAGTGAAACTAGACGGAGTGTAAGTATTGTTGCTGACTGACACAGGCGCAGTGAGGTCCGTGTTGAATTGGCCCACCGTGAGGAGTTTTTTTTCCCCCATACTACCAAGTGAGAGGTCATTCAGCGCCATTGTGTGGGTATGGAGGATGAAGACTGGCCATTGTGGGTTTGGTGAAACTGACGGCTAGGTACAAGTCGGCGGAGGTCTCCAACCTGAAGTTCGTGGTGACCACCGATGGCAAGAATATTATGGGCTGTGACCTTTTTTATGGACTGGGCTTTTTGATCACTTGCAGTGTTGGAGAAGAGTGGTCGGGCTGTGGCTTGTGGGACCGGCTGGTTCCGTGAGTGGTGGACAATACTGTATGGGATGAACCTTGGCCCAGTATTCTGGAAGATGAGCAGAACCAAACCCACCCAGGACCATTGTGGGAAGGTCCCGGTGTCAGTGCCCCAGTAGCCCTAGCTGAGGGAACTGGGCGACGCAGTGGGACGCCCGTGACGGCGGGTGGAGCTGAGTGGCTGGCTCATCCTGCTTCCGGAGTTCGGCTGGGAGGTACCGAGAAGCAAGGGGTCACAACGGCTTCGCTGGCGTCTAAAGTAAAAGCGAGTGGGGCAGGACTGGCTGGCACAGTGAAACGACGTGCCACTCAGGAACACTGGAAGCCGAGTCGGGCTCCTCTCGGGATTGCTGATGTGGTCCGGCCCAGAGAGGAGGCCCGGTCGAGAGGGCTTCGCAGGAAGCGACAATGACAATGACAGGAGGACCAGGGGCGGCTGCAGGTGGTGGCTATTCGGGAGGATGGCTACCTACAGCTTTCTGATGGCACATGGAGACACCCCAGTGAGCTGTGGTGCGCCAATGAAGAGAGAGAGGTGTCTCGGCATCGATGTGGGTCATCTCCGGGCACCGAGAGAAGAAGATGCTGTGGTCGGGACCCCGCCTGACGGATCTCCGGGGGGTGGGTTCTCCACTGTGACTGACTGGTAATGGGGGCAATGTGTTTGATATATGTTGCTGGTATGTAAATTGCCTAGGTTAAAGTAATTATGCATGGTGTTGAAATGGTTATTATTCATGTTGTTTACAGAGTTTGTGAATGGAAATATAACCTGTTTGTATATATGTTCATTAGAATAATGGGATTGTTTTATGTTTTATATTAGGAACACGGCAGTTTTATTTAATGGACTATTCTAGCAGAGACAGCCGAATAATCTGTCTAGCTATGTGGGGGGGGGGGGGGGGGGATAGTAGCCCACCTGTTTCCCCCTAGTTTAGTTGTTTTGTGTGACTGTGGTAGGCCCTGATATATTTATGTTTCAGTTTAGTGCATGATTCGGGTTCCAAATTTGGGAGGGTCTTGATTGTATGAGTGTTTTGGACCTTTTTGAAGGGGGGGGGGGTGTAGTGTTGTTAATAGGACATATTATGATGTGACATAGGTGGTGACTTGACCTTCCGGTTCTGCCGCCGCCCGGGGTATAAGAGGGCTGTGTGGCAGAGGGGCGGTCTCTTCGACCACCTCTCAGCCTAGCGGGAGCGTCTCTGTATTTAGTGTGAGTCCTATAATAAAGTCCTGTGCAGTTCATTATTCGCCTCATCATTGCTCCACCTTTTACAGACATAAGTTACTTTTGCGTTCCCACGCAAAATATTTTTGTCATGGAGCGGTCCTCGCGGACCGCTAATGAGATGCTATAGGCAGCTGTAGAGTTTGCCCATTTATTGAAGGAAGACATACACTACAAAACAATGAGCCTCATGGGGCAAAACACAAATAAAGGCTTCACTAGACACTGACGATAAACTGAGAACTAGGAAGACTGATGGAAGACGAGGATACAACACTTACATACCAAAAGCGGGGCGGAACCTAACGCCGAAAGGAACTGGCTTTGGATGTAGGGAACCCAAGTCTGGATAAGGCAAGGTCGCAGCCCGGAGTGACAGAAGCTGCTCCATTAAATAGGGCAAGATGATTAATCAGCTGATGAGGGTGTCATCAGCTGAATCAAAACCAGCTGTTACTGCTTGGCTCTGACAGCTGGAAGCCCCGCAGAGACGCTGTCAGAATAAGAGCTCTGAGAGCCCACCAGGACTAAATATAGAATGGGAGGAAAATACTGCATGACCCGAGCGCGGACGAGATCAGCACTCAGACCATGACAGTACTCCCCCCCGAAGGACGCACTCTGGGCGTAAACATAACATCCAAGCCTCCCCCCCACCCAGAAGGCTACGCCGTCCCACCCAGGGTGGGTGGAGGGGGGAAAAGGCTCGGAGGGCAAGAGTCAAAAAAAAAGGAAAAAAAAAACCCACCAAGGAATGGAACCGGGGAAAAAAAAAAAAAAACAAGGACCAATACAGAACAAATATGAACATGGTGCGCAACAGAGCAAGGAAACAAAACCCACAAATATACTCCACAATGCACAGGTAGAAGACAGAACAATGAATGCAAATAACAGATACAAAGCTAAACAACCATAATACACAGGCATCTGTCAACCAGAGGAAGGGAAAACAAAAAAAATCATGCTAAATAGTGGCAAGATACAGACAGTTCCACAAATCCAAATAAACAGGCAGGGGCGACAAAAGCGCATATACAGGCTACAGAGGGGGGAAATGAAAGCGAGAAAAAAAAACACACACTACAAGGCGGCAAAATAGACAGTTCAATATAGCCCATATACAAAACACACACGCATCCCAAATATTTCAAGGGAGAGGGAAGAGGAGAAAAAAAACACAGCTGACGGCAGGCAGAGCACAATGGAGTAAAGAAAAACAATAGTTCAGGTGGTCTACCCGCATCTAGCGTCCAGATCGCAGGCAGGGAAACAAGGATGAGTTCAGGCGGCCTAACCCAGTCCCAGGCCTGGAGAAACAGTACCTCTGGCGACCGGACCAGGTCACCGAACAGAGAGTTCAGTTTGTCGGGTGGCCGACCCAGAACGTTGAACCGGCGAAGGAGTCTCCCAGGCAGCCGACCCGTGTCAAAAGGCCACCAGGACCGAAGGGAAGAACTCGGAGGCGGCCTCCCTACCGAAAGGGATAACGAGGGAGAGCCGGGTCGAGTAAGGGAAATCCCAACGGCACCAGGAGGAAGAGAAAAGGGATCGGGGCAACAATGAGGGACCAGTCCGGCGTCGATCAGCGGAGGATCCGCAGCTCCTTCTCCGAACTCCACACGGACTGGTGCTGCGCTTTCGTTGGATCCCAAGCGGGACCGTGCTGCACCCACGACGGACCCCGACTGGGCCGGAACCACACCCACGACGGACCCCGATTGGGTCAGAGCTGCACCCACAACGGACCCCGACTGGACCGGTGCAGCACCAGGAACGGCCTCCAAACCCGAACCCGGAACCTCCAGAACAGCAACCGGAATCGAATCAACACCAGTGACCCTGGGAGAAGGCTCAGGAGAAGAAAGAGAACCAGAATCAGGATCACCGGCAGCGACAGAGCCCAGCGAGACAAGCTCGGATGCAGCGGATGGCTGCACCTGGCTCATCTCCCCAAGAGACAGGCAAAAATGCTCCAGAATAGACAGAAGAAAGACAAAATAGAGCACTTGCCTGATCTTGAGTTCTGCCACCGTCCAGGACTTCAGCGATCCGGGTTCAGCAAGTAGAAGGTCCTCCTCTGGTTCCCACTCGGCTACGGTGGGCTCCACAGCCAGCATGATGTGTCCACAGTCCGGGGACTCGCTGATGCTGACGTCCACGCTGAGGGCCTGCATGGCGTGGTGGCAGGGGATCCGTGACCTACCGGGTCAAACTGTCCCTCTGTGAAGACCCAGGGACGCTTGCTCATCAGCGCAGGCTCCAATTTGTAGTCCGCCCTCCTCCTCTGCCCATCATGTGGCTGCGGGGCCGGAACCAGGCACTCCAGGGCCGCAGGCTCCTTCCTCGTCCGACGGCGTAGACCTGGCACCGAGGAACGCTCAGGGGAAGAAGACACAAAGGTAGCAGGTTCATAATTAATCACTGCAGCAGGTGGAGGGAGCTCAGGGGACTGTGAACCCCGAACTCCACCCCCAGGGATCAAACAAGGCAATTCGCCCAGTGAAGGAAAAGAATGAAAAGACACTTGCCTGATCCACTGAGGGCCGATGGAAGCTGCTGCGGGGGGCTTCGTTTTCTCCCTTCCCCTTTGGATGGTGATGGATGGCCCCCCGGAAGGACGAGGAGGAGCCACTCGCACCGGATCGATGACGGGCACAGCCGGAGCAGGACTCGTGGGGTTCTCAGCCGCTGGAGAGAGCATCGAGGAGGAGGGAGGAACAACCGAGGTGGGCCAGGGACGAGGCACATACAACCCGGAGGCTGTCTTACCCCTCTGACAAGACGCAGAGGCTACAGCTGGCTGGGAGACAGAGTTCGTGCGGCTACCCGGAACTGGGTCGGGACAGGGTTCTCGCTGAGGATTTGCTGAGGGGATCCCGGCTGACGTCTTTCTCCGCTGGGGATGACCCCTGGGTGGTGTGAACTCCTGGACTGGACGGGGGACAGGAATGGGATCCTGAGGCGAGGAGCGAGGATACCTCCTCTTTGGCTTCCTGCTGGAGTTTCCCTCCAGCCCACAGAGCTTCTCCCGGTGAGCAGAGATGTCCGCCATCCTCGCCATGATTTCAGGGTGGTCCGCATAGCGAGGATGGCGGTTAATAGTCGCCTCAGCGAGGTCCAGGTACCAGCATGCATCATTGGGAGTGTCGTAACACCAAGTGGTGGACAGGATACCATCAATGTCAATGAGGGCCATAACCAGCTCATAGCCCAAGCTCATCGCATAGGCCTTGGGCGGCGCCATTTCCCAGCACACCGATAGGAGAAAAGGGGGAAAAACTACAAGCCCAAATAAGCAAACTCACAGTCACCAGCGTCTCGCTTGACTGCAACTTACTGTCATGGAGCGGTCCTCGCAGACCACTAATGAGACGTTATAGGCAGCTGTAGAGTTTGCACATTTATTGAAGGAAGACATACATTACAAAACAATGAGCCTTGTGGGGCAAAACACAAATAAAGGCTTCACTAGACACTGACGATAAACTGAGAACTAGGAAGACTGATGGAAGATGAGGATACAACACTTGCATACCAAAAGCGAGGGCGGAACCTAAGGCCAAAAGGAACTGGCTTCGGACATAGGGAACCCAGTCTGGATAAGGCAAGGTTGCAGCCCGGAGTGACAGAAGCTGCTCCATTAAATAGGGCAAGATGATTAATCAGCTGATGAGGGTGTCATCAGCTGAATCAAAACCAGCTGTTACTGCTTGGCTCTGACAGCCGGAAGCCCCGCAGATACGCTGTCAGAATAAGACCTCTGAGAGCCCACCAGGACTAAATACAGAATAGGAGGAAAATACTGAATGACCCGAGCGCGGACGAGATCGGCGCTCAGACCATGACAATTTTGTCATTACCTCGCAATAGTTTTGCATGCCCTCTCAAAATGCTGCACAGCAACATTCCATTGATCAACCACCAATCAAATCTAAAAGAAGAAGAAGTAATTAACGTAATTACTGTAATTATATGATGTTTGCAATTGTATACAATACAGCATGATGCATACACCAAAACTTTGCTTTTATAATGAATTTCTTGAGAGGTTTAGGGTCCACTCTCTCTGCACTGATATTTAATTACATAAGGCTCTCTGATCGTCACTTCCTTGTGGTAACGTATCGTCACTTCCTGTTTTGCTGTCTGCCTGTGTGGTTTGCTCTCCAGCCACTAGCTATGGCTACTAGCTCTCTTTCCTCTCCTCCTCTGGTGTGCTCTCTCTGTCAGATGTTTAGCTACACCTCTGCCTCTTTTAGTGATAACGGTAAATGTAATAAATGTTGTCTTTTTGAGGCGCTCGAGGCGAGGTTGTCTGATTTGGAATCCCGGCTCCGCTGCATTGAAACACCGTCTGCGCCAGTTAATCTCGACGGACGCCCATTAGCTGCAGCGGAGCTAGCTAGCTTAGGTCCCACTGTCAGCGGTTCCCCGGCTCTCCTCAGCAGCGAGGAGATTGGGTGGGTGACGGTGAGAAGGAAGCCTAGTCGCAAAGCCCCGGTTCACCACCAACCTGTTCACGTTTCTAATCGTTTTTCCCCGCTCAGCGACACACCCGCTGAGGAAAAAACTCTGATCATTGGCGACTCTGTAGTCAGAAACGTGAACCTAGAGACTCCAGCGGCCATAGTCCAATGTATTCCTGGGGCCAGAGCAGGCGACATCGAGTCAAATTTGAAAATGCTGGCTAAAAGTAACTGTAAATACTCCACAATTGTTATTCACGCCGGCATTAATGACATCCGTCTCCGGCAGTCGGAAGTCACGAAACTTAATATAGAATCGGTGTGTGAGTTTGCAAAAACGATGTCTGCCACTGTAGTGTTCTCTGGGCCCCTCCCCAATCTGACCAGTGATGACATGTTTAGTCGCTCGTCATCCTTGAACCGCTGGCTGTCTGTGTGGTGTCCTAAAAATGACGTGGGCTACATTGACAATTGGAGCTCTTTTTGGGGAAAACCTGGTCTTATGAGACGAGACAGCATTCATCCCACTTTGGATGGTGCTTCTCATTTATCTAACAATCTGGCATCTTTTTTATCCAAATTTCCAAAACCGTGACTACTCAGAGTTGGGACCAGGAAGCAGAGTCGCAGTCTTACACGCCTCTCTGCAGCTCCTCTTCATCCGCCACCCCTCAGCTTAGCCCCTGACTTCCCCATCAGAGAATCGTTGTCTGCTCCCTCCAAAGTGAATAAAAATATAATGTATAAGCATCCCAAAGTGATAAAGCAAAATATTGGTAAAACTCAAATTAAACATAAAGCCTCTAAATTGAATGATTTGGCCTCTGTTCCTCCTCATAATTTAAAAATTAAATGTGGTTTATTAAATATTAGGTCTCTAACTCCCAAGTCTCTGTTAGTCCATGATCTGTTAATTGATCATCAGATTGATTTAATTTCCCTTACAGAGACTTGGTTAGGGCAAGAGGATTATGTTGGTTTAAATGAATCAACTCCCTCTGGTTATTTAAACTGTCAAAATCCCAGAAGTTCTGGTCGTGGAGGAGGAGTAGCAACAATTTACCATTCCAAATTACTAGTTAATGTAAAGCAAAAAACATGTTATAATTCCTTTGAGGGCCTGGTCCTCAGTGTTGGGCACTTTAGCAATTTCAGGTTAAACCCAATTTTATTTGCCCTAGTTTATCGTCCCCCATCAACCTATTCAGAATTTTTATCCGAATTTGCTGATTTCTTAGCTGATTTAGTGCTGAAATCTGATAGAATAATTATAGTAGGGGACTTTAATATACATGTGGATGTAGATAGTGACTGCCTTAATGTGGCTTTTAATTCAATATTAGACTCGATTGGGTTTTCTCAGAAAGTAGGAAATTCTACTCATTACCTCCACCATACATTGGACCTTGTTCTGACATATGGCATAGAAATAGAAAATCTTGTAGTGTCTCCTCATAACCCTGTACTGTCAGACCATTGTCTGTTAACCTTTGATTTTACTATTTCTGACTATTTGGCTCCTAAAGAAAAATATTATCACAGTAGATGCCTCTCAGATGATGCTGTTTCCAAATTTATGCAGATTGTTTCCTCTATGCCATGTGTCAACACAACGGAAATAAGCTATAGACAGCTTGCTCCTTCTGTAATTGATAACATGGTGGATAGTGTTTCAGCTTCTCTGCATCAGGCTCTAGACTTGGTGGCCCCCTTAAAAAAGAAAAAGTCTAATCAGAGATTTTTAACTCCTTGGTTCAACACAGAAACTCGTCGCTTAAAACAGAAGACTCGTCAATTAGAAAGAAAATGGTGCTCTACTAATTTAGATGAAATCTATTTAGCTTGGAGAAATCATCTTTTAATTTATAAAAAATCTCTTAGAAAAGCTAGAACGAGTTATTACTCTGCATTAATAGAAGAGAACAAGAATAATCCCAGGTTTCTTTTTAGTACTGTAGCCAGGTTGACAAAGAGTCAGGACTCTGTCAATCCTAGCATCCCCTTAGAGCTTACTAGTCAGGACTTTATGAACTTTTTCAATAATAAAATTTCATCCATCAGAGATAAAATCAATCAGATTCTTCCCACAGTTAACTTAAATACTGTAACTATTACAACTCCTTCTACTGATGTCTGTCTTGATGAGTTTACTCCAATCGACCTTTGTGAGTTAGACAAAATAGTTTCCTCATCCAAACCTTCAACTTGTCTTTTAGACCCTATTCCTACCAGGTTATTTGAAGAAGTCTTCCCACTTATTGGTAGCTTTATTCTTCATATAATCAATTCTTCATTAACTTTAGGCCATGTACCGCAGGCTTTTAAAACAGCTGTAATTAAACCCTTACTCAAAAAGCCAACGCTAGATCCAGGAGCTTTAGCTAACTATAGACCAATCTCTAATCTCCCTTTCATTTCAAAAATCTTAGAAAGAGTTGTTGCTACGCAATTATTTGACCACCTGCAGGGAAATGGTTTACTTGAAGAGTTTCAATCTGGGTTTAGAATCCATCATAGTACTGAAACAGCCTTAGCGAAGGTCACTAACGACCTCCTCATTGTATCTGATAATGGACTAGTTTCTGTACTTGTCCTTTTAGATCTTAGTGCAGCTTTTGATACTATTGATCACAATATTCTACTTGATAGATTAGAACACTATGTTGGACTTAATGGAACTTTGTTGCAGTGGTTTAGATCTTATTTATCTGATAGGTTCCAGTTTGTTCATGTAAATGATGAGTTTTCTTTCAGCTCAAAGCTTAGTCATGGAGTTCCACAGGGATCTGTGCTAGGCCCTACTCTTTTTAGTTTATATATGCTTCCGTTAGGCAACATTATTAGAAAGCACTGTATACATTTTCATTGTTATGCAGATGACACACAATTATACCTGTCAATGAAGCCAGATGATACTAATCAATTAGTCAAGTTAGAAGCCTGTCTTAAGGAAATCAAAGCTTGGATGACTTGTAATTTCCTGCTATTAAATTCAGATAAGACTGAAGTCATTCTTGTTGGTCCAAAAAAACCTTAGAAATTCCTTTCCAAATCAAACTTTCAGTTTGGATGCAGTTACTCTTTCTCTTAATAGCTCTGTGAGGAACCTTGGAGTTATTTTTGATCAGGATTTGTCCTTCAATTCACATATTAAATTTGTTTCTAAGACTGCCTTCTATCATTTGCGTAATATTGCCAAGATTAGGAGCATCTTGTCTCAGAGTGATGCTGAGAAACTGATCCACGCTTTTGTTAGCTCGAGATTAGATTATTGTAATTCTTTATTATCAGGCTGTCCTAAAACATCTTTAAAAAGTCTGCAGCTGATCCAAAATGCTGCAGCAAGAGTTTTAACAGGTACTAGAAAGAGAGATCATATCTCTCCGGTTCTGGCCTCCCTTCATTGGCTTCCCATAGAGTTTAGAATTAAGTTTAAAATCCTTCTTTACTTACAAAGCTCTAAACAATCAGGCTCCTTTTTATTTAAAAGATCTGATACTACCGTATTATCCTAACAGAGCACTACGCTCCCAAAATGCAGGATTACTTGTAATACCTAGAATCTCCAAAAGTACAATGGGAGGCAGAGCCTTCAGTTATCAAGCTCCTCTCCTGTGGAACCAGCTGCCAATCTGGATTCGGGAGTCAGACTCAATCTCTGTTTTTAAGAATAGGGCTAAAACCTACCTTTTTGATATAGCCTACAATTAGGGAGGGATCATGTGTTTCTGAACCCTCCCTTAGTTATGCTGCTAATACGTTTAGTCAGCCGGGGGACCTCCAGTAATGCACTGGGCCTCACTCCTTTCCTCACTCTCAATGAAATATTTTTTTTGCTGGTCATTAACATTTGTTTGTTCTCTCCCATAGATTGAGTCCCCATCGTGCTGTTTGCTCTCTACATGTCTGTTCTTTTCTTCTTCTCTATCCCCTCACCCCCCAGCCAGTCGCAGCAGATGACTGCCCCTCCCTGAGCCTGGTTCTGCTGGAGGTTTCTTCCTGTTAAAAGGGAGTTTTTCCTCTCCACCGTCGCCAAGTGCTTGCTCACAGGGGATCGCCTGATTGCTGGGGTCTTTCTGCAACTGTGGGGGTTCCCCCTACAGTTGATAGTGCTATGAGATGACTGTTGTTGTGAAATGGCGCTATATAAATAAAGTTGTGTGGGCGACACACATTGTGGGCTCACTTTTCCACAGAGACATGACTGCATGTGTACTGAGGGTGTCACGTCTGCAAGGACAAAGGACTCGAATCTGCAGAAGATAACAAGGAGGTGTGAGATTTGTCTCTTTGTCCCACAGAAGATGCCCCGGAGAGATTTCCGGTTCATCAAGAAATGAGAGACAATGGTGAAGATTCAAAGGGATGCTGGAAACATATAAAAGGGTGATGAGATATGATTCTTTCTCTTTCCTGCTTTGAGAATGCTAGACGATGTGTTCTGTCAATAAAGCTGGTTTACGAACTAAACTCAGCCTCATCATTCGAGCACATCCTCTACAGTTGAATTGAATTGAAAAATTGAATTGAATTGAATTGAATTGAATTGAACTCTACAGGACAAGAGAGTTCCTTTGCCTGGTTAAAGATGAGCATGTTCAGTGATGCAAAACTGAATGTGCCTTTTGTCTGACCATACCATGTGATCCAGATGTTTATGAACTGTGCAATATTATTATGAAAGAGTCCCATATGATAGGCTACTGGACTTAGCAATGATGATATAGAGTGAAATACTTGGCGGTAATGCACCTGTAAGCTGGTTGCCAACTGCCAATCAAATCTAAAAGAAGAAGAAGATTCCACCGACAGATCCACATCAAGCTGTGAACTTGTACATACATATTTCAGAGGCCACTACTGCATATCTGTAAAGCCTCACACATCCAGTGTATGGGAGAAATTAATGTAACGCTTCAGCTGAATCAGAATAGGGCTAATCAAATCAGTTCCAGTACAAAAATCAGTTTACATTTACTGCTTTCATCTCCCATGAACTGAGATTTATTCAGCATATAAAGAGTGGGTTCTTTTTCAAAATGTTGCCATGCTATAGGTTAGTTTATTATTGTGATGAATTGCTCAAAATGCCAGTTTAGAAAGCTTGTCAACTGATCACCACCTGGTGGTGAGTTGGATCCAATGGCAGGGGAGGAAGCCATTCAGACCTGGTAGACCTAAACGTATAGTGAGGGTGTGCTGGCAACATCTGGCTGAGGCCCCTGTCCGGGAGGTCTTCAACTCCCACCTCCGGAAGAACTTCAACCACATTCCGAGGGAGTCTGGAGACATGGAGTCTGAATGGGCCATGTTCTCCACCTCTGTTGTTGAAGCGGCGGCCCAGAGCTGCGGCCACAAGGTGGTCGGTGCATCTCGTGGTGGCAACCCCCGAACCAAGTGGTGGACACCAGTGGTGAGGGGGGCCATTAAGCTGAAGAAGGAGTCCTATCAAGCTTGGTTGGCTTGTGGGACTCCCGAAGCAGCTGAGGTGTACCGGCAGGCCAAGCGGAGTGCAGCTCGGGTGGTTGCTGAAGCAAAAACCCGGGTATGGGAGGAGTTCGGTGAGGCCATGGAACAAGACTTTCGGTCAGCCTCGAAGAGATTCTGGCAAACTGTCCGGCGGCTCAGAAGGGGAAAGCAGCTCCCTGTCCACACTGTGTATGGTGTGGATGGGACACTGTTGACTTCGACTGGGGATATCGTCGGGCGGTGGAAGGAATACTTCGAGGATCTCCTCAATCCCACTGATACGCCTTCCACAGAGGAAGCAGGGTTTGGGGACGAGGGGGATGACTCGCCTATCACAGGGGTTGAGGTCGCCAAGGTGGTTAAAAATCTCCTTGGTGGCCGGGCCCCGGGGGTGGACGAGATTCACCCTGAGTACCTCAAGGCCCTGGATGTTGTTGGGCTGTCATGGTTGACACGCCTCTGCAACATTGCATGGAGGTCCGGGGCAGTGCCTTTGGCATGGCAAACCGGGGTGGTGGTTCCTCTCTTCAAGAAAGGGGACCGGAGGGTGTGCTCCAACTTTAGAGGGATCACAGAATTGTGATTTTGTGCTAACTTACTACAGTCTTAAAAAATTATTCTAAATGTTACATATTCAGGTTGACTTTTAATATGTGCTACTTTAAAGCACCTCTACTGAGGTTTATTTATGTGGCATTTTGAGCATCAGTCCATCCATCCATCCATCCATCTTCTACCGTTTTTTATTCTGTGTGTTAAACATTATCTAAAGAGAGTTTGCATATTACTGTATAAAATGTACATACTTTTTGAAGGTCAATATTAAAAATATTAAAATGTATCCTGCAATAAAATTTCACTCTAAAATACAATTTTGATAGTGACTTGATAACATGTAGTAACTCATTACAACCCACCTCAGAGTAATAAAGTGTCTACTAAAAAGCTGACTTTACCTTTTGAATACTTAACAAAACATTATGTTTGTCTGAAAAAAATACAGCAATCTGAAAACATATTCCTACTAATATAATCCAAATCATATCATATAGAAACTGACAGTAATAACTTTTCACTGAGACACAAAAGAAGAACAATGGTTTCAGTAAAATAAAATAAATTCCTAAAAAATGAGTACAGATGCAGTCAGTTCTGGTAAGTAAATTTATTAACGTTTGAACAACTTCACAAACGGTTGCTCTCAATGCAGCATACTGACACCTAACCATGTAACATGTAATGATGTAACTGCTGGGCAAAGACAAATCTGTGAATTCTACTTCTGAGTTGTGAGACAAAACTGTGAAAATGTTTAATTTTCATGTAATGCATGCAGACACTATACAACATTGCTTCTATTACACAGCTCTGTTGATATTTCAACATTTAAACATGGAAGTCAATTCAAATTAATAACAAAAGTAACTTAAAGACTGTAACCAAGTGTTTTTGTTTAAAGAAAAGAAAAATAAAGCTTGAGTAAATGTAGCTGAGTAAACTGAACTAGTTTCTAACCACCTCTTCCTCTTCCAAATTAAAAAAAAATAGATTTTTTAAATTTTTTTAAATTTTTTTTTTTTTTTTCAAATTTCCAGTGTTACTATAAGTAAGAACATGAATTGCCTGGAAACAATAAAGTACTGGCTATGTAATTATAGTTATTTAGCAACTGGCTGGTGTGTAAGAACATAACTGATGACCTTGCTGAAAAAGCTAAACCTTTCTAAGAAAAAGAGACACACATAAAAATACTGGAATACTACTAATTTGTAGGGGAAGTACAACTAGATTGGCCTAACATGGGTAAAGGCCAATATTCACCTTGCAGACTGATACTGGCTATCTGCAAAAAAGATAGTGGCAATGATCAGTATTTTTCATGTGCATACCAGTTGTGTTGCATTTATTTTGCATTGAAACATAACAGTAGACTACAGCTGCAAATACAGAAAAAAACATCTGGGAATGGACTTTTAAACAGTATTTCGGTGCAGTTTTATGCATATTTATTTGACTCCCTGTTAATTAAGATGGAATAGACGAAAAAATAATAATACTAAAATAAAACAATCAGTACTGGCTATTTTATAATTCTTAACATCAGTACTGGCTCAAAATTTAATAGTGCATCAATACTATTTTGCGTAAAGCAAACTTGAAAGGCAATGCAGTTTCACCTGTTTGCTTATAATGACCGCTCAAAAATTCTAGAAATCATGTCATTTAATATGACAAAAACACTATGCACATATACAGTAAAACTATGAACCCTAAAGGGCAAAATGACATGACCTTTGGAAAGATTTAATCAAACTGGTCACAAAAAATACGGTACATAATTCAAGCTTTTGCTGTTAAATGTTGTGGTATACTTTTAGTCTGATTTTGATTATCCGATTACAGACACGTGCTGCTGGTGAGCACTGTCGGGCTCACGGGCTTACTGTCGGGCTTATGTATTTATAATGTATTTATGTTTTTTGCATTGATGTATGTGGTTATTGTGTATTCCTTTTTTTTTTTTTTTTAACTTGTTTCTCCTTTCTAAAGCCCATCCAGGGACAAGAGTTGCAAATTAGCTAATAGCTATACACTCTGTGCAACACATCAGATTGATTGTCATTGATTAATTGTCTATGTTTATTGCACTGTCCCTGTCAAATAAACAAATCTATCTATCTATCTATCCAAAACTTCAGCTTTTTTCAATTTTCAGAGCCGTGGGTGCAGTGACAAAAAACACTCACCGCTGTGTGTGTTTTTGCACAGAGGACACTGAGCACATTAAATGCTGGATTACATAGAGAATAAACAGAAAATAGATGCTCAGAGCAGAAATAAACACGCGTGGTGGACACGCTTTTCCAAACTGGGCTACTCCTACTGTACAAATTCCCGAAGTAATAAACACTGTGGTTTCTGTAAAACACATCTTCACAAAACTGAATTAAAACAGTTGTCTCAGAAAAGTTGTGACAAATGTCACACTAAGTTCTCTTACAATTCACAGTAACTAAACTAGACAACATACGTCACCCAAACAGAGATTGTGAGTATGTTATGAAAATCAGTGCAGATATCTGTAATTATGGTACCCTAGAAGTAATTTTAAAAGACAGACACCTGTGTGCATGTGGGCTTTGTTCAAATTCTGATGTTTCAATGAACTCTATCTTAACTCGTTTGTCAGTAATATTAGAACCTGTGCAGAAGCAATGGAAAAGCTGAAGGGTGCTGAGATCAACATCACCAAGAGGTCAGGGTCTCAGGGTGAACCTGTGTACCAGGTTTGATGACCCTAGCTTGCTGTCCTCCTATGGAGAGCTGTCCTCTGGGAGGCATAAAAAACGTGGCCAGAAGCTGTGATACAAAGACGTGCTGATGTGTCACATGAAAAACAGCAACATTGATCCAGAAACTTGGGAAGAACAAGCAGGGTCCAGACCTGCTTGGCACAATATAGTCAAGAAGACCATCACTGTGATAGAAAACAAGTGCATGCGAGACTATCAGGCTGCGCATGGTAGAACACACACCACCATGACCCAGTCTGTCTTTCAGTGCAGACGGTGCGGGAGGCCTTGCCACTCCAAAGCTAGTCTAGCTGCACATAAGTGTGCATGCACACTGATTACACCATTCAGTCAACATCGAAACCGATGGACTGTCGATGTTGATGAATAGCGTAAAGGGAATATTAACATTGACCTTTGACCTTTTAACTCCAAACCCATAGTTGAAGGTCAAGGTGTTAAGGTGAAATCTGTGTAGCAATTTTGTTGACCCTAACTTTACTTGTTGAACATTAAGAGCCCAAAGAGACCACTGCAAAATTATCACTTTATCTGGTTTTACTCTTTATACACGTTTGAATAAAATGAGCAATTTTGTTTTGTTCTCTAACCTACTGAAAATAACTCAACCATATTCCAAGTCAAAATATCATCATTTAGAGCATTTATTTACAGAAAATGACAACTGGACAAAACAACAAAAAAGATGTTGCTTTTAGATGTAATTTTTAATCAATCAATGGAAAAACAAAAACAGTTTCATGTTCATTCTTAAACATTACAATACTTGTTTTTACTTAGGAAGAACTCCAATCTGCATTTGTAAATTTTTGTATAACTGATGTTTATTCACAACTTTCAGGTTTTTACCATACTTACGTAGATGATCACCTAATCAGTACCTCCTTAAGTAGACTTGTGTTGGAATTCAGCAGATACTCAAATTGAATGGCTGCCATACATGTAGAGATGATAACCGAGGAAAGATTTTGTTGTATCTTTTTTTTTTTTTCAGAGCTGTAGTGATAGTGCAAAGAGAATGTTAGAAAATAGTAGATGATGGGAATGTTTAAGTAAATGCATTTTGTATTCTTAAATGAATATCTTCCATAGATCTCATATTATATCCATTAGGAGGAAGTTCCCAGATAGAACATTATCAAACTCTGTTCTGAATTCTGGGTAGGAGCTGTAAGTATAGGGAACATCAATGGTAGCGCCACATGTGTGAGCAACAGACCTTCTTCCAAAGCCAGATTCAGCATTGAAGGTGACTTTAATCTGTTTTGTGCATAGAGAAGATCCAGTGCAAAAATGCAAAAAAAACCAAACAAACCTTTCCAACTTGCACTGGTCTACATTCTTGATCTATCTCTGCAAGTAACTGAATGTTGTTTGCTCTTTTTGTGACAGAACAACTGACTCTGTTTGGAGCATTTCAACTACCTTCTTGTTTGTTTATTTGGTTTTTTGACTCATACAAATAAGCACATCAGCTTTATGATGCAGACTGAGCTGTACATTTCTCAGGCTGCAAGAAAAACAGTCAATTATGTATTTGGGTTCTTGTAGTATTGCTTTGTGTGCCGTTGTTTCAATGGCTACCTTTAAGGTTTGCTCAGAAGGGAGGTAATGTGAACCCATTCGTGAGAATGTCAAGCAAATCCTCCTTTTCCATCTTGTCCAGTGTGCCCTGAAGTGCCTTGTCAACAGTAATCCGCTCGCCATCAGATAAAATCCCTTTGGTGACCTGCCCTTAAGAAAAAACAAACCCTTGGCAGTTTCCATGATCTGTTCAACTGTTGTGTTTTTGTCCAGTGACAGATGCCTTATTCCGCCTTCATTCTTGGATCGAACCTGATAAAAGTCATGATCTTGAAAATGCAGCCACCCCACCTCAGTTCTAGGAGTGCTCTTTGTAGCATTTTTGTTCTCATGTCTAGCCATTGGACTGGCATTGTCATATGTGCCTCTACAAGGCGCAGAGAGGACAGATCCGCACACAGGATGTGTGAAAGACATTTACTACAAAGGCAAAATAAATGTGAAAGGTGCCCACAACACAAAAATGAAAACAGGGATCACTTACACCGGTGCCTCAGAGCAGACGGGCTCTGGAGAAGATAAGGCTTCAGAGGCTGCCAAAGTGTAGTGAGGAGACGACTGGAGACAAGTAGACAAATGTAGACAATGTAATTTAGCCACAAAACACAGTGTCAGCAGTGCTTAAATATTACACAGTTTAACCCCTTGCACTCTGGTCAATTTCCCTAAAAATGCCTAAAAATAACGTACCCAAAGTAAATCAAAAGCTGTTCTTCAACCCTTTGCAGCATCTTCATGGGGTTGGTCTCATTTAAAAGAAAACACTTTGAATTTTTTGGCAAAACAGTCATAATCTCTTTAAGTGCTCCTGCCACTGAGTAACAGTCATCTAAACATACTGAACTTGAAGAAAATAAATTTCGCCTGGGTGTTTTTTTGGATACAAATGCTTGCAAATAACACACAGCTGTCAGATCCGGGCTGGAAAATGCAACAGAAATGTAGAACCAAGTGTTATCCAGCTGAGGTCAAAATTTTGTAACAATACCACAAAAAATGAATATATTACACAGCTTTCTTCTCAGGTTGTTCCCAGGCGTTTTTGAACTGTGCCAAATTGTGCCAAATGGCACAGTTTGGAAAAACGTCTGTAACTTTTGAATGATTCAATATAGAAGCTTGATCTTGGGCTCTAATGAAAGGTGACACTCAAGCCCCCACACACAAAGAAGCATGCCACGTAAAAAATGTGTGGCTTTTTTTTTACAAGAAAAAAGAACCTACAGTGCACTAAAAATTATACTAAAATATCTGTAATGTAGAAGATAACAACTCCCACCCCCCCACCCCCGCTACAGAGGACGGACATCGCCCATCGCTACATGACGGACCGCGGTGACGGTGCGCCGCGGTCTACTACGCACAGTTGTACTAAAATATCTGCAATATACAGTGGTACCTCTACTTACGAACGTCTCTACATACGGAATTTTCAGGTTACGACACGCCTCAACGGGAAAATATTGCCTCTTGTTACGAACGAAATTTCAGGATACGAAAGGCAAAAAAGTATGCGCTCCTCGCAGCTCCCGTAGTTTACCGAACGTAAACATACCTGTAGCTGCTCTGCCATTGGCTATCGCCTAGCATCTTCCTGGTATCCCATTGGCCACAAAGTTGTTTTTTTTTTCCAAAACTTTATTAAGAACAAGGTGAAAGTTTTACGTGTGTGTACAGTACAGAATTAACATTTATTCGCTATGGGCCCCAAGAAAGTGACGGAGATAAGTGGAAAAGGAGAAAAGAAGAAGAGAGTTTTTTTGTCCATACAAACAAAGAAGGAGATAATCGAAAGGTATGAAAAAGGGATGCGTTTGGTTGATCTCGCCAAAGAATATGGCCGTAATACATCAACGATCAGCACGGTATTAAAACAAAAGGAAGCACTTACAAGCCGACAAAAGCAAACGTCCTTGGATCAGAACATGAACCAAAGAAGGCAAAAGGTGACGACGTCGACGACGATAGCAGTTAAAAGGTAAATGAACATAATTTTTATTATTCTTTCGCTTTTATTATTCTCTTTTATTATTCTTTCTCTCATTTTAAACTCTCATTTTATGTTTATTGTGCAGTAATCTAATTGTAACATGTATTTGTTACATGTTTTGATGCGTTTTTATGATTTATAAAAAATTTATGCCCGAATTTTGGGGGGCATGGAACGGATTACAGCATTTACATGTAAAACGCGCCTCTACTTACGGAATTTTCACATTACAAGAATACTTCCGGAACGAATTAATTTCGTAAGTAGAGGTACCACTGTATCTGCAATCCACTACAGAAGAATGGCGGGGGGGGGGGGAACCTTCACGGTCCGGACGCGGCGCACGGGTCCGTCATGTGGCGATGACGCACAGTTGTAATTTACCGATCGGTCAAAAGTCATTTTGATTACAATTTTCAGGGATAAAGAATAATTTAGCTTATAACACTTACCTGTCCACAACAGCAGTGTTGCTGGCGAACTTCTCTTCCTCATTGTCAGACGAACATGACGCTGGTCCGCTTGTTACGACTCGTGGTTCTGGTCACGCGACCTGGTCAAACCATGATTCCATTATTGCGGTCTTGCGCTTCCATGATTGCGGTTTTGGCGAACAATTTTTCAAAACAAATAAGAACAGTAGTAAGAAAAAAAAGACTGGCGAACGCATGTGTATCACCCAGCGGCTTACACAAAACAGATTTTACGCACGGGACGTATGCTTTCAATTGTCGAACTTCTCTGCTTCAATTGGCTCGCTGCATTCGCAGCCGTTGGTAGGCGGGTCTTTCTTGCTAGGTTTTCAGTCATTGGTTCTTCAAGGTTTCAGAAACCCAATTCAAGGCTTTTATTAGTCGAATGAGAGGTCAATCAAATCTAAACCAATCAAAGCACTCCTTTGGCTTTCTGTTCGCGGCTGTGTCTGTAGTGGAAGAACGGAAATGCAGCTTTTTTTTTTCAGTGCGCCCTAGGACGCACAGACGTGACCGCCCGCGGTATCCCGGAGTGCAAGAGGTTAATGAGGCACAGGTGTGGGCAGGCTGAGCGAGCCAGCAACCTAATCAAACCAACTGCCCACAGCTGATGGCAGAAGGCAGAGGGCAGCTGGTGGGGAGTGTCCAGAAAAAAAGGGGAAAGACTCTGTCACCAAACCAGAAAATAAACAAAACAGACCACTTAATAATGCTGATGACAAACAAACAGAACTTAGAATAAACGCGTGTCTGAGCTCGGTAAACACACGCTCAGACATATGACAGACCCCCCCCCCCCCTTTAAGGGGTGGATTCCAGACACCCTCAGGCAACACTAAAGAGCCCCCCCCCCAAAAAAAAAGAAGCACTACAACAGCCCGTATTGTTTGGCATCTTGTCTCAGCTAGGCTGAGTGTTCACCTACGCTGTCCATTTCTTCCACTTCGGTAGAGCCGCCAGACCTCAGCCTAGTGCCCGAGGTCTATCATGACCTCCGAGAGGTCTTTAGCAAATCTAGAGCACTTTCTTTACCTCACCATCGCTCTTCTGATTGTGCTATAGACCTTCTCCCGGGTGCACGGCTGCCGTCTAGCCAGCTGTACAGTATTTCTGAACTGGAGAGGGAGGCAATGGAGAGCTACATTAAAGATTCTCTGAACGCCGGCCTTATTCGGCCTTCATCAGCTCCTCTTGGGGCAGGATTCTTTTTTGTCGGGAAAAGGACTGTTCCCTAAGCCAGTGCATTGATTATCATGAGCTCAATGCCATTACAATTAAGGACAAATATCCTCTGCCCCTGATACACTCTGCATTTGAGCACCTTCAGTGTACGTGAGTATTCACTAAATTGGACTTGCAGAACGCATATCATCTGGTTCACATTCAAGAAGGGAACGAGTGGAAGACGGCCTTTAAAACACACCTGTGGCAATTTGAATATCTGATGATGCCATTTGGGCTCACCAATGCCCCCGCTGTCTTCCAACGTATGATCAATGACGTCCTCTGCGATATGGTCAATCATTTTGTTTTTGTTTATCTTGACAACATTTTGATTTTTTTCACGCATGCCAGAGGAACAGACAGTCCATGTCTGGGCCGTTTTGCAATGGCTCCTGGAGAATCAGCTTTACGTTAAAGCCGAGAAGTGTGAGTTTTCCACCCGCTTCACTTCTTTCCTGGGTTTTATCATGGCTGAGGGGGAGCTGAGGGTTGACCCAGCCAAGGTAGAGGCTGTGCTATATTGGCCTACACCCCACTCCCGCAAGGAGCTTCAACGCTTCTTGGGGTTCACAAATTTTTATTGCTGTTTCATTAGAAACTATAGTGGGGTAGCACAGCCTCTGACCCAGCTGACCTCGATAAAAGTGCCCTTTAGTTGGTCTGAGGCAGTTGAACAGGCCTTCCACATATTGAAGGGTTTGTTCTCCAACGCCCCATCTTGGCCCAGGCCAACCCCCAGTTCCAGTTTATTTTAGAGGTGGATGCTTCTGATTCGGGGATGGGCGCTGTCCTATCACAGTGTTCAGCCTCAGATCAGAAACTCCACCCATGCGCGTATTTCTCTCGCCGGTTCACGCCGGCTGAGAAGAACTACAACATAGGAGATCGGGAGCTGTTGGCCATTAAATTGGCCCTTGAGGAGTGGAGACACTGGTTGGAGGGAGTGGCCCACCCCATAATTGTGAGGACCGACCATAAAAATTTAGAATATCTTCGGTCGGCCCACAGGCTGAATGCCAGGCAGGCCCGCTGGGCCCTATTCTTTGCTAGATTCAATCTTAACATCACTTATAGGCCTGGCTCACATGTTAAACCGGACGCTCTCTCCCGCCAGTTCTGCCCCGACCCCACTACCCCTCCCTCCCTTCCCCAATCCATTGTTGCACCCTCCTGTTTCCTTGGAGCAGTCAAGTGGGACATTGAACGGAGGGTCTGGCAGGCTCTATCCACACAGCCCATACCAGAAGGGGGCCCTGACAATCGACTGTTTGTCCCGGACGCTCTCTGCAGCAACATCATCAAGTGGGGCCACACCAGCTTTTTTGCCTGTCATCCTGGCGTTACTCGGACTATCAACCTATCAACCTCGTTCGTCTGGTGTTTTGGTGGCTCACCCTGCGGACTGACGTCCAGGAGTATGTCATTGCTTGTCAAACCAGCTGTCGCTCCCTTTTAGCCTTCTTCTTCCACTCCCCATCCCTCACCAACCCTGGTTCCACATTGCCCTGGACTTTGTCACCGGACTTCCTCCTTCTCAGGGTAACACTGTTATTCTCACCTGTGTGGATTGCTTCTCCAAGGTGATCCACCTGGTGCCCCTTCCCAAACTACCCTCTGCTTTTGAAAAGACGAACCTCCTCACCAACCATGTCATCCGGTTACAAGGTATTCCCATGGACATTGTGTCTGACCGGGGCCCGCAGTTCATGTCTCAAATCTGGAAAGCCTTCTGCCGCTCCTTAGGTGCCACTGTCAGCCTCACATCTGGGTACCATCCTCAGAGTAACAGGCAGGCTGAGTGCGCCAACCAATCCTTGGAGGTCACCCTGAGGTGCGTAGCAGCCTCCAACCCAAGTTCATGGTGTACCCACCTGACCTGGGTGGAGTACTCCCACAACAATGCTGTCTCAACAGCCACCGGGTTGACCCCATTTGAGACTTCCATGGGGTACACCCCCGCCCCGCTACCTATGGCGGAGAGGGATGTGGCAATTCCTATGGAATTGCCACATCCACAATGCCACATCCACAATGCCACAATCGGTAGGGGCCCATGCATGCCGCTGTCGCTGGCTATGGAAAGCCACTTGTGCTGCCCTCGCCAGGTCAGCCAAAATTAGTCACCAATACGCTGACCGCAGACGAGCTCCAGCAACAAAGTATTCCATCGGGCAGCAGGTGTGGTTATCAGCGGACCAAGTACCATTGAGGACTGAGTCCAGGAAGCTTTCTCCTCGTTTCCTGGGCCCATTTCACATCTCCAAGATCATCAACAATGTCATGGTCCTCTTAAAGCTCCCGCCGGTATGTAGATACACCCCACCTTCCACGTCTCCAAGATCAAACCCCTCTTCGCCAGCCCTCTCTGTCCTCCCCCTAAGCCGCCTCCTCCCCCTTGGACCATCGACAGCCAGACCACCTACACAGTCCAGAAGATTCTGGATGTTCACCGTTGGGGCCAGGGACTCCAATATCTTGTCCACTGGAAGGGCTACGGAACAGAAGAAAGGTTGTGGATTCCTGGTTCCAACTTCCACGACAAGGGGATGGTCCGGGCCTTTCACCAGGCACATCCCACCAAGTCCAGTGGACTGCCAGGAGGCGTTCCTTTTGGGGGGGGGGCACTGTCATGGTCTGGTGAGCACACTCCTCCCCTGCCCATCCGGTTCAACCTTCATCTACTCCGCGGGCAATCAACTCCACCTGCGTGATGAGACGCACCTGTTCCTCGGATTCGCCAGCACTTAAATAGATCTTCTCTTCAACGCCTCGGTGCTGGCTCGTTGGGTATACTGCCTGCTTCAGCAGTAAATGTAATTTTTCTTTAAACTTGAAAAACCCTTTAAACTTCTGCTTACATCTTCACAGGTTGCTACCTCCTTTGTGGTGCATCTCTAGGGTTGTTGTGTGCTCACCTGCCCCATCTCCATCACCACATCAGCAACCATCACCACCCGATCAGACACCTCACCCAGCTCCACTCCTGCCATCCTGTATCATCAGTGGGTTCACCGTAAGTGCTGGGTTCTTCTGCCGGGCTGTCTTATACTTCCATGTGAGTGTTCTATTTTCCCTTGTTTTAGTCTCCCTCCTAATTTGCTTGCTCTCGTCTCTCTCCACAGGTTGTGTGTTCCCCTGGTGAGTGGCATTTTTCTCTTGCGCAAGCATTCCTTTGCATTAATAAAATTCAAGTTAAACTTGCGTCTCCATGTCACAGTGTGTTTCCTCTGTTGTCATTCCCTGCAAGTGAGCTGTCAAATATACTGTAGCCAATCATGACAACAATACTCATCTTGTTTTATTGATGATTCTATGATTTGCATAAATTTCATGTCCTCTCTAAACATTTCTTTCTCCTGCAAGGTCTTCTTATTGAAATCATGATTATTCATCTTGATTTTGGAGGCTGAAATCCTATTAACTGCAGCAGATGAAAGTCCCACATCATGACTGCCATTTTCCTTTACAGGACCATTGACAACCCATCCCAATAATGTCCTTACATTATATGGGCCATCTCCTCAGCTGTTGACAACTTCCCAGGATTCCAATAACTTGGGAGCGTTGGTATCTATCAACAAGTCAACATTAGCATTTATATTACAGATGTGAATCTTTGACAAGTAAGGCCATTTTTTCATATCTGCTGCTGTAGCAATGCAGTCTGAAGTAACTGGCATTTGCTTTTGTGTGAGGACCTCTGGCAAAGGATGGAATTCATTATTTTCAAGTACTGAGACCTCCAGCCCAGTCAAAGAATATGAAGAAACAATCTTTTCCTGACCCATAGTTTTAAAGAGAAATTTTGTTTTTGTTCATTTAAGTTTCAGCCTTTGTTTAAGATGTTCAGAGCAAAATGTTGCTGAACTACCAGGATCTAAAAAAAAGGCATACGTTTGTACAACTTCATTTCCTTTAGTCGATTTCACCTGTACTGGAACAACAGGGACAATACATAGATAGTTTCCGGCCCCTGTATGACCACAGGTTTAGGAAGAAGTTGATACCTTTGTTTCTAATGACTCATCTGTTTGTTCCAGGTCAAGGTTGGTCTTTTGAATATGTAGCACAGTTGGATGTTGCCTTTTACATGCTTCACAAGTCAAACACTTAATACAATCACGACTGATATGTCCAGTACATAAACATCCAAAACAAAGTCCTTTATCTTTTAAAAACTGAATCTTTTCTTTGTGCTTCATATTTTTAAACTGTTGTCATATCTCCAGATGATGAGCACGTGAACAATAATAACAGATAGGACAATCCCCTTTCTTCATACGAGTTGTTATTTGTTTTCCGTTTACAGGCTCCACTGGTGCAACTGTAGTGACAAAACTGCTTCCCTTTACTCTGTTCTTTAATGGTGACTTAAACTTAAGATGTGGACTTGCTGAACTTTGTAACACATTTCCAATATCTCCAAAGATTGGGCGAGAGAGGATCTTTACTTGCTTCTCCAAAAACTTCACTAAATCAATGAAGTGAGCTCTATTATTGGAGGATTCCATTATGTCATGAGCTGTAGCTCTCCATCGCTCTCTGAATTTGAATGGTAGCTTTGAAACAATTTGTCTCATATTGGCTGGCATGTCCAACTCCTGCATGTACTGAAGATCCAACATCACATTAGTGCAACCACGCAAGAATAAAGCATAGGCTTGTATGGCATCAACATCCTCAGATTCTATTGTAGGCCAGGCTAATGCCTTTTCAATATGTACTGCAGCAATCTTGTACTTGTTAACAAAATGTTCTTCCAAAAGACCTTTTGCTATCATATAGCCAGGTTCAGGAGGCATATGCTGGCAGCTACGGACCAGTTCTCTGGGCTATCTTCTTGTAAATTGTTCCCAAGTAGTACAATCAGCTTTGTTGGCTTTGGCCTCCACTCAAATGCTTTTATAAATGGCTTATATTGAAACAGATCACCTTCAAACACAGGGATGTCATGTGGTGGCAAAGACAATAGACATTGCTGATTCAACAAAGCTGCTGTAATTTCATTTTGCTTGTTCATAATACTCAGTACATCTCCAGATGGATTATGATTAATTTGATGCCCAATATTAGCATTGTCAGCTTCATTTAACAGACTTGCTGCTGCTGTTCCCAGTTGCAAATTTTGTGATGTTTCCAAGCACTGTTGGTCATTGGAGATGGTGTGTTGCTTTTTTACATTTAAATTCTCCATTTGATGTGTTATTGTCCATTCTGTGGGCTCATATTCCTTTGCTGAAGTGTTAAGGGTGTTGCTTGTTGCCAGTTTTCTTTTTCCCTTCTCCCAGTATGAATTCATGGCATGTGAACTTGAATGAATTCGACTTCTTCCATCAGAAGCCTGCAAAACTGCCAACTTAGCATTTGAAGCTGCTAGCTCAGTTTCCAACTCCAACCTCTCCTTTTTCCTTTTTATTTGTTGCTCCTGTTCCTCCAAAGCCTGCTTCTCCTCCAATGCTTTCATACGAGCAACAAGTGCAGCCCTTTGTGCTGCTGCTTTAATTTTTGCAGAGGATGTAGTGCTTAACCCATCACTTATATTTGAACATTTCCCCACATTTGAAACACTGTCAGACTGGATTAACATCATCTATAACAGAATTGCCATTACCCACACTGTGAGACTCATGATTTTCACTTTTCAACACCCACTTTTTTGTTTCAGCAATAAATTCATCATTAAACATAATTTTGGCTTTGAACCATGTTTCTTGTTCGTCCCTCTTTCTAGTGGCAACAAACCCAAAACAGAATCATGCACACACATTATTTCATCACACAATTCAATGAAATCATCAAGGCCCATTTGCACCTCTAAAATTTTACTCTTTTGCATTAAACATTGTATCATTTTCTTTACGTTAGCAGCTTTATTTAACTTTGTTTTTCTGCTGTTTTGCAATCTGTCCAACTTTGCAGCGAAAGCTTTAGCAGACAGTTTAACCACCCGATGGCTGATTTCAATTTCACAACAACTGGCCACCGTGTCCGGTTTGCCAGCTGTAGGCACGCTGGTGTCCTATTATGTATCCGTGTCCGCTACACGCACTTCCATTTTAATAATTTTAATGTTAATAGAATAAAAAGATTGCAACAAAAGAATAGACACAAAGTTTATCAATTGGTGTCGGCAACCAATGCATTGGATTTACGCTGTAGGTGTGCACACAAATTTAGATAGCCATTGGTAGCGCTACTCATACCTTCTCAAGGTGAAAACTGCTCCGCATTGCCATCAGCAAAGCTCGGCATCCTCACTGGTGTCCGGCGCTGCAGCCCGATGCAGGCAATCAGCCCCAGTGCTCCAGAACCACCGCTCCTCTTGGCAACCTGCACGGGTGCAACTCCTCCAGTGCTCGACCACTGCCCAGATGTCACCACCACGCCTCTCCAGCAACTCGTCCAGGTGAACAGATGCCACAGCCATCTCCCTCTCCAGCTACCAAAGTGCTGCTGGCCCTCTGGCGTCCTTGGCTCCCGCGGTGCTCGTCTTGCTGCCCAGGACACCTCCACGCTGCTCCTCTCCGGGGCCCCACACAAATGAGCAGAAGTCGTTAACTGGCTGCGTCG
This sequence comes from Pholidichthys leucotaenia, assembly GCA_020510985.1. NCBI lineage: Eukaryota > Metazoa > Chordata > Actinopteri > Cichliformes > Pholidichthyidae > Pholidichthys > Pholidichthys leucotaenia. Next base: position 310,543,129 of record CM035840.1, on the reverse strand, counting down.
TCCTGCCACCTCCACGGTTCTCACCAGCCAAACAAATGCCGTTAGCAAGTTGTGATCCTGTCCGCGACTTCGGCCATCTAACTAACTAACTAACTAACCTACACTTATATAGCGCTTTTCTAGTCACAAAGACCACTCAAAGCGCTTTCATTAATACTAACCCTCTATTCTAAGGGCCTATAGGAAACAGATATCTAGGGACAATTTAGAACAGCCAATTAACCTAACATGCATGTTTTTGGCATGTGGGAGGAAACCGGAGAAATCCCGGAGTAAACCCACGCAACACGGGGAGAACATGCAAACTCCACACAGATCACTGTTGGTCGGGGGCTGGGACCGAACCCACGATCCCACGACCCCCACAATCCCCCGGCCAAGGGTAAACTGTGCTGCCGCAGTGCTAACCACTGCGCCACCGTGCAGCAGTGGTTAGCATCTGCACAGCTACTCCCAGTCTCCTCTCCGGGTGAGCTAATGTCACAGTCAGCCATGCCCCTCTCCCTGGCTCCAATGCTGCCAAAGCGGCGCTGACTCTCCAACGCCCTGTACAGATGAGCAAAGGCCGTTAACTGGCTGCATCCTCCTTCCACCGCCACAGCTCTCACCAGCCGAACAGATGCTGTTAGCAAGCCGCGATCCTGTCCACGACTTCGGCCATCTCCATGCACCCTCCCAGTCTTCTCTCCAGGTGAGCTGATGCTGATGAGATGCAGCTGCAGAGGCTCATCAATCAATGCACTGTGCCAGGTACTCCATCCATTCATCCATCCATCTTGTACCGCTTTTCCGGAGGTCTGGGTCACGGAGGCAGCAGTTCAAGCAGAGAAGCCCAGACTTCCTTCTCCCCGGCCACCTGCTCCAGCTCTTCAGAGAGGATACCAAAGAGTTCCCAGAACAGCTGGGAGACATAGTCTCGCCAGCGAATCCTGGGTCTGTCCCGGGGTCTCCTCCCAGAGGGACGTGCCCGAAACACCTCAAGTGGGAGGCATCCAGATCAGATGCCCAAACCACCTCAAATGGCTCCTTTCAATGTGGAGAAGCAGCAGTTCTACTCTGAGCCTCTCCCGGATGACTGAGCTCCTCACCCTATCTCTGAGGGTGAGTCCAGCAATCCTACGAAGAAAGCTCATTTCATCTGCTTGTATCCGCAATCTCGTTCTTTCAGTCATTACCCAAAGCTCATGACCATAGGTGAGGGTAGGAACGTAGATTGACTGGTAAATCGACAGCTTTACCTTAGAGTTTAGCTCCCACTTGGTGTATTGGCCTTGTTGTTACGAGCTATTCGGTCTCTGTACAACCATTGTGAGAGTTTGGTTCGTATTGCCAACGCTCGGTCGGACTCATTCCCAGTGAGAGTTGGACTCCGCCAGGGCTGCCCTTTGTCACCGATCCTGTTCATAATTTTTATGGACAGGATTTCTAGGCGCAGCCAGGGAACGGAGGGTGTCATGCTTGGTGACCACAGGATCTCATCTCTGTTGTTTGCAGATGATGTTGTCCTGCTGGCTTCATCCAGCAATGACCTACAGGTCTTACTGGGACGGTTTGCCGCTGGGTGTGAAGCAGCTGGGATGAGAATCAACACCTCCGAGTCCGAGTCCATGGTCCTCAGCCGGAAAAAGGTGGATTGTCCTCTCCGGGTTGGGGACAGGTTCCTGCCCCAAGTGGAGGAGTTTAACTATATTAGGGTCTTATTCACGAGTGCCAGGTACTCCTTGTCCTTAATGGTTTAACATTGAAGCAAAGTTCTTAAACCAGTCCTCTTGATGGAAACAGTTTTTGACTTTAACATGCAAGTTAGGTTAATTGGCATCAAACTGGGGATTCTAAATTGTCCTTAGGTATGAATGTGAGAGTGAATGGTTGTCTGTCTCTCTGTGTTGGCCCTGCAATGGACTGGCGATCTGTCCAGGGTGTACCCTGCCTCTCGCCCAAAGATGCTGAGATAGGCTCCAGCCCCCCCGCGACCCGAAAAGGATTAAGCGGAAGAAGATGGATGGATGGATGGATATACAGGTACATCTCAAAAAATTAGAATATCATGAAAAAGTTCAATATTTTTGATCACTCATTTCAGAAAGTGAAACCCATATATTATATAGATTCATTACACAGAGAGTGAAATATTTCAAGTGTTTATTTATTTTAATTTTGATGATTATGGCTCAGAGCCCATGAAAACCCCGAATTCAGTTTCTCAAAAAATTAGAATATTACATAAAATTAATTTTAAAAAATAGTTTTTTAATAGAAATGTTGGCCAGTTGAAAAGTATGTCCATGTACACACTCAATACTTGGTCGGGGCTCCTTTTGGATTAATTACTGTATCAATGTGGCGTGGCATGGCATGGCGTGGCATGGAGGTGATCAGCCTGTGGAACTGCTGAGGCGTTATGAAGGTCCAGGTTGCTTTGATAGTGACCTTCAGCTCGTCTGCATTGTTGAGTCTGGTGTCTCTCATCTTCCTCTTGACAATACTCCATAGATTCTCTATGGGGTTTAGGTCAGGAGAGGTTGCTGGCCAATCAAGCGCAGTGATGCCATGGTCATGAAACCATGTTTTTGATACTTTTGGCAGTGTGTGTGTGTGTGTGTGGGGGGTGGTACCAAGTCCTGCTGGAAAATGAAATTAGCTTCTCCATAAAGCTTGTCAGCACAGGGAAGCATGAAGTGCTCTAAAATTTCCTGGTAGTGTCATGAATCTGGGTTTGGAGGCCAAACCCGATTCTGACTTATTGTTATGCTTTGGCCTAGTTTTCCTCCTGACAGCTCTGGTACGCCCCCTCCTCCCGTCAAGTACCGCCAGCTGCACTGTCACCGGTGTTTACACACATACACACACCACACACACATGCACATGCTTTACTCATTCCCATTCACACGCTCTTACGTGCTCTCTCACACACCTGGTGTCAATCAGTTCTGTCCACGCATTCTTGCAGTGGCAATCTCTTTCCTCGCTAGCTTCAGGAGTATTTGTTGGCCGCTCCAGAGGAAAGAGATTGTCGGGGCATTCGCCTCTATACGTGGCAGCTAGTTCTCCCCATATATGATCCATTACCTTTGTTGTTCTCCAGCCCGTCACTGCAAACCCGTTTATTCCGTTGGTGTTTCAGCTGGCCCTGCATCTCACCCCATCCTCCAGACTGCACGGTTCGCCCCAGATTAGCTCCAGCCCTGTAAGTGTTGTTTCACCTTTCTTTCCTGTGCTGCTTGTAGCCCTGCAGCACTAGGCTGATCACCTTTCCTGGTTTGTGCATAACGCAGCCGTGCAGCACTAGGCTCTGTATACACCAGGCTGTAGAGCATCTGGCAGGTGCCTTGTATGGCTGGTGGCCTTTATTCCATCATCTCATCATTCTGTACCTTTGGGGTTTTTTTTGTACTTATTTTGTACCCGTAGGTAGATTTGTTTTGCAGCCTGGTGACAAGCCACCAGCTGCCGGTCGCTGCGTGCGCAAGCGCCCCGTATCCCTAACCTGCATGTTTTTAGCATGTGGGAGGAAACCGGAGAAATCCCGGAGTAAACCCATGCAACACGGGGAGAACATGCAAACTCCACACAGATCACTGTTGGCCGGGGGCAGGGATCGAACCCACGATCTCATGATCCCCGTGATCCCCCGGCCGAGGGTAAAACTGCTGCCGCAGTGCTAACCACTGCGCCACCGTGCAGTACCTTGTGGTTGAACTGAATTATATTTTTGTGGTGAACTTAAACAAACATGGCACTCTCTACCCCTGCGATTGGGTTTGTGACAGAATGCCCCGACAGTAAAAAAACAAAACAAAACAGCGGAGTAGAGTTGTGGGTTTTTTTCCCTTCTCCCTTTGGGCACAATGATCTGCACGGATGAGGAACTGGAAGCCCAGGATTTGCTGGAGGAGGTGGTCTTCGCCTTTCAGTGGTCTCGGCTTCCCAAGGACCGGGAGTGGGCCGTGGCGCCTCCCGGAGATGACAGAGAGATTTAAAGAGCTTTCCCCGAGGGAGGAGGAGGCTCGACTTGATGAGGAACGCCAGGGGAGTAGAGAGGACACCTCGGAGGCCACTGGGAACCTCCAGTGCCAGGAAAACAGGCAAGTTTCTTTTCGTTCGAGTTCCACAGTCAATGATCAATTTTGCCTGCCTCCTGGCGAGGAGCCTCGGGGTGTGCAGTCCCTTGAGTTCTCCGTCCCAGCGGCATACAGTACTGTCGTGCCTGGTCTCAATGACTGTTTTCAATGCGCCCCCACGAGCCCATTGGTCCCGGCTCCAGGTCGCTCTGGGGGGGGGGGGGACCAGAGGACCAGGAGGGTCCAGCCCATGGGCCAGCAAAGGAGTCTTCCACGGCCACCACGGGGGAGGAACCATAGGCGTGGAGGATGGCGCACGAGAGTCCCACTCCTGCTACCATCATCATGCCCGCCGCAGTGGAGTCATCTCCCGGACCGGACCTCCAGCCGATGGGACCCGGGACATCGCCGTCGGAGTCCTGGACGGCAGTAGAACTTAAGCACAGGCAAGTAGTCTCTCCTGTAGTTCATTTGTTGATGGTGGAGGGATCTTGCCTGGCTTTTGGGGAGGAGAGTTAGGTGCGGCTCCCAGCCACATCTGGACCCCCCTCGCCGAGGTCTGCCGCTGCCAGCGACCCTAATTGCACTCCCTCTCCTATCCCCTTCGAGCTCCATCCTAGGGTCGCCGGAGAGGAGCTGCCACCACCTGGGCCGCCCATTGACGACAAGGCGGATCCAGCTTCCTCGGAGGTGGCCGATGGGGATGAGGCACCCAACGGACCAGAGGAACCCACGCACCCAAGATGGCCGGAGTCCTGGACGGCGGTGGAGCCAGAGTTCAGGCAAGTGTGCTCCATTATATCAGGAATGTCAATATTAATGTCACACTGCCCAACTCAGGGTGAGGTGGACCCAGGGCAGCTCACAGTAGCCCTCGGGACCGCCACACCGGGCTCTGCCGCTGCTGGTGACCCTGACCCGGTTTCTCTTTTTCTCCCTTCGGACTTGGAGCCTCCGGCCAGGGTCACCAGAGAGCTGTTGGAGGCAATTGAGGATTGGGGTTAAACTCCTGAGGACGTGAGGATTATCACCCCCCTCGCTGGGGAGGCCACTGTGGGAGCAATGAGGGCCCCGATGGGGGTCACCGCAGGTGCAACAGTGCTCCAACCGGAGCCCACCGCGGGTGCAGCAGAGCCTCAGCCGGGGTCCACCGCGGGTGCAGCAAAGCCTCAGCCGGGGTCCACCGCCAGTGCTGCAGAGCCTAAGCCGGGATCCACCACTGGTGCAGCAGAGCCCCAGCTGGAGCCCACCGCCGGTGCAGCCAAGTCCCAGAATGGGACCATCGCGGGTGCAGCCACGTCCCAGACCGAGACTATCGCGGGTGAAGCCACGTCCCAGACTGGGACCATCGCAGGTGCTACGGTGCCCCTATTCCAAGCCTCGAATGGCAGGGGGGCCCCTGTTCCTTGGCTTGGCCGCAGATGTTCCCGAGTATGGAGGCTGCCTCTCCGCCCTTCCCTCAGGTCCTGGTGGCTCCACCACGTTAGTCGGCCACCTGAAGGGCTTGATTTTTGGGTCGGGTGGTCCACCGGCCCGGGCAGGCCGCCGGACACTATCCCACGGGCCACCTGCCGGACTTGGGACTTGGGCCGGCCACCCGATCTGCCACCCCTCACCATGCTGGGGGCCTGGGACTCTGGTCGACCCCCCGAACTTTGGACTTCTGGGGAGGGGGGTTAGTGCTCCAGGTTGGGGGTCATTAGAAGGGGTTTGTTCTTTATTCAGTGTTTGTACTAATTGTGTTTTCATGTGTTGCTTCCCTCCTAACCGGTTTTCCCCCACCTCCCACCCTGGGTTAGTGTTTGTTGCCGGGGGGGGAGGGGTTCCCTTGAGGGGTGCTGTTTCCTTTCTTTTTTTTTTGCTGATGGTACTCGGGTGTCTGGTATCCATCCCTGGGAGGAAAGGGGGGCGTCATGAATCCGAGTTTGGAGGCCAAACCCGATTCTGACTTATTGTTATGCTTTGGCCTAGTTTTCCTCCTGACAGCTCTGGCACGCCCCCTCCTCCCGTCAAGTACCACCAGCTGCACTGTCACCGGTGTTCACACACATACACACACCACATGCACACACACACATGCACACACTTCACTCATTCCCATTCACACGCTCTTACGTGCTCTCTCACACACCTGGTGTCAGTCAGTTCTGCCCACACATTCTCGCACCGGCAATCTCTTTCCTTGCTAGCTTCAGGAGTATTTGTTGGCCACTCCAGAGGAAAGAGATTGTCGGGGCATTTGCATCTATACGCGGCAGCTAGTTCTCCCTGTATATGATCCATTACCTTCGTCGTTCTCCAGCCCATCACTACAAACCCGTTTATTCCGTTGGTGTTTCGGCTGGCCCTGCATCTCACCCCATCCTCCAGACTGCACGGATCGCCCCGGATTAGCTCCAGCCTTGTAAGTGTTGTTTCACCTTTCTTTCCTGTGCTGTTTGTAGCCCTGCAGCACTAGGCTGATCACCTTTCCTGTTTTGTGCTTAACACAGCCGTGCAGCACTAGGCTCTGTATACACCAGTCTGTAGAGCATCTGGCAGGTGCCTTGTATGTCTGGTGGCCTTTATTCCATCATCTCATCATTCTGCACCATGTGGTTGAACTGAATTATATTTTTGTGGTGAACTTAAATAAACATGGCAGTCTCTACTCCTGCAATTGGGTTTTTCATTCTCTCCCTCGTGCGCCGTGTTATGGCACACGGGGGTTTGCGACAGGTAGACAACTGTGCTGACTTTGGTCTTGATAAAACACAGTGGACCAACACCAGCAGATGACATGGTTCCTCAAATCATCACTGACTGTGGAAACTTCACACTAAACCTTAAGCAACTTAGATTCTGTGCCTCTCCACTCTTTCGCCAGACTCTGGGATTCTGATTTCCAAATGAAATGCAAAATTTACTTTTATCTGAACAAAGGCCATCTGCTGGTGTTTGTCCGCTGTTTTATCAAGACCAAAGTCAGCGCAGTCATCTACCAGGAAATTTTAGAGCACTTCATGCTTCCCTGTGCTGACAAGCTTTATGGAGAAGCTGATTTCATTTTCCAGTAGGACTTCCCCCCCCCCCACTCACACACACACTGCCAAAAGTATCAAAACCTGGTTTAATGACCATGCCATCACTGTGTTTTATTGGCCAGCAAACTCTCCTGACCTAAACCCCATAGGGAATCTATGCAGTATTGTCAAGAGGAAAATGAGAGACACCAGACCCAACAATGCAGATGAGCTGAAGGTCACTATCAAAGCAACCTGGACCTTCATAACACCTCAGCAGTGCCACAGGCTGATCACATCCATACCACACTGATACTGTAATTAATCCAAAAGGAGCCCCGACCAAGTATTGAGCGTGCACATGGACATACTTTTCAGTCGGCCAACATTTCTATTAAAAACATATTTTTTAAAATTAATTTTATGTAATATTCTAATTTTTTGAGAAACTGAATTTGGGGTTTTCATGGGCTGTAAGCCATAATCATCAAAATTATGTGGTGATCTGCTCTGCGTGTCTGCTGTCCTAATTGCCTCCACAGCTGCGCGCACACCTGACCCACTCATCTACAGCCTACTTAAGCTACGCTGCCCTTTGGTTTGCACAGACACGTCAACGCTCCTTCGGACTGAAGAGATCTTCTCATCTACATCTCTTCCTCCTGCCTCTTCGGAGTTTCACCTCCTTCTCCTCCTCCGGCTCTGTCAGGTCTTCTGGTAGCCAGCTCTCCCCAACTTCAAGTAAGCAACCGGGATTCCATTCCCTTTCTCCTCTTCACCTCTTCTCCCCTGTGCACAGGTGGAAACCTCCAGGCGGCAGACCACCTCCTCCTGGCGGCAGACCAGCATTCCTCGCTACACTCTGTATGAACACTGCAAACTTACCTGCACGACTTCACCTTACCCCTCGGCAACGGCACGGACACGGAACGGACGGCGGTGAGCGGATGGAACAGCCTGGGAGTCCTTCTGCACCTCAGCTTCTCGCCCACCTAAGTTGCCAATTCAAGCCATGCTCTGCTCGCCCCGCTGCTCACATCTACACTCACATACACGCACACACTCACTCACTCTACAATAAAGGATAATTGTATTTATTCCGAGTCTGAGTCTGCTTCTGGGTTTACCAATTATGTCAAATTAAAATAAATAAACACTTGAAATATATCACTCTCTGTGTAATGAATCTAGTTAATATATGGGTTTCACTTTCTGAAATGAGTGATCAAAAATATTGAACTTTTTCATGATATTCTAATTTTTTGAGATGTACCTGTAGAGACTAAGCTAATCTTGAAGCCCCTAAGATGCTGTGACCCAGATAATTTGCTTGACACGCTGATTAAACTTGACGTGATAAAATCAGTGTCCAAGACGTCCAAAACGTTTAAAAACACTAACTTTATTCCAAATTAACATTAAAAATCCGTAACAACTTCCGGTCTGGACGCCATGGCGACTGCAGCTTAACACTGAAGCTCTCAGACCCAATCCAGGATAACACCTTGAAAATCAAACTTAACGGATTTTTGGAGGAGTGAAAATCAAAAGACAAAATCATCATGTCTAAAGGAAAACAGAAGAAACTGAAATTCTCCAGGCCAGGACACGTATCGGCCGGAGAATCTGAACTGGAAGATCTCCGTTCAGAAGACGAGGAACTGGTGATAGCTAACAAAAGGGTTAGCCTGAAATCACTATTTGAGGAGCTACGACGATTTCGCCGAGAAGTTACGGCCGAATTTCGGGAATTCAGAGAAGAATTGAAAAGGACAAACAGCAGAGTGGACCAGGCCGAGAACCGAATCTTGGAAACAGAGGATCGAATAAAAGTGCTCGAAGATTCTGTGCTAGACCTACGCAAAAGACAAGCAGCTATAGAGGCTAAGCTAACCGACCAAGAAGGAAAACAAAGAAGAGACAACATAAGAATTCATGGTCTGATAGAAGGAACCAAAAATGGTTTTAACTCAATGGCAGAATGCGTGGAATCCTTACTAAGAGAGAAATTGGATATTCCACAAACCACCGACTTGAAGATAGAAAAGGCACATCGTTCATTAGCCGCTAGGCCGGCGGCGGAAGCGCCCCCACGTTCGGTGTTGGTAAGATTTTCCAATTTCAAAATAAAACAAGAGGTTGTAAGACTGGCCTGGCAGAAAAAAGGATTTATGCACCAGGAGAGAAAAGTCTACGTGGAACACGATTACGCCCCGGAGGTCCTTAAAAAGCGCAGGGAATACAATGACGCGAAAAAGGTGTTAAGAGAGAAGAAATTGCGCTTTCAGACTCCATTTCCTGCGAAGTTAAGGGTCTTCTACGGCGATGAAACGTGTCTCTATAATTCGGCGGAAGAAGCAACAGCTGACATGGCGAAAAGAGGGCTCCCGGTAACGGTATTTAAACCCGCAGCAGACCGGAGTGAGAAGATCAAAGCGCAAACATGGACAACACAAAGACCCTCAAAATCCACGGACCAGCAGCGGGAAACCCAGCACCAGAGCGTCGCGGATAAACTATCCGTTTTCAGGTTGGAATAGCGACCTTTTTTTTTTTTTTTCCTTTCTCTTGAATCAATCCGCACATCCAACCCCCCTCATACAAGGTAACAAACATTAAAGGAGATGCATATTCAGCATGTGGTAAAACATTTCATGGAACAATCATATTATTTGAAACAAATAAGTCTTTATAATAAAAAAAAAAAAAAAAAACTTGTTAAAATAGAAATGTGACAATAATCCACATGTTCTCCTCATACTAACAAATACTGTTTTTGCGTGAATGTTTGATGTGATGGGGGTGGGAGGGTGCACACAATTTCACAGGGTTTAGGCATAAAAGGAAAAAAAAAAAATTATTACAAGTTTGGACTGGGTTCTGAAACTCACGTTAAAAGCATGGGACTACTTTCAGTGGTAAGAGAGGGCCCTCAACACGTAACAGAGTTTGAGGAATTTCCCTCAGGGCCTTCACTCCATCAAGGCTCTTCCAGGGTCTTTAAAAAGACCTCAGCTCAGGAAGTTCTTATGACAGCTTTTTGTTTTAAAGTTTTTTACACTATGTTCTTAATGTTTTTCTTGTTTTTAATGTTCTTTCAGTTTCTGAGTAGCACAAATGAGGGCCACCACACAGTTATACTAAACAAAACAACACAATGGAGAAACAGGGTGTAACCAAAATAATTTCATATAATGTAAAAGGAATCCTGAATCCAGTTAAAAGATCCAAGATTCTAGGCAAAATGAAAAAAGACAAAGCAGGAATAATATTTTTACAAGAAACCCACCTAACAGACGTGGAACACAATAAACTCAGTAGACAAGGGTTTAAAATGATCTCTTCATCTTCATATAAATCAGGGAGGAGGAGGGGAGTAGCGACATTGATATCAACCAAAATTACATTTGAAAAAAAATCAGAACACAAAGATAAAGAAGGGAGATACAGTTTGGTAACTGGGCGGCTAGAGGGAGAAGATATCACCCTGCTGAATGTGTATGCTCCCCCAGGGGCTAACTGGAAATTTTATAAAAATGTATTCGACCTAATGATAACTAAAGCTCAAGGTTTAGTGATATGTGGTGGGGACTTCAATCTTAGACTGAATCCATACTGGGATGCTTCTGGTAATTCTCCACATCAAAATAACACCCAAAACAGGAAGACTCGGATGCTACTAAAAGAAATGGGAATCTGTGACGTGTGGAGGGAACTCAACCCCAGTGTAAAAGACTATACATTTTACTCAACTCCACATTCATCTTACTCAAGGATTGACTATTTTTTTATGTTTAATAGAGACATTGGAAGAGTAAAAACATGTAAAATAGAACTGATGGATCTCTCCGACCACAGTCCGATCTACATGGACTTAAATATCCAAAAATACACAAATAATACATTTTCTTGGAGGTTAAATTCAAATGTCCTGAAAGGACCATTGAAAGATGAATTGGAATCAGATATTCTCAGATATTTGGAAGATAACGATAATGGAGAAGTATCCCCTTTAATACTGTGGGATGCATGCAAAGCTGTAATAAGAGGAAAGATTATTGCAAAACTGGCAACCCAAAAGAAACTAAGACAAGAAAAACTATCCACATTAGAGTCAGAACTTAGGAACCTAGAAAAAGAACACAAAGGCAACACTCATTCTACTGACTCGCTCAAGATTAAGGAAATTAAAAACCAAATAAATGAGATCTACACAATAGAAATCCAGAAGAAACTTACATTTCTGAAACAAAAATACTATGAAGCAGGCAGTAAATCGGCAAAATTGCTAGCCTATAAATTGAGGAAACATCAAACAGAAAGAGCAATCTACAAAATCAGAGACCCAGTATCAAAGGAAATAAAATTCAGAATTCAGGATATTCTTAAAAGCTTCGAGAATTACTATAAGAACTTATACTCCCACAAAAAAACATAAAAACGCATCCGAGGCATTCCTAAACACATTAAACCTTCCCCAACTTACGGAGTCACAAAATAAAACACTACTGTCAGAAATACATCCTAAAGAATTGGAAAAAGCAATTATGAAACTTAAAGCTAACAAATCCCCAGGAGCTGATGGCTATACAGCAGAGTGGTACAAAACCTTTAAACAGCAACTATCTCCTCTCCTCCTGAAAACATTTAATTATGTCCTCCACACAGAGGAAATCCCCCCCTCCTGGAGAGAAGGGGTCATTGCAGTTATACCTAAACCTGAAAAGGATAAACTAGAGTGCTCCAACTACAGACCAATCAGTGTACTAAATCAGGACTATAAGCTTTTTACCATTATCCTTGCCAAAAGGTTAGAAAATATACTGACAGACCTAATTCATTTAGACCAAACAGGTTTTATAAGACAAAGACAGACACAAGACAACATTCGACGCACTTTACACATAATTCATCATATAAAAAAATATAACTTAAATGCAGTCATATTGGGATTAGATGCTGAAAAAGCATTCGATTCGGTTGACTGGTCTTTTCTATATAGAATCTTATCCAGTTTCAATTTTCATAACAACTTCATTAGAACTATACAGGCATTATATAAAAAACCAACAGCTAAAATAAGGATTAACGGTAATTTATCATCATCTTTTGAACTGGAAAGAGGATGTCGTCAGGGCTGCCCCCTGTCTCCACTGCTCTTTGCAATCTTCATAGAACCTCTGAGCCATTGGATAAGACAAAACCAAAAAATTCAAGGTATTACACTTGGTCAGAAGGAACATAAAATAGCACTCTTTGCTGATGACATTTTAATATACCTAGGGCAGCCGAACACTTCTTTACCAGAACTAACCTCAGTTTTTTCAGAGTATGGAGATTTATCGGGGTACAAATTAAACATGCATAAAACCCAAGTTTTAACATTCAACTATGACCCAAATCATTATTTACTAAGCAAACTCAAAACTAACTGGGAGTCGGAATCTATGAAATATCTGGGGGTCAATATCCCGAAGCAACTCAACAAAATTATATCACTAAACTATGATCCACTGGTGACAAAAATAAAATCTGACCTAGCAAGATGGAATATGATACCATTCTTGGGTACTGCACAAAGAATTGAAGCAGTCAAAATGAATATACTTCCACGTCTTCTATACCTTTTCCAAACAATACCGGTAGAACCTCCCAAAAAAACATGGCAGGAGCTGGACAGAAGGATCTCAAGATTCATATGGCAGGGCAAGAGACCTAGAATCAGATATAGAACCCTACAGCTAAACAAAGACAAAGGTGGGCTCGCGCTGCCAAATATCAGGGACTACTTTAAAGCCGCACAAATTAAAACTTTAGTAGAGATATGTAACCCAGTCTACACTGCACAATGGAAGGAGATCGAATGCCAAATAACAAGTGACATCCCCCTACAGGCGATAATAGGGAACAATGCCTTACCTAAGCTTTTGAATAACACTAACCCGTGGATAGAGACCCCGCTAAAAATTTGGTTTAAGATAGTCAGAGAGAATCAAACTAAAGAGCCCTATCGACTTCTGCAATGGATTGCCTATGATCAGGACTTTACTCCTAATAAAACAGACACCAGATTTAAAAAGTGGAAGGAGAAAGGGCCGATAAAATATTACGATTTTTTTAAAGGGCAAATCTTAAGAAGTTTTGAAGATTTGAAAAAACAAAGCCTAATAAATCAAGACCTTTACAGGTTCTTCCAGCTTAGACACCACATAAACAATATACTTAAAAAGGAGGTTTTGGAAAGGGCCCAGTCAGGTGTTCTGAAGGTCTTCTTAATGGCATATAAAGGGATCCCAGGGATCAGATACATTTCTAAAATATACCAAGGTCTTCAAGACTTAAAAGGAGACAACACATCTTATATAAAAGAGAGATGGGAAAAAGAGGGGAATTTCACTTTACAACTGGAAATATGGGAAAAGCTAAATAAACAGCAATGGAAAAGTACCTCATCCCTGCAGTGGAGAGAATTTGGATGGAAAAACTTGGCAAGATTTTTCAGAACACCTGCACAAAACAAATTTACCCATAAGGGATTGAACTGTTGGCGCTTGTGTGGTGAAAAGACTGCAAATCATTTTCATGTGTTTTGGTCATGCCCAGTTACCCACCAATATTGGACCAAGGTACAGACAATATTGGGGAAAATATTCAAAATTACAGTTCCCTTTTCTTTTGTAACTTTGTATTTGGGTTTACTACCGGACTCACTGGAAAGACGAGGAGAAAAATACTTATTCAATGTTTTAATATTGGCAAGCAAAAAAGCTCTAACTAAAAAATGGATGTTGAAGGACTGTCCTACACCTGAAGATTGGACTAACGTGATCCAAGACATTTACTCGATGGAAAAGTTGACATTCGCACTGAGACAGGACATGGATGGGTTCATGAACTTTTGGCAACCCTGGACCGCATATGTGTCTTCCATTAGATCTAATCTTTGACAAATACCATTTCAATAATGGTTCCGCTCTTTGTTCCATCACTACTCAGATGCTCTTTTATCTTTATTTACTTACTTTTTCTTTTTGTTTGTTTTTTACTGGTTTGTTTGTTTTTTTGTTATTTGTTTTTTGTTTTTTTTCTCTTTAATTTCACTTTTTCTTTCACTTTAAAAAAAAAAAAAGGGGGTGTTGTAAGAATTAATCTTCCAATGTTGTCAGATATCAGAAAATAAGGGAACATGTGATGAAAATGTAAACAATGCATTGTTGTAATGACCTGTATACCCTTTACAAAAACTTAAATAAAAAAAAAAAAAAAAATCCATAACAACAATAAAGCTCCTTACGATAAAAGTTTCCTGAAGACACAAACACGTCTTGCCGTCTCAGCGGTCAAAAACTGATTTTTCCTTCCGGGTCGAACACCTGCCCGGACAATGACTGGTTCCTATTTATACAACTGGGCTTAATTGGCTTCTACATACCCAAAAGAAAAGTCACTGAAAATTTAATGCCAAATTATTATAATATGAAGAATATTATAAAAACATTAGAGAAATTATAAACAATATTGAAAGTGATGAAACAGTTGAAAGTGATATAAATAAATGGGAGTTCATTAAATACAAAATTACAGAATTTACTATTGAATTCAGCAAAGACCTCCAAAAGCAAAAAAGAAACTATGAAAGCTGGTTACTTAAGGAAACAAGTCAGTGCTGTACTGCGGTCAACTTAGGTGAGCAGGAAAAAAAATAAATTAATACAATTACAAAACAAATTAAACCTGCAAGCAGGTGTAAATGGGCTTTCCCCCCCGCGTGCCCGCGGAACCCAGCGCCCGTCGTACCTTGGTGTCTCAGAATGTAAAAATGAGCTCAAACTGAGTAGGTCCCTGGGACTAGTTTGTTCAAATGTGTGGGGTGCGTTCTCGCCAAACTGGAGGTGGGGCGACTTTGAGGCAAGATGGCGGCCTTCCTGTTGGTGGTGGGTATGGGCTACAATGATATTTTTTGCATGTCTTGAGGTGATGCACACCTCACCCAAATTTTATATCTCTACAGTAAAGTTTACGGTTTCCACTCTCCATAGACCTTGTACATTTGGCCCCACCCACAACAATTTGGGGTGGGGGGACACATATCTTTTCCAGTTTATCGAAGTAGATACATTTGGGGCGGGACTATTTTCCATCCATTATATTCCATGTTTATATATCGTACCTTGCTGGCTCAGAATGTAAAAATGAGCTCAAACGGAACAGGTTCCTGGGACTTCCCTGTCAATTATGTGTTGTCCACCCATATAGCACTATATATGACAGTCACCTCAACCTACAGTATGTTCCAAATTTCATTACTCCAGGACCTTCCCACCCCTCCCCCTAAGCTCATGGATTGAATGGCGAGGAGGGCGTGTCCATGGTAACACGTGTGACATCATGCTAAAGTTGATGTGCAGTTATGATCATCGCTGTGGTCTGATGAATCTCAGAAAATTTCACGTCATTCTGGCAAGTGGCGCATGAGTAATAAATAAAACAGTTTTCAGAAATTCTTTCGTTAACCAGTAAGTGGCGCTATATCTTTTGTCAGGGATTTTGATGTAGACGCGTTCCGGGCCGGGCTATTTTCCACCATGGAAAGTTTGGTGCACATAGGACAAGTTTTGCCCGAGTTACAGCTGCTTGATATTGTAAGGGGAGGAGTCAAACTTCGCCATGGCGCCAGGGCAACACTTCCCTGTCAGTTATGTGTTGTCCACCCATATAGGACGATATATGACAGTCACCTCAACCCAAGTTCCAAATTTCATGACTCCAGGACCTTCTCACCCCTCCCCATAAGATCATGGATTGAATGGCGAGGAGGGCGTGTCCATGGTAACACGTGTGACATCATGCTAAAGTTGATGTGCCATTATGATCATCACTGTGATCTTATGAATCTCAGAAATTTTCACGTCATTCTGGCCAGCGGCGCGTGAGTAAGAAATAAAACAGTTTTCAGCAATTCTTTCGTTAACCAGTAGGTGGCGCTATATTTTTTGTCAGTTATTTTGATGTAGACGCGTTCCGGGCCGGGCTATTTTCCACCATGGAAAGTTTGGTGCACATAGGACAAGTTTTTTCCCAAGTTACAACTGTTTGAAGTTGTTTGGGGAGGAGTCAAATATCGCCATGGCGCCAAGGCCACACCTTTTGAGATTTTGACTTAATTTATACAATATTTAATGGCCAATGCCTATAGATGCCGCCATGTAAAAATGAGCTCAATTGGAGCAGGTCCCTAGGACTAATTCATTCAAATGTGAGGTGGGACTTTTTTCCGAATTGGAGGTTGGGCAACTTTGAGGCAAGATGGCAGCCTTCCTGTTGGCGGTGGGTATGGTCCACAATTATGTTTTTTGCATGTCTTGAGGTGATGCACAACTCACCCAGTTTTTATGTCTGTACGGCAAAGTTTACGGTCTCCAGTCTCCATTTACCTTTTACGTTTGGCCCCACCCACAAAAATTAGGGGTGGTGGGGCACATATGTTTTCCAGTTTATTGAATTTTTCGCTTGGTCTGAGGGGTTTGACAAAAAAAATCACGTTTTGGTTAATGTTCAGAGGGTGAAATTTGCTTTTGTTTAGGCGGAAGAATTTCTTCAAGCTGAGTAATTACAATAGGGCTTTCGCCGACTGACGCTGTCAGTGGCTCAGGCCCCTAATTAGTTGAGCTCTAACTTGACAGGACTAAAGGTGCCTTTATAAGATCACGAGGAAAGTGGGTAGAGGGAGGTGAAAAATCTCATCCTACTTTAGCAATTTAGAAACAAGGAGGCAGAAAAGTAATTCAATTACAAGTCTTACGATTAATGGTATAGAATGCAAAAACTCTAAAAAAAAGAGAGAACAAGAAGTTTTTCTGTTTCACTCATGGCTGTATAATTCTAATCATAATCTGGCAGAGGCGAACCTCCTTTTTAACAAAGTTAATTTTGTTCCACGGATTGAAAATTCCTTTCAAGAATTCTGTGATTCAGATTTTAAAACAGAAGAACTGGACTTGGTCATCTCTACAATGTCCTTAAACAAATCTCCAGGCACGGAGGGCCTTACAACTAATTTTTATCAGGTTTTTTTGGAATGACATCAGGAACATTTTATTTAAAGTAGAACTGAACTCACCTTTTTGCCAAAAAAGTAGAATAGCAGATTAATTCCTTATTACCTATTGTATTTTTCAACACATAAAAGAAATTTTTAGGCCGTGCGATGGCCAAGCTATAAGCCGATAAACTTTTGCCTCTGGCTGGCAGTGCCAAACAAACCGGAAGTAGTGCAGACGACGCTGCGTGACGTCACGAGTGTGACCCTTATCAAAACAACAATGGCAGATGACAGCAGTTCCAGCAGTCAAGAAAACCAGAGTTTTCAGAGTGAAGAGGCATTCAGGATCGGTGACAAGACAGAGGAGGATGCAGGAGTGTCAAGTGAACAGGAAGAGAGCAAGGGAGGCATCGAACCGTACAGATTAGAGCCAGAATTTTGGGGGGATTCCGGCACCGACTCAGACCACAGCAGCGATGGGGAGGAGAGTCGCTTATTGAATACAGAATGGTGAGTCTTTACTTTGGCATGTTTGGGGTGTCAGGATAAGGAAAATTAACAATAAAAAAGAAAGGGAAAAAAAAACATCAGCATTTTTCCAACTTATTACAGTGATCCCTCACTTATTGCGTTTAATGGGGACCAGAACCGACCACGAAAAGTGAAAAACCGCGAAGTAGCGTCACCCCCCCTCAAGGGCGTCACAAGCGCTATTTTGCACAAAAAGGCACAAGAGAACAGCGAAAAGTGCCACTAAGCAACACGAGCGATAAAGAACAATGAATGCGGTCTTCCTTCGCTGGGTATAGGCGCTCGGCAGGGAGCGAAGCTGGGTAAAACGTCTCGGCCAATCAGCTTGCGAGGTAAAACGTCTCGGCTAATCAGCTTGCGAGATTCCCGAGCGGTGAAGAGGTGGGCGGAGAGGAGTGGAGCGGTGGTCAGAGAGGTAGATTTTGAGTTGTGCGGGCTCTCCGTGTTGATACCTGATGTTCTAATGTAGAAACACGGAGAGCCCGCACAACTCAAAATCCACCTCTCTGACCACCGCTCCACTCCTCTCCGCCCACCTCTTCACCGCTCGGGAATCTCGCAAGCTGATTGGCCGAGACGTTTTACCCAGCGAAGGAAGACCGCATTCATTGTTCTTTATCGCTCGTGTTGCTTAGTGGCACTTTTCGCTGTTCTCTTGTGCCTTTTTGTGCAAAATAGTGCTTGTGACGCCCTTTGGGGGGGGGGGGGGTGACGCTACTTCGCGGTTTTTCACTTTTCGCGGTCGGTTCTGGTCCCCATTAAACGCGATAAGTGAGGGATCACTGTATATCTAGAAACGCATCGCTTCCCGGTCGCTTTTCCTCCCC
Organism: Pholidichthys leucotaenia; assembly: GCA_020510985.1. Classification (NCBI taxonomy): domain Eukaryota; kingdom Metazoa; phylum Chordata; class Actinopteri; order Cichliformes; family Pholidichthyidae; genus Pholidichthys; species Pholidichthys leucotaenia. The sequence goes on along the minus strand of CM035840.1, from coordinate 310,524,666 downwards.
CTTTCTTTTCTTTCGTCGCCATGACAGCTTTCCTTGGCCACTGAACAGATCTTCCCAGGTGTTGGAAGTGTTTTGTAGTCGACTATCACGACAAAATGCACCAAAAACAACCAGTGTTGACGTGCTCGCAATGGTAAACATGAGGACTGGGTCACACTCGTGACGTCACGCGGAGCTCCGGCTGCACTTCGGCGGATTTGTCTGATTTTTCAGGGCGGGAAATTCAAAATCGCGATTTTCTCCAAGATTCCGGGATTTGTGGAGGGGGTGCCAATGATAAATTATCTTTATAATTGTATGTACTATTACCCAGTGCCGTTCAATGCCATTCAGTTCTTTTCTACTTTAAAGCCATAAAAGAATGCATAGAAAAAAGAGAACTAATGACAAGTATGAAGCAAGGTTTCATTACCTTGATTACAAAACCGGGCAAGGACAAAAGAATCCTGGATAATTTGAGGCCGATTACATTGCTAAACACGGACTACAAAATATTTTCAGGAGCTATTGCTTCTAGACTTAAGAACGGCATCTCTTCGATTATTAGTGAGACACAATCTGGATTTTTGAAAGGAAGATCTATTCAAAATAACATAAGACTGGTTCTGGATTTACTTGATTATAATGATACGCTTAAAGAGGATGGGTTTATTCTTTTCCTAGATTTCTATAAAGCTTTTGATTCAGTTAAGCACCCTTTTATTTTAGAAACTCTACATCAGTTTGGATTTGGAGATAAATTTATAAACATAATCGGATGCTGTACAAAGGTATTAATAGTTGAGTAACCCTTAGTCAAGGCACTTGTCAGAGATTTGAAATCCAAAAAGGAATACATCAAGGTTGTGGTAGTTCTCCTTTATTGTTCATTATGGTGACAGAATTGTTATCAATATTAATTAAAAATAGTAATATGGAAGGTATCAGTGTGATGGAAAGACAAAATAAAATTAGTCAGCTTACAGATGACACCACTTTGTTTAAAAAAAATATGAAAATCAAATCCCCCTTGCATTGGAATTGATCAGTTTTCCAAAGCTTCAGGTTTAAAACTAAATTTAAATAAATGTGAATTATCAAAGCTGTCGATTTACCAGTCAATCTACGTTCCTACTCTCACCTATGGTCACGAAAGAACGTAGAGAAATGTAAATCTATACTAAACAACTGGTTACAGAGAAACATTACAATCTTCGGAAGGATTCTACTATAGAAAATGGACAGCCTCTCCAGACTAATATATCCTGCCTTCTCCTTAGCTGTATCTGAGAAATTAATAAAATCAATTAATGATATTAACTTTAAATTCATATGGAGAAATAAATGCCATTATATAAGAAAGGATGATTTGGTTAAAACATTTCAGGATGAAGGTCTGACTGCAACTGAGTTTGATACCATGAATGGAGTTCTGAAGCTCAAATGGTTAAAAAGTTTTGTGAGCTGCGCTTGTGAGGAGCCTCACACCACGAACAGCAGCAAGTACCAGAAGTACGCAAAAACATTCAAAAATACAAAAACTAGAAGAGCTGAAATTAGCTGCCACTTGAGTGCAAAACACGTATGTGGACTATACATTAAAATGAATTTGAAAAACTTTTAAAAACGCTATTTTAAATGCCCCTGCTACACCACTCTTACTGATTTAACACTATGGGCGCAGTCGGGCATCCGGGCATTTGGCCTACTTCCGGTTAGCAACCCACATGGCAACGCCGTACTAGGTGAAAACAATTCAGTGGTGACCTATTCCCAGGCAGCTGCCGTGACCCAGTCAAGCTTGTCCAGCCCGTCGTAGTGCATTATATTCACCTCATCACGTCCTATATCAGGTAATTGAGTGATATTGTGTTAGTTTAATTAGTTGCCACTTGATGGGTCACGTTTTGAAACTGCTAGCCGCCGACACAAGCCTCTCTGTACTGTAAACAGAGACGGACATTTCGTCTATGGAAATGCATGACTGATTCCCTTTTCACCCAACAATACAGACCTCTCTATGTGCAGTCAGCCTGACTAATTTAACTGTAGACTGTAGTAAATAGTGCAACAAAGGGGCTGGCCATTAATGAAAGAGGTGACAAATACGGTTTCGCCGTATTTTAATACGGGGAAAATGCAATTTTAGCAAATACGGGCGTATTGCCATTTCTGTACGCCAAAAAGAAAAATATACGGGAAAAAAGGAACACCTCGTGCAACTCCCACAGCGAGCTGGCAGAGCGCTCAGCGTGAGCAATTACTGATCGTTATAGAAGCACCTCGCACCTTCTGCGGCTCTGGAACAGAGAGGAATCCCGGCGCCAGTAATGCTGCGCCTGATGTGTGTGACTAATGCAAATGTATATGCTTTCCTGCTGTCTACTGTGATGCTAATGTGCCATGCATGCATTAGCCGGGTATATAAGTTGACTGTCTGCATGAAGCACCCTTTTAAACTTCACTCGTGTCCGCCTGCACTTATTTCGACCCAACACAAGCACACCTAAGCAGTGTTTAGCATCAGTGAACATTTTCTTGTTTAATTATTTCTTTTAAGAATTACTCCTGTGCTGCCCTGATAGCTGTACACGTCTGGCCACTGCACAGCTGGCCACCTGGTCGGGTCATTAACCCATTTTCCGGCTGGTAGCTTGTATGGGCAATCTGTCAGTCCACTTGCTGTCAGTTTCTCCTGATAATGTAGCCTGGCTGACTCATCAAGCTTTTCTACGTAGTCACAGGCCATGACAAAAAGTTAAAACACTGCACTCGACAAGGCTTGGTAACGGGTTTGTTTTCACCGAGTTAAGATGGCGGCGATGTGTTACTAACCGGAAGTGACGTACCCCGACCGCACCCATAGCAGCCGAAACCGGAAGCTCCGCCCATAATCGTTCCTGCAGCGGCATCCCCAGGAATAAGGTGGTATCCACAGTTACTAAAATATTTCATACCACTGTTGCCAGTCTTTTTTAATTTGTTTTCATCTTTCTAGGCAAGTTAGGTATTTAAAAGGAAAAAAAACAACAACTTTTAGTGAACTGACAAATTGACCCTTTATTTTGAGTCTGTAGAATCAATAAATGAGAAATCAGTAAGAAATTAAAGTAACCAAATACCAAATGTCTATGTATGCTCATATGTTTCAGTAAGTTGTCCAAAAGTTGTTCCAAACAAGGGAGAAACGATATCACTTCAGAGGAACATGTATATTTCAAAAGCCTACAGTGAGAACAACCACCAAGCAACACTGTATTTCAGTGCAAGGTGTCAGATTATGGAACGATTTTGGACCTGAATTAAAATCATGTACAAAGCTTGGACAATTTAAACAAAAACTAAAGGAAGAAATACTCCAAACATATTTACAAGACGACATGTAAACTCACATAAGGATTGACATTTCCAGCCTGTGTTGTGTTATAGCTTAGTTTTTCTTTTTTCTCTGTGACACTATGTCTTAGATTTGTTTTTGAATAGTAACCGCTTAACTTAGACTAGCTCAGTTTTCTTTTTCTCTCAGTCATATTTTGTCTTAGCCTTGTTTTAAATTGTAATCGCTCTTGTCTTGTTTTCTCTTTTTTCTCCTTTGAATTCTTGGATGGAATATGGGTGGGCAATATAAGCTGCGGCTTCAGCCATCACCCATTTCGGATAACTCACGTGGAATTGTATAGTAGAAGGAGTCTTTGTCTAATTTGACCTTGTTGTTACATTATACAGTTTCTTTTAACCTGTAATGTACTATCCGAAATAAATAAATTCATTCATTCATTCATTCAAGTCTGTTATTTTTATTAAAAAAAAAAAAGATCTATTGTTGTCGCCCCGGATGTGATCTCCTTCTGCTTCCGCCGCGCCGAGCCCAGCCCGCTCTCAGCGGAGATGGCGAGTGCTGGAGTGTCTGTGGCTTCTCTGTGGACCGAAGTGAACCGCTGCGGACAGAATGGAGACTTCACCAGAGCCCTCAAAGCTCTCAGTAGAAGTACGTGTTCATATTTGGTTACACAGCATGCAAATCGGTACTACAGTGGCTGTTAGGACGCTGTCAGTCCCCCATTTTTCTAACATGAGTCCAGCTGTTAGCATGTGGTCACGCTAACGACCATTACTCATTGAAGAATCGGGTGTAAGAACATTGACGTAGATTCACAAATTACATCTTTACTCATTTTAAAATATCGAAGGGAAGTGGCTACCGATTTACATGTTTCGCTTGTGAATTTCCCGTAGAATAAAATGCTATTTTTGACTTAGAAATGCTCCACCTGGTGACTGACGTGTCCCTTGGCTATTGGCCTTTTTACGTGCAACCCCAGTATGTGTTTTTAATAAACATTCTTAAGTCTTATAAACCAGCGGTCCCCAACCTTTTTTGCGCCACGGACCGGTTTAATGTCAGACAATATTTTCAAGGCCCGGCCTTTAAGGTGTGGCGGATAAATACAACAAAAGAACATGATACGACCGGCATAAAAACTGCGGTATTTTCTACATATAATAATAAACGTGAATCCACTGTGTACTCGTTTGCAACTTTATTAGCAGCGTCCTCTTAACATCGCGACAGCAACAACATAACATGAGTAACATCCTCTCTGCCCACGACACTCTCTGGTCGCTATGTTTAAATGCCTTCAAAATAAGATACACCACAAACACAAATATAAAGTGCATGAAAAATACAGCTCACCACAACGCTGAATCAGTGGCAGCCCTGAGCTTGTTTCACTGCAACGAGACGGTCCCATCTAGGGGTAATGGGAGACAATGACACCCGAAGTGTGTTGCTTATGTCCAGTCTACTTTGTAATTTTGCTTTGGTTGCTGTCACTGCAGAAAACCCCGCTTCACACAGATATGACGTCGGAAATGGCAACAGGGTTTTCAGTGCTGTTGTGGCAATCTCAGGATATTCAGCCATGACTTTAATCCAGAACACCGGCAGAGCTGTTGTCTCGAACATACTTTTAAGGCCGCCGTCATTTGCGATCTCCAGCAGTTGATCTTCTTCTTGCACAGACATGTTGGATTTACATGGTTTGTTGAGAAATGGGTCGCGGGTCCATTCTTTGGCAGTTCGTGGATCTTTTGTGGTTGGGAAGTAGCGCTCGAACTCTTTTTAAAAGCAAAGACAGGTGATCGTGCACCAGCTGGGAGAATGAAGGCTCAGGCACAGTCTCTTCCAAAATCCCCGCTAATGTTTGAAACATGTCAAATATACCTCCATTCACGCGCCGTCCCCACAAACCCAATTTGGCTTTAAATGCAGCTACTTTATCTGCCAACTTGAAGAAGACAGTTGTCATTTTCCCCTGAAGTGACAGATTGAGTTCATTGAGCAGGCTGAATATGTCGCACAAGTAAGCGAGTTTTGTGACGCATTCCTCGTCACTGAAATGTGCTGCCAGCGGTGACTTTTTCTGGGAGAAATCTCTGCAGTGGCTCTCGTAATTCAAACACTCTGGCCAGCGATCTCCCTCGGGATAATAACCACACAGCCACACTTCATTCATTCCCATTAACACGTTTTAGGGTTTTGTTCAATAAAGCCCATGAAACCACTCCTGCACGGGGGTTTTTCTTTCACTAAGTGGCTCCTGGCTGTTTAGCAACAGCCTTTAATGTTAGCGGCAACATATCACGTCACCGAGACAAGCGTTTTGACGTGCGTCAAGAGTGAGCCATAGACGGACGTAACGGAGAGAATCCGGTAATTTTTCAAAATAAAACTTCATTCAGACTCAGATAATAATTAAAACGGAAGTAATGTAAGTTATTTATTCTTTCTGTGCGGCCTGGTACCAAATGACCCACGGACCGGTACCGGTCCGCGGCCCGGGGGTTGGGGACCTCTGTTATAAACAACCTACCTGTCAGGGAGAAGCGTGATGTCTTAGCATTTTGGTATCATGCTGTGTTTTATGCTTTGTGATATTGAACTCAAGTCATTGTTAATTCCGGTTATTCTCTATAAAGAGGCAGGTATTAGCTGTTTCTTCATGCTGATTGGGATACAGACGTTGAGCAGTGCTGGGACTGGAACAATTAGTGAGTTTAATGTAATACAAAAGAATGTGCTGACAAGCCTTGTGGTGGACAAAACGAGTGTCTGGCTATGTTTACAAGACAAACCGCGCTGTATATTTAAGGTCTTTCCAATTTGGGACTACGAGATGTAATTTAGGAAAGCAATATTTCCACCTATAGTCTTATATGAACATATTTGGTCATGTTGTCAATTGTCATTTTATCTATATTTTCTCAATAAAGTGCTCAATATTCTGTGGGGTGTCCGGACTGTTTCATTTGACTTTCTGCATGGCTGAGAGTAATGGGCTTGTCTTTTTGCTCTTGGCACAGTTTTGCAGGAGAACAGAGATGATGTGACGGCCCTGCATTGTAAAGTGGTTTGCCTTACCCAGAATGGGAGCTTCAAGGAGGCGTTGAATGTAATGAACACATACTCAAAGGTGCTCGGCAGGTAAGCAGCAGTTACAATGTTTAGGCCATAACAATTAAAGACTGTAATCATTATGCCTCGGTGAAACGGAGGTATACAGTAATCAGTGTGTCTGTGTGTGGTTGTGTGTTTCTGTCTGTTACCAGCTTTTCAGCTTTCCCGGTCAAAATTAAGTGATACTAAAGGCTTGTGTTATTGTATCACCATATTTTCTCGACTTTTAATTTACCAGAATTTCGAGATAAGGCTTTGTTTTCAAAATAAACACAAATTTCACTCTGATATTTCTGTCAGGACAGCTGCGAGAAAAGATATTATAATAACTTTCCCAGGCCAGTATCGGTCAGAGTGCCACTTTTTTACAGCTCCTCATGCTACCATGCCACCGGCACCGAGGCACAGCACCTTGGTGCTTTCATTATCAGTATTACTTCCTTGTGGAAATTAAGCTGAAATAATTGCAGCTTTTTCAAATATAAACTCTGAAATGTAAGAATGGACCAGAGTACAACATAACACCACACGCTAAGCTAGCGGATCATCTTGCTGTAAATGTGTTCCATCTTTTAAACGTTTTTTATTCATTTTTTTCCCACAGTGAGGTTGTATTTGAGAAGGCGTACTGTGAGTACCGACTGAACAGAGTAGAAAGTTCCCTGAAGACCATCGAAAGTGCTCCTGAGCAGACTGACAAGCTGAAGGAGCTTTACGGTCAAGTGGTGAGACTGTTGGATTAAATCACTAATATATCTTCTGACAGTGTTTATTGTGTGTATTTTCTGTTTGGGAGATTGACTTTGTGTTCATCTTTATAGAATACCTAAAGTTTTCTGTTGAAATTAGCCCACCATCTTGACAGCTGATTATTTTGTAACTCATAATGTCACATTCCTGCATATTTGGTCTGAAATCTTAAAAACTATCTAAATAAATTAAATGCTTTAAGATACAGGCAGTTAAGTGTTTAGTTAAAAAAAAAAATTAAAGTGCAATTCGTGGGTTTAACCACACCAGTTAATTATGTTGACAAATTATTCAATAAACAGATATTTAAAAAATGTGCTTGCCTGTGCCAATGCTTTTAAAACAGGGGGTCCCTGAAACATTCAGGTTTCTGTGTGAATTTTCTATTTTTACTTCTTAATAGATCCAGAAAAATTGCTAATAATTTGCCGTTGTTGTGCATGGGTTCTCTAGGCACCTGTGCCCACATAGAGTGGATGCTGTACCACTACGCCACCAGTCCAGTAAAGAATAATGTTTGGAAAACCACAGCTTTTCTATGTAGAGAATCTTAATATATTAACTGCTGATATTAAGAGACTCTTTTATCATCATGCAGCTGTACAGGCTGGAGCGCTATGACGAGTGCAAGTCAGTGTACACGGATCTGATCAGGAACTCCCAGGATGAGTACGAGGAGGAGAGGAAGACCAACCTCGGTGCTGTGGTGGCTGCTATGAGTCAGTGGGAGAAGGCTTCAGAGGTGAGTGGTCGTCAGTCAGATTTTTTTTTTTAAAACTGAAATATTAACTGTTATGTCCATAACTTGGGTGACCAAGGAAGAGGCTGAAGGAATAGTTGAATGTGCTTTATTATTAGAACCACAACAACAATAGGTGCTCCATACAGGCTAAGGGGTCAACGACAAAAGAGACCATGCTCTTCCGGCCTGGCCCCTTATACCTGTGGTGACAGCGGAACCGGAAAGGCGGGTCATCACCTCCCACTACATCCAGGCGCCATGTTGGTACACCCCCCCCCCCCCCGTAGAAAAATGCCAAGCACACCAATTAGGCCCTCCCAAATTTAAACCCGATTCACACACTAATAAAACTAACACTTACGTACAAAAATTGTATATACAGGCCTATCCAATCACACAACATAAACTAGAGGCGGTGAGGTAGACTGCTGACACGGCGAGATGGGTTATTCTGCTGTCTTTGAAGTAAAAAGTGTCCTTAAAATAAAATAGCCGTGTTCCTAAAACTAAAATAATCCCATAACAATATAAACACAATCAAACTCTTAAAACTCGCTATAATAGAACAACAGTTTTGTTTTTTTTTTCCTTTTAGAATAAGAGAACAACAATTAATATGCACAGCCACAATTCCATTGCCCGCCCCCCACCCCAACACACCCACCCCACAACATGGGCAACTCACTAATAAACAAAACACATTCCAAACATAATATAAACAGTGCTTTTTTTTTCTTTTATATATATATAGGGCAAAATGCAACGTACATATTAACTTTATGACCTTAGGGTAAAATGCATATTGGCGTCTCCACCAAACTATGCCAATAACCCCCCGCCCCCAGTTACAGTGGGAGACCCCGGGCATTCCGCTGTGCCATCCAGTTCCCACATCCAGGGCAACTTGGACACTGGCATCGGAACCGGCCCGAGATGGCACTCCACTATGTTGATCCTACACTCCTCCCATAATACCAGGCCAGTCACTGTCCCACACTGCGTCGTCCGCCACGTACGGCGTAGGTCGGTCCCACAGTCCACAGCCTGACCACTCCTCTCTGACGCTGCAGGCGATCAAGAACTCCAGGCTGTAGAACATACTGTATCACACTCCAAGATGTTCGGCCCAGTGGCGGTCACCACGAACTGAACACACGACATCATCGCTGACTTGTACCTTGCCGTTAGTTCCAGTGAATCCACGACAGCCAACTTCATTCCACCGTAGCCGAAGTAGGGTGTTGAGGGGTCACTCACACGGTAGCGTGGGAACGGACTCCTCACAGTGGACCAATTTAATACCGAAGCCACCGCTCCCATATCCACCATTAACGGCACCTCCACGCCGTCCAGCAAAATGTTGCAGTGAATTCATCCATCTGTGCTCAGGGAGACAATATGAATAATTGTAGGAGTCGTTGTGGGGGGGTCCGTCTTCTGTCTTCGGTCCCCTCGCTCAAAAATTCTTGCAGGCCCTGGCGAAATGGTGCAGCAGCAGACCACACTTGCCGCAGTGTTTGCCCTTTGCCAGACACTCTCTTGCCTTGTATCGGTGCCTAGTGGACTCGCAGCCATAACACCTTGGCATACCTGGGGCGGACCTAATCTTCACAGCGGCAGCGTATTCTTCATTCATGCTTTCTTTGCTGTCTGAGTCCACAGCTAGCGCCTTTAAACATGGTTCAACGTGCCCCGATGCGTTTCTCTCACCGAGGTCTCTGGATGATTTCTCCGCTGCTGTGAACCGCTGTGCTAACTCAACAGCCGTGGCTAACGTCAGTTCACCTGGGTAGGTCAGGAGCCTCAATCTTGTTGCCAAACAAAGAGTGTGCTCCGCTAGTTGATCTCGGACCATTTCTTCCTCCAGGGCTCCAAATTGGCATTCCCCCGCCAGCTGCCGTAGGTCTGCAACATAGTGCTGCACTGACTCTCCTGCTCGCTGGTGGCGCTGCCGAAACTGAATCCTCCGGACTATGACGTTTTCCGTAGCGCAAAAATAGCCATTAGCCCGACCACGTCTTTAAATGTATCAGCTCCTCCTAATGTACCGAGGATCCTCTGACCCTCCATTCCAAGATTATGGACTAAAATAGCCCTCGCACGCAGCTTCTCAAGCTCATCGAGGTCCAAGGCCACCAGATAGTTCTGGAAAGCCGCAAACCACCTAGTCCATGGGACGCGTGGCTCGCCCGGTACCTCCAAAAATGGCCGAAATGCAGTGGCAGCTCTCTCCATACCATTTTTCTCCTCGTCGCCAAATGTTATGTCCATAACTTGGGTGACCAAGGAAGAGGCTGAAGGAATAGTTGAACGTACTTTATTATTAGAACCACAACAACAATCGGTGCTCCGTACAGGCCAAGGGGTCAGCAACGAAAGAGACCATGCTCTTCCGGCCTGGCCCCTTATACCCCTGGTGAGGGCAGAACCGGAAAGGCAGGCCGTCACCTCCCACAACACCCAGGCGCCATGTTGGTACACCACATCAACTGCTGTACCCTTTACAGCCACATGTTCAGTCACATGCAACTCTGTTCAACAGGGATCAACATGGATGCCTTAACTTTTGCCTTCACGGCCAGCTGTGGGTCAAGACCGGTTTTAATTTCTTTTTTTTTAAACTTAATTTTTTTTTTTTTAAATAATTTTAACACCTTGGTGCGCATGTGCAACCTATGCATACGGTAGTGTGTCATTGCGTGTGTGTGTGTGTGTGTGTGTGTGTGTGTGTGTGTGTGTGTCAGCAGTCTGGTTCAGCTGGCCTGGTCAAAATCAAGTGGAACTAAAGTCTTGCATCAGTGTACTGCCATGTTTTCTTGCCTTTTAACTTGCCATAATTTGGAGATGAGGCTTTATTGCAAAGACAAACCACATTGGTTATAACATTAACCAATCAGACAGATAGTCTTGGCTACCTTGGGGGAAAGGGAGGAGCTGAGGAGCAGCAGGATTAAGGCGGAGCAGGTTGGGGTAGCAGCAGACAGAGAGCGGAGAGAGGCAGAGAGGGACCTGATTTGAATGTGGCTCAAATCGAGCTTCTCTCAGCTCGCTTCCTCAGCAGACAGAGCGCTGCACTGAGCTGAGAGCAGCTCCGTTCAAATCAGGTCTCCCTTCCCCTCCCTGCTCAGTCGCTGGCAGATGGGGGAATGTTTGTTAGTAGGGTTGCGACTAATGATTATTTTGGTAGTCAACTAATCTAACGACTATTTTTTTTTTTTGATTAGTTGAGTAATGGTGATTATTTTTCTCATGTCCGCCATCTCTGCTTCCTGTTGAGGCTTTAGTGCATATTTTACTTCACCCGCTGTTTAAGCCCGCACACCTGTGAAAATCACCTTATTGACAGTTCCTGCTTTAGTATAACATTTTATAAGCAGTTTCCAGAGCTAAATAGAAAAAAACAAGAAAGCTGTATTAACTATCACAAGTTTAAGGTTATATATGAGTTTATCAGAGACGGCATACTGCCTAATGTCAATTAAACAATTGATTAAATATCTTACAACTGAATTACTGAGCTGCTCCAACCCACAAACTAACATTGGGTGGAAGATTTCTATAAGTGCATTTTTAACAATATAATTCAGAAAGGTAAACCTTTCATATTCAGTATTCACTGCACTTAGTGATATTTCAAGCTGTTTGATTTAATTTTGATGATTTTAGTTGTAGGTTTTTTTATTTATTAATTTACAAATTAGGCTATTCTGTTAAGCTGAAGAAGGAGTCCTATCAAGCTTGGTTGGCTTGCGGGACTCCCGAAGCAGCTGAGGTGTACCGGCAGGCCAAGCGGAGTGCAGCTCGGGTGGTTGCTGAAGCAAAAACCCGGGTATGGGAGGAGTTCGGTGAGGCCATGGAACAAGACTTTCGGTCGGCCTCGAAGAGATTCTGGCAAACTGTCCGGCGGCTTAGGAGGGGAAAGCAGCTCCCTGTCCACACTGTGTATGGTGCGGATGGGGCGCTGTTGACTTCGACTGGGGATATCATCGGGCGGTGGAAGGAATACTTTGAGGATCTCCTCAATCCCACTGATATGCCTTCCACAGAAGAAGCAGGGTTTGTGGACGAGGGGGATGACTGGCCTATCACAGGGGCTGAGGTCGCCAAGGTGGTTAAAACTCTCCTTGGTGGCCGGGCCCCGGGGGTGGACGAGATTCACCCTGAGTACCTCAAGGCCCTGGATGTTGTTGGGCTGTCATGGTTGACACGCCTCTGCAACATTGCATGGAGGTTGGGGACAGTGCCTTTGGCATGGCAAACCAGGGTGGTGGTTCCTCTCTTCAAAAAAGGGGACCGAAGGCTGTGCTCCAACTTTAAAGGGATCACACTCCTCAGCCTCCCTGGGAAGGTCTATGCCAAGGTACTGGAGAGGAGAGTCCGGCCGTTGGTCGAACCTCGGATTCAGGAGGAGCAATGTGGTTTTCGTCCTGGCCGTGGCCCATTGGACCAGCTCTTTACCCTCTCGAGAATTCTCGAGGGTTCGTGGGAGTTTGCCCAACCAGTTTACATGTGTTTTGTGGACTTGGAGAAGGCATTTGACCGCGTCCCTCGTGGTTTTTTTGTGGGGGGTGCTTCGGGAGTATGGGGTATCGGGCTTGTTGTTTCCACTTCGCCATGCTGTACTCCTCTTCTTCTTTGCTGGACATTGTTCACACGTGCCGGACAACAGCGGCACTTCTGCCCGCAGCAGTTCCGGTCGTGCATTGCAGTTACAACCGAACATTTCCGCGCCATGCATATAAACTTAAAAATTAAGCAATTTGTTGACAATAAAAATCTGTGTCGACAAATTTTTATTGTCGACGTTATCAACGATGTCAACTAATTGTTTCAGCCCTAGTTGTTAGTGAAAAACAGACACATATTTGGAAACCACACATTTATCTCTCGCCTCGGCTGTTTAGAGAAAAATGTTTTGCTTTTTACTTTTGAAGATGTAGCCAAAACTTTAACGTCTGGAAGTGTTGTGAACAGACTAGCAGCCCACCCACCAGGAGCCGCGACAACCAATCATGAGCAAGCCCTGCAGGCCGCTAATTAGAATATTCATAGATCCACCCATACTTAAGTAGGTGAAAGATTTAAAAACTCTTTCCAAGCAATTCTAAGGCAATTAAAGGTTTTTGTGGGTAGAAAGCCACAATATGCTGTTTTGGGCAACACACATTTGTTTTTGAGGTGGTTTTAAAGCCGCCGGAGTGCGTCTTTAATATTTTCTGTGGTTTGTAATTAAAAGTAGAAGTCTTCAGTTTTTGCAAATTTTAATTTATAACCTGAAAGTGAACCAACTCTTTTGAGCAAGGACACAAGTTTATGTAAACTCTTATTTGGGTCCCTAGGACATCATCAGTGTACAGACATATCTTATGTTGTGTTAATTCCAATTTAATTTATATGAAATTGTATTTTCCACCGCAGGAAGATCTGGGTTTACCCATATCGACGTATGAGCTCTGTTACAATGCTGCCTGCGCCCTGATTGGTCAAGGACAACTTACAGAGGCCTTCAATAAACTACGGCAAGCAGAAGGTGAGTCCGTTCAGGCTGTGTGTCCACCAAACGTGTTTTTTCCGCTCTGGGCGACTGTTTTTTGTTTATTTTCTATGTAGTCCAGCGTCTACAGCGCTGAGCACCCTCGGCGCTGAAACGCTTTGAGCAGTGGCCGTTTTTTGTCAGCGCTCAGGGTGCTCAGCGTTGAAAAAAGTTAAACTTTTCAGACTGCAGCAGAGCTTATCAGTCAGACCTTTCTAAGCAGCCAGTCAGAATAAGGAAGGGTGGGACATAGGACGCAGATACAATCTCTACTCAGACTCCTGTTTTCTGTATAATCATATTTTACATCCAGAGCTGCTAGAATACGTGTCCTGTCCATTGTTATTTAGAGACTGCTAGTAGAAAATCAGTAGAAAGTCTGACCGTAAGAAAAGCGGAAGTGCTGAGCTGAGAGTGACAAGCTGTTGCTGGGATACAGGACACAGACTTTTTTTCCCAGAGCGCAGCGCACAAACGCTGGAAAAAAAATGCTCAGGGCAGTCGGGCAACAAAAAATGCGTTTGGTGGACATGCAGCCTAATTCAGCCTTCCCTTCCAAGTTTTTTTTTACCATTAAAATACTGTAAGTAAACTGTGTTTAACACAAACCAAATGTTCTCTTTGACAGAGCTTTGCAGAATCTCGCTGGCAGATGACTCTGTAAGTGTTTTTCACTTTGATATTTAATATTTGCAGCTGAAAGGCAGTTAAAATGCTTCAGAGATCACATGTGCTGGACTATGTATAGCATTGTTTAATCAATGGTAATTGTTAAGAATAAAATAAATGCACATCTAAGCAAGATTTTTACTGGCTCAAGTCGGTTCATTTTGTCTTCTTTTAATTATTTACCTTTTTGTTCTTATTAAAGACAAAAATAGAAATGATATGTTTTTACCTTCTTTACATGTTTCGACTGTTCACTGCAGCCTTCGTCAGAAGTGTCAGCTGATTGCTGCCAGGTGTCATTTTATCAGCTGACTTTCGTAGGTGGGGCAAGCCTAGCAGACCTGTCAGATCCACCGAGCTGGCCCCGCTTTCCACCACCATCATCACAGACCAAGAAGACAGACAAGAGGAGGAAAACCACATAAAACATGCACTCATATGCTGCCAATATCCAGTATGGGCCATAAACAAAGGGAAACAGCAAGTCAAAAACAAAGAAAACAAACAAGAAGCAAGACACAGAACAAAAGCCGAAATCAAAAACAGGGACACCATAACTATACCATACAGCCGAGGGATAACGGAATCAATTTAAAGGATCATGAAAAAATACGAAATAAATACAGCAATAAAACCACACAAAAAATTAAGACAGTTATTAGTACACCCCAAGGACAAAATAGAACAAGACAAAAAATGCAATGTAATATATATATGAAATATCATGCAGATCATGCAACAAAACCTACATTGGAGAAACCGGAAGATCGTTCACTACAAGGAAAAAGGACACCAGAAGGAATGTGAGAAGGAAACACAAGGACGACTCACAAGATCACAAAAAGAAAAGGCAGAACAAGAAACATTAAAATCAACAATATCAGATCACTGCAAAAGAAATAATCACAGCATGGACTGGGACAACACACAAATTATTGGATCTGAGAGCAACAGACACAAACGCTGGATCAAGGAGGCCATAGAAATCAGGAAGCGGGGAAAAGATAGCATGAGCCGGGATGAGGGGGCCTTTATGCTTTCCCACACCTGGGACTGCATTCTCCAGAGACCTTTGGACGGCAGAAAGCAGGGCCGGCTCAGTGGATCTGACAGATCTGCTGGGCTGGCCCCACCTACGGAAGTCAGCTGATAAAATGACACCTGGCAGCAATCAGCTGACACTTCTGACGAAGGCTGCAGTGAATAGTTGAAACATGTCAAGAACGTAAAAACATCTCCTTTCTATTTTTGTCTTTAATAAGAACAAAAAGCCAAAGAGTTTAACTGTTTGTGAAGTTGAAATTGTAGAGATTTGTGTTTAGTTTCAGTAAATATGTAAATTAAGATACTGACAATAACAGTAACTGTTGGAAAAATTCCTTCAACCAGTAGTCAAAAAATCAGGCAGGATCAAAGTTGCAGCAAATTTAATATGCACTGATCAGCGGAAGACAATACAGAGTACAGCTTACACAGACTGCTGCAGTGCACTGGCTTAACTAACAGTGTTTCTGGCTAATACATATCCAAGGGACCATCGGGGTGGGGTCTCTTCTTGATAAGTTCATTCATGACTCGGTGTGATAAGGTTTGCTGAGCCTCTTGATTATTTCATTCATGATTAAGATTGTATCTGCTGGGTCCATGCAGAAAACACTAGTGAACTGAACATTCATAGTCACATCAGTATCCTTCAATCTGCTTTTTCCACTACTCAACAATTTCAAATATGGTAACAGAATTTCCTAAGTATACACATTATAAAGAAAAATTCATATAACTCAGTCTAACATAGAATTTTTTCATCAATAGCAGTTCACATTATTCAGATGCTTTTATTCAAGTTGTTTAAATTCTCAATTCTGAGTCTTCTTTTTTTTTTTCCTCCTCTCTCTTTTTGATCCGGTTTTCACTCCAT
Source organism: Pholidichthys leucotaenia (assembly GCA_020510985.1). Taxonomy (NCBI): domain Eukaryota; kingdom Metazoa; phylum Chordata; class Actinopteri; order Cichliformes; family Pholidichthyidae; genus Pholidichthys; species Pholidichthys leucotaenia. Next base: position 310,508,615 of record CM035840.1, on the reverse strand, counting down.
TCCCACGTTTACCCAGTATGTCACATGCCACACTAGAGACAATAAAATACTGGTCTTATTCTACGTAAACACTAAGGAGGCGTACACCTCATTACAACTCCCCCCACTTGGGAGATCGGATCACAACTTGGTTCATCTCCGGCCGGTGTACAAACCCCTAGTGCACAGACAACCTCCGGCCATGCGCACAGTGAAGTTATGGTCTGAGGAGGCAATGGACGCTCTAAAGGGCTGTTTTGAAACCACCGCCTGGGAGCAGCTCTGCGATCCTCATGGTGAGGACATCGATGGCCTCGCTCACACCATCACGGACTACATCAGCTTCTGTGTGGACAACACCGTTCCCACCAAGACCATACGGTGTTGCTCAAACAACAAACCCTGGATCAACCCTGAGATAAAAACACTTCTGAGAGAGAAGAAGAGGATCTTCAGGTCGGGGAACAGGGAGATGCTGAAGTCCGTACAGAGGGAGCTGAGGAGAAAGATCAGAGAAGGCAAGGACAGCTTCAGGAAGAAGATGGAGGACAAGGTGCAACAGAGCAACATCAGCGGGGTCTGGAGAAACCTTAAAACCATCTCTGGGCTCCAGAATACCTCCCCCTAGGCCACGGGGGGCAGGGAGTGGGCGAACAATCTGAATCTGTTTTTCAATAGGTTTGACCAACCGCCCTCCCCGCTGACTGCACAACAACCACTGCTGCCTCTAAAGACATCAAGTCCTGCTGCCCACTCCCCACTCCACCAACATCCCCCCACTCCCAACACACAGCCCTCCAACCTGACCCTGACAAAGACCCAGGTGAGGACGGAGCTGAGGAAGATCAAGGCGAGGAAGGCGTCGGGACCGGACGGCATCAGCGCAAAGCTCCTCAAGTCCTGTGCAGATCAGCTGTGTGGGATTGTGGAGTATATCTTCAATCTGAGCCTGAAGCTGGGGAGGGTACCACAGCTGTGGAAAACATCTTGTGTGGTACCTGTACCAAAGACTTCCCACCCCAAAGACCTGAACAGCTACAGACCAGTGGCCTTGATGTCCCACATGATGAAGACCCTGGAGAGACTGCTCCTTGCTCACCTCCGCCCCCTGGTGGGAGCAGCGATGGATCCACTCCAGTTCGCCTACCAGCATGGCATTGGGGTGGAGGATGCGGTGATCTTCCTCCTTCACCGTTCTCTGTCCCACCTGGAGAAGCCCAGGAATGCGGTGAGGATCATGTTCTTTGACTTCTCCAGTGCTTTCAACACCATCCAACCGATGATCCTGAAGGATAAGCTGCTGTGCGCAGGGGTGGACCAGCACCTGTCATCATGGATCCTGGACTACCTCACTAACCGGCCTCAGTTTGTGAGAACCCGGGACTGTGTGTCCGACACGATCATCGGTAGCACGGGGGCCCCCCAGGGAACGGTTTTGGCTCCCTTCCTGTTCACCCTTTATACTGCGGACTTCTCACACAACACAACACACTGCCATCTACAGAAGTTTTCTGATGACTCTGCGATTGTTGGCCTCATCTCCAATGGAGATGAAGCTGAGTACAGAGGGCTTATCCAGGACTTTGTGGACTGGTGCCATCGGAACTGCCTCCAGATCAACGCAAGGAAAACTAAGGAGCTGGTGGTGGACTGCCGCAGGCAAGGACAACCCCTCACAGCACCAGTAAATATACAGGGAACAGACATCGAGATGGTGACATCCTATAAGTACCTGGGTGTTCATCTGAACAATAAACTAGACTGGTCACACAATACCGACGCACTCTACAAGAAGGGACAGTACAGGCTGTTCCTACTGAGAAGACTCAGGTCTTTTGGTGTACAAGGGGCGCTGCTGAAGACATTCTATGACACGGTGGTGGCATCAGCCATCACTTTTGGAGTGGTCTGCTGGGGCAGTGGCATTACAGCAGCCGATAGGAAGAGACTGAACAAACTGATCAAGAAAGCTAGCTCTGTCCTGGGGCAGCGCCTTGACCCAGTGGAGGAGATGGGAGAGAGAAGGATGGTGGCTAAACTGTCATCTCTGCTGGAGTCCAAGTTCCACCCTATGCAGGACATACTGAATGCACTGAGGAGCTCATTTAGCAGCAGACTACATCATCCTAGGTGCACAACCGAGAGGTTTCGCAGGTCCTTCCTACCAACGGCTGTCAGACTGTACAACCTAAGCAGGGCTGCTCGCAGAGATAGCAAAAAGACGTGACAACCTAATAGTTTTGAATGAAAAAGACGCAATAGACTTATACAATGGTCCCCTCCGGCATACAACTAGGAAAATACCGGTCGCTATGGAGGGTGAGAATATGTATGGGCACATAATCATACCATGTAGGATAACTAAGTAGACGGTTATGCTGTTTCATTCCATCTAGCTACAATGCTCCGCACTGTGTGTGTTTATATATTTACATATTTATTCCATCTAGCTACAATGCTCCGCACTGGGTGTGTTTATATATCTACATATTATTCCATCTAGCTACAATGCTCCGTACTGTGTGTGTTTATATATCTATATATTTATTCCATCTAGCTACAATGCTCCGCACTGTGTTTATATACTCATATATTTATTCCATCCAGCTACAATGCTCCGCACTGTGTCTATATATATATATATATATACGTATATATATATATATATATATATATACGTATATATATGTACATATTTATATGTACATATGTATACTTGCTGCTCTTGTTTCTTTTTTTCTCTTGCCTTCTGATTGTTGCTCTGAGTGTTGCTATCCCTGTGCTGTTGCAATCCTGGAATTTCCCCATTGTGGGACTAATAAAGGCTTATCTTATCTTAAATCTGCTGGTCAGCATTAATTTGGATGTTCTCCAACAGTGTAAAGACTTGTTTTTTTATATAATCCGTGTTCACTGTTGTTTAAGTTGTCTGTACTCTGTTCATATCTCTGTCATAATGAGGCATCATTTAGTGTCTTGTGTTTGAATTTTCATCATCACTGTTTTTCAGGATATGACAGAGGAGGACCTCCAGTCGGAGCTGGCCGTCATCCATTCTCAGATGGCATACATCATGCAGTTGCAGGGTCGGACAGACGAGGCTCTGCAGCTCTACAATCAGGTCATCAAGCTCAAGTGAGTCAAAGCTTGTCCTGAAAAAAACAAAAAAACATTTGTACTACTGTAACCTTCTCATTGTTTCTAGCATCAGTTTATATCAGGGGTGTTCAATCATGTGCCACAGAGGGCCAAGACCCTGCAGGCTTTACCTGTAACCAGTGTCTTCAACAGCGGATTTCACTGAACTTCTTCCCACTGATTGCTGATAAGTGAAAACACCTGAAGAGACTGGGTAGAAGACAAAACCTGCAGCATCTTGGCCCTCCATGGCACATGATTGGACACCCCTGGTTGATGTTGTGATGTGCTTTCATAAAAGACAGATGAGGTATGGCAGCTGTTTAGTTTTAAATTTATTTCCTGTCTTTTATTTAATTTTAGGCCCTCTGATGTGGGACTGCTCGCTGTGACTGCCAACAATATCATCACAATAAACAAGGTGGGCAGAGAGCATGTTAAGGTCCCAGTCACTAAAGCATGGTGTGTTTGTGAGATTCAGCCTTCTAAAATTAAAATCTCTCTTCATTTAGAAATATTTATATTTTTACATTGTGGCAAAATTTGCAAAAGTCAGTATAGCTTTTCGGGGTTTCATTTTTTTTTTTTTACGTCACTAACATGTGAGCCTGTCTTCAGTAATAGCCATCACTGTGATATTCCAATCCCTGCCCAGAGTTTCTGATCCCAAGGTGTTGGATTCAGAGTTGTCAGTGATGTTATGAAGTAGCTTTCCAAGGACCGTTTTTAACTTGTTCTGGTGAAGCTGAAAGGAGCTAATGCAATGGTGCAAATACTTTCATCAGGACCAAAGGTATTAGCTGGTAGATGGCAGCTAACAGATTTTATGATTTTACATGAGTTGGCTATGCAGTCCCTCCAGGATTTCACGGGAAGTTTTTATGATTGTTGCGGCCCAAAAAGTCTGAATTTGTGGGAGCTTTTTTTTTTTTAAAAAAAATTGCGATAAAAGTTGCAATGTTTTTAGAGTGTTTTTTGCTCTAAAGGTTGTGGTAAGAATTACAAATTTTAAAGCAGATGGTTTTACCAGTTTACTGCCTTGATATTCTATATAACAATACAAGAAAAGCACAGGATTGTCAAAAAATGTCCTATTACAGTGGTTTGTAAATTAAGCAGAAACTTCTGCTATACAGAAAAACTCTTTTGTGCAGCAGCAAATACAAACATTAACACAATATCCATTGTAACAGATATTTGCAGATTATTAGCAGCACCCAGCACTCTGTACCGAATGGAGAGGAAAAAATAAATAATTTATTCTGTTAGTCTGTATTGTCTATAGGAGTCTGTGTTTTTTCTGGAAAAATAAAAATAAATATTAAATTATAAATATTCTCTCTTTCCTGTGCCTGAACTCCTACCTGTCTGTCTACTGCATGTCAGTCTTTACACACATCTTTCATTTACAGCGAGACGGGAGGTGGGGTGTCCGTCCAGACTGGAGATCGACAGCTTAAAAGCTCATTGACCAGATGTAGTAATTATTTTACCTTTAAAGATGTGTAAAATGTAAACACTCGCTGTAGTGTTGTTTTATGGCGTTGCTCCTCACACGCGCTCTCGTGACGGGGGTGCTTTTGGGGCAGGCGGACGTTTTTCAACACAAACCCAGCGCTTCGTACACGCAGTCAGGACGGAGACGTGGCGAGACGTCCACCAGCAAGCTGGGGGAGACGGAGAAAGGGACAGTGTTGGAAACCTCGCGGGTGAGTGGTTTTTTTTTTTTAAATCACACACTGTTTGCTGATGTGTTCCGTTAATAGTCCTGTAAACACAGAAGTGAACGCAGTGCAGCGATGCATTTGGTTGGCTAGACTGACCGTTTGCGCACCAGTCAGAGACAAATTTGATTGGTGAAATCGGCGGAAGTTGATGAAGATTGGCCAAAATTGTGGGAAAGTTGCGGTGATTGGACAAAGTTGCAAGGTTGCGCTGATTGGCTGATTTCACATGAATTGGCACGATCGCAGCATCGCAAAATCATGGAGGGACTGCCTATGACTATGTTCTCTACTGGAGCTAGGATCTAGCCAGCTAACATTACAGCAATAGGATGTCAACAACTGACTTAAGTGATGAAAGAGTGAGGGTGAGGTGAACTGGGTTCATGAGCATTTAAAGAGACATCCAGTGAAATGCTTCATTTTGAGGAAGGCTGCAAAAGATTGGTCGGATGCAGTAATTAAATCCTCAGGCATTTTGACCAAAGCATGTCTGAAACATTTCATTAAGACCCGTAGGAACTGTGACACCATAGGAAAAAGCGAAGTGAATGTCTCCTTTAATATCAGCCACAAACTGCCAACATCAACACAGTCTGTCCCCTCAGGACCAAAACGTGTTTGACTCAAAGAAAAAGGTGAAACTGACTAACACTGAAGGTGTCGAATTCAAGCTGGCGAAGAAGCAGCTGCAGGCCATCGAGTTCAACAAAGCCCTGCTTGCCATGTACACTAATCAGGTATGGATGGGATGTGGAAAAAAACAACATTACAGTTGGTATGACTTTTAAGATAAGATAAGCCTTTATTAGTCCCACAATGGGGAAATTCCAGGATTGCAACAGCATAGGGATAGCAACACTCAGAGCAACAATCAGAAGGCAAGAAAAAACAACATCTAGTAAACATATGTCCATATTACTATAAATGTATATATATAGACACACAGTGCAGAGCATTATGGCTGGTGGATGTGCAGCAGAAAGTCTAAGCTCTCTCTCCCTCTCTCTTTTCATTACTGACTTGAGTTTGTGTTGCTGTGCCATTGCTGCTTGACAGGCGGACCAGTGCAGAAAACTGTCATCCAGTCTTCAGACTCAGAACCCAGGACACCCTCGGCCGGTCCTCATCCAGGTGGCTCAGCTGTGCAGGGAGAAGCAGCACGGAAAGGCCATCGAGCTGCTGCAGGTTAGAAAAGCATCCTCCCAACTTGATGTGCAACAGGAGTATAATGTGTAAACCTTTCATTAACTTCAATAAAAAAACAGTAATAAAAACTGTTCAACCACTTAGAAAATAGTGTCTGAAATTGGCACAGCAAGTTGGTATTGTGAATTTTATGGATCATTTCGGCATCAAACTTAATAGTTAAAAATATGCAACATTTTCTGTCAATAAGCATTTAAAGTACACCCTCACTTAAGTAGAACTTGTAATACTTTAAAGTTGTTTTCTCAATAAAGCATATTTTATAAGGTTTTCATTTGAGTTGTTGACAAAAATAAGTAATCTGAAAAACAAAAAACTTACTGGACTGACATCTAGAAACTGCTTTGTTTTCCTCTGGCATATTGTGTAAATATAATTAACATTTCTGCTAAATTTAGAGGAACATTGCTGTTCTATTTTAGCAAAAACTGTTAAAAGTGGCTCCGTGTGTTTTGTATTTACAAACCCCAATTCCAATGAAGTAGGGATGATTTTTAAATGTAAATAAAAACAGTACAATGATTTGCAAATCCTGTTCAGCCTACATTCAGTTGAATACACTACAAAGACAAGATATTTAATGTTCAGACTGATAAACTTTATTGTTTTTTGCACATACTGTATTTACTCAATGAATTTGATGCCTGCAGCACAGTCCACAAAAGCTCAGACAGGGGCAAGAAAAGACTGGCAATGTTGAGGAATACTCAAAAATCACCTTTTTGGACCATTCCACAGGTGAACAGGTTAATTGGAAACAGGTGAGTGTCATGATTGGGTATAAAAGGGGTATCCCTGAAAGACTCAGTCATTCAAAAGCAAGGATGGGGTGAGGTTCACCACTTTGTGAACAACTGTGTGGGCAAATAGTCCAACGGTTTAAGAACAGTTCTCAATGTGATTTTACTACCAACACTACCAAACTTCCACCAGTTTGTTGACTGTCCCACCAGAGAAAATAAAACACTGGATCTACTGTATGTTAATGTCAGAGATGCATACAGCACCACAGCTCTACCCCCACTGGGCAGATCAGATCACATCCTGGTGCTGTTATCCCCCAAATACATTCCCCTTGGGCAAAGGCAGCCTGCTTACACACGGACCGTGAGAAAGTGGACACAGGAGGCTGCTGATGCACTACAGGACTGCTTTGAGATGATGGACTGATGTACTCTGTGAACCACATGGGGTGGACATTGACAATATGACAGACTGCATCACAGAATACATCTGATTCTGTGAAAGCACAACCCTGCCAGCTCAGACCGTGTACTGCTTCCCCAACAACAACCCATGGATCACCAGTGACCTGAAAGCACTTCTTAACAAGAGGAGGGTTTTTAGGTCTGAAGACAGGGAGGAACTGAGGAGAGTGCAGTGTGAACTGAAAAAGATGCTGAGGAAGTGTAAAGACAATTACAGGAGGAAGTTGGAGGATAAACTCAGGCAAAGCAATGGGAAAGATGTGCGAATGGGAATGAAACACATCACTGGGTGTAAGGGGAGGGACAGACAGACATTGGGAAGCCTTGAGAGAGCTGATGAGCTGAATCTGTTTTTTAATAGGTTCAACTCACCGTCTGTCACCCCCACAACACAGCCAGACCCCCCACACACCCCTCACCCACCTGTGCAGCACCTCTCTCTCTCCCCCCTCCACCTCCTCTGAGGACATCAGTACCAACCCCCACATCACTGTGACTACAGACCAGATTAAAAAACAGCTGGAGAGACCGTCAGCGGAAGGCTGCGAGCCTTGATGGCATCTCCGCCAAGATCCTGAGGACCTGTGCCAACCAGCTAGCTCCAGTACTGAACCACCTGTACAACCTGAGCGTTAGCCTGGAGAGAGTACCGGTGCTGTGAAAGACGTCATGCCTGGTTCCTGTCCCCAAGAAGTCATCTTCATCAGACCTGAATGACTATCGACCAGTTGCCCTCACATCACATGTGTTGAAGGTCCTGGAGAGACTGGTCTTTGCCCACCTGAGGCCACAGGTGAAGACGTGGCTGGACCCCCTGCAGTTTGCATATCAGCCCCATTTAGGAGTTGAAGATGCTGTCATCTTCCTGCTGCAACGAGTCCATTTGCACCTAGATGGCGGAGGAGGCACTGTGAGAATCACATTCTTTGATTTCTCCAGTGCCTTTAATACCATCCAGCCACTGCTGCTGGGTGAGAAGCTGCAGGGGATGGGGGTCAAGAGCTCTGTGATCTCCTGGATTACTGACTACCTGACAGGCAGGCCACAGTTTGTCCGGCTGGGCAGTGTTCTGTCTGATGTGGTGGTTAGTGATACGGGAGCTCCACAGGGGACTGTGCTTTCTCATTTTCTCTTTACCTTATACACCACTGACTTTCAGTACACCAAGTCATGCCACTTGCAGAAATTCTCTGATGACTCGGCTGTCATTGGGCGTATAAGAGGGGGAGAGGAGGGAGAGTACAGGGCACTGGTAGACAGATTTGTGGAGTGGACCGAGCAGAATCACCTGCGGCTGAACGTCAGCAAGACCAGAGAGATGGTAATTGACTTCAGGAACAGGAGGACGCCTTCACAGCCATTACCGATTAGGGGGGAGGATATGGAGGTAGTGGAGGACTACATATACCTGGGTGTCATGATCAGCAATGGACTTAACTGGAAATAGTGTGTGTGTTTCTGTCGTTTTGGTCATCTACTGTCATGCTGCTGTAACACTGTAATTTCCCAGTTTGGGATCAATAAAGTACAGCTATCTGTCTGTCTGTCTAACGTACAGTTGCAAGGAATTTAGGGATTTCATCATCTGCCGTCCATAATATCGTCAAAACAGTCTGAGAATCTGGAAAAATTTCTGCACATAAGCGGCAAGGCCAAACATCCATCCATCCATCTTCTTCCGCTTAATCCTTTTCGGGTCGCAGGGGGGCTGGAGCCTATCTCAGCATCTTTGGGCGAGAGGCAGGATACACCCTGGACAGATCGCCAGTCCATCACAGGGCCAACACAGAAAGACAGACAACCATTCACTCTCACAGTCATACCTAAGGACAATTTAGAATCCCCAGTTTGATGCCAATTAACAATCAACATTTAATGCCCATGACCTTCTGTTCCTCAGGAGGCACTGCATTAAAAACCAACATCATTCCGTAAAGGATAATACCACGTGGGAACACTTAAGAAAACCATTGTCAGTAAACCCAGTTCATCGCTACATCAACAAGTTAAAACTCTACCATGCACAACCAAAGCCATATAGCAGCACCACCTAGAAACGCTGTGGGTTGCTCTGGGTTCAAGCTCATCTGACGCAAAGTGGAAAAGTGTGCTGTGGTCTGACAAGTCCACATTTCAATTGTTTTTCAAAATCATGGATGTTGTGTCCTTCAGGCTAAAGAGGAAAAAGACCATCCAGATTGTTATCAACACAAGGGTCAAAAGCAAGCATCTGTGATATTATGGGTGTGTGTTAGTGCCCATAGCATGGGTAACTTGTGCATCTGTGAAGGCACCATTAATGCTGAATGGGTACATACAGGTTTTGGAGCAGCATATGCTGCCATCCAAGCAACGTTTTTTTTCCAGGGTCGTCCCTGCTCATTTCAGCAAGACAATGCCAAGCCACGTTCTTCATGTGCTATAACAGCATGGCTTCGTAGTAAAAGAGTGCTGGTACCAGACTGGCCTGCCTGCTGTCCAGACCTGTCTCCCACTGAAAATGTGTGGTGCATTATGAAGCACAAAATACGACAACAGAGACCCCGGACTGTTGAGCAACTGAAGTCGTACATTAAGCAAGAATGGGAAAGAATTCCACCTGCAAAGCTTCAACAATTAGTGTCCTCAGTTCCTAAAGGCTTATTGATTGTTGTTAAAAGGAAAGGTGATCTAACACAGTAGTAAACATGACCCTCTCCCAGCTTTTTTGGAATGCGTTGCAGGAATTAAATTCAAAATGAGTAAATTATTTGGAAAAAAAAAAACGAAGGTTATCAGTTTGAACATTAAATATCTTTTCTTTGTAGTGTATTCGATTAAATATTTGAAAAGGATTTGCAAATCATTGTATTATGTTTTTGTGTTTTACACAACATCCCAACTTAATTGGAACTGGGGTTTTTAGATGAAGGCAATGTCTGAACTTTTGTTTTTTATTTTCCAGCAATTCTCAGAACAAAACCCAGAGAGTGCATCAAGCATTAAATTGACTATGGCACAACTCTATTTAGTACAAGGTATGGTCATTATAAGAGTATAAATGTTAATGTTTCCTGTTTACAATAATGACAAATGAATGTGTTGGTCAGGTGTAAAGCAGATGTTGGCATTTTATTTTGCTACTTGTTGTGTTTTTCTGTGTCATACAAATAACTGGTTTACTGAAATATCCTTAAAGATGTAAAAAGAAAACACACAATAGAAATGAAAATGACAATTGTAGTTGTATTTATTTGTGTAAAATAGGGCTGGGCAGTTAACTGTGAGTTAACCAGAATCAGTATTCACACCCTTAACTTTGCTCATGTTGGTTATTTTGGTTTCACCCCTGTTACTTGTTCAGGCATTCTTCCGTGATATACAGTTGAAACCAGAAGTTTACATATACTGTGTTTTAAAAGACACATAACCTTTTTTTCCTCACTGTCTGACATTAAATCAGACTAAACTTTTCCTGTTTTAGATCATTTAGGATTACCAAAATTATTTGTAGTTGCTAAATATTTTTTTAAAAAATACACTAATATCAGTAATAGAATTGTGGCCCTCCACAATTCTGGTTCATCCTTAGGTACAATTTTAAGATGCCTGAAGGTGCCACGTTCATCTGTTCAAACAATTACAGGCCAGTGGGAATATCCAGTCATCATACTGCTCAGGAAGGAGACAGCTTCTGTGTCCCAGACACGAATGGGTAATGTGTGTATCAACCCCAGAACAAAAACAAAAGATCTTGTGAAGATGCTGGCTGAAGCTGGAAAGAGTGTAATTATCCACAGTGAAACAAGTCCTGTACCGACATGGGCTAAAAGGCTACTCAGCGAGGAAGAAGCCATTACTCAAAAAAAAAAAAACATAAAAAAGCCAGATTATAGTTTGCAAATGACAAAGACCTTAATTTTTGGAGACATGTCCTGTCATCTGATGAAACTAAAATTGAACTGTTGGGCCATAATGATTACATTACATTTGGAGGAAAAAGGGGGAATCTTGCACGCCTGAGAACACCATCCAGCTGTGAAGTATGGGGGTGGCAGCATCATGTTGTGGGGATGTTTTGCTGCAAGAGGGACTGGTGCACTTCACAAAATCAATCGCATCATGAGGAAAGAACGTTATGGGGAAATATTGAAGCAACATCTCAAGACATCAGCCAGTTAAAGCTTGAGCACAAATGGGTCTTCCAAATGGACAGTGACCCTAAGCATACTGGCAAATTAGTTACAAAGTGGCTTAAGGACAACAAGGTCAATGTTTTGGAGTGATCATCACAAAGCCCTGACCTCAATCTCAGAGAAAATTTGTGGACAGAGCTGGAAACGCGTGTGCAAGCAGAGCGGCCTACATACCTGATTCAGTTACACCAGTTAGAAGGCTTTCAAAGTGCCAAAAAAATGGCTATTGAATTTTTATACATTTGACAAAAAAAAAATACCTAAACTTTTTTTTTTTTTCAGGTCATGTAACAAAAGCCTGTGACGTCCTGAGGTCCATTGAAGAGTTCAAGCACAAACCAGGAATGGTAAGAGACCAAATAAAAACTGTTTCAGCAGTTTTTCTTTCTAATCAAGTCATGAACTGAACTGTCGTTGCTTTGTCAGGTTTCAGCTCTGGTAACGATGTATTCCCACGAAGAAGACATCGACAGTGCCATCGACGTTTTCAAACAATCTATCCAGCACTACCAGTCTGAACAGGTTTGTGTTCTTCTGTTTTCATGCCACAGAAAAGATGCTAATAGTGTGAATGGCTGTTTTTATTCTTCTCTACATTTTTTTAGTCATTTTCTCCCTCTGCATACTTCATGCTAGAAACTCCATTCTGGTACCATTCTATTCACTGTTTCAGGATTGTTTATGCTTTAATTTTCATACTTATTAACTTTCACACTTTTTATTACAGTGCATCCAGAAAGTATTCACAGCACTTCACTTCTTCCACATTTTGTTACGTTACAGCCTTATTCCAAAATGGATTAAATTCATTTTTTTCCTCAAAATTCTACACACAATACCCTGCAATGACAACATGAAAAAAAAATTTGGGAGATTTTTGCAAATTTAATAAAAATAAAAAAACTAACAAATCACATGTACATCAGTATTTGCTCAATACTTTGTTGATGCACCTTTGGCAGCAATTATAGCCTCAAGTCTTTTTGAATATGATGCCACAAACTTGGCACACCTATCTTTGAGCAGTTTGGCCCATTCCTCTTTGCAGCACTTCGCAAGCTCTATCAGGTTGGATGGGAAGCGTCGGTGCACAGCCATTTTCAAATCTCTCCAGAGGTGTTCAATTGGATTCAAGTCTGGGCTCTGGCTGGGCCACTCAAGGACATTTGCAGAGTTGTCCTGAAGCCACTCCTTTAATATTTTAGCTGTGTGCTTAGGGTTGTTGGCCTGCTGAAAGATGAACTATCGCCCCAGTCAAAAGTCAAGAGCGCTCTGGAGCAGGTTTTCATCCAGGATGCCCCTGTACATTGCAGCATTCATCTCTTCCTCTATACTGACTAGTCTTCCAGTTCCTGCCACTGAAAAACATCCCCACAGCATGATGCTGCCACTACCATGCTTCACTGTAGGGATGGTATTGGCCTGGTGATGAGCGGTGCCTGGTTTCCTCCAAACATCATGCCTGGCATTCACGCCACAGTTCAATCTTTGTTTCATCGGGCCAGAGAATTTTGTTTGTCATGGTCTGAGAGTCTTTCAGGTGCCTTTGGGCAAACTCCGGGCGGGCTTCCATGTGTCTTTTACTACGGAGTGGCTTCCATCTGGCCACTCTACCATACAGGCCTGATTGGTGGATTCCTGCAGAAATGGTTGTCCTTCTGGAAGGTTCTCTTCTCTCCACAGAGGAATGCTGGAGCTCTGACAGAGTGACCATCGGGTTCTTGGTCATCTCCCTGACTAAGGCCCTTCTCCCCCGATCACTCAGTTTAGATGGCGGGCCAGCTCTAGGAAGAGTCCTGGTGGTTCCGAACTTCTTCCATTTACGGATGATGGAGGCCACTGTATTCATTGGGACCTTCAAAGCAGCAGAAATTTTCATGTACCCTTCACCAGATTTGTGCCTCGAGACAATCCTGTCTCAGAGGTCTACAGACAGTTCCTTTGACTTCATGCTTGGTTTGTGCTCTGACATGCACTGTCAGCTAGGGGTGTGCCATATTGTATCGTTCACAATAGTACCGGTATAATTTTTGATATCGGTGTAAAAATGAATATTGCGATATTTGGGGTCCATTACACTGCCAACGGAAGTTACGCGTTACCATAGAAACGACAAAAAAAGCATGGCATGAGAAGTGGTGCTCTGTGCTTGGACCATCTGCATCAAGTTGTGAGGAAGTAATTTAGCTTTAAGGCTGTTTCATACTGCTGCCTTCTTTAAAAAAAAAAAAATAAAAGGTGCAGCAATGCGGATAATCTGCCCACATTTTTTCCCGCATGTCAATAACATGGCTTCAGTGAAAAAAGTTTAACTTCACCCTGAAGGAGTGTTGTTGATGTTCTGACTCCAAAGTGTCCAGAGGTTTATTTTTGTTCCCTTGTGGCTGCTCCAGCTTGATTTATTCAACCAACCAAAAGAAAAAAAAAATCTATTAAAAACCCCAGGAGTTGTCTATGCAACAGAGATTTGTAACGCAGGTAAACTGAGAGAAAGAGAGAGAGACGGGAGGTCTTGTTTGGTGAAACGGCAGACAGGTAGGCCAAATGATGAACTAATACTTTTAAATAACCCCACTCCCTCCCTGATTTATTTAGACTCTCTTCCTGACCTGGTGAAAGAACATACTGAAAAATGCTTCTTAGCCTTCAGTCAAGAATCAGGCAGGATCAAAGATTCAGCAAATTTAATTACACTGGCCAGTGGAGAACAATACAAAAACAGTCTCAGAGCCTATTCACGCATCATTCTGACTCAAACACACATTGCTTAGTCCTTTAAGCCCTTTGTTATCTGAGAGGTGGAGGAGAGAATGTTAGATAGATAGATAGTTTATTTCGAACACAAAAAATATAACAAAAAACAAGCAAATAGCAAATGCAATAAAGTTACAGTATACACTGTTCGAAAGGGAGAAGGAAGAAGTGAACACTTATTAATTCCAACTCCTCTTTTCCATCGATACATCCATGTGAATTTTATACAAATTACCACCTTTAAGACCCCAAGTAAACAATTTACTGTATTTTTTACAGATCAACATTAACACCCATCCATTCTAACATACAATGAAGTCCATATATCAAAACCAGTCTCAAACGACACAGATACACACAGTGCTGTCCCACCCACCATTCCATAGTGTCCCATAATGTCCCAGAGTGAACATAATGAATCGTACATATAAATTCTACCCTTCTAACATATATCCTTTCAACAAATGGTGCTTATACTTCTTTTTAAATTGATTTCTGTTTGTACATAGTTTCAGTTCGGGCTCCAGACTGTTCCACAAATCCACTCCACAGACAGATATGCACATACTTTTCTTGGTTGTACGTATCTTGGGTTTTGTAAAGTTTAAGTCTCCTCTCAAATTATGATCGTTGTCTCTTTTTTTAAATATTTTTTGTATATTAGTTGGGAGTTGATTGTTAATCGCCCTGTACATTACTTGTGCTGTCTTAAATTTAACTAAATCGATGAACTTTATGACATGTGACTTCAAGAACAACGAATTGGTATGGTCTCTATATCATGCATTGTTAATTATCCTTATAGCTCTTTTTTGTGATGTGCATATTGCTTGTAGGTTGGTCTTGTAGGTGTTTCCCCAGACTTCTACACAGTAGTTAAGATAAGGTAAAAACAGTGAATTGTACAATAAGACCAATGATTTATAGTCCAAGATGTGTCTTGTCTTCCCCAGTATGCCTATACATTTTGCTAATTTAGCCCGGATGTGACTGATGTGAGGTTTCCAGCAGATTTTACTGTCTAGCGTCACCCCCAGAAAGTTATTTTCCTGTACTGTTTGTATTCTGGTATCATCTATGATTGGCTCAGAACATCTAGTCAAACTCAAAACTAGATAAACTACAGATTATCTCTCTCAGGAACCATGACACTCACTCAGCACTAGTCACACAGGATCAGTACAAGTGAACAAAAACAAAGTGATAACAAAGTACAGCTGCACCAGCATCTTTAGCACTTTCACAAAGACTCTGAGACAAAGCAAATCACAAATATGAAACTTTTCTATCATTCTCCCCCCTTTAAAGAATGCATTAATGGGGTCTAAAACCCCATCTGGCAGCTATGCTAAGCTCCAGTGCATTTGCGTGCAGCAGATCCTAACTAGCTAGTGACGGGGAAAGTCCGCCATCAGCCCTGCTGCCCCAGGCACCAGCTAACGTTTTAGTCCTTTAGGAGGAGAAATGGAACAGTAAACTCATTAATTAATGATGAAAGTAATCGATGGTAAAAACTGTGAAATCAGAATGATGCTAAAATAACAGTGAAGATATAATAAGGATATACAGTATGTGTGTCATAGCTATGTGTTATTGCACTTTGTATAAAAGGATAAAACAAAACAATAATAATAATGTAATAAATGTAAAAACAGAAATAAGAGTAACATAAAAACAAAATAAATTAAAAATATTTCAAACTTCATAAATGTATTCACAGGTAGTACATTTCAACTTCACATCATGATCATGCAACTCCTTTTAGGTTTCTGCACGTCAATCGTACTTTTACTCTGTACTTGGGTCATGGAGAGACACCTTGAGCTCATGCTGTTTGTTCATCATCCCCAGCAACTGCTCCATGGTACATCACTAAGTTAACATGCACAAGTCTCATCATCATACTATGGATACAGGGAATGACACAAGAAAGGCCAAAAATAATACCACAAAAATCATTAACAGGCTCATGATGAGACTTCTCCATGAAGAGAGTAACCAACTTAACCAGGTATGTTCATCAGTAACATTGTTCTTGGCCATGGCAGCCTGCAAGGCAGTCAGGTTCTGTATGGCTGAGGCAATCACGTGACCATCCACATCATTTTCAGGGATAAAAGTACAACAATAATCACCTACAATTGCGCACACACACCCCCTCGGGTGTCAGTTATTTGATCAAGAACCATTCTATTTTGGGTCAACATAAGTCTAAGGGCCATTAATTCCTCATTTATACCAGAAAAAGCAGACAAAGAAAAATTCACAAATGATTGTAATCTATAGTTAGTTGTTTCAATCAGTAAGGTGTTCTTAGCCACTCCCACCCAAGGAAACAGGGAATGAAATACCTTCTGCCCAGTAGTTTCTAGCTTGAATTCTTCCGGCACATCTGTGCCCCAGATGGGATCATGTGGTGCAAAGGAGACATCTCTCCTTACCCTGCCCGCCTGTTTTGCCGACAGTATGATGGTGTGGTCAGTCATAACTACGGGGGTACATACCCCTCCACAATTCATGGGCAGGTGTGAGTAGGCACGATGGCCACACAGCCACCAATCCCCTGTCACCATATGTGTGCCATACATGTGAGAATCACAAATCGTGGCACTACAGAGCTCCTGCAGGGTGACATCGCCTTTCAGACTCCTAGACTGACAAAAAGGATCTTCAGGACAGCTTTTGCCCACTACGCCGGTCTGGCAGGTAGCAGTACAGGAGCGAAATGTACTATGCACCATTGCACACCCAGAAAGTGATAAACTGTCCAAAGAGATGTTTCCACACCCTTTTAGACAAAAGGAAAAATTCCCTGGCGAGGTTAACCTTGCCTTCACTGAGTAAGAGGTGTCATCGGGTCTCTGGTCAGTGGAGCTATAGGCAATGTGACAGTTGTGATTCAAATTAATGCTTGCTGTACTGTTTCCATACATAGCCTCTTGCAAGAAACAAGCAGCTTCTGATAGTTCCATTGGCTTAGCAGTAACAGAGATTTGACCAGCTGAAAGTGAGAGCAAAGAACACACACGCAACAATTTGAATGATTAGCTGTTTTGGCTGTGTAGTTAGCATACTTCCACCACACATTACCAGCATAAACATGGTCCTCACAGCCATGTGAGGACCATTACTCACTCATGATGTGTGTGAGTAATGTACCTAGCCTACGATTGATAGGTAATAGTGTCCCTAAAAATGACCAAAACAAAAGTGTCACCACAAGGATGATGATGATGATGAAAAAGCAGGTGTACCATTCACATCCTTCTGCTGCCAACCTTCTCTTTGGCATTTTGTCTCTCCATGATAAACAACAGTTGTTTGGCTATACAACCCGTTGCTGGACACCAACAAGGGCACCGTCAGTCGACACTTGTATAGAGAAACGGTTAAACAATCACTTGTGAAGGATTTTTTTGTAGGATATAGTTTGCAATGGGGATTAAACAGTCTCTTGCTGAGGGTTTTGAGCAGAGTAAAGTTTGCAATGTGTCAAATGCACCCAACAGTCACGTCCTTCGACTTTCACAGCTGTTGGTGTTGCCAGGATGACTTTGTATGGTCCTTGCCAGGGAGCGTCGGCCCAGTTTTTCTTTTTGATGACTTTGATAAGGACCAGATCCCCCGGTTTGGCCAAGACG
The DNA here is from genome assembly GCA_020510985.1 of Pholidichthys leucotaenia. Lineage (NCBI taxonomy): Eukaryota > Metazoa > Chordata > Actinopteri > Cichliformes > Pholidichthyidae > Pholidichthys > Pholidichthys leucotaenia. The sequence goes on along the minus strand of CM035840.1, from coordinate 310,490,787 downwards.
GGTGCTTCACCATGGTCCCTCTTGGAAAGAGCAGCATGAACAGTATCTCTGTCAGTCAACATTCTTCGCATGTAATCAGCTAAACACACTTCCTCATCATTTGAATTAAATGGACTTAATGGTGGGAGTCGGTAAGGTTTGAATGAATGAATGAATCTTTATTTCGGATAGATTAAAAGTAAAGATTAAAAGAACGGAACAGAATAATAAAACAAAGGCGAAAAAAAAATCTAACAAGGTCAAATTAAACAATAACTCCTCTGATTATACAGTTCAACATAAGTTATCCGAAATGGGTGATGGCTGAAGCCACAGCTTATATTGCCCACCCATATTCCATCCAAGAATTCAAAAGAAAAACAAAACAGGAGCGATTACAATTCAGAACAAAGCTAAGACAAAACATGACAAAAAAAAAACAAAAAACTAAGCAACAGCACAACACAGACAGAATATGATAATTCTTATGTGATTACCTCCACCAAGGAGGTTATGTTTTCATCGGCGTTGGTTTGTCTGTTTGTTTGTTTGTTAGCAAGATAACTCAAAAAGTTATGGACGGATTTTCATGAAATTTTCAGAGATTGTCAGAAATGGGGTATCCTACAGATGATTATATTTTGGTGGTGATCCGGATCACCATCGGGATCCAGGAAATTTTTAAAGGATACTTTTTTTTTTTTTTTTAATTTAACATTGCGAGATAGGGCCATTTTCAATATTTTTTAAATATTTTTTTTTTTGTGCATGTAATTCTGCCAAAAAATCGTCAGAACACTTGGGGAAAAAAAAAATACAGGATGAAAGAAATAAACACTGTATGGGGGGAACTGTGGCGCTTGGCGGAGGTCTGCGCTCTCCGAGTGCTTTTCTAGTTTTATATGTCATCTTGTATATATGTTTGGAGTATTTCTTCCTTTAGTTTTTGTTTAAATTGTCCAAGCGTACATGATTTTAATTCAGGTCCAAAAGCATTCCACAATCTGACTCCTTGCACTGAGACACTGTGTTGCTTGGTAGTAGTTCTCACTGAAGGTTTTTGAAATATACAGTGGGGTAAAAAAGTATTTAGTCAGCCACCAATTGTGCAAGTTCTCCCACTTAAAAGATGAGAGAGGTCTCCAATTTTCATCATAGGTATACCTCAACTATGAGAGACAAAATGAGAAAAAAAAATTCCAGAAAATCACATTGAAGGATTTTTAATGAATTAATTGGTAAATTCCTCGGTAAAATAAGTATTTGGTCAATAACAAAAGTTCATCTCAATACTTTGTTATATACCCTTTGTTGGCAATGACAGAGGTCAAACGTTTTCTGTAAGTCTTCACAAGGTTTTCACACACTGTTGCTGGTATTTTGGTCCATTCCTCCATGCAGATCTCCTCTAGAGCAGTGATGTTTTGGGGCTGTCGCTGGGCAACACAGACTTTCAACTCCCTCCAAAGATTTTCTATGGGGTTGAGATCTGGAGACTGGCTAGGCCACTCCAGGACCTTGAAATGCTTCTTACGAAGCCACTCCTTTGTTGCCCGGGCGGTGTGTTTGGGATCATTGTCATGCTGAAAGACCCAGCCATGTTTCATCTTCAATGCCCTTGCTGGTGGAAGGAGGTTTTCACTCAAAATCTCACAATACATGGCCCCATTCGTTCTTTCCTTTACACGGATCAGTCGTCCTGGTCCCTTTGCAGAAAAACAGCCCCAAAGTATGATGTTTCCAGCCCCATGCTTCACAGTAGGTATGGTGTTCTTTCTCCTCCAAACACGACAAGTTGAGTTTTTACCAAAAAGTTCTATTTTGGTTTCATCTGACCATATGACATTCTCCCAATCCTCTTCTGGATCATCCAAATGCTCTCTAGCAAACTTCAGACGGGCCTGGACATGTACTGGCTTAAGCAGGGGGACACGTCTGACACTGCAGGATTTGAGTCCCCGGCGGCGTAGTTTAGCCTTTGTTACTTTGGTCCCAGCTCTCTGCAGGTCATTCACTAGGTCCCCCCATGTGGTTCTGGGATTTTTGCTCACCGTTCGCGTGATAATTTTGACCCCATGGGGTGAGATCTTGCGTGGAGCCCCAGATTGAGGGAGATTATCAGTGGTCTTGTATGTCTTCCATTTTCTAATAATTACTCCCACAGTTGATTTCTTCACACCAAGCTGCTTACCTATTGCAGATTCAGTCTTCCCAGCCTGGTGCAGGTCAACAATTTTGTTTCTGGTGTCCTTTGACAGCTCTTTGGTCTTGGCCATAGTGGAGTTTGGAGTCTTGACTGTTTGAGGTTGTGGACAGGTGTCTTTTATACTGATAATGAGTTCAAACAGGTGCCATTAATACAGGTAACGAGTGGAGGACAGAGGAGCCTCTTAAAGAAGTTACAGGTCTGTGAGAGCCAGAAATCTTGCTTGTTTGTAGGTGACCAAATACTTATTTTACCAAGGAATTTACCAATTAATTCATTAAAAATCCTTCAATGTGATTTTCTGGATTTTTTTTTTCTCATTTTGTCTCTCATAGTTGAGGTATACCTATGATGAAAATTGGAGACCTCTCTCATCTTTTAAGTGGGAAAACTTGCACAATTGGTGGCTGACTAAATACTTTTTCCCCCCAATGTACATGTTCCTCTGAAATGATATTGTTTCTCCCTTATTTGGAACAACTTTTGGATATTTGCGAGCAGTGATAGATTCTTCACTTTAAACATTATTACTGCAGTTTTAAAGTCAACCAGATCTTTCAACTTGAGAGCTTTTAATTTAAGAAAAAGTGGGTTTGTTGGTTCCCTGTAAGCAGCTTTGTTTATTATTCTAATAGCTCTCTTCTGAAGCATAAAGATTGGATATATTGTGGAGGATGTGAAAATGACGAGGCAGTGTTCTTTTTCAGAGTCAAGTTTATTCACATCTCCATCATTTCAAAGCAGAAAAAAGAGAGATTGAAACAGTAAACTCTCGTCCTTAAATATCAGGGACTTCACACCTCATAAATCACGTCACACAGACCACCTTGCATAATAAAGACAGTAACAATGCATTTCACCACCTTGCATAATAAAGACAGTCACAATGCATTTCTCCCCATGATATCACTTCCCTTGTCTCCCATGCATCCTTTAATCGACCCCCCACAGTTTCCAGCCTTGCATATCAAGGCTAAGATTCCTGCCTTTGTTCTGACCTAAAATGCGAGTCACAGAACCGGTTCAACAGGTCCATTGAGTGTTCACCACACAAGCCCCCCCCCCCAGCATTTTAGAAACACAGAACAGCAGAAGATAACCACATGCATGCCGTGATAGCATCAATACACATCAGTCCACATGCTGGATAGGCTTCAGCCTCCTGCCGAATCTGCTGTAGTTGGGGTTCACCGTCTCTGCGGCGCTGTCATGCTGGGGATTTGTCGTCTGGGGGCGGAAACCCTTTGTCAGTCTCTGCGGGTGTTCTGGGGGAACATTACTTTGGGAAACATTACTGTGTGAAACCCTCCGTGGTGGTCTACCTCGTCGCGGGGCCTTTGCCAACAGCACTTCCTCCTCTGCCACCACAAAAGCGGGTTTAAGTCTGTCTATGCCAATTTTCTCTTTCCTACCCCCCAAATCTAGCAAAAACTGCTTGTCCCCTGTTTCTAGCACTCTGAATGGCCCGTCATAAGGCGGTTGCAGCGGGGTTCGATGCGCATCGTGTCTAACAAAAACAAACTCTGCGTTCTTCAAAGTTTTAGGCACAAAAACGCGCGGAAAACTGTGGTGCGCGGGGCCGGGCAGCGTGCTTGATCCTATGTTACTCCGCAACAGCTGAGACGGGGGGGCGTTTGGCGCGGGGTTATCTGGGAGAAACTCCCCAGGCAGCCGGAGTGGCTGTGCAAACACGAGCTCCGCTGGTGAGGCTTCTAGATCCTCTTTAGGTGCAGAACGCAACCCCAATAACACCCATGGTAACTTGTCAACCCAATTTGTATCCGTCAGTGACGCTCTGAGAGCCGCTTTCAATGACCTATGAAAACGTTCACATAACCCGTTAGCCTGCGGATTGTACAAGGTTGTGCGGTGAATTGTGACACCCAGGCTGCGGGCCATTGTCGACCAAAGCTCGGAAACAAATTGAGGGCGTCCGACGGAACGCCGAAGCGCGCCACCCAAGCTGTTAAAAACACGCGCGCCACTTCCTCGGCCGTGGTTGATGCCAGCGGGACCACTTCAGGCCAGCGTGTGGTGCGGTCCACCATTGTCAGAAGATGTGTGCACCCCTGCGACAGCGGGAGGGGTCCAACGAGGTCCACATGAACGTGATCGAACCTCTTGGCCGGAATGTGAAACTGTTTCAAAGGAGCCCTCGTGTGCCTGTGTACTTTGGCTCGTTGACACGCCGTGCAGGCTGCTGCCCACTCTTTGACCTGTTTGCGGAGGCTCGGCCACACAAATTTCTCTCCCACCATTTTGACCGACGCGTGCACTCCAGGGTGCGCCAAAGAATGAACCGATTCAAAAACACGGTGGCGCCACGTGGCCGGTACTACTGGACACGGCAGTCCAGTGGAGACATCACAGATTAGGGGGGACATACCGTCTTGCAGCACCCTGCTCTCCAGCCTTAATCCTGTTGGTCCAGACTGGAGCGCGCGCACGTCCGCGTCATTAACCTGCTCTGCGGCCATGGCTGCATAATCTAACCCTACGCTGACTGGGGCCGCCACAGTGCGCGAGAGGCAATCTGCCACTACATTGAGTTTGCCCGCCACATGCTGAATATCAGTGGTAAACTCTGATATCGCAGCCAGCTGTCTCTGCTGCCGGCCTGACCACGGTTCCGAGACCTTGGCCATCGCGAATGTTAGCGGTTTGTGATCAACGAACGCGGTGAAAGCACGTCCTTCCAGCCAGAACTGAAAGTGGCGGATGGCCAAATGGAGAGCGAGCAGCTCCCTGTCGAACGCGTTGTATTTACGTTCGCTATCGCGCAAGGTCCTGCTGAAAAATGCGAGGGGCTGCCAAACCCCGGCTACATGTTGCTCCACGACCGCCCCTATGGCCACATCTGACACGTCCGTGGTGAGCGCTATGTGGGCCGTTGGGTCTGGGTGTGCCAACAACGCAGCGTTTGCCAAGGCTGCTTTCACCTCCAAGAATGCTTGGTCCCGCTCCGGGGACCATTCGATCTTATCTGCGGATTTCTTTTTTTTGAGCGCGGCATACAGCGGCTGCATGAGCTGTGCCGCGCGGGGGAGAAAACGGTTATAAAAATTCACCATTCCCAAAAACTCCTGCAACGCCCTGACTGTCTGCGGCTGGGGAAAATCTGCCACAGCGCGCACTTTGTCAGGCAGTGGAACTGCTCCTTCGGGGGAGATGCGGTGTCCTAAAAAATCGATCTGCGCCACCCCGAACTGACACTTCGCTGGGTTGATTATTAACCCGTGATCTCCCAACCTTTGGAAGACTGGCCAGGTGTTTTTCGTGTTCGTCTTCGGACGCGCTGGCTACTAAAATATCGTCCAGGTAGACGAACACGAAAGGGAGATCGCGAAGCACCGCGTCCATCATGCGTTGGAACGTCTGAGCAGCCCCTTTAAGTCCAAATGGCATGCGTAAAGGGCAGCACGGTGGCGCAGTGGTTAGCACAGTGGCAGCACAGCAAGAAGGTCATGGGATCGATTCCACCCTTGACCATCGTGGGTTCGATCCCACCCCCAGACCATCGGTGACCCTTCTGTGTGGAGTTTGCATGTTCTCCCCGTGTCTGCGTGGGTTTACTCCGGTTTCCTCCCACATGCCAAAAACATGCAAGTTAGGTTAATTGGCATCAAAACTGGGGATTCTAAATTGTCCTTAGGTATGGATGTGAGAGTGAATGGTTGTCTGTCTCTCTGTGTTGGCCCTGTGATGGACTGGCGATCTGTCCAGGGTGTACCCTGCCTCTCGCCCAAAAGATGCTGGGATAGGCTCCAGCCCCCCCGCGACCCGAAAGGATTAAGCGGTAGAAGATGGATGGATGGATGGATGGCATGCGTAAAAACTCGAATAACCCAAACGGAGTTATTACCGCTGTTTTGGGTATGTCCTCAACGCGCACTGGGACTTGGTGGTAACCGCAGACCAAGTCTATTTTAGAAAAAATGCGCGCCTCTGCCAAATGGACCGAAAAATCTTGGATATGTGGGATTGGGTAGCGGTCGTGCGCTGTAGCGTTGTTTAACCTGTGAAAATCCCCGCAAGGGCGCCATGATCCGTCAGCTTTCGGGACCATATGTAGGGGGGAAGCCCACGGGCTGTTTGAACGTCGGATAATGGCCAACCTCTCCAGATTGGCGAACTCCTCGCGCGCTATAGCTAGTTTAACTGTGTCCAAGCGCCTAGCTTTTGCTAAAACGGGTGGTCTGGTAGTGGTAATAAAATGCTCCACCCCGTGTTTAGCGACTGTTGCCGAAAATGTGGGAACCGTGAGTGCTGGGAACTGAGTGAGCAGTGTGTGGAACTTACCGCCTGCTGTTGTGACGTTGGCTTGTGCTGTAGGCGGGGCCACCCGCGCTGTACAGGGGATAGAATCAAAAGAAAGTGCATTAACCAGGCGCCTGTTAGCGAGATCAACCAACAACCCATGTGAGCACAAAAAATCAGCCCCCAGCATATTGAAATTTACTGTTGCTACAACAAAAGTCCACTCATATGCACGGCCGTGTAGAGACAGAAGCAGAGTCTTCTCACCAAAGGTCTTAATCTCCGAGCCGTTCGCTGCCGTCACCCGGGGACCTCCGGAACCAGCCAGTCTGTCCGCGTAGGAAGGAGTGATGAAACTCAACTGGGATCCTGTGTCGACGAGGAACTGCCTCCTGGAGCGTCTGTCCGACAAGTAGAGCAGCTTGTTCTCTTCCCCGAGGGCCGCGGCTGCTTCCGACCCCCAGTCTTGGCGTTTCCCGAACGCCCGAACTGGCACGGCAGTACACACTTGCGTGCCCTCTCTGCAAAGCGGCGATGGAAGAAACAAAAGACGTCCGGTCCACGCTCCCTGGCCCTTGCCGCCGCCATCGTCGGTGAGTCTGGCACCGCTGCCTCTGGCCTCCTGTCGTCTCCGGTCGTTGTGCCGAGTTCCGCTGCAGCGGCCGTGGCTGCGCACCGCTTGGTGGCGTTGACAATCCGCTGCGCCTCTCGGCCCAGCGCGCGGTAGTCCTGTAGGGCCAACAGTGGTGAACTGGCCAGAACCGCTCTCGCTGCTGACGGTAGAGTCCTGAGGAAGAGGTGGGTGAAAATGAAGTGATCATCGTCAGAGTCTTTCAACCTCAACAACTTCTCCATCAGGCTCGCGGGCATGTCGTTTTCCCCCTCCGTCAGCGCCAGGAGCCTCTCTGCTCGCTCCTCCGCCGAGGGGGTGAATTGCTGGATGAGTGCAGCCTTCAACGTGCCGTATTTGTCGCTCTCCGGCGGCTGGTCGATCAGGCTCTCCACATGCTGGGCCATGTTGTTGTCCAGCTTTGCGACTACGTGGTAGAATTTCGTGGCATCTACCGATATCCCCCGGAGGTTGAACTGCGCCTCGACCGCGTTGAACCAGGAGCGCGGATTGTTCTGCCAGAAGTCCGGTAGCTGGACTGTAGCGGCATTCGCTTGGCTGGGGGCTCCTGACACGGCTGACCCGGGGGAATTTCTTCATCCATGATACGTCTTAGGGTCACCAGTGTGGAGGATGTGAAAATGACGAGGCAGTGTTCTTTCTCAGAGTCAGGTTTATTCACATCTCCATCATTTCAAAGCAGAAAAAAGAGAGATTGAAACAGTAAACTCTCGTCCTTAAATATCAGGGACTTCACACCTCATAAATCACATGTCACACAGACCACCTTGCATAATAGACAGTAACAATGCATTTCACCACCTTGCATAGTAAAGACAGTCACAATGCATTTCTCCCCATGATATCACTTCCCTTGTCTCCCATGCATCCTTTAATCGACCCCCCACAGTTTCCAGCTTTGCATATCAAGGCTAAGATTCCTGCCTTTGTTCTGACCTAAAATGCGAGTCACAGAACCGGTCCAACAGGTCCATTGAGTGTTCACCACAATATGTTTGTTTTATATGTATTTCCCCATACTTCAGTACAATATGTCATGTATGGGAGTATTAATGAATGATACAAAGTATAAAGTGTGGGTGGATTAAGCAAATATTTCTCTCTGGGTAGTATTGCAGTTGATTTGGATATTTTACCTTTAATACAATTAATATGTGACTTCCAACAAATAATGTTTGCCATACATTATTTCAAATGGGGATAACCCCCCTTTGGTGGGAACTATTCTCATGTAAAATAGAACTAAGTGTAGGCAATATATCCAATTTTGTCCTGTCTCTGCCATTGTTTTTCTAAGCCTTTCTTTAACCTTTTGACTGCCTTTGTTCATGCACAGGTAGCGCCTGTGTCACAGTTCTGCGACTGTCCTGTGACGTCGCCTTAAACCAGTTGTATTAAGTATTGCCCCTCACAGGGTGGCAGACACGTATAACTTACTGCTCTTGCCTTGGAGGACTAATGGCCCCCATGTAACCCCCCCACTTCTGGACACCAGAGGAGAAAAGTTTGTAAACAAATGTTGACCGATGGCAAGATGGAGGAGGCATTTGCTCCCAAATTTGCCAACTATTATTCTAAAACGAGATTATTTAGCTTATGAAGGTAAATATCCACATTTTGTTATAACAGAGGGTGGGCGACGCTGGTTGATTTGCACCTGCCGTCGACCCCCAGCGCCATGTGACTGGACAGAACAATCGTGCCAGTTCCCAGTCGTCATATGAGATAAATTGCGGCGGAATAAAAGCGAAATTGCGGTGGAATAATCATAACATTTCTGGATGTGGGAGGGAAAGTGAAAATTACCAACAGTAGACAAAATAACGACCAGGATGGACGAAAATGGATGAAATGAGCTGTCTGGCCATTGGTAAGTCTGATGAATTTCTTTGTTTGTTTACATTGTACTGATTTTCTGGTTCATATACTTTAAAGATAAGATAACAAAAACCCCAAAACAAAAAACTGTGACAAAACCCAAAACCATCCTTTGTGTAAATATGTCCAGAGTCCGCTTTTGACTGAAAGTTATGTAATTTGATATGGCTGCTGTGGCATTATGCAACTTAGATGTATAAATTTACTCCTATCTCAAACTTTGGATCATATTCTATATCTTTCTAATTGACAGTAAGCCATTATCTCTTACCATTTTTAAGTTATAGCTTTGGAAATTTCTGACATCTGAACTGAATATTTTCTTGAAAAAAATTGACCACTAGGGGCTGACGGCGCAATGGAGCGCCATAGGCAGTCATTGGGTTAATGGTCCTGTTTGTGCGTTTCATCAATTCTGTGGATTGTGAATGGTAAGCTGAGTGGTTTTTCAGGTTAATGTTGAGTGCTACGCCTAAGTGTGATATAATCTGATTTACAAAATGTGTTCCATTATCTGAGTAAATCTTTTCATGTATTCCAAATCTGGGCACAATTTCTGCTAACAGTTTTTTTTGCTACTGTAGCAGCATCTGGGTGAGTGCAAGAGAAGGCTTGTGTCCATTTGGTAAACGTCACAAATAACCAAACAATCTCATTTGCCTTCACATTTATCTAACTCAATGAAGTCCATGCAGATGTTTTGAAATGGATAAGTTGATGCAGGGAAGGTGCCTTTTTCAGGCCTTAAGTTCCCTTGAGCATTGTTTTCTGCACAGATTAGGCATTTCTTACAAAATTGAGTGGTATATTGGCTGAATCCATCAGCAGTAAAAGATCTGTTCAGCATAGCGATCATACTCCCCGCTGATTCATGGGAAAACCCATGCAGCAGAGTGGAGGCCTGCTGAAGCAGTTTGCGTGGTAAAATGGGTTTATTGTTCCTGCATTTGTAAAGATTGGAGGTGTCGTCAAAAATCGCTCCCTTTTCGATCCATCTATAAATTTTGGCTTGTGGTGCTGTTTTCTGGGCCTCAGTGAGAATGTCATGTGATAAATTTTCTGTCAGTGTTAAAAGATGACCTGGTATTGTGTCCTTTCCTGTAACACTGAGTGCAGCAGCCTTGGCTGTTTGATCTGCAAAGCTGTTGCCCTTAGAAACTAGATCTGTGCCATTGGTGTGTGCTGCACATTTGCATATGGCTAATTTAGAGGGAAGTTTTACACTGTAAGAGTTTTAAAATGGGGTCTTTGTTTTGGATTGGCTTTCCTGTTGATGTAATCGTGCCTCTTTTCTTCCACTGTTGTGCAAAGTGATGGATGGTAGAAAAAAACATACTGACTGTCAGTGTACACTGTGAGTGCTTTTCCTTGGCCTAATTTACAAGCTTCAGTTAGAACAACTAATTCAGCTGCCTGTGCAGAATAATGTGATGGTAGTTTTTGTGCCCATAAAGTGGTGTCATGGGTGACAACTGCAAAACTGGACAAGTTTGCACCAGTACAGTCACCTTTGGAGGAGCCATCAACAAACAATGTGAGATCAGAGTTCTCCAAAGGTGTGTCCTGCAAATCAGGGTGTGGTAATGTTTCACTGTCAATTTCTGCCAAACAGTCATGAGGTTCGTCTTCTGTTGAGATTGGCAAAAAGCATGCTGGATTTGTTACCGTGCAGCGTTCAATGGTTAGATGAGGCTGCGATCATTGCATTGTCATGCATGCAAGATGTCTGGATGGTGAGAGGACTGATATTTTACTTTGTGACAAGATGACTGATACTGCATGTGTGACCTTTAGAGTCAAGGAATGAAAAAAGAACAAGCCCTGCTGAAGCCTGCACCGCCATAGAGGCAGCTGTGACAGTCTGCACACATGGTGGTAGTGCCTTCGCGACAGGGTCAAGTCGTGTGGAATAATATGCTGAAGAAGGACTGACGTCATGTGCCCCTCTCTACAATCAACCATTTGCACAAATGTTGTTGTTTTTTTTGTAATTGGGGAGTGCCAGGACGTCAGTGCTGACCAAAAGTTGTCTAATTTTAACAAATGCCTCTTCTGCCTCAGGTGTTCACTTTAATTTTGTCCACCTGAGCCATGGGTGTTCTGTAAATGAGATCAGATAAGGGTTGTACCTCAAATGAATAGTTTGCAATCCAAGAGCGACAATAATTTAGAGTGCCCAAAAATGACATCATGTCTCTTTTTGTGATAGGTTTTGGTGCTGACAAAATAGCTTGTTTTCAAGCTGGATCAACGTGTCTGCCTGCTGCTGACAAAATGTGGCCTAAATATTTGACTTCTTTTTTCCACAGCTGTAATTTTTCCTTGTTGACTTTGTGGCCTTGTTCTGCTAAAAATGGCAATGGTGTCTTGTTTGCATGTTTCTTCATCAGGTGATGCCAGCAAAATGTCATCAACATAAGGGAGCAATTGGCTCCCGTTAGGAGGAATAAATTGTGCCAAATTTGCTGATATTGCCTGTGAAAAAATGGTTGGTGATTTACAGTAACCTTGTGGTAACCTGGTGAATGTGCACCTTTTGTTTTCAAATGTGAATACAAACCAGAACTGATGATATGGATGTATTGGGATGCTGAAAAAGCATTGCTGATGTCTATCACTGTGAAATATTGCATGTGGGGTTGTAGGTCATTTAACAAAGTGTGTGGAGGATACTGTCTTTTGTATGGTCTATAGTGTGATTTTACGTTTATTTTGACCAACTCTGCATTTTTTTTAATGACCAGTCTGGAGGATGGATTTGCAAGGAAGGTTTTGGACTCTAAATTTTGCATAGCTTTTGTGTACAGGTCTGATGTCACTGAGTGTGGTCTGGCCGAAACCAAACACTGAGTAGCAGTACCTTGGCACATTGAAATCCTACATTACATTTACTCCTGCCACATGAGGAAAATGTGATGCTCTCATACCATTCTCCGTTGGGAAACTTTATTGGAATGTCCTGAACCTGCAACATCACTTCAGGTAAACACTGCATTGTCAACATCAGCTCAAAGTCAGATAAATGGATGTCTGTCATGTCAGTGTTAGCATCAACAGTTGCACTTATCTTTGGTGTGGTCAGTCAGGTAGTCAGCCCGTGAGGTCCTCCATCCCCTCCCCACTGTCGCTGGCGTTCAGGACGTTGCCTCCACCAATGGCCCTTTTGTCCACATTGATGACAAACGTCACTTTCCCCTTGTTGCGGCCAGTCCGCCCCACGCCTCCTTCCATCTCCCTTCCACCACTGGGGTCCAGTTTGGGTGCCACCTTGAAAAATGGAATCGGGGGAAGCTCTCGCACACCCCACCCCTCCACCCCCGTGTCAGCAATCACACAAACAGAAGTTGGTTTTTCTTTCAGTTTTTTTTTCCTTTTTCTTTTCTTTCCTCCTCTATTGTCTCTGCATGTTTGGCATAAGTTAACACATCGCCAACTGCGCAGGTGTGGTATGTGACCAAATGTTTTGCGGATGTAATCAGCTAGGTGTGGGTGCATGTTTTGCAAAAAGACACTTTTCAAATGCTGCCAATAAGGTTCTACACCTGAATCATTATCAGCTTTAGTTATACGAGAATGCCTATCAAACCCTCTTGTAACGTGGTTCCATAAGCTTCAACACTTTCATCGTTACCTTGTTTTGTGGTTTGGATCGTCCCATATAAGCTGTATTTGAAAGTTCAATCATAGGATATTGTTCAGTGACAACATTTTTCATAATCTTCAGTTTTATTGATCATATTGATGGTGAGTGTGGAGTGGATATGTGTGCATATCTAGTTAACTCATGGGCGCCCCGGTGTGGCTGCTCCCGGGTAGAGGGGTGGAGACGAGTGGAGGCGAGGTGACGTCAGCCGCAGCCTCTCCAGCCTGGAGTTCTGTGAGATCGGGGTATATGGGCTGAGCAATGGGGGATTATGAGGAGGAGGAGGAGGAGCAGAAGCACGGCCCCTTGCCCCCATGCCAGACTCGTCATGCACCACAGAAGAGACAAAACACATATTAGTCAAATCTTTTTTTCTTCCTTTTACCTTGGTCAATTTTTCAGATTTATCATCAGATTTTCATTTTACCATCACAGGTCCAAGTCAGCCAAGTCAGTCTGTCTCTCCCTTTTTTTTTTTTTTTTTTTTTCCATCTGAAGCCACTGTTGCCCCTCAGTTGGAGAGATGATGCAACTGTGAGCTAGAGAATACAATTCCACTGCAAAAAATCAAATATAAGTCAAATGAAATAACCTAATGCTGTTTACATGTCTTAAAGCATCCCAAACAAAAGAAAAATCTAATTTTCTTGCTCTGCTGGCAGATAGTTTTACTTAAGTGAAAAATTCTGGCAATTGATAATGTTAGTTAAAAATAAAAATGCGTCTGCCAACAAAGTAAGATTGCATTGCTTAATACAAGTAATCCATCCTCAAGCAAGCTCAAATCCCAAAGAAAACTGCACAACAAAGAAATTACTGTCAAAACTTATCTTGAGATAAAAACAGGCGTCTAATGCATTTCATCTCACCGAACTCCCCAATTCAGTGTGACCTCATTACTGCCTTCGGCACAAACACGTTTGTCCTTTCACACACATACACACGTGAGTAAAACGATCCCAAAGTCACTTAATAAGCAGATCTGGCAACCCAAGGTTCTCACCGTCAATTATCTTCCGCCACCCTGAAAACACATTCATTTTTTCCATTTGTGCCACTTACCGAGCACCATCCTTATCTCTCCCGTGCACAAATCTGCTGTTCCTCATTAAATAAAAATCTTATTATTGTCCTTTTGCACTTCACAAAAACAAGAAAAAAGAACCTCGGCTTCTGCCCCGTTGCCTGACTTCCGCCTTCTCACAGTCTGCCCCTCTGCTACAACAGTTACCCATTTTTCACCACAGTAAACCATAAAACATTAAAAACACACAAACGGGACTTCCGGTTATGGCGGCCACGTAGGAAGACATGCGTCACACTGCTCTGCTCGTGAAAATAAAAATTTTACTAAAACTCTCTTAATTGGAACAAAAACCCATCCCAACGTTTTGGCGCGGATATGGTAAAGACCAAGGTTGGAAAATTAGGTGGAGGAAAAGATAACTCGACAAAACAACCCAAGCTAACAGACTTTCACGCTCGAGGTGAAACAGAGAAAACTCCAGAGGCAATGGTGGAGGAGGGAGCCAGCGGCGGAGCGGGAACAGTTGAAGAGGGGACAAACGTAGTGCTTACTGCCATGAGAACAGAGTTTTCGTCTAAATTCAATGGGATTATAGCAGCGATTGAAGGTATGAGAAAGGAAATAAACGACTGCATGGAGCGAGTGCCGCAGGCAGAGCTCTGAGTATCAAGCGCTGAAGATGATGTTACCAGCCTGCAAACTAAACTGCAAACACTGGAATTAAAATGCAGAAGTCTGGAAGATAACGTCCTAGACTTGGAATCCCGCTCACAACGGAATAATTTGAGGCTGGTGGGCCTCCCGGAGGGAATGGTGGGACGGGACCCGTGTTCCTTTTTGGAAAAGTGGATTCCAGAAGCACTGAATAACGCGGATCTGCAGTCATCGGTCGTTTTAGAGAGAGCTTACCGAATCGGCCCACTGAGAGATTATAAGACACCACCGAGGACACTGATTATGAAGTTCCTCAACTACAAAGACAAGATGACAGTCACCAATGCGGCATGAGCTAAAGGGGAAATTAAATACCAGGACCAACAAGTGCAGTTCAGAATCAGAAAAAGATGTATTGCCAAGTACATTCACAAGTAAATAACTGGTAAATATACGAGGGATTTGACTTGACACTGAGAACGACATAGGTGACATTTTCAGTGACGCGGCAGCCATAGAGGCGCCTGTCAGCAGAGTGGGAACAGGAAGTAATGGGGGAGAGGGGGGGTAAACACAATAGGAGAGAGAAAAAAGCATTGTTTATCAGAATACAGTTCATATATGATCAATATTATGATTACAAGAAAAAAACTCTCAATGCACAATTAGCAGACAATAGAATCCATACAATGACACAAAGAGAGCAGTGAGTGAATGAATCTTCAAGTCAGTATAGTGAGTCAGTGTGTGTGAGTGTGTTGAGTGCAAACACTGATATCAGTTAAGGACAACAAAAGTCTCTTCCCGCAGCAGATGTTATGGCTACCGTCTGAGCAGAAGCACGTGTCCTTGGCATGGCAGATGGAATAGTCTGCCAGACAGCTGGCTGTCCTTGAGAGTCAAATGCTGCCCACCATGTTATGAAAAACAAATATACTGAAGATTATCTGGAGGACTGGGTGCTGAGGGCGTCAAAACGGGTCGAATAGCACTGACTTCAGAGAAAAAAACTTTCTATTCTCTTACAGATTCAGTGCTCAAATCCTTCATGGCCAGGCATTGTAATCGATTCATGGACGGCTCTCAGCGTGATCGTGATGTAATCCATTTTTCTGTACAGTTCTCCATTAGCCGCTGTCAGAGTCCTGCCCAGTTGGTCAATTTGATGGGTGAGCCTCGCCGGGTCCGCTTTTTGATAGGCTCCGTCCATCTTCTTCAATTTGCGGTACACCAGAACAATCCCAAATCCAATCAGTAGAATTCCGATGACCATTGCCCCGAATAGGTATAAATCTTCAATATCTTCAATAGAAAGATTACACAGGCACAAGAGTTTCCAAATACTTGTGTCCTTCAGATAACCCGCAGCAGCAGTGCCTGCGGGACAGATTGGCTCCCCCGGGCTATTTTTCCTCGTTGAAAAAACAGTGTCAATTGCGCTCAACGCCCAGCTAATTAAATCCATAATTTCGTTCGATAATCAGCAGTAAAGACACGCAGACAGACAGTAGCAAGCTGGGATCCAGTCAGTTAGGGAAGGAGAGAGATAAAGAGCCGGAGCTGGGAAGAAAAGCGTCTGCTCTCTTTGGAGGGCGGAAGTGAAGATTCTACCCAGTTCTACCCAGACTTGACTGCAGGAATACAACAATTGAGGAAACAGTTCAATCCGGCCCGCAAAGAGCCGCGCAACCTAGGGATTCGTCATGGAGTAATTCATCCGGCAAGACTGCTGGTCACATATAAGGGGAGAACCCACACCTTCAAGACCCCTCAAGAGGCGCAGGAGCTCATCAAGCAAATCCAAAAGGAGACTGGTGGGAGCTAAGCATGATCATGACAAAGGTAGAACATTTAAGCATATGTACAGACATCTGATTGATCTGAATCATAAATGTGTCTACAAAATACAGACTGTATTTAAAAAAAAAGTTATGATGTACAACATTGCTATAAAACTTTGAAGTTATGTTGAAAAAGCTACAGAAGAGAGTTAATGTCATAAGAATAGTAGTAGAGTCAGGGTGATTGAGAGGAGAAAGAAAGAGTGGTTTGACTGATCCTCGCAGGTGTGGAACAGTCACTAGCTACAACGGGAGACGGAATATTTTGGGGGGATTACCACGAATGTGGGGAAAGGGAATTTGGTTTTTGTTTAGGTTGTAGGATGAATGTTCTATCATCCATGTTTTTGCTTCTCTGTATGAGTATGTTCATATTGCAAGGTAATCTCAAACTCCTTATTGATCATAGATCAAAGTGTTAATCTTAATTTAACTTCATGGAACTGCAGAGGTCTACAAAATCTTAAAAAACTTAAGTCATGAATAAAATAAAAGACATAGATTCGAAAATTGTATTTTTACAAGAAACTCATCTAATAGAGGAGGATGTAAAAAGAATTAGGAGAAGATGGCAAGGTAACGTGTTCACCTCATCATTTTCATCCCGAGCCAGGGGAGTTATGACTCTCATACACAAAACAGTCCCATTTCAAGTGAAAAATGTAATTGGAGACAAATTTGGAAGATATTTAATCATCCAAGGATCTTTGCTATTAGAAAATATACAGTAAATCTGGTGAACTTATACGGCCCCAATATTGATGATCTTAACTTCTTTGTTAATTTATTCCTCACTTTATCATCACTTGCAGGGCAACATATAATAGCAGGGGATTTTAATTGTACATTGAATCCCAGTATAGATAGATCAACAGGACTGGACTGTACTCACAATGGATGTAGGATGACCATTAATCATTTTATGAAAGAATTGAGATTGCTAGATATATGGAGAGAAATGAAACCACAAGTCAAAGCCTGTTCTTGTTATTCTAATACCTATAAGACATTCTCACGTATTGACTACTTTTTGATATCTACAGAATTAAGGTCCAGGATTCAAAACTGTTTCTATGATAACATTGTGATCTCTGATCATGCACCCTGCTGTCTAGTATATGTAGATAAGAAATTGACAAAGGACCCAGTTAGGTGGCATTTTCAACATAAATGGCTTCAGGATGAGGAATTTGTTAAGTACATGGAAAAGCAGATAGATGAGTTCTTTGATATCAATACTACACAAACAATGGCATGTATAAAGTGGGAGGCTTTCAAAGCTTTTATTAGGGGGCATATTATTAGTTATACAGGTTCAAAATCTAAGAAGACCCGAGAGGAGAGAGTCCAATTGGAACGTAAAATAAAAATTCTTGAAGAAAAAGTGTATGCAGGAAGTAACCCACAGTTAGAGAATGAATTACTGATTCTGAGAGCTGAATATGACAAAAAATCAGCAAATAGAGCTGCCTCGGGTCTTCTAAGATTGAAACAAACTTTTTATGAACAAGGTGAAAAATCAGGAAAATTATTGGCATGGCAGATTAAACAATTAGAATCTAAAACACCAATTACCAGTATTATAAGTAACGGACAGGTAGTTATAGATCCTTTAGAAATTAATAGTGCCTTTAGAGATTATTATGAAAAACTATATGATACAAAAAATGAAATTGACTTAGCAAAACTAAATGGGTTTTTGGGTGGATTATCTATACCATATATTCCAAATGAAAACAGGGAGATACTGGAGTTTAAAATTAGTCAAGAAGAAGTTGAGCAAGCCATTGATAATATGAAATCAGGAAAAAGAGCAGGACCAGATGGTCTTCCAGTCGACCTCTATAAAAAATTTAAGAATAAATTAATAAAACCACTTTTGGAAATGGTTTTAGAAGCATTTCAAAATTGTAATTTACCACCATACATGAATAATACCTTAATTATACTGTTATTAAAACCAGGTAAACCCCCTAATAAATGTAAAAACATGAGACCAATAAGCCTATTAAATGCTGATCTTAAAATAATCTGTAAAATTTTAGCAGAACGCCTACAGGATACATTACCAAATATTATTAACCAAGATCAGAATGGCTTTATAATGGGAAGACAAGGCTTCCATAATGTAAGAAGACTATTTAATATTATTTTTTCCAATAAAGAAGCACCAGATACAGCTCTCCTATCATTGGACACCGAAAAGGCCTTTGATAGAGTCGAATGGCCCTATCTTTTTGAAGTCCTACAAAGGTTTGGACTTGGAAATAATTTCATAAAATGGGTCCAGATAATATACAATAATGCTACAGCAAAAATCCTAACAAACAGCAATATCTCAAAATCAATAAAAATCAATAGAGGATGTCGACAAGGCTGTCCACTTTCACCTTTATTGTTTACTATGGCAATTGAACCTTTAGCGATGGCAGTACGTTTACATCCACAAATATATGGAATTAAAGTAGGACCAACAGAACATAAAATCTCCCTGTATGCCGATGACATAATTTTATTTCTGTCTAATCTTAAAAAGTCAATTCCGATCTTGTTAAATTTAATAAAGAATTTTGGGGATATATCAGGATATAAAATAAACAAAACAAAATCTTCAATATTAATGTTAAATGAGACCCAGAGAAATTGCCCAGCTCCTGAGGTAAACCAATTCAATGTTGTAGATCAGTTTAAATATTTAGGAATTCAAATTTTGCCTAAGCTAGAATCAGTCGCCAATTCCAACTATGAAGCCTTAATGACAGATATTAATGAGTTACTTCAGAGATGGATGTCACTACAAATGTCGATGATCGGGAGAATTAATATACTTAAAAGTAATATCTTACCAAAAATACTTATTCCAAAAAATCCCTTTACCACCACCTTCAGATCTATTCTCAAGAATTAAAAAAAAGTTAGTGGAATTTATATGGAACAATAGGAAGGCTAGATTACGTTTGTCCTTACTATATTTACCATTTGATCGTGGAGGTCTGAAATGTCCAAACTTTATGTTGTATTACTGGTCAGCACAACTGAGGTCTATGACATATTATTTTTCATCAAATGATCCTCCTCATTGGACTGAAATGGAATCATACAATTTAACTTTACCTCTTCCCTTATTCATATACTCAGACTTGGCTAAAAAATTACAGAAGCAAGTTAAAAATCCAATTGTAAAGCACATGATCAAAATATGGTGTGAAACCAAAAAATATTTAAAAGAACCACACTCACCGTCACAATTTAGCCCAGTATGGGGTAATCAATATTTTACACCAGGGAGAGCAGATACTGTATTTAAAGTATGGAATTTAAAAGGGATTTAAAAGACTCAAGACTATTTGTTACACTCAGATAACATAAGGCGCTTTTCCACTAGCCCAGCCCAGCCCCGATTGAAAACCCGACTCTACTCACTTCGGTTCGGTTCAGCCTCGGTTGCGTTTCAATTGCTGCTGGCACACCTGCTGTGGGTGGGATTTGTTGAACAGCAGGCGGCGCCACACCCTCGTGACGTGAAACACGCGACCGAATCCTCCACAACAAACAAAATGGCTGATGACGAGGAGAGAAGGGAGAGGGAAGGAGAGAGGAATGACTGTGACATGAAACTGGTGCTGACTTGTTGTGCTCTGCACAATCTGTGTGAGAGTCATGGAGAGACGTTTGACACTACATTGAATGATGCAGTAGATGAACCAGTGGTGGCAGCGGCACAGAGAGCAGAGGAGCAGGGTGGTGATATTGTAGCGAACTCAATATAAGCACCCTACTTGGCTTGCCAAGGTTGACCCTATTGGCGACACAGGTAGAGTGCGGGACTCCGGAGCGGGAGGCGTGAGTTTGAATCTGCCGGTGGGACGTCGCCATGTCGAGCTGCACGTTACAATATAATACAAGATGCTGTGATGCAATACATGTCTATTTTGTCCACATTTATGTGCATACATATTTCAAAAATGTTTTTTGTAAATAAAATGTTGTGCATGGTCCATCTACCTGTCCTCTTGTTCATAACGCTTATCTGTTAAGAAGGTGCGAAGCCATCAGCCTAATGATGAGTCCACACTTCTGTTGTGATAATTGCTCACGCTGAGCGCTCTGACAGCCCCGTACGCTGTGGGGGTCACACACGACGTGTTCCTCCCCACACTCTCAATTTTTTTTCCCGTATATTTTTCTCTTTGGCGTACAGAAATGGCAATACGCCCGTATTTGCTAAAATTGCATTTTCCCCGTATTAAAATACGGCGAAACCGTATCACTTGACAGGTATGTAATTACATGCAGAAACACCGCACAGGCCATCTTCACAAAAATCCAGCTCGACAAGCCACTTTTGCTTAGGTGGAAATACAAATTGAACTATAAATCATGTGCTGATACATGTCATATTTTCCCATGTAAAGGTCTCCCACTTTTACTTACAAATTGATTTTTAATTTTTGGGAAAAGGGAATATAAATTTTGCACTTGTTGGTAACAACAGTTGTGTGCAACAAAAACACAGTTGTGTATCCTTGTCCGATTTGTCTACTGTTATTAGTGCCAAATTTTTGCTAGATTCCTTCTTAATTTATTAAATTTTGACTGGTGATGCAACATTCAGCTTACACATACTTACCTTTAGCAGTGTCTACAAGTTCAAGCACACCTGTACAACTGCTTATAACCTAAAAAATGTACCCGTTCAAGAGAAATGGATTCAGCATTGCAAATTTGTTTAAAATAAAAAAAAAAAAACCTACCAAGACATTACGTTTCGTTGTGTTGTTAAAAATTAAATTACCATTAGAAGGCTATACACCTGACCTGATGAACAGCAGCATGTGGAGTGAACAGAGAATGGAATGTGTATGTAATTATTGGCTTTTCTTATACGGTGTCATAACTGATAAACCAGACTTTTAATGCAAACAATACAATTTTATTCCAGAAGCAAAATTTACAAACAAAAAAACAGACTGGGCGATGACATCTCTGCGAGCTCTTCCCTTCGTAACGCAGCGTCCTGCTCCAGGGCTTCACGCGCATCTGCCTGCACATCTGCGGCCACCTGTCGCAAATGCTGCATGTACTCCTGATTCTTGCCGCTGGTCATGTTGCCGTTCCAAGAGCCGCATCTCTTCGTCATGCATGTTGATCATCGCTAATGTAAGGTCAGCGATGGGAGTTGTCTGTTTTCGTCTTGCCTAGATGGAAAGACAGAAAGGCATGGTCATTAAAGCTGGATCACTACATATATTATGGAATTACACAGGTGAAAGTCTGTGGTGGAATGTCACTATTATATTATGCTTCATTGCTGTATATAAGCTGAACTATCATGTTGCTGCCCCTCAGTAGAGCAGATTTTGCAACACGCAGGGTGCTGTCTTCGGCTGCAGCCCCCCTGCAAAACTAAAAAGGATTAAGATTAAGAATATGGATGGATGGATGGGTAATGTTTAAACTAGTTGCTTGTAGTGTGGCCGCAGAAATCCGAATGGGTTAATACAGTCAGCTGACGCAAAGCATTTCAATGAAGCATGTTGATTTCAACGGCAGTTCATCAGCTTTATTTGTTTTTATAAAACAGGAATTACAACAGCACCAATCACCACACCTAAAAATGGTTGTGGAACACCGATAAGTGAAGACCAAAGAATAACCTTTTTGCACATTTAAAAAGACATTTTCAATTAATTAATATGCAGCTACAGGAAATTGCATTAATCAATTTGGTACATAACTTGTTAGGCTCCAGCCCCCCCGCGACCTGTAAAGGATTAAGCGGTAGAAGATGGATGGATGGATGGATGGATTTTCGACCCTGGTTTCCGCTGGACCTGTTTCAACCAAAAAAAAAAATCGTGGTTATTGTGCCTTACCGGCACTTGAACGTGATCCAGATGGAGCTGGTGATGTGGAGTCGATTCAGCTGGCGCTCCGGCAGACGCACACGCAGACGCAGCGCCAGGAGAGTCCGCTGTGTCCATCATGTCCGCTGAGGTGGACCCCTGTGATATGAAATGCGATTCTAGAAAGAAAATGCACGCAATTTAAAACTTAACACCAAAGTGCAACATGTACACAACACTCTCAAGTTTTTAACCGGAATACAATAAGCGTAATTCAGCGTTTTGTTCGCGCTAATACTTAACACAAAGCAAGCGTGAATCTGCAGTTGGCTGCAAAACAATAGGAAAGCCTCAGTAACAACCATTACCCACAATCTAACAACCTTCCTATTTCTTAAAAACAGTGAGCTTGGCACAGAAAGGATAAAGTGGCGAAAAGATGCGCAATATCAAAACAACACTCACCATCCACGGTTTCCAAGGGCGTGACCGTGACAGTGGCCGTGTCGAGCCCAATGTCTCTCAGCAAACCACTTCCACTCCTTCCGATCCGCTGAACTTCGAGCAATGTGGTCCTTCACTGCTCGGTAATCGCTTTTCAGCTTTTTCAGCTTCTCCCGACACTGTTTGGCAGTACGGATGTGCCCTTGGGAACCCATCTGCTCGGACACCTGCATTTCAAGTAGATCCGTCCAACTCACGCCGGATGCGATCGTCGCCTAATATAGAAAGAAAATTGCACACCTCCTAATATATAATATTAGGAGTATATTATTATATACTAAGTATATTATACAGTATATTAATATAATATACCGTATTAAAGGGGCGCACTGTGTTCACTGGCTGAACAATTACAAATGGCGGTCGTGGAGTAAATTCAGCAGAAAAAGTCGCTTTCATGACGTTACAACCTGACCAATCAGCGGCGACCAGTCTCTTAAAGTCATATCTCAGCCCTACTCAGCTCGGTTAGACCCTGCCCTGGATCAGGTACGAAAAAAGTACCTGCTAACCGGTGCTGGGGCTAATGGAAAAGCGCCTAAAGCGGGCTGAGTGGTGCGGTGTAGGGCTAAGTGAGGCTAGTGGAAAAGTGCCTATAATGTCTTTTGAAGAACTGAGGATTAAATTCAATCTTAATAGAACACACTTTTTTAAATATCTTCAGCTTAGAAATTTTATTCGATCAAATCAAAATAATGCTCTCACCTGACCTACTTATTCATTTTTGGAAAAATTTTTGATGAAAGATAGTAAGAGAAAGAGTATTATTTCAGAGTTTTATAACTCATTGACACTATTCTCATGTGAAAACTCACAGAAAAGACTGAATGACTGGAAAGAGGACCTGCAAGTTGAAATCTCAGAGGAACAATGGGAAATGGCTTGTGCAGGAGTTCAAACCAAATCAATAAATGTACGTCTTAAACTGATACATTTTAAATGGTTAATGCAGATGTATGTTACACCAGTGGAATTAAATAGATATAGCAAAAACATACTAGATACATGCACAAAATGTATGGAAAGTAAAGGAACCCTATTTCACTGTTTATGGGAATGTAGAAAAATCAGAATGTTTTGGGAAGAGGTGAGGGTAGCAATTGAAAAAATAATTTCAAAACAAATCACATTGAACTCTAAACTGTTTTTGTTGGGTCTGTATCCAGAAAAACATAACTTTAATAAGAGTGAAAGAACATTCATAGACCTCGGTTTGATTAATGCCAAAAAATGTATTGCACTACTGTGGAAAAAGACTCATAGACCAGATGTGACTCAGTGGTTAAGACAGATGTTAACAAACCTTCCACTAGAAAGAATAACATATATACTGAAATTAAAGGAAAATGTGTTTGAGAATATATGGAGACCTTCCACTGATTATGTAAAGAAGTTAAACATAACCTCTGAAGAAGAAGGGGAATGATATGTGTGGACCTTGCAAATTCCAAGCTGGTGAATGTACAGTATATTATGTATTCTTTTGTAATAGATTACCTAGACTAAACAGAGGAGCATTGTTGTTGACCTGTTTTTGTTAATGGCTGTTGTTGTTTTTATTACACTTTTTTTTTGTTATTGTTCTTTTTAATTTTTAAATTGCTTTTGTTTTGTGTCCCACTGTTTGTGCCATGTTTGTAAAAAAGGTTCAATAAAAAATATTGTGGGGAAAAAAAAAACACACAAACAACTACGTGAACGACCAGACAAACTGCAGTTATTCATTTAATGTTTTCATTTTATTTTATTATAATTAGGGGTTGTTTTATAGGTTATTTTATTTTCTTTTAAACTTATTTTGAATTTATACTTTAAGGTATTTTGGTTGTTATTATCATACTAAAGTTAATCCTTATTATATTCATAGTATTTATCATTATTTTAAGGTTATCTCTTGGTATCACCTTTATTCTCTATTTTTTGCCTTTTTGTCTCTGTCTCCCTTTTTTTATTTAAAGGTTATCATAACCTTTATCATCTGTTTTTTTTTTTTTTTTTTGTCTTTCCTCTCTTTGTGTCTTTCTGCCTTAAGGTTATTTGTTATAACATTATCATCTCAATTTTTTGTCTTTTATATTTTTTATGTCACTCTGCGGTAACCAGCCGCTGTATTTTTCCTAGGGTATCCTGCCGCGATACCGCCTGCGCGCTCTATGTGTCCACTTATGCAACAGAAATGAACTGTTGCATAAGTGGACACATAAGTTGTTCTCTCCCATAGATTGAGTCCCCATCGTGCTGTTTGCTCTCTACATGTCTGTTCTTTTCTTCTTCTCTATCCCCTCACCCCCCAGCCAGTCGCAGCAGATGACTGCCCCTCCCTGAGCCTGGTTCTTCTGGAGGTTTCTTCCTGTTAAAAGGGAGTTTTTCCTCTCCACCGTCGCCAAGTGCTTGCTCACAGGGGATCGCCTGATTGCTGGGGTCTTTCTGCAACTGTGGGGGTCCTCCCTACAGTTGATAGTGCTATGAGATGACTGTTGTTGTGAAATGGCGCTATATAAATAAAGTTGAATTGAATTGAATTGAATTGAATTGAACTTCTTTTGGCGGACTCCAACCGGGACACAGTCAAGCTTTACCGAACCGTACCTGGACCAATTTGGACCTTACGATAACTAACGCTTAACTCTCAACTCTTTACACGTATTCTCAGACCAACCGTGGACTCTAACCGGGACGAAACACTTTTAGATCATTAATAATTAAATTTACTCACTTCATCTGCCTGTGGGTTGGCTCCATCACTCTCTGATCCACTCCCAGTGTCTCCGGACCATGCCTCACTTCCACAAAGCTGACTCTTTGAGGCCGGTGGGAGAGGGCTTTCTCTGCAGCCGAGCACAGCTGTGTTGGTCCCAAAATGCTGGAAGCAGGAGAAGAGATATCTGGAGTCCCTGTAGCTCGGGCGCCAAGTATGTTAGAAAAATTCTTCCTAGCCTTCAGTCAAGAATCAGGCAGGATCAAAGGTTCAGCAAATTTAAATACACTGGCCAGTGGAGAACAATACAAAAACAGTCTCGGAGCCCGTTCGCACATCATTCTGACTCAAACACACATCACTCAGTCCTTTCAGCCCTTCGTTATCCGAGAGGTGGAGGGGAGAATGTCCATGATGATTGGTTCAGTACATATGGTCAAAACTTTGTGTACAGATTACCTCTTTCTCAAGAACCATGACACTCACTCAGCACTCATCACACAGGAACAGTACAAGTGAACAAAAATAAAGTGATAAAGTAGAGCTGCATCAGCATCTTTAGCACTTTCACACAGACTCTGAGACAAAGCAAATCACAAATATGAAACTTTTCTATCACATACTAAATTAATTTAATAAGTTAAAATGACCAAAATCCCCTCATGCCCCAGAGCATAGAAAGGAGATGAAGACAGAAGTAATTTGGTGAATGATGTCTGTGGTTATGTTATACTGCTGTAGCTTAGGGTTTATGTTTTTAAATGTAATAAGTAGGTTGCATTAACCATAGCTAAATTGCTCTTACATTTAGGCAGTGTTTTCAGGACTATTCAGATGTTTTAAGAAAAACCTTTATAATTTTCAAAACTATGGGCTTTATGTAGTCTGCAATACTGACTTCACTCTCATCTGCTTGTTGCAGTTCTCTCCTCAATTTGTTTTATTTTGTCTTTTTTTAAACATCTTTTCATAAAAGCACATTTTTTTTAAAAATTTTTGAATGTTTTTGGTGGCAAATTCGTGACCTTTTTCATGCAGAATTGCAACTTTTTACCTAAAGCCTCTTACCTTGTGTTTTTATTCAGAAAAGGTGAACAAATCAGAAGCAGCAGCAGATTGAAATTAAGATTAGTCAATCAGTTGTTTTAATAATCAATAGATCAGTTGACTATTAAAATCAAAATTTATAATTTTCCTCCCAGCTGAAGGTTATAATTGCATTTATAACTAGAAAAGCACTCAGAGAGCGCAGACCTCCGCCAGGCGCCACAGTTCCCCCCCATACAGTGTTTGTGTGTACGTTTTCAGATTCCTTGACCATGAAAACATTTGACTAGCAATTGGATTCACAATGATAGGATTTGTGGTTCAGTAGTAAAAGCATTACCTCCTTGGCGGAGGTAATAAACTGAAGTGTTGGTGTTGTGTCCATCTCCTGCATCTGCAAGCTCCCAGGCTGCGGGCGTTGCAATTGAATGAATGAATTAATAAATCTTTATTTCGAATAGATTAAGAGTACAGGTTAAAAGAAAGTGAATAATATAACAAAGGGGATAATAAAATCCAACAAGGTCAAATTAGACAATAACTCCTCTGATTATACAGTTCAACATAAGTTATCCGAAATGTGTGATGGCTGAATTCGCAGCTTATATTGCCCACCCATGTTCCATCCAAGAATTCAAAAGAAAAAACAAAAGAAATCATGACACAACGGCGTACAACCCACAGGCCAATGGGTTATGCGAGCGTTTTCATAGATCACTGAAAGCAGCACTGAGGGCTTCACTGACTGATGCAAATTAGGTAGACAGGTTGGCGTGGGTTTTATTGGGGTTGCGCTCCACGGCAAAAGAGGATTTGGAAACTTCCCCGGCAGAGAGCTTCTTTTTGCGCAGCTACTATGGCTGGCCGGGGAATTTCTGCCAAATAATCCTGCGGCGGACAGCTGCCCGTCTCAGCTTTTGCAGCGTAGCGCGCACACAGGCACGCTGCCGAGCCCTGCCCAGCACTGTGTTCCGCGTGCTTTTGTGCCTAAAACTTTGAAGAAGGCGGAGTTTGTGTTCATCAGACACGACGAGCAGCGCCCTTCATTGGGCCTGCACACATGTTGAAAATGGCCGTATCTCACAATGTTAAAGAATCCTTTAAAAAATTCCTGTATCCAGACGGTGATCCGGATCATCCCCAAAATTTAATCAGTTCTTCCTTGTACCATTTCCAACAACGCCTGAAAGTTCCATTGAAATCCGTCCAAAACTTTTTGCGTTATCTTGCTAACCAACAGACAGACAAACAGACAGACAAACGCTGGCAAAAACATAACCTCCTCCTGGCCTCCGGCCTGGCGGAGGTAACTAGTTTGATACCTATTATTTTAAAATGTTGGCCAACTAAAACTGTGGTGGTTTCTGGTTTCTAACAACAGGGTGGCCGAGGATGAAGTCAAATTCCCGGCCTGAATTGTTGTCCCAGTCCACCCCTCAGTGCACTTAAGATGTCGTGGTTTATAATATTTTCTGGTAATATAACTGCTCTTGATAAACTGGAGAAATAAGAGTTTATGTTTTTACGGAATATGGCCTATTCTGTGATATAGTGAAGAATATCGTTATTGTGAAAAATCACAGAAATATCATGATATCATTTTTGGGCCATATCGCCCACCCCTACTGTCAACTGTGGGACCTTATATTAGGGATGTGATTTTTCCGCTAATTCACGGAATTCTGCTTTTTTTTTTAATCTTCCAGGAAGATAAAGTACATTAAGTACGTTAGCGGCTTGTGGTCCACGAACGCAGTGAAGGTGCGCCCTTTCAGGCAGAACTGTAAGTGGCGTATGGCCAGGTAGAGAGCCATTAACTCTCTGTCGAACACGCTGTATTTACGCTCACTGTCGTGCAAAGACCTGCTAAAAAAGGTGAGCTGCTGCCAAGAACCGGCAACGCATTGCTCCACGACGGCCGCTATGCCCATGTCCGAGGTGTCGGTAGTGAGCGCTATCCGAGCCGGCGGGTCTGGGTGCGCCAGTAGTGCAGCGTTCGCCAGAGCTGTTTTAATCCCAGAATGCCTGCTCCCACTCAGGAGTCCAGTCGACTCTGTCCGCCGGTTTCCATTTCTAGAGTGCGGCGTACAACGGCTGTATGAGCTGGGCTGCGCAGGGGAGGAAACGGTTATAAAAGTTAACCATCCCCCAAAACTTCTGCAGCGCCCTGACATTGATGTTGAGGAGAAAAAAAATAAAACTATTTAGTTACATTACTTTTATGATTCCAAACAGTTTGAAATTGATAGTGCACAGTGGCCATTGACTCATAACTTTTGAATATTTCTAAGACTTGGCTACATCAGTGATTGTGCAAAATGAACTGCTCAAGACTCAATGGAGATTGAAACTGGTGATCTGAAATGAATGCTGAAATTATAAAAAAGTAATGGTATGAATGAATTTTATTTCTATTATGGAATAGATAAAATTAACTGATTTTGATTTGATCAAGTGTTAAAGCATGTGATGGGTAATGCTTGTTGGAATATTTTAGGAATGCTATCTTCTTGGAACATAAGTCAATATTATACAGTAATAAGTGGCATTCAGCTGTTTGTTTTATGTCATTTAAGCACAGTTCTGGTACTTAAAAATCATAAAAACCCAGGAGCTTCGGGGGGCTTCGCCCCGCTTGCCCCCCCAACCAGGGCTCTGCCCCGGACCGCGTTGGGGGACTGTGTCCCCCAGACCCCCTGCTAAATTTTCAGATAATTTCCCCAACCCCAAATCACATCCCTATTATATAGACAGGTGCGTGCCTTTCCAAATCATGTCCAATCAACTGAATTTACCACAGGTGGACTCAAATTAAGCTGTTGAAACATTTCAAGGATGATCAGTGGAAACGGGATGCACCTGAGCTCAGTTTTAAGCTTCATGGCAAAGGCTGTGAATACTTATGTACATGTGATTTCTTAGTTTTTTATTTTTTAATAAATTTGCAAATATCGCCAAAAAAATTTCATGTTGTTATGGGGTTATTGTATGTAGAATTTTGAGAAAAAGGAATTTAATCCATTTTAGAACAAGGCTGTAACATCACAAAATGTGGTAAAAGTGAAGTGCTGTGAATACTTTCTGGATGCACTGTATACGCCCGTCTCTAAAGACTGGACCTATTATGCTATGATGATGTCCGTCTGTCCGTCCATCCATACGATTTTGTCTGGCTAACTCCTCCCACAGTTTTCAAGCTGGGACTTTTTACAAATTTCACACAGTGTTTGTACACGTATCAAAGATGTGCATATTGTAGGGGGTTAAATGATTTTCTGATATTTTCTCAAAATTTGTTCCATTTTGAATTGTACATTGTCTGCTTTGCTTAAACTCCTTGCAATTACATGGTTATTATTTTTATTACACATCTGCAGTGTATTGACTCTTGAATTTGTATTTGATTTTTTTGGTTTAAGGTGTGCTAATTATACACTATCTTAATGGCTGTGGATGGGTGTATACTGTACTGTGTGTAGTGCTGTTGTTATACCCTTTCAGATCAAAATACAATGGACATGAATGGAGAAGTTATTTATGTTCTCTATATGTTCCATCAGTTATTTAGAATAAAATGGATTGAAAATCATTTAGCTTTTAATATACTACACTATTTCTGCTTTTTGTAATATTGTTCAGCTTTAAGCCATTTTAGCTTTTAAGGTATTTTAGCTTTTATTTCACATTTTTAATCTAATTTTCTTCAACTTTAAGCCATTTCACTTTTATGCTAACACTGTATATGGTTAGGTACTAAATGAAACAGTCATTGTCGCCCCCGACAGACTGATGATGATGATGAGCTTTAGCTTTTAAGCTAGCACTTTTAAATTTGTTGAGCTTTAAGATATTTCTACTTTTATGCTAACATTTTTCAAATTTAGAACATTTTTGCTTTTAAGCTAGCAGTTTTCAGTTTTAAAATTTTATTTTGAATTTCTAAGCTAACTTTTTTCAATTTTAAAGGGGTCATTGACTACACTTTCTCCACATTTTAACAGCTCATACATGTCCAGTGTTGGGCAAGTTACTAAAAATAGTAACTAATTACAGCTGAGTTACTTCTATTCAAAAGTAATAGTTACTTGGAAAAGTGACTTTCACGTTACTTTTAAATGCATACTTAAATCATGTTGCACACATAGCAAGATAATTTAATTAATGGATTACATTATGGGCTTTTTAAATATCAGGCTGAAAACAGACCGTTTCAGACAGAGCTTTTAGAACATGTTCAGTCTGCTTTATCCTGCCTTGAGAGCTCTTAATGTGGGAAAAATCTGAAGAAAATCAACACAATATTGCCACTAATTTCCTGATTTTGGAATGAGAGTTGACAACACTGCATAAAGCTGTCCATGTTTATCTTACCTTTATGATATGCATTAATCCGATGTGCAGTGATCCAAAGAAAATGTCCATTATCCACAGTCCTTATGTCTGCAGTGACAGAGATATGATCAAGTCCCTCAAATTCCTTTTGGAGATCAAAATCAATTTTTGAATAATCTTTATCCAGGTAGCAAGTAAATGTGTTTTCAGTGTTTTCTCTGGCTTCAAGACCTTGGCGTGGTGGCAACATATTTTTTTTCCTCAAATTTGTAATTTCCTCTTGTAAAATTGACTCTTCTTATACATTTGAAACTTTATTATAAGTTTGTGGATTATTTTATGGCTTATTTTTGTCTGTTTTAAAAAATAAAGTTACTGGTTTTTCAATCAATTTGAAACAGACTGTATTTTTTTTTTACTTTTTCCTTATAACAATGTATATTTTTGACCATAACTTTGCAGTCAGAACAGAACAATAATTTAACTCTCATTACAAAGAAAAAAAAATAATAAAATTGTATTTAATGATTTAAATTAACTTAAATGGCCAAGGATGCCATTATTTCTGTTATAATATTTCTATATATTTATAGTTTTGTTTTTTAGAAATCTCCTCACCACCAAGACGGCAAGAAAAACCTCCCTTATTTTGAAATCCAAATGTTGGCACATTTAGTTTGTCTGAAGGCTGCTGACAGATTAAAGTCATTAACTTCGTGAATTTTGGTCATCTTAACTTGCCAGGTACATAATTGGAAACATAACTTAATATTGTAGTGGTTGGTGAAATATATCCTCAGCAATTCAGTCGTCTCCCTTGCCTTTCCCTTCATATGAAGCCGGCTGCCATACATTGTTTTCTGACTGACTGGAAAGCTTGCGTGGGCAGGGCGCTTCTAAACTCCGTGCGGATGACGGCCACATGCGTTGTTTGTGTGCACGCTTGCAGAAAGTCATTGCTTCACAAATTTTTCGTAAATTCATATTGCCACCCAGAAATGTTACCAGAGGAAGCCCTGTGTTTTAACTTCAGTGGATCACAGTCTCAGCTATCTGATGGAAAGTCACTGTTGATGTCACGTCTTCAGTCTGTAATGACGTATCTGGCAATCAGTCTGTTTAATTCTTGCTGGGTCACAAACTGTCCAGATCCATACCTAACTAACTAACTAACTAACCTGCACTTATATAGCGCTTTTCTAGTCACAAAGACCACTCAAAGCGCTTTCATTAATACTAACCCTCTATTCTAAGGGCCTATAGGAAACAGATATCTAGGGACAATTTAGAACAGCCAATTTACCTGTGCTTGAAATCCAGCCATGGCTGTTCAGACAAGAATATTTCCACTTTACAACCAGCCGTGGCTGTTCAGAATACAGTAGATCCACTAACACAGTGTTAGTTGTTAGCATAGCTAGCCATTACTTAGCACTAGCTTTGTCAGAGCTTTGTTGCTGTTTTCAGGCGCTTCTGAAGATTGCAGTAGGACTAGACCGGCACTTAGTTTGCAACCCACCAATATGCTTTTGTCTTTAACCGCGACAAAGGAAAAATTAAACTATTTCCACAAAAACAAAGTAGCTTCATCTTTTCTTCCGCTCAGTAGTGAAGACTCAGCTCTTTGCAACAGGTCACGTCGACTGACAGCTCGTCTCAGCTATGGTAGGGTCAACTTGTATGTTCAATTTTTTGTGCTCAAAATATCTATCCATATTAATAAAACGAGTAACAAGTAATGCATCTGATCAAATTTCAGTAACTAACGCATTACTGAATTTTTAAACAGTAATTTTGTTACACAGCACATTACTGCAAAAGTAGTGGCGTTACAGTAACGTGTTACTTTGTAACGCATTACTCCCAACACTGCACATGTCTCAATGAAATGTTTGTGACATTTTATTCACGTTATCTAATTTTTTAATTATTGAAGCAAATTTGTTGTGTATTTTTCCTGGCTTTCTTGAAATGCTCTGATTTAAAGCCTGCCATTTTAAGAACCATCCTTCACCTACTCTACTCCACCCTCCCTCTTATGTCAGTTAGCCTTTAGCTGACTTGCTTCTAGCCTCTTAGGTTAGATGAGTGGCTCTGGTTCACTGATTCACAGTCGATGGAGTATCTCACATCACTCCAGCCCATCTCCCAATAATTTTGCCGTGATTCTACAACAAATCACTAGCGCCATATGTTGGCCGGCCCCCCGATCGGTCTGTGGGACTGGAGTCGTGTGGAGCCCCAGAGGACAGTGGGGGAGCTGTCCTCCGAGTTATTTAGCACTGGGTTCTCCATGAACATGCATCCGTGATCGGGGAGGGGCGGCCTCCTTTTTGCTGTCCCCCGGCCCAGTCGCAAGAGCTGTTCCATCACTGGCCGGGGCCAGCTATCCGAGGCCAACCAGCGATCCACAGCACTACGGTATTGCTATGTCTAGGCAGGATTCTGATTTAGACGCATTCAGTCATAATCCCACAGACAGTAGCTTTGCACCAGTGGCTACTCAGCCAAGCACATACACCTGTTGCAACAACACGTCTTTAGGAGGGTAAAACTCACCTGTCTGAAGACGGTCTAATCCCAGTTCACGCTCCCTATTAGTGGGTGAATAATCCAGTGCTTGGCGAGTTCTGCTTCACAATGATAGGAAGAGCCAACATCAAAGGATTAAAAGCAGCGTCGCTATGGACGCTTGGCCGCCACAAGCCAGTTATCTCTGTGGTAACTTTTCTGACACTTCCAGCTTAAAACCCAAAAAGTCAGAAGGATCATAGGCGCCGCTTTCACAGTCTGTATTCATACTGAAAATCAAGATGAAGCGAGCTTTTGCCCTTATGCTCCACCTTTAGCCTCCCCCTTCCATCTACATGACGGCAGCTAGGCGGGCCAATAATAGAGCAGTGTGTGGGTCATTAGGACAGCGGTGGGTTGTTTTTTTTCTAGACTTGACAAATACGATTTACCCGGAAGAGTCAAAAACTTTTCTGGCATTTCTTGGGAGAGAAAAGCGAGATTAAGGCGGTGTGTTTTTCAAGAGAATTGACTGTTTTGAAAAAAAAAATTATAATTAGGTGACCAGTAGACTCATTTCAGACAGTTAAAACCTATAAACACACCATCTTTCAGTCAGTGACCCCTTTAAACCAGCTTTTATACTAACATTGTACATTTTTAGGTTTTAAGCTAGCATTTTTAAGCTAACTTTTGTCAACTTACACACGTGAACAAAATGGTTGGTACCCCTCTGTTAATGAAAGAAAAACCCACAATGGTCACAGAAATAACTTGAATCTGACAAAAGTGGTAATAAATAAAAACTCTATGAAAATTAACCAATGAAAATCAGACAATGCTTTTGAATTGTGGTTCAACAGAATTATTTTAAAAAACAAACTCATGAAACAGGCCTGGACAAAAATGATGGTACCCTTAACTTAATGTTGCACAACCTTTTGAGGCAATCACTGCAATCAAATGATTTCTGTAACAGTCAATGAGACTTCTGTACCTCTCAGCAGGTATTGTGGCCCACTCCTCATGAGCAAACTGCTCCAGTTGTCTCAGGGTTGAAGGGTGCCTTCTCCAGACGGCATGTTTCAGCTCCTTCCACAGATGTTCAATAGGATTTAGATCAGAGCTCATAGAAGGCCACTTTAGAATAGTCCAATGTTTGGCTCTTAGCCATTCTTGGGTGTTTTTAGCTGTGTGTTTTGGGTCATTATCCTGTTGCAAGACCCATGATCTGCGACTAAGACCAAGCTATCTGACACCGGGCAGCACATTTCTCTGTAGAATACCTTGATAGTCTTGAGATTTCATTGTACCCTGCACAGATTCAAGACACCCTGTGCCAGATGCAGCAAAGCAGCCCCAGAACATAACAGAACCTCCTCCATGTTTCACAGTAGGGACAGTGTTCTTTTCTTGGTATGCTTCATTTTTGCATCTGTGAACATAGAGCTGATGTGCCTTACCAAAAAGTTCCAGTTTTGTCTCATCTGTCCATAGGACATTCTCCCAGAAGCTTTGTGGCTTGTTTAACATGCAGTTTGGTAAATTCCAGTCTGGCTTTTTTATGATTTGTTTTCAACAGTGGTGTCCTCCTTGGTCGTCTCCCATGAAGTCCACTTTGGCTCAAACAACGACGGATGGTGCGATCTGACACTGATGTACCTTGACCTTGGAGTTCACCATGAATGTGTTTAGAGGTTGTTCTGGGCTCTTTTGTGACCATTCGTATTATCCGTCTCTTCCATTTTTCATCAAGTTTCCTCCTGCGGCCACATCCAGGGAGGTTGGCTACAGTCCCGTGGATCTTAAATTTCTGAATAATATGTGCAACTGTAACAGTCACAGGACCATCAAGCTGCTTGGAGATGGTCTTATAGCCTTTACCTTTAACATGCTTGTGTATAATTTTCTTTCTAATCTTCTGAGACAACTCTCTCCTTTGCTTCCTTTGGTCCATGTTTAGTGTGGTACACACCATATCACCAAATAGCACAGTGACTACTTGTCACCCTTTACACACGTGGACAAAATTGTTGTTACTCCTCTGTTAATGAAAGAAAAACCCACAATGGTCACAGAAATAACTTGAATCTGACAAAAATGGTAATAAATAAAAATTCTATGAAAATTAACCAATGAAAATCAGATAATGCTTTTGAATTGTGGTTCAACAGAATTATTTTAAAAAACAAACTCATGAAACAGGCCTGGACAAAAATGATGGTACCCCTAGAAAAGATTGAAAATAATGTGACCATAGGGGCATTTTCAACCAAGATGTGTCCTCTAATTAACATCACAGGTGTCTACAAACTTGTAATCAGTCAGTCGGCCTATTTAAAGGGTGACAAGTAGTCACTGTGCTGGTTTGTGACATGGTGTGTACCACACTAAACGTGGACCAGAGGAAACAAAGGAGAGAGTTGTCTCAGGAGATTAGAAAGAAAATTATAGACAAACATGTTAAAGGTAAAGACTATAATAGACCATCTCCAAGCAGCTTGATGTTCCTGTGACTACAGTTGCACATATTGTTCAGAAATTTAAGCTCCACGGGGACTGTAGCCAACCTCCCTGGACGTGGCCGCAGGAGGAAACTTGATGAAAAATGGAAGAGACGGATAATACGAATGGTAACAAAAGAGCCCTGAACAACCTCTAAACACATTGATGGTGAACTCCAAGGTCAAGGTACATCAGTGTCAGATCGCACCATCCGTTGTTGTTTGAGCCAAAGTGGACTTCATGGAAGACGACCAAGGAGGACACCACTGTTGAAAATAAATCATAAAACAGCCAGACTGGAATTTGACAAGCCACAAAGCTTCTGGGAGAATGTCCTATGGACAGACGAGACAAAACTGGAACTTTTGGCAAGGCAGATCAGCTCTATGTTCACAGACGCAAAAATGAAGCATACCAAGAAAAGAACACTGTCCCTACTGTGAAACATGGAGGAGGTTCTGTTATGTTCTGGGGCTGCTTTGCTGCATCTGGCACAGGGTGTCTTGAATCTGTGCAGGGTACAATGAAATCTCAAGACTATCAAGGTATTCTACAGAGAAATGTGCTGCCCAGTGTCAGACAGCTTGGTCTCAGTCGCAGGTCATGGGTCTTGCAACAGGATAATGACCCAAAACACACAGCTAAAAACACCCAAGAATGGCTAAGAGTGAAACACTGGGCTATTCTAAGTGGCCTTCTATGAGCCCTGATCTAAATCCTATTGAACATCTGTGGAAGGAGCTGAAACATATCGTCTGGAGAAGGCACCCTTCAAACCTGAGACAATTGGAGTAGTTTGCTCATGAGGAGTGGGCCAAACTACCTGCTGAGAGGTACAGAAGTCTCATTGACAGTTACAGAAATCGTTTGATTGCAGTAATTGCCTCAAATGTTGTGCAACAAAATATTAAGTTAAGGGTACCATCATTTTTGTCCAGGCCTGTTTCATGAGTTTGTTTTTTAAAATAGTTCTGTTGAACCACAATTCAAAAGCATTGTCTGATTTTCATTGGTTAATTTTCATAGACTTTATTTATTACGACTTTTGTCAGATTCAAGTTATTTCTGTGACCATTGTGGGTTTTTCTTTCATTAACAGAGGGGTACCAACAATTTTATCCACGGCTGTAAGTTGTTTCCTCTTTTATACTAATATTGTACATATTGAGGCAATTTTCATTTAAACTAGCATTTATCAGTGTTTAGCTTTTTTAGCATGTTCAAGATAATTTTCTTCAACTTTAAGCTATTTCTGCTTTTAAACTAACATTGGTCAGTTTTAAGCTATTTTAGGTTTTAGGCTAATTTTTTTAAGCTAATTGTTCGGCTTTAAGCTATTCTAGTTTTAAAATGCTTCAAGAAAGCTTTTTCATCTTACAGCATTTGCACTATGTTTGTTTTTTGTGAATTTTTTTTTCTCTTGTTGATTAAATGTTTTCTGTGGAAAATACAATACTTAGATCTAGCTAAAGCACTACCAAATTGGAAGATAAAAACTTGAGGGATGCTGTATTGATGTGCAGTATTTTATACAGATATACTGCACATTAGACTGCCAATAAAGATTATTTTCAGATGTCTGAGTATGTTTCCACTGTTTTTGTGTGTCGTTCCTCCCAACAGCCAGGATCTGCCACACACTTGGCTCTGGTACGAGAAGCTGCCAACTACAAACTAAAGTACGGACGGAAAAAAGAAGCAATCAGTGACCTGGAGCAGCTGTGGAAGTGAGTTTTAACGTGTGAAGTAGTTGGGGTTTTCAGTCATCTTGTCAGTATTTTGTCTAAAAATCTCAATTTAAAAGTGATTTAGATGAGTTCACATTTATGTAGACTAAGACTCGTTTCTGTTTTCTGTGGCAGTGCACCAGTGAAATTTTTTTTTTTTTTTTTTTTTTTTTTTTCTAACAGACAGAACACCAAGGACGTTCACACACTGGCTCAGCTCATCTCTGCATACTCTCTAGTGGACACGGACAAAGCCAAATCGTATCCTTTCACCAGAATTAAAGTTTCAAATGGAAAATTTAGGAACTGAAACAATCTTATCAGGAAAAAAAATGCAAATTTATGAAAAAGTATCAAATTTATAAGGGAAAGTAGCAAATTTCTTACAAAAAAGTTACACATTTCTGAGAAAAAAAAATGATACAAATTTAATTCTCGCTCCCCAAAATGTTGAGGGTGAACTTGTAGCTTGTAATCCCCCAAGTGGCTGAGGGGGGCTATTACATTTGAGTGCTGTGCTGTTTCCCCAGAAAACAGTTCCAGGTGTGTCCGATAGCTACTGTCTGTTAAACTGCAGTTTTTCAGGCCTTGAAATGCTGTTGGATGACTAGTTATGTGCACAATAAAAACCTTAAAAATTATTTCTCAACAGATATTAGATGATAAATTAATAGAAATGAGAGATCTTCTTGTGTAAAATTATCCTCCATTGCCTAGAGATTCAGCAGAGATTACAAAGATCCTTAGTTTTTATTTTGTTTTGTTTTTTTAAGAAATGTTGCATCCTTAGCACTTCCTCTGCAGTCTCAGCAAGCACCTTCCCTCTGCAGATACAATGTCTTTTAACGTGGACGTGGACGAACTGGAGAACTCACACGGAGCTACATTCGTAAGGAAAAAGGCTGCAAAGGTCATCGGAGAAAACCCACCCAAAGAGCCAGGGTAAAGCCAGCATTACAGTCATAAATGCTTTTTGTTGGACATGAATCAGTTTGGTTCTCGACACATTTACGTATTTACACTTCTGCCTTTTACAGCCAAGGTGAAATCAAAAAGAAGAAGAAGAAAAAGAAAGGTATGCTTCTCCATTGGATTAAGTGCCGCTTTGACCCAAACAGAACAATCAGAATATGTACAGTGGTTAAAGTTTATATTAGGCTTCCTCTTTTTTTTTTAAGGCAAACTGCCAAAGAACTACGACCCCAAAGCGACCCCTGACCCTGAGAGGTGGCTGCCCATGAGGGAGCGCTCATACTACAGAGGCAAGAAGAAGGGAAAGAAGAAGGAGCAAATAGGAAAAGGAACACAGGGAGCAACGGCGGGGGCTTCATCCGAGCTGTGAGTAAACTCCTCAGCCACCATAGAGGTGCACCTGTGTGTGACGGTTGGAGAAGTGGGTCGATCCTGTTGATGATGGGGGTAGAGTGCTGGGTTGTGACTTCGATTCCCGCATAGATGCCACCAGTTGACCCTGGTCACCAAAGAGATTAAATAAAACATGGAGCATTTTCACATAGGCTTTTAGATTTTTTGGACCAAAATTTTAGGTGTGAAACCTCCCTGAACCATGTTCCAGATCAAAGAGACGAAATTTAGTCCAGCAAAAAGAGGTGGTCTCGGTCCGGATCAAACCGAAGCATTTGAGTTGGAAAGCAGTTTTCAGAAAAGGACTCAAACTTTTGGACCAAACACAGGAAGTTAAGGCAGCTGAAAAGGAAAAATGAGACATGGAAGGAGTGGAGGGGCGGCCGAGGGGTAGAGCATCCAGCCCATGGCCATGAGGTTGTGGGTTCAAGCAACAGCTGCATCATACAAAAGACCATAAAAATGGTACTGTCTGCTTTTTATGTGCTGCTCAACATTACTGTAACAGGGAAAAGAAAGTTGGTTGCCCAGCCACAGGGGGAGGCACAAAACCAGTGTACTCTTTGTGCTGGTCCCAAGCTCCGGTAAAATGGGGAGGGTTGTGTCAGGAACATGCACCCGGTGTAAAATTAGTATGTGGACCCATGGTCCCCCTGTAGCAACCCTGAATACAGTGGGGTAAAAAAGTATTTAGTCAGCCATCAATTGTGCAAGTTCTCCCACTTAAAAGATGAGAGAGGTCTCCAATTTTCATCATAGGTATACCTCAACTATGAGAGACAAAATGAGAAAAAAAAAATCCAGAAAATCACATTGTCTGATTTTTAAAGAATTTATTTGCAAATTATGGTGGAAAATAAGTATTTGGTCAATAACAAAAGTTCATCTCAGTTCTTTGTTATATACCCTTTGTTGGCAATGACAGAGGTCAAAAGTTTTCTGTAAGTCTTCACAAGGTTTTCACACACTGTTGCTGGTATTTTGGCCCATTCCTCCATGCAGATCTCCTCTAGAGCAGTGATGTTTTGGGGCTGTCGCTGGGCAACACGGACTTTCAACTCCCTCCAAAGATTTTCTATGGGGTTGAGATCTGGAGACTGGCTAGGCCACTCCAGGACCTTGAAATGCTTTTTACGAACCCTCTCCTTCGTTTCCCGGGCGGTGTGTTTTGGATCATTGTCATGCTGAAAGACCCAGCCACATTTCGTCTTCAATGCTCTTGCTGATGGAAGGAGATTTTCACTCAAAATCTCACGATACATGGCCCCATTCATTCTTTCCTTTACACGGATCAGTCGTCCTGGTCCCTTTGCAGAAAAACAGCCCCAAAGCATGATGTTTCCACCCCCATGCTTCACAGTAGGTATGGTGTTCTTTGGATGCAACTCAGCATTCTTTCTCCTCCAAACACGACAAGTTGAGTTTTTACCAAAAAGTTCTATTTTGGTTTCATCTGACCATATGACATTCTCCCAATCCTCTTCTGGATCATCCAAATGCTCTCTAGCAAACATCAGACGGGCCTGGACATGTACTGGCTTAAGCAGGGGGACACGTCTGGCACTGCAGGATTTGAGTCCCTGGCGGCGTAGTGTGCTGCTGATGGTAGCCTTTGTTACTTTGGTTCCAGTTCTCTGCAGGTCATTCACTAGGTCTCCCCATGTGGTTCTGGGATTTTTGCTCACCGTTCTCGTTATCATTTTGATCCCACGTGGTGAGATCTTGCGTGGAGCCCCAGATGAAGGGAGATTATCAGTGGTCTTGTATGTCTTCCATTTTCTAATAATTGCTCCCACAGTTGATTTCTTCACATCAAGCTGCTTACCTATTGCAGATTCAGTCTTCCCAGCCTGGTGCAGGTCTACAATTTTGTTTCTGGTGTCCTTTGACAGCTCTTTGGTCTTGGCCATAGTGGAGTTTGGAGTCTGACTGTTTGAGGTTGTGGACAGGTATTATGGGTAGGTATCTTTTATACTGATAAGGAGTTCAAACAGGTGCCATTAATACAGGTAACGAGTGGAGGACAGAGGAGCCTCTTAAAGAAGTTACAGGTCTGTGAGAGCCAGAAATCTTGCTTGTTTGTAGGTGACCAAATACTTATTTTCCACCATAATTTGCAAATAAATTCTTTAAAAATCAGACAATGTAATTTTCTGGATTTTTTTTTTCCCTCATTTTGTCTCTCATAGTTGAGGTATACCTATGATGAAAATTGGACATCTCTCTCATCTTTTAAGTGGGAGAACTTCCACAATTGGTGGCTGACTAAATACTTTTTTGCCCCACTGTAGGTAGGTAGGTAGGTAGGTGTGTGTGTGTGTGTGTGTGTGTGTGTGTGTGTGTGTGTGTGTGTGTGTGTGTGTGTGTGTGTGTGTGTGTTAGGACTCGGGGAAAGAAAGACACCCCAGTTTTAATTGAAACCTGGCCTTCTAGTGGCATCAATAGTCAAATTAAAAATATATATATCAAAATATGGAAACTTACCAAATATTTTCAAAAAGGATGCCACACTACAGAGGCATTGACCGCGCTAATTGGAAATTTCTTTTTAAAGTGTTACATAAGTTTAGGTTTGGTTCATCTTTTATAAACTGGATTAAAACACTATATAGCTGTCCATCTGCATCTGTCAGAACAAATGATCAAACTTCTCGAAGCTTTAATCTCCAGAGAGGCACCAGGCAGGGTTGTCCACTCTCTCCCTCACTTTTTATCATTTTTATCGAACCATTAGCACCAGCCGTATGACAAAATGTTGATATCAGAGGTATCCAAACTGGAGAAAAAGAACACAAGATAAGTCTTTATGCTGATGATGTATTGATTTTCCTTGAAAACTCACAAAAGATCTCTTCTTCAGACAGTGGCGTTCATTGATAAATTTTCATCATTATCAGACTATTAACCGGGGTAAATCAACAGCCTTACCTATAAATTGTAATTTTTCAAATATATCCATTATCCCATTACAATCAGGTAATAAATATTTAGGAATAGAAATTTCCCCCAGGCTCTCAGAGTTATTGTGACTAAATCACATTCCCCTTCTAAAAACAATACAAAACAACCTTGTGCGCCGGAGGACGCTACCTATATCACTAATGGGAAGAGTCGCAACCGTTAAAATGATGGTCCTTCCTAAAATCAATTATCTGTTTTGAATGATTCCTACTCAACCATCTATGGCCTGGTTTAAGTCTTCAGGCTCAAATATAAGTACATTTTTATGGAAGGATAAACCATCACGGATCAGTTTAAAAACTCTTCAAAAAGCAAGGGTGTAGAGGTTTAGACTTATCATTTTTTTTAAATTACTTCTTAGCCAATAGACTGTAGTTTGTTTCTAAATGGACAAAATCAACCCCACAAGGAAACCCATGGTTAGATGCTGAATATGCTCTCTGTGGGTCGCTAAATATCTCTGACTTACCTTTCATGAGCCCCTGTATCAAATGCCATGACTGTTTTAAAACCATTAACCTTAGCTCTTCTCTGCCAGCCTGATGGAAATTTTTAAAAATAACGGGGTCTTCACTTGTTCCTTGTCAGCTCACGCCCATCTATCTATAAATGCATAGAATCTCTTTGTGTGTGTGTGTGTGTGTTCCATGCATATCTCTCGAACCGTTTGTCAGACTGACTTAAGACTTTATACATGTTTTGCTGAGGTTACGAGGGTGTGCATCCCCAATTATGGAGTTG
Organism: Pholidichthys leucotaenia; assembly: GCA_020510985.1. Taxonomy (NCBI): domain Eukaryota; kingdom Metazoa; phylum Chordata; class Actinopteri; order Cichliformes; family Pholidichthyidae; genus Pholidichthys; species Pholidichthys leucotaenia. Next base: position 310,448,434 of record CM035840.1, on the reverse strand, counting down.
TTCAGTCAAAATATGTCATTTTTATCGATTAAAGTTTAGTCATCGCTCTCTCCTCATGCTCTGGCTTCTAGAGGTGTGGGCGGGGTTTTGCACTGACTCCGTACTGACTGGATAATACGTGGCATCACGGCATCAGTCACCACAGCACACCATGAGCAAAACAAGGAAGTGAAAAGCGACAAATTTGACTAGAAAAAGACAATACTGAAGATTTAATGCTTAAAAAAATTATACCATAAAGTTGCCGTGATTGCATAGGTCTAAAGGATAATTTGGCATATGAGGAGAACATGAGGCGCATGAGCAGACTGAGCGGAGCGTCATCAAGAACCCAGGTCTGACAAAGAGCCCCGGTGTATCGAACATAGGACATGCTGGGAGAAGCAGCAGCCCAACTGGGCAGACCACGGTCCTTCGCGAGGAGGCACGCCCAGCTTGCCCGGTCAGTGGTAGACGGGAGTACCTGCTTCTGCTTCACCCGTGTGGTACCACTGAACTTTGCAGGACCGCGAGTCCTCCCTCCCACATGAGTAAAAATTAAAAACTTAATAATACCACCATGATTGTGGAACGGAATGGCCAGAATGACTTAACGACTAAATGCAGGACACAAAAACACCCAAATAACAAAATAAATCATCTTTAGTTAAATATTTACTGACAAATGGGCAACACTGATGCAACGGTTGCAGTCAAACAGGTCCTTCTGCTGTGTACAATAATGTTGGGTGTTTTGTTAATTTGGTTGATTACAGTTTTAAAAAACCTTTTAATAACAAAATATTGCTAAAATATAAAATGATGCACTACAGTGGGTCTCAAATATTTGTAAACGTGTCCTGTTTTAGTACTGCATGAGTTTATTGAAGATACACAGAAGAAATTCACTATTACACTAAACTCCATCACTGAACAGTGATAAAAACTAAAATAATTATGATGGCTGAACAATTCGCCTTCCCCAAAGTTACACTGTTATCGTGAATATAAGTGATAAAAAAAATCACACAAATAAGTGGTCTGACGTACAAATAAACAAGGGATCTGAAACAGTCACTAATATTGGATGTCTCATTCATTTTCAATATTCAGGTATTCTGTAATTAATATTCACACAATCAATGGCCCCTAAAATCCGTTACTTCAGCTTTTTTCTTTGTGCTCCTAATTTTATTCTTGTGCTTCTATATTTTTATGCCTCAGTGCAAAGGCAACGTAGGCATACGGTAATCACTCCATGTACAGTGGTGTGAAAAAGTGTTTGCCCCCTTCCTGATTTCTCATTTTTTGTATGTCACACTTAAATGTTTCAGATCATCAAACAAATTTAAATATTAGACAAAGATAAAACAAGTAAATGCAAAATGCAGTTTTTAAATGAAGTTATTTGTTATTAAGGGTAAAAAAAAATCCAAACCTACATGGCCCTGTGTGAAAAAGTGACCCCCCCCCCCCCCAGTTAAAACATACAGTGCATCCAGAAAGTATTCACAGCGCTTCACTTTTTCCACATTTTATGTTACAGCCTTATTTCAAAAGGGATTAAATTCATTTTTTTCCTCAAAATTCTACACACAACACCCCACAATGGCAATGTGAAAAAAGTTTTTCTGAAATTTTTGCAGCTTTATTAAAAATAAAAACTGAAGAAATCACATGTACATAAGTATTCACAGCCTTTGCTCAATACTTTGTTGATGCATCTTTGGCAGCAATTACAGTCTCAAGTTTTTTTTTAATATGATGCCACAAGCTTGGCACACCTATCTTTGGGCAGTTTGGCCCATTCCTCTTTGCAGCACCTCTCAAGCTACATCATGTTGGATGGGAAGCGTCGATGCACAGCCATTTTCAGATCTCTCCAGAGATGTTCAGTTGGATTCAAGTCTGGGCTCTGGCTGGGCCACTCAAGGACATTCACAGAGTTATCCTGAAGCCACTCCTTTGATATCTTAGCTGTGTGCTTAGGGTCGTTGTCCTGCTGATAGATGAACCATCGCCCCAGTCTGAGGTCAAGAGCGCTCTGGAGCAGGTTTTCATCCAGGATGTCTCTGTACATTGCTGCATTCATCTTTTCCTCTATCCTGACTAGTCTCCCAGTTCCTGCCGCTGAAAAACATGCCCACAGCATGATGCTGCCACCACCATTGGCATGGTTATGAGCGGTGCCTGGTTTCCTTCAAACATGACGCCTGACATTCACGCCAAAGAGTTCAATCTTTGTTTCATCAGACCAGAGAATTTTGTTTTTCATGGTCTGAGAGTCCTTCAGGTGCCTTTTGGCAAACTCCAGGCAGGCTGCCATGTACCTTTTACTAAGGAGTGGCTTCCGTCTGGCCACTCTGACATACAGGCCTGATTGGTGGATTGCTGCAGAGATGGTTGTCCTTCTGGAAGGTTCTCCTCCCCTCACAGAGGAATGCTGGAGCTCTGACAGAGTGACCATCGGGTTCTTGGTCACCTCCTTGACTAAGGCCCTTCTTCCCTGATCGCTCAGTTTAGACGGCGAGCCAGCTCTAGGAAGAGTCCTGGTGGTTCCGAACTTCTTCCATTTATGGATAATGGAGGCCACTGTGCTCATTGGAACCTTCAAAGCAGCAGAAATTTTTCTGTACCCATCCCCAGATTTGTGCCTCGAGACAATCCTGACTCGGAGGTCTACAGACAATTCCTTTGACTTCATGCTTGGTTTGTGCTCTGACATGCACTGTCAACTGTGGGACCTTATATAGACAGGTGTATGCCTTTCTAAATCATGACCAATCAACTGAATTTACTAAAGGTGTACGCCAGTTAAGCTATAGAAACATCTCAAGGATGATCAGTGGAAACTGGATGCGCCTGAGCTCAATTTTGAGCTTCATGGCAAAGGCTGTGAATACTTATGTACATGTGATTTCTTAGTTCTTGATTTTTAAAAAAATTTGCAAAAATCTAAAAAAACCCAACTTTTTTCACATTGTCATTATGGGGTATTGTGTGTAGAATTTTGAGGAAAAAAATAAATTTAATCCCTTTTGGAATAAATGACATGTAGAAGAAGCGAAACGCTGTGAATACTTTCTGGATACACTGTAAATTAACTGTGGTTTATCACAGCTTTGGAAAGCTGAATTCAATTTCTCTAGCCACACCCAGGCCTGATTACTGCCACACCTGTTCTCAATCAAGAAATCACTTAAATAGGACCTGCCTGACAAAGTGAAGTAGACCAAAAGATCCTCAAAAGCTAGACGTCATGCTGCGATCCAAAGAAATTCAGGAACAAATGAGAAACAAAGTAATTGAGATCTATCAGTCTGGAAGAAGGTTGTAAAGCCATTTCTAAAGCTTTGGGACTCCAGCAAACCACAGTGACAGTCATTATCCTCAAATGACAAAAACATGGAACAGTGGTGAACCTTCCGAGGAGTGGCCGGCCAACCAAAATTACCCCAAGAGCGCAGCGACAACTCATCCAAGAGGTCACAAAAGACCCCACAACAATATCCAAAGAACTGCAGGCCTCACTTGCCTCAGTTAAGGTCAGTGTTCATGACTCCACCATAAGAAAGACACTGGGCAAAAATGGCTTGCATGGCAGAGTTCCAAGACGAAAATCACTGCTGAGCAAAAAGAACATAAAGGCTCGTCTCAGTTTTGCCAGAAAACATCTTGATGATCCCCAAGACATTTGGGGAAATGCTCTGTGGACTGATGAGACAAAAGTTGAACTTTTTGGAAGGCGTGTGTCCCATTACATCTGGCATAGAAGTAACACAGCATTTCATAAAAGGAATATCATACCAACAGTAAAATGTGGTGGTGGTAGTGTGATGGTCTGGGGCTGTTTTGCTGCTTCAGGACATGGAAGACTTGCTGTGGTGAATGGAACCATGAATTCTGCTGTCTACAGAAAAATCCTGAAGGAGAATGTCCGGCCATCTGTTCGTGACCTCAGGCTGAAGCGCACTTGGGTTCTGCAGCAAGACAATGATCCAAAACACACCACCAAATCCACCTCTGAATGGCTTAAGAAAAAACAAATGAAGATTTTGGAGTGGCCTAATCAAAGCCCTGACCTGAATCCAATTGAGATTCTGTGACATGACCTTAAAAAGGCGGTTCATGCTCGAAAACCCTCCAATGTGGCTGAATTATAACAATTCTGCAAAGATGAGTAGGCCAAAATTCCTCCACAGCGCTGTAAAAGACTCATTGCCAGTTATCACCAATGCTTGATTGCAGTTGTTGCTGCTAAGGGAGGGCCAACCAGATATTAGGTTTAGGGGGCAATCACTTTTTCACACAGGGGCATGTAGGTTTGGATTGTTTTTCCCTTAATAATAAACACCTTCATTTAAAAAATCACATTTTGTGTTTACTTGTGTTATCTTTGTTTAATGTTTAAATTTGTTTGATGATCTGAAACATTTAAGTGTGACAAACTGTCATTATTCAGGCAAGTGAGGCTCAAACGCTGGGCTGCCAGAACAAACACTCAGACTCAGAAGTAAAAGCACACCAGTTTATTACAAAAAAGAAAATAAATACACAACAGTAAATAAAGGTGCGGAACTTAAGGAAAACGAAACACAAAAACACACAATTAAATTTCACACAAACTGGTGCCCGCTGGAACGCACGCTGCATACAGGGGAAAGAGCAGACAGAGATTATTAGGGACAGGCTCTCCCAAATGAGGAGAGAATGTGAGAAGCACACTTACTCAAGAGCAGAGGAGCCCAGCATGGAACTCCAAAGTGGACCAGAGGAAACAGGGGAAAGACGTCGACCTGGGTGGATTTGTCAGACGTCTTCAGCGGCCAGGCGATCGTGATCAGCTCCAGAAGACACACCGTGGAGGTGGACAGCAAACCTGGAGAGATGGGAGGACAAATGGGTAGCACAGGTACGGACAGAATAACAGGCTAAGAACAGTTTGTGTGGTTATAGCAAACCTAACGATCCAGCGGTGGCTGCTCCACACGCTGGCTCTTAAATATGCTGGTCATCAGGACGCAGCAGGCGTGTAACCACGCAGGTATGTCCAATTCTCCGGAGCTGAACAGACAGAAAGGAGGGGAGGGGGAGCACACTCGCCCGACCATCACACAAACATACAAAAAAATGAGAAATCAGGAAGGGGGCCAACACTTTTTCACACAACTGTATGTTTCCTGGCAAACCACTTAAACGCACACACTCACTTTGAGCGTGCTCTCGTACATGCGCATGCGCACACACTCACTTTGAGCGTGCTCTCGTACATGTGCATGCGCACACACAGGTGCAGATACCAGACTTGTGATGAGACCTTTTCCGAAGAAGAAACAGTTTGTCCTCTGTTTGTTTCAGTTGTGTCAGTTTGCTGTTTTTTTCTGTTTCTCCTCTTTTTTCTTTACCCCTCCCTATTCCCCCCCCAATCAGGTCTATCATGGGCAAAACAATTTTAAATAAAGTATTACAAGTTATTTCAAGAGGAGTCTATAAATAATATACAGTGCATTGATATGTGTTGTATAAAACTCCTTTTGGCAAAGTAAATCTGTTTGGCACAATAAGGGAAGCAGGTTTCTGTTCTGCTTACCTAGTAGCTTGACAGAACGGGGTGGGGTGGGGGATGCGACAGAGGATGTGAAAGATTGGACAAGCAATGCACCCTGGCGATCATCACGGCCAATGAGGACAAATGTCATGTTAGACGAAGACCTGGATGATGTTCCAGCCTTACGAAACTAGTTAACCTCTTATTGTTGTGGAGTCTCCCCCAGTTTAAACTTAAGAGTACCAGTGTTAACGATGTCAACATTGTTTATGTCCACTCTGTTCAGATACAGCAGAACCCGGGTGGAACAATTAAAAGACGGCTTGTTGACAAAAATAAATGGGGTCTCTGTCTATATAGTATGTGATGATTGACTATTACATCAGAAGATGTCAAAAAAGCAAGCGAAGTGCGCAGATACTAATGCTAAAAGGAGCAGAAGCTAAGTTGCTGTTAGTCTCTGATGGCTATCCTCATCATCTGAACCATTTTACAGAGGGAATGGACAAGCTAAGGCTGCACTTAAGAACCCGATAAATGACTCTCACAATTACTGTGTGGCGGTAACACAATCATGGGTGTGTAAAGGACTCCCCCAATGCAGCTAATAAGCTCATTAGCCACCACACACGTGACGTGACCCACAAACTCTCAAGAGCTACATGTTGTAAACACTGGACAATGTTTATTTATTTATTTTTAATTTAAGTTTTTGTAAAGGGTATACAGGTAGTTACGGCAATGTATTGTTTACATTTTCATCACATGTTCCCTTATTTTCTGATATCTGACAACATTGGAAGAATAATTATTACAACACTCCTTTTTTTTTTTTAAAGTGAAAGAAAAAGTGAAATTAAAGAGAATAAAACAAACAAACAAACCAGCAAAAAACAAACAAAAAGAAAAAATAAGTAAATAAAGGTAAAAGAGCATCTGAGTAGCTTTGGAACAAAGAGCGGAACCATTATTGAAGTGGTATTTGTCAAAGATTAGATCTAATGGAAGACACATATGCGATCCAGGGTTGCCAAAAGTTCATGAACCCATCCATGGACAATGTTTATTTTGTGTGTGAAATGACAATACACCTGTTCTTTATTATATTATGCTCATTTACAACCACACTGCAGTGATATGGTGGTGCCTGTCAGAATCTGAAAACTCAGAGTGATCGTATTTTAGTCTGTTACCTCAATAAAGGTTCATGACACAGAATATTATTTCTCATGAGTTTTTTACTTGCAAGGAGTGCATACCTTTAACAGAAAATTCAGCACTAAACATTTCCAACAATTCAGAGGCTTTTATACCATGTACAGTCATAACAGGAATATGCAAACATGCAAACATCGGCCCGAAAGGAGAACAGCATGACCTTGCAGGTGTAAAGTCTAGACTCCCAAGTTAACCATAGTCACAGCATTTCATAGGAAAACAAGATTAATTTTCCCTTATTCCCAGACCCCTTATCATATACACAGTTGTATTTGGTGAGACACTTTTACTTCTCACTACTAAGCACATCTTAGTTTCTCACATGAAGGACAGTCAGTAAGTCTTCTCATTATCCAAAAATGAAACAGTGTGTAATGAACTTATGTTTCTTATAAAAGATGATAATATGCATACTATATACACTTGAGTATATAAAATGGATATAAAATGATAACATGTATATACAACTTTCTGACAGTACCACACTCTTGTGTAATGTTGCTTAATTATGAGTCTTGTCAGTAAGAAAGGAGGAAAAAAATACCGGGGTGGGGGGGGGACCGACACGAAAGGATCAGTTAACTGTGACGCTGATTTTAAAGCTTTTAAATTCTGACTCATCAAACCTCGTCTAAACACTCAGCACCCATAGTTCCCTCTAAGCAGCTGTGTGGGACACTGAAAATGAAAGTTGTTGATGCCTCACATCCCGTCACCTTCTAACCAGCGTGTAATGCGGTGTAATGTGGTCTTTTTTTTTTTCCAGGGACGCCAGTAAGACCACCAGCAGCCCCCCCACCTCACCCAGACCAGGGTCTTCGGCCGGATCGTCTACAGCTGCAGTCAGCAGCAGCGTCGTCCCACCGAGGCAACAGAAGCCTTCATCCTCAGGAGCCACTCGCAAGAAAGCACCACAGAAGAAGAAGAAGGGCGGCAAAGGAGGCTGGTAGACGACACCAGAGTTGAGGAACGAAGCTTCTTTTTTTTTTTTGTTTGTTTTTTTTTTTCCATCTTGTCATTTATTCAAATGCATTAAACCCAAATCTCGTTAGCTTATCCGGTTAATTTGTGATGTTTTAAAGTGCTGAAGAAATATTAAAGATAGTTTAAGTCCTTACCAATTCACATTTTTCTGTCCTGATGGCCAGTAAGCAGCAGCATTGTCTGTATTTTTCTGTGACTGTGAGGGTTGCATTGTCTGTAATAAGAGAAGAAGAAGAAACCAACTTTGTCATTCAATCCATACAGCCAATCATGTACTGTACAGTAGAATGAAATTACATTTCTCCTAATGACGTCTAAAATCAGAGCTATAAATGTGATGGACTGATTGCATTTAATGTCTGTTTGGTGAGTTTTTAATCATCAACACTTCACTCCTGATATGAAACCATCGGGAAGATAAATCCAGTCTCATCTGTGTCTGATTAAAAATGAACTGGTCTGAGGACACATTTTAATCTCTTGCAGAGAAACTTGGAATTTAAGATTTTTAGTGAATTGTCTTTTGTGTTTCTTCAGTCCAGAAATGTCACATTTCTTCAACACTTCTTCATTTTTAAACTGCAGTGATTTAAGATATTTATTTTGAGTTTCTGTTTTTGTCTCAAATCAATCAAGAGGTGCATGTTTGAGAGACACTATTTTGGCCAATCAGATTTCACAGTTGTGTTAATTCAGTCTAAATAAATTAATACAAATCTGGACATGACTTGTTTTTTTTTGTTGTGTGTGTGCTTCTAGATGGTTGTACGCAGGGCCGTTTCTAGCTTTTTAGGGGTGTTAATCAAGATTGTGTCTGGAGGCCCCTATTTTTGTGAAGAGGGGGAAAAGTTTTGTGGGTTTTTTTTAAACTTTTTATTTATGAACGTTTTTCAATTATAAAAACACAAACATATGAGGTCATGGGATGATTAATATGGTACAAATCAGATGCAATAAAAATATACAATTCTGAATCCACATATTAATAAGTACTGTCACATCCTGTGAAGTCCAACCATTTTTTCCAACGTCTTTTTCCTAGCTCCTCTTGGAGTCGCAGGGTATAGGTCATGCGTTCCATGGACCTAATATGGTCTATTATAGAGATGAAAAGGTTCAGTGTGGGGGGCTGTTTGTGTAACCAGCACTTTGTTATAGCCTTTTTGGCTGATGCCAAAAAGATTTTCAGGAGATAAGTATCATTTGCAGTCAGCTTGTCAGGGAAACATCCAAGGAATAACAAAATAAAAGCAGCTGATATTAAAGTCCAGTGCCTTAGAAATGACATTTGCTACGTCTGTCCAGAAAGGCTGAATGTGTGGGCAAGACCAGAATACGTGCCCATGGTCTGCTGTTGTTTCCCCACATTCTCTCCAGCAGTGTGCAGGAACTCCACTGTACTTGGATTTCTGATTGGGTGTTATGAAAAAACAATAAGAGTCTTCCAGCAAAAGTCCCTCCAGGTGCCGTAGTTGGTGGATGAGGATTGCACCTCCCAAACCCTTGACCACATGTCATCAGTTATTACAATGTTCATTTCCTTTTCCCACTTTTGCTTTATATATATTGTTGAGTCTGTTTTATGTGTCATTAAACTGCAGTATAACTTACTAATAAGGTTTTTAAGACTTGTTGACTCATATGCATTAATAAAAATATTAAGAAATAATGAAAACTCTTTGATATTACTGCTTTGTACCCTTTTATTAATGAAGTCGCGAAGCTGCAAGTATCTAAAAAAATCTTGCTTCTCCAGATTGTACTTCCTGCGTAGAGTATCGAATGACATTAGGTTTGATTTCTCATACATTGTACACGCTGCGGTAAGGCCTCTGAATGTCCACTGTCTAAATCTAAAATCATGTGAGGCGGGCAGAAAGTCAGGATCATATGCTGGCCATCTGAGCAATTGAATTTCTTCCTGGAGTTTTAGTTTTCTTATCTCTGATTTCCAGATTTTAAATGTCAGATTAGCCCACTGACTAGTTGTTGGAGTAGTTTCGCTTTCAAGGGTACCTAGTTTAGACTGAATTGGGACCTCAGATAAAAACATCTCAATTGTTTTCCATTTTGCATTATAAGATGGGTCACACAAACAAACCAGTGGTCTCAGTTGGGCTGATATATAGTAGTCTCGTAAAGAGGGCAGAGCCTGCCCCCCCTCTCCTTCGGCAACTGTAAGGTAGAATACTTAACTCTTGGTCTCTTTTTAAGCCAAATGAACCTTGAAATGTATTTATTCCATTGTGGAGCGTGTAAATAACGAGGCGGATTTGGCTCAGACGATTTATTTCACATCTCACACAAGAAGCATAGACAGAATGATATCTCAGCAAAGACTCTTCTCTTAAATAACATGGCATTCCTCTAGAAGCTTCTAACACACAAAAGGTCACATTGCATTCACTTCCTTAATCCTTTACCATTCCTCTAGAAGTTTCTAACACACAAAAGGTCACACTGCATTCACTTCATTCATCCTTCACACTTCCCTGTTATCTCACCAGGGAACCTCTGCTCTTTGTTCTTGTCTAAGATGTTACACAATTATGCTCTCCCCATGTGCCGCCATACCACCCCCCCCCCCCCGAGCATCTTGGATAGAACAATAGAATAACAGTCCGTATGCTGTGATAGTGTGGTGGCATGGAATAATAAGCGGCGAACTGAGAGTTTTTGAGGGATTTTATTAATCATACCGCCATCACGAGAACTCACTCCGGCGCCGTGCATGCGCGCCAGAGCGAGCCCGGAGGCTCTCCAGCAGATACAGGCAACGCGTGTAGTCAGAAGTGGTGGTCAGAGAGAGAGAGAGTTACAGAGCAATGCAGTTTTTATACCCAGTTACAGACAATACATGAAAGGCATGGGACATTTGCATCACAGTGAGAGCAGGAAGCATGAACGTTTGCATTTGAGAGACACACATAACAATAGGAAGATTACTAGCCGGAATTCGCCTCTGCTCCAGAGCTGTGGGACAAAAGAGGTTACAAGGCACATCTACATATTGTTATCAGTCCATAGCTCACACTGCTATGTCAATTGCTCCCACTGAGCGCTCTGCTAGTCTGTAGGCTGTGGGGGGTGACCCCACAATAGAACCATTAAACATCAATCCACATGCTGCTTGGGCTTCAGTCTTCTCCTGTATCTGCTGTAACCAGGATTCACCGCCTCCGCGGCGCTGTCATGCTGGGGGGTTGATGTCCGGGGGGGAAAACTTTTTGTCTGTCCGTGTGGGTGCTCTGGGGAATCTTTTCTCTGGGGAGCTCCCCGTGGGGGTCTTCCACGCCGAGGGGCCCTCGCCAACAGCACTTGCTCGTCCGCCACCACGAAAGCGGGTTTGAGTCTGTCTATGCCAATCTTTTCCTTCCTACCCCCCAAATCTAGCAAAAAATACTTATCCCCTGTTTCCAGCACTCTGAACGGTCCATCATAGGGTGGGCGCAATGGAGGACGGTGGGCGTCGTGTCTGACAAATACGAACTCCGCGCTTTTCAAAGTTTTAGGCACAAAAACACGCAGAAAACTCTGGTGGCAGGGCCCGGCAGCGTGCTTGTGTCTATGCTACGCTGCAACAGCTGAGACGGGGAGCTGCCCCACGCGGGATTATCTGGCAGAAACTCCCCGGGCAGCTGGAGTGGTTGCACAAAAACGAGTTGTGCCGGGGAAGCTTCCAGATCCTCTTTAGGCGCAGAACATAACCCCAATAAAACCCACGGTAGCTTGTCTACCCAATTTGCATCCGTCAGTGAAGCCCTGAGAGCCGCTTTCAATGATCTATGAAAACGTTTGCATAACCCATTAGCCTGTGGATTGTACGCGGTTGTGCGGTGAATTGTGACACCCAGGCTGCGTGCCATTGTTGACCAGAGTTCGGAAACAAATTGAGGGCCTCTGTCGGACGTAATGTCCGACGGGACTCCAAAACGCGCCACCCATGCTGTTAAAAACGCGCGCGCCACCTCCTCAGCCGTGGTTGCCGCCAGCGGAACCGCTTCTGGCCAGCGCGTGGTGCGGTCCACGATTGTCAGGAGGTGCATGTACCCATGTGATGGCGGGAGGGGGCCCACGAGGTCCACGTGGACATGGTCGGACCTCTTAGCCGGAATGCGAAACGGCTCCAAGGGAGCCTTCGTGTATCTGTGTACTTTGGCTCGTTGGCACGCCACGCAGGCTCCCGCCCACTCTTTCACTGTTTGCGAAGGCTCGGCCACACAAATTTCTCTCCTACCATTTTGACCGACGCGCGCACTCCTGGGTGCGCCAAAGAGTGAACCGACTCAAACACGCGGCGGCGCCACGCGGCCGGGACCACGGGACGTGGGCGACCTGTGGAGACATCGCAGATTAGGGGGGGCATGCCATCCTGCAGCACCCTGCTCTCCAGCCTTAACCCTGTTGGTCCAGACTCGAGCGCGTGCACGTCCGCATCACTAACCTGCTCCGCGGCCATGGCTGCGTAATCTATCCCCACGCAGACCGGGGCCACCACGGCGCATGAGAGGCAGTCTGCCACTACATTCAGTTTGCCTGACACATGCTGAATATCGGTAGTAAACTCTGAGATCGCGGCCAGCTGTCTCTGCTGCCGGCCTGACCACGGTTCTGCAACCTTGGCCATCGCGACCGTTAGCGGCTTGTGGTCAATGAACGCGGTGAAACTGCGCCCTTCCAGCCAGAACTGGAAGTGGTGAATGGCCAGGTGGAGAGCCAGCAACTCTCTGTCGAACGCGCTGTATTTACGTTCACTGTCGCGCAAAGTCCTGCTGAAAAAGGTGAGCGGCTGCCAAGCCCCGGCAACACGCTGCTCCACGACAGCCCCTATGGCCACATCTGAAGCGTCAGTGGTAAGCGCTATACGAGCCGTTGGGTCTGGATGTGCCAGCAATGGGGCGTTTGCCAGGGTTGCTTTGACTTCCGAGAACGCCCGCTCTCGCTCCGGGGTCCATTCGACCCTATCCGCGGGTTTCTGTTTTTTGAGCGCAGCGTACAGTGGTTGCATGAGCTGCGCTGCGCGGGGAAGGAAACGGTTATAAAAGTTCACCATTCCCAAAAATTCTTGTAGCGCCCTGACCGTTTGCGGCCGGGGAAAATCTGCCACTGCGCGCACTTTGTCAGGCAGCGGGACCGCTCCTTCAGGAGAGACGCGGTGCCCCAAAAAATCAATCCCCGTCACCCCGAACTGACATTTCGCTGGGTTGATTATTAACCCGTGCTCTTCCAACCTCCGGAAAACCGTCGTGAGGTGGGTTTCATGTTCGTCTTCGGACGCACTGGCTACTAAGATATCGTCCAGGTAGACGAACACGAAAGGGAGATCGCGCAGCACTGCATCCATCATGCGTTGGAACGTCTGTGCAGCCCCTTTAAGCCCAAATGGCATGCGCAAAAACTCGAATAAACCGAACGGAGTTATTACCGCTGTTTTGGGTATGTCCTCAACGTGCACTGGGACTTGGTGGTAACCACGGACCAGGTCTATTTTAGAAAAAACGCACGCTCCTGCAAGGTGAACGGAAAAATCCTGAATGTGAGGAATTGGGTAGCGGTCGTGCGCTGTGGCGTTGTTCAACCTGCGGAAATCCCCGCAAGGTCACCACGAACCCTCAGCTTTAGGGACCATGTGTAGCGGGGAAGCCCATGGGCTGTTTGAGCGCCTGATGATGCCCAACCTCTCCAGGTTGGCGAACTCCTCGTGCGCTATGGCCAGTTTAGCTGCGTCCAAGCGCCGAGGTCTTGCAAAAACGGGCGGCCCGGTGGTGGTGATAAAATGCTCCACCTGTGGGTGACCCCCACAGCCTTTGGGACAAGCAGAGCGCTCAGCTGGAGCAATTAGCAGAACAGTGAGATGTATGGACTGATATCAATAGGCAGCCTCTCCTTCCTGCCAGTAATCCTGCTATTGATATGTGTGACTCTCATGTAAATGTCCCATGCATTCCTGCTGTACTGTGATGCTAATGTGCCATGCATGCATTGTCTAGCTGGGTATATAAGTGAACTGAATATCGCTTGCTCTCTCTCTTACTACTGCTCTTTTGATCACATGCATTGCCTGTTTGCTGACTAGAGACTGAGGGCTCGCTCCAGCGTGCTCCCACAGCGCTGGGGTGAGCTTTCGTGATGGAGGATGAATAAAACACCCTTTTAAACTTCAGTTCGCCGTGCCTGCACTTATTCCGTGCCTCCACACTAGGGTTCACCTATTCCATCCGCCACACTGGTGACCCCGTCCGAAGACAAGAACACGCTGATGACGAACAAACGCAGCCCCCGGCGGTGATTCCGACGACAAGCGAACGCAGCAGCCTGACGCAAATGGACTGCCCTCCCTTCTGCCACACGGGAGACCTCGACGCAGAACCTACACCAGGCAAACTCCCCCGGAGATCATCCACGACCGGGAAAGCTGCAGAAAGCGTCATGGTGCGACCCTCGCCTGAGATCTGCACATCCACGCTGGGACCGGCCGAGGGACAAAGAGCGTCTACTCCCTCTCACCGCTCCTTCGCATCCACACGAGTGCGCACGCACCTCATCCCCTCTTCACGACGGCGACCTCCAGGGCCGGACGGAGAACGCAGCGCGTGGACCAGAACGCACCATGACCCGGCACGAGCGAATGACAGCAACAGCCAAGACAGGGAGGACCATCGGCGCCGACAACGCTGATCTCCAGCAAGCTCCCTGACCCTGACTCGCCTCGACAGCGGACCTGCCATGCACCGAACCCCCGCACGCACACCGGGGGGTTACGAGGACAGCACACCACGCACGGGACAATACCGGCTCCACAGACTGCCATCATCCTCCGCCGCTGCACCGAGAAACACAGCCGACCGCCAACCTCGGAACCTTCAGGGCTGCTCACACACCTGAAGCAGACACGCAGCACACAGGACTTTGTATGGGTCTCAGCCTCGGCGCACGATGGGAATTCAGCCGTCAGCTGTCCCCGAGGGCTTTAGGGCTGCACCCGCATCTAAAGCCGAACCGCCAAGTCCTTCACACAGCTTCAGCTCCTGTTTTTTCTTCATGGCCGCTACGAATCCTCGCAGGACTTAACCGCGAGAGGAGTCAGACACAAGTTTTTCCTCTCACAGCCGCTGTGGATCTCCGCCACGTTCAACGGGACAGCCCCGCAACATCGTGGATCCACATGCAATTTTTGCGCGGCCCAGACAACTTCGCCGTCCCGGGCCGGCACTCGCTACCCCCACCCTCCTCCCTCCCCCTCCTCCAGCACAGAACTTTTCCCGCAGCTCGCTCCCAAAGCCGGACGATTGATGCCTCAGCCCCCAGCTGAGCCCTCTGGGGGGGGGGGGTGACCCCCACAGCCTTCGGGACAAGTAGAGCGCTCAGCTGGAGCAATTAGCAGAACAGTGAGATGTATGGACTGATATCAATAGGCAGCCTCTCCTTCCTGCCAGTAATCCTGCTATTGATATGTGTGACTCTCATGCAAATGTCCCATGCATTCCTGCTGTACTGTGATGCTAATGTGCCATGCATGCATTGTCTAGCTGGGTATATAAGTGAACTGAATATCGCTTGCTCTCTCTCTCTTACTACTGCTCTTTTGATCACACGCATTGCCTGTTTGCTGACTAAAGACTGAGGGCTCGCTCCAGCGCGCTCCCACAGCGCTGGGGTGAGCTCTCGTGATGGAGGATGAATAAAACACCCTTTTAAACTTCAGTTCGCCGTGCCTGCACTTATTCCGTGCCTCTACACTAGGGTTCACCTATTCCATCCGCCACACACCCCGTGTTTAGCGATGGCTGCCGAAAACGTCGGGACAGTGAGTGCTGGGAACTGAGTGAGCAGTGTGTGGAACTTACCGCATGTAGTTGTGACGTTGGCTTGTGCTGTTGGCCGGGTCACTCGAGCTGTACAGGGGGGAGAGTCAAAGGACAGTGCATTAACTAGGCGTCTGTTAGCGACATCTACCAACAAACCATGTGCAGACAGAAAATCAGCCCCCAGTATATGGAAATTCAATGCTGCTATGACAAAAGTCCACTCAAATGTACGGCCGTGTAGAGACAAGAGTAGAGTCCTCTCACCAAAGGTCTTAATCTCCGAGCCGTTTGCTGCCGCCATCTCGGGGCCGCTAGATCCTGCCAGCCGGTCAGCGTAGGTTGGCCGGATGAAACTCTTCTGGGCGCCGGTGTCCACGAGGAAATGCCTCCCCGAGCGTGCGTCCGTCAAGTAGAGCAGCTTGTTCTCCTCCCCGAGGGTCGCAGCTGCTACCGACCCCCAGTCTTGGCGTTTCCTGTGTCGCTTGAATTGGCACGGTGGTATACATCTGCGTGCCCTCTCTGCGAAGCAGCGGTGATAGAAACAAAGCGTGTCTCCCCCGCGTTCCTTGGCCCCCGCTGCTGCTGCCGTCGGTGGCTCTGCTGCTGCCGTCGATGGCTCCTCGCCTCCTCCGGGTGTCGCGACAAGCTCCGTCACTGCCGCAATGGTCGTGAACTCCCTGGTGGCGACGATGATCCGGTTTGCTTCCCGGGCTAGCGCACGATAGTCCCGCTTGGCCAGCAACGACGAATTGGCCAGGGTCGCTCTCGCCGCTGATGGAAGATTCCGGAGGACAAGGTGGGTAAAAATAAAATGGTCGTCGTCTGTGCCCTTTAACCTCAGCATCTTCTCCATCAGGTCTATGGCCGACCCGTCTCCCAACCCGGTCCGCGTCAGGAGTCTCTCTGCTCTCTCACCATCCGAGAGTGTGTAGTGCTGGATGAGCGCAGCCTTCAGCGCGCCGTACTTGCCGTCGGTTGGTGGCTGATCGAGCAGGCTCTCTACGTGCTGAGCCATGCAGGCGTCGAGCGTTGCGACCACATAGTGGAACTTTGTGTCATCTGCCGATATCCCCCGGAGGGTGAACTGCGCCTCGACTAGGTGGAACCAGGAGCGCGGGTTGTGCTGCCAAAAATCCGGTAGCTTGATCGCAACAGCACATGCGTGGCTGGGGGTTCCCATAGAGGTTGGCTCCGGGGATCTTTCATCGTGTTCCATGATTCGTCTTGGGTCACCAGTGTGGAGCATGTAAATAACGAGGTGGATTTGGCTCAGACGATTTATTACACATCTCACACAAGAAGCATAGACAGAATGACATCTCAGCAGAGACTCTTCTCTTAAATAACATGGCATTCCTCTAGAAGCTTCTAACACACAAAAGGTCTCATTGCATTCACTTCCTTAATCCTTTACCATTCCTCTAGAAGTTTCTAACACACAAAAGGTCACACTGCATTCACTTCATTCATCCTTCACACTTCCCTGTTATCTCACCAGGGAACCTCTGCTCTTTGTTCTTGTCTAAGATGTTACACAATTATGCTCTCCCCATGTGCCGCCATACCATTTCCTAAATTGTTTGTCAGGAATTGATACTGGAAGAGATGAAAAGAGATATAGCAATTTAGGGAGGATGTTCATCTTGATTGCCTGTATTCTGCTGCCAAAGTCAAGGGGGAGCAGACTCCAGCTATCAAAATTACTAATTATTTCTTTATTTAGTCGGTTGTAATTCATATCATACAATTGTGACAAATCTTTGGGTAGGTACACTCCTAAATATTTTATATGATCAGAATACCAATTAAAATTATATTTAGATATTAATTCTTGTCCAGGGTGAAAACTGAAAGTCATAACCTGAGTTTTATGGATATTAAGAGCGTACCCAGAGAATGAACCGTACATTTCTAAGATTTTCATCAACACTGGTAAACCAGAGACCGGATCTGAGATTGTGATCAATACCTCGTCCGCATAAAGGCTCAATTTATATTCCTCCTCACCAATCCGAACACCCTTTAGTGCGGTCTCTTGGTGTATTGCTTGTGCTAAAGGCTCTATAAATAAATTAAATAAATTGGGGCTACCGGGGCAACCCTGTCTACATCCGCGTTGTAGTTGTATAGAATTAGAAAGACTCCCGTTTATTTTTATTCTAGCAGTAGGGGAAGAGTAAAGAGCTTGAATGCATTTTATAAAGTCAGTACAGAATCCAAATCTCTTCATTACTAAATAGAGAAAGTCCCACTGAACTGAGTCGAATGCTTTTTCAGCGTCAAGACTGAGAATAATTGAATTTATCTTTCTTTTATTAATCTGTTCGATTATATGTAGAGCTCTCCTTATGTTATCCGAAGTTTGTCTGTTTTTAAGGAAGCCTGTTTGGTCTTCATCAATCAGTAAGGGCATCACAGTGTCCATTCGTTTGACCAAAATAGTTGTGTATAATTTATAATCCGTGTTCAATACACTTATTGGTCTATATGATTTGCAGTCTATTTTATCCTTTCCCTCTTTTGGTATAACAGATATAAAGGCTTCCTTCCAGGACAGAGGTACAGGGCCTCCTTTCAGAATATAATTGAAACTGGTTTCTAGTAGAGGTATCAGACTTTCTTTCATTTTCTTGTACCATTCAGGGGGGAACCCATCAGTACCAGGAGACTTGTTAGGTTTAAGGTTAGAGATGGCCTTGTCAATTTCCTCACGTGTTATTGGTGACATAAGCTTATTATTTGCATCTGTGCCGAGTGAGGGAAGATCCAAAGAGTCCAAGAAATCAACTACTGCATTTTTATTAATCGGCACAGATTGGCTATATAGGCTTTTGTAATATGTTTCAAATGATTTTTGAATACCATCCAAATCAGTTAAAATGTTGCGACTTATAGGGTCTTTTATTTTGTAGATTGAATTTTCTGCTTGTTGTTTCTTAAGTCGCCATGCCAACAGTTTAGATGGCTTAGATCCTGCCTCATAATATCTCTGTTTCATAAACCGTAAATTTTTCTCTACTTCCTCACCTAGTATCCTATCTATGTCTTGTTTAACTTGTCTTATTTGTTGTGTTACAGTGGGACTTTTTTTTGTCAGTTGTGTTTTCTCTAGATCTTTCAGTCTCTCTTGTAGTCGTAACAATTCTTGAGTCTTTTGCTTTTTAAGCATAACCGACCTTGTTATTATTTTCCCCCTCAGAACCGCTTTAGCTGCATCCCACATGATGCTGGGGTTTGTCTCGCCATTATTGTTATATATTGTAGGTACAAATTTAGATTGGTTGTCATGGACTGTAGAAAGGAGAGATCATTTAGCATCCCTGCATTTAATCTCCATAGTGTTTTTCTCTGTCTGACGTCAAGGTGTAAACTTAGGTAAATTCCAGAGTGGTCCCGAGATATCTCTTTGACCAATTCTACATTCTTTTATCCTGTTTAAGTCTTTATTATACATGAAACAATAATCTATCCTTGAATGGAAAGAATGGGGCGCGGAGTAAAATGTAAATCCAGGGGCAGATCTGTGTACAGAGCGCCATACGTCAATAAGTCCTAAATCTGAAAGCATTTTTTTTACATGTTTCTCTATAGGCAGACGCTTCCTCCTAATATTTGTTGTATCCAATTGGGGGTTTAACAATAAATTAAGGTCTCCAGCAAAAATTAAAGGTCCATAAGATTCTTTAGTAGTCAGATCAAAAACTTTTTTATAGAAGCCAATATTACTCCCGGGGGGAGCATATACAGTACATCCAACAATGTAACCTCTTTATGGTCAATTTTACCTTTCACTAAAATATATCTGCCTTCTTTGTCGCTTGATTCAGATATAAATTCAAAATTAATTCTATTAGAAATCAAAATAGCTACTCCTCGTTTTTTACCACTTCTATGAGAGGAATAATATGTATTTTTGAAACCCATTCTTTTTAATTTATCATGTTCTGTGTTGGATAGATGAGTTTCTTGCCAATATGCAATATCTACTTTCTCTTTTTTCATCTTTACCACCAGTTTACTTCTTTTTACAGGGTTATTCACTCCATTAACATTTAGTGACAGTATATTATAATATTTAAAAGACATAGATTAGCATGTAAGAACAAAATATCATCCCAGACCTCAAAACAACAACTGTAAAACATGAACATGCTGAACAGTAAAACAACATAACATTGAACTGGGCTTCCAATAAGGATACAATGGAGGCCTTGAAAAAAGAGGGGACTGGCCACAAGGTGGGGCCCCTCTCCACGATGAGCATCGTGGGAAAAAAGAAAAAAAAAACAAAAAAACCAACCAATAATGATAAAGGAAGATCAGTAGTTAAGTAGAAATAAAGTAGTCTGGTGACCCTCAGCTCGAGTCTGCAGGCTCCAGCCCTTTCATCAATAATGAGATCGGATAAGGCTACAAAATCATAGTCATGAATAATCCAAAACAACTATTCTCACCATAGTAAGGCCGTGTGTTCTTGCGGAGTACTCATTAGTCCACCGTTGTTTCTTCTGACGTCCGCCAAAACTCACTCAGCTTCTCCCGGATGTGTTTGTGGAAATCCCCGCGGCGGGTCCTCTGCGTCTCCCATGGCAAAAGCTGCTTCAGCCTCTCCTCCGTCATCGTCTGAGCAGCTCTGTTTCTGGCAGCGGTGATCTGAACCGTGGCGATGCCTCGCCTTTGTAAATCTTCCGCGGCTTCTGTGGCACTATTGTAGAGGACGCTTCCTGATGCGTAAAAAATATGCATCTTGTTGAGTGGAGTTTGAAAGCGAATCCCTTTCTCCTTCAGAGCTCTTTTAACGGGGATATATTCTTTTCTTCTTTTCTGTACTTCCACCGCGTAGTCATGGTCAAAATACACTTGCTTGTTATGAATGCGTATTACCTTTTTCCATGCAGCGCGGAGTATTTCTTCCTTAACTGTGAACCGGAGGAAGCGGACTATTATTGAACGTGGCGGGGCACTCGCTGGCGGCTTTGGGCCCAAGACACGATGGGTGCGCTCAATGCCAAGGTCGTAGTCTTGGCCTAAAACGTCACCAAACTCTTTTTTAATGAGACTTTCGGCAAAGGAAGTTACAGATGTGCCTTGCTCTGAATCCTCAGGTACCCCGTATATGCGAATATTATTCCGCCTGGCCCGGCCCTCCATTTCGGATACCTTATCCTCAAGTGTCCGCTGATTTTGTAACAGTTGAACAAACGTGTTTTTAACGCCAATGTTCCAATTCTCCATTTCTGCCATATTTTCCTCAGTCTGTTTTATACGTTCTCCCGCGTCATGCACTTGTTTAGCGGTTTCCTGGAGCTGTTGCTGCACTTCCGCTGTGAATTCATCCATTTGTTTCTTCATATCCTCACGAATTACTGAACGAAAATCTTGTAGATCTGTTTTTAATTCGGCTCAGAGAGTTGCTATTCCAGCTGCCACGGCCTCGCTCACGGTAACTCGAATCAGGTCCAAACCAGCCATGCGGTCGCCATGTTGGTCCGATGCTAGGTCTGTTTCATTAGCCGAGATTTCTTTTGTTGCTTCATTATCGGGATTGTTTCGTAGCCCGTATCCGCCTTTCTTGAATTTGTCCCCGCTCATTATGGCAGCAAAATATTGCCGTTTTTCCCAGATTTGGATCTCGAGTCTAGGGGAAAAATACAGCTAGAGCCAGAGCTCAGTTTTTATGCGTCCATGCTGTTACGCGTCACCGGAAGTCCCCTGTGGAAAAGTATTTTAAAGCAAAAAAAAAACATCAAAAAATAAACGAGTCATTTAGATGAAGAGAAAAAAGTGTTACACAGAATAAAAACAACCAATATTCACACAAATGTTGTAAATTTACAACAAGAAAAGTAAAATATTTTTTAAAAATTGAGAATTTACAATGGGGGAAAGTTAATTTATGAGGATAAAAAAGTACGATTTGGCAGTGAATGAAGCACTGAATTCACTGTTTTGTACATTTAAAAGTCTCATTTACTGAAATTTTCCCCACACACTGACAGTTCCCACAGGTCTTAATGATTTGTTTGTGACATGCTTTGACCAAATTGTCTTTAATTGCAGCATTATTGTGAGTCATCTTTTGCAGCCTTCGTCAGAATGGTTTGTTTCAGTGCATGTCTTGTTTAAATGCTCAAGACCTGCAGTTATCTGTGTGGAGTCTGCATGTTCTTCCCGTGTCTGTGTGAGTTTACTCCGGGATTTCTCCGTTTCCTCCCACATGCCAAAAACATGCAAGTTAAGTTAATTGGCATCAAACTGGGGATTCTAAATTGTCCTTAGGTATGACTGTGAGAGTGAATGGTTGTCTGTCTCTCTGTGTTGGCCCTGCGATGGACTGGCGATCTGTCCAGGGTGTACCCTGCCTCTTGCCCAAAGATGCTGGGATAGGCTCCAGCCCCCCCACCCCACCCCCCGCGACCCGAAAAGGATAAAGCGGAAGAAGATGAATGAATGAATGACCTGCAGTTAACTTCGCCCTCCCCCTTTCATCACTATTGCTAGTGTTAGTTGGCTAGCTCCTAGCTTGGATAGGAAGCCTGAGCCAAATAACGTAAATTCATCTTAAAGAATGAAGTTTGGGATCAATAAAGTACATGTATCTTTGCTACTCATTCTATTAATATGATAGATAATTTTAGCACAAATAAATGAATACACAAACTGACCCTACCGTAGCTGAGATGTAGCCGTCCGTTGATGTGACCTGTTGCAGAGAGCCGAGTCTTCATTACTGAGCAGAGGAAAAGATGAAGCTACTTTGTCTTTGTGGAAATAGATTATTTTTCCTTTGTCGTGGTTAAAGACAAAAGCATATTGGTGGGTTGCAAACTAAGTGCCCGTTGAGACTGACTGCAATCAAAGTGGAAATACTCATGTCTCAACAGCCATGGCTGGATTTCAAGCACAGATATGCATCTGGACAG
The DNA here is from genome assembly GCA_020510985.1 of Pholidichthys leucotaenia. NCBI lineage: Eukaryota > Metazoa > Chordata > Actinopteri > Cichliformes > Pholidichthyidae > Pholidichthys > Pholidichthys leucotaenia. Next base: position 310,425,974 of record CM035840.1, on the reverse strand, counting down.
TTTGTGACCCAGCAAGAATTAAACCTGATTGCCCCTCAACGTGACTGAATTAAACCTCATTGAAATGTAAAGGAGGAGACAAAGCGGACCAGTCACAGCTCTTAAGGCCTGTATCACCGACGTGCACCTCGGGCGACGCAATCGGAACGCACGTCGCTGCTGCATCGATACGTCGACGCAGGTGCATAACTTGCACTTTAATCATGGGGGGACAGGGGCAACATTTACCCCACAACATAGAAAAATGAGAGAATTGCCCCCCGGGGTGGCTGTGGAGCAGGTGTAGTGTGGCCGACTGCTGATAGGTGGGTCAGGGGTTTGATTCCTCTTCTGTCTGCAGTCTGCATGTCAAAGTGTCCTTGAGCAAGACACTGAAACCCCAGTTGCTCCTGGTGGGTCAGTGCAGCTCCACCGCCATCAGTGTGCGAATGTGTGGATAGGATCTGCAAAGCACTTTGATCATCCAGAGATGAGAAAAAGTGCTCTGTAAGTGAACGCCATTTACCATCATCATAAACTTTTTAAAATCACATTATGTAACTGAGAAAAAAAAAAGAATATGACGCACCAATTCTAAGCAAAATGCAAAAAAGTTATACATTTTCTACTTTTTTCTCAAAATTTGTTTTTGTCATACATTTGTAATTGTTTTCCTGTGTAAATTGTAATTTTTTTCTTGTAGATTTTTTCCTAAAAAATTTGCAACTTTTTCTCCAAAATCTGCGACTTTTTCCTATAAATTTGCCAATTTTTTGTCATAGATCTGCAACTTTTTCTCAGATTTGCAATTTTTTCTCAAAAATCTACAGCTTTTTTCCTATAAATTTATAGCTTTTTAAATGTAAATGCGAAACTTTTTCTTATTAATGTGAAACTTTTTCCGATACATTTGTGATTTTATTCTCAAAGATTTGCAACTTTTTCTCATAATTTAGATTTTTCTCTTGTAAATATGAAACTTTATTCTTGCAAATTTGCAACTTTTTTCTTGTAAATTTTCAACCCTCGTCTGGATGCTGGTTAAATTTTTATTCAATTAATTGTAATTTACAGCTTTTTGAATTTTTACATTGGCATCCTTTATCATATTTTTGCACCTTTATTATTGCAAATTTGCATTTAATTTTCATGTATCTGTTTGTACCTAATGCTAAATTTGTGAACACAAACCATCTCCCTTGTTTTAAAATAATAAATCGCCTACTTACTGTAATCGTACAACCAATTAAATCCTTTTAGAAGGTTAAAACCCACAAACACATTTTTTTTAGAGTTTGCAAACTTTTGACTTTTTTAGAGTTGGCAAAGGTATGGCCTCTGACTACTTAATTGTATATTTTTCATGTCACGTTTGGGACTCCATACAGGCACAGGGACAATTGGGTACTTTTGGGCTTTCCATATCCCAGAGGACCCTTGTTTATTAATTTTCCCATTAATGATCTGTTTTCAAAGCGGGTCCAGAACACCTGAGGACAGCAGCAGTCTGTCAGCAGAAGATGCCTCAAAGTCCTCTGTGTTTCTTAGATTCCTTCAACCCTCCTCTGACCGGGGACGTGGAGGTGCTGCTGGCCCGCTTCCAGCACCTGGACTCGGTCCGGTTCGAGCACTTCTCTGAGATGTGGAGGGAGATGAGCTTCTCTGATGTTTTCCTGGGGATCCAGTCCCCCACTGAGAGGAGGTGGTTCAGAAGGGTCTGCATGGCCACGGCCGTTAAATACTTCCTTCCCCCTACAGCTACTAGATCAGAGTGGGGGGGGGGGGGGGTTGTACCTGATGTTTGCCTTCTTCCACGAGCAGCCCTCCACGCTGCCCCTGACCGCCAGGCTTGCACTGAAGCGCTGGGGCCACGTGCAGAGTTTCCTCAGAGACTCCGTGGACAGTGGACACCTGGACATCCTCTACATTTACAGGTAGTAATCAATCAAGAAATTAAACTAGGTGATTTTGTAATGTTGTTAGTAGGACCTATTATGGTGTGACACGGGTGGTGGCTTTGCCTTTACGATTCCGCCACCACCCGGAGTATAAGAGGGCTGTACGGAAGAGGTGGGGTCTCTTTGACCACCTCTCAGCCTAGCAGGAGCGTCTCTTTGTATACTGTGAGTCTTTAAAAGTCCTGTATAGTTCACCGTACACCTCATCATTGTTCCACGTTTTATAGACATAACATTTGGCGACGAGGATAAAAGTATGGATGCTGGCGTGTCTGCCATTTGGCCGTTCTTGGAGTCTCTAGGAGAGCCTCTGGTCCCTTGGGCGAGATGGTTTGCCGCTTTCCAAAACTACTTGGTGGCCTTAAATCTTGGTGAACTGAAGAAGGTATGGGTTCGGGCAATTTTGGTCCATCACTTTGGTATGGAAGGACAACATATCCTTGCTACCTTGGGTGCTAGCGATAGCTTCAAAGATGTGGTTGAGCTAATGGCGTGACATTTTTGCAGTCCTGCAAACGTCATCGTCAAGAGGATCCAGTTTCGGTAGTGCTACCAGTGGATTGGCGAGTCAGTGCAACATTATGTTGCGGACCTGCATCAGCCAGCCGGGGACTACCAGTTTGGTGATTTAAAGGAGAAGATGGTTTGCGACCAGTTGGCGGAGCACACGCTGTGCTCGTCAGCATGGTCGAGGCTCCTCACACATTCCGGCGAACTGACAATAACCACGGCTGTTAAGATAGCTCAACAATGTGAAGCAGCAGACAAACTGTCACGCGACCTCAATGAGAGAGCTACGCTACACCACCCTGACTCACAATCAACTGCGCAGGCTGTGGGCCTGGACAGTGAGCATAAGGAATGCACTATGGCTGTGAAGATAAGGTCCACCACGGGATCGCCCAGGTGTTTGGGTTGTGGGTCCACTAAGCACCGGTATAAGGCTAGAGAGTGTCCGGTGAGAGGTAAATGCTGCGGCAAGTGTGGACTCCTGCATCATTTTGTCAGGGCCTGTAATAGGTTCAAGCAAGGGAAACGGCGACACAAAGCAGGTACTCCTGCTCCAACTCCCACAGTTATTCACACAGTTTCTTTGGACACCGGTGGCCATACGTACTGTATGGTGAAATTCGACGGAGTGGAAGTGCCGTTGCTGACTGACACGGGCGCAGTGAGGTCGGTGTTGAATTGGCCCACTGTGAGGAGCTTCTTCCCATACTATCAAGTGAGAGGTCATTCAGCGCCATTGTGTGGATATGGAGGAAAATGACTATCCATTGTGGGTTCGGTAGAACTGATGGCGCAGTACAAGTCGGCAGAAGTCTCCAACCTGAAGTTTGTGGTGACTGCCAGTGGTGAGAATATTATGGGCTGTGACCTTTTCTATGGACTGGGCTTCACTATCACCAGCGGCGTTGGAGAAGAGTGGTCGGGCCATGGTTTGCGGGACCGGTTGGTGCCGCGGGTGGTGGACGATGCTGTATGTGACGAACCTTTGTCTAGTATTCTGGGAGATGAGCAAAACCAACCCCATCCAGGGCCATCGCAGGAGTGTTCCTGCGCCAGGGCCCAAGTTACCCTAGCTGAGGGAACTGGGCAGCGTGGTGGGATGCCCGTGACAGCGGGTGGAGCTGAGTGGCTGACCTATTCTGCTTCCGGAGTTCAGCTGGGAGGTACCGAGAAGCAAGGGGTCACAACGGTTTCGCCGGCGTCTAAAATGAAAGCTAGCGGGGCAGGACCAGCTGGCACGGTGAAACAACGTGCCACTCAGGATCACTGGAAGCCGAGTCGGGCGCCTCTGGAGGTCGCTGATGTGGTCCGACCCAGAGATGAGGCCCGGTCGAGAGGAGTTCGGAGGAAGTGAAAATGACAGGAGGACCAGGGGCAGTTGCAGGTGGTGGGTGTTTAGGAGGACAGCTACCTTCAGCTGTCTGATGGCACATGGAGACAACCCAACGAACTGTGGCGCACCACTGAGGGGAAGGAGGTGCCTCAATGCCGATGTGGGTCATCTCCAGGCGCTAAAAGAAGATGATGCTCTGGACGGGTCCTACCTGACGGATCTCCGGGGGGTGGGTTCTCCACCGTGACTGACTGGTAATGGGGGATAATGTGTTTAATAAATGATGTTATGGTGTGAATTGCCCTGGTTATATAATAGTTGTGCTAATATGTTCTTTGCACGGCTTGATGTGAATAATAATTAAGTTGGGTTTTGAATTTATACCTGTTTGTATATATGTTCATTATAATAATGGGATTATTTTATGCCTTATATTAGGAACATGGCAGTTTTTATTTAATGGACTATATTTTAGCAAAGACGGCAGAATAATCCGTCTAGCTGTGTGGGGGTGAACAGTAGTCCACCTGTTCCCCCCTAGCTTTAGTTGTTTTGTGTGAATGTTATAGGCCTTGGTACATTTCTGTTTAACCTTAGTGCATGGTTCGGGTGCAAAATTGGGGGGGGGGGGGTCTTGACTGTATGTGTGTTTTGGGACTGTTTTTTTGAAGGGGGGAGAGGAATGTAGTGTTATTAGTAGGACCTATTATGGTGTGACACGGGTGGTGGCTTCACCTTTCCGGTTCCGCGGCCACCCGGAGTATAAGAGGGCTGTGCGGAAGAGGGGCGGTCTCTTTGACCTCCTCTCAGCCTAGCAGGAGCGTCTCTTTGTATACTGTGAGTCTTTAATAAAGTCCTGTGTAGTTCACCATTCGTCTCATCATTGTTCCACATTTTATAGACATAAAAGATTTATGAGACAAAAGTTGCAAATTCCTGAATAGAGGTTGCAAAGTTATCAGAAAAAGTCACAATTATGGAGAAAAAGATGGCTGCAAATTTATGGGACAAAAATTGCAAATTCATAAGAAAAATTGTAGCAAATTTCTGTGAAAAAAATGCATATTAATGTGGAAAAAAGTTGTAAAGTCACGAGAAAAAAGTCATACATCTACAAGAAAACTATTCCAAATAAATGAGAAAAAAGGTGCAAATTTTTGAGAGAAAAAGTCAAATATTTTAAAAAATGGCAAATGTATGGGACAAACATTGCAAATTCACAAGAAAAAAGTCACCAATTTATGAGGAAAATATGCAAATTAATGAGAGAATGTTGTAAGGTCATGATAAAAAAAGTCATACATTTACAAGAAAAACATTGCAAATAAATGAGAAAAATATTATTAAATATTAAATATTATTTATTATAAATGCAAAAATTGCAAATCCACAAGAAAAAAGATGCAAATTGATGAGAAAAAAAACATGCATTTACAAGAAAAAGTTGCAAATAGATGAGAAAAAAAATGCAAAATTTCTAAAACAAAAGACACAAATTTCTTAGAAGATAAAAAAAAAACATTGCAAATTTATATGGCAAAAATTGCAACTCCACAAGAAAAAAATTGTAAATTTATGAGGAGAAATATGCAAATTTATGAGAAAAAATGTAAAGTCATGATTAAAGAAGTCATACAATGTTGCAAATAATGAGAATATGAGAAAAAAAGATGTGAAATTTATAAGACAAAAGATGCAAATTCATGACAAATAAAGTTGAAAATTTATGAGAAAAAGTAAAAACATGAAAAAAAAAACATTGTGAATTTATAGGACAAGAAAAATATCGCAAATAAATGACAAAAAAGATGCAAAATTTATAAAAACAAAAGATGCTAATTTATGAGAAAAAAGTCAAAAATGTTTTTTAAAAATTGCAAATTTATGAGACAAACATTGCAAATTAGCAAGAAAAAAGTAGTACATTTATGAGAAAAAACTGTAAAGTCAGGAGAAAAGGGCATTTACAAGAATAATGTTGAAAAAATGCAAACGTTATAAGACAAAAGAAACAAATTTAAGTGGAAAAAAGTTGCAATTTTATGAGGGGGAAAACAGTCAAAAAATATGAAAAAATATTAATATAAAAATTGCAAATCCGCAAGAAAAATGTAGCAATTTTATGAGAAAAAGATGGAAATTTATGAAAAAAGAAGTAAAATAATGGGGGGGGGGTACATTTACAAGGACATGTTGCAAATAAATGAGAAAAAAAAGAGGTGAAATTTGGCACACAAAAAGATGCAAATTTATGAGAAAAATCTTAAAAATGCTTAGCATTTTTAGCAAGTTAAGAATTTTGGAAGAATTGAATGCATACAGGCTTCACCTGGCAGTGACAGTTCAGAATACGTGTGGAAACTGGAATTGTATGATAGCAGGTCAGGGGAACTCACTCATATAAGGATAATGACAGTTATCACCATAAATGATTATCTCCTTAACATAAATTTACCATGCTGAACTACTCATGCATGTTTTCATTGCAATAAATGAAAATATTGCATATTGTCCCACCGCTGTTTACAGGAGTCTGGTGTCCATCAAGGCTATCCACTACACGGCCATGGACCACTTCCTCTTCTTCAGGAAACAGAACAAACCCACACAGGAGCAACTGCAACCGTGCCCGGCCTTCCTGGGCAGGACCACCGCTGTGCACACGCTCCAGGCCGCGGAGCTACTGGAGGAGCTGAGCAACATCCAGGAGTGGTACGAGGAGTTGAAGGAGGCCACAGAAGAGGTCCGCTCACAATCAGAGGTGAGTTTAGTTTAGCTTATTGGTTTATTTGTCAGGGACCATGCACAGAAAAAAAAAAACATTAAACACAGGGTGAAGATGCTCTGTACCAGATTAGAGTGTTCTCACTAATTTCCATCTGTAGTCCCTGAGGCAGGCAGGAAGATAGTAAAAGAAAAACAGCACATATAGAAAGCAATTCAGGTCTGGTTTCAGAAACTGTTGACCCTGAAACAAGCAGGGAGTAAGTTTAAAAGCTAAAAAGATAAGAGACAGCACACATAAAAACAATTTTAGAGTACAATTTCAAGTCCTATTTAAGGGGGAGAGTCAATGCTGGCAGGCTTGATTACTTAAAATCCATTTTTTAGTCTCTGTGGAAAAGTGTCTGTAATTTGTTCTGGTCTTCAAAGCAGTGGGGAGCTTGTTCCATTCCGTTATAGCTTTGTATGAGAAGGCTGATTGTCCAAAAGCAGTTTTACATAGGGTGATGCAACAATGCCACCTAGAGGAAGTCCTTGTTACTCTGGTATTTTTGTTCAGAAGTCAGATACACAAGAGTCTTTAGGGGCGGGGGTGCAGAACCATGGATAATTTTAAAGACCAACTGTATATTTGCATACATGATCATATTTTCAAAGTTTAACATCTTGTATATGGAAAGTATACTACAATGGTGATACTGTTGTGTCTTCTTATCCAGAATTTTAATGGATTGTTTATACAGGGGTTTCAATGGTTTCAGAGTCGTACTATTGGCTTGTGACCAGCATGAGATGCAATCGGAGAATGTGTCAAAATCATGGCACTCAAAGGTTTTTGATCCTTTTAGAGTAAGTGAGTTTCTGATGCAACGAAAATTCGCAAGGTTCTTTTTCAGAGTGCGGCTCATCCATTTTATGTGCTTTTTAAAGCTGAGAGTGGGCTCTAATGTGACACCCAAATACTTTAAAACTGTTACATTTTCTATATTTGCTCCATTTACAGTTATAGTCGGATAGTGCGTATGATTTTGTTTGTTGGTAAAGTACATGGTAACTGTTTTCCCAATGTTCAGAGCGAGGGATGATTGATGAAGCCATTTTGACACTTTCTCTATTGCTATCATTAACTTGTCAGCCACTTGTTTGTCATCTTTCCCATGTGTGTAGATGGCTGTGTCACCTGCATACATCTGAAGTTTTGTCATTTTCACATACTAATGGCAAATCATTAATATAGAAAGTAAACAGCAGTGGGTCTAAAATTGAACCTTGTGGTACTCCCATTGTGCATGCCTTTGAGTGGGATACAGTACGGTTTATGTGCACACACTGGGAGCGACCAGATAGATATGATTTGAACCAGCTAAGGGTATTCATGGAGAGTTTATATCCTGATAGTTTAGAAAGTACTGAGTGATTGACCATATCAAAGGCTTTACACAAGTCTAAAAAGATGGCTCCTACCCCGCCCCGTCCAGATTTTCTTTAATCATTTCAATCAAGTAACAACATGCAACCTCTGTTGAGTGGTTTGGCCTGAAACCAAGCTGCATGGGATGCAGCAGCTGGGCAGATTTGAGATGTTCTACCAGTTGGTCTACTATCACCTTTTCAATGGCTTTTGACAAAACAGGAAGTATACTTATCGGCCTATAATTACTAATTTCCTGTTTGCCTCTGGCTTTGTGTATGGGGGTTACAATGGCAGGTTTCACTGCATCAGGAAAGATATTTTCATGTATTGATTGATTTATTAGTTCTGTAATTGGAATTATTAAAGTATCTATGTTTTTTTCAAGAATACAGTGTCTAGTCCATGAATATCCTTAGCTCTGGAACTTGATAGAGATGGTAAAATTTTGTTAAGCTTTGCCTCATTTGTGGGTTTAAGGTTTAGATCAGTTTCATGATTTATTTTAATTTTGTGCAGGTATGTTGGGGTAAAATTCAGACCCTGTTCTTATACCTATTTGATAAAATACTCATTAAAATTGCTGGCTATAACTAAGCTATCTGAGTGAAGTTTTCCATTCAAATTGAGTTGTATGACTTCACTTTTTTTACATTTTTTCCTGTGAGTTTATCAGTACATTTTCAGAGTTATCTGTTGTTCCCATTTGCATTTTTGATTATATCTAAGAAGCCCAGACTTCCCTCTCCCCAGCCACCTGCTCCAGCTCTTCAGAGAGGATACCAAGGCATTCCCAAACCAGTTGGGAGACATAGTCTCTCCAGCGAGTCCTGGGTCTGCCCCGGGGTCTCCTCCCAGTGGGACGTGCTGGAAAAACCTCAAGTGGGAGGCGTCCAGGAGGCATCCTGATCAGATGCCCAAACCACTTCAACTGGCTCCTTTCAATGTGGAGGAGCAGCGGTTCTACTCTGAGCCTCTCCTGGATGACTGAGCTCCTCACCCTATCTCTCAGTGTGAGTCCAGCAATCCTACAGAGAAAGCTCATTTCAGCCGCTTGTATCCACGATCTCATTCTTTTGGTCATTACCAAAGCTCATGACCACAGGTGAGGGTAGGAACGTAGACTAACCGGTGAATTGGCACCTTTGCCTTAGAGCTTAGCTCTCTCTTCACCACAACAGACCAGCACAACGTCTGCATCACTACAGATGCTGCACCGATCCATCTATCAATCTCTCACTCCATTCTCCCCTCACTTGTGAATAAGACCCCAAGATACTTAAACTCCTCCACTTGAGGCAGGAGCTTGTCCCCAACCCGGAGAGGACAATCCACCTTTTTCCGGCTGAGGACCATGGACTCGTACTTGGAAGTGCTGATTCTCATTCCAGCCACTTCACAGTCAGCAGCAAACCGTTCCAGTAAGACCTGTAGGTCATTGCTTGATGAAACCAACAGGACAACATAATCTGCTAACAGCAAAGATGAGATCCTGTGGTCACCAAGCATGGCACCCTCCATTCCCTGGCTGCACCTAGAAATCCTGTCCATAAAAATTATGAACAGGATCAGTGACAAAGGACAGCCCTGGTGGAGTTTAACTCTCACTGGGAATGAGTCCGACCGAGTGTTTGCAATACGAACCAAACTCTTGCAATGGTCGTATAGAGCTCATAACAACAAGCCCGATACCCCATACTCTCGAAGCACCCCCCACAAAAAACCATGAGGGATGCGATCGAATGCCTTCTCCAAGTCCACAAAACACATGTAAACTGGTTGAGAAAACTCCCACAAACCCTCGAGGATTTTCAAGAGGGTAAAGAGCTGATCCAATGTGCCATGGCCAGGACGAAAACCACATTGCTCCTCCTGAATCCGAGGTTCGACCAACAGCCAGACTCACTTCTCCAGTACCTTGGCATAGACCTTCCCACAAGCTGAGGCTGAGGAGTGTGATCCCTCTAAAGCTGGAACACACCCTCCGGTCCCCCTTCTTGAAGAGAGGAACCACCACCCCAGTTTGCCATGCCAAAGGCATTGTCCCCGACTTCCACCCAATGTTGCAGAGGTGTGTCAACCATGACAGCCCTACAATATCCAGGGCCTTGAGGTACTCAGGGCAAATCTCGGCAACCAAAGAGTTTTTAACCACTTTGATGACCTCAGCCCCTGTGATGGGCGAGTCGTCCCACTCGTCCACAAGCCCTGCTTCCTCTGTGGAAGGCGTGTCAGTAGGATTGTGGAGATTCGCCAAGTATTCCTTCCACCACCCGACGATATCCCCAGTCGATGTCAGCAGCACCCACACCATACACAGTGTGGACAGGGAGCTGCTTCCCACTCCTGAGTCACCTGACAGTTTGCCAGAATCTCTTCGAGGAAAACTGAAAGTCTTGTTCCATGGCCTCACCGAACTCCTCCTACACCCAAGTTTTTGCTTCAGCAACCACCTGAGCTGCACTCTGCTTGGCCTGCCAGTACACCTCAGCTGCTTCGGGAGTCCTACAAGCCAACCAAGCTTGATAGGACTCCTTCTTCAGCTTGATGGCCCCCCTCACCACTGGTGTCCCCCATTTGGTTCAAGGGTTCCCATCACGAGATGCACCAACAACATTACCGTTGCAACTCTGGGCAGCCGCTTCAACAATGGAGGTGAAGAACATAGCCCATTCAGACTGCATTTCTCCAGACATCCTCGGAATGTGGTTTTCTGGAGGTGGGAGTTGAAGACCTCCCGAATAGGAACCTCATCCAGACGATCCCAGCACACCCTCACTATACAGTGGGGCAAAAAAGTATTTAGTCAGCCACCAATTGTGCAAGTTCTCCCACTTAAAAGATGAGAGAGGTCTCCAATTTTCATCAAAGGTATACCTCAACTATGAGAGAAAAAATGCGAAAAAAAATCCAGAAAATCACATTGAACAATTTTTAATGAATTAATTGGTAAATTCCTTGGTAAAATAAGTATTTGGTCACCTACAAACAAGCAAGATTTCTGGCTCTCACAGACATGTAACTTCTTCTTTAAGAGGCTCCTCTGTCCTCCACTTGTTACCTGTATTAATGGCACCTGTTTGAACTCATTATCAGTATAAAAGACACCTGTCCACAACCTCAAACAGTCAGACTCCAAACTCCACTATGGCCAGGACCAAAGAGCTGTCAAAGGACACCAGAAACAAAATTGTAGACCTGTACCAGGCTGGGATGACTGAATCTGCAATAGGAAAGCAGCTTGGTGTGAAGAAATCAACTGTGGGAGCAATTATTAGAAAATGGAAGACATACAAGACCACTGATAATCTCCCTCGATCTGGGGCTCCACGCAAGATCTCACCCCATAAGGTCAAAATTATCACGAGAACGGTGAGCAAAAATCCCAGAACCACACGGGGGGACCTAGTGAATGACCTGCAGAGAGCTGGGACCAAAGTAACAAAGGCTACATCAGTAACACACTACGCCGCCAGGGACTCAAATCCTGCAGTGCCAGACGTGTCCCCCTGCTTAAGCCAGTACATGTCCAGGCCCGTTTGAAGTTTGCTAGAGAGCATTTGGATGATCCAGAAGAGGATTGGGAGAATGTCATATGGTCAGATGAAACCAAAATAGAACTTTTTGGTAAAAACTCAACATGTCGTGTTTGGAGGAGAAAGAACACCATACCTACTGTGAAGCATGGGGGTTAAAACATCATACTTTGGGGCTGTTTTTCTGCAAAGGGACCAGGACGACTGATCCGTATGAAGGAAAGAATGAATGGGGCCATGTATCGTGAGATTTTGGGTGAAAACCTCTTTCCATCAGCAAGGGCATTGAAGATGAAACGTGGCTGGGTCTTTCAGCATGACAATGATCCCAAACACACTGCCCAGGCAACGAAGGAATGGCTTTGTAAGAAGCATTTCAAGGTCCTGGAGTGGCCTAGCCAGTCTCCAGATCTCAACCCCATGGAAAATCTTTGGAGGGAGTTGAAAGTCCGTGTTGCCCAGCGACAGCCCCAAAACATCACTGCTCTAGAGGAGATCTGCATGGAGGAACGGGCCAAAATACCAGCAACAGTGTGTGAAAACCTTGTGAAGACTTACAGAAAACGTTTGACCTTTGTCATTGCCAACAAAGGGTATATAACAATGTACTGAGATGAACTTTTGTTATTGACCAAATACTTATTTTACCGAGGAATTTACCAATTAATTCATTAAAAATCCTTCAATGTGATTTTCTGGATTTGTTTTTCTCATTTTGTCTCTCATAGTTGAGGTATACCTATGATGAAAACTGGAGACCTCTCTCATCTTTTAAGTGGGAGAACTTGCACAATTGGTGGCTGACTGTGCTCCGTACTGTGGGTGTTTATATATTTACATATTTATTCCATCTAGCTACAATGCTCTGCACTGTGTGTTCATATATTCATATATTTATTCCATCCAGCTACAATGCTCTGCACTGTGTGTCTGTGTGTGTGTGTTTATATATATATTTTATAGTAATATGTACATATGTATATTAGCTGCTCTTGCTTGCTTGTTTTTTTTCTTGCCTTCTGATTGTTGCTCTGAGTGTTGCTATCCCTGTGCTGTTGCAATCCTGGAATTTCCCCGTTGTGGGACTAATAAAGGCTTATCTTATCTTATCTTATCTTGACTAAATACTTTTTTCCCCACTGTACGTTTGGGTCCACCAGGTCTGAATGGCATCCTCCCCTGCCGTCAGATCCAACTTGCCACCAGGTGGTGATCAATTGACAGCTCTGCACCTCTCTTTACCTGAGTGTCCAAGACTCGGGGTGTTGGAAAAAATTGATTCACATAAGAATCTAGATTCTCATTTTACACCATCCAGAACCGATTCACAAAAATTAAAACCTTTTAACTGTCCCAGGTGCCGTTTGGCACCATAACCCCTAGTGATCAAGAGTGGTAAAGAATTTTTGTCAAGAAAATAGTTCAGATTTCCAAGGCTATAACTTGAAAGTTGCAAGAGATAATGGCTTACTGTCAATTAGAAAGATATAGAATATGATCCAAAATTTCCGATAGGACTAAATTTATGCATATAATTTGCATAATGTCACGGCAGCTATATCGAATTACATAACTCAGTCAAAAGTGGACTTTGGACATATTTACACAAAGAATGGTTCTGTTTTTTTGACACCGTTTTTTCTACAGGGGTATGTTGTTATCTTCAAAGTATATGAACCAGAAAATCAATACAATGTAAAGAAACAAAGAAATTTGTCACTTACTGTTGGCGAAGCCGGCTTGCTCGCTGGCATGGTTGGTCCGTTTTTGTCCATCGTGGTCGTTATTTTGCGTTCTGTCGGTCATTTGCGCTCTCTCCCACATCTAGAAAGTCTTATGATTATCCCACATCAATTTCATTTCTATTCCACGGCAATTTTTCATGTATGACGCCATTTTATATGACGATGCATGATGAGGGATGGCAGCCATATTTGTTTTATAAGCTCAAAGAAGGAAAAAGAAGAATAAGGATTTCTTCTCCTTTGGTGTATTCCGTGTCAGCTATGATTCCTCCAACGTGTGTCTGCCACCTTCTGAACTGGCAGATCAGTCCAAATCCTCAGTACTGCTGGGGAGTTAATGGGACGTCAGATTCAGTTGACAGGCGCAGTTGCTGCACTGTGCCAGTAGGGGCATGTGAAAATCTGTATAGTTAAAGGGTTAATAATTGAATTTTTGTTATTACTATTAGTAATAGTAATAGTAGTAGTAGTAGGCAGTTGTCAGACTGTTGTCAGTGACTTAGCGCATTTGTGAACATTTCCTTTCATGACTAACTAATCCAATCCGTGAACGGCAGACACGACCACAGCCCCCACAAACATATCCTGATGCTGCTGGTGCTGGTACTGCTGCCTTTGCAGCAGCCTTCCTCTTTGCTCTCTTTATGTCAGCTTCGGCTTTCAGCTTTGTCTCACCTGCTCGGAGTGCCTGACTACACATGGTCTTTGCCTCGATCTGCAGAAAGTGGTTCCCAGTTGGCAGTTGGCAGACCAGTCACAAGCAAGTCTCTCTTGCAGACATCCCTGAAGCGTAGCTTAGGTCTGCCAACTGGCCTCAACCCAAGTTCCAACTCCCTGTACAAAAGATCCTTAGGGATTCAACCATCTTCCATTTGGCAGACATGGCATAACCACCTCAGTCTACATTGTCTGAGGAGGGTGTACATCGAGGGAATACCTGCTCTTTCAAGTACAGCATTGTTGGAGACCTTATCTGTCCACGAAATGGACAGGATGTGGTGAAGGCATCGCATGTGGAAGGTGTGCAAGCGCTTCTCCTGCCAAGCATAGGTGGTCCAGGACTCACTGCCATAAAGTAAGGTGCTCACGATGCAGGCACGATAGACAGCAATTTTAGTTGGGTAGTAAATTTCTTGTTCTCCCACACTCGAGCAGAAAGCTTGGCCATGTTGGTTGCAGCCTTTCCGATTCTCTTTTCGAGCTCCACATCAAAAGAGGCATTGTCAGAGGTAGTAGAGCCAAGATAGGTAAACTGCGACATGACATCCAGGGTGTAGTCTTTGATGGTTAGAGCAGGTGTAGCTTCAGAGCCTTGGCGCATGACTTTCCTCTTCTTCAGGCAAATGCTAAGTCTGAAAGCCTCACATGCATTGGAGAACCGGTCAAGAAGGTTCTGGAGCTGTTCTTCACTGTGTGCGACAAGGGCAGCATTGTCAGCGAAGAGAAAGTTGCGCAGCATTATTTTGCGAACTTTGGTCTTTGCTCGAAGGCTTGCAGGGTTGAAGAGTTTCCCGTCAGATTGAGTATGTAACAGGATGCCTTCATCGGCTGACCCAAATGCATGTTCCAGGAGGACAGAGAAGAAGATATTGAAGAGTGTTGGAGCTAGTACACATCCTGTTTCATGCCGCTGTTTATGTTGAATGCCTCAGACATGCTTCTTTCATATTGCACATTATTATTATTATTGTAAAATATACTTATATATATTTGCAGTGGTGCTGGGGTCCTGTCACGTGACATGTATTGCCACTTCATGATGCACAATTACACATTGATGCTGCCAATGCAGGAGAACCACACAGAGTAGCTTACTAAGCTAGCAGCTGGATGAAACAGTCGGAATAAAGAAAAATGGAGCAGCAAGAAATTCGAGACAGGTCCGTCTGCAGCTCGCAGACTCCGTCAGTACCCCTTCAACTAGTTACGCTCCCCCAGCAAATTATTCCCCCACGTTATGTCACTCCACAAAATGGCTGGTCGTAGCTGACCATGCAAATATTATTGAGACAGCACTAGGCTGCTGATACACAAATTCAGGTGGTGTAGCCTT
This sequence comes from Pholidichthys leucotaenia, assembly GCA_020510985.1. Taxonomy (NCBI): domain Eukaryota; kingdom Metazoa; phylum Chordata; class Actinopteri; order Cichliformes; family Pholidichthyidae; genus Pholidichthys; species Pholidichthys leucotaenia. The sequence continues at coordinate 310,410,725 of CM035840.1, read as the reverse complement.
GTGGACGGGCCGACGGTGGCCACACATTTCGAAGGATGGATGTAAAAGAATCTAAAAATGAGAGAGTTTTGAGGGATGGTAAAAAAAAAGTTCATACTCTCATCTTTGGATGACATTTGTTTGTGTGACCACGAGCTACCCCGTGTCCCAGCAACCCTGACAACCGCAGTTGGTGGTGGTGGGGGGGGGGGGTTCTAACATTTTTTGACAGCAATGGGAACAATGTTCTTTTCATTGACTAAAAACCAAATCTTGTTAGTTGCTAAAAGTAGACAAAAACTATCGATAATGAACAGACTAAAATAAAAATATAAAAATAAAATCATCTGCCACTGCAGAAAGTGTCTCAGTGCTGTAGACGTTGGACTACACAGAGAATGAATAGAAAATAGTCACCCACAGCTGAAAAAAATCCCGTTTGGTGGACACGCAGCCTAACTCTACTAGAAAGTTTTGGTTGACTGACATGTGTGTGTAATGGAATGTGTAGTTATAAAAAGAGGTTCCTACTCCCACATGTGGTGATTTAATACAAAATAAACCACAATATTTTTTTGTTTTAAATCACCACATGTGGGAAAAATAAACCACAATAGGCAGTACAGTGGTGGAGTGGTTAGCACTGCAGCAGCACAGCAACTCACCCTTGGCTGGAGGATCCCGGGTTCGATCCCAGCCCCCGACCAACAGTGATCTGTGTGGAGTTTGCATGTTCTCCCCATGTCTGTGTGGGTTTACTCCTGGATTTCTCCGGTTTCTTCCCACATGCCAAAAACATGCAAGTTAGGTTAATTGGCATCAACTGGGGATTCTAAAATTGTCCTTAGGTATGACTGTGAGAGTGAATGGTTGTCTGTCTCTCCGTATTGGCCCTGCGATGGACTGGCAATCTGTCCAGGGTGTGCCCTGTCTCTCGCTCAAACATGCTGGGATAGGCTCCAGCACCCCCGCAACCCGAAAAGGATTAAGTGGAAGAAAATGGATGGATGGATAAACCACAATAGTGAATGTGTTTGTTGTTGTGTCTCTTGTTTGTTGAAATCTCTGAATATCTGTCCATATTTTTTTTCTGCAAGGGTGTGGAGGTTGTTTTTTTTCAGTGTTACAGTTTTAATAAAAATATATATTTTTAACCCATCTATTTTAACCAAACTTTTAATTTCTTTGAAATTAAAACATGTGACTGGTGAACACCTGAGGAGGTGGATCAAATCAGCTGATCGCTCAAAGCCAGAGTTCAGCTGTTTTCCATAATCACACTTTGCTGTTGGCTGTGCCTCCCAGCAAAAGCACACTCCATGCATTATCTTGATTTTTTCACTTTATTGAAAAAAAACTTTTTTTTCGGCATCACTTAGCAAGCCTTTGAGCCAGGTCGTGTCAGGCTGCTGCTTCTCCCGGCATGTTCTGTGTTGGATACACCGGTGTTGTTTGTCAGACACCCATCCGGGGGAAGTTTGTTGGCCTTGGCAAGCTGGCCATGGAGTGAGCTAGTTATGGCACAGCTGTAACTGGCTGGAGCGAGTTGGTTATGGGGGACTTGACTGGGTACCAGTTGAGGCTCGTCATGGTGTCAAGGTGTCCAGTGCACCTTGACTTGTCTCCCAGTCAAGGTGTCCAGTGCCTCTCCAGTGTCGCTCGTTGAGGCGGACACTTCACCCGTCAACTCGGTCGTAATCTCTGTAGCTTGTTGAGCAAGGGTATGGAAGTAATCCGGTTCCTCCTCTCTGCCATCTGAAATGCTCTGCTGTGCCGTGCTGTGCGCTGTGTTTGTGCCTGGTTGCTGTTGCTGTGTTTTGGGGTTCTCTGCAAGCTTGGGCTCCCGTCCCTCCAGCTCTGGTTCTGGCTGAGCGAAGGACGTAGGTGAGTCCGGCTGCCCCCTTACCAGGCAGCTCTCCTCCCAAGAGCCCGGGGTGGACGCTTTGGTGTCAGTGCCATTCTTAATTACCTCATCCCACACCATGTTGTTGTCATCAAAGTCCACCGTGCTCCAACTGCTGCATTTGGACCATTCAAACCCAGCACTGTCTCTGATAGTGAAGCCCAGTCTGTAGAAAAGGTCACATCCCATAATGTTATAACCACGAGCTTCCACCTAGAACGTGAAGTCAGACACACTTTTGGACTTGTAGTAAACAGTCAGTTCCACTGTTCCGACATTGCACAGTCTGTGACCACCGTATCCATACAGTGGCATTGGGTTCTTCTTGATTTTGTGGTTGGGGAAAAAACTTCTTCACCGTGACCCAGTTTAACATCGACCACACCACCGCCGTGTCGAGCAGTAGTGGTACGGCTACCCCGTCTAATTCAACCATGCCGTGCGAATAACCATTAATGTCAGGGCTTAATGCGTGAATGGTTGTCGTTGGTGGGCGGGCTGGCTTTCTTGGCGGGCTCCATGGTGCCTGCGACCGGCACACTCTGGCAAATGGCCAAAGCGCCCACACTTGATACACCATTGTCCTCTTGCCGGGCAAAAACATGCTGTGTCCTGGTGCGTCGGGAACCCACAGCTGCCACAGGTGGGGCCTCTCGGAGTGGACCTTTGGCTAACTGCGTTCGTCTCATACTCTTCTGCTGTGTCCTCTTCTTCCTCCATGCCCACTGCATTAGGTAGCATCGTTTGTCCGTGTAGCTTCTGTTTGGCGCCCAATTAGCTCTGTGGCTAACTTCTCCACTGCCTCCAGCTGGAACGTTAGCTCTATAGTGTTAGCTAGCGTCATGTCATTTGGCACCATTAGCATCTTAGCTCATAGCCTCATGTTGCACGTGTGTTCGGCTAACTGGTCCCGCACAATTTCATCTTCTAACAGTCCAAAACGGCACATGCTAGCCAAATGTCTCAGGTCAGCAATGAATTGTTGGACTGACTCATCGACTCTGTCGTCTCTGGCGAAAATGAATCCGTCGTGCTATCACATTGTTGGGAGTAGCAAAGTAACTAGCAAGGAGCTCAATAGCATCCACATACGATTCCGTCAGTCCTAGCGTGTGGAAAATTCTCTGGTCTTCTATGCCGAGGTTGTGGACAAGAAGTGCTCTTTTCCTTACTTTATCGAGTTTACCCAGGTCCAGCGCTGCGACGTAGGTCTCAAATGCATCCAGCCATTGCGGCCACGGGACTGCCAGCTCCCCTGGGGACTCAAGAAAGGGCCGTAGCGGTCTCAAGCAAGCCTCCATGGTTTAATCTCTCGTCGCCAAATGTTATGTCCACAAACTTGGCAATGATGACTGACAAGTATGCTGCCGTTTACTGAACTTTATTACAGGAAAAGTATAAGAGTACAGGCACGTGTGTAATGGGGCTGGCTGCCAACCACCTCTGTATCAGACTAAAACTCCCATACAACTCCTGACTACAGACTAACTTGAGATGGCGGACTGCCGAATATATATGGCGTGGTGACGTCATCCGCAGGATGCGCACCACTCCCAGAAATAACCAATATCATAGATCACAGCGACCAAACCTACACACTGTGTAAAAGCTTTTAGGAATTATGATATGCTGAAAAGGAAAACTTTCAAAATTTATTTCACTCATGTACAATTTCTTCTTCTTCTTCTTCTTTTAAATTTGATTGGCGGTTGGCAACCAGCTTACAAGTGCATTACCGCCACATACTTCACTCTATATCATCACTCTGTCTGGTCAGGAGCTGTCAATGTACAATTTCATTTTTGAAACTCACAGGTTTTCAAGAAATAAAAAAAAAAAAACAGTGGCTAACCTAAGCCTACTTTTTTAATTTAACAGTATTTTATTGCAAATCAGTTGATATAAATTACTTATAAATATAACACCCTCCCCCCACCAAACATCAATACATTGTACTCTGCTTTCAAGCTTACCTCAGCATTTTTTGCAGTGCAGTGGACTTTTTTTTCCTGAGATTATTTTTTTTTATTTATTTTTTTTTGTTACTTATTTGTACCCGTAGGTAGATTTGGTTTGCAGTCTGGTGACAAGCCACCTGCTGCCGGTCGCTGCGTGCGCGAGCGCCCTAAACCTACATGTTTTTGGTATGCGGAAGGAAACCGGAGAAATCCCGGAGTAAACCCACGCAACACGGGGAGAACATGCAAACTCCACACAGCTCACTGTTGGTCGGGGGCTGGGATCGAACCCACGATCTCATGATCCTCGCGGTCCCCCGGCCGAGGGTAAACTGTGCTGCCACAGTGCTAAACCACTGCGCCACCGTGCAGCCAAATTAGTGGGTTTTTGTACTGAACTGAGAGCCAAATGTGAATCGAAAATCATTTTGAATCATAAATCGGTTCTGAATCAAATCATGACCCCAAAAATCAGAACCGAGTCAAATCATGTGACTTCTAAAGATTCACAGCCCTATCCAAGACATACGGTCGCAGGACTGATGACATGATAACAAAATCGATCATCGACCTGTGACCTTGGGTGTCCTGGTGCCAGGTGCACATATGGACACCCTTATGCTTGAACATGGTGTTCAGTTACTGGACTTCTGTGCTAACCACAGTTTGTCCATAATGAACACCACTCTGGTTCAGATTGGGCAGGCCGTTCCTCCTAATCACCCCCCTCCAGGTTTCACTATCGTTGCCCACGTGCCCATTGAAGTCCTCTAGTACGACAACGGTGTCTCCAAGAGGAGCACTCTCCAGCACCCCAGTCAGAGACTCAAAAAAGGGTGGGTACTCTGAACCATCATTTGGTGCATAGATAAGATAAGATAAGCCTTTATTAGTCCCACAACGGGGAAATTCCAGGATTGCAACAGCACAGGGATAGCAACACTCAGAGCAACAATCAGAAGGCAAGAAAAAAAAAAAAAAAAAAAAAAAAAAAAACAAGCAAGCAAGAGCAGCTAATATACATATGTACATATTACTATAAAATATATATATATACACACACACACACACAGACACACAGTGCAGAGCATTGTAGCTGGATGGAATAAATATATGAATATATGAACACACAGTGCAGAGCATTGTAGCTAGATGGAATAAATATGTAAATATATAAACACCCACAGTACGGAGCATTGCAGCTAGGTGGAATAAATATGCAAGTATATAAACACACACAGTGCGGAGCAATGTAGCTAGATGGAATAATATGTAGATATATAAAAACACAGTGCAGAGCATTGTAGCTAGATGGAATAAATATATAGATATATAAATATAAACACACCCAGTGCAGAGCATTGTAGCTAGATGGAATAAATATGTAAATATATAAACACCCACAGTACGGAGCATTGCAGCTAGGTGGAATAAATATGCAAGTATATAAACACACACAGTGCGGAGCAATGTAGCTAGATGGAATAATATGTAGATATATAAAAACACAGTGCGGAGCATTGTAGCTAGATGGAATAAATATATAGATATATAAATATAAACACACCCAGTGCTGAGCATTGTAGCTAGATGGAATAAATATGTAAATATATAAACACCCACAGTACGGAGCATTGCAGCTAGGTGGAATAAATATGCAAGTATATAAACACACACAGTGCGGAGCAATGTAGCTAGATGGAATAATATGTAGATATATAAAAACACAGTGCGGAGCATTGTAGCTAGATGGAATAAATATATAGATATATAAATATAAACACACCCAGTGCTGAGCATTGTAGCTAGATGGAATAAATATATAGATATATAAATATAAACACACCCAGTGCAGAGCATTGTAGCTAGATGGAATAAATATGTAAATATATAAACACACACAGTGCAGAGCATTGTTGCTAGGTGGGATGAAACAGCACAACCGTCTATTTAGTTATCCTACATGGTATAGGCACAAATGATGGTCAGGACCTGTTTACAAGCCTGAAGGTGCAGGGAAACAACCCTTTCGTCCACTCGGGAAAACTCCATTATAGAGGCAGCAAGGTGGGGGGATACAAGAATACTCACCCCTGCTCATTGCCTCTCACTCAGGGCAACTTCAGGGTAGGCCAAGCTCAAGTCCCTCTCCAGAAGACTGGTTCCGGAATCAGAGCTGTGTGTTGAGGTGAGGCCGATTATATCTAGCCGGTATCTCTCAACCTCGTGCATCCAACTCAGGCTCCTTCCCAACCAAAGAGGTGACTTTCTATGTCCCAAAAACCAGTTTAGGAAGCTTGGGATCAGACCGCCAAGGTCTCTGCCTTCAACCGCCACCTAATCCACATAGCACCAGACCCCCATGGTCTTTCCTGCAGGTGGTGAGCCCACTGGAGGGTGGACCCATGTAACTCCTGTGGGCTGAGCCCGGCCGGGTCCCATGGGCAGAAACGCGGCCACCAGGTACGAGCCATCAAGCCCCTCCGCCAGGCCTGGCTCCAGGGTGGGGCCCCGGTAACCTCATACCGGGCGGGGTACACTCAATCCTTGACTTTTACATTCATCATAGGAGTCTGAGTTTTGTAAATGAGCAACTTTTCCCCCCAGATTTGTCAGTTAGCGACATTTCCCCCCAGTTTTGTTAATTAGCGACTGTTTCCCCTAGTTTTATAAGTTAGTGACCTTTCCCCCGCTTTCATTAATTAGTGACTTTTCCCCCCATGGCTTTGCACATATTCAGTAGAAAAACCTCACAATTTGGTGGAAAAGTCCCAGATTTAATAAAGTGTTTGCCCCTTCTTGATTTCTCATTTTTTTGTATGTTTGTCACACTTAAATGTTTCAGATCATCAAACAAATTTAAATATTAGACAAAGATAACACAAGTAAACACAAAATGCAGTTTTTAAATGAAGATGTTTATTATTAAGGGGAAAAAAATCCAAACCTACATGGCCCTGTGTGAAAAAGTGATTGCCCCTAAACCTAATAACTGGTTGGGCCACCCTTAGCAGCAACAACTGCAATCAAGCGTTTGCGATAACTGGTAATGAGTCTTTTACAGCACTGCGGAAGAATTTTGGCCCACTCATCTTTGAAGAATTGTTGAAATTCAGCCACATTGGAGGGTTTTTGAGCATGAACCACCTTTTTAAGGTCATGCCACAGCATCTCAGTCGGATTCAGGTCAGGACTTTGACTAGGCCACTCCAAAGTCTTAATTTCGTTTTTCTTAAGCCATTCAGAGGGGGACTTGCTGGTGTGTTTTGGATCATTGTCCTGCTGCAGAACCCAAGTGCGCTTCAGCTTGAGGTCACAAACAGATGGCTGGACATTTCCTTCAGGATTTTTTGGTCGTTGGCCTCCGTCGGTCTATGATGACCATGGAAGAGAATCCTAAACGTCTACTCTGCTGGAACAGCACTGCCTGTGGCTGAACAGGCCGATGCGCGAATGGCAGTCCCTGTCACACAGGTCGCACTTGTGGGTGGTCTCTGTGCTGCTGGGTCTGTGGTGGTTCTTCCTGCGGGTCCTTTTTTCATCTGCTGCAGCAGTCAGTCTCTCTTCACCCGCCTTGAGCTGTCTGGTCAGGATGCCTCTCCATTTGGAGCAGTCCATTGCAAGGTGTGCAATCTGTGTTGATCTCCAGGGCCTTCATGTCTCTCTTGCAGACGTCTCTAAAGTGCAGCTGTGGGCGGCCAACGTCTCTTCTGCCAGTCGCCAGTTCTCCGTAGAGGACGTCTTTGGGGATTCTGCCATCCTCCATACGGTGAACGTGGCCTAGCCAGCGGAGCCTGCACTGCCTGAGTAGAGTGAACATGGAGGGAAGGCCGGCGCGGGACAGAACTTCTGTGTTGGGCACTTTGTCCTGCCAGGATATGTTCAGGATGTGGCAAATGCAGCGCAAGTGGAAGGAGTTCAGTCTCTTTTCCTGCCGGGCGTATGTTGTCCACGTCTCACTTCCATAGAGCAGTGTGCTGATGACGCAGGCGTTGTACACTGCTATCTTTGTCTTGATTTTTTGGTAAACAGCAGAATTCATGGTTCCATTTACCACAGCAAGTTTTCCGGGTCCTGAAGCAGCAAAAGAACCCCAGACCATCACACTATCACCACCATATTTTACTGTTTATATGATGTTCCTTTTCTGAAATGCTGTGTTACTTTTACACCATATGTAATGAGACACACACTTTCCAAAACATTCAACTTTTGACTCATCAATCCACAGAGTATTTTTCCAAAAGTCTTGGGGATCATCAAGATGTTTTCTGGCAAAACTGAGATGAGCCTTTATGTTCTTTTTGCTCAGAAGTGGTTTTCGTCTTGGAACTCTGCCATGCAGGCCATTTTTGCCCAGTGTCTTTCTTATGGTGGAGTCATGAACATTGACCTTAACTGAAGCAAGTGAGGCCTTCGGTTCTTTGGATGTTGTTGTGGGGTCTTTTGTGACCTCTTGGATGAGTCGTCCCTGTGCTCTTGGGGTAATTTTGGTCGGCTGGCCACTCCTGGGAAGGTTCACCACTGTTCCATATTTTCGCCATTTGTGAATAATGGCTCTCACTGTGGTTTGCTGGAGTCCCAAAGCTTTAGAAATGGCTGTATATCCTTTTTCAGACTGATAGAGCTCAACTACTTTGTTTCTCATTTGTTCCTGAATTTCTTTGGATCACAGCATGATGTCCAGGATTTGAGAATCTTTTGGTCTACTTCACTTTGTCAGGCAGGTCCTATTTAAGTGATTTCTTGATTGAGAACAGGTGTGGCAGTAATCAGGCCTGGGTGTGGCTAGAGAAACTGAGCTCAGCTTTCCAAAGGTGTGATAAACCACAGTTAATTTATGTTTTAATGGGGGGCAATCAGTTTTTCACACAGGCCATGTAGGTTTGGACTTTTTTTTTTACCGTTAATTATGAACACCTTCATTTAAAAACTGTATTTTGTGTATACTTGTGTTATCTTTGTCTAATATTTAAATTAGTTTGATAATCTGAAACATTTAAGTTTGACAAACATACAAAAAAATGAGAAATCAGGAAGGGGGCAAACACTTTTTCACACCACTGTATAAGACCCCCCGCCCCATACTTAAGTAACTAATAGCATAACGTAATGCTACTTTTTCGCAGTATCGCAGTATCGCAGCAGGCAAAAACAAGATGGAGGACGATGGAGAAGAAGAGTAAGAGTAAAAGTTTGAGATGGAGTCCCGCCGGAAGAGAGCCAGACTCGTCTTCTCCATCAAGAAGAAGAGCTGCAGCTTTCACCGAGAGGAGTCCAGGAGGCTGCGGCAGGCCCACGTCATAGACTCACCCATCTCCACAGAGGAGCACATCCACGAGGCCCCAGATCCGCTCAGGAAGAGTAGTTGATGGCCCACCTCTCTGCGGCGCAGGACCTGTGAGAAGGTTGGGGAGGTGAAGGGGATCGATAAGCTGCCGACACGGATCATGGAAGACCCTGAGGTGGAATCCTGATGAGGAGCAGGAGGCAGGCCACTCCCTACAGCCGTTTCTGGCAGTAATGAAGAATATACACATGCCACTCAGCCACTGGGGGTGGGGCTGAGCTTTTGGGGGGAAAATTAAAATTGGCTTTAACTTATTTTTCTTGTGAATTTGCTTTTTTCTGTTAAACTTGCAACTTTTTTCCTTATACATTGGATACTTTTTCTATTACATTTGTTTTTTTTCTTTTCAATTTGCTACTTTTTTCTCATAAATTTAAGTTTTTTTCCTTGTTAATTTGAGATGTTTTACTCATAAAATGTCACCTTTTTCTCACATTTCCCTCTTTTTTCTCATAAAGTTTCTAATTTTTCTTGTAAATTTGCAGCTTTTTCTCATGACTTGTAAATTTTCAATTTTTTTCTCATTCACTTCAAATTGGTGACTTTTTGTCAGGAAATATGTGGGGTACTTTCTTTTAAGTTTGTAACTTTTTTCTTGTAAATTTGCAACTTTTTTTTTTCCAAAATTAGTGATTTTTAAAAAAAAAAAAAAAAATTCCTCTTAAGTTAGAAGTTTGGGAAAGGTTGCATCCCTGCACGATTCAGTTGATAAACAAATCTTGCTGGCTGCGTAAGTGTGCACACCCTTAACCCTTACAGCACTACAGCATCCGGTTCGTCTTGGGTAGGAGTCTTATCAGCATTCCACATCTTCACTTGGCAATGTTTGCCCACTCTGTCTTGCAAAAGTTGTCAATTAATTTTCTGTGAATCAACTAATCCTTGCAGCTCTAGAATTTACCAAAAAAAGTCACAGCACTGGTCAGAAAATGATTTTAAAAATTGTTAATTTATAAGGCAAAAACAGATAAAAGAAATGCAAAATTGATCATCAAAAAGTTGCAAACTGATGCATATTCAAGAAGCAAATGTTCACAAATTTTTGTTAGTTCACAAATTGGTCAGAAATTTTCACATAAATGGCAAATTTATAAGAAGTTTGTGGATTAAAAATTGGTCATTACTGTGATTATTATTATTTTGATGATTATTTATGTCTACCTGTATTTGATGATTAACTGAAAAAGCCTGTTTTAAAAAAGTTGCAAATAAGCTGTTCTTTATTTCTGGATTTTTGTTTTTTGTCACCTTAACTGACAGTTTGGATTCAGTTATCACATCTATCATTTAATCTTTATCACATTAATCAACAAAAGTATAAAAACTATAATCAATATTTTAACTTTTTTTTTGTCTTTCGGCTGCTCCCTTTTGGGGTCGCCACAGCATATCATCACCTGCGATGACCCGCATGTTGATTTGGCAAGGGTTTTCACGCCAGATGCCCTTCCTAATACAACCCTGCCCATTTTATCCAGGCTTGGGACCGGCACAGGGAGTACACTGGCTTGTGCACCCCCTGTGGCTGGGTAACCAACATTTCCCTCCTCTGTTCCATTATAGCTGAGCACCAAGCTGGATGGCAAGAAGTTCCATTTTTATATGGTCTTTGGCATGACCCGGCTGGGACTTGAACCCCAGCCTCCCAGTTGTGGGGCGGATGCTCTACCTCTAGGCCACCACTCTGGTTAATATTTTAACATCATAAAATGTTTTATTTTCAATTGTCAACATCTTGGTTTAAAATCTAAAAATAAAGGCAGTTTACAGTTATGTGGCTTAACGTTTTTTTCCTGACTACAGGGTATAAAAATGCAAAAGATATGAAGTGGGAACAAAATTACAAGAATTTAATAATGCAATACACAGCCAGCCACAGGGGGCGCAAAAGCCAGTATACTCCTAGTGCCGGTCCCAAGCCTGGGTAAATGGGGAGGGTTGTGTCAGGAAGGGCATCTAACGTAAAACTTTTGCCAAATCAAGCATGTGGATCATGACGAATGAGATGTTCACACCGGATTGGTTGAGGCTCGGGTTAACAACCACCGCCATCGGTGCTGTTAACCGACAGGGTGCTGGTGGAAAATGGGCTACTGTTGGTCAAAGATCAAGGAGGAGGAGAGGGGGAAGGCGTGTTAGGAGGGAGAGAGAGAAAAGGAAAGGTAGAAGTGTGGAGGTGAGAGTAGGGATGTTAAATGTAGGGACTATGACTGGTAAAGGCCGAGAGTTGGCTGATATGATGGAGAAAAGAAAGGTGGATTTCCTGTGCGTTCAAGAAACCAGATGGAAGGGAAGCAAGGCTAGGAGCATTGGAGGGGGATTTAAACTGTTCTACCATGGTGTAGATAGGAAGAGAAATGGAGTAGGAGTAATCTTGAAGGAAAAGTATGTGAAGAGCTTTCAGGCTGTAAAAAGGGAGTTGGACAGAATCATGAGTTTGAAGCTAGAAGTCAAAGGTGTGATGTTGAATGTTGTTAGTGTGTATGCCCCACAAGTTGGATGTCAGGTAGAAGAGAGAGGAATTCTGGAGTAAGTTGGATGAAGTGATAGTGTTCCCAGAGGGGAGAGAGCAGTGATTGGAGCGGACTTTAATGGACATGTAGGTGAAGGGAACAGAGGTGATGAGGTGGTCTTGGGTAGGTATGGTCTTAAGGAGAGAAGTGTGGAAGGACAGTGTTATGGTGGCACTTATTGTGAAGTACAGTGTGATGATGCCGACTTCCTGTCACGTCATCACACTGCCCTATATACAGTAGTGGGGCGCCGCCACAGGGACTTCCTCTTGTGCCGGATGACCCCGCTGGGTGCAAGCCGTGTACTCTGTTCACCATCTATAATAAAGCTGTGTTCAACGCTACATCTTTGTCAGCCTCGTTCATCACCAGGTTTGTGGACATAACATTTGGCGACTGAGGATTAACGTATGGAGGCATGCGTTACACCACTCCGTCCCTTCCTTGAGCTCCCAGACGAGCCACCAGTGCCATGGCCGCATTGGTTCGAGGCCTTTCAAATGTACATCACAATGCTGGATCTCGGGAAGCTCAATAAGGTGAGGGCACGTGCACTTTTCATCCACAACCTGGGTATTGAAGGCCAGCGAGTCCTACGGACACTCAGCGCATCGGACTCATTCGAGGATGTCATGGAGCTGCTTGCTAACCATTTCACCACTCCAGACAGCGTGACTGTATGGAGAATTCACTTTTGCCAGAGACATCAACATGTCGGTGAGCCTATCCACCAGTATGTCGCTGACTTGAGGCAGCTAGCTAGCGAGTGCCGTTTTGGGCTGCTCAAAGATGAGATGGTACGCGACTAACTAGCAGAGAACACGTGCAATGCTGGACTGTGAGCTAGGCTACTAATGGCGCTGAATGACTTGATGTTAGCTAAAGCTGTTGAGCTAGCCCTCCAGTTGGAGGCTGCAGACAAGCTAGCTTTGGAACTGGCGTCAGTTGCAGAAGCCGCCAGAGCCACCCGCCTCAGCTAATGTAGCAGACCCTGATAGCGAAGATAACTTGGATGAAGGCTGTTCGGAAACTAATGCTGCCAGCCGAAGGTCTGCCCCGGGAAACCCCCATTGCAGGGGTTGTGGGTCCACGATGCATCGCCATAAAGCGAGAAAGTGCCCGGCAAGAGGAAAACATTGTAGCAGATGTGGACAGTTGAATCACTATGCCAGGATGTGCTACTTATCTGATCCGGAGAGCCCAAGGAAGAAATCACCCCACCCGCCCCCGACAACCATCCACTCGGTGAGTCCCAGTACCAACGCGTATACAGTAAGTATTGTGCAGTGGAGTTAGATGGCGTGGAGGTGCCACTGTTACTCGACACGGTGGCGGTGCAGTTGATGCTGAATTGGGCCACGGTGAAGAAGTTTTTCCCCACCACAGGATAAGAAGTAACCCAGTGCTGTTGTATGCTACCGAGGTAGCACTGTTGGGACTGTGGCGCTGACCACTCGTTACAAGTCCGAAATGATGATTGACTTCACTGTCCAAGTGGCAGCGCGCGGAGATAACATCATGGGGTGTGACCTATTCTACAGACTGGGTTTTGCCATCAAAGACGGCCCTGGGAACGAGTGGTCTGGTTGTGGCCATAGGGGCTCGTGGGCTCCGGTGGTCGAAGAGGACATGGTGTGGGACGATGGACTAATAGACACCCTCACTTTCGAGCTGGACCAGCCTCGCTCAGTGCTGGTGCGGGAAAGTCTCAGTGCCTGTGCTCAGGAAGCAGTAGTAGGGGGTACTGAAGGTGACAGCGGGCTTCCCATGTGGATGAGCAACACCATGCTAGCCCCAGATACCTCCAGTATTCGGCCACAGTTAGGTGGGGGGTCTGCAGCTATGATGGTGACTGCAATGACGTTTGTAGAAGAGGACGGGGCACGTCTGATGAGCATGGAGTTACTGCATGCTCAGCAGCAGCACACCAGGCTGAGTGAGGCCCCACTTCGGGTTATGGACTTGGTTCGGGCTTGGGGTGATGAACGACCACGGCAAAGATGGGCCAGACGACAGCCAACAAAACACCAAGCACATCTGTGGATTGTGGTGAAGTTGGGGGCAGTGTGCTTCCGGTTGTCCGACGGCTGGATGAGGCATACCAACCAGATACGGTGTGTCCAGGAGAGCGCCCCAGGTGGTGAGGCTGGACAGGAGTCGGTGAAGGTGGTTTGGGATCTGGGCTCCAGCGTTCAGAAGATCAACTTTGCTCCAGGGGCTTGCTGCCTCCAGGGGCGTGCTTGCTGCGGGGCTGCCCTGGGCCCCCCCATGCCAGTTCCACCTTTCCCACCCAAGTGACTGTGCTGTGATCGCTCTTCTTGTTTATGGTTCTATGTGTTGTTTTATGTGCATAGTTTAGGAGCACAGCAGATGTTTAGTTTCAGTAAAGACTTTTTAGTTTAATTCAGTGGCAGAATAATCCACTGTGCCGTGCGGGCTGTGTGGTAGTCTGCCCACCGGCCCTGTTTTAGGTTGTTTTGTGTGAATGTGTTAGGCCTTTGAAGATTTTAGTTATTTTAAGTTATTTGGAGTGTGATTCAGGTTCCAAATTGGGGTGGGTTCGAATTGGGTGAGTGTTTTTGGACTTTGTAAAGGGGGGAGGTTGTTATGGTGGCACTTATTGTGAAGTACAGTGTGATGACACCGACTTCCTGTCACGTCATCACACTGCCCTATATAGCGGGGCAGCCGCCATCAGCACTTCCTCTTGTGCCGGATGACCCCGCTGCGTGCAAGCCGTGTACTCTGTTCAACATCTATAATAACGCTGTGTTCAACGCTACACCTCTGTTGGCGTCGTTCCTCACCAGGTTTGCGGACATAACAATCAGATGTTTGTGGATTTTGCTGAAAGGATGGAAATGGCTGTGGTGAACACATACTTCAAGAAGAGAGAGGAACATAGGGTGACTTACAAGAGTGGAGGAAGGTGCGCACAGGTGGACTGTATCTGATGCACAAGGAGAAATCTGAAAGAGATAGGAGACTGCAAGATGATGGCACGGGAGAATGTAGCTAGACAGCATTGGATGGTAGTCTGTAGGATGACTTTGGAAAGCAAGAAGAGAAAAACAGTGAAGGCAGAGCCAAAGATTAAGTGGGGGTAAGTTACAGAAAGAAGAAAGTTGTACAGAGTTCAGGAAGAAGTTTATACAGGCCCTGGGTGGTAGGAAAGAATTACCAGATGACTGGGAAAGTACAGTAAAAGTATTGAGGGAAACTGGTAGAAAGGTATGTAGTGTATCTAGTGGACAGAGGAAGGAAGATAAGGATATTTGGTGGTGGAATGAGGAGGTACAGGAAAGTATTCAAAGGACAAGGTTAGCTAAGAAAATGTGAGAGTCAGGGAGATGAAGAAAGTAGAAAGGAATATTTGGAATCTAGGTGCATGGCAAAGAGAGAGGTGGCAAAGGAAAAGGCACATAGTGAGTTGTATGAGAGGCTAAACACTAAGGAAGGAGAAAAGGGCTTGTATTGATTAGCTAGACAGAGAGATCGAACTGGAAAGGATGTGCAGCAGGTTAGGTTGATTCAGGACAAAAATGGCTATGTACTAACAAATGATGAGAGTGTGTTTAGAAGGTGGAAGGAGTTCTTTGAAAAGCTGATGAATAAAGAAAATGAGAGAGAGAGGAGGGTGGATGAAGGAAAGATGGTGAACAAGGAAGTCTCGAGGATTAACAACGTGGAAGTGAGGGCAGTTTTGAAGAGGAGGAAGAATTGAAAGGCGGTTGGTCCAGATGACATACCAGTGGAGGTATAGAGATGTTTAGGAGAGATGGCAGTGGACTTTTTAACCAGATTGATTAACACAATC
This sequence comes from Pholidichthys leucotaenia, assembly GCA_020510985.1. Taxonomy (NCBI): domain Eukaryota; kingdom Metazoa; phylum Chordata; class Actinopteri; order Cichliformes; family Pholidichthyidae; genus Pholidichthys; species Pholidichthys leucotaenia. The sequence continues at coordinate 310,395,205 of CM035840.1, read as the reverse complement.
TTGGAGAGTGAGAGGATGCCTCAGAAGTGGAGAACAAGTGTTATGGTACCAATTTTCCAGAACAAAGGTGATGCTCAGAGCATAGTACTGTAACTACAGAGGCATAAAGTTGATCAGCCACACTATGAAGATATGGGAAAGAGTTGTTGAAACCAGGTTAAGAAGAGAGGTGACAATCAGTGAGCAGCAGTATGGTTTCATGCCAAGAAAGAGTACTACAGATGCAATGTTTGCTCTGAGAGTGCTGATGGAGAAGTATAGAGAAGGGCAGAAGGAGTTGCACTGTCTTTGTGGATCTAGAGAAAGCATATGATAGGTTGCCAAGAGAGGAAGTGTGGTACTGTATGAGAAAGTCAGAAGTGGCAGAGAAGTATGTGAGGGTGGTGCAGGACATGCATGAGGATAGCGAGATGGTGGTGAAGTGCGCTATAGGAGTGACAGATGGATTCAAGGTGGGGATGGGATTACATCAGGGATTGGCTCTGAGCCTCTTCTTGTTTGCCATGGTGATGGACAGGCTGACAGACAAGGTCAGACAGGAGTTTCCGTGGACCATGATGTTTGCAGACCACATTGTGATCTGTAGTGAGAATAGGGAGCAGGTGGAAGAGAACCTGGAGAGGTAGAGGTATGCTGTGGAGAGAAGTGGTAGAGAGAAGTCAGTAGAAGCAAGACGGAATACATGAGTGTGAATGAGAGGGAAGCAGAGGGAAGGAGTAGAGGTAGTGAAAGTAGATGAATTTAAATATCTAGGGAGAGTATTACACAAGTTAGAATTAGGTTTAAGCTCAGTAACATTAAAAAACACATTACATTTGCTAAATATTAAACAGATACATGCATACACACTCATTCACACAAACACTTGAAGACCAATAGATAAAAGAGTTGTTTGTGTGGTTGAGTGTCATTTTTTTGAGTGAGTGAGTGAGTGAGTGAGTGAGTGAGTGAGTGAAAGTGTAGTCAGGGAGGGACATGGAGGAACACCCTCATTTTTGGGCCAACAATTTAAAAGATTAGATTCTGGCAATGAAACATGTGCACAAGAGGCCATGTCAAAATTGACTGCTGAATGCATTGCAACCATGAGGATGGAGAAGACAATGCCATCAACATAACAGGCAGTGTACCATTTATTATTTCATATTATTATTGTGTTTTCCAAACCTCTCTAGCCACATGTATTAAAATGTTATCAACTCCATCAGTCAGCAGCAGAGAAGAACCTGGGCCTTCAGCAGAAGACAACTTTTCAGATCTTTTGGATAGCAAAGCTGGTTTGTATTATTACTTTAAGCATCATTTTCTTATTATAAAAGATTGCTAATTACATTTGTTTTTCTTTTTGTTTAGATGAAACACAGCATTCTCAAATCAAATCAAATCAGCCTTTATTGTCATATTGCTGTACATACAACTGTAGTGCAGGCAAGATGAAAAAGTGCAACAGCAGATGCCACAGTGGAAGTTCAATGATATTTGTTTGAGCCCTACCTCTCCAGAAGAGAAGACCTGCTCTGCTACGGGCAACACACACAACTATATACTCAAACCTTCACAGGATGGCAAAATAGTATCTCCACATGCCATCAGCATCAGTGCCATGTGAGAGGGTGTTCTCCAAAGCTGGAGAGGTAGTAAGCCAGAAGAGGAGCAGACTGAAACCACACACTGTTGAAATGCTTCTTTTTTCAATAAAAATCTTTCAACACTCCACATTTAATAACACTCCCCAGTTGCAGAAGCACCAGCAAGTTCCCTGATGTTCCACAATATATATTTTAACATCTCCCTCTACATATATATATATATATATATATATATATATATATATATACTGTATATCAGAGGTTGCGTTCACTGAAAATTGTCCTTTGACAGAATTTTTCCAGCAATGACTAAAAATTCTGAAAGCTGTCTATCATATGACAGATTACACAGAGGGTGATCTAATTAAAGTCAATTAAAATGATAGATAACAGATTGACAGAATTTTTTACAAGCCTGTCTGAGAAAATGACAGATAACAAAAAAGTATAGCGCAACCTCTGATATAGAGTATTGAGGCTTTTTCATGTCTTCCACTCCGATGCAGTTCTGACACTCAGTCAGCAGATGGCACTCTTTATTAAATGCTTCATAACACTGTGCCGATCATAAAGCAATTTTCTCAAAGTTGTTTCATAACGCCTCAGTTTCACCATCACTAATGCAGAACCGGAACTGAGACACAGCCTGAGATTTGGCCATGGAGAGGGTTGGTGTTACAGAGGAAGATGCAAAGGATAGGGTGAAATAAAGACAGATGGTCCGCTGTGATGACCCCTAAAGGGAGCAGCCCGAAGAAGAAGACTAAAATACACATAAGTAAAACCTACAGAAAATGTAAAATTATTAAAATATAAAGAAAAAGATGTACAGGAAAACATAAAATAAAGAAAAAATAAATGTAAAATTCAGCAAATTAAAAATTTTAAAAAATATTCAGGAAAAAAACAATACAGAATTTTAAAAATTCAGGGAAAACTCAACATGGAGGAAAGATAAAATGGTGACACTGGGAAGAACAATATATAAGAAACAAAAAAAATACAGAAATTGAAATACTGAAATATTAAATATAATAAAAAAATGAACATTTAAAATGTGGAAAGCAAAATATACAAAATGTGAAAAACTGTACATAATTTAAAATATATATAAAATAGCAGAAAAAAATCAAATCAGAAAATATAAAATAGAGAAATGTAATAAATGTGCAGAACAATAAAAATTTAAAATGCTACAAATATAAAATGACGGAGAAACATCTAATAAAATGTAAACTATAAATATAAGGTTCAGCATGATTAATAAAAGAATATATAAATAGAAACAGAAAAATAAACAATACAGAACGTTTTAAATGCAGAAAATTTCAGAGGTACAAAAATATAACGGGAAATACTCAATTATTAAATGCTGAAAAAATAGAGGAAAATATACAGGACAAAATGCAAAATTAAAATTAAGAATATATGCTACAGAAAAATACAAATTGCCGAACAATAATGAAATAAAGAAAATATAAAATAAAACTGCAGAAAACATCAATGGGGGAAGGTCTTCTTCTTCTTCTTCCTGTCTGCTTAAAACGCTAAAACCCCAATATCCCCCCTCTGGTGGTCACTCCGTGTAACTGCAGCCACAACACGGCTCCTTTATCCGGAAATTTCGTCCGTTGAAGTTCCTCCGGAGCTTCCTGCCTTTAATCCACTTGTTGATCTGAGGAAGAAAAGGAGGACTTGAATAAAGGAATTGAAAGTTTACAGCCACACTATAGACTCCATAATGTCGGAGACACCCAGGTAAAGGAGACTGACTGGACGAAGCAACGAAGCCGGCGCTCGGAGCACCATGTTCGGTTTGAGGGAGGTGGGAGTCGTTGGAGCCTCCGTGGCTGTGGCGGGAGGGCTCGCTTATCTCCTCTGGAGCTACGCCTCCTCCTCCGGGCAGAAGAGCCAAAGACCGCCGGGAAGAGACGGTGAGGACGGGGGTCTGCAACAGACGGCTCCGGGGCCACGTCTGGCTCTTCTGCACATATAGCTAATGGCTTTATGTGAAAAAAGTTGAACATTTTTATAGAAATGTTGCAGATTTATGGGGAAAACATGACAAACTTGCAAGAAAAAGTTGCAGAATTCCTATAAAAATGTTTCAGATTTATGGAGAAAATGTGGCAAATTTATGAGGATAAAGATGCAAATTTATGGGGAAAATATGGCAGTTTTGCAAGAAAAAAGTTGAAAATTTACAAGATAAAAATCACAAATTTAGGAGAGAAGAAGTTAAGTCAGAAAAATCTCGCAAATTTTCAATCAAGAAATGCATTAAAATTGTAAGATTATGAGAAATTACAAGAAAAATGTGTAAAATTCACAAGTATATTAAGTGAAAAATACCCTTATATTCCAGTAGGCATGAGGAGGAATAGTATTAGTATAAGAAAAGAAAATAGTTGTGAATTTATGAGAAAAAAAGTTTTAAAAGTTATGAAGTTATCAGGAAAAAAGTTGCAAAACTACCAGACAGATGTAGACAGAAAAATTTGTCAAATGGGGGGGAAGCACAGTTTTCAGAAAAAAGGCAAATTTACAATGAAAATGATGGCAACCCCACAAAATTTACAAATTTATCAGAAAATAATATCAAATTTTTGAAAAAATTGCAGATTTACAGAAAAAAATGTAAATATTTTTTCAAAGAAGTGGCAAATTTAAAACAATATGCTGTATATAAATATGCAAATTTATAAGAAAAAGTTGCCAAATTTATGGGGGAAAATGTTGCAAAGTTTTCATAAATTTCAGAAATATCGAAAAAAAAATTGACAAATTGACAAGAAAGATATTAAATGGATATTATAAAAAAACAAATTTATAAAAATCCAATAAACCTTAAAAATATATTTTGTAGCTTGATGCAGATTTTTTTTTTTTTTTTTTGCCAAAAATTGCTGAAGAATGTCTCTTAATTGTAGAGGATGCTGACCCCAGAACCGGGATTAACAGGGAGGAAGAAGTGAATGAGGAGCAGGAGGAGAATGAGGAGCAGGAGGAGATTCTGATTGAAGCAGCTGAAGCTCCCAAAACGTCAGCGGTAAAAAGTTCACCTTAAAATGTGCATGCAAATATATTTAGAAATGTCATATGGGAATCTCACAAATTTATTAAGAAACAAGTTGATTTTTTTTAAACTAAAAAGGACAAATTTACAAGAAGATTTGAGAGGGAAAAAAATGAGATATTTTTTGCAAATTGATAAAAAGTTTGTTCATTTATAAAAATTGTTTTAATTTGAGGGAAAAATCATCAAATTTATGAGAAAATGTTGAAAATTTCAAGATAAAATGGCACAAATATGAGAAAACCTGTATAATTATGGTGGATAGAAAAAGTGTACACACCCCTGATAAAACGGTAAGTTTTAATGATGTCAAAAAAATGAGACCACAATAAATCATTTCCAAACTTTTCTCACATTTAATGTGATCTTTAGCTTGCACAATTCAATTGAAAACCAACCACATCCAGCTGGTTGCATAAGTGTGCACACCCTTAACTTTTTTTTGTAACTTAGATTTTTATTCATTTTTCATCATATATAATGCATTCAGATCACATTCTACATTTAAAAAAACAAAGGGGTTAGGGTAGGGAAAAATAAAATAAAAAAAAAAAAAAAAGGGGGGGGGCAAATGTTGGAGCATCAAGTTTTTAGTTTCCATCTCTTAATTCTTCTGTTTTTTTCAGTGTCTTTGGTTATTCTTTCAATTTCTGCCTCGTTGTTGCACTTTGTAGTGTGTCCATTTCCGCCATTTTTTCTCCCATATTCCTTCTTGCATTCTTCGTCGATATGTTAGTTTTTCCATCATACGTATGTCCTCAACAATGTCAGTCCATTGTTCTTGGTCAGGAAGAACTTCTGATCGCCATTTTTTTGTGATAGTTTTTTTACATGCAATCAACAAGATTTTAACTAGATATCTGTCCTCAGCCTGTATAACATTGTCTTTTTTAAGATCACATAAGTACATCAGGTTACAGTTCATTGGTATATTATATCCTAATATCCTCTGTATTGTCACATGCATAGATTTCCAAAATGATGATATTTTGTAGCATTTCCAAAACATATGTGAGTGGTCTGCATTTTGAGCCCCACATCCCCTCCAGCATAAAGATTGGGTATTTGAATATTTTCCTTGAATCTGTGGTGTAATGAAAAAGCGAATCAGGTTTTTCCATCCAAATTCCCTCCATGCCCTTGAATTTGTTGATGTGTGTTGTGTTTTCCATATTTCCTGCCAGCTTTCTTCTGTTATGTTTAAATTGAGCTCTTTCTCCCATTTCTCCTTTATATAGTTACTTGTATGATTGTTTGTCATAAGTTTCTGATATAGTTTTGAAATAATTCTTATTTTATTTCCTGCATATGAGCTTAAAATAAGTTGTATAATCTCGTTCACATCTGTTTGGAGGTTATGCCTAATCTTCTTCATATAGTAATCTCTCATCTGCAGATATCTGAAAAATTCCGATCTTTCTAATTTAAATTTTCTCCTGATATTTACAAAGCTCCCGAGATCTTTTTTTCCAATATTGCCCCATGCTGTGATTCCCTTGTTCACCAGATTTTTGTATCCCCTATCTTGTTTTGCCGGTTCAAACTGACTGTCAAATGCTACCCATTTCAATAGTTTTATGTCTTCCCTTATATTATATTTTTGTACTATTTTATACCACAGTCCTAAAGTAAATTTAGTGATTGGGTCTATTTGTTTGATTTGTTTATATGCATCTTTATCCCCTATTATGCTTTGTACTGGGAGTCCCTCAATTTCCTTTTCCATTTCTTTCCATTTTGCCTCATATCCCTCGTCGCACCAACATATGATATATCTTATTTGTGCTGAGTAGTAATATTCCTTTAGACTCGGTAGGCCCATGCCTCCTTTCTCTTTTGGTAATTGGAGGGTTTTATATTTCACTCTTGGTTTTTTACCTCCCCAAACAAATCTCGATATCATCCTGTCCCACTTTGAGAATTGGGCATCTGGAATCTCTGTTGGTATAGCCTGGAAGAGGTAAAGTAATCTAGGTTGTATGCTGATTTTGACTGTCTCAATTTTTGAATTCAGGTCCATATTTAAGATTGACCATCTATCAATATCTTTTTTTATTTCTTGTTCCAACCTATCATAGTTTGCTTTATATATGTTGCTTAGGTCTTTAGGTATGTTCACTCCAAGGTATTTTATTTCTTTTTGTTTCCAGTTTAGTTTGATCTTATCAGTTATCTGGTTTAGAGGGTTATAGTGGAATGTCAGTATTTGTGTTTTTGTTATGTTTATCTTGTATCCTGATAATTTTCCAAAATTTTCTATCAAGTTCATCATTTCCATTATTGATTTATCTGGTTGTTCAAGGTAAACTATAATATCGTCTGCAAATAGCCCAATCTTGTGTTCCGCCCCCTTTATTGTTACACCTTTTAATTTCTTATTTTGTCATATTGCTTGAGCCAATGGTTCTATGAACAGAGCAAACAAGGTGGGCGATAAGCAGCATCCCTGCCTAGTTGATCTTTGTATATTTACTTTGTCTGTTAAGCTACCGTTTATCTTGATTCTTGCCACAGTTTCTTGATACAGCGTCCTTATGCATTGTACTGATTTTTCGTTAAATCCAAAGCGTTCCAGCACACTATATAGGAATTTCCAGTTAACCCTGTCAAATGCTTTTTCTGCGTCTAAACTCATTATTACTGCGCTTTTCTTTTCTTTATGTATTTGGTTAATTATATGTATTGTTCTCCTGATATTGTCATGTGTTTGGCGTCCCTCTATGAATCCAGTTTGATCATCTTCTATCAATTCCGTCAAGAATGTCTTTATTCGTTTACATATAATTGTTGTGTATATTTTATAATCTACATTTAATAAAGAGATTGGTCTATAGTTTCCGCATTGTTCTTTATCTTTCCCTGGTTTTAAAATAACTGAAATGATTGCTTCGTTCCATGATGGAGGTATTTTGTTGTTGTTCAGCGTCCAATTAAATGACTTTAGGAGTTGTTCTATAAACAGTTTATAAAACTCAGATGGGTATCCATCACTACCTGGTGATTTACCGTTTTTAAGTGACTTAATCACATCTCTGATCTCTTGTGTTGTTATTTCTGCTGTTAGTTTTTCATTTTGTTGATTTCCTATTGATGGCAAGTCCAATGTGTCTAGAAATTTTTTGATATCTTTAGTATTTGTTTTTTCAGGTTGCGAGTATAGTTCTTGGTAGAAATTATGGAAAATTTCTTCGATGTTTTCTGGGTTAACTGTGGTTTTATTTGTGGTGGGGTCTTTAATCTTGTATACATTATTCATTGTTTGTTGTTTTCTTAACCGTTTTGCCAGCAGTTTTGTGGCTTTTGGCCCCGTTTCATAATATTTTTGCTTTAGATATCTATTTTTCCTTTCAATTTCATCCATTTGTGTTTCTTTTATCTTTGTTTTTTCTTCTTTAATTTCTTGATATATTTTTGGATCATTTGTGCTTTGATGTTTACGTTCTAATTCCCTTAGTCTCTCACATCTTTGTTCATACGCTTCCAGTTTAGTCTTATTTGCTTTTCCTGTTTCAACAATTAATTTACCCCTTAACACGGCTTTTAGTGCGTCCCATAGTATTGTTGGGTCCACTTCTTCATTGTCATTCTCTTGGATATATTCGTTTATGTTTATTTTTATTCTTTCTTTCATTTTCTCATCATTTAACAGTCCTACATTAAGTTTCCATGTTGTTTGTCGTTTTCTATTGTTTAAATATATTTCCATGTATATAGGATTATGATCTGATATTTCTGCCCCTCCAATCCAACAATTTCTCACTCTGTGTCTGTCACCTTCATTCATAAGGAAGTAATCTATTCTAGAGTGTACTTTATGGGCTGCTGAATAATGTGTATAGTCTTTTTCGAGTGGGTGTAGGTCCCTCCATATGTCTACCATACCCATTTCTGCCAGTGAGGTTCTTATGAACTTTGTTACATGTTTTTTTGTCTTCTTAACACTTGTTGTGTCAACTTCATGATCCATGACAGCATTTAAGTCTCCTCCACAAATTAGGACTCCTTCACTGTGTGTTGCTATGAGATCAAACAGATGTTGAAAAAAACCCTTGTCACTTTCTGGTGGGGCATAGATGTTCACTAATGTAATCTGCATACCATCTATTCTTCCCTTTATTATTACATACCTGCCTTCTTTATCCTGGATTTCCTGTTCACTTTCATATTGTATTTTGTTTGAGATTAGTATCATAACCCCCCTTTTTGCTCCTCCCTTAAATGAACTGTAGTAGGAGTTCTTATAGCCAAATCTCTTTAGTTTCACATGTTCTGTCTTGCTCAAATGTGTCTCTTGCATAAATATAATTTCAGCTTTTTCCTTCTTGAATTTTCTTATTATTCTTTCCCTTTTAACAGGTGAGTTCAGACCATTCACGTTTAATGTCATTATCTTAAGATTTTTACCCATATTCATGTTTTTCCATTTTTTTAACTTGTGCTCCTAACCCCTTTAACAACAAAAATAACACATATTTATATAAAAACACATTAAAAAAACTCGACCTCCGTACTTTGGGCCTTTCTTCTGCCCACTGGTCCCTGTTGGTGGGTGGGGGGTTTGTCTTCACAGAGTGAAGGGCCCTCCCTAGACCTCTAATTACTATCCAAGTAATAGTCATTAGTCTAGAAATGTCCAACAAATATCACTTAAACCTCTCCTAGCCGTCTGTTTCTCTTTTACCTTGTCTTCTTGGCCTTCATTTCTTCTGTGTCTTTCTTAATCTTTGTTATGGTCTAGGCTTTCAGTTGAAAGCCTTGTAGCTTGTCCTGGGCCCGCTGCTCTACGTCTCTCCCCCTTCTTCCGCCGTTCACTCGCCTCCACTCCGTCTGTCGTGGTGCGTTCAGGGCCGCCGCTGCTCCAGCCGTCTCCTTCGGCACGCTCACCTCAAGGCCCCGCTCCATCATATCCCGCGCTGCCTCTTCGGCCGTGTTGTAGGTTCTTGTGCCTTCCTCCCAATGAATCCTCATTTTCGTTAGCGGCGTTTGGAATCTAATTTTTTTCTCTTTCAGCGTTTTTTTAATATTGGCATATTTCTTCCGCTGCTGCACGATTTCTGCCGGGTAGTCATGGTCAAAAAATACCTGTTTGTCGCCGATTCGTATCTTTTTTTTCCATGCTTGCGTCAGGATTCTTTCCTTTATGTCATATTTCACAAAGTTTACCACAACTGACCTGGGTGGAGAGTTTGTTTTCGGGTTCTGTGCCGGTGTTCTGTGCGCCCGTTGAATCTGCAGATCCGTTTCTCCGGGTATTTCCAGTTCTTTTTTTAAGAACTGATCCATGAATTTTGTCATCGAGTTGCCTTCAATGCCCTCCGGAATTCCAAAGATGCGCATATTGCTTCGTCGGGATCTGCTCTCCAAGTCGTTTATTTTCTCCTGCATCCTCTGCGTTTGCGTCGTCAGGGTCTGTAGTTGTTCGTTTGCCTCGCTTTTCCAATCTTCTAGTTCCGAAATTCGGGTCTGCGCTTCTGTCATACACGCCCGCTGGGAGCGCAGCTCCTCCATGTTTTCCGTTAATTTACGCTCCATTTCTCTTCGGAGGTCCATGATTTCCTCCTTAATTTCTTTTTTCAGTTCCTCCTTAAGAGCCGCTAAATCCTGTTGTAGCTGTCGCTTGAATTCTCTTAACTCTTCACCCAAACTGGCGATGTCAGCGTTCATGTTGTCGAGTCTGGCGTCCTCCATTTTCTCTGCTGTAGACTCCTCGTTTTTTTGGGCTTTGCGTACAGCAGTTTTTCCTGCGTTGTTGGAGAGGAATTCTTCAATTTTACCCTGTTTTTGTCCTTGTGCCCGGTTCCTTCGTGTTTTCATCCCTTAGTTTATTGATTCGTTTATGTCGAGTTGGCCATTTACCGATGATTTTTAATCCGGCTAGGGAGAGCTCTTTGTTTAAGTGTTATGTCTCTCCGCCATCTTCCCGGAAGTCCGCACACCCTTAACTTTTACAGCATCTAGTTCTTTTTGGGTAGGATCAGCATGCCACATCTTCACTTGGTAATGTTTGCCCAGACTGTCTCGCAAGAGTGCTCCAAGCCTGTCAGATTGTGAGGGCATCTCTTCAGGTCATCCCACAGATTTTCAGTTTGATTTAAGTCTGGCTCATTCCAAAACTTTGTCTACCCGTGAACCCATTCTTTTGTTGATATTACTGTAGGTGTATTTTTGTGTTGGAAAAATTCTTTTCAACCTTATGTCAAAGAATCAGGCAGGATCAAAGTTTCAGCAAATTTTATTATACTGGCCAGTGGAAAACAATACAATAAGAGTCTCAGAGCGTATTCGCGCATCATTCTGATTCAAATGCACATCACTCAGTCCTTTAAAAGTCTGATGACACCATTTTGACTGCATCTAATTTTACAACACATAATTTCAGTATGACAAAATAGGTTGGTCTGTGCAGTTCTAAGTCAAACAGGCTTTTTTTCACACGAATATCCGATGTTTTCATGAGTGCCACGTCACCAATTGTGTCAGTGGCTGGAAAACCCCCTGGCCATGTTGTGACATCATCGGGAGAACACAGCGCTTGGCTGCCCATTGTACACGCAGGATGGAAGCAGTAGAAAACATCGACAATGGTTCCAGCACATGTAGTGTGGAATTGGTTTGTGTTGTCCAGTCTTCAAATGATTATAGTTCAGAAGAATGGGATGACAATGAAGAATCTGGGGGCATCAGACCTTATAGGTTTGAGCCGTACCAAATGGACATCGTGCCTAGCGAGTCAGACTCAGAGAGTGGCGATGGTGAGGCACACATGCCCGCCGCAGCAGCAGCGACACACGGCAGGGGAACACCGAGTGGTATGCTTTTGTTACAGATATTGCAACAAATTATTTGTTCATAAATATAATTTATTTAAACATGATTTTTCAATAAAATCATAGCAGTGTATTTATAGTAAAATTGAAACATCTACCTGATACTTTCAACGCCCCCCCGGCAAATAAACAAATCAGAAGATACTATTTTTTATTTTTGCAGGTGCCAGTGTGATCTGTGTGTGAGCATGACAACAGAGGAGGAGAGTATTTGCTGTCAGGACAGGACATGTCATGACCCTCCGTGCGCTCTTATGCAGCGCACGGAGAGGGAGGATGAAATAACGAGGATTTACGTGCAGGGTTCACCACAGCACATTTAATACAGAAAGACAGACAATTCCCAAAAAGGTGAAGACATACAAAAAACACAAACACACTTACTGATGGCGTTCGGGGCCCAGCATCACCCAGCAAACGAATGAGAGGAGACGTGTTAGCCACAGATGCGCCCCAGAGCCGACATTGCTTCAAGGACGCATGAGGACCACGGTGAACATGGAGTGGCTAAGACGTCGTGAGAGTGCTGAATATACTGGCAGACTAACAGCACGGATGACAATACTATGGACCAGCAGTGCATGACTGGCAAACGGCCGCTAAGTACACGCACTGCCTGTGATGGTGTGATGAGAAGCACCTGGGTGAGGACCGGGAAAGATGATCAGCGGGAGTGGGAGTCAGCTGGTGATAATGATTGAGGGGGCATGGCCGGACCGGCGAGCTGTCAGCATGTGCTCACAGAAAGTAGGTTAAAGCGGCCGTCTAGCACAGGGGTGGGCAGTGAGGGCCATTCCACTGCAGGTTTTCTGTTCCACTCATTCTCTTCAGCAGGTGTTTGCTCTAATCAGCTTCAAGGATTGCTAATCAGTGAAAACACCTGCTGAAGAGACTGGGTGGAGTAGAAAACCTGCAGTGGAATGGCCCTCCATGGCACATGATTGCCCACCCCTGGTCTAGCAGCTACCGGCCAGACAGTGGCTAAGGAGAGGAAAGCACACTGAAATACATACTATACATACATACACAGCGCCCCTTGATGTTGGCCCTGGGGTGCAACCGTGGTTAACACGTCTCCTCTCCATGCGTTCGATGGGCGATGTCGGCCCCGAACGCCAACTTTAAGTGTTTGTTTATTTTTGTAAGTCTTCACCTTTTTGGGAACTGTTGTCATCAGTCTTGTGTTCAGTACATGTGCTGTGGTGAATCCTGTGCGTAAATCCATTCATCCTTCCCCTCCTCGTGCGCTCCTCCTGTGTAAAAGCACACAAGGAGCACACGAGGAGACTTATGACAGTTGGAGCTGATGTGTGTGATGTGGTCTTTCACGGCCTGCTGTTTATCTAAGCCTGTGACACAACGTGAAGGCATAGCCGTAAAACTAAAACAAGAAACCAGAGAAACTGTCCGCTACAAAGCTGCTGGCATTCCAGTCAACAACACCGGCGTCCATTCTCTTGCTTACGTCATTTCCGACTCCTCCTTCGTTCGGTGGGCGGCACCACAGTCCAGTCAGCGGCTGCGGTTTTTTGATGATAACTATGTTATGCAGGCGCGGTTGTAAATATTATATTGATCATTGACAGTGACTTTTGGGTTTACACAACATGCTAAAAAATGTCAAAATCATGTCATCAGTCCTTTAAGCTCTCCGTTATCCAAGAGGTGGAGGAGAAAATGTCCATGGTGATTGGTTCAGTACATCTGGTCAAAACTCGGTGTACAGATTCTCTTTCTCAGCAACAGTCAGACTTTCTCAGCACCAGTCACACCAGTATGGCACATGCAAGCTAAAACAAAATGATAACATGTACAGCTGCGTCAACATCTTTAGCACAGACTCTGAGACAAAGCAAATCACAAATATGAAATTTTTCCATCACTTTCCCCTCTTTGATGCCATGCAAGGCATCATAAAAGAACAGTTTATGGCATCTGAAACCCCATCTGGCAGCTATGCTAAGCTCCAGTGCATTTGTGTGCAACAGATCCTAGCTAGCTAGTGATGAGGAAAGTCTGCCATCGACCATGCTGCCCCAGGCACCGGCTAACATTTTAGTGCTTTAGGAGGAGAAATGGAACAGTGGAACTTATTAATTAATGATAAAACATAAAAATCAAAATGATAATAAGGTAAGAGTATGATAGTATGGATATCATAAGGATATGTCAGTGCTGCTTGTATAAAAACATAACATAAAAGATAAAAACAAAACAAAAATAACAAGATAAAAACATAAATAAGAGTAACATAAAAACAAAATAAAAGGTAAAATAATAAAAAGTAAAATATGTTCAAAAGAGATGGACTAATCAGAGATAGCGAGTCCTTCACTAGTCTAGCGGGGATTGGGTCTAAAAGACAGGTAGTTGATTTAGAGGCTGACACTATTAGGGCTAGATGAGAATGATTAATATGAGAAAATTTAGAAAAGTGGAGTTCTGAGCCTGTGGACACAGCAGTGTTAGGTAGAGGCTTGGTATTTTTTTTTTTTGGGGGGGGGGTATTTTTTGGAATATTATTCCTAATACTGACAATTTTATCATGAAAACTAGAAAAGCACTCGGAGAGCGCAGACCTCCGCCAAGCGCCACAGTTCCCCCCGTACAGTGTTTAACATCATAAATATTAATCCTCCATTTATTTTGTGTAACTTTATAGATTCCTTGACCATGAAAAAAATGCCATTCGCAAGTGGCATATATTAGCTATTAGCTATACTGTGATGCTTGTTGCGTGTTTATAGCTTCATTTGTTCTTTTAAAAATTTGAAAGGTTCCCTATTTTTTCATTTTTTTGCATCATTATCCAGATTTATTCCATTTCCTTAGGTCTTAAATGTCTTGTAGAAGCTGTTGAAAACTTGTCCTGTATTATGCAAATTACTGTGATTCCCATTTTGGAAATCCCAATAAGTAAAAAAATTCCTGGATCCAGACGGTGATCCGGATCACCACCAAAATGTAATCATCTGTAGGATACCCCATTTCTGACAATCTCTGAAAATTTCATGAAAATCCGTCCGTAACTTTTTGAGTTATCTTGCTAACAAACAAACAAACAAACAGACAGATAAACCAACGCCGATGAAAACTTAACCTCCTTGGCGGAGGTAAAAATTCAAAAAGTTGTCAGCACTAAGAGTTGGAAGGATGTAGGGATCTGTTGCATTTTGGCTCTTGGTTAGCTGCGCCACAGTGTTAAGAGAAATCTATGGTTTTTATTTTCTTCTATCAAGGATGAATAGTACTGTCGCCTAGCACTACGGAGAGATTTCTTATAGATGGTAAGGCTGGCATTCCAGGCTGAACAAGATTCTTCTGTCTTATTTGCACGCCAGAGCCTTTCACAGTATCTAACTTTGTGTTTTAACTTACGGATGTGGGAGTTGTACCATGGAGCTAGTCTCCTATTTTTAATAGTTTTCTTTTTAAGAGGGGCTATGGAGTCAAGTGTTGACTGCAGTGAGGCTGCAATACTACAAACTAAAAGGTCTAATTCTAATGAATTCAAGTAGTCAGTGCTGTCTGCAATATTAAAACATGGTAATAGAGTAAGTGCTGAAGGGATTAATTCTTTAAAGCAGGCATGCCCAAAGTCCGGCCCGTGTCCAAATTTCCACCGGCCCGAAGCGTCCTGTCATAAAATCAATAATATGTGGCCCGCCAGCACAGTTTCCCACAGTCAACAATACACACATACCAAAAACAGCAATTTTATATTTCACCAGAGGGTGGCAGTAGACCTGTGGCCGCATTCTCGTCGCGTGACCCCTGTGTGAACTTTCCGGCATCGGACAACCAATGCCGGAACTCTGCGATCCTGTTTGGCTGGCTGATTTTAGATTTTTATTTGACATAACACGACATCTGAACGCGCTGAACACGAGCCTTCAGGGGCAAAATGCAGTGGTGAGCCAACTGTATTCATACATAAAAGCTTTTCGGACAAAGCTGCTACTTTTCCAAAGGCACCTGTCACAAACGCAGCCCAATACCACACATTTCCCATCACTGCAGGAAATGATGACCAGTTTTCCAGAAAACAATATAAGTGCGCAAATGGGGAGGTACGCAGAAAACATCTCATCTCTGACTGAGGAGTTTCAACGTTTCAGGGATTTCGCAGCTATTGAAAAGGAGATCACACTTTTTTCCACTCCTTTTTCCATGGATCCTAATGACGCTCCAGACCACCTGCAGCTGGAGCTCATTGAGCTGCAGTGTGACGCGGAGTGTCACACTGCAGCCACCAACAACTGCCTCTCGTCGACTTTTACCGCCAGCTGGACAAAGACAGGTTCCAAGAGATTCGAACATTTGCTAAGAAAATGCTGAGCTTGTTTGGCTCGACATACTTGTGCAAGAAGACGTTCTCGGTTATGAACATTAACAAGAACTGTGTGAGGACAAGACTAAGTGACTCTCACTTGCGTGACATCTTGCGCATCAAAACCACTGCTTTTGAGCCAGACCTGGCCTGCTTACTGCAGTCAAAACACCAGCGTCACCCTTCACATTAATGCAGGTACATTTTTTTTATTCTTCTGAGGAGAATAAATTCCAAAGTCTCAGTGAATTGATTTTTTTGTGATGATCAAACCACAGTTTTGTCAAATTTCTGTCATTTAATTTGACTATACCAGTGATTTTCAACCTGTGTGCCACGGCACACTAGTGTGCCGTGAGAGATCGTTAGGTGTGCGGTGGGAAATTATCCAATTTAACTTTATTACTCGAGTGAGTGGCTATGTTTACATGGACACAAGTAACCGGATTAAAAGCCTGATCGGAATAAAAATGCTTCACGTAAACACGGCAATCTGAATATTCTGACCCGATCACGCTCATTCGGATCAAAATTTCATTCCGATTGAGAGTGGTGGGTTATGCCGATTGTTAATCTGAATGGTGCGCATGAAAACACTTATTCCGAACACAGGGTAGAAAATATGCTTACTGCGCGTGTCTGTACACCAGCTGCACGTCGACGTGACGTATTTCTGCCTTAGCAGCAGCTAGCGGAAAACATAGCGGAAGTAAAACAAAACTGGTCTGTATCGTCCTGCTGTCTCCCTCTGTTCATCATATGCAGAAGTATGTACTTGTAGCTTCATTACGGAGACTAGCAGAAGCAAAAGTACAGTCTGAATAACAAGATACAGGTCAATTTCGACACGAAGCGGGGCTAGCTAACACCGGAAGTTGCTTCATCTTCTACTATTTTTTGAATGTCGACCTGCGCATGTCAAAATGATTTATTCCGTTCAAACCTGTGACACATGAAAACGCACGTCCAAATCAGATCAGCTTTTTCAGGATCCATGTAAACAGTAAAATTCTGATCTGAATTGTAATCAGATTGAAGAAATTTTGCCCATGTAACTGTGGCCCTTACAGCTCAGCATCAGTTGTTGGAAACGACATGACTTTACAGGAGCAAGAAGAACTCATTGAACTGAAACAAGATCATGGTTTAAAGCTAAACTTTGCTGATCTTCCTTTGGACAGTTTTTGGTTGACTGCTGCCAAGGAGTTCCCCATTCTGGCCAACAAAGCTATTTCAACATTGCTCCCATTTTCCACGACATATCTGTGTGAGCTGAGCTTTTCAAGCTTGACTGTGATAAACACTAAAAACAGAGAGAGACTGAGAGCTGTTGAGGAAGAGCTCCGTGTGTGTCTTTCTTCCATTCCTGCCAGGATATCAGCTTTGTGTTCATCTAAACAGGCCCAGGGTTCACACTGAGTATAAATACATTTAGAAACTGTATTGCTAACTATATTTTATTATTTTTACTGTGTTATGTGGAAGTTGTGTTCAATGACGAGACTTGAGTTTATTCCTCAGGTTCGGCTTTATTGCAGAACACAATCATCCAACATTCTCAAAAAGCAAGAAGAGGCAGAATCATGTTACATCACATTCTTATACCTCCGGGGGATTAAGAACTCAAGTCACATGGTGTTTCTGCAAACATTTAATCACAATGCAAGTCTCTGAAGATTCACCATTGTCTCTTATTCTCTGGTGTTCCGGGGATCCCCCCAGGGCCTCCTCTCTGGGACAAGGGTCCGACTTCACACCTCCTCGACATCTCCTGTCGGCCCCCGTGGATCCAGACTCTTTGTTCCTCCAGACGTGAAGCCCCAATCCACATAAGCCATACATTTGTGGGAGATATTAACCAGACATATGTGCCACATGACCCCCCCCAAACGTCTGCATGGGACAAACAGACTCGTAAAAAGTAACATAAAAGACATTACCACATAACCAACAATCAATCCCCCAATCTCTTAGGTCTTAACTTCCTGCCGAATCTGCTGTAAGCCGGCTTCGCTGCGTCTGCAGCGTCTCCTCGCACCTGGGGATTAGATTTGTTAGCACATCTCTGTGGGAGCTCTGGAGCATGCCTTCTCGGTGGCCTGCCCCGGCGGGGGGCTTTCGCCAACTGCATGTGTTCATCAGCCAGAACAAAAGCGGGCTTGAGTCTGTTTATGCAAATTAGCTCCCTTCTGCCCCCCAAATCTAGCAAGAAATGCTTCTCATTTTTTTCCAGCACCCTGAACGGTCCATCGTAAGGCGGACGCAGCCCTGGGCGTTGTGCATCATGTCTAACAAAAACAAACTCTGCGTTTTTTAAAGCCTCTGGCACAAAAACGCGTGGAAAACTGTGATGCACTGGGCCAGGCAGCGTGTTTGATCCTGTGCCGCTCTGCAACAGCTGAGCAGGGGGACAGTTTGGCGCAGGATTTTCCGGAAGAAATTCCCCCGGCAAACGGAGAGGTTGTGCAAAAACTAACTCCGCTGGGGAGGCCTGCAAATCATCCTTAGGTGCAGAACGCAACCCCAATAAAACCCATGGCAGTTTGTCCACCCAATTTGTATCCGTGAGCGATGCTCTGAGGGCTGCTTTCAATGACCTATGAAAGCGTTCACATAAACCGTTGGCCTGCGGGTTATACGCGGTAGTGCGGTGTACCTTCACCCCTAAGCTGCGGGCCATAGACGACCACAGTTCGGAAACAAATTGAGGGCCTCTGTCAGACGTTATGTCCAACGGAACTCCAAAACGCGCGACCCAAGTTGTTAAAAACGTGCGCGCAACCTCTTCCGCCGTTGTTGACGCCAGAGGTACCGCTTCCGGCCAACGCATGGTGCGGTCCACCATCGTCAAAAGGTGTGTGTGCCCTTGAGACGAGGGAAGCGGGCCCACCAGATCAACATGCACATGATCAAAACGCTTAGCCGGGATGTGAAAAGGCTCCAAAGGGGCCCTCGTGTGCTTGTGTATCTTAGCCCTCTGGCACGCTACACAAGCTGCTGCCCATTCCTTGACCTGTTTGCGCAACCCCGGCCAGACAAATTTCTCCCCCACCATCCTGATCGATGCGCGCACCCCCGGGTGCGCCAGCGAATGGACCAAGTCAAAAACGCGGCGGCGCCACACGGCTGGAACCACGGGACGAGGCCGTCCCGTGGAGACATCACATATTAAGGGGGGCATACCTATTTGCTGCACCCTGTGCTCCAGCCTTAACCCTGTTGGTCCAGACTGGAGCGCACGCACGTCCGCGTCACCAACCTGCTCTGCAGCCATGTCTGCATAATCCAAACCTACGTGGACCGGAGCTGCGCGCACTCCCGCGTCACTGCCCTGGCCCACAGCCACCGAGTCAGGCCCCACGTGGCCTGGCGTTGCCACAGCACGTGAGAGACAGTCTGCCACTACATTGTGTTTACCTGCGACATGCTGGATATCGGTGGTGAACTCCGATATTGCGGCTAGCTGTCTTTGCTGTCGGCCTGACCAAGGTTCTGAGATCTTGGCCATCGCAAAAGTTAACGGTTTGTGGTCCACAAAAGCGGTGAAACGACGCCCTTCCAGCCAGAACTGGAAATGGCGGATGGCCAAGTGTAGGGCTAAAAGCTCCCTGTCAAACGCGCTGTATTTACACTCGTTATCGCGCAAGGATTTGCTAAAGAACGCGAGCGGCTGCCAGGTCCCTGCCACACACTGTTCAATGACTGCCCCCACGGCTAGATCAGAAGCGTCGGTGGTGAGTGCCAAACGGGCTGTTGGAACCGGGTGCGCTAACAAAACGGCGCTTGCAAGGGCTGATTTGACCTGGGAGAAAGCGCGCTCCTGCTCCGGAGACCATTCGACCTTATTCGTGGGTTTTTGTTTTTTTAGTGCCGTGTACAGTGGCTGCATGAGCCGCGCTGCGCTCGGAAGGAACCGGTTGTAAAAATTAACCATTCCTAGAAACTCCTGCAGCGCTTTTATCATTTGAGGTCGGGGGAAATCTGTTATTGCGCGCACTTTCTCAGGCAGGGGAACCGCTCCTTCTGGCGAAACGCGATGCCCCAAAAAATCGATTTGCGCCACCCCGAACTGGCACTTCGCTGGGTTAATTATCAACCCGTGCTCTGCCAGTCTCCGAAAAACGGCTGTGAGGTGGGTTTCGTGTTCGTCCTCGGACGTGCTGGCTACCAATATGTCGTCTAAATAGACGAACACGAAAGGCAGGTCGCGTAAAACTGCATCCATCATGTGTTGGAAAGTTTGCGTGGCGCCCTTTAACCCAAACGGCATGCGCAAAAACTCAAAAAGCCCAAACGGAGTTATTACCGCGGTTTTGGGAATATCCTGCACGCGCACGGGGACTTGATGGTAGCCGTGCACCAAGTCTATTTTAGAAAAAATGCGCGCCCCCGCCAAATGAACTGAGAAATCCTGGATGTGCGGAATCGGGTAGCGGCCGTGTGCCGAGACGTTGTTCAACCTGCGGAAATCGCCACAAGGTCGCCACGAGCCATCAGCCTTTGGGACCATGTGTAACGGTGAAGCCCAGGGGCTGTTCGAGCGTCTAATTATGCCCAGTTTTTCCAGGTTGGCAAATTCCTCGCGTGCTATTGCCAGTTTAGCTGAGTCCAAGCGCTGGGCTTTTGCAAAAACGGGTGGCCCAGATTTGCCTCAGTCCTCTCCAGACAGAAGCCGAGTCATTAGCAGTGAACTGCTGCTGGAGTCTCTCAGAATACACAGATTTAGCTCTCCTCAGCTCTCTGTTAAACCGATATTTAACCTCCCTGTAGCAGTCCCTGTCTCCACTTTTCAACGCTGCTTCCTTCTCCTTCCTGATCTGTCTGAGCTTGGCCGTGAACCAGGGCTTATCATTAGAGTATCTCACCCTGGTGCGCGATGGAAGAATGTTCTCCTCACAGAAGTTGATATATGAGTTCACAGTGTATGTGTACTCATTAAGATCATGTGTGGCTCCTTTAAACATGCCCCAGTCAGTTATTTCCATGCATGTGTTCAGTTTCTCTCCAGCTTCACTGGTCAATTTCTTCGTGGTGGTCACAACAGGTTTAGTGAGTTTCAGTCTCTGTCTGTATGTGGGGATGAGGTGGACCATCACGTGATCAGATAGTCCCAGCGCAGCGCGGGGAACAGCGCGATATGCGTCTTTCACTGTAGTGTAACAGTGATCCAGCGTGTTATTTCCTCTGGTTGGACATTTAATAAACTGTTTGTAGCGGGGGAGCTCGTGACTCAGATTGCTCTGGTTAAAGTCGCCCACCACAATAACCAGGGAGTCTGGAAAGTTCCGCTCCGTGAGTTGGATGTGATCCGCGAGCACGCACTGAGCTTCGCGCGTGTCCGCGTCGGGAGGGACGTACACAGCGACGAGGATGAATGAGGCGAGCTCCCGCAGGGAATAAAATGGCTTGCAGTTAATAAAAAGAAATTCCAGGGTGGGAGAACAGTGTTTGGAAATCACCGTTACATCAGAGCACCAGCTGTTGTTAATATAGAAGCACACTCCTCCTCCAATAGACTTACCGGAGAGCTCTGTGACGCGATCAGCACGAAACAGCTGAAATCCCTCGAGGCTGATCGCGCTATCTGGAATGTTCTCTTTAAGCCAGGTCTCAGAGAAACAGATGACAGACGAGGAAGCGAGGTCCTTAAATCGCATCAGCAGTCTTAATTCTTCTACCTTGTTCAAGAGAGAATTGGCATTGGATAGAAATATGCCAGGCAAGGCTGTTCGCGTGCCTCTCCTTCGCAGCCGAGCGAGAATCCCCCCTCGCTTCCCTCTTTTACGTCGTCTTACTCTTTGAGCCAAACAATGAATCAGATCGGCGGCAGGAGCTAAAAAAACTGGGAGAAGGTCCGTGGGAGTAAGAGTCCTGATACTTAATAACTCTTCATGGGTGTATGAACCGGCAGACGCACAATCAATGAACAAAAACAAACAAATTATAAAAATTAAAGGGCAGCGAAGCACCATGGCGACCGCTGTGGGCGCCATCTTGGAAAAAAGACCCGAGTGGGGTAAAGTTTGCAATGTGTTAAATGCACCCAAGAATCACGTCCTTCGACTTTCACGGCTGTTGGTGTCACCAGGATGACCTTGTGTAGTCCTTGCCAGAGAGCGTCGGCCCAGTTTTTCTTTTTGATGGCTTTGATGAGGACCAGATCTCCTGGTTTGGCTATGATGGGCGCATCCCCGGGTTCCTTCCATTGTCAAAATGCTGAGAGTCCTGAATTTAGTTTTTTACCGTCACAAGATCTAAGTCAGCCTGTCGTTTCTTCGCTGCCTCAAGTCATTTCTGTGCTTCCACCAGTCCATATTTGTCTTGCTTTCATCTGCTGCCATCTGCTGTCTGTTCTATATCATCAACAAAATTCTGGCAGTCGACCACTTTTAGTTTGCCTGTAAACCCGAATCTTTTTCTCCACCTTGCCAAAAACCATGTACTGTTCCTGTCTTTCCTATGCAAAAGTTTACCTTCGCCTGACAGCACAAAAATGTCATTAACATCCTCTTGCGCTTCACAACAGCTACAAGGAAAACAACCTCACCTTCTGCCACGCTCTCTGACTTCCGCATTCTCGTGGTCTGTCCCTGTGCTGTGACAATTCCCCATCAAAGTAAACTGTAAAGACCTTTTTTATTGAGGCACGCACACACACACACACACACACGCACACACGCACACACACACACACACACACACACACACACATGAACGATCCAACAAATAAACTGCAGTTATTTATTTAATGTATTTATTTTATTATAGTTAGGATATTTTATTTTAAACTTGTATTTTGGTCGTTCTTACCATGTTAAGGTTAATCCTTAATATATTAAAGCTATTTCTCTTTATTTTAAGGTTATGTCTCCTTATAACCTTTATATTCTCTCTCTCTGTCTCTCTCTCACTGGCAATGTGGAATAGGTGGACTGCAGGGAATACTTTGTGTTGTGTGTGGGGGGGGATGACTTATGTTTGCACTTTTCCAATGTGAGACACTTGGTGGAATGATATTGGTGCTCTTACATTTTTTGAATTGTGCAATAAAGGCATTTTTTAAAACTCTCTCTCTCGCTCTCTCTTTCTCTCTCTCCTTGGAAATGCCACCTCCGTCTATCCACCAGGGGGTGCGGATCGTTCCCCCGGGCAGCAGTGTTACTGTGGAGGAGGTGCTTCTGGCTGTGACCGAGCAGGTGGGCCATGATGCGATCTGCTTTGCGTCCCGGATGAATAGAGCTGTAGTTGTGTTTCTGGCTGCTGAAGACGATGTCCACACCCTGACTGGAAGCGGTGTTGTTATCGGGGAAACGTATGTACAGGTGTCCCCCTTATCTGTCCCATCAATGCGCATCACCGTCTCAGGTGTTCCACCTTTCATCACTGACGAGCAGTTGGCGACGGAGCTCCGCAGATTTGGGAAGTTTGCGGGCCCGTTTAGAACTCTGACTTTGGGATGCAAGGAAACCAAGTTAAAACATGTGAAATCACTCAGGCGACAGGTGTTCATGTTTTTGGACTCGCCAACTGCGACTCTGGAAGTGTCCTTCCGGGTCAAACACGGGGACGGCTCCTATGGAGTTTTTGCATATGACGTCAGGGGGCGTGCCGCACTGGCCCGTTAGAGTGTGCCACCATATTGGATGGCAAGAAACGGCAGCAGCAGGGTGAAACAAACCACATAGCTCACGTGTATCTACAAACTCCGCAAAATGGTGTACTCCTGTTGTTCCCCCTGATAAGGGGATAAGCGGGGAATTAAATGGCCGGTGTGAAATGCAAAAAAAAAAAAAAAAAGTTGGATTTTTGAATAATTACCTTCACTGACAGTTTTACCCTCGGCCGGGGGATCGCGGGGATCATGAGACCGTGGGCTCGATCCCAGCCCCCGACCAACAGTGAGCTGTGTGGAGTTTGCATGTTCTCCCCGTGTTGCGTGGGTTTACTCCGGGATTTCTCCGGTTTCCTCCCGCATACCAAAAACATGTAGGTTTAGGGCGCTCGCACACGCAGCGGCCGGTGGCTTGTCACCAGACTGCAAACCAAATCTACCTACGGGTACAAATAAGTAACAAAAAAAAACAACAAAACTTTGTGGTTTGTGGGCGCCTCTCTGCTTGCTACGATGCACACATGAAAGGGGAGAAAACTATTGTACATGTGCATAAAATCAGGTACGTTTTAACGCGGCGCGCCGTGGAGAGCCTTTAAAAAAAAAAAAAACACGCAGCGCGCTTCACTCACCTCCGAGTGAGGAGCTGCTGTTGTTTTCCGACTCGTTCACCAGCCAAGACTTCACATCATCCACATCCCTTTCCGCTGACACGTTTTCCGATATTTTTTCCTCCTGCTCCCCGTCGTCTTTGAAAGATATCATCTCATCGTTTGCCCCCAAATCATCCCCGCTGAGCAGATTACTGGCAGTCATTGTTCTGCCAATTGCTCCAGCTGTTACCCCACACCCACCACCTCCGTTCAACTGAGGCATTTCGGCACACCAGAGGAGCGCACGGGAGCAAGATTAAAAACACTTGTCTGCTGTTATGACTGCTGACAATGACTCCACTGAATATGACACAGACATCGCAGACACAGTGTCAGAGGCCATAGTGTCAGTTGTTGAAGAGGATGATAGGATGTTATTATGTCAGATTGTGACTGTGTGTTCTCCTCACTCATTCTGATCGCTAAACAGTACAAGTTACGCCTGGGTTGTCACAGTGCAACTGCTGCTCTTGCCATCCAAGATGGCGGCACCTACGGCGTGTTTATGTTTACCCCAGCGAGTCACGTGAATTTTACGAGCCTACGCAAAAACTCCATATGGTGTATGCGAGCTCAGGACAGATGAAGTGTTTTGAATGTGGAGACGTGGGCCATAAACGGTTCGCTTGTCCGCACAGGCAGCGGGCGGGGGGCTCTGATGGAGCTGCTGCTGGTGCCGGCGGCACGCCCTCCGCTCACGCCGCTGCTGCGGACGGCGTGGAGGGGCCTTCCGCCACAACTGAAGCCGGCGGTGCGGCCTCCGCTGTCGCCGCTACTACGGACGACGTTGCGGGGCCTTCCGCCGGTCCTGCTCCGGAGCCTGCCACTGTGTCTGTGGACAGCCCGGCTGTGGCACCCGCAGCCCAGCTTACAGCTGGGAGTGTCGCTGGTGACGGCGCCCAAACTGTCACTGATGGTGCGTCAGAATCTCGCTGTGTGACATCAGCGGCTGTGCTTCCGGAGGCTGCTACCGTTTCAGAGCAGGGGACGGAACAGCGACAGTCAGCTGTTGTGGGTGGCGTCCAGGAACATGTGGCCCATGATGAATCCACTGGGCCGGATGAACCAAACACTCAGCTGAGTTGTGCTGACGAGGAAATGGAATCTGATCCCGACACTGTGGCTATTACTGAGTCTATTGAGGCAAAATGCAGTACAAACACGAGTTTGTATTCACTGGAAGAAATAAATGCTTTTCTGGATGAAACCTATAACAAGGCCATTAAAGTCACTGACTACTTCAATGACACTGATAAATTCATTAAGTCTGTTAATGTGCTAAGAAGGCAGGTTGGTCTTGACCTCCTGGATGAAAGGAAACGTTTTCGCCTCAAAAAACACCTCACAGCCCTGCGTAAAGCAGCAGGGGGAACAGGGGTCAAGCGCGCCCGACAGGAGGAATAAATGGCGGTCATTCCTCTGCCTGTTTTACGCATTTTTGGGATATTGTTCGATCAGACTTTTATGACGTTTCTAATTGCCTGTAATTGACTGTCACAGAACTGGATCTTTACCGCAGTCCATCTGAGATGAGGAAAATGTCTCTGGGACGCACAACGGAATTGGCTGCGGGCGCGCAGCGCTATCTCTGCTGTCGGAGGAAGGGGACTTGGCCTTGCTTAAGAACTGGAGGCCTGTGCCTCGTCTTTGCACGGACTACAAGAAAGACTCGGACTACTGCCACTGGCAATGTGGAATAGGTGGACTGCAGGGAATACTTTGTGTTGTGTGGGGGAGGGGGATGAGTTATGTTTGCACTTTTCCAATGTGAGACACTTGGTGGAATGATATTGGTGTTCTTACTTTTTTTGAATTGTGCAATAAAGGCATTTTTTTTAAAATCTCTCTCTCTCTCTCTCTCTCTCTCTCTCTCTCTCTCTCTCTCTCCTATTAACATCACTCCGCGGTATCCTGCTGCTGTATTTTTCTGGGGTATCCTTCTGCAATATCCCCCTGCATGCTGTGTACCCGTTTACTCAGTAGAAATGCATTTCACTGACGGACTCTAACTGGGGCACCATTAAGCTTTACTGAACAGACCTGGACCTACGGTATTTTAACACTGAACTCTTAACTCTTTACACATATTTTCAGGCCGATCGCGGACTCGAACCGGGACGAAACATTTTAAAATCATTAATAATTAAATTTACTCACTTCAATCTGCCTTCAGGACAGCTCTGTCACCCTCCGGTCTGCTCCCAGCGTCTCTGGACCTTACCTCACTTCTGCAAAGCCAACCCTTTGGAATCGGTGGGGGAGGTCTTCTCCGCAGCTGTGCACTAGCTGTCTCGGTCCAAAAACGCCAGAAACAGGAGGAGAGGGATATCTGGAGTCCCTGGTTGGGGTGCCAAGTATGTTGAAAAAAATTCTTTTCAACCTTCAGTCAAAGAATCAGACAGGATCAAAGTTTCAGCAAATTTAATTACACTGGCCAATGGAGAACAATACAATAAGAGTCAGAGCCTATTCGCGCATCATTCTGATTCAAACACACATCGCTCAGTCCTTTAAGCTCTCCGTTATCAAAGAGGTGGAGGAGAAAATGTCCATGGTGATTGGTTCAATACATCTGGTCAAAACTCGGTGTACAGATTATCTCTTTCTCAGCACCAGTCACACCAGTATGGTACATGCTAACTAAAACAAAGCGATAACACGTACAGCTGCATCAGGGTCTTTAGCACTTTCACACAGACTCTTGAGACAAAACAAATCACAAATATGAAATGTTTCCATCAGTTTGTCATGCTGAAAGGTGAAATTCTTTTTCATCTTCAGCTTTCTAGGAGACCCTTGAAGGTTTTGAGTCAAAATTAGAACTGTAACCCTGAATCATGATGCTGCCACTACCATGCGTCACTGTGGATATGGTGTTCTTTTGTTGATGCTCAGTATTGTTTTTGAGCTTGACTGATTCCTTTGATGTGAACCGTGTCTTTTGGTGTTGGATACGAATAAATCAATTATCTGCTCATGAATTTTCAGATTTCTGTTGACATTAGAGACAATAGGAAAGAGATACATGAGGAGGAGATACAGGAGCGGGAGGAGGTTCTGGTTGAAGAAACGTCTGCAGCTGTAGCTTCAGTTACATCAGAGGTAAAAAAAAAAGTTTAACTTAAAATATGCTTGCAAATACGTGTAAAAAATAAATCTTTTTTTTTTTTTTTGAACAAGAAAAAAATTCACCAGCAAGCAAGTTGAAATTTTTACATGAAAAAAGAGCACATTTTCAGTAAAATAAATGAACAACAGCAATCTTCAGCAGTGGTTGAGTGCTGTCAGCCACTACAGTGAACTGACTCCTTCTGGCTGACTTTCTGTTGATTGTCAGACTCTTGTTTACAGATGGCCCTGCCCACTTTTCTGGGGCCTCCCCTTAAAACCTTTAGCCTGTCTCTGATGCTTGCCAATGTATTGTTGACCGCCATCGTGCTGCAAAGGCTTTTGGGAGCCAGTTGTTTTCCTGTTATTAAACATTTATTTATTCCAGATACCAATGCATGGGCTCTAATGACGCTGTGAATGACACCTAAACATGTATCTGATACCCAGTTATGATGTGGCTTTTTTAAATTAAATTATGGGAGCAGCATCCCTTGGCTATTGCTACCATATGTTAGCCCTTATAGCCTTTGCATCTCTTATTAAGAATGTACCCATGTCCGACAATACGGAATGGGTTGTAATGAACCTGTGGATCACACCAAAATGTAGATCTTATTTGCAGTTGTGACACATAAGAGATACAAGTCAAAGAAGGCAATGAAGAAAACAAACTGAAGACACAGAAGCAAAAGCACACTATATACCTTCTTTTTTCAGCTTCTTCCAGCAAAGGTAGTAAACACAGGAGCTCCTCTTCTCACCTGCATGCAGTCATCATTGTTTTTTTCCAAAATGTTTGTGTTTTTGCATTATAAATATAAAACAATCCCCCCCAACCCTTCCCTCACATCAGCATCTTATTTTCAGTGCTTACATCAGTTAAAACGTAATTGTCTATACAGATAATTCCGATTTAAAAAAAAAAAAAATAAAAAAAAAAAAAAAAAAGGGGGGGGGGAGAAAGGGTGTCCAAATCCCGTAGAAGTCTTCAGTCCTTCCTTTAGCCAGATACAGCCGTGGACAAAATTGTTGGTACCCCTCTGTTAATGAAAGAAAAACCCACAATGGTCACAGAAATAACATGAATCTGACAAAAGTGGTAATAAATAAAAATTCTATGAAAATTAACCAGTGAAATTCAGACAGTGCTTTTGAATTGTGGTTCAACAGAATAACTATAAAAAACAAACTCAAGAAACAGGCCTGGACAAAAATGATGGTACCCCTAGAAAAGATTGAAAATAATGTGACCAGAGGGACATGTTCAATCAAGATGTGTCCTCTAATTAACATCACAGGTGTCTACAAACTTGTAATCAGTCAGTCGGCCTATTTAAAGGGTGACAAGTAGTCACTGTGCTGTTTGGTGACATGGTGTGTACCACACTAAACATGGACCAGAGGAAGCAAAGGAGAGAGTTGTCTCAGGAGATTAGAAAGAAAATTATACACAAGTATGTTAAAGGTAAAGGCTATAAGACCATCTCCAAGCAGCTTGATGTTCCTGTGACTACAGTTGCACATATTATTCAGAAATTTAAGATCCACGGGACTGTAGCCAACCTCCCTGGACGTGGCCACAGGAGGAGACGGGTAATACGAATGGTAACAAAAGAGCCCAGAACAACATCTAAACACATTCATGGTGAACTCCAAGGTCAAGGTACATCAGTGTCAGATCGCACCATCCGTCGTTGTTTGAGCCAAAATGGACTTCATGGGAGACGACCAAGGAGGGCACCACTGGTGGAAAAAAAATCATAAAAAGCCAGACTGGAATTTGCCAAACTGCATGTTGCCAAGCCACAAAGCTTCTGGGAGAATGTCCTATGGACAGACGAGACAAAACTGGAACTTTCTGGCAAGGCACATCAGCTCTATGTTCACAGACGCAAAAATGAAGCAAACCAAGAAAATAACACTCTCCTTACTGTGAAACATGGAGGAGGTTCTGTTATGTTCTGGGGCTGCTCTGCTCCATCTGGCACAGGGTGTCTTGAGTCTGTGCAGGGTACAATGAAATCTCAAGACTATCAAGGTATTCTAGAGAGAAATGTGCTGCCCAGTGTCAGACAGCTTGATCTCAGTCGCAGGTCATGGGTCTTGCAACAGGATAATGACCCAAAACACACAGCTAAAAACACCCAAGAATGGCTAAGAGCGAAACATTGGACTATTCTAAAGTGGCCTTCTATGAGCCCTGATCTAAATCCTATTGAACATCTGTGGAAGGAGCTGAAACATGCCGCCTGGAGAAGGCACCCTTCAAACCTGAGACAACTGGAGCAGTTTGCTCATGAGGAGTGGGCCAAAATACCTGCTGAGAGGTGCAGTAGTCTCATTGACAGTTACAGAAATCGTTTGAGTGCAATGATTGCCTCAAAAGGTTGTGCAACAAAATTTTAAGTTAAGGGTACCATCATTTTTGTCCAGGCCTGTTTCATGAGTTTGTTTTTTAAAATAATTCTGTTGAACCACAATTCAAAAGCATTGTCTGATTTTCATTGGTTAATTTTCATAGAATTTTTATTTATTACCACTTTTGTCAGATTCAAGTTATTTCTGTGACCATTGTGGGTTTTTCTTTCATTAACAGAGGGGTACCAACAATTTTGTCCACGTGTGTATGTCAGTTTTACCAGTGCAAGGTTACAAGTCATTTCTTTGATCCATTGATCAGGAGTGGGTCAATGCATGTCCTTCCGTCTTAGAGAGATGAGACCTTTGGCCTGTAACAAGCAGAAATTTAGCAGTTTTCTTTTCCTTCTGGTTATTTGGAACTGTACAGGGAGAATATGGAAAATACATAACTTTGCATCCACCAGAAGAACATGTTCTATTAATCTTGAAATCAACTTGAGAATCTCTTCCCAAAAACTCTGAAGTTGCTCACATTCCCACATAAAATGAAATAAGGTACCCTTCTCTTTCTTACACTTAATGCAAACATCAGGAGTGTTAGGATTAAAGCAGTGTAGTTTAACAGAAGTGATGTACATTCTAAACAATCATTTGTACTGTAGCAATCTAAACCTGGTATTAATGGTTTGAGTTTGGGCAACGAGACAGGCCTCCTCCCAGTTTTCCACAGAGATTTCTTTTTGGAGGTCATTTTTTCAAACAGATAATTGAGAAAGAGTTCTCTTTAGAACCTGCCAGCAGCACATCATAAAATTTTGATATATGCTCTTTATCTTGAAGATTGTTCATTGTGATATTTTCAATAGTGGATAGTGAGGGTTGTGATGTGGACTTAATTTGCATTTTTATAAAATTTCTTATTTGCAGGTATTTAAAAATGTTTTTTTGGGCAATTTATATTTATTAATTGATTGTTCAAAGGACATCAGTGTGCCCTCGCTGTACAGGTCTTTTATTTTACTTAACTCTTTGTCTCTCCAGCCTTTAAATCCCATGTCAGCTCTTCCTGGTTTGAAATCGTGATTTCCCCAAATGGGTGAAAAACGTGATAGCTTGAGAGGTTCATTTAAAAAGGAGTGGGCTTGGTGCCAGATAGATATGGAATTCCTGAGAAGGGAATTTTGAGTGTTTTTAGTAAGTATTTTAACTTGTGTCGAGTTGAGATATAACTGTGTTGGTAATGTTGAGTAGTTTTCTATATTTATTTTGGATGGGTTCCCTGTAGCATGGAAGTATTGTGTGGCCGCACTGAGTTGTGCAGCAGTAACAGAATTTCATGTTGGGCAGTTTAAGCCGAGCACGGTCATAAGGAAGATATAACGGGGAAAGATGTAGCCTTGGGCATTTATTGTTCCATATGAATCTTGTAAAATATTTCTGCAGTGTAGGGAAAAACATGGTAGGAAGAGGGAGTGCTATAGACTGGAAAAAAAATACAAAAGTTTTGGCAAGATTGGCATTTTAATAATATTAATTCGTCCTATCATTGAAATAGGTAACGCATTCTATTTCTCTAAAGCAGGGGCGGGCAGTGAGGGCCATTCCACTGCAGATTTCCTGTTCCACCCAGTGTCTTCAGCAGGTGTTTTCAATTATTAGCGATCCTTGAAGCTGATCAGAGCAAACACCTGCTGAAGACACTGGGTGGAACAGAAAAACTGCAGTGGAATGGCCCTCCATGTCACATGATTGCCCACCCCTGCTCTAAAGAATCTGATACACTTTAGGCGCTTTTCCACTAGCCCAGCCCAGCCCCGATTGAAAACCCGACTCTACTCACTTCAGTTCGGTTCGGCCTCGGTTGCGTTTCAATTACTGCTGGCACACCTGCTGTGGGTGGGATTTGTTGAACAACAGGCGGCGCCACACCCTCATGACGTGAAACACGCGACCGAATCCTCCACAACAAACAAAATGGCTGATGACGAGGAGAGAAGGAAGGAGGAAGGAGAGAGGAATGACTGTGACATGAAACTGGTGAAATCTATGGTGCTGATTTGTTGTGCTCTGCCTAATCTGTGTGAGAGTCATGGAGAGACGTTTGACACTACATTGGATGATGCAGTAGATGAACCAGTGGTGGCAGCGGCCCAGGGAGTAGAGGAGCAGGGAGCCGAGATACGAGATGCAGTACTTGTCTAGCAATAGGTAGAAATGTAATTTCGTCCATATTTATGTGCATACATATTTCAAAAATGTTTTTTGTAAATAAAATGTTGTGCATGTTCCATCTACCTGTCCTGTTGTTCATAACGCTTATCTGTTAAGGTACGGGTAATTGGATTAGATTAGATTTGTTTATTTGACAGGGACAGTGCAATAAACATAGACAATTAATCAGTGACAATCAATCTGATGTGTTGCACAGAGTGTATAGCTATTAGCTAATTTGCAGGAGCCGCAGGACAACAGAAGGTGCAAAGCCATCAGCCTAATGATGAGTCCACACTTCTCACTGTTGTGATAATTGCTCACGCTGAGCGCTCTGCCAGCCCCGCTGTGGGGGTCACACACACGACGTGTTCCTCCCCACACTCTCAATCATTTTTTTTCCCGTATATTTTTCTCTTTGGCGTACAGAAATGGCAATACGCCCGCTTTTGCTAAAATTGCATTTTCCCCGTATTAAAATACGGCGAAACCGTATCACTTGACAGGTATGTAATTACATGCAGAAACACCCACAGGCTATCTTCACAAAAATCCAGCTCGACAAGCCACTTTTGCTTAGGTGGAAATGCAAATTGAACTATAAATCATGTGCTGATACATGTCATATTTTCCCATGTAAAGGTCTCCCACTTTTACTTACAAATTGATTTTTAATTTTTGGGAAAAGGGAATATAAATTTTGCACTTGTTGGTGACAACAGTTGTGTGCAACAAAAACACAGTTGTGTATCCTTGTCCGATTTGTCTACTGTTATTAGTGCCAAATTTTTGCTAGATTCCTTCTTAATTTATTAAATTTTGACTGGTGATGCAACATTCAACTTACATGTACTTACCTTTATCATTGTCTACTGTACAAGTTAAAGCACACCTGTACAACTGCTTATAACCTAAAAAATGTACCCGTTCAAGAGAAATGGATTCAGCATTGCAAATTTGTTTAAAATAAAAAAAAAAAACCTACCAAGACATTACGTTTCGTTGTGTTGTTAAAAATTAAATTACCATTAGAAGGCTATACACCTGACCTGATGAACAGCAGCATGTGGAGTGAACAGAGAATGGAATGTGTATGTAATTATTGGCTTTTCTCATACGGTGTCATAACAGATAAACCAGACTTTTGATGCAAACAATACAATTTTATTCCAGAAGCAAAATTTACAAACAAAAAAACAGACTGGGCGTGGGGAGACATGGTTAGACACGCCGACTGCTAAATGCGTCCACAAGCCTGCCAAATAGGGTCAGGAAATCTCTGTTGAATGCTGACATCTCTGCGAGCTCTTCCCTTCGTAACGCAGCGTCCTGCTCCAGGGCTTCACGCGCATCTGCCCGCACATCTGTGGCCACCTGTTGCAAATGCTTCATGTACTCCTGATGGTGTTCTTGCCGCTGGTCATGTTGCCGTTCCAAGAGCCGCATCTCTTCGTCATGCATGTTGACCATCGCTAATGTAGATGGAAAGACAGAAAGGCATGGTCGTTAAAGCTGGATCACTACATATGTTATGGAATTACACAGGTGAAAGTCTGTGGTGGAATGTCACTACTATATTATGCTTCATTGCTGTATATAAGCTGAACTGTCATGTTGCTGCCCCTCAGTAGAGCAGATTTTGCAACACGCAGGGTGCTGTCTTCGGCTGCAGCCCCCCTGCAAAACTAAAAAGGATTAAGATTAAGAATATGGATGGATGGATGGGTAATGTTTAAACTAGTTGCTTGTAGTGTGGCCGCAGAAATCTGAATGGGTTAATACAGTCAGCTGACGTGAAGCATTTCAATGAAGCATGTTGATTTCAACTGCAGTTCATCAGCTTTATTTGTTTTTCTAAAACAGGAGTTACAACAGCACTTCAATCACCACACCTAAAAATGGTTGTGGAACACCGATAAGTGAAGACCAAAGAATAACCTTTTTGTACATTTAAAAAGACATTTTCAATTAATTAATATGCAGCTACAGGAAAATGCATTAATCAATTTGGTACATAACTTGTTAGGCTCCAGCCCCCCCGCGACCTGTAAAGGATTAAGCGGTAGAAGATGGATGGATGGATGGATAGATTTTCGACCCTGGTTTCCGCTGGACCTGTTTCAACCAAAAAAAAATCGTGGTTATTGTGCCTTACCGGCACTTGAACGTGATCCAGATGGAGCTGGTGATGTGGCTGACATCGGAGCCGATCCAGCTGGCACTCAGCCAGACGCACACGCAGACGCAGCGCCAGGAGAGTCCGCTGTGTCTGTCCACTGAGGTGGACCCCTGTGATATGAACTGCGATTCTAGAAAGAAAATGCACGAAATTTAAAACTTAACACCAAAGTGCAACATGTACACAACACTCTCAAGTTTTTAACCGGAATACAATAAGCGTAATTCAGCGTTTTGTTCGCACTAATACTTAACACAAAGCAAGCGTGAATCTGCAGTTGGCTGCAAAACAATAGGCAAGCCTCAGTAACAACCATTACCCACAATCTAACAACCTTCCTATTTCTTAAAAACAGTGAGCTTGGCACAGAAAGGATAAAGTGGCGAAAAGATGCGCAATATCAAAACAACACTCACCATCCATGGTTTCCAAGGCCGTGACCGTGACAGTGGCCGTGTCGAGCCCAATGTCTCTCAGCGAACCACTTCCACTCCTTCCGATCCGCTGCACTTCGACCATTGTGGTCCTTCACTGCTCGGTAATCGCTTTTCAGCTTTTTCAGCTTCTCCTGACACTGTTTGGCAGTACGGATGTGCCCTTGGGAAGCCATCTGCTCGGACACCTGCATTTCGAGTAGATCCGTCCAACTCGCGCTGGATGCGATCGTCGCCTAAGATAGAAAGAAAATTGCGCCCCTCCTAATATATAATATTAGGAGTATATTATTATATAAGTATATTATACAGTATATTAATATAATATACTGTATTAAAGGGGCGCACTGTGTTCACTGGCTGAACAATTACAAATGGCGGTCGTGGAGTAAATTCAGCAGAAAAAGTCGCTTTCGTGACGTTACGACCTGACCAATCAGCGGCGACCAGTCTCTTAAAGTCATATCACAGCCATACTCAGCCCTACTCAGCTCGGTTAGACCCTGCCCTGGATCAGGTACGAAAAAAGTACCTGCTAACCGGTGCTGGGGCTAATGGAAAAGCGCCTAAAGCGGGCTGAGTGGTGCGGTGTAGGGCTAAGTGAGGCTAGTGGAAAAGCGCCTATTTGTAAAACAGGGTCATAGTTGGTGGGTACTGTTTTTTAATATCAGGTACAGTGTTTCCTCTGGCTTAAGACCTTGGCGCAGTGGCAACATATTTTTCCCCAGGGAAAGGGGGGTAAACATACCGGAATATGTTAATTTTATACTATTTATTTCTTTTTAAAATTTTACACAGTAACGTTGCATATGGAACTTACCATTTGAAGTATTGTACAACCGAGGCTTGAATGTTGGGCCAGTTGGGGTCCCACCCAGACATCCTGTGTTTAGACTTTTCAGTGGTGTTATCCTTCTCTCCTTCCTCTGCCTGAACACTTTCCTCTCCTTGGCTCCTCTCTTCTGTCTCATCAGCCCACTCTGAGCTCTGTCTAATTCAGGTTCTCTCTCTGTCTATGGTGGTATACAAACAGGTTAGAAAATATCAAGTGTCATGTTTTGTCCTGCAAGATTTTTTTGTCATGGTTTACATAAATGACAAAAATGTGTATTTTTTGTATTTGTATTCTAGTGTTTCTTTTTTCCATTAAGAGAGTAGGGAAGGGAAAGAAACATTCAGAAAGTAATGTACTCATTGTCATGTCCGCTGCGTAATTTCGCAGCGAACATAGAAATTGGCAACGAGCCCAAAACGCAGTGCAAGTAACATGTTTATTTACAGTGAAAAAATGTACAGGAAAATGTTCAAATAACAGTCACAGTGAGAATGGGTGAGACAACCGGCTACAAACTTATTGGCTCAGGGGAAATGCCAAACGCGCTCCAAGCAAACAGGAGCGGAGATAAAAGGCACAAAAGAAAGACTTACAGTTGTGTTGGAGTGGAAAGGCTCTGAGGGAACAACACAATTTAGTCCAGGAAAAACCAACAATCGCGAGCCAGGATGTCCAAGGTTGACTTTAAGCTGCCACTCTGGCTGAGCCCACCGCCTCCCAATAAGTACTCTATATACTAATGAAGGCAAGTGGACACAGCTGTGTGGCGAGCAGGTGCATGAATGATTGGCAATAAGTGTGTATGTGCATGTGCGTGTGTATGTGGTGATGAGAAGCATCCGGTGAATGTCTGGTGAGAGGAAGAGGCGTGGCTGTAGGACTGTCAAAGAGCAAGGCTCAAACTGGCAGCTGGAAAGAATAAGTAGTAATCAAAACCTACAGCCACAGGTCATGGCCGGGGTAACGACCCCTAACATGACACTCATGCATACTTAAATTATATGATCAGGTGGGTATAGTAGCCAGACATTCTACTCATGTAAAAGCAGTGCTTTGAAATTAATAATTAAAAGTAGACAACCAAAAATTTCTAGTTAAGGGTACAAAGAGCACCTACTTAAAAACTTGAGTAATGACTTCATTCTTGAAGGTTTGAGGTTTTTCTCAAAAATTTATCACAATTTTCTTATAGTTTTCTACTTTTCTGTGTAAATCTATCTAAAGTTGAAACCATTTTCCTCAAATTTGTAATTTCCTCTTGTAAAACTGACTTTTCTTGTACATTTAAAACATTATTATAAATTTGTGGATTATTTTATGACTGATTTTTGTCAGTTTTTTAAAATAAAATTACTGTTTTTCAGATAAATCTGAAACAGACTGTGGTAATTTTTTTTTACTTTTTCCTTATAACAATTTACATTTTTGACCATAATTTTGCAGTCAGAACAGAACAATAATTTAACTGTGATTACAAAGAAAAAATATTAATAAAATTGTATTTAATGAAATAAATTAACTTAAATGACCAAGGATGCCATTATTTCTGTTATAATATGTCTTTATATTTATAGTTTGTTTATTTTTTTTTTTTTTAGAAATCTCACCACCACCCAGACAGCAAGAAAAATCTCCCTTATTTTGAAATCAAATGTTGGCACATTTAGTTTGTCTGAAGGCTGCTGACAGATTAATGTCATTGACTTCATGAATTTTGGTCATCTTAACCTGCCAGGTACATAATAGGGAACTGTAGTGGACTCTAAAGACATAATTGATCACAGTATGTGTTCATGTGCAGAATGATCTGTTTAGGCAGTTATAGTT
Source organism: Pholidichthys leucotaenia (assembly GCA_020510985.1). Lineage (NCBI taxonomy): Eukaryota > Metazoa > Chordata > Actinopteri > Cichliformes > Pholidichthyidae > Pholidichthys > Pholidichthys leucotaenia. Next base: position 310,358,160 of record CM035840.1, on the reverse strand, counting down.
GTGCTCTCAGGCTTTCTCATCAGGCACCTCTCTAGGCAGCTGCTGAAGGACCTCATTTTAGAGTGAAAAGAGAGCTAGCGTTTTTAGCTGTTGCTTTTTGTCACTGCTGCTGGAGAATAAAAACGTCACGCCTGCTCGTGCGAGAGAAGAGAGAAATTGCCAGTCTCTTCATTCCTGTAATTCCTACAGAACATAACTTAATATTGTAGTGGCTGGTGAAATATATCCTCAGCAATTCATCAGTCCCCCCTTGCCTTTCCCTTCATATGAAGCCGGCTGCATATGAATTCTAACCACATCTCTTAGCTAAGCAACTCTTCCATTATTGCTCCTGTTTCCAGCAGGTTAAAAGAGGCCATGATAAATGCCTCCAGTGCTTACATACCTCTTACGATTTTTTTCCACGTTTAAAGTACTTTAACAAACTCATGTTTCTGTCGGACAGTTGCGCTTAGTGAGACACTGCCTGCTGACTGACTGGAAAACTCGCGTGGGCAGGGGCGCTTCTAAACTCCGCGTGGATGACGGCCACGCGCGTTGTTCATCTGCGCGCTTGTGGAAAGTCATTGCTTCATATATTTTTCTTAATAAATTCATATCTCCTTGGCGTGGTGGTAGAATTTCCGGTGAGGCGGCCCGCCACTGAGAAATGTTACCAGAGGAAACCCTGCAAGTACCCAGCAAGTTCCTTCAGGAACGAATGCAAATTGTGATTAGCTTGGGGGATTGTTTCTCTCCTGATTATTTAATAATAATAGAGGACTTTTTTTTTTTTTTTTTAGATTTAGTATACTTTATTGATCCCCAGAGGGGAAATTGAGGGCATCCACCACCTGGATGGATGAAGCAGCCACGATACGGCGCTATCCCTTAACCATTCACACACACACTCACACCTACGGCCACTTTAGAGTCTCCAATTAACCTAACCTGCATGTTTTTGGCATGTGGGAGGAAACCGGAGAAATCCCGGAGTAAACCCACGCAAACACGGGGAGAACATGCAAACTCCACACAGATCACTGTTGGTCGGGGGCTGGAATCGAACCCACGAACCCACGATCCCACGATCCCCACAATCCCCCGGCCAAGGGTAAACTGTGCTGCCGCAGTGCTAACCACTGCGCCACCGTGCAGCCCTGTTGGTAATTCTATAACCAGAAAACTCTCCAAATTTCTCCAGAAGAGCTGTAAGACCTTGGAGAGACTCATTTAAGTTTGTTCAAAATAAAACAATATCATCTACGAAGAGGGCCAGACGGTGTTCAGTTTCACCAATCCTGATGCCTGAAATATCAGTGCATTGATGAATAGCCATAGCTAAAGGTTCAATAGCAAATAGAAATAATAAAGGAGATAGTGGACATCCTTGGGTGTGGATCTACAAAGGCTGATGGGTTCTGATATTTGACTGTTAAAATTGTTATATGTGGGTCTGTATAAAGTAATTTGATCCAATTAATATACTTTTCCACAAAACCAAATCTTTTAAGGATTTCGAAAAGGTAATTCCATTCATTTCTATCAAAAGCCTTTTCTACATCGAATGATAGAAGTGCATGGTCACTGACATCTTGTTTGATATATAATATATTTAATCATCATCATCATCATCATAGCAGTCTGTCAGTGGTGACAATGACTGTTTCATTTAGATCTGATCAGATTCCTCCATGCAGCTCTGTAATTCGCCTTCCGCTGCCAGGAAGTCCTGACCTTGTTAACCCGGGTGATGTCTGAGCCAGTATGAGTTTCTCTCTGACTGACCGTTTCATGAAACTGCTTGCAAAGTATTTGAGTACCGTTAGCTTTTGCTGGACTAGCGACACATTCTTGGCAGATAGAGGTATTATCAGTGGCAAGGACAGGCCAAGACAAACTGACTCCAGTATCTGTTGCAGTGACTGACCAGATGATAGGTTTGTTTATCTCTGCTCTTTGTGTAGTGCATGTCACGATGCACCGACTGCAAATAACCTACGAGTATTGTGGTACACTTGCCTACCAATCACAAATCCATTTTGATCGTTATTAATTAAGGAGGGGATGTGTGATTCAGTTCTTCTGGCCAAGGCTTTACACAATATTTTCGTGTCACATGACATTAAAGATATGCGGCAGTAAAAGCCCATTTCTGTGGGTGATTTACCGGGTTTTAACAGAACTAAAATGACTGCTGATCTCAAAGATTGTGGGAGGATGCCTCTTTCATAGGATTCCTTAAATACTTCAAGAAGGCGGGGGAGCAGTTTCCCTGAGAATATTTTGTATAGTTCAGTAAGTAGACCATCTGGCCCCGGTGCCTTGCCGCTGTTCATATGGTTAAGTGCCTCTGCCAATTCCTCAATCATCAGATTCCCATCAATACCTATTTTAATTTCCTCTGTTAATGTTGGGAATTTAAGTTGATCCAAAAAGCTGTTTTGTTTTTCTGTATTGTCCGGGTATTCTGTCTTTATAGTAATTTGCAAATGCATTATTTATTTCAAGAGGGTCGACAAGTTGTTCCCCATTCTCCAGTGTTACTGTGTTGATACTCCTGTTGGTTTGAGTTTTCTTAATTCTCCATGCTAAAAGCTTGCCTGCTTTCTCACCCTGATCATAGTAGGATTGCTTCAACCATAATAGGCTGGTAGCTATTTTGTTAGTAGTTAGTTCATTATAATTAGCTTTCATCAGGAGCTGTTTTTTGTTTTTCAGCATTATCATCATGGTATAATTCCTATTCCAACAACTTAATTTGTTTTTCAAGGGAATCTACTGTAATTTGTAATTGATATTTTTTGGTTTTACTTTTAGTGTAGCTTATAATCCCCCCCCCCCCCATGTATGCCTTGAATGCTTCCCACCTCACTGAAGCATTTGTCTGACTTGTATTTATAGAAAAGTATTTTATCATATCTATTTTTTTCACCTAAAAATTCTACAAATTCTGTAGATGGAAGCCATTTAGCCTGAAAACAAAATTGTGGGGTAGATGAAAAAATATTAAATAACTGTATATTTAATGACACAGGGGCATGGTCAGATAGTAAAATACCATCATACCAACAATTTCCAATTTTTGATAGTAATCCAGCAGATAATAAATATAAATCTATCTAGGAATATGTCTTATGTGTACTGGAGAAGCATAAGTGTTCTCTTTTCTCTGGATTGAGGTGTCTCCATACAGTGCATCCGGAAAGTATTCACTCCGCTTCACTTTTTCCACATTTTGTTATGTAACAACCTTATTCCAAAATGGATTAAATTCATTTTTTTTTCCTCAAAGTTCTATACACAATACCCCATAATGGCAATCTGAAAAAAGGTGGGTTTTTTTTTTTTTGAGATGTTTGCAAATTTATTGAAAATAAAAAAACTAAGAAATCACATGTACATAAGTATTCACAGCCTTTGCACAGTACTTTGTTGATGCACGTTTGGCAGCAATTACAGCCTCAAGTCTTTTTTTTGAATATGATGCCACACGCTTGGCACACCTATCTTTGGGTAGTTTGGCCCATTCCTCTTTGCAGCACCTCTCAACCTCCATCAAGTTGGATGGGAAGCGTCAGTGCACAGCCATTTTCAGATCTCTCCAGACATGTTCAATTGGATTCAAGTCTGGGCTCTGGCTGGGCTACTCAGGGACAGTCACAGAGTTGTCCTGAAGCCACTCCTTTGATATCTTGACTGTGTGCTTAGGGTTGTTGTCCTGCTGAAAGATGAACCGCCGCCCCAGTCTGAGGTCAAGAGTGCTCTGGAGCAGGTTTTCATCCAGGATGTCTCTGTACATTGCTGCATTCATCTTTCCCTCTATCCTGACTAGTCTACCAGTTCCTGCCACTGAAAAACATCCCTACAGTATGATGCCACCACCACCATGCTTCACTGTAGGGATGGTATTGGCCTGGTTTCCTCCAAACATGACGCCTGGCATTCACTCCGAAGAGTTCAGCCTTTGTCTCATCAGACCAGAGAATTTTGTTTCTCATGGTCTGAGAGTCCTTCAGGTGCCTTTTGGAAAACTCCAGGCAGGCTGCCATGTGCCTTTTACTAAGGAGTGGCTTCCGTCTGGCCACTCTACCATACAGTCCTGATTGGTGGATTGCTGCAGAGATGGTTGTCCTTCTCGAAGGTTGTCCTGTCTCCACAGAGGAACGCTGGAGCTCTGACAGAGTGACCATCAGGTTCTTGGTCACCCCCCTGACTAAGGCCCTTCTCCCCCGATCACTCAGTTTAGACAGCCGGCCAGCTCTAGGAAGAGTCCTGGTGGTTCCGAACTTCTTCCATTTATGGATAATGGAGGCCACTGTGCTCAGTGGGACCTTCAAAGCCACAGAAATTTTTCTGTACCCTTCCCCAGATTTGTGCCTTGAGACAATCCTGTCTCGGAGGTCTACAGACAATTCCTTTGACTTCATGCTTGGTTTGTGCTCTGACATGCACTGTCAACTGTGGGTCCTTATATAGATAGGTGTGTGCCTTTCCAAATCATGTTCAATCAACTGAATTTACCACAGGTGGACTCCAGTTAAGCTGTAGAAACATTTCAAGGATGATCAGTGGAAACAGGATGCACCTGAGCTCAGTTTTGAGCTTCATGACAAAGGCTGTGAATACTTATGTACATGCAATTTCTTAGTTTTTTTATTTTAATAAATTTGCAAAAATCTCAAAAAAACAACTTTTCTCACATTGTCATTATGGGGTATTGTGTGTAGAATTTTGAAGAAAAAATGAATTTAATCATTTTGGAATAAGGCTGTAACATAACAAAATGTGGCAAAAGTGACGCGCTGTGAAGGTGAAAGTCTTCTTTATCTTCAGCTTTCTAGGAGATACCTGATGATTTTGGGTCAAAATTAGAGTTGTAACCCTGAATCATGATGCTGCCATTACCATGCTTCACTGTGGATATGGTGTTCTTTTGTTGATGCTCAGTGTTGTTTTTAAGCTTGACTGATTCCTTTGATGTGAACTGTGTCTTTTGCTGTTGGATACTAATAAATCAATTATCTGCTCATGAATTTTCAGATTTCTGTTGACATTAGAGACACCAGAGAGGAGATAAATGAAGAGAATGAGGAGGAGATACAGGAGCAGGAGGAGGTTCTGGTTGATGAAACGGTGTCTGCAGTTGAAGCTCTGATAACATCAGAGGTAAAAAATTAAGTCTAAACTTACAATAAAATTTGCTTTCAAATTTGTGTTAATTAAATGCCACAAATTTGAGGGGAAAAGTGTATTTTTGAGCAAACACAAATTTAACAGAACAAAACAAAAAGAAAAAAATCAGAAATTTATGAAAAATAAAAGCAAATTTATAGAGAAAAAGGTTGTAAATGCAGGTGGGAGATTCTCCACATTTTAAGAGGAAAAAATGTTATGAAAAAATAGTTTGCCAATGTTGCAAATTTACCAGAAAGTATGCAAAATGCCAAGGAAAAAAATATAGTTAAATTTACAAAATTCTACAAAAGTATTTATTTTGGTATTCATTCGCCACGGTTACATGTGCAAAATTTCTTGAATCTGATTACAATTCAGATCAGAACTTCACTGTTTCCATGGATCCTGAAAAAGTTGATCCGATTAGGACGTGTGTTTCCATGTGTCACACGTTTGAACGAACTAAATCATTTTGACATGTGCACAATTATCCGACATTCCAGAAATGGTAGAAGAAGAAGCAACTTCCGATGTAAAGAAACCCTGCTTCGTGTCTTTTTCTTTTTGAAATGGACCTCTATTGTGTTATTCAGACTGTACTTTTGCTTCTGCTGGACTCCGTAATGAAGCTACAAGCCCAGCAGTTCATACTTCTACATTTGATGAACAGAGGGAGACAGCAGGACGATACAGACCAGATTTGTTTTACTCCCGCCATGTCTTCTGCTTGCTGCTGTAAAGGCAGAAATACGTCACGTTGATGTGTGGCTGACGTACAGACATTTGCAGTAAAACATATTTCCTACCCAAACTTCGGAATAAGTGTTTATATGCGCACCAGTCGGATTAACAATTGGCATAACCCACCTGTCTCAAACGGAAGGAAATTTTGATCCGAATGAGTGTGATCGGGTCAGAATATTCAGATTGGCATGTTTACATGAAGCATTTTTATTCCGATCAGGATTTTAATCCAGTTACTTGTGTCCATGTAAACATGGCTACTGATTTATATGCTTGTGAATTTTCAGATTTCAGTAGACGGTGAAGGAACCACATGGGAGATAAAGCAGCAGGAGGTTCTGGTTGAAGAAACAGCATCTGCAGCTGTAGCTACAGTTACATCAGCGGTAAAAAAAAGTTAAAGTTTTACTTAAAATATGCTTGCAAATAAGTGTAAAAAATAAATGTCACTTTTTTTTTGAAAAAGAACAAAATTCACCAGCAAGCAAGTTGAAATTTTTACATGAAAAAAGAGCACATTTTCAGTAAAGTAAATGAACAACAGCAATCTTCATCAGTGGTTGAGTGCTGTCAGCCACTACAGTGAACTGACTCCTTCTGGCTGACTTTCTGTTGATTGTCAGACTCTCGTTTACAGATGGCCCTGCCCACTTTTCTGGGGCCTTCCCTTGAAACTTTTATTCTGCCTGTGATGTTTGCCAATGTATTGTTGACCACCATCATGCTGCAAAGGCTTGAGAGAGCCAGTTGTTTACTTGTTACTAAATATTTATTTATTCTAGATACCAATGCATGGGCTCTAATGATGCTATGAATCACACCTAAACATGTATCTTATACCCAGTTATTATGTGGCTTTTTCAGTTAAATTATGAGAGCAGCGTCCCCTGGCTATTGCTACCATATGTTAGCCCTTATAGCGTTTGCGTCTCTTATCAAGAATTTACCCTTTCCAAACGACACGCAATGGGCTCTAATGAACCTGTGGATCACACCAAAACGTAGATTTTATTTGCAGTTGTGACACATAAGAGATACAAAGTCAAAGAAGGCAATGAGGAAAACAAAAAATGAAGATGCAGAAACAAAAGCGCACTATATTCTTTCTTTTTTCAGCCTCTTCTTCCACTAAAGGTAGTAAACGCAGGAGCTCCTCTTATTACCTGCATGCAGTCATCATTGTTGTTGATATTGTGCATCATTCTTGTTCTTCTGTTTTGTGTAGCTGGTGAACAAAATGGCGTGGCAGCACATTTGCACTACCTTATCGGGCTGGGGTCAAACTGTAGATGACACTAGATGAAAAAAAATGAGCCATATGTCCAGCTGTGAGCGCACCGGTCTGTCCAAAGCATACATGCATCTCAGCGCACCACAGTGGAGGTGCAGCATAAACGAGGCTTAAGGATACATGCAAAACAAATATTTTTTGGTGGAAATTTTTAGCTTTCCTTATAGATTTATAATTTTCTTTTTCACAAATTGGTTACTTTTTTCTTGTTAATTTGCAACTTTTTTCATGTAAATTTGCAACATTTTCCTCATTAATTTGTAACTTTTTCTTGTTAATTTGCACTTTTTCATGTAAATTTGCATCTTTTTTGCAGCTGTTTTCTTGTAAATTTGCAACTTTTTCCTATTAATTTCCAACAATTTTGGACATTTTTGTAAATTTGCAACTTTTTTCCTCACTTTTTTATGTAAATTTGCAACATTTTCCTCATTAATTTGCAACTTTTTCTTGTTAATTTGCACTTTTCATGTAAATTTGCAATGTTTTCCTCATTTAACTGCAACTTTTTTCAAGTAAATTTGCACCTTTTTTCTTTTTTAATTTGCAGCTTTTTTCTTGTAAATTTGCAACTTTTTTCTCCTTAATTTGCAACAGTTTGGGGCATTTTGTATTTTTCATGTAAATTTGCAACTAAACCTTGGAATGTTCACGTGGATGCTGGTTAAGTTTGATTCTATGTAATGGTTAATTTTTTTGTTTGTCTAGACAATGACTCCATTTTATTTTATTTAAGCAATATACACTACTCACAAAAAGTTAGGGATATTTGATTTTCGGGTGAAATTTCAGGATGCACCTAAAATGCACTACAACCTTTACAGGTGAACTTAATTTGACCTTTCTAACCTTTAGAATGCACATTTCCAACTGTTCAGTACTTTTTGCATAACTTGCTGTTCTCTAACAAGGTGCTTAACGGCAAAATTCACATCAGGTGTTTGATCCATGTATCGACCAATAAATTTTCTGGTTCAATTAAAATTGCTATTTAAACAGTCTTCTTCATCATGCTGTTCACATTTTGACATCATGAGTCCAAGACGACACCTAACAATTGATCAACAGTACCTCGCCATTGCGAGACTTCAAACAGGATGTTCTCAGAGGGAAGTGGCCACTGAGCTTAGGGTGCTTTCACACCTAAATTTGTTTAATTTGGTCCGAATCACTTGACAAGTTTGTTACTTTGTATCATTTTCTCCTCGGTTCGGTCCCCTTTCACACAGGCAAAAATTGAGGCAGACCATAAGCAGACCAAACTGCATCACGTTAAATCCCGCGAGACTTATGTCAGAACGCTCTCTGTTCTTATTGATAAGATTTTTTTGCCGCGAGAACAAGAAAGGTAAATACAGTAAGTAGGATGACTACCGTGTATTTATGCATTTCTGGGAGAAAATAACATAAATAGTAGCATAATCTACGATGGGTTTTCATCGCCCTGGTTATCATTTATTACGTAGTGCATATACCACTTTTGGCAAATCGTACAGTTTGAAAATGAAGCGCTGCTACGGATGGGAAATAACGTGTTAACGTTCATTAATCCTCCAGAGCCGTGACGTGCTCAGCCACAGATATTTTCAAAGATCTATCAGGTATGTACAGTGACATAAAATGTTTTACCATTTACCGCTGGTCCCATTTTAGTGCGGTCGCTTTCTCATCTGCAGGACCACACCAGAGTTCGCCATTTAATTCTAACCGAGACCACCTCTTTCAGGTGGTCCGAAAGAGGTTGCAACAGAGAGACCACCTCTTTCAGGTGGTCTTGGTACGGTTGTTTTGGTATGCACTTGAGTGTGATTACTGTGTTCTCACCAGACAAAACGAACCGCACGAAAGGAGAAAACAAACGAGTTCGATTGAAACGGACTAAAGCCTGCAGGTGTGAAAGCACCCTTAGAGTGTCACAGAGTGTCATCAGCAGGTTGCAACAGAGAAACTGTAAGAGTCGGAGAAAGGCATAGAAGTGAACGTCCTTTGGCCACATCCCATGCTGATAACTGCTTCATTGTGAACAGTGCCCTGTGGAACCAGATGATGAATGCCACTCAACTCCAGGCACATTTAAGGGAGGTGAGAAGCACCCAAGTGTCACGTCAGACCATTTGAAACGTTTACATCAGCGTGGTCTGCGTGCTAGACGACCTGCAAGGGTACCTGACCACACCACCAGGCACAGGCATCATCATCTTGCATGGGCCAGGGAGCATTTACGCTGGACAAGGGGGCAGTGGGCCTCAGTGCTGTTCTCTGATGAAAGTCGATTCATGTTGAGCAGAAATGATGGCCTCCAACGATGTTCAAGACGTCAAGGAGAGCGCTATGCATCAGTCACTGTTGTCACCATGTTACAGTCTGGGCAGCTGTGTCTAGTCAATACAGAACTGCCCTACACCTTGTGAATGGCACAGTGACAAGCCAATACTACCTGAATAACATCATTAATCCAGTCATTGTGCCCCTGCATGTACAACACAGGCCTAATTTAATCTTCATGGATGACAGTGTTCCAGCTCATCGAGGTCACATCATTAGGGAACGGCTGCTGGAGGCTGGGGTACCTCAAATGGAGTGATCTGCAATTTCTCCGGACCTGAATCTCATAGAAAACCTATGGGATCAGCTGATTCGCTGTGTAGAGGCTTGTAACCCTGCACCCCACAACCTCAATGACCTGAGGGCCGCTCTTCAAGAAGAGTGAAATGCCATGCCTCAGCAGACAATAAGTCGACTTGTGAACAGCATGAGATGTCATTGTCAAGCTGTAATTGATGACCTGTTGTTGGCTTTTCTTTCAATAAATTGTTTGAGATGAGGAAATTACCATTACATGCTTCTACTTAAATGCCCTGCTTTCATGATATAATATCTCTGTAGCGTGAACTTTTTACATTTTCTATAAATTTCACCCGAAAGCCAAATATCCCTAACTTTTTGTGAGTAGTGTATATTCATATATACAGATGTTTTTTTTTTTTTCATCATTTAATATGGTTTGAATTCCTCCCCATTACAAAATCTTGCACATTGCCCACATAAACCTAAGAATGGCCCTGCCTATAATAATACTGATGGTGTCCCCCTCTGTATTTACTCTTGAGAAAATGTTCTGTTTATCATCCCCCTCCAACAATGAAATGAAATATCTGCCCATGTGTACGCAGCGTATAATGACTGATGCTGTTAGCATGCCTAGCTACTGTGTGCATCATTTACCTATTCCAAACAACACCATGGACAAAATTCTTTTAAATAGCTCTTTGCACTGCTTAGGATGCTCTCCATTGGTCTATAATTTATGCCAGAACTGAAACTAAATTCTTATGTTATTTTGTTAATTGAATTATCTTCTTGTGAATGTTCAGATTTCAGGTGACGGTAGAGGAACCAGAGAAGAAATAAAGGAGGAGAATGAGTTGCAGGAGGAGGTTCTGGTTGAAGAAAAGGATTCTGCAGCTGAAGCTCCAAAATTATCAGAGGTTAAAAAAAAAAGTTAAAATTTACTTGAAAATATGTCTAATATCAGTTCAGTAAAAAAAAAAAAAGTTCAAAATCTACAAGAAAAATAACAAATTTACAATTTAAAAACATGCAGATTTATAAGAAAGGCATAAATGCAAGTGGGAAAGTTTGCAGATTTAAGAGGAAAAAGTTGCAAATTTACATCCCTGTTTTTCTGCTGGATTGAAAAAAAAATCATCCATGCATCTTTTACCGCTTTTCCGGAGGTCCGGGTCACGGAGGCAGCAGTTCAAGCAGAGAAGCCCAGACTTCCCTCTCCCCAGCCACCTGCTCCAGCTCTTCAGAGAGGATACCAAGGCATTCCCAGACCAGCTGGGAGACATAGTCTGTCCAGCGAGTCCTGGGTCTGGCCCGGGGTCTCCTCCCAGTGGGGCGTGTACCCAAGCCACCTCAGCTGGCTCCTTTCAATGTGGAGGAGCAGTGGTTCTACTCTGAGCCTCTTCCAGCCTCTACCCAGGTGAGGGTAGGAATGTAGATTGACTGGTAAATCGACAGCTTTGCCTTCGAGCTCAGCTCCCACTTCAACATGACAGACAGGTACAATGTCCACATCACTGCAGAGGCTGCTCCGATTCATCTGTCAGTCTCTTGCTCCATTCTCCCCTCACTCCTGAATAAGGCCCTGAGATACGTAAACTCCTCCACTTGGGGCAGGAGCTTGTCCCCAACCCGGAGAGGACAATCCACCTTTAACAGAAAAAATGTTGTTTTTAATGGTTATGAATCCAAAATGAGTACAACACAATGTGACAGGTTGTGACATGTTACAAAACATGCAGGTTAGGGATACAGGGCGCTTGCGCACGCAGCGACTGGCAGCTGGTGGCTTGTCACCGGACTGCAGAACAAATCTACCTACGGGTACAAAATAAGTACAAAAAAAAAAAGAAAAGTGGGGTACCACAAGGATCAATATTAAGTCCATTGTTATTTCTTATTTATATAAACAATCTTGCTTCAGTTTCCAATAGAGCAGTTTCATTACTATTTGCAGTTAACACCAACCTTTCTGTCTCTTAAAAAGATCTAGCAGCGCTAAATAGTCAAGTAAATAATGATCTTAATAACTATTCTGTATGGTTTCAATTTTATGTTATTGACAGGAAATAAAAAATATAACTAGGATCAATTTAAATTGTATATTAGGGATCAGGAAATAATGAAGATTTCAACCACATGCTTTTTGGGAATCCAGCTAGATGATAAACTTACATGGGGAGAACAGGTTGATTTCATCTGCAGTAAGGCTGCAAAATCCCTTGGAATCTTAAGAAAAATTGGACATTTGGTTCATCGTTTGTTTTTTAACATTATATTATATTTTAGTTTATACTTATCTTACATAAGATAAGATAAACCCTTATTAGTCCCACAATGGGGAAATTACAGGATTACAGCAACACAGGGATAGCAGCATTCAGAGCAATAGTAAATAAGATAATAAGAGAAAAATTGGTTAGCTAAAGCAGTAAATAAATATACATATGTGCACAGTTATATACACAGTGCAGGAGCATTAGATGGTATCAAGAGCATTACAGCTAAATTACCCGGCAAAATATAAATACGGACCCAGTGTATTTCACATGAATGAACCGTGTTGTTGCCACTCTCGATAATAATTGTAATTGTCTTAGTTGTGTATTAATATCGCCAAATCTCACTTTTATCGGTATTTGCAGCTTTGTCACCTCAAATCTAGATTTTTTTCCATCACGACCTCCCTCTTCTTTACTAGACTATGTTTTTAATTGTAAACCAGAAAAAAAATGTCAGCATAATTTATAATTTAATTTACACCTATAACTTGGCATCATTGAAGTCTCTTAAAAACAAATGGGAGATACATCCAGACGAACAAATCTCAGAGGAAATTTGGTATAAGGTACTACAGGGAATTTCATCTTCATCGGTCTGTCTTAGACATGCTGTCATTCAGTTCAAAATAGTCCACCAACTACACTGGTCTAAGGCTAGGCTCTCTAAGATTAAACCAAGCATGGATCCCATTTGTGATCGTTGCAGGTGGGATCCAGCCACTCTGATACGCATGTTTTGGACGTGTCCAAAATTACATACTACTATCTTTGAAACTTTCTCTAAGATCTGCAAAAGGACAATAACTCCGTCACCATTTTCACTCAGTCCCCGGTGAGGGCTTACCGGAGAAACTAACCGAGGCGGCAGTTGGGTGCGAGCCGGATTGGAGCTCGGGCGCGGCGTTGGTGAGAGACGGGGGCCACCTGGACCCAGCAAAACAATAGCCTGAGTCGGGGCCCAGTTGCGAGGCCCAGCTGAGGAACTACCAGACTGACGGCGGTTGGTGACGGGGCCTAGCGGAGGTGCCACCCAGGCAGACGGCGGCAGGCGGCGGTGATCAGCGGAGCATCTACCGTGACCCCAGCGGAGCTCGGCTGCACCGGCGGTGTGCGGCATGACCTGGTGGAGAAGCTGTACAGGAGCTCGGTTGCGACAGCGGTGAGCAGAGGGACCAGCAGCGGAGCTGAGGCCCAGCTGGATTCATTGTTTTTACTATCCACAGGTCAGTAAAATGCCACCAAAGAAGGAGGAAATTGAAGAGATAAAAAAAACTCTGAACTTCGTGACAGAAGAATTGGCCAAAATGGTTAGCCAGCAGGCCAAAATAATAGGCCTAATGGAAGATGTACGAGCCCTACAATTAACAATTCAGGAAAAAGACAAAAAAATTAAGGGCTTGGAGCAACGCGTCGAGGATCTTGAGCAAGGTTCTCGTATGGATGACCTAGTTATAAGCGGACTAGACATCAAATATCAGTCATACGCCCATGCCACAACAGGACTGAGAGGTGAGGATGCTCCCATGAGTGAATCAGTCTCCCTAGAAAACCAGGTGCTTCATTTCCTTGAAAGTAGAGATATTAAGGTAGAAGCGAATGCAATTTCAGCCTGTTATGCTTTACCGAAGAAAGATAACCAAACAAAGAAATCAATTGTGATGTGCTTTGTGAACAGAAGGGTGAAGAATGACATACTGAGGCAGGCCAGAAAGCTACGGGGAACACAAGTTTACCTAAATGAACACCTGACAAAAACAAACGCTGAAATAGCACGGCAAGCACGGATGCTGAAAAGGCAAAATAAGATACAGGCAACCTGGACAAGAAATTGTAGAATTTGGATTAAACTAAATGGAACACCTGAGCAAGCAAAGAGTATAATGATCAGAGATGCTACTGACTTAGATAAATACAGATGAACACTGATTAAGAAAATCATGAGTCAATGATAATCCACATTCACACACACGATAAGAATAGTTCTTTTGATACACCATGCCAAAGTACTTTAAAAAAAAAATAAGCAAAACAAACAAAAACTTATGACTGACTTGAGTAAACATCAATTATCCCCAGTTGGAGGAATTTCATTTGACACAGAGTGAGGAAACTCAAACTCTGAAAATATCCCATTATGCTGAACATAAACCACAAGAGATGGAGAATGATATTGATCCTGATAACCACTTTTTCAATAATATTCATAACCACTGTGAATATTACACTGAAAAGCAATTCAAAAGTCAAGTGCAACTAGATGGTAAATTATCAATAATACACTTCAACAGCAGAAGTCTTAACAAAAACTTTCCACAGATTCAGGACTATTTAAAACAGCTAGACAGAAAATTTACAGCTATTGCAGTCTCTGAAACCTGGCTTACTGAAGAGCAGGCTCCCCTGATGGCAATAGAGGGATACCAGATGTTTCATATTAACAGATCTCAAAAAAAGGGTGGTGGTGTTGCACTGTATATTGATGACCTGTATAGGTGTAAGCTTGTAAATGGAATGTCCTTTGCACTACCAGGGATCTTGGAATGTGTTACTGTTGAGATTGACCAAGATAAAACAAAAAATCTAATTATAAGTTGTATATATAGAACACTGGGAACTTGCATTGAGACATTCAGAGATAAATTAGTCGAGCTGTACAATAATATTACTAGTAAGAAAATGGTAGCAATTTGTGGAGATTTCAATATTGATTTACTGAATCCACACCAACAAAATGTAATTACATAGTTCATGAACTCTATGTACAGCATGAGTCTATATCCCACAATAACACATCCCAGTAGAATCACAGCTCACACTGCTACACTTATTGACAACCTGTTTGTCAATGTTATTGATAAGAAAATAGAAAGTGGATTATTGATAAATGATATAAGTGACCACTTGTCAACCTTTGCACTTATCCATGGCCACACGGGGTCAATACAGAAAAAATTTCAAAATCGTTCAGATACAAATCACCAAATGCAATCAGTTCTTTTAAAGAGGACTTGCTGAAGCAAGACTGGACAGAAGTCTATGTATCAGATGTAAATGAAGCCTATGACACATTTATAAACATTGTAACCACTCTTTATGAAAAAACTGTCCATTAGTAAAAAAAAAGCTTAAACAGAAATTTGCCGATAAGCCATGGCTAACCAAAGGACTACAAAAGGCGTGTAAAAAGAAAAATTTACTATATAAAGCTTTCCTAAAGAAAAGGACAAAAGAAGCAGAGCAGCGGTATAAAACAAACAAAAATAAGTTAACATATATAATAAGATGTAGTAAAAGAGACTATTAAAGTAAAGAACTGGAGAAAAACAAAGACAATATTAAAAATACATGGACAATACTTAACAGTATCCTTGGAAATAAAAGCAGAAATACAAGCAACCCAACTAATATTCCAAAAAATAATAAAACGACTCAGAGTGGGAATGTAGCTTCACCTGCAGATGAATTTAATAACTTTTTTGTTAACATTGGTCCTAATTTGGCTCGAGAAATACCCATTACGGCGCCTACAGGTGATACAATATTGCAATAACACTGCTATAAAAGACTCCATTTTTATAAAGAACACAGACGAAAGAGAGGTCATTGAAATTGTCAAATCGTTTAAAAGTAAAACATCTACGGACTGTGATGGTATTGACATGCTCTTAGTGAAAACTATTATTGAGTGCCTAGTAAAACCACTGACGTATATCTATAACCTGTCTCTCCAAACAGGTATATTTCCTAATGCAATGAAAATAGCTAAAGTAATTCTGATATACAAGACGGGTGACAGAGGGGAATTCTCAAACTATAGACCAATTTCACTATTACCGCAATTTTCCAAGATACTTGAAAAAATATTCTGAGAGAATTGACAACTTCATACTGAAGAACAATTTACTGTGTGAGCAGCAATATGGGTTCAGACACAAGAGGACAACTGCATATGCTCTAATGGAATTTATAGAAAAAATATCAACAGCCATTGAAAATAAAGAGTATTCAGTTGGAGTATTCTTGGATCTTAAAAAAACATTTGATACAGTGGATCATAATTTATTATTAAAGAAACTACAAAATTGTGGTATTAGAGGGGTAGCACTGTCCTGGTTAAGTAGTTACTTAAAGAATAGATATCAGTATGTATGTGTTAGTAACAAAAACTCACAGTTACTGAAGGTTACTTGTGGAGTCCCACAGGGTTCAGTTTTGGGGCCATTACTATTCAATATGTATATAAATGATATATGTAAAGTTTCAGAAAAAATGGACTTAATATTGTTTGCCGATGACACTAATCTATTATGCAGTGGAAACAATTTGGAACAACTTCTAGATACACTCGGAAAGGAATTAGGAAAGCTTAAACTGTGGCTTGACTCAAACAAATTAACGCTCAATTTAAGTAAGACAAAATTTATAGTCTTTAACAACCATCACAACAACCCAGTACCTAAACTCAGTGTAAATGGTGTAGAGATTGAAAGGGTATCTGAAACTAAATTTCCTGGAGTAATAATTGATAATAAACTGTGTTGGAAGTCACATATTAACTATATCAAAGGTAAAGTATCCAAATCAATTGCAATATTACACAGAGTGAAATATCTGCTGAATCAACCCACACTATACACCTTGTATCATTCATTAATACTCCCATACATGACATATTGTAATGAAGTATGGGGAAATACGTATAAAACAAACATATATCCACTCTTTATGCTTCAAAAGAGAGCTATTAGAATAATAAACAAAGCAGCTTACAGGGAACCAACAAACCCACTTTTTCTTAAACTAAAAGCTCTCAAGTTGAAAGATCTGGTAGACTTTAAAACTGCAATAATAATGTTTAAAGTGAAGAATTTATCACTGCCCGCAAATATCCAAAAGTTGTTCCAAATAAGGGAGAAACGATATCACTTCAGAGGAACATGTATATTTCAAAAGCCTACAGTGAGAACAACCACCAAGCAACACTGTATTTCAGTGCAAGGAGTCAGATTATGGAACGGTTTTGGACCTGAATTAAAATCATGTACAACGCTTGGACAATTTAAGCAAAAACTAAAGGAAGAAATACTCCAAACATATATACAAGATGACATGTAAACTCACATAAGGATTGTCATATCCAGCCTGTGCTGTGTTGTTGCCTAGTTTTTTTTTTGTTTTTTTTTTACTTTTTTCTGTCACACTTGGTCTTAGCTTTGTTCTGAATTGTAATCGCTGTTGTTTTGTTTTTTCTTTTGAATTCTTGGATGGAATATGGGTGGGCAATATAAGCTGCGGCTTCAGCCATCACCCATTTCGGATAACTTTTGTTGAACTGTATAATCAGAGGAGTTATTGCCTAATTTGACCTTGTTGGATTTTATTTCCCCCTTTTGCTATACTATTCAGTTCCTTTTAACCAGTACTATCCGAAATTAAGATTCATTCATTCATTCATTCGTTCATTCATTCATTCATTTTTAGCCCTGTTCGGGGTGAATCAGACAGACACTCCCCTTCAAAAGTGAGAAGTCAGTATGCTGGCTTTCTGCACTCTCCTGGCTAGGAGACTGATATTACTCAGATGGAAGGGTCCTAAGCCACCAACATACGGTCACTGGATCAGAGAAGTTTTGCCTTCTTAAATTAGAAAAAATAAAATATACTGTCAAGGGGTACACTGAGAAATTTTGTGTCATTTGGGGGACCTTTTTAAAGCTTTGTTGAAGATGCTGAAGCCAATAACATAATAATGTAAATCTTATTACACTTTAATTTATTTGATTATTCTTTTTTCACATCTGTTATACATGTATTTGTCCATTTTATATTTCGATATCAGGGTAAATGCATTGTTTTATATGTCTGGCACTTTGGGGAGGGGGAGTAATGCTTTTGTTTCTTTTTGTTCATATTTTATTTTTCTGTTGGAAAAAACAAATAAAAAGACCTTGATTTGAAAATGTCCAGGGTTTAAAATGGTAAGAATAAAATTAGCAGAAGTAAAACAAATTGATATAAAAGTTTGTGAAGATCTGTGGCTCGTCAGAGTTCTCGTTCAGACGCCAGTTCATGTGCCAGTATAGTGGGATATGCATTGAGTTAATGCCTATTATCTACATTTTCTTATAAATTTGGTGATTTTCTTTCCTTTTACATTTGAGACTTTAGTCTCAGAAATTTGTGAGCATTTTCTCCTACATTTCAGACGCTTTTCTTTTAAATTTACAACTTTTTCTTATAAATTTATGACTTTTTCATGTGAATGTGCAATGCTGTTCTCATAAATCTGTAAAAAAAAATTTCTTGATTACTTTGCAGCTGAGCCCAAACAGAAGAAAAAGTCAAGGAAAAATGATTAAAATCTTCAGTCTGGTGTGTTCTGTGTTTCAGTCTCAGTCTGTGGACTCAGGGGGGACTCAGGTTTTGGTTCTGGGTCTGGATGGAGCCGGTAAGAGCAGCCTGCTGCAGTGTCTGACCACCGGGAGTCTGGACTGGGACACACAGCCCACCGAGGGTTTCAACGCCGTCTCAGTCAGCAGAGACCACCTCCACATCGAGTTTCTAGAAAGTACGTCTGAGTTCAGTGTTGGCTAAAACAGGGGAAAAAAAATTTCTTCAAAATGAAACCGATTTAAGAGACAAAATGAGCAAATGTGTAAGAAATAGTAATTTTACTGTTAAAAAGTCACAAATTTGCAAGAAAAAAAAAAGATTTGCAAATTTACATCTAAAAAGTGGCAAATGTTTGTGAAGAATACTGCAAATTAATTTGAAAAAAGTCAATTTTTTTAGATAGAAATTGTGGAATTTGTGTTGGGTTCGATTGACAAAGGAAAAAAGTTTTGGGCTTTCACAAGAAAAAAGGAAATTTTTGAGAAAAAAGTTGCACATTTTTGAGAAGCAAGTAGCAAAATTTTGAGAAAAAACTTTTTTCTCAAAAAGTTGCACATTTTGACAAAAAAACTGCACATTTGAGAACAAAGTAGCAAAATTTTGAGAATGGTAAATTTTTGAGAAAAAGTTACATATTTACGAGAGAAAGTTGCAGATATGAGCAAAAAAGTTGTTCATATCGAAGTAGAAAAATTGCACATTCATGAGATAAAATTCCACATTTCTGAGAAAGATTTTGCACATTTACAAAAAAAGTTCTACTTTTAGAAACAGAAAAGTTGCACATGTGGACGTAGAAAGGTTGCAAATTTTACAAAGAAAAAAGTTGCACATTCATGAGAAAAAACATTGTACATTTACAGGAATATATTGCAAATTCATAAATGCAAAGTGAGGAATATTTGTAGAAAAATACTGCAGTTTTGTAGTATAAAAATTCACTTTAAAAAACATAAAATTGTCAGTGGTGTCATTACTGTAGGTGAGGGCTCAGTCCTCAGAGGATCAATAAAAATGTTTAAATCGCTGAAACAGCAGACGTTGCTTTGTTTTTGTCAGTTGGCGGTAGGGAGGACCTGCGGCCATACTGGTCCCAGTATGTCTCCAGAGCTCTGCTGCTGGTCTTCGTGGTGGACTCGTCCAAACCGCAGCTCTTCCCGTTGGTCAAGAAGCATCTGCACCATGTGCTGGCCCCCCGCCCCCGCCTGCCTCTGATGCTCCTCGCCCACAAACAGGTAAATGTGATGAGAGAGAACAACCCAACTTTGCTCAGGAATTTACAACTTTTTTATGGCTTGTAAACGTTTTGGTTTTTTTTTAAGTTGTCTCACTTGTAAATTTGCAGCTCTTTCTCATAAATTTGCAGCTTTTAAAAAGAAATATAAATTTACATTTTTTTCCTGTAAATTTTTGAGAAAAAAGTAGCAAACTTTTTGAGAAAATAATTGCAACTTTTCTTTAGTTTTGTGGAGTGAAGCCATGTAAATTTGAAGCTTCCCTATTGAATTTGCACTGTTTCTTATAAATTGTAACTTTTTTTTCTTAAGCATTAGTGACTTAGTTTTTCATTTATTTTTAATCAGTCACTGCTAATTCACCAATGGTGAGACTGGCTGGTCCTTTGAATTACTCACTCTTTCACATGATATACAGACGTGGACAAAATTGTTGGTACCCCTCTGTTAATGAAAGAAAAACCCACAATGGTCACAGAAATAACTTGAATCTGACAAAAGTGGTAATAAATAAAAATTCTATGAAAATTAACCAATGAAAATCAGACAATGCTTTTTTTTTTTCCACAATATTTTTTATTGAACCTTTTTTTTTTACAAACATGGCACAAACAATCAAACACTAACACTAAAGTAATTTAAAAATAATTAAAAAAAACACTAACTACAAAAAAAATGTACTAAAAACACCAACAACCATTAACAAAGGCAAGTCATCAACAATGCTCCTCTGTTTAGTCTAGGTAATCTATTACATAAGTATACATATTATACACTCACCAATTTGGAATTTGCAAGGTCCACACACATCATTCACCTTCTTCTTCAGAAGTTATGTTTAATTTCTTTACATAATCAATGAAAGGTCTCCATATATTCTCAAACACATTTTCCTTTGATTTCAGTATATATGTTATTCTTTCTAGTGGAAGGTTTGTTAACATCTGTCTTAACCACTGAGTCACATCTGGTCTATGAGTCTTTTTCCACAGTAGTGCAATACATTTTTTGGCATTAAGCAAACTGAGGTCTATGAATGCTCTTTCACTCTTATTAAAGTTATGTTTTTCTGGATGCAGACCCAACAAAAACAGATTAGGGTTCAATGTGAATTGTTTTGAAATTACTTTTTCAATTGTTACCCTCACCTCTTCCCAAAACATTCTGATTTTTCTACATTCCCATAAACAGTGAAATAGGGTTTCTTTACTTTCCATACATTTTGTGCATGTATCTGGTATGTTTTTGTTATATCTATTTAACTCCACTGGTGTAGCATACATCCGCATTAA
This sequence comes from Pholidichthys leucotaenia, assembly GCA_020510985.1. Lineage (NCBI taxonomy): Eukaryota > Metazoa > Chordata > Actinopteri > Cichliformes > Pholidichthyidae > Pholidichthys > Pholidichthys leucotaenia. The sequence continues at coordinate 310,337,198 of CM035840.1, read as the reverse complement.
CCATTTAAAATGTATCAGTTTAAGACATACATTTATTGATTTGGTTTGAGCTTCTGTACAAGCCATTTCCCATTGTTCCTCTGAAATTTCAATTTGCAGGTTTTCTTTCCAATAATTCAGTCTTTTCTGTGAGTTTTCACTTGAGAATAGTGTCAATGAGTTATAAAACTCTGAAATAATACCCTTTCTCTTACTATCTTTCGTCAAAATTTTTTCCAAGGATGAATAAGTAGGTCGGGTGAGAGCATTATTTCAGACAATGCTTTTGAATTGTGGTTCAACAGAATTATTTTAAAAAACAAACTCATGAAACAGGCCTGGACAAAAATGATGGTACCCTTAACTTAATATTTTCTTGCACAACCTTTTGAGGCAATCACTGCAATCAAACGATTTCTGTAACTGTCAATGAGACTTCTGCACCTCTCAGCAGGTATTTTGGCCCACTACTCATGAGCAAACTGCTCCAGTTGTCTCAGGTTTGAAGGGTGCCTTCTCCAGACGGCATGTTTCAGCTCCTTCCACAGATGTTCAATAGGATTTAGATCAGGGCTCATAGAAGGCCACTTTAGAATAGTCCAATGTTTGGCTCTTAGCCATTCTTGGGTGTTTTTAGCTGTGTGTTTTGGGTCATTATCTAACTAACTACTAACTAACCTGCACTTATATAGCGCTTTTCTAGTCACAAAGACCACTCAAAGCGCTTTCATTAATACTAACCCTCTATTCTAAGGGCCTTTAGGAAACAGATATCTAGGGACAATTTAGAACAGCCAATTAACCTAACATACATGTCTTTGGCATGTGGGAGGAAACCGGAGAAATCCTGGAGTAAACCCACGCAACACGGGGAGAACATGCAAACTCCACACAGATGACTGTTGGTCGGGGGCTGGGATCGAACCCACGATCCCACGATCCCCACAATCCCCCGGCCAAGGGTAAACTGTGCTGCCGCAGTGCTAACCACTGCGCCACCGTGCAGCCCACGGTGTTGCAATCCTGTTGCGAGACCCATGACCTGTGACTGAGACCAAGCTGTCTGACACTGGGCAGCACATTTCTCTCTAGAATACCTTGATAGTCTTGAGATTTCATTGTACCCTGCACAGATTCAAGACAACCTGTGCCAGATGCAGCAAAGCAGCCCCAGAACATAACAGAACCTCCTCCAGGGACAGTGTTCTTTTCTTGGTATGCTTCATTTTTGCGTCTGTGAACATAGAGCTGATATGCCTTGCCAAAAAGTTCCAGTTTTGTCTCGTCTGTCCATAGGACATTCTCCCAGAAGCTTTGTGGCTTGTTAACATGCAGTTTGGCAAATTCCAGTCTGGCTTTTTTATGATTTGTTTTCAACAGTGTTGTCCTCCTTGGTCGTCTCCCATGAAGTCCATTTTGGCTCAAACAACGACGGATGGTGCGATCTGACACTGATGTACCTTGACCTTGGAGTTCACCATGATTGTGTTTAGAGGTTGTTCTGGGCTCTTTTGTGACCATTCGTATTTTCTGTCTCTTCCATTTTTCATCAAGTTTCCTCCTGCGGCCACATCCAGGGAGGTTGGCTACAGTCCCGTGGATCTTAAATTTCTGAATAATATGTGCAACTGTAGTCACAGGAACATCAAGCTGCTTGGAGATGGTCTTATAGCCTTTACCTTTAACATGCTTGTCTATAATTTTCTTTCTAATCTCCTGAGACAACTCTCTCCTTTGCTTCCTCTGGTCCATGTTTAGTGTGGTACACACCATGTCACCAAACAGCACAGTGACTACTTGTCACCCTTTAAATAGGCCGACTAACTGATTACAAGTTTGTAGACACCTGTGATGTTAATTAGAGGACACATCTTGGTTGAACATGTCCCTATGGTCACATTATTTTCAGTCTTTTCTAGGAGTACCATCATTTTTGTCCAGGCCTGTTTCATGAGTTTGTTTTTTAAAATAATTCTGTTGAACCACAATTCAAAAGCATTGTCTGATTTTTATTGGTTAATTTTCATAGAATTTTTATTACCACTTCAGTCAGATTCAAGTTATTTCTGTGACCATTGTGGGTTTTTCTTTGATTAACAGAGGGGTACCAACAGTTTTGTCCACATCTGTATTTGCATGTGAATTTACTCCCCCCCCCCCCCACGTAAATTTGATATTTTTTCTGGTAAATTTGCAACTTTTTCCCATAGATTTTTGAGGTGGAGGTTTGTAAATGTGCAAGACCCCCACTTCACCATGTGTATTAGTGACTTTTTTTTTTTGTAAAATCCATAATTTTTAGCTCATTTGAAAGAAAAAAAGGTAGTTTTGCAATTAAAAAACTTGCAAATTTATGAGAAACCACAAATATACTCGACAAAAGTTAGCACAGTAATTAATATTAACAAAATAGCATTCTTTCTTTATAAGCAGTTATTTTCTTGTTAATTAGAATCTGTCAAACATATTGTTTCTGAGGATGTTGGTTTCCTTTCTTCCAGGATCTCCCGGGCTCCTGCGGCGTCACCGACCTCCTGGAGGCTCTGTCCCTGTCCGAGCTCGGGGACCGCTGCCTGTACCTCATCGGCACCCACATCAAGAAGGGCCAGATCGAGCCGGGCTCTGGGGTGGAGGACGCCCGGGACCTGATCATCCAGATGGTTTGTGACAGCAGATGAAACCTGCTGTAAACAGCTTTTGTTGAATCATATTTGACTGCGTTTGTTGGTTTAACTTCTATTATAGACTGTAAGTCTTAAAGCTGCTGTATTTGTTAACCACTTGCACTCCGGGCAATTTTCCTAAAAATGCCAAAAAATAACGTGCCCAAAGTAAATCGAAAGCTGTTCTTCAACCCTTTGCAGCATCTTCATGGGGTTGGTCTCATTTAAAAGAAAACACTTTGAATTTTTTGGCAAAAAAAACATAATCTCTCTACGTGCTCCGGCCACTGAGTTACAGTCATCTAAACATACTGAACTTGAAGAAAAAAAATTTGGACACAGTGTTTTTTTTGATACAAATGCTTGTAAATAACACACAGCTGTCCGATCCGGCTGGAAAATGCAACAGAAATGTAGAACCAAGTGTTATCCAGCTGAGATCCAAATTTGGTAACAATACCACAAAAAACGAATATTTTACACAGCTTTGTTCTCAGGCTGTTCCCAGGCGTTTTGGAACTGTGCCAAATTGTGCCAAATGGCACAGTTTGGAAAAACGTCTGTAACTTTTGAATGATTCAATGTAGAAGCTTCATTTTAGGCTCAAAGGAAAGGTCACACTCAGGGCTGTGTCTGTGTGTGTGTGTGTGTGGGGGGGGTCGTCCCCACCCCGCTACCAAGGACAGAGTTCAGCCCTCGCTACATGACAGATTACACTCGTTGTATGTTTCCACAGCAACGCTGTCACAGCGGCTCCCCCCCCCTCGCTACTGTGTGTGTGTGTGGGGGGGGGTTGTCCCCCCCCCCCCCCCGCTCGCTACAGAGGATGGACTTTAGCCATCGCTACACAACGGATTAGCCTTATGTGGTGATGTAGGACAGCAGTGCAGTCACCGTGGCTCCCCCCCCCTCGCTGCAGAAGAATAGCGGGGGGGGGGGTGTTCACAGCCTGTACACTGCGAGCAACCCCTTGTACCGCGGCGCACGAACTTCAGATTTCGTGAACCGCACAGCTGTAATTTACTGATCGGTCAAAAGTCATTTTGGATTACAATTTTCAGGGATAGAGAATAATTTAGCTTATAACACCTTACCTCTTCACAGCGGAGTCTTGGCGAACTTGTCTTCCTCATTGTCAGACGAACGCGACGCTGGTCCGCTCTAGTTCTGGTCTCGCGACTCGATCAAAACATAATTCCATTATTGCGGTTTTGTGCTTCCATGATTGCGGTTTTTGGCGAACGATTTTTCAAAACAAATAACAGTAGTAATTGAAAAAAGACTGGCGAAGGCGTGTGTGTCACTCAGCCTTCGTCGTCAGCCTCCGTCGGTCTATAATGACCATGGAAGAAATCATAGCGTCTACTCTGCTGGAACCAATACAAAATAAGCACCGCCTGTGGCCGAACATGCCGATCCACGAATGGCACTCCCTGTCACACAGGTTGCATTTGTGGATGGTCTCCATGCTGCTGGGTCTGTGGAGCTCTTCCTGTGTCCTTTTTTGATCCGCTGCAGCAGCCAGTCTTCACCCAGACTTAAAAAAAAACAGCTCACGAACTTCTCTGCTTCAATTGGCTCACTGCATTCAAAGCGTTGGGAGGCGGGTCCTCCTTCCTAGGTTTTCATTCATTGGTTCTTCAAGGTTTCAGAAACCCAATTCAAGGCTCTTATTAGTCGAATGAGAGGTCAATCAGATGAACTAATCTGTTCGCGGCTGTGTTTACAGATTTTTTTTTCAGTGGCGCTTGGAGGCCACACCACCACCATCAATATCCTTATCATGCGTCATGCGCCCTAGGACGCAGAGACTTGCCCGCCCGCGGAACAACGGAGTGCAAGTGGTTAAAATAAAACTATCATGTCCACGGAAGCCCCAAACTTCAGTAGTGACATTTCTCTGCCAGCAGGGGGCGTTAGCGTGAAACGTTCCAAATCCATGTTGTACAGTAAAACCAAAATTTTGAAATCATCAACCATATCTGCAGCAGTTTTTCTTTTTTACTATTGGTGTTGGATTACAGTTTTGAAACAGACATTTATAGTTCATTGTTACTTTATTTTTATATATATATATGAGTTTGTCTTAAAAGGGTCATTGACTAAAAAATGGTGTGTTTGTAGGTTTTAATTGTCTGAAATGTGTCTATTGGTCACATAATTGTCAAAAAAATATCAAAACAGTCAATTCTTAAAAAAAAAAAAAAAAAAAAACCCACACAGCCTTTATCTTGTTTTTCTCACCCAGAAATGCCAAATACATTGTTGACTCTTCTGGGTAAATCGTAGACTTCACGATTTGACAAAGCCAACCCACCACCATCCTTGAGACCCGCCCACTGCTCTATTATTGGCCCACCTAGCTGTCTGTCATATAGATAGAAGGGGCGCTAAAGGTAGCCTATTAGCCCCCAAGCTAACACTGGTATCATTATTTTCTTCAGATCTTAGTCACCCTAACAGCCATCCCTGTTACCACCTGGTTCACCAGTCCACAGTCCTCAATATACCTCGCAACACTCTGGCCCATCTCCCAATAATTTCACCATGATTCCACAGCAAATTACCAGCACCAGCGTGCCGGTTGCGGAAACCGACCTGATACGGTGTAGGGACCCGAGGCTGCTGGCTCTCACAGCCAGCTCCCCCACCGTCCTCTGGGGCTCCACACGACTCTGCTCTGCTCTCATGGGCAACGTAGGGGAGCTGCCTTATGACGGGGCCTCCCCCAGCTGGCTGTGGGAGTGGACCGGCGTCCTGCAGAGTGAGACACTGTCCTTTGAGATCCCGTGGTTCAGCAGCTCAGCAAGCTTCACCTCGGCCAGCAGCCTCGTGTCCTGGGCCAGGTCAGTTGCAACAATCGGGGGGTGACATGGTGCCAGTGATTTATTATGGAATCGCGGCAAAATTATTGGCAGATGGGCCGGAGTGACGCGATACACCATGGACTGTGGACCAGTGCCACTCATCCGAGCTGGAAGAAGACTGCAAGCTAAGGTCTAGAAGCTAGTCAGCTAATGGCTAACTGACATAAGAGGGAGGGTGGAGTTGAATAGGTGAAGGATGTTGATTAAAGTGACAGGCTTTAAATCAGAGTTTCAAGAAAGCCAGGATAAATACAAAACAAATTTGCTTCATCAATGATTAAAAAAATTAAAGAAAATGTCAACAAAATATGTCACAAACACTTCATTAAGACATGAGTGAGCTGTTAAAACGTGGAGAAGTGCAGTCAGTGAGCCCTTTAAAGGACTGTTTGCTTTAACTTGAAAAGTGGAATGTAATATGGCTTCATTTTCTTAGTCTTTTAAGGTTTTTTTTTTTTTTGCCAAGTGCAGTTTTTTCTTCTTAAATATGTTTTATTTGGTGAAATCTGTTTAAACTGTAAACTTTGGAGAACTGGTGTGCTGTATTACTGAAGTTTGTACAATTTTTACGGTTCAAAAAGCATATTGCAAAGATTTAATCTATTTTTAAAACACCAAAACTACTTCTTAGTGTTCTGTTAACTGTTGTTTTCCAGACTTGAATAAATTGTTTTCTACCAAAGTTCTTTGTTTGAATTATTTTTTACCCTTGAACTTCTGCATACAGAACTGGGCCAAGTGTTGCCAGATTTGGGGTGACAAATAACTGAAAACAAGTGGCTTCCAAAAATGTGTTATGTCTGGAAGCAGGGACCAGCAGACACGTTGTTTGTGTGTTGAAGGTTAGCTTTATTAAATAAGATAGCAACACATGGACATACACGAACAAGCTAACTGGAGTGAGGTACAGGCAGTGCAGTAGACTAGAGGCGGAGCGCCAAAGACTGCGTTTCCCGCCATTAGCTCCTTAATATACCCACAGCATGGTGACATCACGTGAATGCGTCCCCACGTCTGTGGCACTTAAGGTGGTATGAGCAGTATGCCACATTTACCTCCCCCTTGGAAAAAAAAAAAACAACTCCTAGTGATGGTTTTACTGTAGCTGGGTATGGTGATGCAGTGGCATACAGCTAGTACAGCATAAACATAAGCAGAACCATTTCATATAATGTAGCACAGAGCTAGCTAACAAACATGCATGGCCTGGCTATCGGCAGGTGATCTAACTGCGTGGTGTACACGTGTATACGGCAGTATACTGTTACCAATGCTATGGCTAGCTTAACCATGATGTTAAGTGCTATATTTAGCCAATGTTTAACCAGCGTTTGGTTACACGTATTTGCCTGATGTCAATAGCACAATATGGGTGATTAGCTTCTAAACCCAAACCATAAAGTACTCAAGGCTCCATACACCATAACCACTGCTTTTAAACCATTATATGAACCTGGGCAACTGGGTAGACTGCTGGTAGAACCCTGCATGGTTGAGTGGATTATTCTGCCGCTTGTATCAAAGTCAATATGTCTACTTTGAAAAAAGTGATTGCCCTTTTTACGAGAATCCTTAAAAAAGATTGAGTTACATCACGAGGATTCTTAATTCTCTGAACAATGAAACATCAGGCGAATAAACAGCATTCTACCAAGGCCCCAATTGCCTCTGTGTGTAGTAATGTGAATAAACACATGCGTAAAGTTTGAAATGCAAGTGTCACCCTTTCCCCAGCACACTGCATTCATTTACAATAGTAGTGTATGTAATCCATGTAAGTTGTGTATAACTATAACGGATGAGATTTGCATTTTGGACATAAAATACGTACTTGTAGAGTCTAATGTGATCTGCTTTCAACTGACAGGTGACTGTGGCTACCCACTAAATGGGTTCAGATTGTCTTTTACATTACTGTTTTCATTACTGTTGAGCTGATCCACCCGGCTGGTCACAAATCACAGCGATCAGCTGACGCTTCTGAGGACAACTGCAGATGTCTGTCGAAACATCTCAAGGTTAAATAAACATCTCCTTATCCCTGTCTGAATAAAGGAAACAGTAAACTATTCTTATAGGGCTGTGAGCAGGCTATTGAATTACCTGTATCAGGTAATGTATCAGGTATAACAGTTTGATCCACCTTACACGAAAGTCATTATAACGTTATACTCAGACTTAAAACATTTGAGACTTTTGATGTGTGGATGTACAAAAGAATCCTATGTCACCGTAATCATTTTATTATTTTATTATGTTATTTTATAGACTTGTATAAATTACATAATGGACCACTAGGTTAATTGGTTGTTCTAAATTGTCCCTAGATACCTGCCTCCTATAGGTCCTTAGAATAGAGGGTTAGTACTAGTGAAGCGCTTTGAGTGGTCTTTGAGACTAGAAAAGCACTATATAAGTTCAGGTCCTCATCCCTTATCCCCTCTTCCCTGCTGCCATTGATTGTCATTTAAAAAAAAAATTCATTCAGTAATTTCATTCATTCAGTAAGGGCGGTGCGGTGGCGCAGTGATTAGCACTGCACCAGCACAGCAACTCACTCTTGGCCATGGGATCCCTGGTTCGATCCCAGCCCCTGACCAACAGTGATCTGTGTGGAGTTTGCATGTTCTCCCCGTATCTGTGTGGGTTTACTCCGGGATTTCTCTGGTTTCCTCCTACAGGCCAAAAACAAGCAGGTTAGGTTAATTGAAGACTCTAAAGTGGCCCTAGGTGTGAATGGTTAAGGGATAGCACTGTACCATGGCTGCTTCATCCATCCAGGTGGATGCCCTCAATTTCCCGTCTGGGGATCAATAAAGTATACAAAATAAAAAAAAATAATATTCATCTTTGTCTGTAAATGTTCCAGCTGTAGACTCCATGAAGGCTGCAGAACACCCTTCTTTAACACCACCAGGATATACTGATTTGATCTGACAAACCCCATGCAGGTATTTAGATGAAATCAAAGTCTATACGTCTACTTTGAAAAAAGTGATTACCCTTTTAACGACAATCCTTAAAAAAATTGAATTACATTATGAGGATTCTTAATTCTCTGAACAATGAATATCGGGTGAATAAACACACTTTAACTTATTTATGGGCTTTTTTTTAAACTTCTTTCACTTCTAAAAGTGTATAAAGGGTTTATATGCAGGGCAGCACGGTGGCGCAGTGGTTAGCACTGTGACAGCACAGCAAGAAGGTCATGGGATCAATCCCAACCCCAGACCATTGGTGGCCCTTCTGTGTGGAGTTTGCATGTTAAGATAAGATAAGATAAGCCTTTATTAGTCCCACAACGGGGAAATTCCAGGATTGCAACATGTTCTCCCCATGTCTGCGTGGGTTTACTTCGGGTACTCCGGTTTCCTCCCACAGACCAAAGACATGCGGGTTAAGTTAATTGGCATCAACTGGAGATTCCAAATTGTCCTTAGGTATGAATGTGAGAGTGAATGGTTGTCTGTCTCTCTGTGTTGGCCCTGCGATGGACTGGCGATCTGTCCAGGGCGTACCCTGCCTCTCACCCAAAAATACTGGGATAGGCTCCAGTCCCCCGCGATCCGAAAAGGATTAAGCGGAAGAAGATGGATGTGTTTATACACTGGCTGCACGGTTATTTTTTGTTTGTTTGTGGTTTTACAGCATCGCTGCTCAGATGCGCGCTCCTGCGAAGGGGGTGCTTCTGCAGCAGACATGCTTTTCTCAGCACGACACCTGCCGTCCCCTCACTTAAGTCAGGTAGCCAAATCTGATATCACAACTTTGGGTGACACCTCTGAGTACAAGCTGACAACCTATCCAGTATTAATATTTAACCCCTTGTCGTGTTCTGGCCAGGCTGTCAGCTGAGAAAAGGATTTTTGGGGTAATTTTATCATTGTATTCTTAACAGTGGTAAAATCAGATTTTTTTCCAAAGTGCTTCCTGAACTTCTAAACCTCCTGTAATTATAAGCAAATGTGCAATGTAATCCAATTTATGTGCAAGCATCATCTGAAAAAATAATAATCAGTAATTGCCCAAAGCATATCACACCATAGAGGGCACTGTTGTGTCCGCACAACTGTTATTTGGCATTAGGCAACAGGTCCAATGAAGGTGATCACTGCAGGCGTCAACAATCTGAACAAAACTTCATAGTACTGATTTTCAAACAACAGATACCCACACTGTCATGTCAGTAGTTGGAGCCGAAAGGAGACCCAGTGTTGAACAGAGCACACGTTTATTAAACAAGGTAGTGCAACCTAGCCACACCAAACCGCTAGCAGAGGAAACGGCCAAGAGACCGCCTTCCTACCTGCAGCCCATAGCCACAGGGTTGGCGAAACCGGAAGGCGGAGCCACCACCCTGTGCCACACAAATAAGAGCTCCAAATGTGGTATATCAACGGTAAATCAAAACCCTCCACAATTTGGAACCCAAATCATCCACTAAACAAACCAAATTGAAATTGTCGCCAAAATGTGCCTAACACATTCACACAAAACAACTAAAATTAGGGAAGGCGGGTGGACTGCCATCCTACCCCCCCACCCCCCACGGCAAGGTGGATTATTCTGCCGCCTCTACTGAGCAACAGTCCATGTGTAAACTAAAAAAACTAATGCCACGTGTCCTGAACTAAACACAAAATAACCCCAGAACTATACATATACAGTACGACACAATACTTAAAACACATGCAGAACAAAAAAGATATATACACACGGCTTGGGGAAGATGACCCCATGGGTCCCCTGGACCGTCCTTTACTTAGTCCGCCCCTGGAGGTGGCTGGCCTCTCAGGCCGCAGCTGGTCGTCTCAGCCTTGGTGCACCTCCTCCTCCACACAGCCGGATGCTCCATTCATCCGGGGCCACATCTCTCAGCCTTCCCCGGGGCATGCCATAGCTCATTCAGGTGCCGCCACAAGCCATCCGACAGCTGGAGATAAGCGTCGCTCCACCCGGCCACCACCCACAGCTGGTCCTGGTGCTCCCCCATCTGTTGTTTGGCCCGTACCCGCTGTGACCTCACCTCCGCTTGAGCCCGAACCCAGTCCGCGACTCCCAGCGGGGCTCTGCTCGGCTTGCAGGGTCTCTGCCTGGCACTTGTCCTCCCAGTGCCAATCGGTCTTGCCCCGACCTCTTCTAAGTCCGCTGCGGACCCCACCGATGTGGCCCTGTGTCCACCAGCCCACTTCAGCCAAGCTCTGGGAACACCTGGGACCATCCCTTTGGCATCGCTCATTGGTGCAGGTGCTCCCCTGTGCCACCCAATACCCTTGTCCAGGGAGATTCGGGCTCTGGATCTGGGGCCCTCCTGCCGTCACCCTGAGCGCAACAAGGCTAACTAACTAACCTGCACTTATATAGCGCTTTTCTAGTCACAAAGACCACTCAAAGCGCTTTCATTCAAGGCCTGTCCACTCTCTGGGATGCCGATCAACCTTTCATCCCACAGAGTATCGTCCTGTACTCTCAGAACCGGTCGGTCCCACAATCCGCAGCCTGACCACTCTTCCTCAGCGCCACTTTTATTGGTGAAGCCAAGGCCATAGAAGAGGTTACAGCCCATGATGTTCGTACCACGGGCCATCATGACAAACTCCACATCAGTCATCTCTGCCGGCTTGTACCGAGCCGTCAGTGTGATATTTCCCACCCTGGCCAACCGTCCTCTTCCATAGCCGCAAAGTGGCGTTGGGTCACCTCCAACTCTGTAGTGGGGAAAAAACTGTCTCACTGTATCCTGGTTCAGAAAGGAATTCTCCGCCCCTGTGTCGATCAGCATCAGCACCGCCATTCCATCCAACTCCACCGTACAATATGTGCGCCCACTGGTGCTCGGGGACACAGTATGAATCACTGCTGGGGCCGGAGGGGTTGAACTCCTTTGCAGGCTTCCTTGCTCGGCTAACTGGCACACCCTCGCGTAGTGATGAAGACGGCCACGTCTGCTGCAGCACTTCCCTCTTGCTGCACACTGTCTGGCTTTGTAGCGGTGCTTCATGCACCCGCAGCCCATACATCTGGGCTTCCCAGGGGCAGACCTCATCCCTACAGCGTTGGCACTTCCCGCGTCATCCTTAACACTCCCATCACTATCCAGGTCCACTACTTGTGTAGCCATGGGGGATCCTAACTCTCGCGGTGACAGACGCTCACTCAGCTCCTGAGTTAGCTTATCTGCTGCCTCCAGCTGGAGAGCCAACTCAATAGCTCTGGACAGCGTCAATTCACCTGGAAATGTGAGCAGCTTTGACTGGACCACAGCACAGTTGGTATGTTCCACCAACTGGTCATGAACCATCTCTTCCTCCAACAGTCCAAACTGACACTCGGCAGCCAGCTGCCTTAAGTCCGACATGAACCGTTGGATGGAGTCGCCTACTTGTTGGATGGACTCGCCTACCTGTTGGCGGCGCTGTCAAAATTTAATTTTCCGGATAATGACATTGTCTGGTGTTCTGAAATGGTGCGCCATTAGCTCAACCACCTCTTCATAATCGTCCGCGTCACCAAGTGTGCCCAAAATCCATTGTCCCTCTATTCCCAGATTATGCACAAGTAAAGCACGCACCCTTAACTTCTCCATCTTTCCCAGGTCCAGCGCCACCATATATGTGTGGAAAGTGTCACACCACCTAGGCCAGGGGACAGGTGGCTCGCCCCGGTGCTCCAAAAACGGCCGAATAGTTGGTGGCAACACGCTTCCATACCTTCAAATTTATCCACTTTCGTCCTCATTGCCAAATGTTATGTTGGTAGTTGGAGCTGAAAGGAGGAGACCCAGTGATGAGCTGAACACACGTTTATTAAACAAGGCAGTGCAACCTAGCCACAGCAAACCGCTATCAGAGGAAATGGCCAAGAGACCACCCTCCTACCTACAGCCCTTCTTATAGCCATGGGGTTGGCGGAACCGGAAGGTGGAGTTACCGCCCTGTGCCACACAAATAAGAGCTCCAAACATATACACATAATATGAACTATATAAATGGCTATATCACATACACTCCTCTAGAAGTTCAATGCCTCCACTCACTTGGGGAAAATGCATTTTTTGTTTCGAAAAGTAAGCCTGGGGACAACCTTCACAACATCCATGTCTTGAGTACATCTGAACTAGAAAAGCACTCAGAGAGCGCATACCTCTGCCAAGGCTCCCATCCCTCATGGATCACCTCCAAAATGTAATGGGTTCATGTGTAGGCCACAAGCCAGTTCTTTTGAAAATTGCATCAAAGTCTATCTGCTAGCTTTGGAGGATTCTTGCGAACACACTGTGACAAGATAAGAGCCTTGGCAGAGGTATGCATTCTGGGATCATCACCAAAATGTTATGGGTTCGTCTGTAGCCCAAGGATCACCTCTGGAGAAAATTCTATCCCTATCCATTGCAGTAGTTTTTGTGTAATCCTGGTACACATATATAAGGTCCTTGGTGGAAGTACACACTCTCAGATCATCACCCAAATTTAATGGGTTCATCCTTGGCCCAAGGGCTGCCTCTGGTGAAAATTTCATCAAAATCCATTGAGTAGTTTATGCGTAATCCTGCTAACAGTCAAACAGATGGACGGACAGACAAACCACCCCAATTACATTATCTCCTTGGTGGAGGTAAAGATTCAGGAAGACACAAAATTGTAACCAAGGCTTGCAGGAGTCAGTGATTTGATTGCTGAAATGATGGCTGGAACTGTTACCCTTAACATGAGGACAATAATGGATGACAAACAAGATGGCAGTATAGGGAGGACTATGGAAAGCTGTGGACCTGGCAAGGATACTGAAATACTGAATTGGCTGTATTGGATGTCATTAAAGGTCAACAAAGACATCAGGGAGTCCCTAAGACATGACTTTATAGGAGGAATAGATCCACATCATGCAGAAGAAATTGTGCCAGATGTGGGAATGTGAAAAGGATGAGACTGATCTCTCTCAAAACAGCTTTATTCACATTCACCATCATCTCAACGAAGAAAGAGAAAATCACAGGAAACTCTCGTCCCTTAAATACCCGGGACTCTCACAGCTCACAAGTCAATTTGCATCACCAGTCACATTGTATTATAATCATGTCACTTTGCATCACAAGTCACATTGCATTATAATCCCCAGTAACAATGCATCTCCTCTATAATCTCTTAATATCACCCCCACAGTCTCAGTCACTGCATACCAAAGCTAACACCTTCCGGCTTCCTGTTATCTCCAAGGAAATTCTGTTTTTGTTCTTATCTCAAATGTGAGGCCTTAAATAAGTCACAAAGTAGGTCACATGTGTGGCCACCCCCCCCAGACATTTAGATCGAACAACAGAATAACAGTTTGCATGCTGTGATAACATCATTGTACATCAATCCACATGCTGCTTGGGCCTCAGTCTTCTTCCGTATCTGCTGTAACCAGGTTTCACCGCCTCCATGACGCCGTCATGCTGGGGAGCTGCTGTCTGAGGGTGCAAACTTTCTGTCAGTCTCTGCGGGTGATCCGGGGAAATATTACTCTGGGAAACACCCCGTGATGGCCTGCCGCGTCGAGGGGCCTTTGCCAACAGCACTTGCTCGTCCGCCACCACAAAAGCACTACCAATATTCAGCATGTGTTGGGTAAACTGAATGTGGTGGCGAACTGCCTCTCACGTGCCGTGGTGTCCCCGGTCTACGTGGGGATAAATTATGCAGCCATGGCCGCGGAGCAGATTAGCGATGCAGACGTGCGCGCACTCCAGTCTGGACCAACAGGGTTAAGGCTGGAGAGCAGGGTGCTGCAAGATGGCGTCCCCCCCAATCTGCGATGTCTCCACAGGACGCCCGCGCCCGGTGGTCCCAGTTGCGTGGTGCCGCCGCGTGTTTGAGCCGGTTCACACTCTGGCGCACCCAGGAGTGCACACGTCAGTCAAAATGGTGGGAGAGAAGTTTGTGTGGCCGAGCCTACGCAAACAAGTAAAAGAGTGGGCTGCAGCCTGGGTGGCGTGCCAACGAGCCAAGGTACACAGGCACACGAAGGCTCCTTTGGAGCCATTTCGGGTAGCGGCTAAAAGGTTCGACCATGTGCACGTGGACCTCGTGGGCCCCCTCCCACCATCACAGGGGTGCACACACCTCCTGACAGTGGTGGACCGTACCACGCACTGGCCAGAAACAGTCCCGCTGGCGGCAACCACGTCCACGGACGTAGCATGTGCTTTTTTAACAGCATGGGTGGCGCGTTTTGGAGTCCCGTTGGACATTACGTCCAACAGGGGCCCTCAATTTGTTTCCAAACTCTGGTCCGCGATGGCCCGCAGCCTGGGTGTTGCAATTCATCGCACAACCGCGTACAACCCACAGGCCAATGGGTTATGCAAGCGTTTTCATAGATCACTGAAAGCAGCACTCAGGGCTTCACTGACGGATGCAAATTGGGTAGACAGGTTGCCGTGGGTTTTATTGGGGTTGCGCTCCGTGCCAAAAGAGGATCTGGAAGCTTCCCCGGCAGAGCTCGTTTTTGCGCAGCCCCTATTGCTGCCCGGGGAATTTCTACCAGATAATCCCGCGCCGGACAGCTGCCCGTCTCAGCTTTTGCAGCATAGCACAAACACAGGCACGCTGCCGGGCCCTGCCCACCACGGTTTTCCGTGTGCCTTCATGCCTAAAACTTTGAAGAAAGCGCAGTTTGTGTTCGTCAGACACGACGCCCACCGCCCCCATTGCGCCCACCCTATTATGGACCATTCAGAGTGTTGGAAACAGGGGATAAGCATTTTGTGCTAGACTTGGGAGGTAGACGGGAGAAAATTGGCATAGACAGACTCAAACCCACCTTTGTAGTGGCGGATGAGCAAGTGCTTTTGGCTGGGGCCCCTTGGCGTGGAAGACCCCCACGGAGAACTCCCCAGGGAAACGATTCACCAGAGCAGCCACACGGGCAGAATGAAGTCCCACTCCTCCCCCCCTCACCACGGCTCACCCACAGTCAGACACGCTCCCAGCAGCCCCCCACCGGCACAGCAGCGCCACGGAGGCGGTAAACCCCAGTTACAGCAGATATGGGAGGAGACTGAAGCCAAAAGGGAGTGTGGACTAATGTCTGTCTTAGATGCTGGTGGTGGTGGTGGTGGGGGGGGGGGTTGGGGACCTTGGGGAAGTCAGGTTATTTAGCACCTCAGACAGAGACAGGGAATAAGCATGGGAGAACAATGCCCAGGAAGGACAGAGGGGGTTGAATGCAGTGTAGTGTAAATATCATGCTGTGTGAGGTGAAGTGTGACTTGAGATATAGAGAGGAGAGCTTGCTGTAACCAGTCAGTCCATTCTGTGCTTGTGAGATGTGAGTGTATAATAAATCGTCTGTCATGAATCTGCCTCTTCATTTACACACTCCACAACGTCAGACATGTGTAATGCTGACACACAACTAACTCAACAGTCAAAGAACCAAGACCTTGCATTGATTATCTGTAGACTGTAAAACACACAAGATCCTGTTGTTCTGCCTTGGAGTGGCTTCAACCACCTAATGAAAAGATCAGATTATCTAAAGACAGTGGCTGGAATGATGCCTATCTTAACTTCTCCGGCACATGATTATGACACTATATGGGCAGTCTTACAGAATTGCCACAAAATGACTACAAAACTGGGACAAAAGCACACAGCGATAACCTTTGATGAGCAGCTCTACTGCAAAGCAAAGACGCTTCAGTGGCACCACCAGAAAGAGTGTGAGGATACAGTTGTTCTCTTGGGTGGCTTTCATGTGCAAATGAACTTTTCCAAGGTCATTGGACAGCATCTTGCTGATTCTGGACTAAGGAACATTGTTGAGGAAAGTGGTGTGTTTGGAAAGAACACAGCTGAAAACATCCATGAAAGGAAAGGGATGGAACTGTGTAGCCTGTGCACAATTTGCCTTTGAAGCACTTTGGAGAATATTGTGATCAGCTTTTCTGCAATGGGTGGATGTCAATGATAGCACAATAGACAACAGTTGCTTTGATTTGGCAGAGGCAATCTCAGGACACATATGATGTGGAGAAATTGAAGCAACTGCAGCATGCTATGAAGATCTTGTGCTGAAAGTTGGAGAAGTTCAGGATCTCCTTTCAGAGTCTGACAAGACTAATGAAGACAAACCAACCTTTACCTTCTGGCAACAATACATGGACCTTGTGTCTATTGTCCTGGCATTGCCCTGCGATGGACTAATGATCTGTCGAGGGTGTACCCTGCCTCTCGCCCAAAGATGCTGGGATAGGCTCCAGCCCCCCATGACCCGAAAAAGGATTAAGCGGAAGAAGATGGATGGATGGATGGATTCACACGAGCACTGAGATGTGGTGACTGGAAGCTGGACATGATGGCATTCAAGAACATGATGCCCTGGTTTGCTGCATATGATTCCACACACTACACAAGATGGGGCACTGTATTCATAGAAGACATGGGACATCTTGCACAAAGGGCACCACAAGTCTACCAGGGCTTCTGGAGGGTGATTTTGTAGCCAAGGAGACCATACACAGCTTTAACAGGGTGACTTTTGATCTGTGCCTTGAGCACGCCAACAAAATCGTTAAGATTGCTGGAGGACTGGTAGGCATCACGCAAAATGAGACAATTAGAAACCACTGGTCTGTCCACTACAATGAGCGTGCATCCTTAGCTCAGGATACCAGATGTATGTTAGCTTGTCAGTATGCCAGCTTGGATGGGGAAATTGGATGGGGAATGGAAATTAACCAATAAAAGTGTCAATTGAAGATACTGTTCACGCCTGCTCGGCGTGCCTGACTCCCTCTGCAGGTGGATCACCGACTTCCTGACAGACCGGAGGCAGCATGTGCGGCTGGGGAAGTCTGTCTCGGACTCTGTTAGCATCAGCATCGGATCACCCCAGGGCTGTGTACTTTCTCCCCTACTCTTCTCCCTTTATACCAACTCCTGCACCTCCTCCCACCAGTCTGTTAAGCTGATCAAGTTTGCGGACGACACCACCCTCATCGGGCTCATCTCCAACGGTGACGAGCCCGTCTACAGGAAAGAGGTGGCCCAGCTGGTGTCCTGGTGCAGCCACAACAACCTGCAGCTGAACGCTCTGAAGACAGCGGAGATGATTGTGGACTTCAGGAAAGTCACAACCCCCCTGCCCCCCCTCACCATCACAGGCTCTCCCATCACCATTGCAGATTCCTTCCGCTTCTTGGGCACCACCATCACCCGGGACCTCAAATGGGAGCCAACCATCAGCTCCCTCATCAAAAAGGCCCAGCAGAGGATGTTCTTTCTGCGGCAGCTGAGGAAGCTCAAGCTTCCCACCAAGATGTTAGTGCAGTTCTACACGGCCATCATCGAGTCCATCCTCACCTCCTCCATAACCGTGTGGTACGCAGGAGCCACTGCCAGGGACAGACAAAGGCTGCAGCGCGTCGTGCGCACTGCTGAGAAGGTGATCGGCTGCAAGCTCCCATCTCTCCAGGACCTGTACATCTCCAGGACCCGGAGGCGTGCAGGCCGGATCATAGCCGATCCTTCACACCCTGGTCACGTACTGTTTGCCCCCCTCCCCTCAGGTAAGATAAGATAAGATAAGCCTTTATTAGTACCACAACGGGGAAATTCCAGGATTGCAACAGCACAGGGATAGCAACACTCAGAGCAACAATCAGAAGGCAAGAAAAAAAACAAGCAAGCAAGAGCAGCTAATATACATATGTACATATTACTATAAAATATATATATACACACACACACAGACACACAGTGCAGAGCATTGTAGCTGGATGGAATAAATATATGAATATATAAACACACAGTGCAGAGCATTGTAGCTAGATGGAATAAATATGTAAATATATAAACACCCACAGTACGGAGCATTGCAGCTAGGTGGAACAAATATGTAAGTATATAAACACACACAGTGCGGAGCAATGTAGCTAGATGGAATAATATGTAGATATATAAAAACACAGTGCGGAGCATTGTAGCTAGATGGAATAAATATATAGATATATAAATATAAACACACCCAGTGCTGAGCATTGTAGCTAGATGGAATAAATATGTAAATATATAAACACACACAGTGCAGAGCATTGTTGCTAGATGGGATGAAACAGCATAATCATCTACTTAGTTATCCTACATGGTATGATTATGTGCCCATACATATTCTCACCCTCCATAGCGACCGGTATTTTCCTAGTTGTATGCCGGAGGGGACCATTGTGTAAGTCTATTGCATCTTTTGCATTCAAAAAACTATTAGTTTGTTACGTCTTTTTGCTATCTCTGCGAGCAGCCCTGCTTAGGTTGTACAGTCTGACAGCCGTTGGTAGGAAGGACCTACGAAACCTCTCGGTTGTGCACCTGGGATGATGTAGTCTGCTGCTAAATGAGCTCCTCAGTACATTCAGTATGTCCTGCATAGGGTGGAACTCGGACTCCAGCAGAGATGACAGTTTAGCCACCGTCCTTCTCTCTCCTATCTCCTCCACCGGATCAAGGCGCTGCCCCAGGACAGAGCTAGCTTTCTTAATCAGTTTGTTCAGTCTCTTCCTATCGGCTGCAGTAATGCCACTGCCCCAGCAGACCACTCCAAAAGTGATGGCTGATGCCACCACCGTGTCATAGAATGTCTTCAGCAGCGCCCCTTGTACACCAAAAGACCTGAGTCTCCTCAGCAAGAACAGCCTGCGCTGTCCCTTTTTGTAGAGTGCGTCAGTATTGTGTGACCAGTCTAGTTTATTGTTCAGATGAACACCCAGGTACTTATAGGATGTCACCATCTCGATGTCTGTTCCCTGTATATTTACTGGTGCTGTGAGGGGCTGCCCATGCCTGCGGCAGTCCACCACCAGCTCCTTAGTTTTCCTTGAGTTGATCTGGAGGCAGTTCCGATGGCACCAGTCCACGAAGTCCTGGATAAGCCCTCTGTACTCAGCTTCATCTCCATTGGAGATGAGGCCAACGATCGCAGAGTCATCAGAGAACTTCTGTAGATGGCAGTGTGTTGTGTTGTGTGAGAAGTCCGCAGTATAAAGAGTGAACAGGAAGGGAGCCAGCACCGTTCCCTGGGGGGCCCCCGTGCTACTGATGATTGTGTCGGACACACAGTCCCGGGTTCTCACAAACTGAGGCCGGTTCGTGAGGTAGTCCAGGATCCATGATGACAGGTGCTGGTCCACCCCTGCGCGCAGCAGCTTGTCCTTCAGGATCATCGGTTGGATGGTGTTGAAAGCACTGGAGAAGTCAAAGAACATGATCCTCACCATATTCCCGGGCTTCTCCAGGTGGGACAGAGAACGGTGAAGGAGAAAGATTACCACATCCTCCACCCCAATGCCATGCTGGTAGGCGAACTGGAGTGGATCCATCGCTGGTTCCACCAGGGGGCGGAGGTGAGCAAGGAGCAGTCTCTCCAGGGTCTTCATCAAGTGGGACGTCAAGGCCACCGGTCTGTAGCTGTTCAGGTCTTTGGGGTGGGAAGTTTTTGGTACAGGTACCACACAAGATGTTTTCCACAGCTGTGGTACCCTCCCCAGCTTCAGGCTCAGGTTGAAGATGTACGTCACAATCCCACACAGCTGATCTGCACAGGACTTGAGGAGCTTTGCGCTGATGCCGTCCGGTCCCGACGCCTTCCTCGCCTTGATCTTCCTCAGCTCCATCCTCACCTGGGTCCTGGTCAGGGTCAGGATGGGGGGCTGTGTGTTGGGAGTGGGGGGGTGTTGGTGGAGTGGGGAGTGGGCAGCAGGACTTGATTTCTTTAGAGGCAGCAGTGGTTGTTGTGCAGTCAGGGGGGAGGGCGGTTGGTCAAACCTATTGAAAAACAGATTCAGGTTGTTCGCCCACTCCCTGCCCCCCGTGGCCTGGGGGGGGGTATTCTGGAGCCCAGAGATGGTTTTGAGGTTTCTCCAGACCCTGCTGATGTCGCTCTGTTGCAACTTGTCCTCCATCTTCTTCCTGAAGCTGTCCTTGCCTTCTCTGATCTTTCTCCTCAGCTCCCTCTGTACGGGCTTCAACATCTCCCTGTTCCCCGACCTGAAGATCCTCTTCTTCTCTCTCAGAAGTGTTTTAATCTCAGGGTTGATCCAGGGTTTGTTGTTTGAGCAACACCGTATGGTCTTGGTGGGAACGGATTTGTCCACACAGAAGCTGAGGTAGCCCGTGAAGGTGTGAATGAGGCCATCGATGTCCTCACCATATGGATCGCAGAGCTGCTTCCAGGCGGTAGCTTCAAAACAGCCTTTTAGAGTGTCCATTGTCTCCTCAGACCATAACTCCACTGTGCGCATAGCCGGACGTTGTCTGTGCACTAGGGGCTTGTACACCGGCCGGAGATGAACCAAGTTGTGATCCGATCTCCCGAGTGGGGGAGTTGTGATGAGGTGTACGCCTCCTTAGTGTTTGCGTAGAATAAGTCCAGTGTTTTATTGTCTCTAGTGTGGCATGTGGCATACTGGGTGAACGTGGGTAGAATGGGAGACAGTGAAACATGGTTCAAATCGCCTGAGATGAGGAGAAGAGCATCTGGGTGTTCTGTCTGCAGCCTGCTGGTTACTGAATGGATGACGTCACGCGCTGTCCCAGCGTTCGCCATCGGATTTGCATAAACAACAATGCAGATCACGTGTGAGTGTTCTCTCGGGAGATATGTAGGCCTCATGCTAACAGCTAGCAACTCAATGTCTTTGCTGCAGTGTCGTTGTTTTACAGTGATATGTCCCGGTCTGCACCAGTTGTTGTTAACATACATTATCACTCCACCGCCCCTTGCTTTGCCACTGTCTGGTGTTCGGTCAAGATAGAAGGTAGAAGGTAGAAGACTTTGGTCCATTCAGACTAAAACCTCCCGGCACATGAACAGCTTTTTCCCCTCCGCCATCAGACTGCTGAACACTAAGTGACTTATTGACTCTCGTGCACTATATACAGCAGCTCATGTCGTTCATCACTGTTTTTCTGTTGCATTATCGACTGCACTGTGGTACCCCATATTATCTGCTACTTGCTAATTTATTTAAAACTGCCTTGACTAGTATTACTCATTATTATTATTATTACTTATTATTCTACACTTATTGCATGTTTTTAGTCTTTTAGTTTTTCGTTTATCTCTTTATCTCATCATGTTTTTAATGTTGCAGCATGGCACCGAGACAAATTCCTAGTTTGTGTACTACATGAACAATGGCAATAAATCTGATTCTGATTCTGATTCTGACTGTAATTGTGTAGTTATTATATAGTGTAGTGATATGTTAAATATCATCTCTTTCACAATATGGTACATGGAGAGTCAAATAGCACTGAAGGAATCCATCTGGAACTCTAAATTTCCGCCTGGACATTAAAGTACTAAAACTTGTGCTGTGCTGCACTGTCTCACACTACAAGCATGTAACTTGATTATGACTTATGCCCTACATTGGCAGAGGTTTGGGGCCCACTATCTTATGTTTTCAAGCTGATATACACTTTGAAAAGTGGTTTTCTTAAGGCGAAGATTGATTTTTTTTTCATGTTCTACCTCTATTTCCTTCTATACTGTAAGATATATTTGGTTTCTGACACATCTATAGACAGCCCACAGTAGCTTTCATTTGATACAGTGTTTATGTATATGGCCCTTGTGGTTGTGGAGATGTTCAACATTAATGGCCCTTTTCCACTAGTGTCGGTTTGGCCCGGTAAAGTACGGTACAGTTCAGTTCAGTTCGGTCTGCCTGTGTTTCCAGTACACCAGAGTATCGCTTGATGTGGGTGGGATTTGTTACAGGAAGGCGGCGCAACCATCCCGTGACGTAAAACCCAACACACTATATGGTACACTATACTGCTCTATATGGTTTAGGAAACCATATAGAGCAGTATAAAGTGGAAGCCATGAGGATACGAATTACATCACATATGACAGTAAGCTAATGATTGTGAATGCTACTTTGCTTTAAGTCTGCCGTACTACATTGTAATGTTGGTAAGTTATCGCTATTAGGTACTAAAATATGTATTCTGTGTGTGTGTGTGTGTGTGTGTGTGTGTGTGTGTGTGTGTGTGTTTTAGATGGCTCTCTTACGGCAAAATTATCGCTTCAAACTGTGGATCTGGGTGTTCAACACAGGCTCCCAGTGATGAGATGTCACCCCAGTTTCACGAACGCTCAGTGGTTACAGAATTATAGAATGTCTGTAGAAATGTTTAGCTTCCTGTGCAACAAATTGCTCTTATCTGTGTAAAAATCATGGAGAGACTGTTGAGATGTCATGAGATGTACCTGCTCCAGCTGCTGGTGTCGTGGCAAAAAGTGATCATCTGCCAAAACTTGATCACCAGGTGCCATATTGTAGTTATGGGGTTATATTAGCTGTAAAATATATATTTCAACAGGTAAACGGTACTGAGTTAGGTATAATAAGATATATTTAACAATTATGATGCATTTTAAGCCAAAACAAACTGGATCTAGGATTAAAAGCAATTAAAATAACGCAGTCACAAGGTGACATGGAAAATACATTGATTTACTGGATATATATCATATCGAGTATTGCTGACTACATATAGATACTGTATAAATATATATTCTCTGCATCAACAGTGAACTATACATGCATTCATTTAGTATAGCACTGGGAATTTTGACAACAAACCTTTGTACTTTTTGCAGATGTGTCTCCACTTTTGTTTTATGTGTGAAGGTTACCACCAAGTGACATAAATTAAATACTAAAAGACTGGAAAAGCTGTCTAAGAACAATCCAGCAGTTTGAGAAATCACTTTTTGGTTTGGTGTAAGTCTCCCAACAGAATTATGAGCCATAAAGCAGTTTGTGTTCAAATGTTAAATCCCACTAAACCCTAACCCAGGGGTGTCCAATCATGTGCCATGGAGGGCCAAGACCCTGCAGGTTTTCACTTCTACCCAGTCTCTTCAGCAGGTGTTTTCACTGATCAGCAGTCAGTAGAAGAAATTCAGTGGAATCTGCTGCTGAAGACACTGGTTGGAGGTAAAGCCTGCAGGGTCTTGGCCCTCCATGGCACATGATTGGACACCCCTGCCCTAACCCATTATTAGAAAATACAGATGCTAATATGGCCCAGACTAAACACAGAGTGCCATCCCATTCATGTGCCTACACACGTCCAACTGTTGTATTATTAAAATTAAAAAAAAAATTGTACCCTTTTCAGATATGTCTTCTCTGTTGTTTATAAGGGTTAATTATGAAGGTAAGAGTGATTAAATGCTAAAAGACAGGGGAAGCCGTCTACGAGTGATCCAGCATTTACTTATATCACTTTTGTTGTGATGCAAGTATGTTAACAGAATTATGCATCGTGTTGAAACAAGTTAAATCCCATGTAACCTTATCCCATTATACTGAAAAACTTAAATGTTTTGTTAACCTTTTCTTACCCCTTAGCATTCCTGACAATTTTCCAGCGTGGAAAAGTAGAATTTTGGTTAAGAAAGAACTGTCATTATTCACCATTACACACAGATTACATGAAAACATTGCACGGCTGGATTTCAAAAATGTATGGGGAACATATTTTGTCTGCATATGCATAGCACAGGATTGAGATGCTTAGGATTGCATGTGTATTCTGTAACCTCACGTCTTTGAAGGAACAATGTGTCTGGACCTCCTGGGGATTACAGCAGGAGGCGGAGGTGCCGTCGGTGAAGGCTCTGAGAGGATTTCCTGACCTCCTGGGGCCATATGGAGGACGACGGGACTTGGGGGGGATGTGATGACTATGTGATTCTGTCTTTGATGTGGCAAGTATAAAAGTGGGGGTTTGGGGGAGTTTGGTCTCTTTTACTGTTGAGAGAATGCTGGAGAGGTGAGATCATCAATAAACCTGAATTGAGAAATAATTCAGCCTCTTTATTTCACGCTCTCCACATTGGTGACCGAAGACGTGCAATGTCTAGACCAATTCCCCCGAACCAGACTCGTCAGGGACCGCTCGAGCGAGCGCCGTCTCGATCAAGCTACCAGAGTTCTGGCAGGACAACCCAGACTCGTGGTTCCTCCAGGCCGAAGCCCAATTCGCACTCGGGGGGAATAACGGCAGATGACACAAAATTCTACAACGTCATCGGCAAGCTTGACAACCGCACAGCTCGATACGTGCGGAGCCTGGTGCAGCAGCCGCCCGCTGGCGACAAATACAGCGAGCTGAAGGCTGCCCTCATTCAGTGTTTCATGCCCTCAGCCAAGGAGAGAGCTAGGAGGCTCCTGGCTCTGCACGACTTGGGAGGACGCAGGCCAGTCGACCTGATGGAAGACATGCTACAGCTGAGGGACACAGACAATGATGATTTCCTGTTCAAGCACATCTTCCTGAGAACCCTTCCGACGCAGATGAGGGCGACCCTGTCGGGCACTCGTTGTGTGACCCAGCGGGACTTCCGTGCGCTGGCCCGAGAAGCGCAGCGGATCCTCGACTCCTGCGGGGAGCAGGCGGCCACCGCAGCAGCAGCAGACTTCGGAGCGGCGGCCGGGAGCAGCGGAAGGCCAGAGGCAGCGGAATCGATCCCGCCAGCAATGGCAGCGGCGCGGTCCCGACGTAGCGGAGGAGACGACCTCTGCTTTTACCATCGGCGTTTCGCAGAGAAGGCGCACAGGTGTGTGCCGCCATGCCACTTCAAGAGCTTGGGAAACGCCAGGACCGGGAGTCGTTAGCAGCATCGGCCCTCGGCGAGTGGAACAAGCTGCTCTACCTCACGGATGCGCGCTCTGGGCAGCACTTCCTCGTGGACACGGGCGCCCAAGTGAGTTTCATCACCCCAACCTACACTGACCGGCTCACAGGCCCCTGTGGTGACGGAGCAACAGTGGCGAACGGCTCGAGCATTAAGACCTTTGGCAAAAGGACTCTGCTTCTGTCCTTGCACGGCCGCACTTATGAATGGACTTTTATTATAGCGGCGGTGAGTTTCAACATGTTAGGTGCTGATTTTCTGTGCTCACATGGGTTGTTAGTTGATCTTGCCAACAGGCGCTTGGTTAATGCGCTCTCCTTTTATTCAATTCCTTGTGCAGCTCGAGTGTCCCCGCCACCAGCACAGACCAACGTCGCCACAGCAGGCGGTAAGTTTCACACACTCCTCACCCAGTTTCCAGCGCTCACAGTTCCCACATTTACGGCAACAGTTGCGAAACACGGGGTGAAGCACTTTATCACCACAGCTGGCCCCCCCGTCTTCGCGAAAGCTCGGCGCTTGGATGCAGCTAAACTGTCCATAGCGCACGAGGAGTTCGCCAACCTGGAAAGGCTGGGCATCCTCCGCCGTTCAAACAGCCCATGGGCCTCCCCACTGCATATGGTCCCTAAAGCTGACGGCTCGTGGAGACCTTGCGGCGATTACCGCAGGTTAAACAACACCACAGCGCATGACCGCTACCCAATCCCACACATTCAGGATTTTTCGGTGCATCTGGCGGGGGCGCGCATTTTTTCTAAAATAGACCTGGTCTGCGGCTATCATCAAGTCCCAGTCCGGGCTGAGGACATTCCCAAAACAGTGGTGATAACCCCGTTTGGACTTTTTGAGTTTTTGCGCATGCCGTTTGGCCTCAAAGGCGCCGCGCAAACCTTCCAACACATGATGGATGCCGTGTTACGCGATCTCCCTTTTGTGTTCGTCTACCTTGACGACATTTTAGTCGCCAGCACATCCGAGGAGGAACACGAAAAACACCTCACAGCAGTTTTTCGGAGGTTGGGAGAGCACGGGTTAATAATCAATCCAGCCAAGTGCCAGTTCGGGGTGGCGCAGATCAATTTTTTGGGGCACCGCGTTTCCCCAGAAGGGGCGGTTCCGCTACCGGACAAAGTGCGCGCGGTGGCAGATTTTCCCCGGCCACAAACGATCAAAGCGTTACAGGAGTTTTTAGGAATGGTGAATTTTTATAACCATTTCCTTCCCCACGCAGCGCAGCTCATGCAACCACTATATGCCGCGCTTAAAAAGCAAAAACCCTCCAATGCAATCGATTGGTCCCCGGAGCAGGAGCGCGCATTCACGGAGGTAAAAAAAGCCCTGGTGGACGCTGCGTTGTTAGCTCATCCTGACCCAACGGCCCGCATAGCGCTCACCACTGATGCGTCGGATTTGGCCATGGGGGCGGTTGCGGAGCAGCACGTTGCCGGGGTTTGGCAGCCGCTGGCCTTTTTCAGCAGATCCTTGCACGAAGCCGAGCGAAAATACAGCGCGTTTGACAGGGAGCTGTTAGCGCTCCACTTAGCCATTCGCCACTTCCAATTCTGGCTGGAAGGTCGGTGTTTCACCGCGTTTGTCGACCACAAACCGCTCACTTTTGCGATGGCCAAAATTTCGGAACCTTGGTCGGGCCAGCAGCAGAGGCAGCTGGCCGCGATTTCGGAATTTACTACTGATATTCAACACGTAGCGGGTAAACTCAATGTAGTGGCAGACTGCCTCTCTCGCGCGGTAACAGCACCAGTCCGCGCAGAGGTAGATTATACTACCGCAGCCGCAGAACAAAATAGCAGCGCAGAAGCGCACGCAGCCCCAGTTCACGTGGGGATAGATTATGCGGCCATGGCAGCGGATCAGGGTAGAGATGCGGACGTGTGCGCGTTCCACTCTGGACCAACAGGGTTAAGGCTGGAGAGTAGGAGCTTGCAAAATGGTATGCCCCCCCTAATCTGCGATGTCTCGACTGGGCGGCCGCGCCTGGTGGTGCCGGCCGCTTGGCGCCGCTGCGTTTTTGACTCGGTTCACTCCCTGTTGCACCCGGGGGTGCGCGCGTCTGTGAAAATGGTAGCAGAGAAGTTTGTTTGGCCGAGCCTGCGCAAGCACGTGAAAGAGTGGGCAAGAGCCTGCATGGCTTGCCAGCGGGCCAAAATTCACAAGCACACAAAAGCCCCCTTAGAGCCTTTTCACATCCCGGCCAAGAGATTTGATCATGTGCATGTTGACCTCGTGGGCCCCCTACCGTCGTCGCAGGGGTTCACACATCTTTTGACAATGGTGGATCGAACCACGCGTTGGCCGGAGGTGGTTCCACTGGCATCAACCACGGCTGCAGAGGTGGCCCGCACATTTTTGACGGCTTGGATAGCGCGTTTCGGGGTTCCGTCGAATATTACGTCTGACAGGGGACCTCAATTTGTTTCTGAGCTTTGGTCAGAGATGGCCCACAGCTTAGGTGTGACAATTCACCGCACTACTGCTTACCACCCCCAGGCTAATGGTTTATGCGAGCGTTTTCATAGATCATTGAAGGCAGCCCTCAGAGCGTCGCTTATGGATACAAATTGGGTAAACAGACTGCCATGGGTTTTATTGGGGTTGCGTTCTGCGCCTAAGGGGGACTTAAAGGCCTCCCCAGTGGAGTTGGTTTTTGCGCAACCTCTCCGGCTGCCAGGCGAGTTTCTGCCAGATCATCCGGCGCCAAGGTGTCCCCCTGCTCAGTGGTCACTGATCGGCACGGGAGCGGACATGCTTCCGGGCTCCGTTCATCATACTTTTCCGCGCGTTTTTGTTCCCAAATCTTTAAAAAATGCCGAGCTTGTTTTTGTCAGGCACGGGGCTCTGAGCCCAGCTCTGCGCCCGCTTTACGACGGACCATATAGAGTGCTGGAAACGGGTGATAAGCATTTTGTGTTAGATTTGGGGGGCAGACGGGAAACAATTAGTATAGACAGACTTAAGCCTGCTTTTGTGATGAACGACGAGTCTGTACGGGTGGCGAGGCCTCCTCGACGTGGCAGACCCCCCAAGAAGCATGTCCTGGGGCCCCCGCAGGGATCAAATAACGGTTCTCATTCCCAGTTAACAGATTCACTGCAAGATGGCGCCGCAGGGGCGGCGAAGCCCGCTTACAGCAAGTTTGGGAGACGCTTGAAGCCCAGACGGCATATGGACTAATGTGTGGTTTGATTATGTTGTGTGGAGTATGCTGCATTGTTTCATTCTTCGACGTTTGGGGGGGGGGGGTGATATGGTGAACATATTTTGACTACATATGCATAGCACAGGATTGAGATGCTTAGGATTGCATGTGTATCCTGTAACCTCACGTCTTTGAAGGAACAATGTGTCTGGACCTCCTGGGGATTACAGCAGGAGGCGGAGGTGCCGTCGGTGAAGGCTCTGAGACGATTTTCTGACCTCCTGGGGCCATATGGAGGACGACGGGACTTGGGGGGGATGTGATGACTATGTGATTCTGTCTTTGATGTGACAAGTATAAAAGTGGGGGTTTGGGGGAGTTCGGTCTCTTTTACTGTTGAGAGAATGCTGGAGATGTGAGATCGTCAATAAACCTGAATTGAGAAATAATTCAGTCTCTTTATTTCACGCTCTCCACAAATGTATCTAAATTTTTTTAACTACAATGTCAGGATACACTGCATCACAAGATTATGTTGGTCCAAAACTGCTCCCACAACCTATAGTCATGTGAAAAAATTAGGACACGCTGTCTTAGCGTGTGTGTTTTTTTGTGAAGAATTTGGACTTATGAATATTTAATATCAATGCTCAAAATACAGGGAGATTCATGTAATACAACTAAACAATAAAAAATGAAGACTTTTTCCAAATTTTCCGTAAACAGTGAGGAATAAATTAGGACCCCCCCCCCCAGCTTCATTAGTACACCCCCACATTCATTCCCACCTAAAATGGCTAAAGTAAATACTTTATGCAAATAAAAACATAACCAGGGTTAGACATAGATATGAACATTTCTTAATACAGAAATGTCTGTTTAATGGTGTCCTAATTATTTCACATGACTGTAAACCTTGAGCTTGATCTATTGACTTTTAAAGTATGTCTAACTAATTATTAGACTCCATAACACACTCAACTGGCATAGTCTTCCAAACCTTTTTTGGGGAAAGATCTGGAAAAATTGGTAGTAACAGACAAAACACAATCATGATGCCAACGGTCACTGGTTTATTTCAAGTTTCAGCAAAATTACTCATTGTTTTGTTTTACGTATGTACATGTTAAAAGCGACTTATGGGGAGACTGGGTCACACACGCCGGCCACTCGTCCCAAGGTTGCCCAGTACAGCCAGCAAAGCTGGATGGAAGGAAGCACTTTGAGCCATCTCCTCCTTTCGTAAGGCGGCTTCTTGCTCCCTTGCTTCACGTGCTTCATCCACAAGCTGGCTGATGGTCGGCATTTGCTGGGCAAATGCTTTACCCTGCTGTTCGAGCTGTTTACGCTGCAGTTTGAGCAGTTTACGGTGCAGTTCGAGATGTTCATGTTGCAGTTCAAGCTGCTGTTCTTGGAGCCGGACCTCATCACCATGCATCTCGGTAAACACAGTGGCAAGGTCCACTGTGGGGTGGCTCCTTTCCCTCTTGCCTACACGAAAGACAGAAATGGGCAGTGGTTAAATAAAGCAAGTGCAAAACATATATACAGGAAATACACTTGTGAAAGCCAACTGGTAGGGTGTGACAAAAATGCTTTTTTTATCCTTTTTTTTTCATATGAAAGACAAAAGTAAAATAGAAAGATGTCTTTACCTTCTTTACATATTTCAACTGCACTGCAGCCTTCATCAGAAGAGTCAGCTGATTGCTGCCAGGTGACATTTATCAGCTGATTTTCGTAGGCGAGGCCAGCTCAGCAGATCTGTCAGATCCACCGAGCCGGCCCCGCCTCCCGCCGTCAGATGGTCTCTGGAGAATGTGGTCCCAGGTGTGGGAAAGCATAAAGGCCCCCTCATCTCGGTTCATGGTGTCTTTTCCCCGCTTTCTGATCACTATTGCCTCCTTGATCCAGCATTTGTGTCTGTTGCTCTCCGATCCAATAATTTTTGTGTTGTCCCAGTCCATGATGTGATTATTTCTTTTGCAGTGGTCTGATATTGCTGATTTTAATGTTTCTTGTTCTGCTTTTTCTTTTTGTGATCTTGTGAGTTGTCCTTATGTTTCCTTCTCACATTCCTTCTGGTGTTCTTTTTTTCTTGTGGTGAATAATCTTCCGGTTTCTCCAATGTAGGTTTTGTTGCATGAGCTGCATGATATTTCATATATTACATTGCATTTATTGACTTGTTCTATTCTGTCCTTGGGGTGTACTAACAACTGTCTTAATTTTTTGTGTGGTTTGACTGCTGTGTTTATTTTGTATTTTTTCATGATCCTTTGAATTGGTTCCGTGATCCCTCGTATGTATGGTATAGTTATGGTGTCCTTGTTTTTGATTTCGGCTTTTGTTCTATGTCTTGTGTCCTGTTTATTTTCTTTGTTTTTGACTTGCTGTTTCCCTTTGTTTATGGCCCATACTGGATATTGGCAGCGTATAAGTGCATGTTTTATGTGGTTTTCCTCTTCCTGTCTGTCTTCTTGTTCCGTGATGATGGTGGCTCGTTCATATAATGTCCTGACGACTGATAGCTTGTGTGCTGTGGTGTGTTCCGATGTCCATAGTAGGTATTGATCTGTGTGGGTTGGTTTCCTGTAGACTGTGATTTTTATGCTGCCGTCCTCGTTGTGGTGGATTTTCATGTCCAGAAAGGCTATGGTGCCATTTTCCTCCTCTTCGTGTGTGATTTTATGTTCCCCGTACTGTCTGTACTGTTCAGATGGTCAGTGAGTTCTTGTATGTGTCCTTTCCTTATTTTTTCCAGAATGTCGTCTACGTATCTCTTCCAAAGGGTGGGTTTGCATATTGTGGGTGCTGTGTTGATGGCTTTATTTTCCAGATCCTCCATAAAAAAGCTGCTCGTGATGGCTGATAGTGGGTCCCCCATTGCAAATCCTTCTTTTTGTTTGTAGATTTTTCCTCTGAATTGAAAATAAGTGGATTTTGCAACAAACTGTAATAATTTGGATATGTCATGGACTGTGAGGTTGGTGCGTCTTTTTAGGGTACTGTCCTTGTTGAGGCGTTCTTGCACTATATGTAGTGTGACGTCAATAGGAGTCTTTGTGAATAAAGAGATGACGTCATGTGAAATGAGGATCTCGTCTGATTCTATTTTTATGTCTTTGAGTTCTTGTGCCAGCTCTTTTGAATTTTTACAGTGAAAGTCTGATAGTCCAAGGAGGGGTTTGATGATTTCAGCTAGGGCTTTTGATAAGTTGTATGTGACTGATCCGATGCTGTCTATTATTGGCCGCAGTGGGATATCCTTTTTATGTATTTTCGGTGTTCCATAAATCCGAGGGGTGATGCTGGCTGTGGGGATCAGGTGATCATATGCGTCCTTTGTGATTTTATTGCTTTCTAATAGAGGTTTTAGAAGGGCTTTTAGCATTTTTTTCTTTTCTTCTGTCGGGTTTGTTTTAATGATTTCATATGTGTTACTGTCTGCCAACATGGTTTCCATCGGCTCGGTGGATCTGACAGATCTGCTGAGCTGGCCCCGCCTACGAAAATCAGCTGATAAATGTCACCTGGCAGCAATCAGCTGACTCTTCTGATGAAGGCTGCAGTGCAGTTGAAACATGTAAAGAAGGTAAAGACATCTTTCTATTTTACTTTTGTCTTTCATATGAAAAAAAAGGATAAATAATTAAAAGAAGACAAAATGAACCTATTTGACGTAAAAATGCTTTTTGTTGTATATAAGCACAATTTTCATGTTGCTGCACCTCAGTACAGCAGATTTTGCAAGCGCCAGGTTTATGTTTAAAATAACTTGGTTTTATTGTGGCTTCAGAAATGTGAATGAGTTAATACAGTCAGTTGACTTGAATCATTTGAATGAAGCACGTTGACTGCCAGCACATTCGAAAGCAAATTTTTGTGCTACATCAGCTTTTCAAAAACAAGAATTGTATGACTACTTCCTTCACTATAGCTAAAAAAAAATGGGACCAGGTGTCCACCGCTGACAAGTGAGCAGCCCAGGATCCACTCTGTACATGTACATTTTTTAAGCCAGTGATTCATGGTGGAAAAGAAACAGCACAGCAACACTATAGTTGGAAAATCCACAGAATAGGCGTGTGGGTCTATTGTGAGGCTTTATGAAATTATATGAATCACTTTATAAATCACTGGTTTTAAAATGCACTTGTACATGTTGAGATTTTGGCCCCACTTGACCTGTATCCATAAACAAAATGTGTTAATCTTTTGTTTGTTGCGCTTTACCAGTACATGAACGTGTTGTGCCTCACGTTGACAGAGCTGGAGCTGGTACCGGTGTCGGATCTGCAACGGACGCAGGAGAGCCCGGGGAATTCATGCTGAGGGAGGGTGACCCAGGGCGTGTGGACTGAGATTTTAGAAAGTACACGCAACTTTAATGCACAGCACCAAAGTGCAACACGTACACAAAACTTTCTAACCAGGATTAGCATATTTCATCGTTTTGCTCTCACAAGCGAATAAATCGGACAGAGCAAGCGTGAGTCATGGCTAGCTAGCTAGCTAGCTAATGCTGCTAGCACTCCTGGCTAACACTCGTGAGCCAGGAGAGAACGGCTTGAGCAAAAAGATGCATAATATCACAACACACTCACCATCCGTGGTTTGTAACAATATCATGGCTGGGTCGACTCCTATCTCCCTCCCATTACTGGCTGGGCGATTACCATATATGGCGTCCATCTGGTCGAACCACTTCCACTGCTTTTGGTTCACCCCACTTCGATCGTTGTGGTCTTTGATGGCCCAGTAATCACATTTCAAGTTTTTGAGCTTATCGCTGCATTATTTAATTGTCCAGTTGTATCCGCAGGCAGACAACTGCTCCGCAACCTCATGGAAAATCTTTTCATTGCGGTGCACTCCATCTAACTCTCTCTGGATCCTATCATCAGCCACAATGCAAAGAAAAGTGTGCACCTCCTCGTGGGACCACGGTGTATAAGATTTTTGTGAAGCCGAAGCCATCTCTACCGTTCGCAGTGATTACTCACTGAAGAGTTTTTGCAAATGGCGGTTGTACATCCAACAGAAGAACGGCACTCTCATGATGTTACGCCCGGACCAATCAGTGGCCAGCAGTCTTTTTACGTCACATTTTCAGGTTGGTTTGGCACGGTTAGAACCACTTGGGAGAATGTCCGAAAAATTGGGATGGCAACCATTACAGTTCCTAATAGAAAAGCATACAAAGCATACCATACCGTACCAAACTGTACCGAGCTGGTACTAGTGATAAAGGGCCATTATTGTGCACTCATCATGTTAAGCAGAAAACCTAAAAAACGACCAAAGATTGCTAATAAAAATTACAAAAAGAATTTCTAAAGCTGACAACCACCTTAGAACTTTACATATAGGTTCCTTCTAACTAAAAAAAATAGGTTGTCAGCTTGTACTCAAACATGTCCACAAAAGTGTTAATGGAAACACTTTTCAAAATTGGCCCCTTGACTAACTACTAGGGAGCACATATGTATGCAAGAGACTTCAGTCCTCATCTATAAGTTTTTTCTACATCCTCAGAAAGCATTGGCTGTAAGTTTTTGGTTGTTTGCGGTTCTTTTAAGTGAAATAGGTTGCTTAGCGCATGGAGTTATTTGTTTTAGTTATAATTATTGTGGTGTGGCGGTTCGGTTAACCCCCACAATAGATTAAGGACAGTCAGCTCTCTTCTCTTGGTTTTTCCCGCTGCACTACTGAGATATAATGTGCCATTCATGTATTGTGATGTAATGTGCCATGCATGTATTGTGATGTAATGTGCCATTCATGTATTGTGATGTAATGTGCCATTCATGTATAGTGTTCATGCGTCCTGTCCTTACTGTGACCTAGAGACAGATCAATATGTAGATGTGCCTTGTAACCTCTTTGTCCTGCAAGCTGGAGCAGAGGACAGCATCTGCCTATTGTTATGTAGGTCTTTCAAATGCAAATGTCTCATGCCTGTTCTGCAGTCCCTTTGATCGTACCAACTGCTGTGAATTCGCTTTGATGTATTGTCTGAGTTGGGTATAAATACTGCACAGGTTCTGTAACTCACTCTCTCAATTCCACTTCCTCAAGTGCTGCTGCTGGACACAGACTTTGTGTCCTCCTTCTCTGAGAGCCGCTGGGCTCGCTCCCGGCGCGCATGCACGGCGCCGGGAGCGGAGCTCGTGACGGCGGTATGATTAATAAAACTCTACTTAAAACCTTCAGCAACGCTATATATTTTTTATCATCCGCTGCACTGGTGACCCCGAAGACGCACACGCTTTGTGCGACACAGCCTTCTGGTCTGGACATCCACGCTGAACCGGCCGAGGGACACAAGACGTCTCCTCCCTCTCGCCGCCCCAACGCACCATGACCTGAAGGCAGAAAAGAACCCGCTGCCAGTGAACGCTTCACTTGTTACCCCGAAGACGCACACGCTTTGTTCGATGCAACTTTCTGATCTGGACAGCTGCACTGGTGACCCGTTCTTCAGGATGAGATCTGCACGTCTGAGATCCGCTCATCCACGCTGGAGCGGCCGCGCTCGCAGCTCCTCCACACGTGAGCGCAGGTGTCCTCCATGGCCGGCGGAGAACGCAACACGTGGACCTGAATGCACCACGGCCGAGCGGTGGCAAAGATCGTCTATTCCCTCCCACCGCTCCAATGCATCTGCACGAGCCTGAGGGCGAAAGATCGTCTATTTCCTCTCACCGCTCCAATGCACCATGGCCAATCTGCAGCCACAGCTCAATCCGGATTTTATCGGCGCCGTCTGCGCCGATCCCCACCAAGATTCTGCACCCTGGTTCTCCTCTCCAGCTGGCCCACCCACGCACGAAACCCCGGCACACGCACCGGGGAGTTACAAGGACGGCGCACCACGCACAGGGCAATTACGGCTACAGAGACCGCCATCGTCCTCCGCCGCTGCACATGCCCAAGAAAAACGGCCGATAGCCACCCTCGGAACCTTCAGGGCTGCCCGCACACCTGAAGCATGCTCGCAGCTCGCCCACAGGATTCATTAATGGTCTCAGCCACGGCACATAAGGGAATTCAGCCATCAGCTTTTCCCAAGGCTTTAGAGTTGCGCCTGCCCTAAAGTCAACACGCCAGTCCCTCTGCTTTTATTTTTTTTTTTCTTACAGCCGCTACGCAGCCTCACCGCTCCTATTTTCTTCATGGCCACGAGAGGAGTCAGAGACAAATTTTTCTTCTTGTGATCTCCGCACGTGCAACGGGACAGCCCCTCGACGCGCGGAGCAGCAAGCAATTTTTGTGCGGCTCGGACGATTTCACCGTCCCCCTGCCGGCACTTACTACCCCCCTCCTCCCTCCCCCTCCGCCTGCAGCGAGCTTCTCCCACAGCTCGCTCCCATAGATGGATTATCGAGGTCTCGGCCCCCTGCTGTGCCCTCTGGGGGGGAGTGTGTGGCGGTTCAGTTAACCCCCACAATAGATTAAGGACAGTCAGCTCTCTTCTCTTGGTTTTTCCCGCTGCACTACTGAGATGTAATGTGCCATTCATGTATTGTGATGTAATGTGCCATGCATGTATTGTGATGTAATGTGCCATTCATGTATAGTGTTCATGCGTCCTGTCCTTACTGTGACCTAGAGACAGATCAATATGTAGATGTGCCTTGTAACCTCTTTGTCCTGCAAGCTGGAGCAGAGGACAGCATCTGCCTATTGTTATGTAGGTCTTTCAAATGCAAATGTCTCATGCCTGTTCTGCAGTCCCTTTGATCGTACCAACTGCTGTGAATTCGCTTTGATGTATTGTCTGAGTTGGGTATAAATACTGCACAGGTTCTGTAACTCACTCTCTCAATTCCACTTCCTCAAGTGCTGCTGCTGGACACAGACTTTGTGTCCTCCTTCTCTGAGAGCCGCTGGGCTCGCTCCCGGTGCGCATGCACGGCGCCGGGAGCGGAGCTCGTGACGACGGTATGATTAATAAAACTCTACTTAAAACCTCAGCATCGCTGCTTATTTTTCAACGCCACCACAGTGGGTTTTTTTTCAGATGATAATTTCTGATGCTAATTTAGATGCTAATTTGTGGTGATATTAGCATAGCTTTAGTTGTAATTGCATCACTAGCACATATTAGCTCACTGTATAATTGTTTACTGGCTGTTAAGACATATTGCAAGACATTTTCTCTTTCTTTTTATTACAGTTTCACTCGTAATTTTCACCTGCCTGTAAAAATTGATTTTGGACAGTTAGCAGAATCTTTTCAGTTAACTAATCAATAATAACAGAAGAAATACTATTTCTCAGCTTATCTTTTATTTGGAACATGCAGGAAGTCAAACACGGCTGTGGGTCTCAGCAGTGCAACCTGGATAAGACCCAGAACAAAAGAATTCCCCCCTACATATAGCTTCTGAGTTGATGGGCGTTCCCAGAAACTCTCCAACAATACGTGTCCATTGTCCAAACTGGTCCAAACTGGTCTTCTCAGTGTCCAAATAGCTCCCACATTCTTCATCTCAGCAGATGTCTCCTCTCTTTTATGGTTTTAATGCCTCCACATACGCAACCCATGCCCCTATATGGAAGCAGGAAACGATTGTCACAACCAAGCTATATAGAGTGATGATATAGAGTGAAGTACGTGGCGGTAATGCACCTGTAAGGTACTTGCCAACCACAAATCAAATCTAAAAGAAGAAGAAGCAGCAGGAAACAGAGACTAGAGCGTGTGTGCAGCTTGTGTGTGTGTGTGTGGATGTGTTTGTACTGCTTCTATGCATGTGTGCATGTGTGTGTGGAGCTTGTGTGTGTAACATCTAACTAACTAATCTTCACTATTTATTTATTATAGAAATTTCCTCTCTTGACTCCATTTTCATGGAGTCAATAACTATGGCAGGCTCAATAATAAACAGGCATCAGACACCTGATGTTATTTTCATGTGAGATGGGTGAAAAATCTGTAGGCAGTATATACTTTCATGAATAATCATTATAATGCAATTTCTTTATTCATTCAGTACATATTCACAGGCGAAAATTCTCATCTCAGACCCCACTGCCCTTCGTGGCCTTTTTTGGAAACTTTATTAACACATGTTATATTAGGAAAATAAACATGTGCAAAACAAAACATTTTCAGTCAAAACATTTCTTATTCGTGTGTGTTGTGTCTGAGCCTCAAGACCTGCCATATAACAGAGCTTCAAATCTTCTAATTTTATCCTAACTACATGATGACAAATAGCACAATATTTTGAAGATACCTGCAAGAAAACAAAGAAAAAGGAAGGGGCCAGATGTTACTTGCACATGACCCACTGTGGGAAAGTGCCTTCAGTGCACCCCCTTTTCATGTAAGATTAT
This sequence comes from Pholidichthys leucotaenia, assembly GCA_020510985.1. Lineage (NCBI taxonomy): Eukaryota > Metazoa > Chordata > Actinopteri > Cichliformes > Pholidichthyidae > Pholidichthys > Pholidichthys leucotaenia. The sequence continues at coordinate 310,299,480 of CM035840.1, read as the reverse complement.
ATGTATGTAGGCCTTGTTGGATGTGTGTACAGTAAATAGAAGAGTGGATAGCAGAAAGACACAATATATACATTTCAAACAATGGCCTCTCCTTCATCACTGTCAGTACCAAATCACAGTGGACCTTGTTGTGTAGGAGAGACCTAGACTCTTGGGAGTGGACCTGGCCATCATCCTCTGGGCTGACTCCTTGGATAGGGCTGTGATTATGCATCTCTCCAGCAATGCTCTCAAACATGGGATGCGACAACACCCCACCTAAGTATCACTGCTAGTAAGATTACTCAGGATCAGGACTACTGAACATATCACAACTGCCCAACATCCAAAAGATGGATTAGAGTCAAGTTGTGAAGGCATCTGGCTCATATCCAATATTTTGGCCAAATTCTGTGTGTAGACCTTCTAATGCCCGTATAGCATGTGTGATGCTTCTCTCTTATGGTGCAGTTAAGCAGTATAGGTGACATCACTATTATTTGCACTATGTCAGCAACAATCTGCAGTAGAGGTTGATTTGGCTCAACAGCTCAAGCACTGTGAGTCACATACAGTAAATCCAATTGCCGAGTTTTCTTTTTTTCCCTACAGTTGTACTGCATGTGAGGTGGCTTTTTTTTAATTTAAAAGGACCTGTACTGTGACAGTTCTACAGTTTGGTTATTCCTGAGTGCTAAGGGTGAGGTAGTAAATAGTAAATAGGTGGCATTTTCTTTCTGCTAATAACTTCAGGTAGAGCATCATATTGGAGGTGGATTGCAGTGCTATCAGCGCTAATGGCAGTGCATACACCCATGCCATACCTGTTTCCATATATTATTTGGCTGTCATTTGCTTAAAAGTGCCACTTGCCTATACTGAACCAAACCTATGCTTTATGCCTAGAACTTGTTCAATTTCCTTCAAATGTTTATTGGCAAAATGACTTCCATTGTCTGGTCTGATTGTTCTGGGGAAACCATGTCTAGGAATCACTTCTGCTGTTAGCCACTTCATCACTTCTTTTGCATTTTCATTTTTACAAGCTTTGGGTTCCACTCATCTTGCAAATGTGTCCACACAGACCAACAAATATCTGTTAACCCTCACACCTATTTTTGGGGCCCATATCTATTCAATTCAACCTTTTTTATATATCACCATTTCACAACAACAGTCCTCTCATAGCACTTTCAGCTGTAAGGGAAAATCCCACAACTGCAGAAAACCCCCCAGCAATCAGGTGCAAAACCAAACTCAGGGAGGGGCAGTCATCCACTATGACTGGCTGTGGGGTGTGGGGATAGAGAAGGAGAAAAGAACAGACATGTAGAGGGTGAACAGTACAATGTGACTCAATCTATGGGAGAGAACAAACAGATCATCACTTTATAAATTCAAGAAATCTCTGTCAGTTTATGTGTGTCTGTGTGTCATGATCATAGCACATCATAGGATGGCCTATGATGTCTGCATGATGTCCTATGATGATCCTATGATATCAGGCAACATAGGACTCACGATGCCGTCATATAGACAATAGGACTGGCTACCTATGATGTAGGCATGATGTCCTATGATGCCTGCCTTGATGTCTTTATGATGTCATATAGACCATCACTCATGATGCCTGCCTTGATGTCTTTATGATGTCATATAGACCATCACTCACCAAAGAAGAGATACTCATCACCCGATTATGAATAGGACACAGCGCTTTAAACCACACCCATTCGAACCAGTAAATCTAGAAATTTTACTCATCACCCGATTATCAATAGGACACACTACTTAATAGCAGATACAGTGATCCCTCACTTATCGCGTTTAATGGGGACCAGAACCGACCGCGAAAAGTGAAAAACCGCGAAGTAGCGTCCCCCCCCCCCCCAAGGGCATCACAAGCACTATTTTGCACAAAAAGGCACAAGAGAACAGCGAAAAGTGCCACTAAGCAACACGAGCGATAAAGAACAATGAATGCGGTCTTCCTTCGCTGGGTATGGGCGCTCGGCAGGGAGAGAAGCTGGGCAAAACGTCTCGACCAATCAGCTTGCGAGATTCCCGAGCGGTGAAGAGGTGGGCGGAGAGGAGTGGAGCGGTGGTCAGAGAGGTGGATTTTGAGTTGTGCGGGCTCTCCGTGTTGATACCTGATGTTCTAATGCAGTCTCCCTGCCTTCTGCTAGCGCCCGGGCAACTTTTGTGCCATTTTTTCTCAATTTTGAATTTTTGATGAATATTTTTGAAAAATCCGCGATGCACTGAGGGCGCGAAAGGTGAAACGCGAAGCAGTGAGGGATCACTGTATTTTCAGTGTTATGGGAGGGGAAGGGCATATGAAAGAGGTATGGTGTGGAGACTTTAATGCCCATAATAGCCTGTGGGGAAGCACACATACAGATAACAATGGAAATGTTGTGGAAGAGATGTTAGATGAAAGATTGTTAATTTGTCTAAACAGTGGTGAAGGTACCAGGGTGGATGTGCATAGGGGCACATTATCATGTATTGACCTGACTCTGGTATCTGATTCTTTAGTGAGCACCTGTGAATGGATGGTTATGAACAGGACAACTATGGGAAGTGATCACTTCCCAATACTTACAGTCATTAAAACTGAAGAATGTATACAAGAGGGACGATGTTTTACAAGATGGTGTTTTGACAAGGCAGATTGGGGAAAATTTAGGCAATACTGTGTTCATTCATGTCATATGGTAACATTAGAAGGTGGCATAGAAGAGTGTTCAAGTCAGGTAACCAATCATATTCTGAATGCTGCAATAGCAAGTATACCTAAGAAAACAACACAGGGTAGGAAGAAGGTTGTACCCTGGTGGAATGATGAATGTAGTATTGCAGTAAAAGAGCAAAACAAGGCATTCAGACAGCTGAGGAAGAATATGACTAGTGAAAACTTAATAGAGTACAAAAAGAAAAGGGCAGTAGCTCGAAGGATTATTAAAAACAGGAAAAGATCAACATGGAGAGAATTTTGTTCCACCCTTGTAGGAAAACAGAACTAGGTGATGTCTGGGGAATGTTTAAAAAATGAGTGGGAAAAGGGTATCAGTTAAAATTCCAGCTTCAGTGGATGGGACAAGATGGCTGTATCAGACAAAGAAAAGGCAGAAGTCCTAGGTAGAGCATTTGCAGCAGTGCATAGAGGAGACCATCTTGGTGAGAGTCAGAGACAGCAAAGGCAGCATAAACTCAGAGAAAATGCAAACTTAAAAAATGAAGTGAAAGAGGACATGACTGCGTTAGACTTTGAACTCACAATGTCAGAGCTTAGGAGAGCTTTGCAAGATAGTGGATACACAGCTCCAGGATATGATCAGTTAAGCTATGCTATGTTCCAGCAGTTGCCTATGCAATCAATGCAACTGGCGCTGAAATTGTTTAACAGAATTTGGAAGGAGGGGGTTATCCCAAGTGGGTGGAAAAAGGCTGTAATTTTACCATTTAATAAGCCAGGGAAAGATCCAGCTCATCCAGGCAAGTACAGGCCAATAGCATTAACGTCACACTTAGGGAAATGGATGGAGAGGGTGTTAGTTTACAGATTGTCATATGTACTAGACAAAAATGATTAATAAACAACTATTAGAATGGTTTTAGAAGAGAAAGATCCACAGTGGATGCTCTACTTAGGGCATGAATGAATGAATGCTAAGTAATGAATTTGAAAAGACTCTCAAAATGAAAGAAGTAATGGTTACAGTTTATCTGGATATTGAAAAGGCTTATGACTCACTGTGGAGGGATGGACTTCTTATCAAATTGAATAAAATGGGCATTGGTGGTAGGATGTATAATTGGATAATGGATTTTTTTTTATTTTTATTTTTTTTACACACAGGACAATTAGGGTTAAAGTAGGATCAGAAGTTTCTAATGACTTTGAAATAGAAAATGGTGTTCCTCAGGAGAGTATGATAAGCCCTGTTTTATTCAATATAATGATTAATGACATGTTTGCGGTTCAAGAGAGATCCATCAAAACAGCACTATATGCAGATGATGAAGCCATATGGATGATTGGAAGAATTGAGAAATTTGTGTTCAAAAACATCACGAAAGTAATGGAGAAAGTGGAAATGTGGTCATATGACTGGGGATTTAACGTTTCAAACAGTAAAACCTGCTATGTGACTTTCACAAAAAAAACGCAGAACTGACACAGAACCATTAACATTATATAATCAACCAATAGAGAAAGTCTGAGTTCAAATATCTAGGATTGTGGTTTGATAGCGCATACACATGGAGAGTTCATGTTGAAAATCTGGAGACAAAGTGCAAAAAAGTCATTAATCTCATAAAAGCTGTAGCTGGACATGAATGGGGTGCAGATAAACAGGCATTAATTGACATTTACAGATCATTAATGTGATTGACAATAGACTACGGATGCATGATTTATGGAGCAGCGGCAAAGACAACTCTGGAAAAAAATAGAATGCAGCATAGAGCGCTTTGCCTGTGCATTGGAGCCATCAAAACAACACCAAACAATGCAGTTTTAATAGAAGCAGGAGAAATGCCAATGGATTTGAGAAGAGATAAACTCACATTATCATACTGGGTCAAGCTGAAAGGAAGCAACAAAGCGAATATTTCAGAAACAACACTACAAGACTGCTAGGAATACTCTAATTTTCAGGGACATGGGTTTGGGTGGACAATTGAAAGAAAAGCCAGAATGTATGGGCTACACACTATTGATGTAGCTAACACCAGTCCAGTGAGTAATGTTCCCCCTTGGCTGTTTCTGGGAATAGAAGTAGACTCTAGTCTGCTAATGAGGAAAAAGGATTGGCATATGAGTGAAGTTGGTGTTAAAACAAGCATTTACCTCAGGAACAATTACTATAACTTCTTACAGCTCTATACTGACGGTTCAAAGAGCAAAGACGGCTCTGTTGGAGTTGGAGTATACATTCCAGAGTGACAATCGCAAAAAGACTCTCTAACAATACATCTGTGTTTACAGCAGAGATGGTGGCAATATTTATTGCTTTGCAGTGGGTGGAGGAGGTCAGACTGGACCGGGTGGTGGTGTGCACGGATTCACTTGCAGTGTTAAAAACCATACAGACAGACACTAAAATCTACAAGGAAAGACTTGATGATTGAGCTATAATCACAGTTTATTTAGGGTACACAGGGGTGGTGGAGAAGTTCAGTTTTGTTGGGTTCCTGCACATGAAGGGTTGAAATGGAATGACTGTGCAGACAAATTAGCAAAAAGCGCTCTTGGAAAAGAGATAACTGTACCATTGTCTCTTGGAAAAGGTGAAGGGAAAGCAGTAATCAAGAAAAAAGGAACTGAGCTATGGCAAAAAAGATGGGATGAAGATCATAAAGGTAGATGATATTACAGAATACAAAAATGTATTGCAATAAAGAATTACATAACAACCAAAAGGAGGGAAGACATCATTATGGCAAGACTCAGACTGGATCACATAGGTTTAAACGTCACTTTATTCCCCATGGGGAAAAGCGAAAGTGACAAATGTAGAGAATGTGGAGTAAAAGAAAATGTCGAGCACATCTTGCTACACTGTCACAAATACGGAAATGAAAGACAGATAATGCAAAATGAAGTTTGAGAGGCCGATAGGGAATAGGATTTAACTGGCATTCTGGGAACAGATGGAGGTGGAGAGGCAACAAGAATCACGAGAAGGGCTCTTTTCTGCTTTTTAAATAACACAGGATTAAGTCATAGAATTTAGGGGTCGGGCTCAGATGACAATGTTGCACACTCTTGTATAGCAGGTGGCAATATGCACCTTTCAGTTGTTTGCTATCCGCCAGCAACCGAGAGAAGAAGAAGAAGAAGAAGAAGAAGAAGAAGAACCACACCCATTCGAAGCAGTACATCATGTCTGTCTGTCACAATCATAGCACATCATAGGACGGCCTATGATGTCTGCATGATGTCCTATGATGATCCTAGGATATCAGGCAACATAGGACTCGCAATGCCATCATATAGACAATAGGTTTGGCTACCTATGATGTAGGCATGATGTCCTATGATGCTTGCCTTGATGTCTTTATGATGTCATATAGACCATCACTCACGATGCCTGCCTTGATGTCTTTATGATGTCAAAGAAGAGATACTCATCACCCGATTACAAATAGGACACAGCACTTTAAACCGAATGGGATTTGCCAGAAACAGGAAAGAAGAGATATTCATCACCCGATTAAGAATCAGACACACTAATTTAAACCAGAAGCTACATAACTGGAGAGCAATAGAGTGAGGAGAACTGCTACATGTGAGGAAAGATCCCGTGAAAATGACACAGCTGAGGTTCGAGCAGTACCTCCCAGGCGGCCTATGATGGTCCTATGATGTCTATGGAAAAATGTTGAAACTATTTGTCTAACAGAAAACACGAGGATCTGTCAAGCTGTAGAAGATCAACATGTCAGGAACCGAGCCGACTTGGTTTCCCCCGGCTTGGTCCTGAGCTCTCTGTGGGTTTAGGTACTATTGTATATATACTGTATGTGTAGTATGCATTCCAGTATTTCCTTATCCATAGCCACTGCCTGACCGGCAGCTGTTAGACAGCCGCTGTGATCTACTTTCTGTGAACTCTGCTGACAGTCTGCCAGTCCGCCCACGCCCCCTCTCTCTCTCATTTCCATCAGATGTTCCCAGCCCCGTTTATCATCTTTCCCACGCCTTGCCCAGGTGTTCCCAATTTGTTATGCCAGCAGTGTTTGTACTTAAGCAGCTCTTTGCTAGTCAAACACCGCTGGACTATTGTATGTGCTCACATGGTTGTTCTTCGCCGTGTGACTGTCACGCCAGGTGAAGGATCTTTTGTGTATGTGCTCACTGGTGGACTTGGATGGCTTGGACTGTTCCTGCACAGTGAGTAATAGCTGTCTGCATTTCTGTTTGCAGTTGTGCTGCTACGCTTGCCTGTAGCGTTTCCCCTTGCAGCACAACTGCTATGCTTAGGCACTTGCCCAGCTTTTCTCTCGTGCCAGTCGAGCGTCCTGGAGAACTCCAAGTTTAACCCGAGCTGTCCTGTCTGTGTTTGTGGCCACGGTGCACAGTGGTCTGCCCACTGCATGCAATTTGTGTGAGCCATTTTGTGCACAACTGTTACATTTCTGTAAGTCTTTATTTTTGAACTGTCTGGATATCAATAAATGTGTGTTTGGTGTACCCTGCGCTTAAATCCTCATTCCTCTTTCTCTTCCTTCGTACGCTGTGGAGAAGCACACGGGGAAGTTTATGACAGAATGGTCCAGCCAGCCCAAAGGATTTAACGGGTTCACCCACACATCCCTTTTTTCCCCTTTTGTGCATTGCTTGTTGGAACTAACCTGGTTTTGAGATGTCTTTGGGCCGGCGTTATCCAATGAGTCTCAGCTAGGGACGCTGCCGAGCTCTCATGGACATCAATGGCCTGATATTTACAGCGAGCAGTTATTCCACCCCGGCGGACGTCATGTGGTACGTCAAGCTGGCGGAGGCAGAGGTTCGGTGATGCCCCCAGCTCTCCAAACATCCCGAGGGAGTTGAGCGGATGTCCCAGCTGGCAGCGCTCCGACGCGAATACAGCCAGAAGGAGAGGAAGTCTTCAAAGAAGACCAGGCTTGCGCCGAGGGGAGGGCGCTCCCGGGATGCCGCTGAAACTGTTCCCTGCCAGGTCTCTGCTCCCGCTCTCACCAAGCCGGTTCCTGTCGTCGTGGAGACGGCTCCTCCGTAAGCCCTCGAGAGGACCTACGTCACCGCTGGCACGAAGAGGGACGAGTGTCTGCCACCTGCAGCTGTGGATATCATCGACCAGGATGACAGGCAAGTATTTTTTTCATTCTAAACTATTCATTAACATTGAATCTTGCCTGTCTCCCGAGGGAGAGGCCCAGTACCAGCAGTCCACTGGGTCCTCTCCTCCAGCTGCAAATATTGATTGTTTCCTTCCCCTCTCCGTGTCTCCTCCTTTAATTCCTGAGGGCTTGCCGGTCCAAGAACTGAGCTGCCAGACGGTGGAGCAGGTTGAGGGCCTGGATGATCCTGCCCAGGGACCTGCACAGAGATGTTTTCCTGCAGCCACACCGGTAGAACCCCCAGCGTTGGAGCCACTGCAGGAGGACAATAGGATTGCGATCACCATCTCGCCAGCTGTGGAGGTGTCCACAGCAGGTTGGGAGCCTGAGCAGGACCTCTTGGAGGCCGGGCCCGAGTGTTCATCGCCAGGATCAACGAAGTCCTGGACAGCGGTGAAGCTCGAGCTCAGGCAAGTTTTCTCTCTTGTTTTTCTTATGACAGTTTTAGAGAGATCTCGTCTGGCTCTTGGGGAGGAGAGTCAGGTGCTGCCCTCGGCTGCATCTGAACTCACTTCACCGGGCTCCACCGCTGCCAGCGACCCTAACTATCTTTCTTCTCCTGCTTCCCCTGAGCCTTCATCTAGGCTTGCCGGAGAGGGTGTGTCACCGCCGGAGATCGCCGAGAGTCCGGTCCAGCCAGAGGAGGACACGGCTGCTCCAGCTCCTCCTGCCAAGGTCATCAGGGCTCCCCCTCCAATTGCCTCCACAGCCTGGTGCTCCTGCAGGTTGGCCTGCTCACCGTGGGTGCAGCTCTGGCCCAATCGGGGTCCACCGCTGGTGCTGCAGAGCCTCAGCCGGAGGTCACCGCAGGTGCTGCAGAGCCTCAGCTGGAGGTCACCACGGGTGCAGCGGAGCCGGTCCGGTCGGGGCCCACCATGGGTGCAGCAGAACCAGCCCAGTCGGAGCCCACCGGAGGTGTAGTTGTGTCCCAAGCTGGAACCACAGAGGGTGCTGCGGACCACCCTGAGAACGCCATGGTCCCCTTCTCCCTGCCCAATGCCGTGGAGGTTCCCTCACCCCGGTCTGGTTACCCACCAGTGAGCCTTCCGGTGGGCAGGCCACCTCCTGCTTCACCCCTTCGGTCCTAGTGGCTAAACAACGCTGGCCGGCCACCGGAAGAATTGACTCCCTGGGTCTGGTGGCCCATGTTTTCCGGCAGGCCATCTGCTGTGCCTGGGACTCTGGGCAGCCTCCTGAGCCCCAACGCCCGTGGATTTGGGGGGGGTTCATTGTGGGCCCTGGGCGGGGTATTGTGTTCCCTCCTTTCCTGTTCCCCCTACCTCCCACCTGGGTTCGTGTTGTTTGTTGCTGTTGCTCCTGTTTGGGGGGGGGGGTCTTAATGATGTTACCTTGGGTGTCTGGGAATCCATCCCTTAAAGGGGTGGCTCTGTCATGAACCAAGCAGGCTTGGTTTCCCCCGGTGGGACACAACAAGCTGAAGAACATTTTGCTAAATTTCTCTTGGACCTTGGGAGAGGAAAAATTCCAGTAATTCCAGAACAGGGCAAGATTGCAATTGAACTTGATGAAAGACTAATGATTCCAGGTGGCAAACTGGAAGACACTGTCATTTGGGTGTATGAAGACATGCAATTCAACATTTCAAATCCAAGATGGTTCTGTGAGCGTATCATATTATGCCCAACGAACTCTGAAGTTGACACAGTCAATGAGTACATGACAAAGATTTTCCCAGGAGAGGAACATGTTTGCAACAGTGTTGACACTGTTGACTCTGAGGGTAATCATGCATACCCAACTGAGTTTCTAAATACACTCTGCCCATCTGGAATGCCTCCTCATCGCATCACTTTAAAGGTGGGAATGGTGATCATGCTACTGCAAAACTTTGACCAACAAAATGGACATTGCAATGGCTCAAGATACATCAATGAACAAATATAGCCTCACCTGTTGGTTGCAACATCTGTGATTGGTGTCAATGCTGGATGCACTCTCCTGATTCCACGAATCACACTCACACCATCTGACAACATGTTTCCATTCACCTTGCGACATAAACAGTTTCCAGTAAGACCCTGCTTTGCCATGACTGTGAATAAGTCACAGGGCCAGTTTTTACAGCACTTTGGTGTTTTCTGCACAAGAGATTTCTTCAGCCATGGCCAATTCTATGTTGCCACAAGCAGAGTTGGCAGATCAAGCAGTCTTCATATTCTTGCTCAAGATGAAGAAACTAAGCAAAAGCGTCGCTTTCCTAGCAATGTTGTTTTTAAAGAGGTGCTGACAGTAAAAATGTGTAACCTTGAACAATGGCAGTCTACACTACAAATGTGTAAAATGCCAAGCAAAGCGTTGATTTTCTCCTGGTGCTCCGGTTTCTTGGTTTCTACGGGCATGCACGGGTCCTCTTGAATAGGGTCGAAAGCCACTTTTTGCTCAGATCTATTTTCATGATCCTGTCCATGAACTGGAATTACGACACACCGATCCCTCAATCAGTGATCTGAACGAAGAAGAAGAAGAAGAAGAAAAAGAAGACCCACCAAATGGACAGCAATAGAGTGAGGAGAACTGCTGTATGTCAGAAAAGATGCCGTGAAGATGAAACACCTCAGGTTCGAGCAGTACGCCGCAGGCATGACTGTGAACAACACAGCCGTCTGAGACAGGAGAAGACCCTTCAGCAACGGGCATGCAGAAATACTTGCTTATACTTGGTTTCTATGGGCTTGGACAGGTATGCATGGGTATGTACTAGTGTTAATTATCAGCAACAATATTTCATTGAAAGTGAAGAAAGGAGTGAAACCCAGTGCATTATTGGAGGTCCCCCAGCTGTCTAAACCTATAAGCAACATAACTAAAGGAGGGTTCACCCTCTACTGCCTGGCAACGAAGCACTTGCTTCTGCTTACATATAGAAAAATAGAAAGATGAACCTGGGTTAAGGGTTGCGATATAAAGAACAGAAAGGAGACAGTGGAACTGAAAGGAGACAGTGGAACATCAACAGGAAACATCTGCCAGAAGACCATCTGATGGAGTCAGCAGTCCTTATCAGCTCAACAGGAAGATAGCTATTGTGGGGGTTGCAGGGGAATGCCCCCACAATGGGAAGATTTTATATATCTTTCTCTTTTGTTTTCTGGGGTCTTCACTATCAGATTGTGCTGGGACGAAGCCCTCACAGCTGTGATATTCTCTGCATGCTTCAATAAACAGATAAGTTATGAAATAGTACTTCTCATTATTTTTAATCTGGTGTATTTTAAATGGTTTTGTGCTGTCCAATTTTTGAACACACTTTACAGAACAAAAGTTTTACAACCTGGTGACCGCCGATGTGACTGGCCAGTTGGTCCACTCCACTGACAGGCTTCGGAGGTGACCGGACAAAAAGCTTTCACCTATCTATTGCAGACAATTCCGGGCCCATATTAACAAGGTGAGCAGGGAACCTTTTTAAACAAATCTCTGTAAGACTGTCTGCAATATGCAGTAGAAGTAAGTCTTTTTGTCATAATTATAATTTTACAAGAAATTAATAATTTGATAATTATAATTTTTAACAGAAATTTGAGAATTTAATGTCTTTTTTTTGGAAGAATTAAGAACATGCAGAGAATATTTTAATCATTTGCATTTTAGGATAATATGAATGAACTGTCTAGTCACTGGTACATTTTAGGGTCAGATTAATAAGCCGCCTTTTATAGAGAATTAGAAGTATCAATACAGAAAAGACGTACTATACTGTATATTACAAGAATATCAATTACAAACAACGATTGAGTAATATATGAATGGAAATAATGGGCATTTGAGGAATTGTGGGTGACCCCCACAGCCTACGGGACAAGCAGAGTGCTCAGCTGGAGCAATTAGCAGAACAGTGAGATGTATGGACTGATATCAATAGGTAGCCTCTCTTTGTCTAATCCCGGCGTCAGTAATCCTGCTATTGATATGTGTGACTCTAATGCAAATGTCCATGCTTTACTGCTGTGCATGTATTGTCTGTAGCTGGGTATATAAGTCAACTGCATATCGCTTGCTTTTTCTCTTTTTGATCACACACATTGCCTGTTTGCTGACTAGAGATGCAGGGCTCACTCCAGCGCGCTCACACAGCGCTGGGGTGAACCCTCGTGATGGAGGATGAATAAAACACCCTTTTAAACTTCAGTTCACCGTGTCGGCCTGCACTTATTCTGTGCCTCCACACTGGTGACCCCGAAGGAAAGAACACGCTGACGATGAACGAACGCAGCCCCCGACGGTGACTCCGACGACAAACGAACACAGCTGCCTGACGCGAATGGACTGCCCTCCCTTCTGCCACACGGGAGACCTTGACGCAGAGCCAACACCAGGCGAACTCCCCGGAGATCATCCACGACTGGGAGAGCTGCAGAAAGCATTATGGTGCGACCCTCGCCTGAGATCTGGACATCCACGCTGGGACCGGCCGAGGGACAGGGAACATCTACTCCCTCTCACCGCTCCTCCGCATCCACACAAGCGCGCACGCACCTCGTCCTCTCTCCAAGACGGCGACCTCCAGGGCCGGACGGAGAACGCAGCGCGTGGACCAGAACGCACCATGACCCGGCACGAGCGAACGACAGCAACAGCCAAGACAGGGAGGACTATTGGCGCCAATGACGTTGATTTCCATCAAGCTCCCTGACCCTGACTCGCCTCGCGACAGCGGACCTGCCATGCACAGAAGCCCCACATGAGAACAGCGCAGCTGGAAGGTACGTGGCCGCAGCGCGCGCCGCTCACCAGAGACAAGCTGGCTCTACAGACTTATACATCGTCCCCCGCTGCTGCACACACGGCCCTTCAGGGCTACTCACGCACCTGAAGCAGACACGCAGCCCGCGCACAGGATTTTGTATGGGTCTCAGCTACGCCGCACAATGGGAATCCAGCTGTCAGCTGTCCCCGAGGGCTTTAGGGCTGCGCCCGCACCTAAAACCAAAACGCCAAGTCCCCCACACAGCTTCAGCTCCTGTTTTTCTTCATGGCCGCTACGCATCCTCGCGGGACTGAACCGCGAGAGGAGTTGGAGACAAATTTTTCTTCTCACAGCTGCTGTGGATCTCCACCACGTTCAACGGGAAAGCACCTCACCATCACGGATCCACACGCAATTTTTGAGCGGCCCGGACAACTTTGCCGTCCCTGGCCGGCACTTGCTACCCCCACCCCCCTTCCTCCCCCTCCTCCAGCACAGAGCCTTTCCCGCAGCTCGCTTCCAAAGCCGGACGATCGACGCCTCAGCCCCCTGCTGAGCCCTCTGGGGGGGGAAGTGGTGTGGGTGACCCCCACAGCCTATGGGACAAGCAGAGCGCTCAGCTGGAGCAATTAGCAGAACAGTGAGATGTATGGACTGATATCAATAGGCAGCCTCTCTTTGTCTAATCCCGGCGCCAGTAATCCTGCTATTGATATGTGTGACTCTAATGCAAATGTCCATGCTTTACTACCGTGCATGTATTGTCTGTAGCTGGGTATATAAGTCAACTGCATATCACTTGCTTTTTCTCTTTTTGATCACACACACTGCCTGTTTGCTGACTAGAGACGCAGGGCTCGCTCCAGCGCGCTCACACAGCGCTGGGGTAAACCCTCATGATAGTTAATTCCTTTCATGCCATGAAGGCACATAGGGCGGCGCCCATCTCCGTTTCTCTGACCCTAGGCCACACAGCTACTGTAAGTAGTGAAAGCTACAGTGGGGGGTCAGTCCACTGGTAGCTCTGTGCGTAACTTTACTTTCCCCATTCCATTATGCGGAGCACCATGCTAGAAGGCAGAAAGTACCATTTTTATATGGTCTTTGGTATGACCCGGCCGGGATTTGAACCCCTGCCTCCCGGGTGTGGGGCGGATGCTCTACCAACTGAGCCACCACTCCGGTGAACCCTCGTGATGGAGGATGAATAAAACACCCTTTTAAACTTCAGTTCGCCGTGTCCGCCTGCACTTATCCCGTGCCTCCACAGAATATTTTTATTTATTTTATTTTGTGTACTTTATTGATCCCCAGAGGGGAAATTGAGGGCATCCACCTGGATGGATGAAGCAGCCGCTATACAACACGAGAATCTTATGTAAAAACAAATAGTGGGTGACTTGTGTCATCATAAGAAATATAAGGAATATACGGCACAATACAAGAAACTTAAGTACCAACAAATAGTGAGTAATTGTGTTTGGCCAGTTTGATAAAAATTAGTTGGACTAATCTCTATAAAATGCTATCAATGGTTTTGGTTATCAGATGTGAGCCAAGGTAAATAGCCTCTTTTATAAACTGGTTAAAAGGCCCTTAGTATTGAGCGGCAAAGGGAAAAACACACAATCACACAGTTGCTTCTGCAGATATTATGTATACTATGTATGTTGACATTGTATTGCCTCTGTAATAAGTGTGTGGGTGGTTAACCTCTTATATCCCAATTTAAGACACGAAGGATGGTGTAGGGTGAAAGGAGTTAGTCCTGATCCCAAATTCCCATTTCTGGTTGTCTGGAATAAGAGGCAGTGTATTGTGAGGGTTGGAAAATAAAGGCAAAAGCCCCTGGGGAATGTAATATTTATTTATTTTTTTTGGTCTGACAGAAACAAAGAATTTACAATCTCCACTGGCATTGCAAGCCATGTGCTCTACTACCTGTGTCACCAGGATACAGGTAGAAGGTTGTAGAGGCGGCAATTTCCAGTAAGGAGTTGAAAATTTGGAGTTTGGACCCTAGAGATTGTAAATATTGACTAATTTTTTCTTCCCATAGTTTGTATAGAGAACCTGGTAACTATGGCATTGTCAAAATCATTTTTTACTGTGAAGGAAATATGTGAGAGGACAGAAAAGGCTATTGAAAGGCAGACAGATGTGGCAGACAGAAAAAAGGAAGTCAGAAAGTTTCAGCAGTGGGGGTGTGACATGCAGAGCCAAGGATTTTTACCAGGGTCAGAAAAAAACATGCCTCAGTCAACCAAACTGGTAGAAATTCTGCAGAAAGTTATCTCACTGCAGAGGAAAACTATGTTAAGACAGGAAATCCTAAATTTGGAAAAATTAAGAACAAGTTGCAGGAAACAGAGAAGAAAAAGTCCAGGGCTATGTGTTACATTTCTAAGCTTGTGGCAGCATTGAAAGAAGTACAGGTAGTTGTAAGTGATACTGGAAAGGTAACCTTAAAGCTGATTAAGCAAAAACAGGACAGTGAGAAACCACCTCATTATGATGATGTTGCCTCACCTCCTCCAACAGCTCCCCCAGCCTCTTATGTGTCACAGTCAAGCCCATATGCAGAGTGTGTAAACATGCTCTCCAAACAAATACCCCTTACTACATTTGTTAAAGAAAACCATGACATGGTAAATGCAGTAACAGGAGTGCTTCACATGAGGCCAATGCTGACCACAGGGAATGGCAAAAAAAGCTGAAGGCACAGTACAACAAATTATTAACCAGCTAACACCTATAGAGTCACTAGGTCAGCACGATCAACCTTATGACAGTCAGGAGATGGTGGAGGAGTCCCTTGGCAAACTGGGGATAGCTGCCACCTCCACCCCCTCACCAAAACTGGAAATAGGAAATGAGAGGGATGATTTAGGGGCTGCAATGAACAAATTACAAAGACCTTTAGCAGAGGCTAGAGCTTGTCCACAAAATTTATCTATTACTAGGGGAGCCACCCCTAAGAAAATCATTGATTACACAGATAAAAATGCACCTACAGACACACAGAAACAGTGGAAATATGATGATTATGGATCAACAATAGAAAATCTGATCGAAAAGGCACCTCAGCACACGCATTTACAAGCAGGAGCCATACCTAAAGTAAATTATATGCACATGCCCATGATAGCTACCGAAACTGGGGCAGCACAATATTCAGAATGGTCCTTTAAGGACCTTAAAGGCATTTGTAACACATTGTCTCCACTAGTCTCGGGGGCATTTCCGTGGATAAGAGCTATGCAGAAGGCCACAGTTGGTTGCCGTTTATGTCTGACAGATATTAGGAGAATACTGGCTATTCATGCCTAAGCCTCTATGCTCAAAAACATAGAGGAAGAGGCTGGCACCACCAATGAGCCTGATGAGGCTCCATTCAGACAACACAGTGATAACATTTTTGCAGTAATGAGAGATATGTTCCCTGTAGATCTCACTAGTGCTGAACTAACAGATCTTCCCATGAAAAAAGGAGAGGAAGCAGGAGCCTATGTGGATAGGTGTTTGGCACTTTGGACTGACATGACTGGGGAAAACCCATGCAATAATGCAACTACACAGGTGGTATTCCGCAATGTTGTACAGACCTCTGTACCACCGCCTGTTAAAGCCGCATTAGTGGGGGTAGTGGGCTTAAACACCCGCCCCTCGGCAGAATGGCTGTCTCATGTGCATCACTATGTGAGAAAATACAACAAAAAACAAGATGAAAAAGAGACAGAAACAGCAGATTTATCTAATCAGCTGGTAAAAGCCCAGCTGAAAGCAACTAAGGATGTGGTGAATAAAGACAAAAAAATGAAAACATACTGTACAGGTTCCAGCCGTTACAGTGGCAACCCCTCAGGCTACTGTTGTCCCCGTCCCTGCTGAGCCCTTTGTGTTGGCACCCCAACAACAATGGTATTCCCGTCCACCACAAAGAGGGCGTGGTAGAGGTGCATACAGAGGAGGCATGACACCATCAGACCCACCCAGTGACATGTGCCTGCAGTGTGGCAAAAGAGGCCATTGGGCTCATGGTTGTAGAGCTCCACCTACTGGCAGAGGAAGTGTCTGGACAAATTATGCATCCACCCCACCTCCAGCACCTGGGGTGCGGCCAGATCAGCCACAGCAGACACAGCTGCCTCAACAATCACACATGGCTCCCAAACAGAGCATGATGCCTAGTCAACAATGATGAAGCCTAGAGAGCCACACTGAAGAGGGAGCACTTTCGGATCCAATGCTGTCCCTCATGGTGGGAGACAAGACTTATGAAGTTATGGTGGACACAGGGGCTCACTTCTCATCAATATCAACTTCTCTACCCTTGTCCACTAACTATACATCAGTTGTTGGCATCTCTGGGACCCCGAAACAGCTCCCTTTCTCAGTACCATTGAACTGTTCATTGGCTGGTCTGGATTTTTTTCCACTCTTTTCTCTATTCACCAGACTGTCCTGTAAATCTCTTGGGAAGAGATGTATTGCTGAAAGTGAAGGCACACATCTATTTTGCTTCTACTGGAACTGCTGTGTGTCTGCCAGATGGGACTATGCTCCGGCGCACATCAGATTTGTCTACTTTCGTAAATGCTCCACAGCTGCAAATACAGGAAGCAGACACAGAGGAAGATCAAACCTCTTTTGCAACTGTGTGGTGGCTACAGCTGAATGATGTGAGCCCTGACAAAAATCAACTGGTAGACAAATACATTGCATGGGCCAAATGGATAGACTCTGTTCGACCATATGACCCCCCCCCCCCCACACACACACACACATGATCCATTCCACTGCACAATGAATTATTCACATTATGATCAGGAACTGTTTGATGATCAGTGGGAAACTTTGGTGGGGGTGCAGGATTTGGTGTGCAAGGACATTTATGTGGATCCACAAGGAATCTCTTCTGTAGTTTATTTGGACAAGGACTTGTTGCCTCTGTATGCCCTCTCGGACACTGCTGCACCCCATGTCACACTGGGGGTGTCCGCAGGGGAGGAGGCAAGGGCACTGAGACCAATGGTGAATAACTGTCTTAAGTTGACTGACTGGGTTGTCACACAGTGTAGGGACCTGCATTACTCACCATCTGCTGATTGCTATCACATCTCATGCAATGTCACATTCCAGGCTATTCCACAAACAGTGCACCTAGACAGAACACATGGCAGAGAAAACACTGACCATCCAGATTCTGGTGCACTTTTGGACACTCTGCCCCCCCTCTCTATGGTCAGATGGCTCTGCAGATGTTGGTCTGATTACCTGTTCACCAGTCAAAATTTCACTGAAAACAAATACTCAACCAATATGGCAAGCACAGTATCCTCTCACAAAAGAAAAGGAGACAGGCATAGCAGGAACAATACAGGGCCTTCTTCAGGAAGGGGTTCTAGTGCCAACACAGTCTCCATGGAACACACCAATTCTTCCTGTAGAGAAGCCTGGCAACACAGACTACAGGATGGTACATGACCTGAGACCTGTCAATTATGTGGTCGTTCCTATGAATTACATTATTCCAAATTCTTATCTGCTTCTGAATAGCATTACACCACAGCACAAATTTTTTACTGTTGTGGACATTTCTAATGCTTTTTTCAGCATTCCACTACATGCAGACAGCAGGCCTCTTTTTGCATTCACCTATCAGGGGTCAGCAATACACATACAGCAGACTACCATGAGGTTTTGTTGACTCACCAGCCATTTTTAATCACATACTGCGTCAACATTTGCAGGATTTATTCCTGCCCCCTGGCACATTGTTGTTGCAGTATGTTGATGATCTACTACATGTATTAGCAGGCCGTACTGCTGCCTTTGTGCTTTCAGCCACGGAGAGCCTGTTGAAACATCTTTACCAGAAAGGCTACTAACTAAGCCGCAAAAAGGTACAGTGTTGTTGCTTCAGAGTTCATTGTTTGGGCAGGCTAATCACATCTGGCATCTCACTTCAATTAACACACCAATTAGACACCTAACTGAAATGGCTGAGCTGTTGGAGGCCATGGGTCAACCAAAGAGGGTGGCAATTTTGAAGTGCAAAGGACATCAAAAAGGAAATGCTATTGTAGCCAAAGGAAATGAAGCTGCTGATTTGGCTGCTAAGCAAACAGGTGGTTATGCTACCCATGCAAGTATGATGGTACAGAAAGAAGATCAGAAGTACATGGAATTGGGTGAGGAGGAAATCAAGCAGCTACAAGAGAAGGCAAGTCCTGAAGAAAAGAGTAGGTGGATAGAGAAAGGAGCAAAGAAGGATGAAGAAGGTTTGTGGAGATCAGTTGGTGGAAGGCTAGTAGCCCCAGCTAAGGTGTTGTTGTTGTGTAGAGAAGCACACTTGAAAGGCCATGTCTCAAAAACAAAAATCTCTGCTTTGACTGAAGCACATTGGTGGCATCCTCCTTTGGCTGAGGTTGCAGAACTAGTTGTTTCTGAATGTGAAGCATGCCAGAAGTTCAATCCTAAACGCACATTAAAGGCTTCTATGGGAGCTTTTCCAGCCCCTGAAGGCCCATGGAAAGACATTGTGATTGATTTTACAGACATGGGTCCAGAAAAAAAGATGCAGAGGCTACAGGTTTCTGCTGGTGTGTGTGGACACATTTACAAGATGGGTTGAGCCTAAAGCATGCAAAACAGAAAGTGCAAAGGAAGTGATTAAGTGGCTGACAGAGGAAGTGATTCCTAGGCATGGATTTCCAAGAGTAATCAGGTCAGACAATGGCAGACATTCTGCAAATAAACATTTGAAGGAAGTTGAATGTGCCTTAGGCTTAAGGCATAAGTTTGGTTCTGTGGTGCATCCATCCTCCCAAGGACTAGTTGAGAGAGCAAATGGTACACTGATGCAACTGAGCAAATGGTACACTGAAAAGAATGCTAGCCAAACAATGCATGGGGACAGGCATGACATGGGTTGATACACTGCCCTTAGTGCTGATGACACTGCGATCTACCCCCCCCCCCCCCCAACACAACGCTCTTCCTGACTCCTCTTGAGCTGCTAACAGGGAGAAAGATGCCAGGACCATTTATTGATTCACCTTTGACTCCTAGAAATAGTCAAGTTGTAGAGTTGTCACAGTACATATAGAGTCTCAGAAAAATATCTGAAGCTCTCTCTCAACAGGTTCCAGATATTCTCAACAAGGACAGACAAGGTGACACTGCTCCATTGGAACCTGGTGACTGGGTGTGTCAAAAAGTGATAAGCCCTGATTGGGATTCTCCTAAGTGGTAGGGACCTTTTAAAGTGATAAAAGCCACATCACATGCAGTACAGGTCTGGAAAAAAGGAAAGCTCAGTAATTGGATTCATGTGATTCATTGTGCTAGAGCAGCTGAGCCAAGCTGACCTTCATTGCAAACTGCCAAAGATATAGCAAACATAGGCTGAGATAGTTTCCCACATTGCCCAACTGCTCCACTAGGGCAACTTTTTGTCTCTTGCTGCTCCTAGCATTGATCACATCCTTCCCAGTTATCTGGTGGAAAATTCTCCACCATGATTAAATTTATACAGCTAAGCACGGGGTATGCACAGCAGTAGGTGACAAAAGAGGTTCAAAACTAGAAATATGTACTCAAATTGGGAAGCGTACTGTAGTGACAATTGATTTGTGTCATGTGATTGATAGTGGAGACCCTGTGTTAAACTACACCATTGATGCCTTAAAAGGTGTGCATGAACAATTAAAAGCATCCTCCCTAGTGACTTATCAGAATTGCATTGCCCTTGACATGCTCTTGGCAGAGTCAGGGAGAGTGTGTCAAATCTTTGGTCAAAATACTGGTTATGAGGAAGATGCTTTTATTGCATGGCTGCAGTCTATCTTTGGATGTTGGGCAGGAGTAGTACGCTCAGTAATTCTGATCATAGTTATCTCACCAGCAGTGATATTCATAGTGGGCTGCTGCTGTATCCCATGTCTGAGAATGCTGCTGGAAAAGATGTACAGTTACTACCCTGTCCGAAGAGTCAGCCCAAAAGATGATGGCTCACGTCCACTCCCAAGTGGAGTCTAGGTCTCTCCTCCACGACAATGACCATTGTGAATCTGGGAATGACAGTGATGAAGGAGAGGCTATTGTTTGAAATGTGTATATTATGCCTTTCTGCTATCCACTGTTCTGTCCACTGTGCACACATTGGACATCGCACTCATGCATATGAATCTACATGAAAAGGGGGTGCACTGAAGGCACCCTCCTGCAGTGGGCCATGTGCTAGTAACCTCTGGTCCCTTCTTATTTCTTGTGCTTTTTTACAGGTATCATCAAAGCATTGTGCTATTTGCGGTTGTGTAGTCAGAATAGATGTGAAGGTTTAAAGCTCTGTTGTATGGCAGATCTTGAGACCCAGATACAGCATACATGTACAGAAATATTTTCTGACTTGAAATGTTTTGCTTTGCTCATTTATCCATTTTGCTGTGTTTTATTTCATTGATAAAAGTTTTGTTAAAGGCCGCCAGGCAGAGGGGCTGGCATGAGAATTTTTGCCTGTAAATATGCATCAATGAAAAAAGAAATGCATAAATATGATTGCTTAATGACATATATTCTGCCAACAGGTTTTTCACTCGTGCCATAATCAGTGAATAAAGCATATCATAGGGCTGCACGGTGGCGCAGTGGTTAGCACCGCGGCAGCACAGTTTTACCCTCGGCCGGGGGATAGCGGGGATCATGAGATCGTGGGTTCGATCCCTGCCCACGGCCAACAGTGATCTGTGTGGAGTTTGCATGTTCTACCCGTGTTTGCGTGGGTTTACTCCGGGATTTCTCTGGTTTCCTCCCACATGCCAAAACATGCAGGTTAGGGAGTTAAGGGGCGCTTGCGCACGCAGCGACCGGCAGCTGGTGGCTTGTCACCGGACTGCAGAACAAATCTACCTACGGGTGCAAAATAAGTCCAAAAAAAAAAATATCCAGGGTGTGTGTGTTAATGCGCCTGCTTTAGGTGTTGGCTCCATAGAATGGAGCCAAAAGAGGTATTCTGTGATAGAATATTTCAGTTAGATAAGAATGTTTTACCTTAGAATGTGTTAATTAGATAAAAAGAGGAACACAATGTGCTTTTTTCTGCATGAAGTCTCTTGCACTGCTACATGCAAAACATAACAGGATGTGGGTTTTTAGCTCTGCACGCAAACACCCTCTATTGCCTAGCAGCAGAGTACTTGCTTCCGCTTACATATAGAAAAACAGAAAGATGAACTTGCCTGCAGGTGCAAGACTGAACGTCCCACAGGACGGATAATTTTTTCACACATAAGGAGTTGTTCAAAACTTCTTGTGGAAGCTCCTTGCGCAGAGATGTGGAGTAGTATGGTCAGGTCGGTGGAGGTAATGCACCTGTAAGCTGGTTGTCAACTGCCGATCAAATCTAAAAGAAGAAGAAGAAATATGAACCTGGGTTAAGGGTTGCGATGTAAGGAACCGAAAGGAGACAGTAGAGCTGAAAGGACACAGTGGAACATCAACAGGAAACATCTGCCAGAAGACCATCTGGTGGAGACAGCAGTCCTTACCAGCTCAATGACAAGATAGCTATTGTGAGGGTTGCAGGGGAACGCGCCCGCAACCAGAAGATTTTATATACCTTTCTCTTTTGTTTTCCGGGGTCTTCACTATGAAGTTGTGCTGGGATGAAGACCTCACAGCTGTGATATTCTCTGCATGCTTCAATAAACAGATAAGTTGTGAAATAGTACTTCTCAAGTGATTTTTAATCCTCTGGTGTATTTTAAATGGTTTTGTGCTAACTGTCCAATTTTTGAACACACTTCTCAGAACAAAAGTTTTACAACATGATCCCACCCTAATTATAAGTTATAGCAAAAAAAAAAAAAAACGAAGGTTTTAACCACTTGCGCTCCGTTGTTCCGCGGGCGGGCAAGTCTCTGCGTCCTATGACGCACGAGGGCGCGCGAGAGCGCGCTCGTGCGCCCTCGTGCGCATGACGCATGATGGTGGTGATGGTGATGTAGTAGCGTCCAAGCGCCACTCAAAAAAAAACTGCAGAGACAGCCGCGAACAGATTAGTTCATCTGATTGACCTCTCATTCGACTAATAAGAGCCTTGAATTGGGTTTCTGAAACCTTGAAGAACCAATGAATGAAAATCTAGGAAGGAGGACCCGCCTACTGTGAATGCAGGAGCCAATTGAAGCACAGAAATTCTGGCTGGGTGAAGCGATATTTACTGCTGCCACAGATGAAAACAAAGGACGCTGGACAAATCTACTACAGACCCAGGCTCACCCAGCAGCATGGAGAACACCCACAAGTGGGACCTGCACTCATTCCAGCAGAATAGACGGAGGCCGACGACAAAAGTCGTAAATCATTTGCCAAAACGGCAATAATGGAATTATGTTGATCGGGATCCACGAGCGTAGCAGCGTCGCATTCGTCTGACGCGTGGGAAGAGCTGTTCGCCACGACTCTGCTGCTTTGAAGAGGTAAGGTGTTATAAGCTAAATGATTATTTATCCCTGAAAACTGTAATCCAAAAATGACTTTTGACCGATCGGTAATTTACAACTGTACTGCGCACGAAATACGAAGTGCGTGCGCCGCGATAAACAGTTCATTTGCCGTGTTCGGACCGTGAACGCCCCCCCCACCCGCTGCAGAAGAGGAGAGGGGGGGGCACGGTCCAAACGCTCCTCGGTCGGCGGGGGGAAGCTTATCAGTCTATTCCATCATGTAGCGATGGCCCTCTTCTGTGCCCTCTTCTGTACCGAGTGGGGGGGGGGCATTCACGGTCCGTTCATGGTTCCCCCCCCACACACACACACGCAGTAGCAGGGGGGGGGGAGCCACTGTGAAAACATGCAAGGAAAAAAAAAAAAAGAGTGTATTCCGTCTTGTAGCGAGGGCCGAATTTGGTCCTTGGTAGCGGGGGGGGGGGAACAACCCCCCGCCCACACACACACACACAGACACAGCCCTGAGTGTGACCTTTCATTAGAGCCTAAAATGAAGATTCTACATTGAATCATTCAAAAGTTACAGACATTTTTCCAAACTGTGCCATTTGGCACAATTTGGCATGGTTCCATAATGCCTGGGAACTACCTGAGAACAAAGCTGTGTAAAATATTCATTTTTTGTGGTATTGTTACAAAATTTGGATCTCAGCTGGATAACACTTGGTTCTACATTTCTGTTGCATTTTCCAGCCGGATCGGACAGCTGTGTGTTATTTACAAGCATTTGTATCCAAAAAAACAGTGTCCAAATTTTTTTTCTTCAAGTTCAGTATGTTTAGATGACTGTAACTCAGTGGCCGGAGCACGTAGAGAGATTATGTTTTTTTTGCCAAAAAATTCAAAGTGTTTTCTTTTAAATGAGACCAACCCCATGAAGATGCTGCAAAGGGTTGAATAACAGCTTTTGATTTACTTTGGGCACGTTTTTTTTTGGCATTTTTAGGAAAATTGCCCGGAGTGCAAGTGGTTAACCCTATTCTTAAAAACTCCCGAATCCGGATTGGCAACTGGTTCCACAGGAGAGAAACTTGATAACTAAAGACTCTCCCTCCCATTGCACTTTTGAAGATTCTAGGTATTACAAATAATCCTGCATTATGGGAGTGTAGTGCTCTATTAGGATGATAGGGTAGGATCAGATCTTTTAAATAAAAGGGGCCTGATTATTTAGGGCTTTAGAAGTAAGAAGAAGGATTTTAAACTTAATTCTAAACCGAGAGGTTTCGTAGGTCCTTCCTACCAACGGCTGTCAGACTGTACAACCTAAGCAGGGCTGCTCGCAGAGATAGCAAAAAGACGTAACAAACTAATAGTTTTTTGAATGCAAAAGATGCAATAGACTTACACAATGGTCCTCTCCGGCATACAACTAGGAACATACCGGTCGCTATGGAGGGTGAGAATATGTATGGGCACATAATCATACCATGTAGGATAACTAAGTAGACGGTTATGCTGTTTCATTCCATCTAGCAACAATGCTCTGCACTGTGTGTGTTTATATATTTGCATATTTATTCCATCTAGCTACAATGCTCCGTACTGTGGGTGTTTATATATTTATATATCTACATATTATTCCATCTAGCTACATTGCTCCGCACTGTGTGTGTTTATATACTTGCATATTTATTCCACCTAGCTGCAATGCTCCGTACTGTGGGTGTTTATATATTTACATATTTATTCCATCTAGCTACAATGCTCTGCACTGTGTGTTCATATATTCATATATTTATTCCATCCAGCTACAATGCTCTGCACTGTGTGTCTGTGTGTGTGTGTATATATATATATTTTATAGTAATACGTACATATGTTTATTAGCTGCTCTTGCTTGCTTGTTTTTTTTCTTGCCTTCTGATTGTTGCTCTGAGTGTTGCTATCCCTGTGCTGTTGCAATCCTGGAATTTCCCCGTTGTGGGACTAATAAAGGCTTATCTTATCTTATCTTATCTTAAAGGAGGCCACAACCGGAGAGATATGATCTCTCTTTCTAGTACCTATTAAAACTCTTGCTGCAGCATTTTGGATCAGCTGAAGGCTTTTTTTATGTTTTAGGACAACCTGATAATAAAGAGTTACAATAATCTAATCTAGAGCTATCAAAAATGTGGATTAGGTTCCCAGCATCACACTAAGACAAGATGCTTCTAATCTTGACAATATTACCCTAATGATAGAAGGCAGGCTTAGAAATAAGTTTAGTATGTGAATTAATAACAGGTCTTGATCAAAATTATCTGTGAAGATAGTCACTATATCTTTCCATGGCTCTGTAGGGGCAGGAAATGCACCAAGGAAGGCCTCCTGTGTGTGCTTTGGGTTGACCTTTTGACATGCTTCACACTAGATTAACCTTTGATATGTGACCTCTCTCATTTTTTTTTTTTGTTACTTATTTGTACCCGTAGGTAGACTTGGTTTGCAGTCTGGTGACAAGCCACCGGCTGCTGGTCGCTGCATGCGCCTCTTTGCATAACAACAACACTTTAGTAGGGGCTACTATTCCTGCATCTACAGTTTGAAATGCACCTGTCCTCTCATCATATTTTACCATTGCATATGAGGCACTCAGACACCCATCTGCTCTCCTGTAGCAACAGCAATCACAAAAAGGTTCAAATTTGGATGTTCGATAGGTTCAGATTGAAGATTAGGGACAGCTTTCATATCAACCTCCACAATTGCTAGACAGTCGTAAGGTTCTCCTGTAAGCATGTCCTCTGCCATGTTTGTCCCTTCACTTTTGTAAATGATATTTGGTGCCTGCATATTTTTTCAACCTTTGTGTTCTTTTAGCTGAGAGTGTGAACACTACACTTTGTAGGTAGGAGGCTACTCCATGCGTGGTGTGTACAACCACAGTGTGCTGCATTGTGATGCGAGAAGTTTTTTCTAATGCCTTAGCTATTGCTGCAGCATAGCGTGTGCATAGTGGGTGTCCTTTCTCTCTGTTTTCTAATATTGAAATGTAATACATTAGAACTGACCTGGACCCTGTACCTTCCCCCTTCTGATACTGTATGGCATTCACAATGCCATTCTGTTCAGAAACATAAAGATGGAATGGGGAAGTGTAATCAGATGGTTTTAGTGAAAACACATGTGACATCTGACATCAGTTGTTTGAGTTTGATAAAAGCACCCTCAGCCAAAGTGGTCCATTGCAAAGGTGATGTGAGGTTTTTGTGTCCTGCTTCCTTAAGAAGGTTGCACAGTGGTTGAATGAGCACAGTGTAATTTGGAACAAAATTTCTGCTGTATCATTTCCCTCACAGTGCATGGTTTAGGGTGTGACAGAACTGATGACCTTTGCGATGGAGACTTCCGCGGAGCTGCCAGATGTGATTAGCCTGCTCAAATAGTGAACTCTAGGGCAACAACACTGTTCCTTTTTGCGGCTTAATTTGTAGCCTTTCTGATAGAGGTGTTTCAAGAGGCACTCTGTGGCTGAGAGCACAGAAGCAGCAGTGAGGCCAGCTAATAGCAGATCCTCAACATACTGCAACAGTAATGTGTCAGGAGGCAGGACTAAATCCTGCCAATGTTGGTGCAGTACGTGATTAAAAATGGCTGATGAGTAAACAAAACCTTGTGGTAGTCTGCTATACTGTAAGTGTACTGCTGACCCTGTAAGGTAAATGCTCAAAGAGGCCTGCTGTCTGCATGTACTGTAGTGGAATGCTGAAAAAGGCATTAGAAATGACCACCACTGTAAAAAAATAAATAAAACAAAACAAAAAAAACTTGTGTTGCGGTAATGTTATTCAATGGCAGGTAAGGATTTGGAAGATTGTAATTTGTAGCATTGATTGGTCTCAAATCATGAACCATCCTGTAGTCCTTTTTTCCAAGGTTCTCCACAGGAAGAATTGGCGTGTTCCATGGGGACTTTGTTGGCAATAGAAACCTTGCCTGAAGAAGACCCTGTATTGTTCCTGCTATACCTGTTTCCTTCTCCTTTGGGAGATGCTACTGATTTTGCTATATTGGCTGAGTATTTATTTTGAGTGAGATTTTTACTGGTGTACAGGTAATCAGACCAACATCTGCAGAGCCATCTGACCATAGAGAGGGGGTCAAAGCCTCCAACAGGTGCATCAGAATCTGGATGGTCAGTGTTTTCTCTACCATGTGTTCTGCCAAGACGCAATGTTTGTGGAGTGGTCTGTATTGCTACATTGCATAAAATGCAATAGCAATCAGCAGATGGTGAGTCATGTAGATCCCTACACTGTGTGACAACCCAGTCAGTCAACTTAAGACAGTTATTCACCATTGGTCCCAGTGCCCTTGCCTCCTCCCCTGCAGACACCCCCAGTGTCACATGAGGTGCAACAGTATCCAAGAGGGCATACAGAGGCAATAAGTCCTTATTCAAACAGACTGCAGCAGGCACTCCTTGTGGTCCCACATAAATGTCTTTGCACACCAAATCTTGAACCCCCACCAAAGTCTTCCACTGATCATCATACAGTTCTTGGTCATCATGTGAATAGTTCATTGTGCAGTGGAGTGGATCATGTGTATGTGTGTGTGTGTGGGGGGGGGGATTTCATATGGTCGAACAGAGTCTATCCATGGGGACCATGAAACATATTTGTCTACCAGTTGATTTTTGTCAGGGCTCATATCATTCAGTTTCAACCACCAAATAGTTGCTGAAGAGGTCTGATTGTTCTCCCGTCCAACTTCCTGAGCTTGAAGTTGTGGAGCATTCAGGGGAGTGGACAGATCTGATGTACACCGGAGCATAGTATCATCAGGCAGACACACCACAGTTCCAGTCGAAGCAAAGTTGATGTGTGTTTTTACTTTCAGGAATACATCTCTTCTCAGAAGATTTACAGAAGATTTATAGGACAGTCCCCTCTTCAGTGTGGCTCCCTAGGCCCCGTCATGGTTGGCTGGGCATCATGTTCTGGTTGGGAGCCATGTGTGATTGCTGAGGCTGTTGTGTGTGTTGTGGCTGATCTGGCCATACCCCAGGGGCTGGGGGTGGGATGGGTGTGTACATCCTCTGTGAGCGCCCTCTGTTAGCAGGCAGACTTCTGCAGTCACGTGCCTAGTGACCCTGTCTTCCACATCGGTAGCATATGTCTGATGCCAGGGCATGTGATCTCATGCCTCCTCTGTATGCATCTCTGCCACATCTTTTCTGAGATGGGCACAAAGGGTTCATCAGGGACTGGGCCAATAATGACCTGAGGGGCTGCCACTGTGACAGCTGGAGCCTGTACGGTAGTTTTTTGTTTTTTTGTCTTTATTCACTACATCCCTAGCTGCTTTCTGCTGGGCTTTTACCAGCTGATGTGATAAATCCGCTGTTTCTGTCTCTTTTTCATTTTGTTGTTTATTGTATTGTTTCACATAATGATGCACATGTGAAAGCCATTCTGCCCAAGGACGGGTATTCAATCCCACTACCCCTTCCAGTGCGGCTCTGACAGGTGGTGGTACTAATGTCTGTATGACATTGCGGAATACCGCTGATGTGGTAGCATTATTACATATCAGTCCAAAGTGCCAAACACCTATCCACATAGGGTCCAGCATCATCTCCTTTTTTCATAGGTATATCTGTTAGCTCTTCACTAGTGAGCTCTACAGGAAACATCTTCCTCATTACTGCAAAAATCTCATCACTGTGTTCTCTGAATGAAGCCTCATCAGGCTCATCAGTGGTGCCAGCCTCTTCCTCTATGTTCTATAGCATAGAGGCTGAAGTATGAGTAGCCACTATCCTTCTAACATCTGCCAAGAACAAACAGTAACCAATTGTGGCTTTCTGCATAGTTCTAATCCATGGAGAGGCCCCCGAAGTTAGCGGAGGCAATGTGTCACAAATGCCTTTTAGGTCCTTAAATGACCACTCCACATATTGTGTCGCCCCAGTTTCAGTAGCTATCATGGGCATTTGTTTATAGTTTACTTTAGATATGGCTCCTGCTTGTAAACGTGTGTGCTGAGGTGCTCCTTCTTTCAGATTTTCTATTGTAGATCCATAATCACTAATTTTCCACTGTTTTTGTGTGCCTGTAGGTGTTTTGTTGTCTATGTAATCAGTTACTTTCTTAGGAGTGGCTCCCCAGGGATGGCAATCTTCCTCCGATCCGCGGATTTCCGCCGATTTATTTTCAAATTGATCATTTCTGTGAATTGTCTAAATCCGTTGAGAAAATTTTAGGGGGGGTAAGGTACCTTATTGTTACCGATTTTAGCGAAAATCAACACGATTACATAAGCGCTCGGCGCTTCCCCGGGTCAAGTCTCCCGCGATAACCCGGATGTTTTGTACTCAAGCTACTGCTGTATTGTAAACAGCCCTGCGATTGGATAGTTGCAAATGATTGGACCAATCAAATGGCTCGTTGTATGCTTTGTCAAAAATTCATGGCGGAGTGTTCTCAGGGATGTGATTTTTCCGCTAATTCGCCAAATTCCGCTTTTTTTTTTTTATCTTCCAGGAAGATAAAGTACGTTAAGTACATTAGCGGCTTGTGGTCCACGAACGCAGTGAAGGTGCCCCCTTTCAGCCAGAACTGGAAGTGGCGTATGGCCAGGTGGAGAGCCAGCAACTCTCTGTCGAACACGCTGTATTTACGCTCACTGTCGTGCAAAGACCTGCTAAAAAAGGTGAGCGGCTGCCAAGAACTGGCAACGCATTGCTCCACGACGGCCGCTATGCCCATGTCCGAGGCATCGGTAGTGAGCGCTATCCGAGCTGCCGGGTCTGGGTGCACCAGTAGTGCAGCATTTGCCTGAGCTGTTTTAACCACAGAGAACACTTGCTCCCGCTCAGGAGTCCAGTCGACTCTGTCCGCCGGTTTCCGTTTCTTGAGTGCGGCATACAACGGCTGTATGAGCTGGGCTGCGCGGGGGAGGAAACGGTTATAAAAGTTAACCATCCCCAAAAACTCCTGCAGCGCCCTGACATTGATGTTGAGGAGAAAAAAATAGCAAAACAATTTAGTTACATTACTTTTATGATTCCAAACAGTTTGAAATTGACAGTGCACAGTGGACACTGACTCATAACTTTTGAATATTTCCAAGACTTAGCTACATCAGTGATTGTGCAAAATGAACAGCTCAAGACTCAATGGAGATTGAAACTGGTGATCTGAAATGAATGCTGAAATTATAAAAAGTAATGGTATGAATGAATTTTATTTCTATTAAGGAATAGATAAAATTAACTGATTTTGATTTGATCAAGTGTTAAAGCATGTGATGGATAATGCTTGTTGGAATATTTTAGGAATGCTATCTTCTTGGAACATAAGTCAATATTATACAGTAATAAGTGGCATTCAGCTGTTTGTTTTATGTCATTTAAGCACAGTTCTGGTACTTAAAAATCATAAAAACCCAGGAGCTTCGGGGGGCTTCACCCCCCTTGCCCCCTCAACGGGGCTCTGCTCCAGACCCCGCTGGGGGACTGTGTCCCCCAGAGCCCCTGCTAAATTTTCAGATAAGTTCCCCAACCCCAAATCACATCCCTGGTTCGTGTTGGAATTCTGAGCTTTCGGTATCGTTTTCAGCAGAATTATGAGATTTTTATCGAAGGATCAGGAGTCATCAGTGCTAGAAATAGACAAAAGTGTCAAAAATAAGTTCCGATGGAATTGGCTTGAGAGAAAAGTGACGGTAAAGGTGAAAATTGGCTCAAAGTTCGACGAGGTAACAGAAACACTCGGACAGTTTCTGAAGAAACCAGAAAAGGAGATGAAGTTCAAAGTTCAGAGACTGACACAACTTGCTGCCAAAAGGAAGAAAGTTTCACATTAGAAGTGACTTGGTGACCAGTGTAAATAGTGTAATAAACTCTTATAGAACTGTTAAATATGTTGGACTAAAGACAGTGAGACAACATTGAAGAAAAAGTAAGTTAACTTTTCATTAAATTTAACGATTTATCTAAGTCTAGTATTTAATCTTATTTTTTTTAAATCATTTTTTTCAGTCTAAATTACTTCTGCTTTACTGAAAACCTCTCAGCTTCAGGGGGGCTGTGCCCCCCCGGCCCCCCCATAAGTCAATCGACCAAATTAGATTTCAGCTGAAATCAGAATTTCCTGTTGCCATCCCTGGCTCCCTCACCAGTACTTGACATGTTTCCTGGCCTAGTTAAAGTCTGGCTCAAGTGTTCATTAAACTCATGTAAATAGGCGCCAACAGGGTCTCCATCTACTTTTTGGTTTGTTGAAGGGGTGGAGGCAGTAGGTATCCCTGTATTGACAGGGGATTCCACCTCCTGTCTGTCATATTCCTGTTCAGCCTGACTCATAGGTTCCATGGGAGTGTATTGATTGACAGTTTGGTGCATCTTATCTCCAGCTGTCTTGCTACCATTTTTGGACAACTTTGGCCTCATGTGAAAAACTCCTGTTACTGCCTGCGTTGTATCTTTAGTCCCTTCAACAAAAGTAGTAAGAGGCATTTGTTTAGAGAGCATGTTTACACACTCTGTGTATGGGCTTGTCTGTGTCAGGTTGGGGGCTGAAGGGGCTGGTGGAAGCAGAGGTGATGGAGGCAGGGCCACATCGTCATATTGGGGTGGCGACTCTGACATTACTTGCTGCCCATGCGCTTGTAATATGACCCTTCCATTATCACAGACTACCAATTGTCCTCCACGCAACACAGCCACGAGTTTAGGAATATAACACATGGCCCAATTTTCCTCTTCTCTGAATTTTTCAGTTTTTTATGTACCATTCCCCACCTGGGATTTCCTCTTGTCTCATGGTTTTCCTTAGCAGTATTATAGCTTTGTAAAATTATTTGAATCTCTGCCAGTTTAGCTGACAAGGGGATCGGTTTTGATGATCCTGGCAAATATCCTAGATCCTGTAACTCAGCCACCCATTTTTTAAACTTCCTTACCTCCTCTTTCCTATCTTTCTCAACTGTCTGGCTCTCAATGACTTTCTGTGTTCTATCTACTGTTTCACCAACAGTAAATGCTGACTTTCCTGCTGCCATGACTACAGAATTTCCTTTGAAGTTAACTTGGAAGCTCACTTTGGTTATAAATTGGCTTAATAGATTCACACTTTGTTTAATTTGGAGGTAAAGAATAGTGATGTTGGTGACAGTTGCCATGGCCAAGATATATAGAGTGATGATATAGAGTGAAGTACGTGGATAGGACACATGAGCATAGAGTGATGATATAGAGTGAAGTACGTGCGCAGCAGTAATGTACCTGCAAGCTGGTTGCCAACTGCCAATCAAATCTAAAAGAAGAAGAAGAATTTGGAGGTACATTTATGAAAGAATGCAATTCTTATAGTTGACCACAAGATGGAGGCAGTTCCTTCTGCACGCAAGGAGGACACACAGTGACGTCGCCTGGAGGCGGTCTAGCTGTCTCAGCTCCAAGATGGTGCTCAGGATGACTCACCCTGGTGATTTTCAAAATGGCGTTTGCACTGCTTAATCTGCACATGCACAGTTCTCATGCAACAGGAATGTTACATGACCGTTTCGGTCAAGTGCAAATGTGAACGCGCAACGTGGCCGGAAGCCTGTTGACTACAAACCACACCTTGTTTTTTCAGGGAAACTGGAGAGTTGTCCCCTTAAATTTAGTTTTATTCATGCAAGGATAATCTTACAACTTTAACTTTGTGTACAAGTTGGCACTGCTACTTCAAACAATTTCCTCTCAGTAACTTTTATCATGCTTTAAACACAATTTCTCAGTTCAACTCAGATGAGCAGGTGAATTACCCCCTCCCCTTCGTGATCAGAGACACATACTTGCCCTGTCTCCCACATGGTGAAAAATGGCTTTGATGTCACCATTTTAGTTAAATTGCCTATGTACAGTATAGTAGATATTTACAGCCCTGCAGTCTATACTCCAGATCCCGAACCCTTTCTACAATTCTGGCCACATCAGGCTTCTACTTGGATCTTATTGGCCCAAGCAGGTGTGGCCAACTCAGAATTATAGTGGAAAATGGGATCTTTTGTTTCTGGTAGACCAAAAAATATTTACATTCCCCGGGGCTTTCGCCTTTATTTCCAAACCCACAAAATGCACTTCCCCTTATTCCAGATAGCCAGAAATGGGAATTCAGGATCAGGGCTAGCCCCTTTCACCCTACATCACTCTTCATGTCTTAAATTGGAATATAAGAGGTACCCACCCACACAGTTATCCCCACAAGATTGACAAAATCAACACAATATCAGCATGCACAATATGGACAATATCTGCGTTTGCTGCGTTTGACGTTGACAGCTGCGTCTGACACTCACTCACGTCAGACTACTTTTTTCTCCGTTTTTGTTTGTTTTTATTGATTGTTTTTATCAATTTTATTTATTTATTTATTTTATATCCCTGTTTGTTGTTATCAGTTTTTATTTACTGTTATCTTGGTATTGGCCTCGCCTAAAAGTCCATCCGGACGCATGAGTAGCTGTTTTTGGCTAGCTGCGGGCTACCCATCTCAGCACCTGGAACGCCATGGCTCCTTCTCCGTCATGTTCCCACTGTTCAACGCTCCTCGATAAGGTCTCTGAGCTGGAAACGAGGCTCTCCAATCTTTACAAGATTGGGGAGGCCGAAGACCTTATCGACACCATCATTCTCGGGCGATCATCTGCCCCGGCCACCGCCTCGCAGCTGGCGGAAACTGCTACTTATTTGGGTGAGCTCAGCGCGTCTCCACACCTGCTCCAGCCTCCGCAGCCTCCGCAGACGTCCATGACCTCAGCAATAAACACTGGTTTCGTCTCGGGGCTAAACCAAAAGCTTCGCTTGGTCCCTCTCATCCTCCATCTGCGCCCTGGTCCTTGGTTCGACCAGCTAATGGCCATCATCGATCGACTGGAACGGGCCGCGCCTCTTCTCTTCCGGTGTCCTTGGAAAACAGATTTGATATCCTTTCCCTGGAGGACTTTCCCCACCTGGACGCTGGCCATCCGCCCGTGGATGCCCCTCATCTTCCCTCCCCTCCTTCAGCGGTGGCTCATGTTTGCAAACCCCGGATTAAGACCACCCAGGGTGTGTTAAACTACACACCTGCTCCAGACAGAAGAAAAGAGCACATCTCCCGGCCTTCGCAACAACAACATCATCCTCTTCAGAATCTCTCTCCACATCAGAATCCACCGACAAACCTCCCCCAGACGACGCTGGTAATTGGTGACGTGATCGTGAGGAACATCAGAAGCAGGTACTGTGTGACTCGATTTTTTTCCTGGGGCTAGAGTCTCTGATATTGAGGCTCTTATCCCTGACCTGCTGAATGAATTCCCTCACGTTCAAATTGTCGCTGTGCATGTGGGATGCAATAACATCCCAAATGAAGCATCTGAGATTTTAAAAAGTGACTTCAGGAGCCTTCTGTCCACTCTCATGAAATGTGGCAGACGTGCTCTCATCTCTGGGCCTTTGGCACCTCTCAGACGAGGCTGTAATCGTTTTAGCAGAACTCTCAGCCTTAATTCTTGGCTGTGTTTTACTTGTCCTACTTTTAACATTGGTTTTGTTGACAATTTTAACTTATTTTGGAACCGCCCATCACTCATGAGGCCTGATGGCATCCACCCAAATAGACTTGGTGCACGTGTTTTAACAGACAATCTTCTCTATTTTATTCGGTGTTTTTTGGTACAGTGACTGAAATTTGGTGTGTTTACTCACTCTGAAGTTTCTGGGTTTGCCAATCTGCCCTCTTTTGGTTCTGTTCCCACGTATTGTATCAATCCCGTTAACTTGGGTGGTCTTTACTGTTTGGATCAGCCTTTCATTTATAATCCTTCAGAGATTGAGTCTGTCTCCCGTTGCCCTAAATATTGTAAATCAGGACTATTACAACACAACCTGAAAAACACTCGGCAGAAATTATGTTTCAATTCCTTTGAAGGTTTGGTCCTCAGTGTGGGGCCTGTTGGCAATCTTGGCTTGATCCCAATTCTCTTTGCCATAGTTTATCGTTGTCCCACGGCCTATTCAGAGTTTCTATCGGAATTTGCCAAATTTTTAGCTGATTTGGTGCTGAAAGCCGATAGAATAATTATTGTAGGGGACTTTAATATACATGTTGATGTTGAGAGTGACTGTCTTAATAAGGCTTTCAATTCAATTTTAGACTCAATGGGGTTTTCCCAAAATGTAAAAAATTCTACCCATTATTTCCACCATACATTGGACCTTGTTTTGACATATGGTATAGATATCGAAAATCTGGTTGTGTCTCCTCATAATCCTGTACTGTCTGACCATTGTCTGTTAATTTTTTATTTCATTATCTCTGATCACTTATTTCCTAAAGAAAAATACTACTACAGCAGATGTCTTTCTGATGCCGTTGTTGCTAAATTTTCGCAGATTGTCTCCTCTATGCCATGGGTCAACACAACAGAAACAACTGAAATAAATGATGTTGAGTCTGCTCCATTCGTGATTGATAGCATGGTTGATGGTGTTACTGCCTCTCTGCATCAGACTCTAGATTTGGTAGCCCCTTTAAAAAAGAAAAAGTCTAACCAGAGATTTATTACTCCTTGGTTTAACTCAGAAACTCGTGGCTTGAAATAGAAGGCTTGCCAATTGGAAAGAAAATGGCATTCAACTAATTCAGATGAATTCTACTTGGCGTGGAGAAATCATCTCTTAATCTACAAAAAATCTCTTAGAAAAGCTAGATCAAGCTATTATTCTGCATTAATAGAAGCAAACAAGAATAACCCCAGGTTTCTCTTCAACACTGTAGCCAGGCTTACAAAGAGCCATGACTCGGTCAATCCTCGCATCCCCCCTGAGCTTTCTAGTCAGGACTTTCTGAACTATTTCAATCTTAAAATTTTATCTATTAGAGATGAAATTAGTCAGATTCTTCCTACCATAAACTCTAGTACATTAACTACTGCAGCTCCCTCAATTGATATCTGCTTGGATAGATTTACTCCAATCAACCTCTTGGAGTTGGATAGGGTAGTTTCCTCTTCTTAGCCTTCATCTTGCCTTCTGGACCCTATTCCTTCCAGGTTATTTAAAATTATTTTCCCAATTATTAGTAGCCGTATTCTTCTTATCATTAATTCTTCTTTAACTCTGGGTTATGTTCCACTGGCTTTTAAAACTGCTGTAACTAAACCTTTACTTAAAAAACCGACACTCGATCCTGGAGTTTTGGCCAATTATCGACCAATCTCCAATTTGCCTTTCATTTCAAAAATCTTGGAAAGAGTTGTTGCTGTGCAATTATCTGGCCATTTGCAGGGAGTTGGTTTGTTTGAGGTGTTTCAATCTGGGCTCAGAGCTCATCACAGCGCTGAAACTGCCTTAGTGAAGGTCTCTAATGACCTCCTGACTGCAGCTGATCATGGACTTGTCTCTGTTCTTGTTCTTTTAGATCTCAGTGCAGCCTTTGACACTATCGATCATGCCATTCTACTTGATAGATTGGAACACTTTGTTGGACTCAGTGGAATTCCGTTGCAGTGGTTTAGATCTTATTTGTCTGATAGATTTCAGTTTGTCCATGTCAATGATGGATTTTCTTCCAGCTCTAAGCTCACTCACGGAGTTCCACAGGGATCTGTGTTGAGCCCTACTCTTTTTAGTCAATATATGCTCCCGCTGGGCAATATCATCAGAAAGCACTGTATACATTTTCATTGTTACGCTGATGACACACAACTATACCTGTCAATGAAGCCCGATGATTGTGATCAGTTGGCCAAGCTAGATGCCTGTCTTCAGGACATCAAAGCTTGGATGACTTGTAATTTTTTACTGTTGAACTCTGATAAGACTGAAGTCATTGTTGTTGGCCCAAAACATCTTAGAAATTCCTTTTCAGATTATGCCCTTAATTTAGATGCTGCCACTCTCACTCTGAACAGTTGTGTGAGGAACCTTGGAGTGATTTTTGACCAGGATTTGTCTTTTAATTCACATATTAAAACTGTTTCTAGGACCGCCTTATATCATCTGCACAATATTGCTAAGATCAGGAGCATCTTGTCTCTGGGTGATGCTGAGAAACTGATTCACGTCTTTGTCAGTTCGCGATTAGATTCTTGTAATTCGCTATTATCTGGTTGTCCTAGAGTATCTTTAAAAAGTCTTCAATTGATTCAAAATGCTGCTGCTAGAGTTTTAACTGGTTCTAGAAAAAGAGATCATATTTCCCTGGTTCTGTCCTCCCTCCATTGGCTTCCCATTAAATTCAGAATCAAGTTTAAAATCCTTCTTCTTACTTTCAAAGCTCTTAACAATCTGGCCTCCCAATATATAAAAGATCTGATTTTACCTTACCATCCTAACAGAGCATTATGCTCCCAAAATGCTGGCTTACTTGTGGTGCCCAGAATCTCCAAAAGTACGGTGGGAGGCAGGGCCTTCTGCTACCAAGCCCCTTCTCTCTGGAACCAGTTACCACTCTGGGTCCGGGAGTCAGACTCCGTCTCTGTCTTTAAAAACAGGGTAAAATCCTTCCTTTTTAATATAGCTTTTGTTTAAGGAGGGTATTTGTGTCTTTTAACCCCACTCTTGTTCTATTGTTATCTGATCCATACTGCTGGTTGACCTCCAATATTGTACTTGGCATCTTACTGCTATGTTCTTTATGTCTGTCCTTCCATCCTCCCTATCCCCTCATCCCCAGCCAGTCGCAGCAGACGACTGCCCCTCCCTGAGCCTGGTTCTGCTAGAGGTTTCTTCCTTCCAAATGGGAGTTTTTCCTCTCCACGCCTAGTGCTTGCTCATAGGGGATCGTCTGATTGCTGGGTCTTTCTGTGACTGTGTGATTTATTATTATTATTTTTTTTTATCTGCACTGTGGTGCCACGAGATGGCTTTTGTTGTGATGTGGTGCATTATAAATAAAGCTGAATTGAATTGAATTATCTGCAGAGTTTGTTGTGTATTTGTGTGTCTTTCCCTGCCGCTATATTTGCATATACTCTTTTCTCTTAGCTTAACATTATGTAGCAGATACTTTCATTGAGCCGCGTCTGGTCATCAATACAAGCGGTATCATATCAAAAAGATCAATCCTGGACTGATTTTAACAAGCTATCTTTATTGTTATGGACAGTCGTTCACTACTGATGTATTTAAGATCTCATGCTGGACCATAACTTTTATTATTAGAATTAATCCTTTTTCTCACTTGTTGATGTTATTAAAGTTATTGTATTAGAATTAATCCTTTTACTCACTGGTTGATGTTATTAAGTTCTTGTATTAGAGTACATTATTTATGCTCACTAGATGATATAAAACAGTTCTTGCATTGCAAATCTTCCTTATTTATAAAAAGCGGCTCTTTGATCTGTCTGTCATGTTCTGGTGAGCACACTCTCCCCTTCCCATCCTGCTCAACTTTCCCCTACTCCGCGGATAATCATCTCACCTGCGTGATGAGACGCACCTGCTACCTCTGACTCGCCAGTGCTTAAATAACCCCTCTCTTAAACACTTCGGTGCTGGTTCATTGGGTATACTACTTGTCTCAACAAGTAAGTTTGGTTCTCCCTTTTGGAGAATAAACCATTAATCATTTTGTCTTCTCCTCTTCAGGTTGCTACCTCCTTTGTGGTGCATCTCCGGGGTTGTTGTGTGCTCACCTGCCTCCTCACCATCACCACGTCAGCAATCATCTTCACCCGGTCAGACACCTCACCCAGCTCTACTCCTGCCTTCCAACATCTCCTCCGGGTTCGCCGTTAGTGCTGAGTTCCTCTGCCGGGCTCTCTTTCCTCCCACATGAGTGTAGTCCTATTTTCCCTTCTCAGTCTCCCTCCTTATATAACCTGCTCTTGTCTCTCCCTACAGGCTGGGTTTTCCTCTGGCGAGTGGTGTGTTTTCTTTGCGGAGCTTTCCTTTTTGCATTAATAAAATTCAAATCAAATTTGCTTCTCTGTGTCATTGTGTGTTTTCTCTGGTGTCACTCCCTGCACGTGAGCTGTCAATCATTACCAATCATGACAGAACAAGCCAGCCATAGTGCAAGTTCTGAGGAAGCGGCATCAGCGGAACACTCCACTTAGGATTGTTTGGATGCCGCAGAGAGGCAGGTGGCCATGCTTACACGGCTTCTGCAAATTGTTACGCAGCAGCTGGGCACAGTCACCAAACATCTGGCCCATTTGTCCCATCCGGGTTCCACGCCTCCGCCTGTTGCCCCAGTTTCTTCCACTGTGCGCTGAATGACCTCCGTTCTCTCACCTGCCCCATCGCGGGGGAGGTGGGGAAATGCAAAGTCTTTTTGTGCCATTTTTGGCTGTATTTGGGCCAGGTCGGGGGGTGGGGGGTGGTATCTGGACGATACAGCAAAAATTCACTTTATGACCCTCCTACTGCGAGATAGGGCCCTCAGCTGGGCCCAATCCATTCTCGACAGTTCAGAGGGCCCTAATTATTCGTTTAAGAGATTTGTGGACGAATTTACTCATGCTTTTGATCGTACAGAAAGTGAAGGGAACATCATGAGCCAATTAATGTCACTCCATCAGGGGAGCCAGTCTGCCGCCAACTACTCTGTGGAGTTCCGGGTCATCGCGGTGGACTCTGGATGGAATGACGTTTCGTTATGCAGTGTCTTCCTCCAGGGTTTAAACGAAAACGTCCGCGATGACCTAGCAGTTCATGCCATTCCCTCCTCCTTGGATGGTCTAATTGAGCAGGCTGTCAGTCCTGACAAACGATACCGTGAGTGCTCAAGGGAGCGCAAGGCCTC
The DNA here is from genome assembly GCA_020510985.1 of Pholidichthys leucotaenia. NCBI lineage: Eukaryota > Metazoa > Chordata > Actinopteri > Cichliformes > Pholidichthyidae > Pholidichthys > Pholidichthys leucotaenia. Next base: position 310,259,689 of record CM035840.1, on the reverse strand, counting down.
CTCCAACCTGCCCAGTGCACGTACACCCTCTTTGGCTTCTGACACAGGTGGAGCCGCCTCCTCCTCTGAGCCTATGGAGTTTGGCCGAGTCCGTTTGACTCACCAGAACGCCAGAGGTGGAGGAGAGCCGCACCTGCATGTATTGTGGCTCCCTAAAGCACACACTGCAGGAGTGCCATCTGAAGCCCAAAATATGCGGCCCATCATTAGCCTTGGGGGATATGACGTGTGGGAAATCCATTCATTCCCCCAGTAGCTTCTCCATTTCGGCCCTCATTCAGTTGCTGGCGGTCAGGAGGAGGGCCATGGCTTTGATAGATTCGGGACAGAGCAGAACTTTATCTCTGCACTCTTCATGTGGAAAGTAGGCATCCCCACGACCAAACTGCCCATGTCCCTCAATGTCAGTACACTGTTGGGCGAAAAGGTGGCCACCATTAACGAAATAACAGGACTGGTGTCCGTCCTTCTTTCCAGTAACCACCGGGAGACTATTTCGTTCTTTATTCCCCCTAAATTTGGTCACTTGGTGGTTCTTGGTTACCCATGGCTCCGGAAGCATAACCCTGTTATCAGTTGGGCAAATCACTCCATCTCTTCCTGGAGCCTGTATTGTTTAGCATCCTGTCTGAGCTCAGCTGAGTGTTCATGTGTGCTGTCCATCTCTTCCCCTCCTGTAATCCACCGGACCTCAGCCTGGTACCCAAGGTCTATCATGATTTTGGGGAGGTCTTCAGCAAATTAACAGCACTTTCTTTACCTCCCCATCGCTCTTATGATTGTGCTATAGACCTTCTCCCGGGTGCGCGGCTGCCATCCAGCCGGCTCTACAGTATTTCTGGGCCTGAGATGGAGATGATGGAGAGCTATATTAAAGATTCTCTGAACGCCGGCCTCATTTGGCCTTCATCGGCTCCCCTTGGGGCAGGATTCTTTTTTGTCGGAAAGAAGGACAGTATCTGGTGATGCCATTTGGGCTCACCAATGCCCCTACTGTCTTCCACCGTATGATCAATGACATCCTCCGCGATATTGTTAATCAGTTTGTTGTCGTTTACCTCAATGACATTTTGATTTTTTCACACACGCCAGAGGAACACGCAGTCCACGTCAGGGCCGTTTTACAATTGCTCCTGGAGAATCAGCTCTAGTTAAAGCCAAGAAGTGTGAGTTTTTCACCCGCTCCACTTCATTCCTAGGCTTTATCGTAGCTGAAAGGGAGCTGAGGGCCAACCTGGCCAAGGTAGAGGCTGTGCTAAATTGGCCTACACCTCACTCCCGCAAGGAGCTTCAATGCTTCTTGGGGTTTGCGAATTTTTATCGCCATTTCATTAGAAACTATAGTGGGGTAGCACAGCCTCTGACCCAGCTGACTTCAGTTAAAGTGCTCTTTAATTGGTCCAAGGCAGCTGAACAGGCCTTTCGGAAATTGAAGGGTCAGTTTTCCAATGCCGCCATCTTGGCCCGGGTCAGCCTCCAGCTCCAGTTTATTCTAGAGGTGGATGCTTCTGACTCAGGGGTGGGCGCTGTCCTATTGCAGCACTCAGCTTCAGATCAGAAACTCCACCCATGTGCATATTTTTCAACCATGTTTCGCTGTCTCCCATTCTACCCACGTTTACCCAGTATGTCACATGCCACACCAGAGACAATAAAACACTGGACTTATTCTACGCAAACACTAAGGAGGCGTACACCTCATCACAACTCCCCCCACTTGGGAGATTGGATCACAACTTGGTTCATCTCCGGCCGGTGTACAAACCCCTAGTGCACAGACAACCTCCGGCCATGCGCACAGAGAAGTTATGGTCTGAGGAAGCAATGGACGCTCTAAAGGGCTGTTTTGAAACCACCGTCTGGGAGCAGCTCTGCGATCCACATGGTGAGGACATCGATGGCCTCACTCACACCATCAAGGACTGCATCAGCTTCTGTGTGGACAACACCGTTCCCACCAAGACCATACAGTGTTGCTCAAACAACAAACCCTGGATCAACCCTGAGATAAAAACACTTCTGAGAGAGAAGAAGAGGATCTTCAGGTCGGGGAACAGGGAGATGCTGAAGTCCGTACAGAGGGAGCTGAGGAGGAAGATCAGTGAAGGCAAGGACAGCTTCAGGAAGAAGATGGAGGACAAGCTGCAACAAAGCAACATCAGCGGGGTCTGGAGAAACCTTAAAACCACCTCTGGGCTCCAGAATACCTCCCCCCAGGCCACGGGGGGCAGGGAGTGGGTGAACAATCTGAATCTGTTTTTCAATAGGCTTGACCAACCGCCCTCCCCCCTGACTGCACAACAACCGCTGCTGCTAAAGACATCAAGTCCTGCTGCCCACTCCCCACTCCACCAACACCCCCCCACTCCCAACACACAGCCCCCCAACCTGACCCTCACTAAGACCCAGGTGAGGACGGAGCTGAGGAAGATCAAGGCGGGGAAGGCGTCGGGATCGGACGGCATCAGCGCAAAGCTCCTCAAGTCCTGTGCAGACCAGCTGTGTGGGATTGTGGAGTACATCTTCAATCTGAGCCTGAAGCTGGGGAGGGTACCACAGCTGTGGAAAACATCTTGTGTGGTACCCGTACCAAAGACTTCCCACCCCAAAGATCTGAACAGCTACAGACCAGTGGCCCTGACGTCCCACATGATGAAGACCCTGGAGAGACTGCTCCTTGCTCACCTCTGCCCCCTGGTGGGACCAGCGATGGATCCACTCCAGTTCGCCTACCAGCATGGCATTGGGGTGGAGGATGCGGTGATCTTCCTCCTTCACCATTCTCTATCCCACCTGGAGAAGCCCGGGAATGCGGTGAGGATCATGTCCTTTGACTTCTCCAGTGCTTTCAACACCATCCAACCAATGATCCTGAAGGACAAGCTGCTGTGCGCAGGGGTGGACCAGCACCTGTCATCATGGATCCTGGACTACCTCACAAACAGGCCTCAGTTTGTGAGACCCCGGGACTGTGTGTCCGACACGATCATCGGTAGCACGGGGGCCTCCTAGGGAATGGTTTTGGCTCCCTTCCTGTTCACCCTTTATACTGCGGACTTCTCACACAACACAACACACTGCCATCTACAGAAGTTCTCTGATGACTCTGCGATCGTTGGCTTCATCTCCAACGGAGATGAAGCTGAGTACAGAGGGCTTATCCAGGACTTTGTAGACTGGTGCCATTGGAACTGCCTCCAGATCAACCCAAGGAAAACTAAGGAGCTGGTGGTGGACTGCTGCAGGCAAGGACAACCCCTCACAGCACAAGTAAATATACAGAGCGGATCCGGAAGTTGATGCTGTGATCACGAGAGACAATTGCGCAATAAATGAACGGCGACTGCTGTCATCAAGATTAAAACAAACTTCTCCACAGGTAGTTTTTTTTTTGCAATTAATTCATTAATTAATTGTCTGTCTTTCTTTCTTTTTTTTACGGAGCTGGAGGAATTAGAAAGTTATATTGACGCATTTTACGACCGTTTTTGTGTCATGGAGCAGGCGAGTGTGTGTTCTGCTGCTGCCTCTGCTGCTGCTTCTCAGTCTAAGCGACCGAGACCTGCAGATTCACCCAAAATAACGCCCGAGAAATCATAGCAGGGCAACGAGGTCAGTGATATCCTTTTCTCTATTGAGAATAAACTTGCCAGCATGGATGGTAGACTGGCGCTGGTTGAGCTTCTTCATAAAGAATTCCAAAATTTGCGGGAGAGCCTTGAGTTTAGTCAAGCGCAGCTCGTCTCTCTCATGGAGGAAAATAACAGCCTGAAAAAGTCAGTCACCACACTAACCACGCGGCTTGGCGTTGTTGAGGGAGAAAATCGGAAAATGAAGGAAACAGTTCTCAGTTTGCAGTCACGCAGCATGAGAGATAACCTCGTTTTTTCTGGAATTGTTGAAAAAAATAATGAAAATCCAGAACAGCTGGTCCGAGAATTTATGTCATCACAATTAAAACTATCCCCTGAAGTCACAAACTCAATTACTTCCACCGAGTCTACCGAATAGGCCAAAAAAATTCCCAGAATAAACGTCCCAGACCTATTGTTGTCAAATTTGAACATTTTAAGCAAAAAATTTTGGTACAGAGGCAGGGCAAGCAGCTTAAAAACACCAATTATGGTCTAAATGATCAATTTCCACAGGAAATCTTGGAAAGGAGAAGAAAGCTTTGTGACGTATGCAGGATTCACACAAGGAAGAGGAGCAAGATGGTTGTGACAAACAGGCTTTATTTGCACACCACCAACCCTAATTACCGCTGAGCACAGACAGGAGGGGAGGTCATCCTCCCAGACCTCCATTTCAATCATGGTTACACACACACGATACATCTTGCCCTAATCCTGCCTATAAACACTGCTGGGTCATTATAACGCAGTTATAATGAAACAGCAGTATAATAACTCAGTAATAACACATTTAATACACACACACAGTAACGTTTTCAACTGGCAAAGCATGCTGGGAAATCCCTGCCCCCCTTAACATTGCCCCGACATTACACTGCCCTCCCCTGGACTGGTTTCTGTCCCCAGAAAATTCAAAGTCCACTTTCAGAAATCCAACGCGAGTCAGCCCGGTGCCGGGGCGGCACGCACGGGCCATCCAGTGTCCATCTGAGTCTCGGTCAGAGTATCTGGTTGGGGTAGGGTTCTGGTTTGGCCACCAGCGGGTGGATGGACACATCTGACAGCCTCTGTAGGACCACGCACAGTCCCTTTCCTGGCAGCGGGAGTCCCATGCCCGCTCTGGCCGACTCCCACCGCTGCCAGGTCTCCCAGGCGGCTGCTGGCCCGCGTCCATGCATCCAGCCCTTGCCGCACCTGGAAAATGGCCGGATTTTCATCCTGCTCACTCCGCTGCTGTGCGTCGCTGCTGCGCCGAGGGCCTCCGTGACGTCACCGAAAGGGGAAACATCTGCGGGTGGCGGTAGGACACGCACAGTTCCTCCCCTGGCAGCGGGAGTCACGACTCCCACCGCTGCCAGGACCCCCCAGGCAGCCGCTGGCCCGCGTCCAGGCGTCCAGCCCCTGCCGAGCCCGGGAAAAGACCGGATCTGTCCTGCTCGCTCCGCTGCTGCTGTGCTCCAAAGGCCTCTGTGACGTCACCGCCAGGGGAAGCATCTGCAGGAGGTGGCCTTTTCCCCGTCCATGCCACCTCGCTCTAATTTAACATCAGCGAGGGGCCAGTTTGTCGTGCGCTGCGTGCGGGGCAGTACCGTGTGATGTACCCTGGCTCTGCGCAGCGGAAGCTCCCCTTCCTTTCATCGCCGCCGCTGTCTCCTCCGTGCACACGCTGCCGTGGTCTGCCGTAGCTCCTCCTCCACTCGCTCTCAGCACGGCAGTTTCCTCCGATGATCAGTCGTTCAGTGCGGCAGCCAACTCGCCTGGGCCAGGTGGTCATCCAACAGGTTCTCTCCGTTGTAGCGTTGTGGCCCGCTGCCGGATGGATGGGACGGTCACCTCCCGGTCGATCGCCGCTCCTAATCGCTCTGGAATCGCCAGCCCGTGAAACCGAGTTGGTTTGCTCTGCTCGGCCCGCTCTGCCTTGAAAAAGGCAGAGCAGTCCCGTCGGGTCCGCTGCTCCGTCCATCGCGGTGAGCCACTCTGGGGGCCGGCGTCTTAGCTCTACGCTCTGTTCCCAGCCGAGCGATGAACTGCTCCGGCCGCTGGACCTCCGCCTGGATCCTCATCTTGTTCCATCCCACTTCTGACACCAGTGTGACGTAGGCAAGGTTCACACAAAGAAGAGGAGCAAGATGGTTGTGACAAACAGGCTTTATTTACACACCACCAACCCCAATTACCTCTGAGCACAGACAGGAGGGGAGGTCATCCTCCCAGACCTCCGTTTCAATCATGGTTACACACACATGATACATCTTGCCCTAATCCTGCCTATAACCACTGCTGGGTCATTATAACACAGTTATAATGACACAGCAGTATAATAACTCAGTAATAACACATTTAATACACACAGTAACATTTTCAACTGGCAAAGCATGCTGGGAAATCCCTGCCCCCCTTAACATGGTCCCGACGTTACAGCTTTTTCCCGTTAGGAAACAAAACATCCAAGAAGGTAAACGAGCTATTGTTTCTGTGGATAGATTGTATATAGATGGCAAGCTGTTTATGGATGAAACTATAACTCCCTGGTTATTCTAGAGCCCTTTTTTTTATTTTGTTATTTTTTTTATTTTATTCACTATTTTATATATTTCTTTTTCTTTTAGCTACAGGTGGAAAAAAGAGTGGGATTGTGCACAGGTCTCTTACTCGATTACAGTTTAATTTGTTAACATTTGTCAAAATGTTTATTTCTTTGTTGTTAGATTAGATTAGATTATTTGTTTATTTGACAGGGACAGTGCAATAAACATAGACAATTAATCAATGACAATCAGTCTGATGTGTTGCACAAAGAGTGTATAGCTATTAGCTAATTTGCAACTCTTGTCCCTGGATGGGCTTTAGAAAGGAGAAACAAGTAAAAAGAAAAAAAGGAAAGGAAAAGATAAAAAAAAAATGAAAACGGAATACACAATAACCACATACATCAATGCAAAAAAGATTAAAAATACATTATAAATACACAATTATAAATATTATAAATATTATAAATACACAATATAACAACCTGACTCACATTTGCCTATTTCAGGCCTCCCTCCCTTCGTCACTCATTATAAACAAACACATTCATTCCTTCCCTTCATTCACTCTCACCTTGCAGACAATCATTTCATACATGGGTACATTCTTGTTTATTGTTCAGCCAGTTTTTAACCTTTTTAGTGAATGTTTTAAAGTCCGTTATTATTTTAATTTCATTTGGCATTGTGTTCCAGATGTGACTGCCCTTTATAGAGAAAGCTGTTTGTCCAAATGTGGTTCTGCGGTGGAATATTTTACAGTTATTGTTAACAGAACTCCTGGTGGCTCTGCTGCTGTCTTGTCTTTGGATGAAACCAGCAAGTGGCTCGGGTGCTGATTTATGGAAACATTTGAAAGTTAATTTCAGAAAACAGAGGTCAATGAAACTCTCAAAACTCAATAGGTTGTATTTTTTTTTTAAAATATTACAGTGATGCCACCTAATGGGCTTTTTGTCCAAGATTTTTAGAGTTTGATTATATAATGAACCTATATGTCTTATTGTGGAAGGGGCTGCTTGAGCCCAGACTGTCAAACAGTATGATATATGAGAAAAAACCATAGAATGCATATACAGTACAGCTGCTTCGTAAGGTATGTAATATCTAATTAATTTAAAGCAGTTCAGATTTTTTTTTTACTGTTTTTGAAATTTTCTTTATATGAAGATTAAATTTGAGTTGAGGAGCTAGTACAATGCCAAGGTATTTGAATTCTGTAACTAAACTGATGTCTTGATCATGTATATTAACTTTAAAACGTTGCAGGTTACATTTTTTGATTGAAAAGCACATTGAAACTGTTTTCTGAAGGTTCAGCAATAGATGGTTCTGGAGGAGCCACTCTTGGACATCAACCATACTTGTAGACAGTTCATCTGCAGCCTGTGCTGGAGTCTTGGCAGCTGTGTAAATAACTGCATCATCTGCATAAAGTTGGCATGTTGCAGCTGAGCAGTGTAGCGGCAAATCATTAATAAAAATGCTGAAAAGTAAAGGACCAAGAATGGACCCTTGTGGGATACCCATGCGGTTGTTTAAAAATGAGGATTTATCCTGGTGAACTTTTACACACTGTTCTCTATTCTGGAGATAAGATGCAAACCATTCAAATGTATCAGGAGAGAAGTTAAAAGATACCATTTTTGATAAAAGCAAACTGTGGTTTACAGTATTGAAAGCCTTTTTGAGATCTAGAAAAACAGCTCCTACCACATTACCCCTGTCCAAGGACTGTTTGACATTTTCGATAAGGCAACAATTTGCTGTTTCTGTTGAGTATCCTGGTCTAACCTGGCCTCGCCGTCACAGGTCCGTGGCTCTGAGAGAGATCCGTCGCTACCAGAAATCCACGGAGCTGCTCATCCGTAAGCTGCCCATCCAGCGCCTGGTGAGGGAGATCGCTCAGGACTTCAAGACCGTCCTGCGTTTCCTGAGTTTCGCCGTCATGGCTCTGCAGGAGACCAGCGAGACCCACCTGGTGGTCTCTTCTTCGCTAAGGGGGTCACCATCATGCCCAAAGACTTCCAGCTGGCCCGCTGCATCCGCGGAGAGAGAGCTTAGACTTTCTGCTGCACATCCACCAGCCATAATGCTCTGCACTGTGTGTCTATATATATACATTTATAGTAATATGGACATATGTTTACTAGATGTTGTTTTTTCTTGCCTTCTGATTGTTGCTCTGAGTGTTGCTCTCCCTATGCTGTTGCAATCCTGGAATTTCCCCATTGTGGGACTAATAAAGGCTTATCTTATCTTATCTTATCTTAAAACCAAATTGATGTGGATGAAGAAGTTGACTGTCTTGTAAATAGTCTATCAGCTGTGTAGCTACAACTTTTTCAAGAACCTTAGACAGGACTGGTAAAATAGAGATTGGGCGGTAATTGCATATATCGTCTTTACTGCCTGATTTATGAACTGGTATGATGACAGCTTTTTTCCAGCCAGATGGAAATGTACTAGTCCTAATGGAGAGATTAATGAGATGGGTCAGTGGTTTGATTAATATTTTGCTGTGCGTTTTGAGAAAGGAAGTGCTCATATTGTAGATATCATTAGTTTTTGAGTTTGACAGTGTTTTAACAATACCAGCAATTGACTCCTCATTTACCTCATCGATGTGAAAAGAATCTGTTGTAAGTATTGATTTTGTGTTGTTGAGCACATTTGGCAGCACAAAGTTTTTGTTGTTTGTTTGTTTGTCTGTTGTAGGTTTTTTTTTTTTTTTTTTAAGTTTTTAGGTCATTGTTGTATGTTGTCTGCATTTTTCCACCACTTACTAACCTTCATGTCTGTTTTTTCTCATACTTCTGGTTTATAGGAAATAACTTGAAATACATGTACCCCATTTGCTTGCAATTGCAGGCAAATGGCACAGAGACATCATGCGCACACACCCAATTATATATGCATAGGTGTATACACACAACATATACTGTATATACATATACAGTATATGCATACATTACAGACATATCACATAGGCACATTTAGTTTACACATTTAGTTAGTCTTTAGTACACAACCAGTTAGTGAAAACATGTCTACATTTAAGTTTGTCACGTGGAACATACGTGGAATTGGAAATGGGAAGAAGAGGCTAAAAGTTTTTAATCGATTGAACGATCTACAGGCAGACTTTGTTTTATTGCAGGAGACACATGTCTCTAAGTCTTCTGTAGATGCGCTCACCTCCCCGGAGTTCCCCCATATGTACTCAGCCGGCTTTAATTCTAAGCAAATGGGGGTAGCTATACTGGTAAATAGAAGAATACACTTTGTTATGAATAGCACCATAATAGATCCAGAAGGTAGATTTATAATACTAAAAATTTCAGTCCAAAATTTGGATCTATGTATTGCAAGCGTTTATGGCCCAAATGTTGACGACTGATCCTTTTTTCACACTTTTTTCACTTCTCTTTCTGAGCAATTGAACACCACACTTATAATAGGAGGGGACTTCAACTTGGTATTAAACCCTGCAATCGACAGGCTCAGTACATCGGGGATTTACCGAAAATGGCTGGCTACTGACACTCTCAAACAGTACATGAATGTTTTTGGTCTTTGCGATGAATGGCGATCTCTTCACCCAACTCTTCGGGAATATACCTTTTTTTCATCAGTTCATAGTTCATATTCGCGTCTAGATTTCTTCTTAGCCAGTAACTCTATTGTGAGGGACATCATAGACACTGAAATATGTTCAAATCAAGCTATTAGCGATCACCATCCAGTTTCTCTTACACTAGTAAATAGGGAAGCTACAAGGGAAACTAGGAGCTGGAAATGTAATATATCACTACTGAAAGATGAAGACTTTATTAACTATTTCAATAAAGCGTGGGAATCATATCTAGAATATAATGATGTGCCAGGAATATCCCCAGGTGTTCTTTGGGAAGCAGCAAAAGTGGTCATGCGAGGTAAAATAATCTCTTATTGTTCATGTAAGAATAAAAAAAGAAAAAGCACTGATACTGGATTTAGAACAGAAGATTAAATCACTGGAGACAACCTGTGCCATTTCCCCACAGGAACAGGCACTTAACGATTTGAGAAAATTAAGGCTGGAATTAAAAGAAATTACAAACAAAAGAGCACAGTTTTTAATACAAAGACTGCGTCTTGAGAACTTTGAACACAGTAATAAATCGGGGCGATATCTTGCGAACCAGCTTAAATTGAATAAAGAAAAAACAACTGTCCATTCTATCAAGGATATGACTGGAAATATTACCCATGTGCCTGAAGAAATAAATAACTCCTTCAGAAAGTTTTATGAAAATCTCTACTCATCACAGGTTAACCCATCAGACTCAGAGATAAATACATTTTTGGACAATATTAATTTACCACGATTAAATAATGAACAGATTGCGGCTCTGGATGCACCTCTTCAGGTGTTTGAACTCCAGGAGGCACTTAAGCACATCCCAAACAACAAAGCCCCGGGACCAGATGGTTTTCCAGTAGAATTTTATAAGGAATTTTGGCCCGTGATGGCACCTACTTTTTTTTTAAAATGGTGAACCAAATCAAAGAAGATAATGTAATTCCTCCGAATATAAATTTGGCTAGTGTTATCCTGCTCCTTAAACCTGGAAAAGAACCTACGCTTCCATCCAGCTACCGTCCCATCTCGCTTATGAATGTCGATCTCAAAATAATTTGCAAAGCTCTCGCCAAAAGACTGGAAAGGATAATCCCGTTTATTATACATCCAGATCAAACAGGTTTTATCAAGGGTAGGCACTCGGCTGATAATACACGCAGGCTATTTAATTTAATAGACTACTGCAAGATTAATAATGTAGAAACTACAATCTTGTCCCTGGATGCAGAGAAAGCCTTTGACCGGGTTAACTGGAAATTTCTTTTTATGGTGTTAAACAAGTTTGGGTTTGGTTCATCTTTCATAAACTGGGTTAAAATACTATATAGATGTCCAGTTGCATCTGTCCGAACAAATGATCAGACTTCCCGAAGCTTTAATCTCCAGAGAGGTACTAGGCAGGGGTGTCCACTCTCTCCCTCACTTTTTACCATCTTTATTGAACCATTAGCAGCAGCCATACGACAAAATGTTGATATCAGAGGTATTCAAACTGGAGAAAAGGAACATAAGATAAGTCTTTATGCTGATGATGTATTGATTTTCCTTGAAAACTCAGAAAGCTCTCTTCTTCAGACAGTGGCGCTCATTGATAAATTTTCATCATTATCAGACTACTCTATTAACTGGGTAAAATCAATAGCATTACCCATAAATTGCAATTTCCCAAATACATCTACTATTCCAATACAATCAGGGAATGTTAAATATTTAGGTATAGATATTGCCCCCAGGCTCTCAGAGTTATTGCGACTAAATCATATCCCCCTTTTAAAAAAGATACACGACGATCTTGTGCGCTGGAGGACACTACCTTTATCATTAATGGGAAGAGTCGCAACCATTAAAATGATGGTCCTTCCTAAAATTAATTATTTGCTCTCAATGATCCCTACCCAACCATCAATGGCCTGGTTTAAGTCTAGACTCAAATATAAGTAAATTTTTATGGAAGGATAAACCATCATGGATTAGTTTAAAAACTCTCCAAAAAGCGAAAGAGTGCGGAGGCTTAGATTTACCAATTTTTTTTAATTACTTTTTAGCCAATAGATTGCAGTTTGTTTCAAAATGGACAAAATCAACCCCACTAGGGAACCCATGGTTAGATGCTGAACAGGCTCTCTGTGGGTCACTAAATATCTCTGACTTACCTTTTATAAGTCCCTCTATTAAACGCCATGAGTGTTTTAAAAGTATTAATATCAGTTCCTCTCTGACGGCTTGGTGGAAATTTTTAAAAATAACAGGGTCTTCACTTGTCCCATGTAAACTCACGCCCATTTGGAATAATCCTGATATCCTGCAACAAAAGAGGACATTAAAATTTCCACTATGGCAAGAGAAGGGAATAAACAACTTAGAACATCTTATTCAAGGTGGAAATTTTATCCAATTTCAGGATCTAGTGTCACAACACGAAATCAGTGACAAAAAGTATTTTGAATATCAACAGTTTAAATCCATAATAAAAGCAAGATTTAATCTTAATCAGACAGATTTAGAAGTACCAGTTAAGGTGGCAGAGTTTCTAAATCTCAGCCCCTGGCCGGCTGGCCTCGCCCCTCGGGGGGTCTGGGTCTGGCCCTGGGCCCCTGGTGCTGGGGGTGGGGGCGTCCCCCCGCCCCGGGCCAGGGTCGGGTGTGCGCCAGCGGTGAGGGTTGTTCCTGGTGCATCCTTGCGCGGTGGGGTCGTGTGTTTCCTGGGGCCCTGGTGCCGCCCTGGGGCTGGTGACCGCAATCTGGGTTGCCCTCCCTGTTCAATGGGGTCTGAAGTGGGTGTGTGTCGAGTGGGCAGGTGGGGTTGTGTGTTTGTGTAGGTGGGTATGTGTGATGGTGGGTGGAGTTATGTGTGTGTATGGAAGCGGTTACTTGTGGGTAGATGTCTAGGGGGCGGAGGATGTGTGTATGGGTAGGAGAGCTTTGTTGGGTGGCAGGGGTTGGGCAGTCCATCTAGTGGCATGGGGGCTGGCGTTTCGGGGCTTGCTTGTCCCGGCCGTCCTGCTGTTGTGTTGGGGGGTGAGGCACTTTGCTACATCGCCCCTGGTGTCATTGGCAGCGGGTGTGTGTTGGTGCTTGGGGGTGGCTGGGGGGTCATTGGCGCGGGTTGTTGGCCGTGTTTCCATTGGATTGTTCCGGGGTGGCTGTGGTTGCAGGGCGGCCTGCAGCTGTTGGTGTGTGTCTGGGGTGGGTGGTCGTGGGCCTGCGTGGGCGCTCGGGGGTGTCGCCTGGCGTGTTAGGCGCTGTGTGGGTCCGGCCCATTGTTCACTATTGTGACTGTTGTTGTCCATGTTCGTGTGTGTAAGATGAGTGGAAGTATGTTTGGCTGCCCCGTCATGTTAGTGGTGCTGGAGCGAAGGGGCGTGATGCTGCTGGGTCCTGGGCTGTTTCCACTGGCAGCCCTCGCCCTGGGTTTGGATTTGGGGGCAGTGGGTGGCCTCATAAACCAGTCTGCAAGCTGGCTTCTGGCGGGGGGACGGCCTTGCTTTTAGACTGCCTACCTCCCAGTCTTATTTCCCGCCCTCCCCTCCCCCTGATCTTTTTTTGTTACATTTAGGGCTTTGGGGTGGGGGTGTGCCGCACTGTGTTGGTGAAGGGGATACCTTTGCTGCGTGGTGGGGCTGCACTCACCTCAATTTTAATTGCATTTTAGACACTGAGGGCTTGGGGGGATGGGGGCTTTGCTGCCCATCACAGTGGCTAACGATGCTTCAATCACTATCCCCCCAATTTTAATTGCACTTTAGTACTCCACACATTTATACACAATTATATCATATAACCGACACACACCCACCATGTTCTGTGCGGGGGGAGGAGGTGGGGGTCTTCCCCCACCCCTGTTGCCCTGCTCTTGCTGGGTGCGTGGGTGCGTGGGGGCCTGGTGGGGAGCCTGGGACCTATCATGTTGTCAGAATCCCTGGATGCTACTAAATATATAGATACAACCAAGGAACTGACAGGGGGCTGAATATGAGTCTAAGTGTGAGTGAGAGGGTGATGAATGGAGGTGGTGATGGTGGGTCGGTTTTGTGCGGCGCTTTGCATGCCGGGTGGCATCTTGGGGCGCCTGCGGTGGTCTGCTTGTTGTTCGCTCAGATGGGCGCCGGGGGGTGGGGGTCTGCTTCTGTGGCCTGCGCCGGTGGCCTCCCTGGTCATTGCCGGGCACTGGTGCATGTTCAGGCTCACTCCATCTGCTTCGCAGCCGCCTTGTGAAATAAAGGTGAATGAGGAGTGAATTTGAGTGGGTACTGGAGTGAGAGAGAATGGGTCGGTCTGGGTGAGTGAGAGGGGTGTGCATGGGAACGTGTGGGTGTGAAAGTAGGGGGAGGGGTGTGCCTGCGAGTCGGGAGGTGCTGGATTAAGGGGGGTAGTGCCTCTCGGCAACGTGGGCTCACCTGGGCGAGGGGACTTCTTTGGACGTGGGGGTCCCCGGGGTGTGTGGCGGAGGCGCTGGGGCGGGGCCGCTGTGGGGGTGCCTGGGGGGGCTCGCGCCGGGGGGCGCTGGCTGGTCTCTGTCCTGGGGGGTGGGGTCGCTGGCTTCCTGGTGCCTGGGGCGCGGGGGCGGATGTTGGCCCTGCTGGGGGGGTGGGAGTCGAGCGGGTCCGGGGGTGTGGGCTCACCGCTCCGGCCGCCGGACGGCCTGCCCTCCCTTGATCGTCCCTCTGGGGGTGGATGCCTGGCTTTCCTGGGGCTTGCTGACCTCGGGGCTGGGGGTTGGTGGCGCTGCCTTGCCTGCTTGGGGTCCTCGGGGGAAGAGCTGCTGCGACCAGCCCTCCGCTCGTATGTTTCCTGACAAACCGCTCACATGCACACACTTATTTTGCGCGCGTTCTCATATATAGGCACACAGACATATATGCACAAGTGTCTCTCCTTTAACAGGTACAGAAACCAGACTCGTGTTGAGACATCTCCGGTGGAAGAAGCAGTTTGTCTTTTGTTTGTTTTAGTTGTCGTTTTTTTTTTTTTTTTTGTCTGTTCCCCTCCCTTTTCTTTCCCCCCTTCACACACTTCCTTTCCCTCTTCCCCATCCTGTTGGGTCTTCCATGGGTAAAACAATTAAATTAAAGTATTAAAAGTTATTACAGGAGGAGTTTACAACAATATACAGTGCAAAATTAGGTACTGTATAGGCTCCTCTTGGCAAAGTAAATCTGTTTTGGCACAGTAAGGGTGACAGATCCCTGTTCTGTTTGCGTAGCTGCCTGACAGGACAAGGGAAAAAAAAAAAGTAAATATACAGGGAACAGACATTGAGATGGTGACATCCTATAAGTACCTGGGTGTTCATCTGAACAATAAACTAGACTGGTCACACAATACTGACGCACTCTACAAGAAGGGACAGCGCAGGCTGTTCCTACTGAGGAGACTCAGGTCTTTTGGTGTACAAGGGGCGCTGCTGAAGACATTCTATGACACGGTGGTGGCATCAGCCATCACTTTTGGAGTGGTCTGCTGGGGCAGTGGGATTACAGCAGCCAATAGGAAGAGACTGAACAAACTGATCAAGAAAGCTAGCTCTGTCCTGGGGCAGCGCCTTGACCCAGTGGAGGAGATGGGAGAGAGAAGGATGGTGGCTAAACTGTCATTTCTGCTGCAGTCCGAGTTCCACCCTATGCAGGACATACTGAATGCACTGAGGAGCTCATTTAGCAGCAGACTACATCATCCTAGGTGCACAACCGAGAGGTTTTGCAGGTCCTTCCTACCTACGGCTGTCAGACTGTACAACCTAAGCAGGGCTGCTCGCAGAGACAGCAAAAAGACGTGACAACCTAATAGTATTGAATGCAAAAGACGCAATAGACTTACACAATGGTCCCCTCCAGTATACAACTAGGAAAATACCAGTCGCTATGGAGGGTGAGAATATGTATGGGTGCATAATCATACCATGTAGGATAACTAAGTAGACGGTTGTGCTGTTTCATTCCATCTAGCTACAGTGCTCCGCACTGTGTGTGTTTATATATTTATATATTTATTCCATCTAGCAACAATGCTCCACGCTGTGTGTGTTTATATATTTACATATTTATTCCATCTAGCTACAATGCTCCGCACTGTGTTTATATATTTACATATTTATTCCATCTAGCTACAATGCTCCGCACTGTGTTTATATATTTATATATTTGTTCCATCTAGCAACAATGCTCCACACTTTGTGTGTTTATATATTTACATATTTATTCCATCTAGCTACAATGCTCCGCACTGTGTGTGTTTATATATCTACATATTTATTCCATCTAGCTCAGGGGTTAGCAACCTTTACCGCTCAAAGAGCCATTTGGACCCGTTTCCCACAGAAAAGAAAACACTGGGAGCCACAAAAACCCTTTTGACACTTAAAATGAAATAACACTGCATATAACTTTTTTCCCTTTATGCTATGTATAAACAAACTATAACGTGTTGCATTTATGAAATCAGGGAACTCCTGCAGAGAAAACAAAATTACATTTCTGCATGCAACAAAAACACATTGGGCTGAAGGTTGACATTGGGTTAAAAGGAGAGTGCTATTTCTAGCACTGATGACTCCTGATCCTTCGATAAAAATCTCATAATTCCGCTGAAAACAATACCGAAAGTTCAGAATTCCAACACGAACCAGCGATATGATTTGGGGTTGGGGAAATTATCTGAAAATTCAGCAGGGGGTCTGGGGGACATAGTCCCCCAGCGGGGTCCGGGGCAGAGCCCAGGTGGGGTGGGATGGGGGGCAAGAGGGGCAAAGCCCCCCGAAGCTCCTGGGTTTTTATGATTTTTAAGTACCAGAACTGTGCTTAAATGACATAAAACAAACAGCTGAATGCCACTTATTACTGTATAATACTGACTTATGTTCCAAGAAGATAGCATTCCTAAAATATTCAAACAAGCATTATCCATCACATGCTTTAACACTTGATCAAATCAAAATCAGTTAATTTTATCTGTTCCATAATAGAAATAAAATTCCAACATATCATTACTTTTTATAATTTCAGCATTCATTTCAGATCACCAGTTTCAATCTCCATTGAGTCTTGAGCTGTTCATTTTGCACAATCACTGATGTAGCCAAGTCTTAGAAATATTCAAAAGTTATGAGTCACTGTCCACTGTGCACTGTCAATTTCAAACTGTTTGGAATCATAAAAGGGGATGGTTAACTTTTATTACCGTTTCCTCCCTTGCGCAGACCAGCTCATACAGCCGTTGTAGAGTTAATGACTCTCCACCTGGCCATACCGATTACCGGAAGTGGCTATACGCCACTTCCAGTCCTGCCTGAAAGGGCGCAGCTTCACTGCGTTTGTGGACCACAAGCCGTACTTTATCTTCCTGGAAGATAAAATAAAGCGGAATTTGGCGAATTAACAGAAAATCACATCCCTGAGAACACGCCGCCATGAATCTTTGAAAAAGCATACAACGAGCCATTTGATTGGTCCAATCGTTTGCAACTATCCAATCGCAGGGCTGTTTACAATACAGCAGTAGCTTGAACACAACACATCCGGGTTATCGCGGGAGACGACTTCCGACTTCGTGTTGATTTTCGCTGACGGTGATTAAACTTTAACACGTTTTTTTTTAGATTTTACAAGATCACCATAATCTTCAAATTTAGAATTACATTTTAAAAACTAATGAACTAAAATAAAATACATTTTAATTAAATACTCATTATTTATTTTCCAAAGCCACAGGGAGCCGCAGCAGAGGGATGAAAGAGCCGCATGCGGCTCCGGAGCCGCGGGTTGCCGACCCCTGATCTAGCTACAATGCTCCACACTGTGTGTGTTTATATATTTATATATTTATTCCATCTAGCAACAATGCTCCACACTGTGTGTGTTTATATATTTACATATTTATTCCATCTAGCTACAATGCTCCGCACTGTGTGTGTTTATATATCTACATATTTATTCCATCTAGTGTGGAAGATGTGTTCAATGACGAGACATGAGTGTATTTCTCAGGTTCGGCTTTATTGCAGAACACATTCATCCAACATTCTCAAAAGCAAGAAGAGGCAGAATAATATTACATCACACTCTTATACCTCCGGGGGATTAAGAACTCAAGTCACATGGTGCTTCTGCAAACATTCAATCACAATGCAAGTCTCTGAAGATTCACCATTGTCTCTTATTCTCCAGTGTCCCGGAAACCCCCCCAGGGCCTCCTCTGAGACAAGGGCCCGACTTCACACCTTCTCGCCATCACCTGTCGGCCCCTGTCGATCCAATCTCCTGTTCCTCCAGACGTGAAGCCTCAATCCACATAAGCCATACATTTGTGGGAGATATGAACCAGACATATGTGCCACATGACCCCCCCCCCAAAAAAAACGTCTGCATGGGACAAACATACTCATAAATGCATAACATAAAAGACATCGCCACATAACCAATAATCAATCCCCCAATCTCTTAGGTCTTAGCTTCCTGCCGAATCTGCTGTAGGCCGGCTTCGCTGCGTCTGCAGCGTCTCCTCGCACCTGGGGATTAGATTTGTTAGCACATCTCTGTGGGAGCTCTGGGGCATGCCTTCTTGGCGGCCTGCCCCGGCGGGGGGCTTTCGCCAACTGCACGCGTTCATCAGCCAGGACAAAAGCAGGCTTGAGTCTGTTTATGCAAATTAGCTCCCTTCTGCCCCCCAAATCTAGCAAAAAATGCTTTTCATTTTTTTCCAGCACCCTGAACGGTCCATCATAAGGCGGTCTCAGCCCTGGGCGTTGTGCATCATGTCTAACAAAAACAAACTGCGTTTTTTAAAGCCTCTGGCACAAAAACACATGGAAAACTGTGATGCACTGGGCCAGGCAGCGTGTTTGATCCTGTGCCGCTCTGCAACTGAGCGGGGGGGCAATTGGGCGCAGGATTTTCCGGGAGAAATTCCCCCGGCAAACGGAGAGGTTGTGCGAACACTAACTCCGCTGGGGAGGCTTGCAAATCCTCCTTAGGTGCAGAACGCAACCCCAATAAAACCCATGGCAGTTTGTCCACCCAATTTGTATCCGTGAGCGATGCTCTGAGGGCTGCTTTCAATGACCTATGAAAGCGTTCACATAAACCGTTGGCCTGCGGGTTATACGCGGTAGTGCGGTGTACCTTCACCCCTAAGCTGCGGGCCATAGACGACCAGAGTTCGGAAACAGATTGAGGACCTCTGCCTGACGTTATATCCGACGGAACTCCAAAACGAGCGACCCAAGCTGTTAAAAACGCGCGCGCAGGACTTCCGGGAAGATGGCGGAGAGACATAACGCTTAAACAGAGAGCTCTCCCTAGCCGGATTAAAAATCATCGGTAAATGGCCAACTCGACATAAGCGGATCAATAAACTAAGGGATGAAAACACGAAGGAGCCGGGCACAAGGACAAAAACAGGGTAAAATTGAAGAATTCCTCTCCAACAACGCAGGAAAAACCGCTGAACGCGAAGCCCAAAAAAACGAGGTGTCTACAGCAGAGAAAATGGAGGACGCCAGACTCGAAAACATGAACACAGGCATCGCCAGTTTGGGTAAAGAATTAAGAGAATTCAAGCGGCAGCTACAGCAGGATTTAGCGGCTCTTAAGGAGGAGCTGAAAAAAGAGATTAAGGAGGAAATTATGGGCCTCCGAAGAGAAATGGAGCGCAAGCTAACAGAAAACATGGAGGAGCTGCGCTCCCAGCGGGCGTGTATAACAGAAGCGCAGGCCCGAATATCGGAGCTGGAAGATTGGAAAAGCGAGGCAAACGAACAACTACAGACCCTGACGACGCAAACGCAGAGGATGCAGGAGAAAATAAACGACTTGGAGAGCAGATCCAGACGAAGCAATATGCGCATCTTTGGAATTCCGGAGGGCATTGAAGGCAACTCGATGACGAAATTCATGGATCAGTTCTTAAAAAAAGAGCTGGAACTGCCCGAAGAAACGGATCTGCAGATTCAACGAGCGCACAGAACCCCGGCACAGAACCCGAAACCAAACGCTACACCCAGGTCAGTTGTGGTAAACTTTGTGAAATATGACATAAAGGAAAGAATCCTGACGCAAGCATGGAAAAAAAAGATACGAATCGGCGACAAACAGGTGTTCTTCGACCATGACTACCCGACAGAAATTGTGCAGCAGCGGAAGAAATATGCCAACATTAAAAAAACGCTGAAAGAGAAAAAAATTAGATTCCAAACGCCGCTAACGAAAATGAGGATTCATTGGGAGGACGGCGTAAGAACCTACAACACGGCCAGAGAGGCAGCGCAGGATATGATGGAGCAGGGCCTTGAGGTGAGCGTGCCGGAGGAAACGGCTGGAGCAGCGGCGGCCCTGAACGCATCACGACAGCCGGAGTGGAGACGAGTGAACGGCGGAAGAAGGGGGAGAGACGTGGCGCAGCGGGCCCAGGACAAGCTACAAGGCTTTCAACTGAAAGCCTAGATCATAACAAAGATTAAGAAAGGCACAGAAGAAATGAAGGCCAAGAAGACAAGGTAAAAGAGAAACAGACGGCTAGGAGAGGTTTAAGTGATATTTGTTGGACATTTCTAGACTAATGACTATTACTTGCATAGTAAATATAGGTCTAGGGAGGGCCCCTCACTCTGTGAGGACATTCCCTCCACCCACCAACAGGGACCAGTGGGCAGAAGAAAGGCCCAAAGTACGGAGGTCGAGATTTTTTAATGTGTTTTTATATAAATATGTGTTATTTTTGTTGTTAAAGGGGCTAGGAGCACAAGTTAAAAAAATGGAAAAACATGAATATGGGTAAAAATCTTAAGATAATGACACTAAACGTGAATGGTCTGAACTCACCTGTTAAAAGGGAAAGAATAATAAGAAAATTCAAAAAGGAAAAAGCTGAAATTATATTTATGCAAGAGACACATTTGAGCAAGACAGAACATGTGAAACTAAAGAGATTTGGCTATAAGAACTCCTACTACAGTTCATTTAAGGGAGGAGCTAAAAGGGGGGTTATGATACTAATTTCAAACAAAATACAATTTGAAAGTGAACAGGAAATCCAGGATAAAGAAGGCAGGTATGTAATAATAAAGGGAAGAATAGATGGTATGCAGATTACATTAGTGAACATCTATGCCCCACCAGAAAGTGACAAGGGTTTTTTTCAACATCTGTTTGATCTCATAGCAACACACAGTGAAGGAGTCCTAATTTGTGGAGGAGACTTATATGCTGTCATGGATCATGAAGTTGATACAACAAGTGTTAAGAAGACAAAAAAACATGTAACAAAGTTCATAAGAACCTCACTGGCAGAAATGGGTATGGTAGACATATGGAGGGACCTACACCCACTCGAAAAAGACTATACACATTATTCAGCAGTCCATAAAGTACACTCTAGAATAGATTACTTCCTTATGAATGAAGGTGACAGATACAGGGTGAGAAATTGTTGGATTGGAGGGGCAGAAATATCAGATCATAATCCTATATACATGGAAATATATTTAAACAATAGAAAACGACAAACAACATGGAAACTTAACGTAGGACTGTTAAATGATGAGAAAATGAAAGAAAGAATAAAAATAAACATAAACGAATATATCCAAGAGAATGACAATGAAGAAGTGGACCCAACAATACTATGGGACGCACTAAAAGCCGTGTTAAGAGGAAAATTAATTGTTGAAACAGGAAAAGCAAATAAGACTAAACTGGAAGCGTATGAACAAAGATGTGAGAGACTGAGGGAATTAGAACGTAAACATCAAAGCACAAGTGATCCAAAAATATATCAAGAAATTAAAGAAGAAAAAACAAAGACAAAAGAAACACAAATGGATGAAATTGAAAGGAAAAATAGATATCTAAAGCAAAAATATTATGAAACGGGACCAAAAGCCACAAAACTGCTGGCAAAACGGTTAAGAAAACAACAAACAATGAATAATGTATACAAGATTAAAGACCCCACCACAAATAAAATCACAGTTAACCCAGAAAACATCGAAGAAATATTCCATAATTTCTACCAAGAACTATACTCGCAACCTGAAGAAACAAATACTAAAGATATTAAAAAATTTCTAGGCACATTGGACTTGCCATCAATAGGAAATCAACAAAATGAAAAGCTAACAGCAGAAATAACAACACAAGAGATCAGAGATGTGATTAAGTCACTTAAAAACGGTAAATCACCAGGTAGTGATGGATACCCGTCTGAGTTTTATAAACTGTTTATAGAAGAACTCACGCCACAGCTCCTAAAGTCATTTAATTGGACGTTGAACAACAACAAAATACCTCCATCATGGAACGAAGCTATCATTTCAGTTATTTTAAAGCCAGGGAAAGATAAAGAACAATGCGGAAACTATAGACCAATCTCTTTATTAAATGTGGATTATAAAATATATACTAACTAACTAACTAACTAACCTGCACTTATATAGCGCTTTTCTAGTCACAAAGACCACTCAAAGCGCTTTCATTAATACTAACCCTCTATTCTAAGGGCCTATAGGAAACAGATATCTAGGGACAATTTAGAACAGCCAATTAACCTAACATGCATGTTTTTGGCATGTGGGAGGAAACCGGAGAAATCCCGGAGTAAACCCACGCAACACGGGGAGAACATGCAAACTCCACACAGATCACTGTTGGTCGGGGGCTGGGAACAATTATATGTAAACGAATAAAGACATTCTTGACGGAATTGATAGAAGATGATCAAACTGGTTTCTTAGAGGGACGCCAAACACATGACAATATCAGGAGAACAATACATATAATTAACCAAATACATAAAGAAAAGAAAAACGCAGTAATAATGAGTTTAGACGCAGAAAAAGCATTTGACAGGGTTAACTGGAAATTCCTATATAGTGTACTGGAGCGCTTTGGATTTAACGAAAAATCAGTACAATGCATAAGGACGCTATATCAAGAACCTGTGACAAGAATCAAGATAAACGGTAGCTTAACAGACAAAGTAAATATACAAAGATCAACTAGGCAGGGATGCTGCTTATCGCCCACCTTGTTTGCTCTGTTCATAGAACCATTGGCTCAAGCGATACGACAAAATAAGAAATTAAAAGGTGTAACAATAAAGGGGGCGGAACACAAGATTGGGCTATTTGCGGACGATATTATAGTTTACCTTGAACAACCAGATGAATCAATAATGGAAATGATGAACTTGATAGAAAATTTTGGAAAATTATCAGGATACAAGATAAACATAACAAAAACACAAATACTGACATTCCACTATAACCCTCTAAACCAGATAACTGATAAGATCAAACTAAACTGGAAACAAAAAGAAATAAAATACCTTGGAGTGAACATACCTAAAGACCTAAGCAAAATCTATAAAGCAAACTATGATAGGTTGGAACAAGAAATAAAAAAAGATATTGATAGATGGTCAATCTTAAATATGGATCTGAATTCAAAAATTGAGACAGTCAAAATCAGCATACAACCTAGATTACTTTACCTCTTCCAGGCTATACCAACAGAGATTCCAGATGCCCAATTCTCAAAGTGGGACAGGATGATATCGAGATTTGTTTGGGGAGGTAAAAAACCAAGAGTGAAATATAAAACTCTCCAATTACCAAAAGAGAAAGGAGGCATGGGCCTACCGAGTCTAAAGGAATATTACTACTCAGCACAAATAAGATATATCATATGTTGGTGCGACGAGGGATATGAGGCAAAATGGAAAGAAATGGAAAAGGAAATTGAGGGACTCCCAGTACAAAGCATAATAGGAGATAAAGATGCATATAAGCAAATCAAACAAATAGACCCAATCACTAAATTTACTTTAGAACTGTGGTATAAAATAGTACAAAAATATAATATAAAGGAAGACATAAAACTATTGAAATGGGTAGCATTTGACAGTCAGTTTGAACCGGCAAAACAAGATAGGGGATACAAAAATCTGGTGAACAAGGGAATCACAGCATGGGGCAATATCGGAAAAAAAGATCTCGGGAGCTTTGTAAACATCAGGAGAAAATTTAAACTAGAAAGATCGGAATTTTTCAGATATCTGCAGATGAGAGATTATTATATGAAGAAGATTAGGCATAACCTCCAAACAGATGTGAGCGAGATTATACAACTCATTTTAAGCTCATATACAGGAAATAAAATAAGAATTATTTCAAAGCTATATCAGAAACTTATGACAAACAATCATACAAGTAACTATATAAAGGAGAAATGGGAGAAAGAGCTCAATTTAAACATAACAGAAGAAAGCTGGCAGGAAATATGGAAAACACAACACACATCAACAAATTCAAGGACATGGAGGGAATTTGGATGGAAAAACCTGATCTGCTTTTTCATTACACCACAGATTCAAGGAAAATATACAAATACCCAATCTTTATGCTGGAGGGGATGTGGGGCTCAAAATGCAGACCACTCACATATGTTTTGGAAATGCTGCAAAATATCACCATTCTGGAAATCTATACATGTGACAATACAGAGGATATTAGAATATAATATACCAATGAACTGTAACCTGATGTACTTATGTGATCTTAAAAGAGACAATGTTATACAGGCTGAGGACAGATATCTAGTTAAAATCTTGTTGATTGCATGTAAAAAAACTATCACAAAAAAATGGCGATCAGAAGTTCTTCCTGACCAAGAACAATGGACTGACATTGTTGAGGACATATGTATGATGGAAAAACTAACATATCGACAAAGAATGCAAGAAGGACTATGGGGAAAAAAAATGGCGGAAATGGACACACTACAAAGTGCAACAACGAGGCAGAAATTGAAAGAATAACCAAAGACACTGAAAAAAACAGAAGAATTAATTGATGGAAACTAAAAACTTGATGCTCCAACATTTGTCCCCCCCCCTTTTTTTTCTTTTTCTTTTTTTTTTCTTTTTCCCTACCCTAACCCCTTTGTTTTTTAAATGTAGAATGTGATCTGAATGCATTATATATGATGAAAAATGAATAAAAATCTAAGTTACAAAAAAAAAAAAAAAACGCGCGCGCAACCTCTTCCGCCGTTGTTGACGCCAGAGGTACCGCTTCCGGCCAACGTGTGGTGCGGTCCACCATCGTCAAAAGGTGTGTGTGCCCTTGAGACGAGGGAAGCGGGCCCACCAGATCAACATGCACGTGATCGAACCGCTTAGCCGGGATGTGAAAAGGCTCCAAAGGGGCCCTCGTGTGCTTGTGTATCTTAGCCCTCTGGCACGCTACACAAGCTGCTGCCCATTCCTTGACCTGTTTGCGCAACCCCAGCCAGACAAATTTCTCCCCCACCATCTTGACCGATGCGCGTACCCCCGGGTGCGCCAGCGAATGGACCGAGTCAAAAACGCGGCGGCGCCACGCGGCTGGAACCACGGGACGAGGCCGACCCGTGGAGACATCGCATATTAAGGGGGGCATACCTATTTGCTGCACCCTGTGCTCCAGCCTTAACCCTGTTGGTACAGACTGGAGCGCGCGCACATCCGCGTCACCAACCTGCTCCGCAGCCATGTCTGCATAATTCAAACCAACGTGGACCGGGGCTGCGCGCGCTCCCACGTCACTGCCCTGGCCCACAG
This sequence comes from Pholidichthys leucotaenia, assembly GCA_020510985.1. Lineage (NCBI taxonomy): Eukaryota > Metazoa > Chordata > Actinopteri > Cichliformes > Pholidichthyidae > Pholidichthys > Pholidichthys leucotaenia. The sequence goes on along the minus strand of CM035840.1, from coordinate 310,234,311 downwards.
CCACCGAGTCTGCCCCCACGTGGCCTGGCGTTGCCACAGCACGTGAGAGACAGTCCGCCACTACATTGTGTTTGCCTGCTACATGCTGGATATCGGTGGTGAACTCCGATATTGCGGCTAGCTGTCTTTGTTGTCGGCCTGACCAAGGTTCTGAGATCTTGGCCATCGCAAAAGTTAACGGTTTGTGGTCCACAAAAGCAGTGAAACGCCGCCCTTCCAGCCAGAACTGGAAATGGCGGATGGCCAAGTGTAGGGCTAAAAGCTCCTTGTCAAACGCGCTGTATTTACGCTCGTTATCGCGCAGGGATTTGCTAAAGAACGCGAGAGGCTGCCAGGTCCCTGCCACACACTGTTCAATGACTGCCCCCACCGCTAGGTCCGAAGCGTCGGTGGTGAGCGCCAAACGGGCTGTTGGAACTGGGTGCGCTAACAAAACGGCGCTTGCAAGGGCTGATTTGACCTGGGAGGAAGCGCGCTCCCGCTCCGGAGACCATTCGACCTTATTAGTGGGTTTTTGTTTTTTTAGTGCCGCGTACAGTGGCTGCATAAGCCGCGATGCGCTCAGAAGAAACCGGTTGTAAAAATTAACCATTCCTAGAAACTCCTGCAGCACTTTTATCGTTTGAGGTCGGGGGAAATCTGTTATTGCGCGCACTTTCTCAGGAAGGGGAACCGCTCCCTGTGGTGAAACGCGGTGCCCCAAAAAATCGATTTGCGCCACCCCGAACTGGCACTTCACTGGGTTAATTATCAACCTGTGCTCTGCCAGTCTCCGAAAAACCGCTGTGAGGTGGGTTTCATGTTCGTCCTCGGACGTGCTGGCTACCAATATGTCGTCTAAATAGACGAACACGAAAGGCAGGTCGCGTAAGACAGCATCCATCATGCATTGGAAAGTTTGCGCGGCGCCCTTTAATTCAAACGGCATGCGCAAAAACTCAAAAAGCCCAAACGGAGTTATTACCGTGGTTTTGGGAATATCCTGCGCGCGCACGGGGACTTGGTGGTAGCCGCGCACCAAGTCTATTTTAGAAAAAATGCGCGCCCCCGCCAAATGAACTGAGAAATCCTGGATGTGCGGAATCGGGTAGCGGTCGTGTGCTGAGACGTTGTTCAACCTGCGGAAATTGCCACAAGGTCGCCACGAGCCATCAGCCTTTGGGACCATGTGTAACGGGGAAGCCCAGGGGCTGTTCGAGCGTCTAATTATGCCCAGTTTTTCCAGGTTGGCAAATTCCTCACGCGCTATTGCCAGTTTAGCTGAGTCCAAGCGCCGGGCTTTTGCAAAAACGGGCGGCCCAGTGGTGGTGATAAAATGTTCCACCCCGTGTTTGGCCACTGTCGCCGAAAACTTTGGGACTGTGAGTGCTGGAAAGTGAGTGAGCAGAGCATGAAACTTACCACCCGCAGCTGTGACGTTGGCGTGTGCAGTCGGCGGAGCCACCCGAGCTGTGCAGGGGATAGAATGGAAAGAAAGTGCATTAACCAGACGTCTATTAGCAAGATCAACCAATAAACCATGTGAGCACAAAAAATCAGCCCCTAACATGTTAAAACTGACTGCTGCTACAATAAAGGTCCATTCAAATGAAGGGCCCTGTAAGGACAGACGCATGGTCCTCTCACCGAAGGTCTTAATCGCTGAGCCATTCGCTGCTGATACTGACACCCAGGGAGCTTTGGACGGCATCAACCGTTCCGCGTAGGTAGGCGTGACGAAACTCAGCTGGGAGCTCGTGTCCACGAGGAATTGTTTCCCCGAGTGTGCATCTGTCAGGTAAAGTAGCTTATTTTCTTCTCCGAGGGATGCAGCTGCTACCGGCCCCCCGGTCTTGGCGTTTCCCTGACGCTTGAAGCGGCACGGTGGGAGACATCTGTGTGCCCTCTCTGCAAAACGGCGGTGGTAGAAACACAGGCCGACCTCAGCTCTGCGTCGCCTGACGCCTGTCGCCGCCGTCGTCGGTTCGTCTGGTGCCGCCACCTCTGGCTCCAAACCATCTCCGGGCGCTGTCCTCTGCTCAGCTGCCGCGGCCGAAACCGCGCTCCGCTTGTGGGCGTCGACGAGTCGCTGCGCCTCCTTGCCGAGGCCATGGTAGTCCCGCTTGGCCAAGCGGGGTGAGTCTGCCAGGGTCACTCTCACTGCTGGCGGCAGAGTCCGGAGGAAAAGGTGGGCGAAGATAAATTCGCCATCCTCGGAGTCTTTCAGTCTCAGCATCTTCACCATCAGGTCTGCCGGTCTGTCGTTCTCCGACTCCGTCAACTCTAGGAGCCCCTCTGCTCGCTGTTGCACCGAGGGGGTGAAATGGCTGATCAGCGCCTCCTTCAATGCGCCGTACTTGTCGGTGTCCGGTGGGTGGTTAACCAGGCCTTCCACCCTCTGGACCGTGTGACTGTCCAGCTTCGCCACCACATGGTAGAACCTCGTTTCATCCTTTGAGAATCTCCGGAGGTTGAACTGCGCCTCGACCGCGCTAAACCAGGAGCGTGGGCTGTGCTGCCAGAAATCGGGCAGCTGGAGCGTGGAGGCAGCCATCAGGCTGGCCTCTGATGAGCTCCGCTCGGGAGAATTCTCCCTGCTCATTCTTTGTCATGGGTCACCAGTGTGGAAGATGTGTTCAATGACGAGACATGAGTGTATTTCTCAGGTTCGGCTTTATTGCAGAACACATTCATCCAACATTCTCAAAAGCAAGAAGAGGCAGAATAATATTACATCACACTCTTATACCTCCGGGGGATTAAGAACTCAAGTCACATGGTGCTTCTGCAAACATTCAATCACAATGCAAGTCTCTGAAGATTCACCATTGTCTCTTATTCTCCAGTGTCCCGGGAAACCCCCCAGGGCCTCCTCTGAGACAAGGGCCCGACTTCACACCTCCTCGCCATCACCTGTCGGCCCCCGTCGATCCAATCTCCTGTTCCTCCAGACGTGAAGCCTCAATCCACATAAGCCATACATTTGTGGGAGATATGAACCAGACATATGTGCCACACTAGCTACAATACTCCGCACTGTGTGTTTATATACTCATATATTTATTCCATCCAGTTACAATGCTCCACACTGTGTTTATATATTTATATATCTATTCCATCTAGCTACAATGCTCCGCACTGTGTATCTATATACAGTGGGGCAAAAAAGTATTTAGTCAGCCACCAGTTGTGCAAGTTCTCCCACTTAAAAGACGAGAAAGGTCTCCAATTTTCATCATAGGTATATCTCAACTATGAGAGACAAAATGAGAAAAAAAAAATCCAGAAAATCACATTGAAGGATTTTTAATGAATTAATTGGTAAATTCCTTGGTAAAATAAATTAATAAAATTAATTAATTAATTAATTAATACAATTGTAGACCTACACCAGGCTGGGAAGACTGAATCTGCAATAGGTAAGCAGCCTGGTGTGAAGAAATCAACTGTGGGAGCAATTATTAGTGACATAACGCACGGCTCAGGAGACGCACACACACAGGCTTAGAGTAGTTCAAAGAGTTTATTAACAGCAGGAGTGAGTGAGTGCGTGTCTGCGGGATGTAAATGTGTTGGTGATGGTGTCTGCTCCAGGCACAGAGGCAGGTGACCGTACAGCCGAGCAACCCTATGGAGAGAGCACAAGGAGAGGGTGACGGGCATACACCAACACAGGAGGGATTTATGGCGAGAGAAGGACTTACTTGGTGGGTCAGGACAGCTGGCACAACAAGGGGGCGAAGCCCGGAAGACAGCCACCTGGAGAGCTCTGTACAGCAGCGAGGATTGGGCGATGGAGTGGAGATGTCCGCCGCTGGGGAATCCACCTGTGCACAGGGGAGAAGACTGAAGAAAAGAGGTAAGCGATCTTCTTACCAAAATGGTGACGCTGAAGGGAAGTATGCTCACAACGGTGAGGGACGAAGTCTGACGGCTTCAGGCCGAGCCTCCGGGCGAGACGGCCTTTATCCCTCGCCGCTGATGATTGTCAGGTGCGTGAGCAGGTGGCGCCGCTGATGAATGGCGCGGCGTGACAGTACTCCCCCCTCTAGCAGCGCCTCCTGGCGATGGCTTATCCGGGTGCGCTCGGTGGAAGTCCGCGATGAGCGATGGGTCCAACACAAACGACGGGGGCACCCATTGTCGATGCTCGGGCCCATAGCCCTCCCAGTCCACCAGGTATTGCAACCCACGACCTCGGCGCCGGGAGTCCAGGATGGAGGAGACGGACCAGGCCGGATGGCCACCAATCATCCGGGGCGCGGGTTGCGCCGCAGGAGGAGGGCAAAGGGGGTCAGTGACTGCCAGTTTCACCTTCGACACATGGAAAGTGGAATGGATGCGGAGGGAGGGGGGAATAGCCACGCGCACAGCCACCGGGTTGATGATCCGGGTGATGGGAAAGGGACCCATGAATCGCTGTGCCAGCTTCCTCCTCTCGCCTTTTAATGTGACGTCCTGGGTAGACACATACACGAGTTGCCCAACTCTGTACGCCGGGGCAGGTCTTCTGTGCCGGTCCGCCACGGTCCTGTTGCGCTCCGCCGTGCGTAAAAGCGCATGACGCGCGGCAGCCCAGGTGGAGCGGAACTGCCTAAGGTGCGCCCTAACAGAGGGGACAGTCACCTCGTTCTCCTGCGCTGGAAACAGCGGGGGGTCGTAACCCAGGGACGCCTTGAAGGGGGACATCCCCGTTGCAGAAGAGCGGGCGGTGTTGTGGGCATACTCCACCCAGGCGAGATGGTTGCTCCAGGACGTCGGCTTGGATCTAGTAACACAGCGGAGCGCAGCCTCCAGCTCCTGATTGGTCCTCTCACACTGCCCGTTAGACTGGGGGTGATGGCCGGAGGAGAGGCTCACCTTGGCTCCGATGGCGTTACAAAAGGATCTCCAAACCTCGGATGAAAATTGGGGACCCCGGTCCGAGACCACGTCCACCGGAATCCCGTGCAGCCTGACCACGTGTTGGACGAGGAGGCCCGCCGTCTCCAGGGCAGTAGGGAGACCTCGCAGGGGAATGAAGTGTGCAGCCTTGGAGAAACGGTCCACAATGGTCAGGACGGTGTCAAAGGAGCTGGAAACGGGGAGTCCGGTGACGAAGTCCAGTGCGATGTGCGACCAGGGCCTGCCGGGGACGGGCAGAGGCTGGAGCAGACCCGCTGGGGGGGCATTTCCCGACTTGCTGGTGGCACAGATTGGGCAAGCCCGGGCGTAGCGGGCTGCATCCCTCCGCAGGCCTGGCCACCAAAAGGACCGTTGGAGGAGGCTGATCATCCGAGAGGTGCTGGGATGACAGGTGAGCCGGGAGGTGTGGAGCCAGTGGATGACCTCTCCTCGGACCGCAGATGGGACGAACAGTCTTCCCTCCGGTCCGCCGCCAGGATCAGGTTCCACCTCCTGCGCCTTCCGGATCTTGTCTTCAATGTCCCAAGAGATGGCACCGAGGACGCACGACCTGGGCAGGATAGTGTGGGGCGTCTCCTCAGCCTCCACGGGGGTGAACTGCCTAGAGAGGGCGTCAGGCAGGCCGTTTTTGGAGCCCGGCCTGAAGGTGATCGAGAAGCGGAACCTGGCGAAGAACAAAGACCAGCGCACCTGGCGGGCATTCAGGCGCTTGGCAGATCGTAAATACTCTAAGTTCTTGTGGTCCGTCAGGACCACAAACGGCAGGTCCGCCCCCTCTAGCCAGTGGCGCCACTCCTGTAAGGCGAGTTTAATGGCCAGGAGCTCTCTGTCCCCCACATCGTAGTTCCTCTCCGCCGGGGACAGGCGCCGGGAGAAGAAGGCGCACGGCCGTTTGGCGCCATCGTCAGGTGACCGCTGGGATAACACTGCTCCCACTCCCGTGTCCGATGCGTCCACCTCCACAATGCACTGCAGCGCGGGGTCGACCTGGCGAAGGACCCGGGAGGAGGAGAACTCCGCCTTCAGCGCCCTAAAGGCAGCAGCGACCTCTTCAGTCCACCGGAACGGGACCTTCGGGGACGTGAGGCGGGTCAGCGGTCCGACGATCGAGCTGAAATTTGGGACAAAGCGGCGGTAAAAATTGGCGAAGCCAACAAACTGTTGCACCTGCTTCCGGGATGCGGGAGTAGGCCACTCCACCACCGCCTTCACCTTCTCTGGGTCTGGGAGCACCTGATCTTGAGCGATGATGAATCCCAGGAAGGATGTGGTCCTAGCGTAGAATTCGCATTTCTCAGCCTTCACGTACAGACGATTCTCCAGCAGTCTTTGGAGGACCCGCCTCACATGGACCTGGTGCTCGTCCCTGGACCTGGAGAAGATAAGGATGTCATCCAGGTAGACGAACACAAAAAGGCCGATGAAATCCCGGAGGACGTCATTAATGAGGCGCTGAAAGACGGCAGGAGCGTTGGTCAGCCCGAACGGCATGACGAGATACTCAAAGTGGCCGTTCGGGGTACGGAAGGCTGTCTTCCATTCATCTCCCTCCCGGATCCGGACGAGGTGGTAAGCGCTGCGTAAATCCAGCTTGGTAAACCAGGTCGCCCCCTGGAGGGAGTGAAAGGCAGTGTCCATGAGGGGCAGGGTGTAACGGTCCCTCTCAGTGATGTCATTCAGCGCTCGGTAGTCTATGCAGGGGCGGAGGGATCCGTCCTTTTTCCCGACAAAGAAAAACCCTGCCCCCACGGGTGACGACGATGGGCGAATAATCCCAGCGCTCAGAGATTCCTTCAGGTATGTATTCATGGTCTCCTTCTCCGGCGCCGACAGGCTGTAGAGCCGACCAGATGGCAGGGGAGCCCCCTGGCGGAGGTTGATGGCACAGTCATATGGTCGATGCGGGGGAAGAGACATAGCTTTCGATTTGCTAAATACCATACCCAGGTCGTGAAATTCTGGAGGCACCAGTGACAGGTCCGGAGGTGCTGTATCCGCCACAGGGGGAGCCGCGGATGGGGAGCAGGCAGCGGACTGAAGGCAGGTGCCCATACAGAAGGTACTCCATGCCGATACCCCAGCGGACCTCCAGTCCAGGACAGGGTTGTGGAGGCGTAGCCAGGGATACCCCAGGATGACGGGCGACACAGAGTTGGGCAGGACGTAAAATACCATCTCCTCCCGGTGGTTCCCTGAGATGATGACTGGGACAGGCATGGTTTGGTGAGAAACTCTCCCAAGGGAGGCACGGGAGAGATGGACCAGGGAGATGGGGTGTTTTAATGCCTGACAGCGGATGCCCAATTGGGTTGCCAGGCCTTGTGAAATGAAGCTGCCCTCTGCGCCCGAATCCACCAGTGCGTGGGTGAGGTGCCCAGTGGGATTGTGGCAAAAACGGATGGGCAGCTTTAATTGAGTGAGAGAGTCTAACCGGTTGGGATCCGCGAGGCTCCCTACAGCGATTCGCGGACCCCGCCGACTGGCTTTCCGCGGGCAACGCTCCACAGTGTGTTGGTCACCTCCGCAATACATGCAGAGGCCCAACTCACGGCGGCGTTGTTTCTCCGCAGGGGAAAGCTTGGTCCAGCCCGTCACCATCGGCTCCGACTCCTCGGGGCACAATGCTGGCGGCGCCGCCAGGGGGCGAGCTTGGAACAGGTGCGGCGAGACTCCACGAGGGCGAGAAGAAGAAGACTTCCGCCCCGAGGAGCGCTCGCGCAGCCTGTTATCCAAACTTATCGCTAAGGATGTCAGCTCCGCTAGCGTCCCAGGGATATCCCGTCCAGCCAGTTCATCCCTCAGGTCACTATTGAGGCTGCGGAGGAACAGGCCACAGAGGGAGCGTTCCTCCCAGCCCAATTCCTCCGCCGCTACCCGGAAGTCGACCGAGTAGTCCGCTGCCGACCGGCCTCCCTGCTGGAGAGCGAGGAGCCGATCGACCTGGACCGTCTCGGTTTGAGAATGGTCAAAGACCTCCAGAAAGCGCCTCACGAACTGGTCATAGGTGAGGGTGGCATAACTGGGCCTCGCCATTACGGCGTAGGTCCAAGTTAACGCACGCCCCTCCAGAAGATTCCCTATGTAACCAATCCGACTGTGATCCGAGGGAAAATCTCCGGGCACACGGTGGAACACGGACTCACACTGCATAATGAACCCCCGCGCTCCGCCGAGCTTACCGCTAAAGCGGGCGGGGGTCGGAATCGGTGTGAGCCGAACCGGTGCCACCGGAGCCGGCTGGACGGCCGCTGGAACAGCAGGAGCCGCGCCACCCTGACGAGCCGGGGGGAACGGCTGTTGAGGATCCAAGCGGCCCAACCGGTTAGTTAAATTCAATAATTGATTAAAGATCACCTGTTGTTGATAAGCTATTTGATCCACTCTAGCCTCGAGAGTGGAAAACCGGTGTGCGAGCCCGCCGTCCGCCGAGCCGCTCTGCTGAAGCCGTACTGACATAACGCACGGCTCAGGAGACGCACACACACAGGCTTAGAGTAGTTCAAAGAGTTTATTAACAGCAGGAGTGAGTGAGTGCGTGTCTGCGGGATGTAAATGTGTTGGTGATGGTGTCTGCTCCAGGCACAGAGGCAGGTGACCGTACAGCCGAGCAACCCTATGGAGAGAGCACAAGGAGAGGGTGACGGGCATACACCAACACAGGAGGGATTTATGGCGAGAGAAGGACTTACTTGGTGGGTCAGGACAGCTGGCACAACAAGGGGGCGAAGCCCGGAAGACAGCCACCTGGAGAGCTCTGTACAGCGGCGAGGATTGGGCGATGGAGTGGAGATGTCCGCCGCTGGGGAATCCACCTGTGCACAGGGGAGAAGACTGAAGAAAAGAGGTAAGCGATCTTCTTACCAAAATGGTGACGCTGAAGGGAAGTATGCTCACAACGGTGAGGGACGAAGTCTGACGGCTTCAGGCCGAGCCTCCGGGCGAGACGGCCTTTATCCCTCGCCGCTGATGATTGTCAGGTGCGTGAGCAGGTGGCGCCGCTGATGAATGGCGCGGCGTGACAATTAGAAAATGGAAGACATACAAGACCACTGATAATCTCCCTCGATCTGGGGCGCCACGCAAGATCTCACCCCGTGAGGTCAAAATGATCACGAGAACGGTGAGCAAAAATCCCAGAACCACACGGGGGACCTAGTGAATGACCTGCAGAGAGCTGGGACCAAAGTAACAAAGGCTACCATCAGTAACACACGCCGCCAGGGACTCAAATCCTGCAGTGCCAGACGTGTCCCCCTGCTTAAGCCAGTGCATGTCCAGGCCTGTCTGAAGTTTGCTAGAGAGCATTTGGATGATCCAGAAGAGGATTGGGAGAATGTCATATGGTCAGATGAAACCAAAATAGAACTTTTTGGTAAAAACTCAACTTGTCGTGTTTGGAGGAGAAAGAACACCATACCTACTGTGAAGTATGGGGGTGAAAACATTATACTTTGGGGCTGTTCTTCTGCAAAGGGACCAGGACGACTGATCCGTGTAAAGCAAAGAATGAATGGGGCCATGTATCGTGAGATTTTGAGTCAAAACCTCCTTCCATCAGCAAGGGCATTGAAGATGAAACGTGGCTGGGTCTTTCAGCATGACAATGATCCCAAACACACCGGCTGGGCAACGAAGGAGTGGCTTCGTAAGAAGCATTTCAAGGTCCTGGAGTGGCCTAGCCAGTCTCCAGATCTCAACCCCATAGAAAATCTTTGGAGGGAGTTGAAAGTCCGTGTTGCCCAGCGACAGCCCAAAACATCACTGCTCTAGAGGAGATCTGCATGGAGGAATGGGCCAAAATACCAGCAACAGTGTGTGAAAACCTTGTGAAGACTTACAGAAAACGTTTGACCTCTGTCATTGCCAACAAAGGGTATATAACAAAGTATTGAGATGAACTTTTGTTATTGACCAAGTACTTATTTTACCGAGGAATTTACCAATTAATTCATTAAAAATCCTTCAATGTGATTTTCTGGATTTTTTTTTTCCCATTTTGTCTCTCATAGTTGAGGTATACCTATGATGAAAATTGGAGACCTCTCTCATCTTTTAAGTGGGAGAACTTGCACAATTGGTGGCTGACTAAATACTTTTTACCCCACTGCATATATACACTACCGTTCACAAGTTTGGGGTCACCTCAGACAATTTTGTGTTTTCCATGAAAAGTCACACTTTTATTTACCACCATGAGTTGTAAAATGAATAGAAAATATAGTCAAGACATTGACAAAGTTAGAAATAATGATTTGTATTTGAAATAATAATTTTTTCCTTCAAACTTTGCTTTCGTCAAAGAATCCTCCATTTGCAGCAATTACAGCATTGTAGACCTAACATGATTGCACAAGGGTTTTCTAATCATCCATTAGCCTTCTGATGCAATGACCAAACACACTGTACCATTAGAACACTGGAGTGATAGTTGCTGGAAATGGGCCTCTATACACCTATGTAGATATTGCGCCAAAAACCAGACATTTGCAGCTAGAATAGTCATTTACCACATTAGCAATGCATAGAGTGTGTTTCTGATTAGTTTAAAGTTATCTTCATTGAAAAAAAGTGTTTTTCTTTCAAAAATAAGGAAATTTCTAAGTGACCCCAAGCTTTTGAACGGTAGTGTATATTTATATTTATATGTACATATGTATACTTGCTGCTCTTGTTTTTCTCTTGCCTTCTGATTGTTGCTCTGAGTGTTGCTATCCCTGTGCTGTTGCAATCATGGAATTTCCCCATTGTGGGACTAATAAAGGCTTATCTTATCTTATCTTATTTCTCTTGGTGGCTCACGCCTGCCAAGAGGAATTGCAACATAGGAAACTGAGCTGTTGGCCATTAAGTTGGCCCTTGAGGAGTGGAGACACTGGTTGGAGGGAGCGGCTCAGCCCGTAATTGTGTGGACCGACCATAAAAATTTAGAATAGCTTTGGTCGGCCAGCTGTCTGAATGCCAGGCAGGCCCACTGGGCCTTTTTTTTTGCTAGATTTAATCTCACCATCACTTACAGGAATGACTCCCGTAATATTAAACCAGACGCTCTCTCCTGCTAGTTCTGTCCCAACCCTCCTACCCCTCCCTCCCTGCCCCAACCCATTGTCCCACCCTCTTGCTTCCTTGGGGCTCTCATGTGGAACATTGAGTGGAGGGTCCAGCAGGCTCAATCCACGGAACTCATACCAGAAGGGGGCACTGACGGTTGTCTGTTTGTCCCGGCCGCTCTCCGCAGTGATGTCATCAAGTGGGGCCACACTAGCTTTTTTCATGCCATCCTGGGATCACTCGTACTATCAACCTCATTTGTTGGGTGTTCTGGTGGCCCACCCTGCAGACTGACGTTCGGGATTATGTCAGCGCCTGTCAAGTCTGCTGTCGCAATAAATTGGACTCCTTGCTCCCTTCTGGCCTTCTCCATCCACTCCCCATCCCCTGCCGACCTTGGTCCCACATTGCCCTGGACTTTGTTACCAGACTTCCCCCCTCTCAAGGTAACACTGTAATCCTCACCTGTGTGAATCGCTTCTCTAAGGCAATTCACCTGGTGCCCCTTCCCAAATTACCCTCTGCTTTAAAAACGGCAAACCTCCTCACTAACCATGTCATCCGATTACACGGCATTCCTGTGGACATTGTGTCTGACCGGGGTCCTCAATTCACCTCCCAAATCTGGAAAGCCTTCTGCCGCTTCCTGGGCACCACCGTTAGCCTCACATCTAGGAACCATCCGCAGAGCAACGGGCAAGCTGAGTGTGCCAACGTATCCTTGGAGGTCACCCTTAGGTGCATGGCAGCCTGCAACCCCAGTTCATGGAGCACTCATCTGACCTGGGTGGAGTACTTGCACAACTCTGCCATCTCAAACAGCCACTGGACTGACACCATTTGAGGCATCTATGGGGTACACCCCCCCTCCCTTACTGATGGCGGAGAGGGACGTGGCAGTGCTGTCGGTGGGGGCCCACGCACGCCGCTGTCGCCAGCTCTGGAGGGCCACTCGTGCTGCCCTCACCTGCTCAGCCGAATGCAACCACCAGTACGCTGACCGCAGTCGTACTCCGACTCCGAAGTAATCCATCGGGCAGCAGGTGTGGTTTTCAGTGGACCAGGTGCCATTAAAGACAGAGTCCAGGAAGCTCTCTCCTAGTTTTCTGGGCCCATTTCCCATCTCTACGGTTATCAACGACGTCACGGTCCGCTTGAAGCTCCCTACAGCGATGCGGATACACCCCACCTTCCATGTGTTGAAAATCAAGCCCTTCTCCGCCAGCCCTCTATGCCCTCACCCGAAGCCGCCTCCTCCCCCTTGGATCATCGACGGCCAAACCACCTACACGGTCCAGAGGATTCTGGACGTTCGCCGTCGGGGCCAGGGGCTCCAATATCTCGTCCATTAGAAGGGCTACGGACCAGAAGAAAGGTCGTGGATCCATGGTTTGAACTTCCATGATAAGGGGATGGTCCGGGCCTTTCACAAGGCACATCCCCACAAGCCCAGTGGACTGCCAGGAGGTGCTGCTGGGGGGGGGGGGGGGGGGCTGTCAAATTGTGGTGAGTGCACTCTCCCCCTGCCGTCCTGCTCAACTTTCTCCTACTCTGCGGGTAATCATCTCACCTGCGTGATGAGATGCACTTGCTACCTCTGACTCGCCAGCGCTTAAATAGACCTTCTCTTCAACACTTCGGCGCTGGCTTGTTGGGTATACTAACAAACTAGCGGCTGCCCCGGCCTTGGATGCGCTCTGCAGAGCGTGCCCAAATGCCAAGTCACGTTTCGTTACCTTGTATTCATACATGTGTAATGACAATAAAGTTGAATCTCATCTCATCTCATCTCATACTACCCGTCTCAACAAGTAAGTTTGGTTATCCCTCTTGGAGAATAAACCATAAATCATTTTGTCTTCTCTTCTTCAGGTTGCTACTTCCTTCATGGTGCGTCTCTGGGGTTGTTGTGTGCTCACCTGCCTCATCACCATCACCATGTCAGCAATCATCTTCACCCGGTCAGACACTTCACCCAGCTCTACTCCTGCCTTCCAACATCTTCTCCAGGTTCACCGTAAGTGCTGGTTCCTCTGCCGGGCTCTCTCTTCCTTCCATGTGAGTGTAGTCCTATTTTCCCTCCTCAGTCTCCCTCCTTATCTAACCTACTCTTATCTCTCCCTACAGGCTGGGTTTTCCTCTGGTGAGTGACGTTTTTCCTTTGAGGAGCTTTCCTTTTTGCATTAATAAAATTCAAATCAAATTTGCTTCTCTGTGCCATTGTGTGTTTTCTCTGGTGTCACTCTCTGCACGTGAGCTGTCAGTCATTACCAATCATGACACTGTCCCTAACATGTGAATGCATTCATGCTTATGCGACTCCCTGCGTGTTCTTGCAATCATAAAAAATAGACACAAAATATAACATTATTTTTATATTAAGTTTTCCAATAGAATTTAAAAAGCAGGACAAAAGGCTTACTTTGACTGAATGTTGCAGTCAATCCTACTGAGATTTTAAGAAAATTTTTTCACCTTCTGATCAGTGGGCCCTGGTTTGTCCACGACACTCAGACAAAGGCTTTGTGTCCCGATGTGATGTCCGTCGTCAAAGTTGTTGGCTAAATGACCGCATTTTCCACCATTGAAACTGTAAAAATTAATTTTGGACAGTTAGCAGAATCTTTTCAGTTAACCAATCAATAATCACAGAAGACATACTATTTCTCAGCTTATCTTTTATTTGGAGCACGCAGAAAGTCAAACTTGACCGTGGATCTCAGCAGCGCAACCTGGTTAAGACCCAGAACAAAAGAATCCCCCCTACATATAGCTTCTGAGTTGATGGGCGTTTCCAGAAACTCTCCAACAATACGTGTCCATTGTCCAAACCGGTCTTCTCAGCGTCCAAATAGCTCCCACATCCTTCCTCTCAATAGGTATCTCCTCTCTTTTATGGTTTTATGGCCTCCACATACGTAACCCATGCCCCTACACGGAAGCAGGAAACAGAGACTAGGGCGTGTGTGTAGCTTGTGTGTATGTGTATGTGTATGTGTGCAGCTTGTGTGCATATGTGTGTGCAACTTGTATGTATGTGTGCATGTGTGTGTGTGGAGCTTGTGTGTATGTAATATCTAATTAACTAATCTTCACTATTTATTTATTATAACATGTCATTAACGGCAACTGTTAATAAAGGAGCCAGACGCTCATATCCTGGCTCGTGAAATTCGAGTTTGGCTTGCTGTTTACGTTCACACACTGGGGGTATAAAACAAGTAGCAAGAACAGTACAGATGTAGTGAAGGAGGACATGGAGAGGGTTGGTGTTACAGAGGAAGATGCAAGGGACAGGGTGAGATGGAGACAGATGAGCCGCTGTGGTGACCTCTAAAGGGAGCAGCTGAAAGAAGAAGATTTGAGGTATATTTTGTCCCTAAACCATTCAGAGCTTTATAAACCAACAGCAGTATTTTGAAATCTATTCTTTGACAGACAGGAAGTCAGTGTAAAGATCTGAGGACTGGAATTATATGACCTTCTGTACTTTCTTGATCTTAGTGAGGACTCGAGTTGCAGCGTTCTGAAGGATACTTTAAACAAAAAGTATCCGATTACTCGCGTAATCTTTGATTAGAGTGGGCGATTACCTGAGCCATAAAATAGTCGTTAGCTGCAGCCCTGCTTTCAGTACTGAAACTGCAGTCCTGAGACTGTGGTGCAGTGCTCTTATCAAATCCTCTAGGTGGTGCTGTTGTGAAAAAAATGAGGGTCCTGAAACTGTGGTCCAGAAACAGAAGCATGAACGCTTTCTTTCTCAATGTGTGAAATTTTTGTGTTGTTGGAAAATATATTCATAAAGCAAAATTCCTTCAGTCCACCCCAAATATTCTGATATTTATTAATGAGCTCCAATATCCTGCTCCAACATCGACACAAACAGAAAAGGAGCAAGACGGTACATTAGATATAAAAAAAAAAAAAAAAATCCAAAAGAAATGAATGGACTACTGTCATCTGAAGATCGTAAAATACTGATTTTTTTTTTTTTTTTTTTGCAGTTGTTATAAGTGCCTTGTCCCTGGCACCAGGTAGTTATATGTTTATGTTTTTGTTCTTTATTTTACTATTTTCATTATTTTCATTTGTTCATTGTTGTGCACATATTTTATTACCTTAATACGGATGGGGAAAAAGGAAGTTGCAGCCTTCGGTTGTGCAGGAACTAGGTGGCACTGCCGCAAAAACCTGAGGGTCCTGAACTTGCAGTCCTAAACCTCCAGCCTCCGGTTGTGCAAGAACCCCCTATTGGCTCTCCTGGTTGGAGGCTAAGGGATGATTCTCGTCGGTTTGCTGTGATCGAGGATCCACTTAGAGACAGCATGTTTGAAACATTCATTCATTCATTCATCTTCTTCCGCTTAATCCTTTTCGGGTCGCGGGGGCGCTGGAACCTATCCCAGCATCTTTGGGTGGGAGGCAGGGTACACTCTGGACAGATCGCCAGTCCATTGCATGGCCAACACAGAGAGACAGACAACCATTCACTCTCACAGTCATACCTAAGGACAATTTAGAATCCCCAGTTTTTGATGCCAATTAACCTAACTTGCATGCTTTTGGCATGTGGCAGGAAACCGGAGAAATCCCAGAGTAAACCCACACAGACACGGGGAGAACATGCAAACTCCACACAGATCACTGTTGGTCGGGGGCTGGGATCGAACCCAGGATCCCCTGGCCAAAGTGAGTTGCTGTGCTGCCGCAGTGCTAACCACTCCGCCACCACGCTGCCCATGTTTGGAACATGCAGCCCTTGGTCATGCCAGGTGATTCCCAGGATGTGTTGAAGGCAGTGTATATGGAACTATTCTAGATCCCTAATGTGGTGGCTGTAAGCCACCCAGGATTCACAGCTATAGAGGAGAGTAGTGACACAGACTGCCTTGTAAACAGAGATCTTCGTTTGGAGATGGAGGTTCTTGTTCTGGAAGACTCGACGCCGGAGTCTCCCAAAAGAAGCTGATGTCTGCCTGATCCTGTTCTGGACCTCACTGTCAATGGTGTTGTCTACAGAGAGGATGCTTCCCAGGTACTTGAAAGATGGAACAACAGACAGCTGTTCACCAGCAACAGTGAAGGTAGGTGGAGTAGATGGGATATTGGTGCTCCATTGGCAGACGACCTCTGTTTTGATGGTGTTCACCGTCAGTCCCATCCTGCTGTATGCTCTCACCGCAGCAGTAAGAACAGACTGGAGATCTTGTGGGCTATGAGATACCAGAGCACAGTCATCTGCATACTGTAGCTCAATGACTCTAACCCTTTGCAGTTTGGTGGTTGCCTGGAGCCTCCTTATATTAAAAAGGTTGCCATCTAGACGGAAGTCCACTGTTACACTGCTGCTGTCCTCAATCTCCTTGTGGAGAAGCTGAGTGACACAGAGCAGGAAGATGTTAAAAAGTACTGGTGCTAATACACACCCCTGCCTAACCCCTGTACAAACGGGGAAGGAAGGAGATTCCTGTCCTCCTATAGTCACCCGAGCAGTCATACCATCATGAAATTGGTGGAGGATATTGACAAACTTGCTGGGGCAGCCAAACTTAAGAAGAACTTCCCATAGGAGTTCTCTATGGAGAGTTTCGAAAGCTTTGGAGAGATCGACAAAGGCCATGAACAGGTCCTGGTGTTGCTCCCGACATTTCTTCTGCAGCTGCCGAGCTGTGAAAATCATGTCCACTGAGCTCCTGCCCTTCCTGAAACTGCATTGCAATTCAGGCAGCACTGATTCTGTGATGCTGTTGATCAGCCTGTGAAGCATCACCTTCGCCAGGACCTTACCAGCAACAGCAAGGAACGAAATACCCCTGCTGTTGCCGCAGACAGCCTTGTCACCCTTGTTTTTATAAATGGTGACAACTGTGGCGTCTCTCCATTGCTGTGGGATGTTGTCATCGGCCCAGACCTTGGTGATGTACTTGTGCAGGGTTTTTGTACACAAGTAGCCTCCTTGTTTCAACAGCTCGGCAGGGATGTTGTCATTACCAGGGGACTTGTTGTTTTTGAGAGAGCAGGTAGCTGATAGAACCTCCAGGAAGGTTGGGGGCTGATCCAGGTCTTGCATTGGAGGAAATGTAGGCAAGTCGTCGAGAACAGTGGGGTCTGCATCTGAGTCCTGGTTAAGCAGGGTACTAAAGTGTTCAGCCCATCTCAGCAAGATGTTAGGCTGATCCTTTAGGATTCTCAGCCCATCTCCTGTTTTCAGGGGAGTGATGCAGCGATTTGTTGGGCTGTAAATCTTCTTGACAGCATTATAAAAATTATGCATGTCATTTTTATCGGCAAAGACCTGGATTTCAAGTGCCTTTTTTGTCCACCACTCGTTCTGCATTGCCTGAGTAGCCCTTTGTACATCCCGCCGAGCTCTCTGCCACTGATGCCTGATGATAATGGATGAGGGGTTCCTTAAGGTTGCCTGATGCGCTCTGTGTTTGTCCTCCAGCAAGTTGTGGATGGTGTCCGAGTTGTCATCAAACCAGTCTTGGTGGTTTTTTCTCTTATAGCCAATCGTTTGGGCTGCTGCCTCACAAAGAGCCGAGCTGATGAAGTCCCACTTCTGGTCCATGGTCTTCTCAGGCAGACTCAAGAAATGCTCCACGCCCCCCCCCCCCCCCCCCCAGTTTCTCAACCAGGGAGCGACGAAAGTCATTTCTTGCATCCAGATT
The DNA here is from genome assembly GCA_020510985.1 of Pholidichthys leucotaenia. Classification (NCBI taxonomy): domain Eukaryota; kingdom Metazoa; phylum Chordata; class Actinopteri; order Cichliformes; family Pholidichthyidae; genus Pholidichthys; species Pholidichthys leucotaenia. The sequence continues at coordinate 310,216,708 of CM035840.1, read as the reverse complement.
TGCCAGACGGGAGCAATCAAGTTCCCTCCTTTTGGGCCCTTGTAGTCGCAAGGGGGGGCGCACTTGCATGTGGACCTTGGCCACGATCAGCCGGTGATCTGTCCAGCATTCTGCACCTCTCATGGCACGGGTGATGTGGACATCTCTGATGTCACTGCACCTCACAATGACGTAGTCAATCAGGTGCCAGTGTTTAGAGCGAGGGTGCATCCATGATGTTTTGTATTTGGCCTTTTGCTGGAAGATGGTGTTGGTTATGGTCAGGTTACGCCCAGAGCAGAGAGTGAGCAATCTCACTCCATTTGCATTAGCCTGGCCAACTCCGTGTCTGCCAAGCACTCCACTCCATATCTGGTTGTTCTGATCCACTCTGGCGTTAAAATCTCCAAGTAAGAAGATCTTGTCTTTCTTGGGGATCCGGCGAAGAGTTTCGTCCAGTGACTGGTAGAAGGAATCCTTGGCCTCACTCTCCGATGGCAGGGTCGGTGCATAGGCACTATGAAGTGTAGCAAAGCGATTCTTAACCAGGGGGATATGGAGTGTCATCAGTCTCTCATTAATGCCAACAGGTGTTTCACTGAGTCTTGGTAGAAGGGTGTTTTTGATGGCCAGTCCTACACCATGCAGATGTTGTTCTCCTGAGGGGTAACCCTTCCAGAAGAATGTGTAGCCCATCCCTTCCTCTGTTAAAGAGCCCTCATCTAGGAGCCTGGTCTCGCTCAGTGCAGCAATATCAATGTTGTAGCGACTCAGTTCAGCAGCAACCAGAGCTGTTCTCCTATGGGGTCTATCAGAACCTCGATCCAGGAGTGTCCTTACATTCCATGTTGCCAGTTTTAGGTTGCATGTGCGGCACACATATTTTGGATGCTTTGACTGCATATGTATAGCACAGTGATTGAGATGCTTAAGACTGCATATGTATTTTGTAACCTCACGTCTTAGAAGGAACAATAAGTCTGGACCTCCTGGGGATAACAGTAGGAGGTGGAGGTACCTTTAGAAATGACTCTGAAAGGACTTCCTGACCTCCTGGGGTCAGGTAGAGGAAGAAGAGGCCTGGGGGAGAGGTATTGTCAATGGGGGGTTTAATGACAATGTGATTCTGTTCTGTGATGTCCCAGGTATAAAAGTAGGGGATTGGAGTAGTTTGCGCTCTTTTCTGTTTGAGATCGTTGGAGATGTGAAGATGATTAATAAACCTGAATTGAGAAATAAATTCAGTCTCTTCATTTCACGCTCTCCACATTGGTGACCTGAAGACGTACGATGACCAGAGACAGTTCCCCCGAGCCAGACTCGCCAGGGACCGCTGGAGCAAGCGCAGTCTCAGTCAAGCTACCAGAATTCTGGCAGGACAACCCAGACTCGTGGTTCCTCCTGGCCAAAGCCCAGTTTGCGCTCGGGGAAATAACAGCAGATGACACAAAATTCTACCACGTCATCGCCAAACTCGACAACTGCACAGCCGGACACGTGCGGAGCCTGGTGCAGCACCCTCCCGCTGGCGACAAATACAACGGGTTGAAAGCTGCCCTCATCCAGCGTTTCACGCCCTCGGCCGAGGAGAGAGCTAGGAAGCTCCTAGCTCTGCACGACTTGGGAGGACGCACGCCTGTCGACCTGATGGAAGACATGCTGCAGCTGAGGGGCTCAGACAATGACGATCTCCTCTTCACGCAGATCTTCCTGAGAACCCTACCATTGCAGATGAGGGCGACCCTGGCAGGCTCTCATTTTGTGACCCAGCGGGACTTCCACGCGCTGGGCCAGGAGGCGCAGCGGATCCTCAGCTCCAGCGAGGAGCACACGGCCACCGCAGCAGCGGCAGATCTCGGCGCGGCGACCGGGAGCAGCGGTGGGCCAGAGGCAACGGAGGCGATCCCACCAACAATGGCGGCAGTGAAGTCCCGACGCAGTGGAGGAGACGACTTCTGCTTTTACCATCGTCGTTTTGCAGAGAGGGTGCACAAGTGTGTACCGCCGTGCCAGTTCAAGAGCTTGGGAAATGCCAGGACTGGGAGTCGCTAGCAGCGGCGGCTCTCGGCGAACAGAACAAGCTGCTCTACCTGACGGATGTGCGCTCCGGGAGGCACTTCCTCGTGGACACGGGCGCCCAAGTGAGTTTCATCACCCCAACCTACGTTGACCGGCTGGCAGGCCCCCGTGGCGATGGAGCAACAGCGGCGAACGGCTCGAGCATTAAGACCTTCGGTGAAAGGACTCTGCTTCTGTCCTTGCACGGCCGCACATATGAATGGACTTTTATTATAGTGGCGGTGAGTTTCAACATGTTAGGTGTTGATTTTCTGTGCTCAAATGGGTTGTTAGTTGATCTTTCCAATAGGCGCCTAGTTAATGCACTCTCCTTTTACTCCATTCCTTGTGCAGCTCGAGTGTCCCCGCCACCAGCACAGACCAACGTCGCCACAGCAGGCGGTAAGTTTCACACACTCCTCACTCAGTTTCCAGCACTCACAGTCCCCACTTTTTCGGCAACAGTTGCGAAACACGGGGTGGAGCACTTCATCACTACCACTGCCCCCCCGTCTTTGCGAAAGCTCGGCGCTTGGATGCAGCTAAACTGTCCATAGCGCACGAGGAGTTCGCCAACCTGGAAACAGGTGATAAGCATTTTGTGCTAGATTTGGGGGACAGGAGGGAAACAATTAGTATAGACAGACTAAAGCCTGCTTTTGTGATGGCCGACGAGACTGTGCGAGTGGCGAGGGCTCCTCGACGTGGCAGACCCCCCAGGGAGCATGCCCCAGAGCCCCCGGAGGGATCATCTAACAGTTCTCATCCTCAGATAGCAGATTCACGGCAAGATGGCGCCGCAGGAGCTGTGAAGCCCGCCTACAGCAAGTTTGGAAGGCGGTTGAAGCCCAGACAGCATATGGACTGATGTCATGATTTTATCATGTTGTGTGGACTATGTTGTATTGTTTCATCTTCGATGTTTGGGGGGGGGGGGTTATGTGGCACACATATTTTGGATGCTTTGACTGCATATGTATAGCACAGTGATTGAGATGCTTAAGACTGCATATGTATTTTGTAACCTCACGTCTTAGAAGGAACAATGAGTCTGGACCTCCTGGGGATAACAGTAGGAGGTGGAGGTACCTTTAGAAATGACTCTGAAAGGACTTCCTGACCTCCTGGGGTCAGGTAGAGGAAGAAGAGGCCGGGGGGAGAGGTATTGTCGATGGGGGGTTTAATGACAATGTGATTCTGTTCTGTGATGTCCCAGGTATAAAAGTGGGGGATTGGAGTAGTTCGCGCTCTTTTCTGTTTGAGAGATCGTTGGAGATGTGAAGATGATTAATAAACCTGGATTGAGAAATAAATTCAGTCTCTTCATTTCACGCTCTCCACAGCATGTTCTCTTTTCATTGTTTCGACCGCAGAGGTGGAATGACCCAACAGGTGCGGTAACCTGTTCAGGCAAAAGATGGGTGGGCAATTTTTAGGCCACTTTTTCTAGGCCCCTCCCCAGTTGGGGTGAGCAGTGCTGTCCTAACTAGGGCTGCTCAATCATACAGGGGTCTGCCGAAAACAGCTGCCACCCCAGCTGTTAGTGACCATAATAGCCCTGTGCTGCTGACGTGCAGGGTTAATAGCTAGGAGCTCCCAGTAACATTCATTCCTGTTCCCGTCACCACACACCGTCGCCGCCAGACTTCAACCAGATGTCCAAGAAGGTAAGGCCCACCGTGGTCAGAGGTGGACACCTGCGCATTGAATTATTTAGAGTGCCAATTATTTAGCGCGCTCTTCCCAATAGCACTGTAATAGCGCGCTCTTCCCAATAGCACTGTCTTCGCGATGATGAGGTAAACCCGGTGGCATGGGTAAGCCCATGATGACCAGTCCCTCAACATGGCTGCAGGAGGCTGCCGGGTCCTTGGTCTTTTAAGTCCCGCCTTTTGCGCACCACCAGCGCATTGCTTTTCTGTCAGGGGTTGCTCCCTTAGCCTTCACCTTAATAGATTACCCACAAGGCAGTGGGGCTATTTACCCATAGTTGGGGCAGGGGTTGACGGGCGTCAGGGCATGTCCACACAGGGTGGGCATATATATCGCGTCTCTGGGGCCCCCTGCTGCTCCGAGATCCCCTCCAGTTTAGCCTGGGACTGCATGGTACCCAGTTACCATGTGTGGCCACGAGGAGGCACTGCAGGGGTCTTGGTGGTGGAGAGGCTATGTACCAGCAGGAGACTTACACACTCAGCTCCTCTTTTCACCCCCAATGGGGGCTAGCTGGTGGCGGTAGCTGTAAGCAGAGCAGCAAGCAGAAAGCAACATGCAACATATGCCATGCAACATGCACTATCTACAAACGTCTCTATGTTACTATACTACTGCACTAGGCGCTTCACACGCACCCTGTGTAACCCTGTGTGTAACACACACATATTACACACACACACAAAATAAATTAAATTATTACTGAACTAGAAAAGCACTCGGAGAGCGCAGACCTCCGCCAAGCGCCACAGTTCCCCCATACAGTGTTTGTGTGTACGTTTTCAGATTCCTTGACCACGAAAACATATGACTAGCAATTGGATTGACAATGATAGGATTAGTGGTTCAGTAGTTATTCACGAAAATGACATTTTCCGTAATGGCGGCCACAGTTCCGCCCATACAGTGTTTGTGTGTACGTTTTCAGATTCCTTGAACACGAAAACATATGACTAGCAATTGGATTGACAATGATAGGATTAGTGGTTCAGTAGTTATTCACGAAAACGGCATTTTCCGTAATGGCGGCCACAGTTCCCCCCATACAGTGTTTGTGTGTATGTTTTCAGATTCCTTGACCATGAAAACATATGACTAGCAATTCGATTGACAATGATAGTGTTAGAAAAATACCCGATTCTTTGATTGAAAGATCCAAGAACAAACCGGAGATTTCTTCAATTTAAAGGATGGTACATTTATTTAGAAATCACATGTAAAGCAAGCAGCGCTGGGTGCAGCATGATGCAGCTCCCTCTGGAGCGTTGCCACACTGAACCCCGACTTCCGGGTGCACGTTACAATTATCCTCTCGGGTTGGGCGACCCAGTACAATGGGATGGGCTTATACGCGACTATCTGATTGGCTAGTTTAACTCCAACGTGAACAGGCCATCCGCTGTTCACGTTAGTTTCTCCTAAAGTGTACTATCAAAAGTGTGTGTAAGAATGTTGTTTGGGTGTGTAACTAATGTGAAAAGACCTGACTTAAAAGAGAGAGAAAAGAGAGAGAGAGCTCTATACTTTTGTCTCATTCCTATTATCTCAGTTTATCATAACATAATCGTTCATAAGCATGCAAACAGAATTTGTATGGAATATGTGTAGAGCATAATGGGAGATCACCTACAGAATTATTATTCTGGCACTAACTATACATTAACCCTTTCATTCCCCCCTTTGACATGATTTTATCATGTCAACCATGTATGGTGTGAGAGACTCTAGCAATTAACAGATGGTGAATAAGGCAGGTCCCTGCATCGTGTGTCAACCCAAGAGGCTTGCACCATTGGTTCTGCTACCCTTGCCTCCCCCCTTGTGGACACCTTAGCACGGTGCAGCGATGTCTAAGAGGTGAACTGTCACCAGGTCCTGTACCCCCCTCGAGGTCTCCTCCTGATCATAGTTCTTTGTCCAGTGAAGTGGACCATGTGGGGGTCATAGGGTCGAATAGAGTCAGTCCACAAAGTCCACGAAACCTTTGTCCACCGGTTGACCCTTGCCAGGGCTCACATTTTCTCTTAATAGTTATTTTCTCCTATCTAATTTTGGATTTTTTTCTTTGTAAATTTGCAAGTTCCTTTTCAGGAATTGTGACATTTTCTAATATTTAGCAAATTTCCTCAATTGTGCAATTTCCTCCGAACTTTGCAGTTATACCCTTGTACCTTTTTGCATAAATTTTCAACCTTTGTCTTAAGCTGTGATTGTAAATCAGCGTTTTTATCATATTTTGCACCTCTATGCTCATACCTTATGTTAAGTTAAAATGTCTACTGTAAATCTTTAACAATGTTATTAGATTTCACCAGATTTGTAAAGCATAAGCAATACTTTTCTCTAGCTGGTTGTTCCAAATTGTCCCCAGACATCCCTCTCCCATAGGCACCCAGAATAGAGGGCTAGCACTAGTGGTTGTCTTTGAGCCTAGAAAATGTGCTAATAAGTTTAGTTCATATCCATAAAGTTTTGGGAAATGTGCAAAAAATACAAATGGGAGGGTCTGGGAATCTCCAAATATGTATTGGCCCTTCAGCATTAAGGAGCCCTAAACCTGCCTCATTTCTCTTGGTCACTAGGTGGCTAGTTTTCTTGTAGCAAAATCTCAGACTGCTTAATATTCTGTGGAAAAATGACCTTTCAAGCATCAAGAATTTTTCAGATTTTGGTCTTAGTTGCTAGCCTTTGTTTTATTAAATGTTTCTTAGATGGAGAATGGGTGAGCAATATAAGCTGCAGCTTCAGCCATCACGCCTTTCGGGTAACTTATGTTGAACTGTGCAATCAGAGGAGTTATTGTTTAATTTGTCCCTGTTGGATTTTTCTTCCTTGATATATTGTTCTATTCCTTTCTTTTAATCTTTTTCCAAAAAATAAAAATTCAGTCATATTTCTGCTCTCTTTCTGTAGCTACTCAATAGTTTGCATACATGGTAGCATTTTAGATGAGAAAGCACACCGACCTCTCCTATTATAAGACTTCAAGCCTTAATGGAGCCTTCAAACCTTAGTGGATTAGTAACTTTTCTATCTGTTCCTGTCTTGACCTCTCGTCTTGACCTCTCCCCCATTGAAACAGAACGGCTTAATATCAAAGCCGTTCTTTTTCAACATCCTGTAGGGAAGGATACCCATTGTGTTGCTAAGGTGCCCTTGTGGGTGTTTGAGCTCAGTGGTCAAATTGCTTAACATAGGAAGTATTAGTCCCATGGGGGCCTCTGACAATTCTGACCTCCTGTGGTCATGCAGTTGATACTGATAGGTCAGACTAGGTGGGGTGTCCAGGTAAGGTCTATATTGCTGTAGTGTGAGGACTTGAGGTGGTTGCATTTGGCAGCTGTGATTTTATCAAGGCTGTGTCTTGGAGTGAAAATGGAGTGTAGTTTGTGGTCACACAGCCTCCAACTGATGTTGCCGTGGTCAGTGGCATTTGCCTCGCTTGGGGGCATGGCTTCTATCCATATCTGTGTGTACGTTACCATGGCTAGGTGTGTGGGCTGCCATGTGTGGGCTGTGTTCTGCAGAGGAGGCAGCATGATGTGGATATGTTCCCATATCCTGAAGGGCTAAAGTGAGGGCGTTTACAGATGATGTGTCTTGGTCAGTACCTGTCTCAGCATATGACCTGGTGATGAAAGTACAATCTGACCTTGCCCCTATATTATCAGGGGTGTTTGTAGCACTTTCTATAGTTTTTCCTAGAAATTCCTTAATTTTCTCGCTACCTTTAGGCTCCTCCTTAGCTGTTTGTAACAACCCGTTTTTAATCACCATCAGGGGGCCATCATCGTGGGTGTTGATTGGGCAAGCTCAATTGGCGCCTCGGCTGAGACAGTAGGTTGATTGGTGCGGCTCTGGCACCTCTCTGATAGAGCTTGTGTCCCTGTGTAGGGAGGTGGGGGTGCAAGTAATTGTCCACCTAGAGGGGGAGCCGTGGACTTAACAGCAGGTGGTTCAATGACCTGAGGTCGCATTCCTGCCTTTGTGATGGAGGCTTCTGGGGTCAGTGGAGGGCCATTTGCGTTACCTGACATCCTCTGCAGGATGAGTTTAATTTCCCCCAGAAAACATTGACAGTCTATGAGAAATTCTCCTGCTCTTGTTATTTCCTTTCCTGTTCTCCCTCTCCTAAATATACTGGCCTCCTGGTGCTTATTGCTTGCCTGCTCATGCCCTCCTCTTGCCTGTCTTATAAACATAACTAGGTCTCCCTGGTGGTGGTGGTGGGGGCTGTTTTCACATCCTGCGAACATTCCTCTGTCCTGCATTTGTTTGACCCATCTGGCAAATCTCTCCCTTCCTTTCTTTTAGCTGTCTGTGCGCCTGTTAGCTGGGACTTAATGCCAGCCTATCTACACGTTTTAACTCAGGGCAACAGTGATACCATATCTGCTTGTATTCCCGTTATCCTAGTCCAACCCCTTGTATTTACACTATCACTCAAGATCTGTTTTGCTGTGTGGAATTCTCAGTCAGTCTCGACTGGTTGATACACACACAGGAATACAGTAAAGATATCAATTGAGTGATGAACCACCCCACATTTCACAAATAGAGAACAACAACCTTAATTTTCTACCAGCCACAGCGGCTTGGTACATATACAGGAATACTATTCAATATCAGATGTGTGAGAACTCACTCTGCCGGTGTGCTCAATTGTTCCCCTTTGGTCCATTGTTTTGCTTTCTTTGATTGCTGAAGTGGGACAGCGAAGTGGAGGGAGGAGGGGGTCACTGACGCTCGAAGGAGGAGGATGGACGCAGCTGCTGGGGAAGGGGTCGTCCACAGCCAATACTGTCTCAAATTTAATGGAGAGAAGAGGCAGGCTATTAAACAGTGTGTTTTTGTCCTTTTCTGTCATATCGTGTTTATTGATTATTTTGCATTTGTTCTCACCGTTGCAGCATAAGTCTCTTATTCTTACGTTTTTCTTTCCTTCCTCCAATCGTTTCTCCATATTTTTGTCTTGCGTCCTGCACAAAACGTTAACATTTCATCAGTTTTCAATTTTCTTCAAAAACAAATTTCCGTTTCCATATTCTGCCCTCTCTGATTTCCATAACAATAACTCCTATTTACTTCATTCATTCATTTTAGTTTATTGTATTTATTCAATTATTTTGTATTTATAATTTAATTCATTTATATATTTACTTATCTGTACCAACCTGCAATTTTTCATTCAAATTCTCTCACCTTTATATAGTGTCCACCTGCCTAGGATTTCCTACAGTTTTGTTGAGGAATAAATCTCCTTATTCTCCAGTTTTATTGTAAACCTCCCTCTGCCTAATTTAACGTTGAACCTTTGTCTCTCCAAGCTGAATGGCATGCTCTGCCTCACTATAGGCAAACCTGAATTTTAGCAGGCCCCTGAGGCCTTTGTTTTTTATTTACCATGCATGGAATTTTTAAAGCCTTCCTTTCAACCAGAGAGATAAAGTTCCAGATTTATTATTAAGATTTTAAGTTTTGTTGGCAGTAATTTTGTGAAATAGTGCACTTCCTATATTTGGCCACACGATGGAGGCACTGTGCCACAGCTTGAAGGTGATTCAAGATGGCGCCCTCGCATGCGCAGTAAATGGAACACGTGCAAGATGGACCCTGAGCCTATTGTTCACAAACCACGTGTTTTGGGTTTTTTTTCCATTTAAGAAAATGGAGCACTGTCTCCTTAACCCCAGCTATACACGCACTAGCACACTATAATAACCTTACAACTTTAATTTAGCGCTTCATTTTAATGCTGTTACCTCAAATAATTCTCCTCTCAGTAACCTGTTTTACCAATCGCACCTCCACTTGGTGGTGGGGGCTCATTACTCTTCTTTGTTCTTGACCACGCGGTCCGGAGCCCGCACTCGGTGGTGGGGGCGCATACTTTCCTTTGTTCTGACCCGGAGCCCGCCATTAGTTAATCGTGGGAAAAAATTTTTAATAAATATTCCCAACTCCCGGTATTTCCCAAACCACACTTTTATCCCCTAGAGACACTGAATTAAATCATACTATGGGATAGGTCAGTAGATATTTCCAACCCCTGGTATTTATCAAATCCCATTTTTATCCCCTTAAAGACACAAAATTTTACAGAGATCAGCTTGCATGATGTGGAGAATTTGCCGCAGATTTGCATGTACTCATTACCTATAGCTTAACTTACAGTGGGGTAAAAAAGTATTTAGTCAGCCACCAATTGTGCACGTTCTCCCACTTAAAAGATGAGAGAGGTCTCCAATTTTCATCATAGGTATACCTCAACTATGAGAGACAAAATGAGAAAAAAAAATCCAGAAAATCACATTGTCTGATTTTTAAAGAATTTATTTGCAAATTATGGTGAAAAATAAGTATTTGGTCAATAACAAAAGTTCATTTCAATACTTTGTTATATACCCTTTGTTGGCAATGACAGAGGTCAAAGGTTTTCTGTAAGTCTTCACAAGGTTTTCACACACTGTTGCTGGTATTCTGGCCCATTCCTCCATGCAGATCTCCTCTAGAGCAGTGATGTTTTGGGGCTGTCGCTGGGCAACACGGACTTTCAACTCTCTCCAAAGATTTTCTATGGGGTTGAGATCTGGAGACTGGCTAGGCCACTCCAGGACCTTGAAATACTTCTTACGAAGCCACTCCTTCATTGCCCGGGCGGTGTGTTTTGGATCATTGTCATGCTGAAAGACCCAGCCACGTTTCATCTTCAATGCCCTTGCTAATGGAAGGAGGTTTTCACTCAAAATCTCACGATACATGGCCCCATTCATTCTTTCCTTTACATGGATTAGTCGTCCTGGTCTCTTTGCAGAAAAACAGCCCCAAAGCACGAGGTTTCCACCCCCATGCTTCACAGTAGGTATGGTGTTCTTTCTCCTCCAAACACGACAAGTTGAGTTTTTACCAAAAAGTTCTATTTTGGTTTCATCTGACTATATGACATTCTCCCAATCCTCTTCTGGATCATCCAAATGCTCTCTAACAAACTTCAGACGGGCCTGGACATGTACTGGCTTAAGCAGGGGGACACGTCTGGCACTGCAGGATTTGAGTCCCTGGCGGCGTAGTGTGTTACTGATGGTAGCCTTTGTTACTTTGGTCCCAGCTCTCTGCAGGTCATTCACTAGGTCCCCCCGTGTGGTTCTGGGATTTTTACTCACCGTTCTTGTGATCATTTTGACCCCATGGGGTGAGATCTTGTTTGGAGCCCCAGATCGAGGGAGATTATCAGTGGTCTTGTATGTCTTCCATTTTCTAATAATTGCTCCCACAGTTGATTTCTTCACACCAAGCTGCTTACCTATTGCAGATTCAGTCTTTCCAGCCTGGTGCAGGTCTACAATTTTGTTTCTGGTGTCCTTTGACAGCTCTTTGGTCTTGGCCATAGTAGAGTTTGGAGTCTGACTGTTTGAGGTTGTGGACAGGTGTCTTTTATACTGATAACAAGTTCAAACAGGTGCCATTAATACAGGTAACGAGTGGAGGACAGAGGAGCCTCTTAAAGAAGAAGTTACAGGTTTGTGAGAGCCAGAAATCTTGCTTGTTTGTAGGTAACCAAATACTTATTTTCCACCATAATTTGCAAATAAATTCTTTAAAAATCCTTCAATGTGATTTTCTGGATTTTTTTTCTCATTTTGTCTCTCATAGTTGAGGTATACCTATGATGAAAATTGGAGATGTCTCTCATCTTTTAAGTGGAAGAACTTGCACAATTGGTGGCTGACTAAATACTTTTTTGCCCCACTGTATATGTAGAGGATACTTTCATCGGAACCTCGTCAGGTAATCGATACAAGAGGTATCTTATAATAAAGATCAGTCTTATACTGATTTTAACAAGCTATTTTATTGTTTTATACTTATGAATGCACTCACTATTGTTGGAATAAAAGATTCTTATGCAATTCTGTAAGTTATTATTTTTATACTTATGAATGCACTCACTATTGTTGGAATAAAAGATTCTTATGCAATTCTGTAAGTTATTATTTTTATACTTATGAATGCACTCACTAAGGTTGGAGAAAAGATTCTTGTACCATTCTGTAAGTTATTATTATTTTTTTTTTATATACTTATGAGCAGACCCTCACTAAAGGTGGGAAAAAGATTCTTGCGGCTGCTTGTTACGTTACTCACTCATGATGTAGTCTGAGATTCTTATAACGTATTAAGAGTACCTTTATATATGCTCACTATTGATCTAAAAAAGATTCTTGCATTGCAAATCTTCCTTATTCGTAAAAAAGTGGCTACTTGATCCTAGGACATTTTCACTCTCCCTCGTGCAAGACCGCGTGGTTCATGCTTTACACGTGACCGCAGACTTCCATCCCGCAAACAGTTTAAAATTTAGAGATCGGATATACAGTGATCCCTCGCTACTTCGCGCTTCACCTTTCGCGCCCTCAGTGCATCGCGGATTTTTCAAAAATATTCATCAAAAATTCAAAATTGAGAAATAATGGGCGGGCGCTAGCAGAAGGCAGGGAGACTACATTAGACCATTAGGTATCAACACGGAGAGCCGCACAACTCAAAAAATCCACCTCTCTGTTCGCTGTTCTCGTGTTGGCTCGGCTCGGAAATCTCGCAAGCTGATTGGCCGAGACGTTTCACCCCGCAAGCTGATTGGCCGAGACGTTTCACCCACCTCCTCTCCCTGCTGAGCGCCCATGAAGGGAAGGAAGACCGCATTCATTGCTCTTTATCGCTCGTGTTACGTAGTCTCGCAGCGTGGAACTTTTTGCTGTTCTCTTGTGCCATTTTGTGCGAAATAGTCTTCCCGTCGAGCCACTACGCCGCCTCCTGCAGCTTCTCCAGCTCTATCGGAAGCTGCCCTCGATGATCCTGCGCTTCTAGCACCTGACGATGAGGCGTCACCTGAGGAGCAGTAAAGCTCTCATTAACCTGTGAAGTAAATCATCTTCATCTTGAGTTACGTATCTTGTTATAAGAATAAAAGAGTTATAAAAACATATTTATGTACACTTTATTTACATCTACGTATGTATGTACACGTACACACACACACACACACGTATCATATGAGAGAGAGAGAGTGAGAGAATGAACGTACGTATTATTTATGGATGACGTCATTAGGGGTGACGCTACTTCGCGGTTTTTCACTTTTCGCGGTCGGTTCTGGAACCCATTAACCGCGATAAGTGAGGGATCACTGTACCCCTTAATCAGACGACTGTAAATTTAGAATGGCCAAACTGCAGAAATTTGAGTAAAAAGGCTTTCTGCTTACCTTTTTGTTTCATTCAGGCGTCGCCAGAGTCGTTTAAAAAGGGTCCTTCTGATGTAGTTTGTTCAGGCTCGTTGCGGAATAATTCAATCCGGGTCACCGGCACCAATTTGTTAGAAAAATACTCGATTCTTTGATTGAAAGATCCAAGAACAAACCGGAGATTTCTTCAATTTAAAGGATGGTACATTTATTTAGAAATCACATGTAAAGCAAGCAGTAGTGATGGGTTCGGCAACACCGATGCATCGGCGCGTGCGTCGAGCTCATAGAGCGAAACCCTGTGTCGTGCGTGCCGGTGCGTGTCGCTTTAAGAAAGTCACGTGACCGATACAGGTACTGTATCGGTCACGTGACGCTAGCGCGTTGAAACACTGACGCGCCAGCGTTTATAAGGAAGCGCATCTGTCAACGGGATGCATTTGCTCAAAGACTCTCTTATCTGCTGCGGACGGTCCTTGTGCAAATTTATCACAAATTATGGAGCACGAGCAGCCTCAAGGAAAAAGAAAGGTTTCCGCCGTGTGGGACCATTTTGATCTGATATCGGAAAATAAGGTATTTAAAAATAGTATTTTTAAAATACTATTTTCTTTGTTTTCAGGTTCAGGTTACTTTATTTGTACCCGTAGGTAGATTTGTTTTGCAGTCTGGTGACATCCATATTTACAAGCCACTAATTACATTCAACATAGACACAAACACAGGCACACATGAAGCTGACTATAAACATGATAAAAATACTCAAGGCTCCATCAATCAGGGTATAAAATGACAAAGAGATGAGGGAGAAACCAGAGGTAAGAGAGAAGGGTCATATTAAAAGTTAAAAACTAGTCAAAGAGGTTAAAAAACTCAAAGGTCTAAAGCCCAATAAAATATTTAGAACCCAAGTGACATCCTACAAAAATAAGTAAATATAAAATGAAGTTAATAAATAGGTACCTAAATTATGTACAATATATTTTTACAGCTTGTTCAACTCTTTGACAGCAGCAGGAACAAAGCTGTTTTTGTAGCGCTGGGTTCTGCTTTTTGGGACAGCAAACCTCCGTCTTGAGGGAAGAAGCTCAAAGTGGCAGTGCAAAGGGTGGGAGTCATCATTTAAAATGGAGGTAGCCATCCTCTGTACTTGTCTGGTGTATAGGGATGTCATTTGTTTTAATTTCCTTGTTGTTTCATCCTGTTCCTCTCAGAGTTTCCACTTGATCTATCTGAATTCAAATTCATTTGAAAGTGACTCTTAGTTTACTCTTCATATTTTCTGCAGGCTAAATGTCGCATTTGTTCGACAGAGCTGTCGTATTTAAACAAAAGCACCTCCTCAATGCTGAGACATTATAGGGCCAGGCATGAAAATGAAGTCCCGGATACACCCAGGATAGACTCAGGTATACAGCCATTCTACTACTTACTCACAGTTGCTTTATTGATAATTAATTCCTATTAATTTATTCTTTACTTCATTTTTAACCATCAAGCTTCCAGGAAGCAGATGCTGGATGAAGCTGTACTGAATTTCATCCTGAAGGACTGCCAGCCCCTCAGCATTGTGGAGAGTGAAGGGTTCAGGGAACTGGTTCAGGCCCTTCAGCCCTCATATGTTTTGCCCACCAGAAAGGTTTGTGGAAATTATCTAAAGCAGTAGTTGATATATCAAATTTATTTAATCTTTAATTTAAATATATGGATTTGCTTTTGGTTTGACTTGGTGTAATTTTCAGACCATCAAACAAATGGTGGCCAAAAAGTACGAGGAGGAACGGGAACGAGTGAAAATGCAAGTACAGCAAGCTGTGGCAGTGAGTATAACAGCTGACATGTGGACATCTGTGAACATGGAGGCTTACTTGGCTCTTACCTGTCACTACATTAATGAGAATTTGCAGTTGTGTACGTCTGTGTTGGGAGTGCAATACTTTCCACAAAGTCACACTACTGACAATTTGGCCCAAGTCAAAAGGGGCATGATGGAGGACTGGGCCATAACCAATCAAGTAAAGTGTTTTGTGACCGACGCAGCACCCAACATGATTGCATCCACTAGACGGCTCCAAATTCAGCTCTCAATTTGCATTGCACATAGTCTCAATTTAGACAGGACCATCTTCACAACAGCTGTCTGCACCCACTTCAGCCATGTTATTCAGCATTATTTGTTCGTTGTTGTTTGGAAATCATGTACTAAAATGCCAGTTTGTTGTTTTTTAGCTAACCTTTGGCAACATTTCAACATCGAAGTGGGCAGGCAGACCAAAAGTGCCACAGCTGATGCCATCCAGGAGGTGCAGAGATACCTGGCAGAAGGCAATATTGCCAGGTCCCAGGATCCTATGAGACACTGGGACAACCAAAAGACCATCTATCCAAACCTCTTTCAGCTTGCCTTACAATTTCTCTGCACTCCAGCCTCATCTGTGCCGTGTGAGCGGGTGTTTTCTACAGCTGGAGAAGTTGTATCAAAAAAGCGTAACAGACTCAATTTCAAAACGTTGGAAAAGCTTTTTTGTTTTTAATAAAAATTTGTAAAAAAAAAAAAAAAAAATCCCAGTCCACAAGCATCCTCATTCACAACACGTTCACTTAGATTTTCATGTTATGATACATGTTCACATTATTTATTGACTATCTAAAAATATCAACGATATTTGAAATTAAAATGAAGATATGAAATAATACAATATAAAATACAATGACTTAAATTATATACTGCTCAAAAAAAAAGGGAACACTAAACATCCTAGATTTGAATGAAATATTCTTATTAAATACTTTGTTCTTTACATAGTTGAGTGTGCTGACAACAAAATCACACAACAGCATGTGAAATTGATTGTCAATCACTGTTGCTTCCTAAGTGGACAGTTTGAGGGACAGTGTTCCCTTTATTTTTTGGAGCAGTATATTATTGTATATACTAGGTCATCAAATCAGTGTCAGTTGAGTCTGTCAACTAGGTTGCCTGTAGGGATTTTTAAGGTCCAGCAGGTGTCAGTATTCAGTGACACAGTATCAACACAGTATCAATACAGTTTTACAATGTGTCGAAACGCATCATGACGCCTCATGGACCCATCACTAGCAAGCAGCGCTGGGTGCAGCGTGACGCAGCTCCCTCTGGAGCGTTGCCACACTGAACCCCGACTTCCGGGTGCACGTTACAATTATCCTCTCGGGTTGGGCGACCCAGTACAATGGGATGGGCTTATATGCGACTATCTGATTGGCTAGTTTAACTCTGACGTGAACAGGCCATCCGCTGTTCACGTTAGTTTCTCCTAAAGTGTACTATCAAAAGTGTGTGTAAGAATGTTGTTTGGGTGTGTAACTAATGTGAAAAGACCTGACTTAAAAGAGAGAGAAAAGAGAGAGAGAGCTCTATACTTTTGTCTCATTCCTATTATCTCAGTTTATCATAACATAATCGTTCATAAGCATGCAAACAGAATTTGTATGGAATATGTGTAGAGCATAATGGGAGATCACCTACAGAATTATTATTCTGGCACTAACTATACATTAACCCTTTCAATAGGATTAGTGGTTCAGTAGTTATTCACGAAAATGGCATTTTCCGTAATGGTGGCCACAGTTCCCCCCATACAGTGTTTGTGTGTACGTTTTCAGATTCCTTGACCATGAAAACATATGACTAGCAATTGGATTGACAATGATAGGATTAGTGGTTCAGTAGTTATTCACGAAAATGGCATTTTCTGTAATGGCGGCCACCGGATCATCCCCAAAATTTAATCAGTTCTTCCTTGTACCATTTCCAACAACACCTGAAAGTTTCATCGAAATCCGTCCAAAACTTTTTGAGTTATCTTGCTAACCAACAGACAGACAAACAGACAAACCCCGGCAAAAACATAACCTCCTGGCGGAGGTAATTAAATACAAACGTTCCACGACATTACATGATACTTTTGCATGCAATCACAAAGAACTACAAACATGTGACTATTGACCTAAGATGGCTGCAGGTAACTTCCAGGTCATCTCCATGGATACTATGGTGGAATCCAAGTGAATACTGCCATGCTTTTTGTCAAATATTTATATGATGCATTTTTGTTTGATGAGGGTGGTGGCTCCACCTTTCCGGTTCTGCCACCACCCTGAGTATAAAAGGCTGATGTGGAAGAGGCACGGTCTCTTTTGACCTTTGCCTCTGCCTGTACGGGAGCGCCTTGTGTCTGTGAGTCATACAATAAAGTTGAGTTCTATTGCACCTCCGGCCTCGTTATTGGAATACAGATTATGGACATAACATTTGGCGACGAAGATAAAAGTATGGATAAAGGGAATGACATTCTAAGTGGTCAAGACTTCGAGGCACAGAATCAACAGTATGGTGCCGAAAAACAGTCCTCTGAAACATACTTTGTATCCGGGGAAAATGTTGTTTATGAGAGATCAAGGTTTAACCAGAGAGTGCAGCAACCACAGGAGACTGTAGACTCCTTCATCACGGCGCTGTATACCCTTGCTGAAAACTGCAGCTATGGAGCGCTCCGTGATGAGCTGATAAGAGACCGCATTGTGGTTGGACTGAGAAACATTAGGTTAGCGGAACAGATGCAGTTAGACAGAAATCTGACTTTGGAAGAAGCAGTAAAAATGGCAAGACAGTCGGAAGTGATAAAACAGCAGCAAACGGATCTCAGAGGAGAAAATACAACCAAAATTGACGCAGTGTCAAAGAAGAATTGGAAACAGAAGCAAAAGACCCCTCATCAACCAGAACACATGTATGAAAAATCAAAGACATCAGCTGATGGCCGACCATGTTACTCATGTGGAAGTACACTAGGTCACGGAGAATGGCAGCGCCCAGCAGGACAGGTGACATGCAATTCATTTGGAAAGAAAGGCCATTATAGGTGCAAATCAGCAAAAGCAGTAGATTTTGCAGTGTTTCCTCTGGCTTAAAGAGTTTGGCGGGGTGGTGTGGTGGTGGTGGTGGTGGTGGGGTGTATGTAAAGCATGTGTAAAAATAAGAAAGCATGGCATCAAAGGAAAAAAAACATTCATAATATCGTAGTAATTTACTTACACATACTTAAATTATATAACCAGAGGCAGGTATAGTAGCCAGAAGTTGTACTCATGTACTCATTTAAGTTATCTTATGAAATTAATAATTAAGAGTAGCTTGTGGAGTGTGTAAATGAAGAGGCAGCTTCATGTCAGACGATTTATTACATACTCACATCTCACAAGCACAGAACAGACTGACTGGTTACAGCAAGCACTCCTCTCTATATAACAAGTCACCTTCACAGACTTCAAGGCACTTCTTCATACACAGCACAATATTTACACTACTTCATTCACTTATTGACATGGTATTTGCTAATAAACCAGAACGAATAACCAGAACCTATAATCTTGTAACTGGTCTCTCAGATCATAACATGGTTCTTGCTGTCAGAAAACTCACTAAAAAGTGACTACAGTATTTTGGAGGAGTCGATATTGACAAATCAAGTTTTATTATCCCCAAATCAAAAAATGAGGAGTTTGAACATTACTTAGAGAATCAAAATTGGGAGCAGCTCATGTCTGTATATGAAGTAGATGATTGTTGTAATTTTATAACTGCAACAATTACAAAGTCCATAGAAAAATTTACAAAGCAAATTAAAAGTAGACAGCAGAAGATTAACCTACCATGGTTAAATAATGAAATAAGAAAACTTATGAAGAGGCGAGACTCTGCATTGAAAACATCATTAACTTCTAAACTGCAAAATGATCACCTTGTGTACAAAAGTTTAAGAAATAAAGTGGTACAAGAACTGCGAAAATCAAAAGTATCTTATTACAATAAACTGATAGATCATGCAAAGGGTAACAACAGTTCCCTATGGAGGCATTTAAATAACATAACTAATAAAAAAAATGTTCAGAAGGGGGTAAAGGAACTTAGAATCAATGGCAAGACCATCAGTGACAAGGCTACATTGGCAAATGAATTTAATTCATATTTTGTGGGCTCTGTGGAAGACTTAACAAAAAACTTTGTGCCGCCAAATGTACTCAACAACACAAATTCAATACTTCCAACAGATTCTTTTCACATCGATGAGGTAAATGAGGAGTTAATTGCTGGTATTGTCAAAACACTGTCAAACT
Source organism: Pholidichthys leucotaenia (assembly GCA_020510985.1). NCBI lineage: Eukaryota > Metazoa > Chordata > Actinopteri > Cichliformes > Pholidichthyidae > Pholidichthys > Pholidichthys leucotaenia. The sequence continues at coordinate 310,197,555 of CM035840.1, read as the reverse complement.
CAAAAACTAATGATATCTACAACATGAGCACCTCCTTTCTCAAAACGCACAGCAAAATATTAATCAAACCACTGACTCATCTCATTAATCTCTCCATTAGGTCTAGTACATTTCCATCTGGCTGGAAAAAAGCTGTCGTCATACCAGTTCATAAATCAGGCAGTAAAGACGATATATGCAATTACCGCCCAATCTCTATTTTGCCAGTCCTGTCTAAGGTTCTTGAAAAAGTTGTAGCTACACAGCTGATAGACTACTTACAAGACAGTCAACTTCTTCATCCACATCAATTTGGTTTTAGACCAGGATACTCAACAGAAACAGCAAATTGTTGCCTTATTGAAAATGTCAAACAGTCCTTGGACCGGGGTAATGTGGTAGGAGCTGTTTTTCTAGATCTCAAAAAGGCTTTCGATACTGTAAACCACAGTTTGCGTTTATCCAAAATGGTATCTTTTAACTTCTCTCCAGATACATTAGACTGGTTTGCATCTTATCTCCAGAATAGAGAACAGTGTGTAAAAGTTCATCAGGATAAATCCTCATTTTTAAACAACCGTATGGGTATCCCACAAGGGTCCATTCTTGGTCCTTTACTTTTCAGCATTTTTATTAATGACTTGCCGCTACACTGCTCAGCTGCAACATGCCAACTTTATGCAGATGATGCAGTTATTTACACAGCTGCCAAGACTCCAGCACAGGCTGCAGATGTACTGTCTACAAGTATGGTTGATGTCCAAGAGTGGCTCCTCCAGAACCATCTATTGCTAAACCTTCAGAAAACAGTTTCAATGTGCTTTTCAATCAAAAAATGTAACCTGCAATGTTTTAAAGTTAATATACATGATCATGACATCAGTTTAGTTACAGAATTCAAATACCTTGGCATTGTACTATATCCTCAACTCAAATTTAATCTTCATATAAAGAAAATTTCAAAAACAGTAAAAAAAAATCTGAACTGCTTTAAATTAATTAGATATTACATACCTTACGAACCTGCTGTACTGTATATGCATTCTATGGTTTTTTCTCATATATCATACTGTTTGACAGTCTGGGCTCAAGCAGCCCCTTCCACAATAAGACATATAGGTTCATTATATAATCAAACCCTAAAAATCTTGGACAAAAAGCCCATTAGGTGGCATCACTGTAATATTTAAAAAAAATACAACCTATTGAGTTTTGAGAGTTTCATTGACCTCTGTTTACTGAAATTAACTTTTAAATGTTTCCATAAATCAGCACCCGAGCCACTTGCTGGTTTCATCCAAAGACAGGACAGCAGCAGAGCCACCAGGAGTTCTGTTAACAATAACTGTAAAATATTCCACCGCAGAACCACATTTGGACAAACAGCTTTCTCTATAAAGGGCAGTCACATCTGGAACACAATGCCAAATGAAATTAAAATAATAACGGACTTTAAAACATTCACTAAAAAGGTTAAAAACTGGCTGAAAAATAAACAAGAATGTACCCATGTATGAAATGATTGTCTGCAGGGTGAGAGTGAATGAAGGGAAGGAATGAATGTGTTTGTTTATAGTGAGTGATGAAGGGAGGGAGGCCTGAAATAGGCAAATGTGTGTCAGGTTGTTATATTTGTGTATTTATAATATTTATAATTGTGTATTTATAATGTATTTATAATGTTTTTTGCATTGATGTATGTGGTTATTGTGTATTCCTTTTCTTTCCTTTTTTTCTTTTTACTTGTTTCTCCTTTCTAAAGCCCATCCAGGGACAAGAGTTGCAAATTAGCTAATAGCTATACACTCTGTGCAACACATCAGATTGATTGTCATTGATTAATTGTCTATGTTTATTGCACTGTCCCTGTCAAATAAACAAATCTATCTATCTATCTAACCCCCTCTAGCCCTCTTGGGCGTTGTTCTCCAATGTATATTCATTGTCTCTGTCTGAGGTGCGAAATGACCTGACTTCCATAAGCTATCCAAAAAAGTACTAGTTGAGTAAGAGTGCAAAAGCACCCACTTAAAGATTAATGACTTTAGTCTTGATGATTTGAGGTTTTTCTCCTAAATTTATAATCGTTTTCTTGTATTTTTCTACTTTTTTCACTGTGTAATTTTTTTTAATCCAAATTTGCAACTATTTTCCTCAAATTTTTAATTTCCTCTTGTAAAATTAGGAATGTTCTTGTGCTTTTAAGACTTTGTTATCATTAATTTGTGGACTATTTTATGGCAAATTTTTTTGTCTGTTTTTACATTGAAATTACTGTTTTACTTGCTGGTAAGTAGATACTGGTTTTGCAATTACTGTTAAAGTTTTTGATTTTTTTTCTCATATAATTGAAACTTTTGATCGTAATTTTGGAGAGCCAGAGTAGAACAATGATTTTAGCTGTGATTTCAAAGAATGAAAGTCAGTAGAAGCAAGACAGAATACATGAGTGTGAATGAGAGGGAGGCATGTGTCACGGTGAAGATGCAAGGAGTAGAGGTAGTGAAGGTAGATGAGTTTAAATACCTGGGGCCAACCATCCAAAGATTCAAGATTCAATGGCTTTATTATCATGTGCACAATTAAGAAATGTTACATTTCCTGAGCAATGCAATTCTTACTTTGTTCTCCGAATGAATGCCAAGGTAAAAGGTACAGAAACAACAATTCTAATAGGTCATTACACACTAACACAGTAACTCAACCCTAATTCTAATGCATGCTAATAACACACACACCAACACACAGGCAGTACAGGAATGAAATTGAAAATTCACTGGATGACTAAAGTGATAGTGGTATATTGCTATCAGAGATGATGTGAACCTGAGATGGCATGAACCTATGTACAGTGTGCAAATGAGCATTGTGCAACCTGATGTGAATCTCTCTCTTTTTTTTTTTTAGAATGTTCAAATAAAAATCAATGTCAAAACGTGAGATGGCATAGACTTACAATATACAGTGTGCAAATGAGCATTGTGCAACGAGCAGTGTGTAGGGAACTTGAAATAAGGAAGCGAAGTGATTTTATAAATCAGGTTTATTGTCGGCTTCCAGTCCCTAACATGTCTCATCTCAATGCAGAAGCAGAAAAGAGGCTGAGCGCAGTCAGACCTTCATACTTATACATCACATAACAAAAGCCGACCTCACACATCCTTGTTAATCCTTCCATTGTCCTCTCTCTCCTCCACCTGACCCTGGGGGGTCAGGAAATCCATTCCGGTCTCCACTGCTGCGTCTCCGTCTCCTCGTTGATCTCTGCCGGTGGTCAAGACCTATTGTCCTGCTCTGAGACGTGAGGTCAATCCACATATGCAATCTCTAAACATTCCTCTTGTGTCTATACATATGTAGGTATGGATATATGAACAATATAAGCCACAGCCCCCCCCCCCCCAAACGTCTAAGAAAAGGACAATACAATTACGTTCACAGCCTATGGTAACATCCATGACATATTATACCGTTATTCACATCAAAAGGAAAAGAGGAAAAATATCCTCAGCAGCCGCGCCAACCTTCAAATTATATGGCATGATCATGTTAAAAATTCAGTAATAACAGCAACAGTATAGTTTATGCCATATGTCAGCCCTAAAACTGCAACGGCAAAATTCGACAGCATAGCTTACAACCCCTTGTCAATTTTACATCAGTCTATGTGTCGTCTGGGTTTCAATCTTCTCCCAAATCTGCTGTACGTCCGCCTCGGCGTCCTGGCGGCGCCGTCCTGTAAGGAATCTGCAGCTTGGGGAGAAGAGTGGTTATTTGGTCCCTGCGGGGGGGCTGAGTTGTGTCTCTTGGGGGGTCTACCCCGTCGAGGTGCTCTCGCCACCCGTGCAGGTTCGTCGCTCAACATGAAGGCAGGTTTAAGTCTGTCAATGCTGACTGTTTCTTTTCTGTCCCCTAAATCAAGCACAAAATGCTTATCACCAGGTTCCAGCACTCTATATAAGATAAGATAAGATAAGATAAGATAAGATAAGATAAGCCTTTATTAGTCCCACAACGGGGAAATTCCAGGATTGCAACAGCACAGGGATAGCAACACTCAGAGCAACAATCAGAAGGCAAGAAAAAAAGCAAGCAAGCAAGAGCAGCTAATATACATATGTACATATTACTATAAAATATATACTGTATATACACACACACAGACACACAGTGCAGAGCATTGTAGCTGGATGGAATAAATATATGAATATATAAACACACAGTGCGGAGCATTGTAGCTAGATGGAATAAATATGTAAATATATAAACCCACACAGTGCGGAGCATTGTAGCTAGATGGAATAAATATGTAGATATATAAACACCGACAGTACGGAGCATTGCAGCTAGGTGGAATAAATATGTAAATATATAAACCCACACAGTGCGGAGCAATGTAGCTAGATGGAATAATATGTAGATATATAAACACACAGTACGGAGCATTGTAGCTAGATGGAATAAATATATAGATATATAAATATAAACACACCCAGTGCGGAGCATTGTAGCTAGATGGAATAAATATGTAAATATATAAACACACACAGTGCAGAGAATTGTTGCTAGATGGGATGAAACAGCGTAACCGTCTACTTAGTTATCCTACATGGTATGATTATGTGCCCATACATATTCTCACCCTCCATAGCGACCGGTATTTTCCTAGTTGTATGCCGGAGGGAACCATTGTGTAAGTCTATTGCATCTTTTGCATTCAAAAAACTATTAGTTTGTTACGTCTTTTTGCTATCTCTGCGAGCAGCCCTGCTTACGTGTCGAATGTCTGTGGTAAACTCTGAAATTGCGGCCAGCTGCCTTTGTTGCCTGCCCGACCACGGTTCTGAAATTTTAGACATCGCAAAAGTGAGTGGTTTGTGGTCGACAAAAGCCGTGAAACGTCGCCCTTCCAGCCAGAACTGGAAATGGCGGATGGATAAATGAAGCGCTAGCAGCTCTCTGTCAAAAGTGCTGTATTTGCGCTTGGTTTCGTTTAAGGATTTGCTAAAAAATGCTAGCGGTTGCCAGGTTCCGCCGACATGTTGTTCCACGTTCCCCTATGGCCAGGTTTGAAGCGTCTGTGGTCAGCGCTATGCGGGCCGAGGGGTCGGGGTGGACCAACAAAGCGGCATCCGCTAGTGCTCTTTTTACTTCCGCGAAAGCGCGTTCCCGCTCCAGGGTCCACTCGACCGCGTTGGAGGGCTTTTGTTTTCTGAGCGCGGCATATAGGGGCTGCATGAGTTGAGCTGCGCGGGGGAGGAAACGGTTGTAAAAATTCACCATTCTTAAAAATTCCTGTAGCGATCTGACTGTTTGTGGTCGGGGAAAATTTGCCACTGCGCGCACTTTGTCCGGTAATGGAACTGCCCCTTCTGGTGAAACTCTGTGTCCCAAAAAATCAATCTGTGGCACGCCGAATTGCCATTTGGCTGGGTTAATTATTAACCCGTGCTCTTCCAGCGTCTGAAAAACCGTAGTGAGGTGTTGTTCGTGTTCTTCCTCAGACGTGCTGGCTACCAGAATATCGTCGAGGTAGACAAACATGAAAGGGAGGTCACGTAATACAGCGTCCATCATACGCTGAAAGGTTTGTGCAGCACCTTTGAGGCCAAATGGCATTCGCAAAAATTCAAAAAGACCAAAAGGGGTTATTACGGCCGTTTTGGGGACGTCTTCAGGTCGAACTGGAACTTGGTGGCAGCCGCGGACCAGGTCTATTTTAGAAAAAATGCGCGCACCCGCCAGATGTAGTGAAAAATCCTGAATGTGAGGGATTGGGTAGCGGTCATGTGCTGTAGCATTGTTTAATCTGCGATAATCACCGCAAGGTCTCCAGGAACCGTCGGTTTTCGGGACCATATGCAGTGGCGAGGCCCATGGGCTTTTCGAGTGCCGAATAATGCCCAGTTTTTCAGGCTGGCGAACTCGTCGCGTGCTATGGCGAGCTTGGTTGCGTCTAAGCGCCGAGCTTTAGCGAACACAGGTGGGCCCGTTGTGGGAATGAAGTGTTCCACCCTGTGTTTTGCTGCTGTTGCCGAAAATTTGGGAACTGTGAGTGCTGGAAATTGGGTGAGGAGTTGGTCAAACTTACCTCCTGCTGTGGCGACGCTGGCCTGCACGGGTGGTGGGGACACTCGAGCTGAACAGGGGATAGAAGAAAATGACAGAGCATTGATTAAGCGTCTGTTTGCAAGATCGACTAACAACCCATGTGCACATAAGAAATCAGCGCCCAACAAGTTAAAACTCAACGCCGGTATAATAAAGGTCCACCTATAGTTGCGGCCGTGTATGGACAGAGGCAGGGTTCTTTCACCAAAAGTGTTGATGATCGAGCCGTTGGCTGCCGTCGCTCTGTTTCCACGGGGTCCCGTTGCCCGGTCTGCGTAGGACGGGGTGATGAAGCTCACCTGAGCTCTGGTGTCAATGAGGAACTGTCTCCCGGAGCATCCGTCAGTCACGTAGAGCAGCTTGTTTGTCTCGCCGAGAGCCGTAGCTGCTAACTGTTCCCGGCTTTGAAGTTTCCCGAGCTCTTGAAACTGCAAGGGGGCACGCATTTGTATGCCCTCTCGGCGAAACGTCGATGGTAGTAGCAGAGGTCGTCCCATTTGTTGCGCCTTGGTTGCGTCACAGCCATGGTGGGCAGGTTCTGCTCCATCGCCTCTGATTCCCCGATGCTCTGGGCTTCCACGCCGAGATCTGCCGATGCTGCTGTGGCCATCTGCTCGCCGCAGGAGTTGATGAGCCGCTGCGCTTCTCGGGCAAGCGCGTGGAAGTCCTGCTGGGTCTTACATCGCATGTTGGCCAGGATCCCTCTCATGTGCGTCGGCAGAGTGCTGAGGAATATGTGCTGGAAAAGGAAGTTGTCATTGTCTGCCTCCCTCAGCTGCAGCACGTCCTCCATGAGGGCCATCGGTCTGCGCCCCCCGTGGCCGTAAATCGCCAGTATCCTCCCGGCCCTTTCCTCGGCCGAGGGGACGAAACTCTCGATGAGGGTCGCCTTCAGTTCCTTATACTTGTCGTTGGCAGGCGGCTGCTGTATCACGCTCCGCGCGCATCGTGCTGTGGCGGCATTGAGTCTGGCGACGATGTGGTAGAATTTGGTTTCGTCAGCCGTCACCCCCGCGAGTGCAAACTGAGCCTCAGCCTGCTTGAACCACGAGTTTGGGTCATTCTGCCAGAACTCTGGAAGTTTGACGGCGACGGCGCTTGCTTGGGCCGCCTCCGACGAGTCTGCAGCGCGAGAACGTCTTTCCTCCGTTCTCACGATAGGGTTGGGGACGGCGCTTGCTTGGGCCGTCTCCGATGAGTCTGCTGCGGGGGAACGTCTTTCATCCATTCCCGTGTCAGGGTTGGCGACGGCGCTTGTCTGGGTCGCCTCTGACGAGCCTGTAGCGGGAGAACGTCTTTCGTCCATTCTCACGTCTGGTCACCAATCTAGGGAACTTGAAATAAGGAAGCGAAGTGATTTTATAAATCAGGTTTATTGTCGGCTTCCAGTCCCTAACATGTCTCATCTCAATGCAGAAGCAGAAAAGAGGCTGAGCGCAGTCAGACCTTCATACTTATACATCACATAACAAAAGCCGACCTCACACATCCTTGTTAATCCTTCCATTGTCCTCTCTCTCCTCCACCTGACCCTGGGGGGTCAGGAAATCCATTTCGGTCTCCACCGCTGCGTCTCCGTCTCCTCGTTGATCTCTGCCGGTGGTCAAGACCTATTGTCCTGCTCTGACACGTGAGGTCAATCCACATATGCAATCTCTAAACATTCCTCTTGTGTCTATACATATGTAGGTATGGATATATGAACAATATAAGCCACAAGTGTATAATTACAAATTATTTCTGTAACGATAGTACTAGTAGACTGTGCATAATAAGTAGCAGCAGAGATGATATGGACATCAGACGGGTGATACTATATCTACTGTACAGGTGAGCAATGTGCAAATTTAGCAGCCGGTGTGAGAGTTCCTATATACAAAGCTGTGTTACAGAGTATGGGAGTTGTTATCTGTTCAGGAATCTGATGGCAGTGGGAAAGAAGGAGCTTTTCAGTCTGGTTGTCCTGCATTTCACACTTCTATACCTCCGGCCTGAGGGTAGAAGTGTGAACGGTCTGTGTTGGGGGTGGGTGGGGTCCTGGAGGATGGCGTCAGCTGTCTTTTGGACTCTGCGGTGGTAGATGCTCTGCAGAAAGGGGAGTGGAGTCCTGACGATCTTCTCCGCTGTCTTCACCACTCTCTGCTGGTGTTTGCGCTCCATGGCAGTAATGCTGCTGTACCACACGGTGATGCAGTTGGTCAGGATGCTCTCGGTGATGCAGCTGTAGAAATTGTTGAGGATCCTGGAGGACATGCCAAACTTCTTCAGCCTCCTCAGAAAGTACAGCCACTGTTGAGCTTTCTTAATCAGCTCTCTGGTGTTGTGTGTCCACGTAAGGTCCTCACTTATGTGGATGCCCAGGTATTTAAAGCTCCTCACCCTCTCTACCTCAAGCTTTTGGATGAACAGTGGCCGATGGGGTCTCCTCCTCCCTTTCCTCATGTCCACTATCACCTCCTTTGTCTTGTCCGTATTGAGGGTGAGGTTGTTGTCCTTACACCATGACTCCAGGTTAGCCACCTCCCTCCTGTAAGATGCTTCGTCATCACCAGTGATGCGTCCTATCACTGCTGTGTCATCTGCAAACTTTGGGATGATATTGTCCTTGTGGGAAGCAACACAGTCATGGATGAAGAGGCTGTAGAGGATGGGGCTGAGAACACAACCCTGTGGGACACCTGTGTTTGTGATGATGCTGGCTGAGGTCCTGTTACCCATCCTGACAGACTAGGGCCTGCCAGTTAGAAAGTCCAGTAGCCAGCTGCAGAGGGTGGGGTGCAGGCCAAGTGAAGACAGTTTGTCGGTGAGTTTGTGGGGGATGACCGTGTTGAAGGCGGAGCTATAGTCAACAAAGAGCATCCTAATGTAGGAGTTTTTATCTTCCAGGTGGGAGAGAGAATAATGGAGTGCTGCAGCGATGGCATCTGAGGTGGACCTGTTGGGCCGGTAGGTATACTGCAAGGGGTCCAGGGTGCCTGGTATGCTGTCCTGAATGAGGGGCAGCATCACTCTCTCAAAGCACTTTATAAAGATTGGAATGAGTGCTACCGGTCTGTACTCATTCAGACAGGTTGGCAGGCTCCTTTTGGGGAGGGAGAGCAATGGAAAATGCACAAGAGAGGTGAAGAAGAGCGTGCAGGCAGGGTGGAGTTGGTAGAGACAAGTGTCAGGGGTGATTTGTGACAGAAGGGTAGCAGCAAGAATGAAAGGGAAGATTTACAAGACAGTAGTGAGACCTGCTATGATGTATGGTTTGGAGACGGTGGTGCTGACAAAAAGACAGGAGGCAGAGCTGGAGGTGGCAGAGTTGAAGATGCTAAGATTCTCATTGGAAATTACTAGGAGTGACAGGATTAGAAATGAGTAAATCAGAGGGACAGCTGAAGTTGAGCAGTTTGGAGACAAAGTAAGAGAGATGAGGCTGAGATGGTTTGGACTAGGAATGAACTGATCCGATCCGCCGTATCGGTATCGGGTTCGAGCCAGGCAAAATGGCCGGATTGGTATCATTACGGAATAAAAGTAATTTACCGATTTGATACATTAATAATATTAAAATGAAAACGCTATCCTGTTCTCAGCCGCGCCACACACGGTTTCTGTAAACAGAGGCAACAAGTGTCACATCACTGGAGCCTGTCTGTGGGATTGGTCTCAGTATGTTGTTGCTGTGTGGTACCAGCATTTACAATTTTACACCACCAACTTGATAAAACACTTGCAAAAGTATCACATCAGCAAAAAATATGCTGAATTCTCTCAAGGACAGAGCAGAACCAAGTGTGTTGCGCAGCGGCAGCCGCTGTTTTACTGCTGGAATATGCTGAAAGTGAAAATTAAAAGAAGGAAAGAAGTGAAAGTAAAAAATAGGTGCAGGAATGGAGACATAACATGGGTTTACCTTTAGATGGACAGTTACAACTGATGAGGGGAAGGTGACAGAAACATAAATAGCAAATTATAAGCGGTGAGCTGGAAGCAGGACTATACAAGGACTAACAAGGCTACATGAAACAAAACAGGGATGACTTCAAAATAAGAGCAAATCTAAAAACTATGGACAGAGAATAAACTACTAAATAAACTGAGCACCAGGATAATACTTATAATAATAATAATAATAATAATAATAATAATAATAATAACAGATGACAAAAATACAACTTAAAGGGTTAGTTCTTTTATTTTCAGATCTACAACATTTTTTACCTCATGCATAGTGGCACTTTGAATTTCATCTGAATGTTTACTTAAATATACTCGAAGGCTACTCGAAGGCTAGCGTCTGGTGGCCGGGTTTCCACCCATGGGACCCGGCCGGGCTCAGCCCGAAGGAGTTACATGGGTCCGCCCTCCAGTGGGCTCACCATCTGCAGGAGGGATCATGGGGGTCCGGTGCTATGTGGATTAGGTGGCGGTCAAAGGTGGAGACCTTGGCGGACTGATCCCAAGCTTTCTAAACTGGCTTTTGGTACGTGGAATGTCACCTCTCTGGTGGGGAAGGAGCCTGAGCTGGTGTACGAGGTTGAGAGATACCGGCTAGATATAGTCGGCCTCACCTCAACACACAGCTCCGGTTCCGGAACCAGTCTCCTGGAGAGGGGCTGGAGCTTGGCTTTTTCTGGAGTTGCCCCGGGCGAGAGGCGACGAGCAGGGGTGGGTATTCTTGTATCCCCCCATCTTGCTGCCTCTATATTGGAGTTTTCCCTGGTGGATGAAAGGGTTGCTTCCCTGCGCCTTCGGGTTGGGAAACGGGTCCTGACCATCATTTGTGCCTATGCACCAAATGATGTTTCAGAGTACCCACCCTTTTTGGAGTCTGTGACTGGGGTGCTGGAGGGTGCTCCTCTTGGAGACTCCATTGTCCTACTGGGGGACTTCAATGCGCACGTGGGCAACGACAATGAAACCTGGAGGGGGGTGATTGGGAGGAACGGCCTGCCCGATCTGAACCCGAGTGGTGTTCAGTTATTGGACTTCTGTGCTAACCACAGTCTGTCCATAACGAACACCATGTTCAAGCATAAGGGTGTCCATATGTGCACCTGGCACCAGGACACCCTAGGTCGCAGGTCGATGATCGATTTTGTTATCGTGTCATCAGACCTGCGACCGTATGTCTTGGACACCTGAGTAAAGACAGGTGCAGAGCTGTCAACTGATCACCACCTGGTGGTGAGTTGGATCTGATGGCAGGGGAGGAAGCCATTCAGACTTGGTAGACCCAAACGTATAGTGAGGGTGTGCTGGGAGCGTCTGGCTGAGGCCCCTGTCCGGGAGGTCTTCAACTCCCACCTCCGGAAGAACTTCAACCACATTCCGAGGGAGTCTGGAGACATGGAGTCTGAATGGGCCATGTTCTCTACCTCTGTTGTTGAAGCAGCGGCCCAGAGCTGCGGCCGCAAGGTGGTCGGTGCATCTCGTGGTGGCAACCCCCGAACCAAGTGGTGGACACCACTGGTGAGGGGGGCCATTAAGCTGAAGAAGGAGTCCTATCAAGCTTGGTTGGCTTGTGGGACTCCCAAAGCAGCTGAGGTGTACCGGCAGGCCAAGCGGAGTGCAGCTCGGGTGGTTGCTGAAGCAAAAACCTGGGTATGGGAGGAGTTCGGTGAGGCCATGGAACAAGACTTTCAGTCGGCCTCAAAGAGATTCTGGCAAACTGTCCGGCGGCTCAGGAGGGGAAAGCAGCTCCCTGTCCACACTGTGTATGGTGCGGATGGGACACTGTTGACTTCGACTGGGGATATCGTCGGGCGGTGGAAGGAATACTTCGAGGATCTCCTCAATCCCACTGATACGCCTTCCACAGAGGAAGCAGGGTTTGGGAACGAGGGGGATGACTCGCCTATCACAGGGGCTGAGGTCGCCAAGGTGGTTAAAAATCTCCTTGGTGGCCAGGCCCCGGGGGTGGACGAGATTCGCCCTGAGTACCTCAAGGCCCTGGATGTTGTTGGGTTGTCATGGTTGACACGCCTCTGCAACATTGCGTGGAGGTCGGGGGCAGTGCCTTTGGCATGGCAAACCGGGGTGGTGGTTCCTCTCTTCAAAAAAGGGGACCGGAGGGTGTGCTTCAACTTTAGAGGGATCACACTCCTCAGCCTCCCTGGGAAGGTCTATGCCAAGGTACTGGAGAGGAGAGTCCGGCCGTTGGTCGAACCTCGGATTCAGGAGAAGCAATGTGGTTTTCGTCCTGGCCGTGGCACATCGGACCAGCTCTTTACCCTCTCGAGAATTCTTGAGGGTTCGTGGGAGTTTGCCCAACCAGTTTACATGTGTTTTGTGGACTTGGAGAAGGCATTTGACCGCGTCCCTTGTGGATTTTTGTGGGGGGTGCTTCGGGAGTATGGGGTATCGGGCTTGTTGTTACGAGCTATTCGGTCTCTGTACGACCGTTGTGAGAGTTTGGTTCGTATTGCCAACACTCGGTCGGAGTCATTCCCAGTGAGAGTTGGACTCCGGCAGGGCTGCCCTTTGTCACTGATCCTGTTCATAATTTTTATGGACAGGATTTCTAGGCGTAGCCAGGGAATGGAGGGTGTCATGCTTGGTGACCACAGGATTTCATCTCTGTTGTTTGCAGATGATGCTGTCCTGTTAGCTTCATCCAGCAATGACCTACAGCTCTTGCTGGGACGGTTTGCCGCTGAGTGTGAAGCGGCTGGGATGAGAATCAACACCTCCAAGTCCGAGTCCATGGTCCTCAGCCGGAAAAAGGTGGATTGTCCTCTCCGGGTTGGGGACAGGCTCCTGCCCCAAGTGGAGGAGTTTAAGTATCTTGGGGTCTTGTTCACGAGTGAGGGGAAAATGGAGCGAGAGATCGACAGACGAATTGGAGCAGCATCTGCAGTGATGCAGACGTTGTACCGGTCTGTTGTGAAGAGGGAGCTTAGTTCTAAGGCAAAGCTGTCGATTTACCAGTCAATCTACGTTCCTACTCTCACCTATGGTCACGAGCTTTGGGTAATGACCGAAAGAACGAGATCGCGGATACAAGCGGCTGAAATGAGCTTTCTCCGTAGGATTGCTGGACTCACCCTCAGAGATAGGGTGAGGGGCTCAGTCATCCGGGAGAGGCTCAGAGTAGAACCACTGCTCCTCCACATTGAAAGGAGTCAGTTGAGGTGGTATGGGCATCTGATTAGGATGCCTCCTGGACGCCTCCCACTTGAGGTGTTTCAGGCACGTCCCACTGGGAGGAGACCCTGGGGCAGACCCAGGACTCGGTGGAGAGACTATGTCTCCCAGCTGGTCTGGGAATGCCTTGGTATCCTCTCTGAAGAGCTGGAGCAGGTGGCGGGGGAGAGGGAAGTCTGGGCTTCTCTGCTTGAACTGCTGCCTCCGCGACCCGGACCTCCGGAAAAGCGGTAGAAGATGGATGGATGGATGGATGGATGGATGTTTACTTAAATACTCAGCTTTAAAGTTTTGCAATAAATTTGCACTTAAAATTTCAGAATGCATGTTTGCCAATGTTGCAAAGTTTAAATTTAAAAAATGCAGCAGGGTTACTGAACTGAATAAAATTTGTAATATATTCTTTGACTTTTAAATTTATGTTTTTATATGTATGCAAAATGCAGCCAGTCATTACTAAAGTATGTTCTGTACTGTTGTTTTAAATAAGAGAGACGGTATCGGGTTTGGATCAGTATCGGCCGATATTCAAAGTCACAGTATCGGTATCGGTCTTGAAAAAGTGGTATCGGCTCATTCCTAGTTTGGGCATGTGCAGAGGAGGGATAGTGGATATATTGGACAAAGGATGTTGAAGATGGAGCTGCCAGGCAGGAGGAAAAGAGAAAGACCACAGAGAAGATTCATGGATTTAGTGGAGGAGGACATGGAGAGGATTGGTGTTACAGAGAAAGATGCGAGGGATAGGGTGAGATGGAGACAGATGTGAAGACCCCTAAAGGGAGTAGCTGAAAGAAGAAGAAGAAAATTTCAAAGAAATAAAAGTATTAGATATTAAATACAATATACATTATAATAGATAATATACAATATATCAGATACAAGCAGCTGAAATGAGCTTTTTTCGCAGGATTGCTGGACTCACCCTCAGAGATAGGGTGAGGGGCTCAGTCATCCGGGAGAGGCTCAGAGTAGAACCGCTGCTCTTCCACATTGAAAGGAGTCCAGTTGAGGTGGTGTGGGCATCTGATCAGGATGCCTCCTGGACGCCTCCCACTTGAGGTATTTTGGACATGTCCCACTGGGAGGAGACCCTGGGGCAGACCCAGGACACGCTGGAGAGACTATGTCTCCCAGCTGGTCTGGAATGCCTTGGTATCCTCCCTGAAGAGCTGGAGCAGGTGGCGGGGAGAGGGAAGTCTGGGCTTCTCTGCTTGAACTGTGAAATAAATTAACTAAAATGACCAAAGATACAGTTATTTCTGTTATAATATTTCTATATATTTACAGTTTTTTTTAGAACACTCCTCACCAACCAAACAACAGGAAAAACCTCCCATATTTCGAAATCCAAATATTGGCAGGTTTAGTTTGTCTGAAGGTTGGAGGATGTTAACAGATTTAAGTCATTGACTTTATGAATTTCAGTCATTTTAACTTGCCAGGTACATAATAATGAACATAAATTAGTTAATATTGTAGTGGTTTGGTGAACTGGATGTATGCACCTGCATCACATTGACACCATTACGGACGTACGTCGCCGATGCATTGATTGGCAATTTTTTCTTGTTTGTTGGGTGGAATGCCTGTCCATTGTGTTTTTGTTTATTAAATAGCAGCGGGCAAAAGCAGATTATGATGGAGTTGGAACTAATAAATTTTTAAAAAAGCAACTTTTCATACGATCACTGCACAGAGGAAAAAAGCGAAGAAGTCGAGGAAAATGGTGCATATGACCAGTGCTGTTATTTGACAGTTTGTGCAATTACTGGGGTTAGGACAAGTAATAAAATGTTCTGTATGTGCTTGCTTCTAAAATATTCTTTTGAATTTGGACCGTTGTTTAGCCAACTCGCTTTGAACGTTGTGCCTCTGTGAACGAGCAGAGACGAGAAACAGGAAATGCGAAGGAGGAAACAAAGCGGCCCAATCACAGCTCTGTGCCGCCTAGAGAAGGAGAGGTGCACATAGGGTGATGCAGGGGGATACTGAGTTGCCACTGCGTCAACGCCGTCACAGCTGTGTTGCGTCGACACGGGTGCATAAATCCACTTTAAATCCTGAACAATTCAGTCATCCTTGCCTCTGCCTCAGTTAGCCTGCATATCAAGCCTAACCACACCTGTTAGCTAAGCGACTCATTATTGTCCCTTTTAGTGGGTTGAATCCCCAATAAATGCCTCCACAATATTTCTTCCAGATGGAATCTGGTGTTTATAGTTATAATCCAAAGTCCCTAGTAAAACTTCTCCTTGTCATCTGTTCGTTACAACAGCAGCTTTCACACCTTCGGTGATTATCTGCATCGCTGCGCTGTTTTTTAAAAGAAGGCAGCAGTTTGAAACAGCCTTAAAACTAAATTACTTTCTCACAACCAGAAGAAGACATTCCAAGCACGGAGCATATTTTTTTCGCATTTCTATGGTAACATGTAACTTCCATTGGCAGCGTAACGGGCCCCAGATATCGTGCTATTCATTTTTACACCGGTATCAAAATTTATACCGGTATTATCGTGAATGATGCGATATGGCACACCCCTATTGCCTACCCCAGGCCACAGAATGGAACACAGTAAAACTGCTTCAATCCTGTGGGGATGATGCATCTTGTACAGAGTTAAAACAGTCTTAAAATTCCATAAATGAAGGAATTGAATTTAAGGGTTCAATCTCGCTTAGGTCTGCTACACTAATAAATTTTTAATAATTAGGATTAAATTTGAGATGTACGTATCTGAAATGCACAGGAATGGTAAATGGTGTTCACTTATATAGGAGCTGTTTAAAAAAGATGAATGGAATATTTCTCTTATGCTTTCTTTTCTTTCTTTAAACTACAGTATTCTTACTTGTCACCTGGAATATTTACTTTGTATGTTCTCTCTTTCTCCCATTTCATTCCCAGCTTATGAACAGTGGACCATCCAGGAAGGTGAACGTGTCTGTTAATGAATGTGTACAGCTGAATAAATCAGAAAATGCCGGCATGAAGAATGAGGAGCAGGCTGAGGATCCAGAAATGCAGGAAACACAGGTAGGGGCAGAAATGCACACACAGTATGCAGCCGTCAAACATGCAAAGAAACTCAAACTTAAAAAATTAAAACAACCTTTTTTTGACTCGACACAGGAGCTTTTCAGGAAGCTACAAAGCATCTTGGACAAGCTGACGAAACAGAACTTCCACCAGCTGATGAAGCAGGTGACAGACTTGACCATCAACACGAAGGAGAGGCTCACAGGTGTCATTGACCTCATTTACGAAAAGGCCATCGACGAGCCCAGCTTCTCTGAGATTTATGTAAATGTGTGCCGCTGCCTGGGCACGGTAAGCTAGACATTCTGGATATCAAATTGGGCCAAATATGAAGATTTCTAAGATAGAGGTCGTTGTAAATTTGGTGACGCTGTGCTCAAAGCCAGGGTAACATCACAAAGTGTGTCTGTGACCCTCAAACGTATCAACAACAAAGGGGTTTAGAATAATTTTCAATCAGAATATTGAAGAAAGTTGTGGGAGGCGTGAAATAACGAAGCTGAATTGGTTCATAATTCAGCTTTTATTCAAGCACTTCATTCCCAGCCTTCTCTCGAGAACAAAAGAGGAAGAGCTGCATCAGACCTTCGCATTTATACCTCTCACACAAAGGAAGAATCACATATCCCTGTCAAAACCCCCATTGACATTAACTCCTCCTCCAGTCTCTCAGTCCTCCACCTGTCACCCAGGAGGTCAGGAAGTCCTTTCAGTCCCTTGCCGCCGTACTTCCGTCCTCTTGTTCTTAACCACAGGTGGTCCAGACATATTGTTCCATTCAGGACGTGAAGTCAATCCACACATGCAATCTCCAGCATCTCCTTAATGCTTAAGCATATGTAGGCAAAAATACATGGGCTACAAAAGTTTCCTTTAACATATTAGGCTAAAATTGGATTAATCATCCATTCTTTGATCAGATCCATGTTTCAGTGACTGTTTACAATGTAATGAGTTAGAGTAATACATTAGTTTTACAATTAGTTACTTACATTGGATTACTTTTGCTACTTCTTAAAATGAAAGCACCAAGGTGCTGATGCCTCGGTGCCTGTGGCATGGTAGCATGGGGCTGTAAAAAAAGTCACACTGCCACTTCTAGTGGGCAGGCATAGTTGTTACAATACCTTTCTTCCCAGCTGCATTGATGGTAAAGGTGAGTTAAGTGCGTGTTTATTTTGAAAACAAAGCCTCATCTGGAAATCGTGGATAATTAAAAGTCGAGAAAATATGGAGATACAATGATAGAAGCCTTCAGTTCCAGTTGATTTTGAGCGGGTGAGCTGAAAAGCTGCTAACAGACAGACACATGGAGTGATTACCATACTGTATGCCTACGTTGCCTTTGCACTGAGGCATAAGAATACAGAAGCACAAGAATAAAATTGGGAGAACAAAGGACAAAGCTGGAGTAACAGATTTTATTAATTTAATGCACGTATATCAATCAATCAATCAATCAAAGACTTTATTCCAGACTCAAGGTCCATCAAAAAAAGTAAAACAAGACAGTTGAAACAATCAGAAAGTTACAAAAAAAAAAAAAAAGTAAAAGCATAATTGTGAATATTAAATCAGAACTGTTTGGAGTGTTTCACACTTATGTGTAATGAATATTGAGAGTTTGCAAACAACTACGTAAGTTTGTCCAAACATTAATTTATTTAAATGCAGTAGCAGTTTCCGGTATAAACAGTAAACATGTAATATTCTTTTTTAGCTTCCAGCCTGTTATCTTCACAGCTGCTCTGACTGCTGACCCTCAGGTTCACCACCGTGGACCTCAGAGAGACAAAGAGGAAAGAAAAACAGCATAAAAAATGTGACTGTTGTTACAGATGATATATATATTCATATATATATATATATATATATATATATATATATATATATATATATATACACTACCGTTCAAAAGTTTGGGGTCACCCAGACAATTTTTTTGTGTTTTCCATGAAAAGTCACACTTATTTACCACCATGAGTTGTAAAATGAATAGAAAATATAGTCAAGACATTGACAAGGTTAGAAATAATGATTTGTATTTGAAATAATAATTTTTTCCTTCAAACATTGCTTTCGTCAAAGATTCCTCCATTTGCAGCAATTACAGCATTGCAGACCTAACATGATTGCACAAGGGTTTTCTAATCACCCATTAGCCTTCTGACGCAATGAGCAAACACATTGTACCATTAGAACACTGGAGTGATAGTTGCTGGAAAAGGGCCTCTATACACCTATGTAGATATTGCACCAAAAACCAGACATTTGCAGCTAGAATAGTCATTTACCACATTAGCAATGTATAGAGTGTATTTCTGATTAGTTTAACGTTATCTTCATTGAAAAAAAGTGCTTTTCTTTCAAAAATAAGGAAATTTCTAAGTGACCCCAAACTTTTGAACGGTAGTGTATATATATATATATATATATATATATATATATATATATATATATATATACAGATGTCATGTTTCTCCTCAGCATAATAAATTACTTGGTTTAGTGAGTGAATCATTTTAAAGTGAGTGAATGAAGCATGTCACACCGTGGTGTTTTTATGTTACTGACATTAGTATTAAGACTCAAAAAAATCAGCTGAACTTTAGAGAAAACAATTTAGAAAACAATTTAACAAGTTAAATTACAGTAATGGAACCAAGCAGTCCCCATACGGGAAAAAAAAAGTCAGACATTGAAAAAAAAAATGTGATGTAACTTAAGCTTTAAGAATTAAATGTTACAATTGTAGGAGTTATTGGTGTTTTAATATTGAAATCGCTGCATAATTTAAGCACAAAACTTAGTCCGCGCAGGTGTCTGCTGCAGTGGTCTGCTGCAGTGGTCTGCTGTGAAGAGACTGCAAGATCAAAAAGTAGCCAATGGTAGGTCAGTCTCAGCAGAGCAGCAAATGCCACTTTTCCACCGGTTGGCCACTTTAGTCCAGCGGTTGAATACAATTGTCATACAGTTATTGAATACAGTCATACAGTTGTTACTCCCCAAGTAACTATATGAGAAACAAATATAAAGAATTGCAACACAAACGTTTGTCAAAGACTTTAATAATAATAATAATAATACATTTTATTTGAGGCTGCACGGTGGCGCAGTGGTTAGCACTGTGGCAGCACAGTTTACCCTTGGCCGGGGGATTGTGGGTTCGATCCCAGCCCCCGACCAACAGTGATCTGTGTGGAGTTTGCATGTTCTCCCCGTGTTGCGTGGGTTTACTCCGGGATTTCTCCGGTTTCCTCCCACATGCCAAAAACATGCATGTTAGGTTAATTGGCTGTTCTAAATTGTCCCTAGATATTTGTTTCCTATAGGCCCTTAGAATAGAGGGTTAGTATTAATGAAAGCGCTTTGAGTGGTCTTTGTGACTAGAAAAGCGCTATATAAGTGCAGGTTAGTTAGTTAGTTAGAGGTGCCTTTCAAGACACTCAAGGACGCCGTACAATAAAAACAAAGAATAAAACATTAAAAAACACATCACAAGTACAGAAAATCACAGAGAATAAGCCTTAGTAAACAAAAAAGTCTTGAGATGAGATTTGAAGGTGGAGAGTGAATTTAAATTCCTGAGGTCCGGTGGGAGGGAGTTCCAGAGGCGGGGGGCGGTGCAACTGAATGATCGAAGGCCCATGGTGGTCATACGTGCAGAAGGGACAATGAGATTGATGGTATTTGATGATCTAAGAGTTCTGGATGGTATATGAACGGAGAGGAGTGCAGCCAAGTATGGGGGGGCGAGGTCATGGAGGGCTTTGTAAGTGAGAAGGATGATTTTATAGTCAATGCGGTGTTTGATGGGAAGCCAATGGAGGTGCTGCAGAACCGAGGTGATATGATGGGTGAATGGAGTTCTAGTAATGATCCGGGCGGCAGCGTTCTGAACCAGTTGAAGTTTTTTAAGCGTTTTGAGGGGGAGACCAGAAAGAAGAGAGTTACAATAATCCAGACGGGAGGTAACAAGAGAATGGACCAGAATAGCGGTGCTGGCAGGGGTGAGGGAGGGACGGAGACGGTTGATGTTACGTAAATGAAAAAATGCTGACCGGGTGACATTATTGATATGGAATTTGTAGGAGAGGGTGGTGTCCAGGATTACCCCAAGGTTTTTGACTTGAGGGGAAGGGGAAACAGTAGTATTATCAATAGTGATGGTGATATTGTTTGACTTTTAAATGGTGGATTTTGAACCGACTAAAAGGACTTCTGTTTTATCACTGTTAAGTTTAAGAAAGTTGGAAGAAAACCAGGAGGTGAGTTCATGGAGGCAGTCACAGAGGGAGGTGGATTCCTGTCCAAAATTGCTTAATTTTGGACAGGAATCAGCACGGTCACCTAACCAACCCCGCGAATGTTTTTGAGGAGAGGAATATTGGGACTTGTAGTTTTTAGCGAACTGAAAACTCCAGGAAGAAAATACCCCGTCCTTCCTCTGCAAAACTAAATAGCAAAACCAGTGTGAAAACAATCAGTGTGATGATGAATAAATGGTGTAGTTGCTGAATACTTGTTTTTTTTTTCAGTAACTGCTATTTTATAACCGCTATTTGTCTCTCAGCTAGAGAGCGACTGTGACAAGAAGTCATCCATGTGCTATAAAAAAAAAAAGTTGCACTGCCGCCTCTAGTGGCCTGGCATAGTTATTACAATACCTTTACCCCTGGCTTCATTGATGGTAAAGGTGAGTTAAATTTGTGTTTATTTCGAAAACAAAACCTTATCTCGAAATTCTGGAAAATTAAAAGTCGAAAAAATATGTCAATACAATGATATTGTAATGCCTCGCCGCTCATCAGCGGCGCCAGCCGCGCGCACACCTGCTCCTCGTCAGTGGCGAGGTATTTAATCCACTCTGCCCTGGGCTTCGGCCTGAAGCCGTCTCTCTACTTCGGCCCCTTCGCTACTACGGACCTCAAACCTACTAGTGAAGATATCCTGGGTAAGCTCCCCTTACCTCTCTCCTCTAGCCTTCCCCTGTGCACAGGTGGACATTCCCGGCGGCGGACTTCATCTCCTCGCCATTGGCTCTATGCTGCTGCCACAGGTACCACAGGTCGCTGTCTCCCGGGCTCCGCCCTTGTCAACGCCAGCCACCTGTCACAACCAAGTAAGCCAGCTACCATCATTATTCCCTGTATTGGTGTGGTGCCCGTTACCCTTCTCCCTCTGCTCTTTCCCACAGGGTTGTCCGGCTGTACGGCCTCCTGCCCCCGTGCCTGACGCAGACGCCACCACCAATACATTCTTATTCCACAGACACGCAGCCATACACTTCCTTGTTGCTAATAAAGCTGTTAAATCTATCCTGAGCCTGCGTGTGTGTCTCCTGGGCCGTGCATTATGTCAGTACGGGTTCAGCACAGCGGCTCGGCAGACAGCGGGCTCGCACGCCGTCTTTCCACCCTCGAGGCTCGGGTGGATTTAATAGCTCATCAGCAACAGGTGATATTGAATCAATTAATTATCATTACTAACCGATTAGACCGCTTGGACCCCCAGCAGCCGTTCCCCTCGGCTCCTCCGGGTGGCGTGGCTCCTGTGGCTCCGGTGGCCGTCCAGCCTGCTCCGGGTGCGCCAACACGGCTCACACCAATCCCCATGCTCGCTTCAGCGGTAAGCTGGGTGGAGCTCGGGGTTTTATTATGCAGTGTGAGTCCGTGTTTCTTCGCGTTCCCGGAGATTTTCCCTCAGACCATAGCAGAATTGGCTATATAGGTAATCTCCTTGAGGGTCGTGCGCTTACCTGGGCTTACGCCATTATGGTGAAGCCCAGCTACGCCACTCTCACCTATGGCCAGTTCGTGCAACAATTTCTGGAAGTGTTCGATCATTCGCGTTTGGACAGTGTCCAGGTCGACCGCCTTCTCGGACTCCAACAGGGGAGCCGATCGGCGGCCGACTACGCGATCAACTTCCGGGTTACCGCGGAGGAAGTTGGCTGGGAAGAGCGTGCGCTCTGCGGCATCTTCCTCCGCAGTCTAAATTCCGGTCTGAGGGATGAGTTGGCTGGACAGGATACCCCGGAGACGCTGGCGGAGCTGATTTCTCTCACCATCAGTTTGGATAACAGGCTGCGCGAGCGCGCCTCCGAGCGGAAGCAGTCTTCTCGCTCGCGGGGCGCCTCTGCACGTCTGCCCCAAGCTCGCCCCCTGGCATTGCCGCCGCCGGAGGTCTCTGAGGAGTCGGAACCAATGGTGACGGGCCAGACAAAGCTCCCCCTGGTGGAGAAACAGCGCCGTCGTGACCTGGGCCTCTGCATGTATTGCGGAGGTAGCCAGCACACGGTGGAGCATTGTCCGAAGAAGCCAAACGAGGTGGTCCGCGAGTCACTGTAGGGGGCCTCGCGGACGCTAATCGGTTAAGTCCCCTCACACATTTGACGCTGCCCATCCGTTTCTGTCACAACCTCACTGGGCATCTCACACATGCACTGGTGGATTCAGGCGCGGAGGGTAGTTTTATTTCACAAAGCCTGGCAACCCGACTGGGCATCCACTGTCACCCCCTCGATACTCCTCTCGCCCTGGTTAATCTCTCCCGAGTTTCCCTGGGAAAGGTAACTCACCAAACATCCCCTGTCCCGGTGATCATCTCTGGAAACCATCGGGAGGATATCTCCTTTTACATCCTGCCCACCTCAGTAACACCTGTCATCCTCGGTTATCCCTGGCTCCGCCTCCACAACCCCGCCTTGGACTGGAAGACCGGGAAGGTTTCAGCGTGGACCACTTTCTGCATGGGTACCTGCCTCCAATCCGCGGCCTGCGCCCCGTCCTCGCCTCCCACAGCTCAGGACACCGCGCCCCCGGATCTCACCCTAGTGCCCTCAGAGTTCCACGACCTGGGTGCCGTTTTCAGTAAGTCCAAGGCGATGTCTCTACCTCCTCACCGGCCCTACGACTGCGCCATTAACATCCACCAGGGGGCGCCCTTACCCTCAGGACGCCTCTACAGTCTGTCAGCGCCGGAGAAGGAGGCAATGAACAGCTACCTGAAGGAGTCGCTCAGTGCTGGGATCATCCGACCGTCCTCCTCTCCAGTAGGTGCAGGGTTCTTCTTCATTGGAAAGAAGGACGGATCTCTTCGTCCTTGTATCGACTATCGAGCTCTCAACGATATCACGGAGAAGGACCGGTACACCCTGCCCCTTATGGACACTGCCTTCCACTCCCTCCAGGGGGTGACCTGGTTTACTAAGCTGGATCTCCGCAGCGCTTACCACCTCGTCCGGATCCGGGAGGGAGATGAGTGGAAAACCGCCTTCCGAACCCCAAACGGGCATTTTGAATATCTCGTGATGCCATTTGGGTTGACCAACGCTCCAGCCGTCTTTCAGCGCCTCATCAATGATGCCCTCCGGGACTTCATCGGCCTGTTCGTATTCGTCTACCTGGACGACATTCTCATCTTCTCCAGGTCTAGGGATGAACACCGGGTCCACGTTAGGCGGGTCCTGCAGAGACTGCTGGAGAACCGTCTGTATGTCAAGGCGGAGAAATGTGAATTCTACGCCAAAACAACTTCCTTCCTGGGGTTCGTCATCTCCCATGACCAGGTGCTTCCGGACCCAGCGAAGATCAAAGCAGTGGTGGATTGGCCCACACCAACTTCTCGAAAGCAAGTTCAGCAATTCATCGGGTTCGCCAATTTCTACCGCTGCTTTGTCCCGAACTTTGGAGCCATCGTCGGGCCCCTGACCCGCCTCACCTCTCCTAAGACCCCGTTCCGGTGGACTGAAGAGGCTGCTTCGGCCTTCCAGGCGCTGAAGACGATGTTCTCCTCCTCCCGGGTCCTCAGCCAGGTCGATCCCGCGCTGCAGTGCATTGTGGAGGTAGACGCTTCGGACACGGGGGTGGGGGTGGTGTTGTCCCAGCGGTCCCCAGCCAATGGAGTCAAGCGACCCTGCGCCTTCTTCTCTCGGCGCCTGTCCCTGGCGGAACAAAATTACGACGTGGGGGACAGAGAGCTTCTTGCCATCAAGCTTGCCCTGCAAGAATGGCGTCACTGGCTGGAGGGGGCAGCCTTGCCTTTTGTGGTCCTTTTGTGGTCCAAGAACCTGGAGTACCTGAGATCTGCCAAGCGTCTGAACGCCCGCCAGGCGCGTTGGTCCCTGTTCTTTGCAAGGTTTAAGTTCAGCATCACATATAGGCCTGGCTCCAAGAACGGCCTGCCCGACGCCCTCTCCAGGCAATTTGCCCCGGAGGCTGCAGAAGACGTTGCTCACACCATCTTGCCCAGGTCGTGCGTCGTGGGGGCTGTTACATGGGACATAGAAGACAAGATCCGGAGGGCGCAGGAGTCGGAACCGGACCCTGGCGGCGGACCGGAGGGGAGGCTCTTCGTGCCATCTGCCGTCCGGGGGGACGTTATACACTGGCTCCATACCTCCAAGCTCACCTGCCATCCTGGAGCTTTGCGGATGATTGACCTTCTCCAGCGATCCTTTTGGTGGCCAGGCCTGCGGAAGGATGCCGCCCGTTACGCCCGGGCCTGCCCCGTCTGTGCTGCCAATAAGTCAGGTAACGCTCCCCCTGCGGGTCTGCTCCAGCCCCTGCCCGTCCCTGGCAGGCCCTGGTCGCACATCGCTCTGGACTTCATCACCGGGCTCCCTGTCTCCAACAACTTTGACACAGTTCTGACCATTGTAGACCGTTTTTCCAAGGCCGCCCACTTCGTGCCCCTACGTGGACTTCCCTCAGCCTTGGAGACGGCGGACCTCCTCATCCAGCACGTGGTCAGACTGCATGGAATCCCGGTCGACGTGGTCTCCGACCGCGGCCCCCAGTTTTCTTCGGATGTCTGGAGGTCATTTTGCAACGCCCTGGGAGCCAAGGTAAGCCTCTCCTCCGGCCATCACCCCCAGTCTAACGGGCAGTGTGAGCGGACTTACCAGGAGCTGGAGGCTACGCTCCGCTGCGTTACGTCATCCAAACCCACGTCCTGGAGTTCTCACCTCGCCTGGGTGGAGTATGCCCACAACACCTCTCGCTCTACGGCCATCGGGATGTCGCCCTTTAAAGCATCCTTGGGCTATGATCCACCCCTGTTCCCCGCGCAGGAGGGCGAGTTGGCTGTTTCCTCTGTCCAGGCACATCTGAGGCGGTGCCGTTCCCTTTGGTCCATGGCGCGTAATGCGCTTTTACGCACGGCGGAGCGCAATAAGTCTACGGCGGACCGACATAGGAGACCTGCACCTGCCTACCAGGTGGGACAGCAAGTTTGGGTATCCACACAGGACATAAACCTAAAGGGTGAGAGGAGAAAGCTGGCCCAATGGTTCATCGGCCCTTATCCCATAACCAGAATCATCAACCCGGTGGCTGTGCGTGTGGCTATTCCCTCCTCCCTCCGCATCCATCCCACCTTCCACGTCTCCAAAATTAAACCGGTGGTCTCTGACCCCCTCTGCCCTCCACCTGCGGCACACCCTGCTCCCCGGATGATTGGTGGCCATCCGGCCTGGACCGTCGCTGACATCTTGGACGCCCGACGCCGGGGTCGCGGATTGCAGTACCTGGTGGATTGGGAGGGCTATGGACCCGAGTGGAGACAGTGGGTGCCTTCCTCGCTGGTGTTGGACCGGTCACTCATTTCTGAGTTTCATCGAGCACACCCGGAAAAACCATCGCCAGGAGGCGCTGCTAGAGGGGGGAGTACTGTTATGCCTTGCCGCTCATCAGCGGCGCCAGCCGCGCGCACACCTGCTCCTCGTCAGCGGCGAGGTATTTAATCCACTCTGCCCTGGGCTTCGGCCTGAAGCCGTCTCTCTACTTCGGCCCCTTCGCTACTACGGACCTCAAACCTACTAGTGAAGATATCCTGGGTAAGCTCCCCTTACCTCTCTCCTCTAGCCTTCCCCTGTGCACAGGTGGACATTCCCGGCGGCGGACTTCATCTCCTCGCCGTTGGCTCTACACTGCTGCCACAGGTACCGCAGGTCGCTGTCTCCCGGGCTCCGCCCTTGTCAACGCCAGCCACCTGTCACAACCAAGTAAGCCAGCTACCATCATTATTCCCTGTATTGGTGTGGTGCCCGTTGCCCTTCTCCCTCTGCTCTTTCCCACAGGGTTGTCCAGCTGTACGGCCTCCTGCCCCCGTGCCTGACGCAGACGCCACCACCAATACATTCTTATTCCACAGACACGCAGCCATACACTTCCTTGTTGCTAATAAAGCTGTTAAATCTATCCTGAGCCTGCATGTGTGTCTCCTGGGCCGTGCATTATGTCAGATATAAGCCTTTAGTTGCACTTAATTTTGACTGGGCGAGCTGAAAAGCTGGTGACAGACAGATACAACCACACACACGCACAGACACATTAACTGACTGATTACTGTATGCCTCAGTTTTCACTGAGGCATAATAAGTAATCTGCTATTTATTTAAAAACGATCTGAAACTCTCCCAACCATCAGTGATTGAGGGATTTTACTGGAAGTTACTGGACTTCAGGCTGGTTCTCTGGGTGTAATTTGCATACATTCAAATGTATTTTAGACATTTAATATTAACCTTTCTGTATTTTCTGTTTCTTCACTTCCATTATTGATGTACAGCTCAAAGTCCAGGCAAACAAGCCCAACACCACAGTGAACTTTCGCAAACTGCTGCTAAACCACTGTCAGAGGGATTTTGAGAGGGACAAAGTGGATGATGTGTTCAAGAGAAAGCAGAAAGAGCTTGACTCTGCCGCATCGGTACACAGCTCGAGTCTTATTAAAGCATTTTTACCACAGGATCTAGTTCTAACTCTTTCAATTCATGTGGATGTTTGTTTCCCAGGTTACGGAGCATGAGCGACTCCAGGAGGAGCTGGAGGAAACCAAGGACAAGGCCCGGTGGCGTTCCATCAGCAACATAAAGTTCATCGGCGAACTCTTCAAGGTCAAAATGTTGACAGAGGTCATTATGCACGAATGCATAGTGAAGCTGCTGAAGAACCACAACGAGGAGTCGTTGGAGGGTCTGTACATGCTGCTCACTACCGTCGGCAAGGACCTCGACTCTAAGAAGGCCAAGGTTAGCCGAGATTAGACTGGAAATGCTCAGTTGGTAGTAGATCACAGTCAGAGCCACAATCTGGGGTTTCCCTTTAAAGTAGCTCAGTCTTCTTTGAAATGTGCTTGCAGAGTTGTGTTTTGGTTTTGTTGGGGCGCCTGTAGCGAAGGTGTAGAGCAGACCTGGGCATTTCATGGCCCGCGGGCCACATCCGGCCCGCTGCCTGGTCCTGACCGGCCTGCGCCAAGTCAATGGAAGATTAGGAATTAAACGTGAATAATGCACTCGTCACAACCATGTTGCTTTTA
Source organism: Pholidichthys leucotaenia (assembly GCA_020510985.1). Lineage (NCBI taxonomy): Eukaryota > Metazoa > Chordata > Actinopteri > Cichliformes > Pholidichthyidae > Pholidichthys > Pholidichthys leucotaenia. The sequence continues at coordinate 310,169,967 of CM035840.1, read as the reverse complement.
TTTTGAAGGCGACGGCTTTTTTTTTTTTTTTTTCAGTTTACGCACCGTTAGTTGGACCTGTGAGCGGGAGTACCGCACTGCTGGTGAACAGACGTTGCTAGTCCTCAAAAATGTCACCTCCTGTTAAAAAAGAAGGACTTTGAAGTGTTTATTTACTGAAGTCAAAGGTAGAGCTGTGTGCTGAGTGTGTGGAGAGCAGATTGTAGTGTTTAAGGATTACAACTTGAATCGCCATGAGACTAAACGCAGAGAAATAAAAGAACTTGACTGAGGGAGAGCTGACAAGAAAGCAGCAGGGGGATTTTTACTAAAATTTACACATCCAGGGATGCAGCAGTCAGGACTAGTTTTGTGGTAGCCCACAAAATAGCAAAAACCAGTAAGCCATTTTCTGATGGGGAGGTTATCAGGAAGTGTTTGGTGGACTCTGCAGTGCTATTATGTCGTGAGAAAGAAGTAGCGTTTGAGAATATATCCCTCTCCAGACAAACAGAACGAGAAGGGTTGAGGATGGGAAATCTGGAGCAATGAAGGGGATGACGATGGGGAGTGATTTGTTCATGGAGGTCAGTGCATGTTTGGACAAGCTAGGGCTGAAATGGCACAAACTGCTAAGTGGGGCAAAAAAGTATTTAGTCAGCCACCAACTGTGCAAGTTCTCCCACTTAAAAGATGAGAGAGGTCTCCAATTTTCATCATAGGTATACCTCAACTATGGGAGACAAAATGAGAAAAAAAATCCAGAAAATCACATTGTCTGATTTTTAAAGAATTTATTTGCAAATTATGGTGGAAAATAAGTATTTGGTCACCTACAAACAAGCAAGATTTCTGGCTCTCACAGACCTGTAACTTCTTCTTTAAGAGGCTCCTCTGTCCTCCACTCGTTACCTGTATTAATGGCGCCTGTTTGAGCTCATTATCAGTATAAAAGACACCTGTCCACAACCTCAAACAGTCAGACTCCAAACTTCACTATGGCCAAGACCAAAGAGCTGTCAAAGGACACCAGAAACAAAATTGTAGACCTGCACCAGGCTGGGAAAACTGAATCTGCAATAGGTAAGCAGCTTGGTGTGAAAAAATCAACTGTGGGAGCAATTATTAGAAAATGGAAGACATACAAGACCACTGATAATCTCCCTCGATCTGGGGCTCCACGCAAGATCTCACCCCGTGGGGTCAAAATGATCATGAGAACGGTGAGCAAAAATCCCAGAACCCCACAGGGGGACCTAGTGAATGACCTGCAGAGAGGTGGGACCAAAGTAACAAAGGCTACCATCAGTAACACGCTACGCCGCCAGGGACTCAAATCCTGCAGTGCCAGACGTGTCCCCCTGCTTAAGCCAGTACATGTCCAGGCCCGTCTGAAGTTTGCAAGAGAGCATTTGGATGATCCAGAAGAGGATTGGGAGAATGTCATATGGTCAGATGAAACCAAAATAGAACTTTTTGGTAAAAACTCAACTTGTCGTGTTTGGAAGAGAAAGAACACCATACCTACTGTGAAGCATGGGGGTGGAAACATCGTGCTTTGGGGCTGTTTTTCTGCAAAGGGACCGAGACGACTGATCCGTGTAAAGGAAAGAATGAATGGGGCCATGTATCGTGAGATTTTGAGTGAAAACCTCCTTCCATCAGCAAGGGCATTGAAGATGAAATGTGGCTGGGTCTTTTAGCATGACAATGATCCCAAACATATTGCCCGGGCAACGAAGGAGTGGCTTCGTAAGAAGCATTCCAAGGTCCTGGAGTGGCCTAGCCAGTCTCCAGATCTCAACCCCATACAAAAGCTTTGGAGGGAGTTGAAAGTCTGTGTTGCCCAGTGACAGCCCCAAAACATCACTGCTCTAGAGGAGATCTGCATGGAGGAATGGGCCAAAATACCAGCAACAGTGTGTGAACCTTGTGAAGACTTACAGAAAACGTCTGACCTCTGTCATTGCCAACAAAGTATATAACAAAGTATTGAGATGAACTTTTGTTATTGACCAAATACTTATTTTTCACCACAATTTGCAAATAAATTCTTTAAAAATCCTTCAATGTGATTTTCTGGATTTTTTTTTCTCATTTTGTCTCTCATAGTTGAGGTATACCTATGATGAAAACTGGAGACCTCTCTCATCTTTTAAGTGAGAGAACGTGCACAATTGGTGGCTGACTAAATACTTTTTTACCCCACTGTAGGTGTTACAAGTGATGGATGTCCAAATCTGGCAGGGAAAAAATGTTGGATTTTTGAAGCGAATGCAAGATAAGGTGACTGAAATGAATCCAGAACAGAAATTAGTATTTTTACACTGTATTATATACCAGGAGGTATTGTGCAAGTCTGTTCTAAAATTTAACCATGTTGTTGATGCTGTAACTAACCCTTGACTTACAGTGTGGATAATGCACCCAGTAATGCTCTGCTTGAACTGGTTGACTTGCAAACTTGTTGTCTGACACACTGATTGCAGAGCGTTTTACGTCAGTATCACTGCTGGATTTTTTATCCTTCTCTTAAAGAGGAGAACTTTTCACACATGGGGAGGCATGCTCAGAGGATGTTAGTTCTCTTTGGATCGACCTACACATGTGAACAAGTGTTCTGTGATGAAATTCAACAAGTCAAGATACAGATCCTCTCTCACTCATAATCACCTGTCAGCTGTCCTCTGCATATACTCCTCTGTAGTGTTTCCTCTGGCTTAAAGACCTTGGCGCGGTGGCAACATATTTTTCCCCAGGGGCGTAAACATACTGGAATATTTTAATTTTATACTATTTATTTCTTTTTTAAAATTTTATACCGTAATGTTGCATATGGACTTACCATTTGAAGTACTGTACAACCGAGGCTTGAATATTGGGCCAGTTGGGGTCCCACCCAGACATCCTGTGTTTAGACTTTTCAGTGGTGTTATCCTTCTCTCCTTCCTCTGCCTGAACACTTTCCTCTCCTTGGCTCCTCTCTTCTGTCTCAGCTTTCCCTCTCTGAGCTCTGTCTAATTCAGGTTCTCTCTCTGTCTATGGTGGTATACAAACAGGTTAGAAAATATCAAGTGCCATGTTTTGTCCTGTAGGATTTTTTTGTCATGGTTTACATAAATGTCAAAAATATGTGTATTTTTTGTATTTTTATTCTAGTGTTTCTTTTTTCCATTGAGAGAGTAGGGAAGGGAAAGAAACATTCATAATAGCAATGTACTCAAGCATACTTAAATTATATGATCAGGTGGGTATAGTGGCCAGAAATTCTACTCATGTAATAGCAGTGCTTTGAAATTAATAATTAAAAGCAGACAACCAAAAATTTCTAGTTGAGTTAAGGGTACAAAGAGCACCCACTTAAAAACTTGAGTAATGACTTCAGTCTTCAAGGTTTGAGGTTTTTCTCAAAAATTTATAACAGTTTTCTTATAGTTTTCTACTTTTCTCTGTAAACTAAAAATATATGAAGCAATGACTTTCTGCAAGCGCGCACACGTCCATGCAACGTGCGTGGCCGTCATCCGCAACTATGTAAACAGAAGCTCTCTGGAACTGAAACTATGTACAAACAGAAATCAATTCAAAAAGAGGTATAAACATTATTTGCTGAAAGGATATATGTACGATTCACTATGCTCACTCTGGGACACTATGGGACACTATGGAATGGTGGGTGGAACAGCACTGTGTTGTTATATCTGTGTAATATCTGTGTTGTTTGAGGCTGGTTTTGATGTATGGACATCAATGTATGTTAGGATGGATGGGTGTTAATGTTGATATGTACAAAATACAGTTAATTGTTTACTTGGGGTCTTAAATGTGGTAATTTGTATATAATTCACATGGGTGTATTTATGGAAAAGAGGAGATGGAATTAATAAGTGTTCACTTCTTCCTTCTCCCTTTCGAACACTGTATACTGTTACTTTATTGCATTTCTCATTTGTTTTGTTTTTGTTATACTTTTTTGTTCGAAATAAAGTAAGTATCTATCTTAAAAAAAAAATCTAAAGTTGAAACCATGTTCCTCAAATTTGTAATTTCCTCTTGTAAAATTGACTTTTCTTGTACATTTGAAACTTTATTATACATTTGTGGATTATTTTATGACTAATTTTTGTCTGTTTTTTAAAATAAAATTACAGTGGTTTTTTTTAGATAAATTTGAAACAGACTGTGGTAATTTTTTTTTACTTTTTCCTTATAACAATTTACATTTTTGACCATAACTTTGCAGTCAGAACAATAATTTAACTCTGATTACAAAGAAAAAATATCAATAAAATTGTATTTAAAGAAATAAATGAACTTAAATGACCAAGGATGCCCTTATTTCTGTTATAATATTTCTTTATATTTACAGTTTTTTTGTTTGTTTGTTTTTTTAGAAATCTCCTCACCACCCAGACAGCAGGAAAAACCTCCCTTATTTTGAAATCAAATGTTGACACGTTTAGTTTGTCTGAAGGCTGCTGACAGATTAAAGTCATTGATTTTGTGAATTTCGGTCATCTTAACCTGCCAGGAACATAATAGGGAACTGTAGCGGACTCTAAAGACATAATTCACCACAGTATGTGTTCATGTACAGAATGATCTGTTTAGGCAGTTATAGTTGCGAAGTGACTACACGGCCGGGAGCCGGTCTCCTGGTATCACAATATCTGGCCAGGAAGCGCCTACAATTGATTCTTTTTTTTTTTATTCAATAGTAGAAAATACACACAAATTACAAATATGCTACTAATACAAGTAAATACCTCCTAATCTGGCTATTTGGTTAAAAAAATATTTAAAAAAATGCACATATTTATTTATTTTCCATTAGGTGCGTCAGGGAGCCCTTTGGGTCCTTCGTTCGCTGACAGCTTGGGCACTCGGCAGCTTGGGTGTTTCACACACATACACATCCACACTTCATTCATTCCCATTAACACGTTTTGTTCAACACAATGCATGAAACCACTCCTGCACGTGGGTTTTTCATTCACTAAGTGCAGACATAAATGGCCGGCTCCGTTTAGCAGCGGCCGTTATAGTTGTGCGCTCAGGCTTTCTCATCAGGCATGTCTCTACGCAGCCGCTGAAGGACGTCAGTTTAGAGCTAGCGTTTTTAGCTGTTGCTTTGTCACTGCCGCTGGAGAACAAAAAGGCACGCCTGCTCGTGCGAGAAAAGGAAAATGGAATATGGGTGGGCAATATAAGCTGCGGCTTCAGCCATCACCCATTTCGGATAACTCACGTGGAATTGTTTAGTAGAAGGAGTCTTTGTCTAATTTGACCTTGTTGTTATATTATACAGTTTCTTTAACCTGTACTGTATTATCCGAAATAAATAAATTCATTCATTCATTCATTCATTCATTCATTCATTCATTCAAAAGAGAGAAATTGCTGGTCTCATAACTTAATATTGTAGTGGCTGGTGAAATATATCCTCAGCAGTTCATCAGTCCCCCTGCCTTTCCCTTCATATGAAGCTGGCTGCATTTGAATGAATGAATGAATGAATGAAAGAATGAATGAATCTTTATTTCGGATAGATTAAAAGTACAGATTAAAAGAAACTGAATAACAAAACAAAGGGGGAAAGAAAATCCAACAAGGTCAAATTAGACAATAACTCCTCTGATTATACAGTTCAGTATAAGTTATCCGAAATGGGTGATGGCTGAAGCCGCAGCTTATATTGCCCACCCATATTCCATCCAAGAATTCAAAAGAAAAACAAAAGCGATTACAATTCAGAACAAAGCTAAGACAAAATGTGACAAAAAACTAAGCTACAACACAACGCAGACTGGATATGACAATCCTTATGTGATTTTACATGTCATCTTGTATATATGTTTGGAGTATTTCTTCCTTTAGTTTTTGTTTAAATTGTCCAAGCGTTGTACATCATTTTAATTCAGGTCCAAAATCGTTCCATAATCTGACTCCTTGCACTGAAACACAGTGTTGCTTGGTGGTAGTTCTCACTGAAGGTTTTTGAAATATACATGTTCCTCTGAAATGATATTGTTTCTCCCTTATTTGGAACAACTTTTGGATATTTGCGGGCAGTGATAGATTCTTCACTTTAAACATTATTACTGCAGTTTTAAAGTCAACCAGATCTTTCAACTTGAGAGCTTTTAATTTAAGAAAAAGTGGGTTTGTTGGTTCCCTGTAAGCAGCTTTGTTTATTATTCTAATAGCTCTCTTCTGAAGCATAAAGAGTGGATATATGTTTGTTTTATATGTATTTCCCCATACTTCAGTACAATATGTCATGTATGGGAGTATTAATGAATGATACAAGGTATATAGTGTGGGTTGATTCAGCAAATATTTCACTCTGTGTAGTATTGCAATTGATTTGGATATTTTACCTTTAATATAATTAATATGTGACTTCCAGCACAGTTTATTATCAATTATTACTCCAAGATATTTAGTTTCGGATACCATTTCAATCTCTACACCATTTACACTGAGTTTAGATACTAAGTTGTTGTGATGGTTGTTAAAAACTATAAATTTTGTCTTACTTAAATTGAGCGTTAATTTGTTTGAATCAAACCACAGTTTAAGCTTTCCTAATTCCTTTCTGAGTGTATCCAAAAGTTGTTCCAAATTGCTTCCACTGCATAATAGATTAGTGTCATCGGCAAACAATATTAAATCCATTTTTTCTGAAACTTTACATATGTCATTTATATACATATTGAATAACAATGGACCCAAAACTGAACCCTGTGGGACTCCACAAGTAACCTTCAGTAACTGAGTTTTTGTTACCAACACATACATACTGATATCTGTTCTTTAAGTAGCTACATAACCAGGACAGTGCTACCCCTCTAATACCACAATTTTGTAGTTTCTTTAATAATAAATTATGATCCACTGTATCAAACGCTTTTTTAAGATCCAGGAATACCCTAACTGAATACTCTTTATTTTCAATGGCAGTTGATATTTTTTCTATAAATTCCATTAGAGCAAATGCAGTTGTCCTCTTGTGTCTGAACCCATATTGCTGCTCACACAATAAATTATTCTTCAGTATGAAGTTGTCATTTCTCTCATAGAATATTTTTTCAAGTATCTTGGAAAATTGCGGCAATAGTGAAATTGGTCTATAGTTTGAGAATTCCCCTCTGTCACCCGTCTTGTATATCGGAATTACTTCAGCTATTTTCATTGCATTGGGAAATATACCTGTTTGGAGAGACAGGTTACAGATATACGTCAGTGGTTTCACTAAGCATTCAATAATAGTTTCGACTAAGAGCATGTCAATACCATCACAGTCCGTAGATGTTTTAAACGATTTAACAATTTCAATGACCTCTCTCTCGTCTGTGTTCTTTATGAAAATGGAGTCTTTTATAGCAGTATTTTTGCTTATTGTATCACCTGTAGGCGCCGTAATGGGTACAGTGGGGTAAAAAAGTATTTAGTCAGCCACCAGTTGTGCAAGTTCTCCCACTTAAAAGGTGAGAGAGGTCTCCAATTTTCATCATAGGTATACCTTAACTATGAGAGACAAAATAAGCAAAAAAAAAAATCCAGAAAATCACACTGAAGGATTTTTAATGAATTAATTGGTAAATTCCTCGGTAAAATAAGTATTTGGTCAATAACAAAAGTTCATCTCAATACTTTGTTATATACCCTTTGTTGGCAATGACAGAGGTCAGACGTTTTCTGTAAGTCTTCATGAGGTTTTCACACACTGTTGCTGGTATTTTGGCCCATTCCTCCATGCAGGTCTCCTCTAGAGCAGTGATGTTTTGGGGCTGTCGCTGGGCAATACAGACTTTCAACTCCCTCCAAAGATTTTCTATGGGGTTGAGATCTGGAGACTGGCTACGCCACTCCAGGACCTTGAAATGCTTCTTACGAAGCCACTCCTTCGTTGCCCGGGCGGTGTGTTTGGGATCATTGTCATGCTGAAAGACCCAGCCATGCTTCATCTTCAATGCCCTTGCTGGTGGAAGGAGGTTTTCACTCAAAATCTCACGATACATGGCCCCATTCATTCTTTCCTTTACACGGATCAGTCGTCCTGGTCCCTTTGCAGAAAAACAGCCCCAAAGTATGATGTGTCCACCCCCATGCTTCACAGTAGGTATGGTGTTATTTCTCCTCCAAACACGACAAGTTGAGTTTTTACCAAAAAGTTCTATTTTGGTTTCATCTGACCATATGACATTCTCCCAGTCCTCTTCTGGATCATCTAAATGCTCTCTAGCAAACTTCAGATGGGCCTGGACATGTACTGGCTTAAGCAGGGGGACACGTCTGGCACTGCAGGATTTGAGTCCCTGGCGGCGTAGTGTGTTTCTGATGTAGCCTTTATTACTTTGGTCCCAGCTCTCTGCAGGTCATTCACTAGGTCCCCCCATGTGGTTCTGGAATTTTTGGTCACCGTTCTCGTGATAATTTTGACCCCACGGGGTGGAGCCCCAGATCGAGGAAGATTATCAGTGGTCTTGTATGTCTTCCATTTTCTAATAATTGCTCCCACAGTTGATTTTTTCACACCAGGCTGCTTACCTATTGCAGATTCAGTCTTCCCGTCTGGTGCGGGTCTACAATTGTGTTTCTGGTGTCCTTTGACAGCTCTTTGGTCTTGGCCATAGTGGAGTTTGGAGTCTGACTGTTTGAGGTTGTGGACAGGTGTCTTTTATACTGATAACGAGTTCAAACAGGTGTCATTAATACAGGTAATGAGTGGAGGACAGAGGAGCCTCTTAAAGAAGAAGTTACAGGTCTGTGAGAGCCAGAAATCTTGCTTGTTTGTAGGTGACCAAATACTTATTTTACTGAGGAATTTACCAATTAATTCATTAAAAATCCTTCAATGTGATTTTCTGGATTTTTTTTTTCTCATTTTGTCTCTCATAGTTGAGGTATACGTATGATGGAAATTGGAGACCTCTCTCATCTTTTAAGTGGGAGAACTTGCACAATTGGTGGCTGACTAAATACTTTTTTGCCCCACTGTATTTCTCGAGCCAAATTAGGACCAATGTTAACAAAAAAGTTATTAAATTCATCTGCAGGTAAAGCTGCATTCACTCTCTGAGTCGTTTTATTATTTTTTGAAAAATTGGTTGGGTAGCTTGTACAGTATTTCTGTTTTTATTTCCAAGAATATTGTTAAGTATTGTCCATGTATTTTTAATATTGTCTCTGTTTTTCTCCAGTTCTTTACTGTAATAGTCTCTCTTACTACATCTTATTATATATGTTAACTTATTTTTGTATGTTTTATACCGCTGCTCTGCTTCTTTTGTCCTTTTCTTTAGGAAAGCTTTATATAATAAATTTTTCTTTTTACACGCCTTTTGTAATCCTTTGGTTAACCATGGCTTATCGGCAAATTTATGTTTAAGCTTTTTCTTTACTAATGGACAATTTTTTTCATAAAGAGTGGTTTATGAAAGAGTGTTTTTTTCATAAAGAGTGGTTACATTTGAATTCTAACCACATCTCTTAGCTAAGCGACTCTTCCATTATGGCTCCCGTTTCCAGCGGGTTAAAACCATGATAAACGCCAGTGCTTACATACCTCTTATGATTTCTTATGATGTCTACTTTTTTTTTTTTTTTTTACTGTTTTATGTGCCTGTGTTTTTATTTTGTTTTGTACCATGTTAAGCACTTTGTGACTCTGTCTGTGAAAGGTACTCTATAAATAAACTTATTATTATTATTATTATTTTTCCGCATTTAAAGTACTTTAACCCCTTGCACTCTGGTCAATTTCCCTAAAAACGCCAAAAAATAACGTACCCAAAGTAAATCAAAAGCTGTTCTTCAACCCTTTGCAGCATCTTCATGGGGTTGGCCTCATTTAAAAGAAACACTTTGAATTTTTTGGCAAAACAGTCATAACCTCTCTAAGTGCTCCTGACACTGAGTAACAGTCATCTAAACATACTGAACTTGAAGAAAATAAATTTCGCCTGGGTGTTTTTTTGGATACAAATGCTTGCAAATAACACACAGCTGTCAGATCCGGGCTGGAAAATGCAACAGAAATGTAGAACCAAGTGTTATCCAGCTGAGATCAAAATTTTGTAACAATACCACAAAAAATGAACATATTACACAGCTTTTTTTCTTAGGTTGTTCCTAGGCGTTTTTGAACTGTGCCAAATTGTGCCAAATGGCACAGTTTGGAAAAACGTCTGTAACTTTTGAATGATTCAATATAGAAGCTTCATCTTGGGCTCTAATGAAAGGTGAAGGGCTGTGTGTGTGGGGGGGGGGGTTGTTTATTCATTCATGAATGAATGAATGAACAAACAAGCCCCCACACACAAAGAAGCATGCCACGTAAAAAATGTGTGGCTTTTTTTTACAAGAAAAAATAACCTACAGTGCAATAAAAATTATACCAAAATATCTGTAATGTAGAAGATAACAACTCCCACCACCCCCCACCCCCGCTACAGAGGAGAGACATCGCCCATCGCTACATAACGGACCGCGGCACATGCCGCGGTCTACTACGCACACTTGTACTAAAATATCTGCAATAATATCTGCAATCCGCTACAGTAGAGTAGCGGGGGGGGGGGGAGGTTCACGGTTGGGATGCGGCACACAGGTCTTCATGTTGCGATGACGCACAATTGTAATTTACGGATCGGTCAAAAGTCATTTTGATTACAGTTTTCAGGGATAAAGAATAATTTAGCTTATAACACTTACCTGTCCACAACAGCAGTGTTGCTGGCGATCTTCTCTTCCTCATTGTCAGACGAACATGACACTGGTCAGCTTGTTACGGACTCGTGGTTCTGGTCACGTGACCCGGTCAAACCATAATTCCATTATTGCGGTTTTGCGCTTCCGTGATTGCGGTTTTGGCGAACGATTTTTCAAAACAAATAAGAACAGTAGTAAGAAAAAAAGACTGGCGAATGCGTGTGTGTCACCCAGCGGCTTACACAAAACAGATTTTACGCAAGGGACGCACGCTTTCGAACTTCTGTGCTTCAATTGGCTCGCTGTATTCGCAGAAGTTGGTAGGCGGGTCCTTCTTGCTAGGTTTTCAGTCATTGGTTCTTCAAGGTTTCAGAAACCCAATTCAAGGCTCTTATTAGTCAAATGAGAGGTCAATCACATCTAAACTAATCAAAGCACTCCTTTGGCTTTCTGTTCGCCGCTGTGTCTGTAGTGGAAGAACGGAAATGCAGCTTTTTTTTTTTCAGTGCACACTAGGACGTCCTAGGGTGCCCTCATGCACCCTAGGATGCAGAGACGTGACCGCCCGCGGTATCCCGGAGTGCAAGAGGTTAATACAGTAAACTCATGTTTCTGTGGGACAGTCACGCTTAGCGAGATACTGTTTGCTGACTGACTGGAAAACTCGTGTGAGCGGGGCACTTCTAAACTCCGCGTGGATGACGGCCACGCATGTTGTTCGTGTGCGCGCTTGCAGAAAGTCATTGCTTCATATATTTTTATTAATAAAATCATATCGGATTGGCGTGGCGGTACGATTTCTGGCGAGGCGGGCCGCCACGGAGAAATGTTACCAGAGGAAACCCTGCCTCTGACATTCTGCCTGACTAGTGCACTTGTTCAGGCTCAAAACAGACTAGATTTTTCCAACTAAACATGAAAAAAAAATGTGCAATGTGGTGATAAACTAAACAGAATAGCAGCAGTAAATTGTATAAAGTTGATTTAATGCTGGTCTTTGAAATATTGCAAAAATGCATATTTTGCTGAAAATTGCTGCCATTGTTAATTAAATGATAATTTAATCTTGGCCTTTTTACCACACCTGTTTCATATTTTAATTGCAAAATCATAAATCTACTTTTACCTGTAAAAGTTTATCCAAACTGTACAATTTCAAGTTTTTTACAGAGTGATAAATTTAATATTAACTAGAAAAGTACTCGGAGAGCGCAGACCTCCGCCAAGCGCCACAGTTCCCCCCATACAGTGTTTGTGTGTACGTTGTCATATTCCTTGACCATGAAAACATATGACTAGCAATTGGGTTGACAATGATAGGATTAGTGGTTCAGTAGTAAAAGCATTACCTCCTTGGCAGAGGTAATAAACTGAAGTGTTGCTGTTGTGTCCATGTCCTGCATCTGCAAACTCCCAGGCTGGGGGCGTTGCAATTGAATGAATGAATTAATTAATCTTTATTTCGAATAGATTAAGAGTACAGGTTAAAAGAAAGTGAATAATATAACAAAGGGGGTAATAAAATCCAACAAGGTGAAATTAGACAATAGCTCCTCTGATTATACAATTCAGCATAAGTTATCCGAAATATGTGATGGCTGAATCCGCAGCTTATATTGGCCACCCATGTTCCATCCAAGAATTCAAAAGAAAAAACAAAAGAAGTCATGACACAACTGCGTACAACCCACAGGCCAATGGGTTATGTGAGCGTTTTAGATCACTGAAAGCAGCACTGAGGGCTTCACTGACGGATGCCAATTAGGTAGACGGGTTGGCGTGGGTTTTATTCAAAATTCAAACGTTTATTTCAAAGTCAGGGTTCATATTAAATGCAGAACTAAAAGGAGTAGAAAATAAATAAATAAATAAAAGTATATACAGATCAGCAGACAGTCGGCGGTCTTGTAACAACAATAACATACAATATTGGACTCAGTATAAAATGGAACGCCACCACTTCCAAATGCTGGAGTGAAGTGTGAGTGACGAGTTGACAATTGCTGATATAAGATGATTGTTACATGGCAGCAACCTTCTCATCAAACTGTAAACATTGTTACGTATCAAGTCGCCAAAAGACGGAATGTTCACAGACACAAACGTCTTGCTTGCACTCGACCTTCGTGGTACATCTAATCTTTATCTTTATTGGGGTTGCGCTCCGCGGCCAAAGATGATTTGGAAACTTCCCCGGCAGAGAGCTTCTTTTTGTGGAGCTACTATGGCTGACCGGGGAATTTCTGCCAAATAATCCAGCGGCGGACAGCTGGCCGTCTGAGCTTTTGCAGCGTTGCGCAAACACAGGCACACAGCATGCTGCCGAGCAGCTCGTTTTTGCGCAGCGCCTATGGCTGGCCGGGGAATTTCTGCCAAATAATCCGGCGGCGGACAGCTGGCCGTCTCAGCTTTTGCAGCGTCGCGCAAACACAGGCACGGTGGCAGGCCCAGTCCACCAGTGTTTTCCGCGTGCTTTTGTGCCTAAAACGTTGAAGAACGCGGAGTTTATGTTGGTCAGACACGATGACCAGCGCCCTCCATTGCGCCTGCGCACATGTTGAAAATAGCCATATGTCACAGTGTTAAAGAATGCTTTAAAAAATTCCTGTGTCCAGACGGTGATCCGGATCATCCCCAAAATTTAATCAGTTCTTCCTTGTACCATTTCCAACAACGCCTGAAGGTTTCATGGAAATCCGTCCAAGACTTTTTGAGTTATCTTGCTAACCAACAGACAAACAGACAGACAGACAGACAGACAGACAAACAGACAAACACACAGACAAACCCCGGCAAAATCATTACCTCCTCCTGGCCTTTTTGGCCTGGCGGAGGTAATAAGCAGAAGTGAGTTCAGCTTACACATGTGGACAAAATTGTTGGTACCCCTCTGTTAATGAAAGAAAAACCCACAATGGTCACAGAAATAACTTGAATCTGACAAAAGTGGTAATAAATAAAAATTCTATGAAAATTAACCAATGAAGATCAGACAATGTTTTTGAATTGTGTTTCAACAGAATTATTTTAAAAAACAAACTCATGAAACAGGCCTGGACAAAAATGATGGTACCCTTTACTTAATATTTTGTTGCACAACCTTTTGAGGCAATCACTGCAATCAAACGATTTCTGTAACTGTCAATGAGACTTCTGCACCTCTCAGCAGGTATTTTGGCCCACTACTCATGAGCAAACTGCTCCAGTTGTCTCAGGTTTGAAGGGTGCCTTCTCCAGACGGCATGTTTCAGCTCCTTCCACAGATGTTCAATAGGATTTAGATCAGGGCTCATAGAAGGCCACTTTAGAATAGTCCAATGTTTGGCTCTTAGCCATTCTTGAGTGTTTTTAGCTGTGTGTTTTGGGTCATTATCCTGTTGCAAGACCCATGACCTGCGACTGAGACCAAGCTGTCTGACACTGGGCAGCACATTTCTCTCTAGAATACCTTGATAGTCTTGAGATTTCATTGTACCCTGCACAGATTCAAGACACCCTGTGCCAGATGCAGCAAAGCAGCCCCAGAACATAACAGAACCTCCTCTATGTTTCACAGTAGGGACAGTGTTCTTTTCTTGGTATGCTTCATTTTTGCATCTGTGAACATAGAGTTGATGTACCTTGCCAAAAACTTCCAGTTTTGTCTCGTCTGTCCAAAGGACATTCTCCCAGAAGCTTTGTGGCTTGTCAACATGCAGTTTGGCAAATTCCAGTCTGGCTTTTTTATGATTTGTTTTCAACAGTGGTGTCCTCCTTGGTCGTCTCCCATGAAGTCCACTTTGGCTCAAACAACGACGGATGGTGCGATCTGACACTGATGTACCTTGACCTTGGAGTTCACCATGAATGTGTTTAGAGGTTGTTCTGGGCTCTTTTGTTACCATTCGTATTATCTGTCTCTTCCATTTTTCATCAAGTTTCCTCCTGTGGCCACGTCCAGGGAGGTTGGCTACAGTCCCGTGGATCTTAAATTTCTGAATAATATGAGCAACTGTAGTCACAGGAACATCAAACTGCTTGGAGATGGTCTTATAGCCTTTACCTTTAACATGCTTGTCTATAATTTTCTTTCTAATCTCCTGAGACAACTCTCTCCTTTGCTTCCTCTGGTCCATGTTTAGTGTGGTACACACCATGTCACCAAACAGCACAGTGACTACTTGTCACCCTTTAAATAGGCCGATTGACTTATTACAAGTTTGTAGACACCTGTGATGTTAATTAGAGGACACATCTTGGTTAAACATGTCCCTATGGTCACATTATTTTCAATCTTTTCTAGGGGTACCATCATTTTTGTCCAGGCCTGTTTCATGAGTTTGTTTTTTTATAGTAATTCTGTTGAACCACAATTCAAAAGCATTGTCTGATTTTCAATGGTTAATTTTCATAGAATTTTTATTTATTACCACTTTTGTCAGATTCAAGTTCTTTCTGTGACCATTGTGGGTTTTTCTTTCATTAACAGAGGGGTACCAACAATTTTGTCCACGGCTGTATTGAATGGAGCTCTCCACAACAGTCCCAGTCTGTAATGTGGCCCCTTGTGAAGATTAATTGCCCACCCCTGGTGTAGAGTGTGGTTGACCTCTGATCGCAGGGTCAGTGGTTCAACTCCTGCTCTCTCTGCAGTCTGCATGTTGAGGTATCCTTGAGTAAGACACTGACCCTGAGCTGTTCCTGGTGGGCCAGGCCAGCGCCTTGCATGGAAGCTCTACCGCCGTGAATGTGCATGGGAATGGGTAGATGGCAGGATCAGTAAAGCGCTTTAGTCATGCAGGGATGAGAAAAAGCGCTATATAAGTGAATGCCAGTTACCATTTTTAATGAGAAGATCAATATTAATTATGTTTATACATTAAATATGAACTTGGGGTTATATTAGTGACGTTAATACGGGGGTGGGGTTGAAAATTTCATAGGCTGACTAAGAAGGAGTTATGCTCCTAGGTGCTGAGCCAGTAGTGTTTGTGATTCAGTGGCTGAGAAACAAGAGGGCAGAGCTGAGCATGAGAGAACGTCACAAGTATGGGTACAATAAACCACATTTGGGCAAATCTGGCCACTGCATCATGGTCAGCCTATGAACTTCTCAGCCCCCCTCGTAGATGAACACAAGAAATCTGCTGTCAAGGCTCTCCAAGAAAGAAGCTGAATCATCCTGTTCAGACATGTAAAGTTCCAAAAATCAAAATGACATTCATTGTAACCAAATTATTGTTCCACGTGGCATACAGGCTATATCCAGAAAAGTTATAAATTTGCAAGAGGATGGGAAAGTTGCATATTTACAAGAGCGCTGAAAAGTCACAAATTTACAAGATGACTAGGGCTGCAATGATTAGTCGACACTGTCGATGATGTGGATCATAAAAATTTGTTGACGCAGAGTTTTATTGTCGAAGCATCGTTAAATTTTAAAGTTTATATGCATGTCATGGAAATGTTCAGTTCAACTGTTCCAACGAAGAAGAAGAGGAGCGCATCATGGTGACACGGAGGGAAAATCTTGGAGTCCCAAACTTTCCAAAGTATGGGAGGATTTTACGAAAAATAAATAAATAAAATAAGTTAAACACAGACTCTGTAAAACAGAGTTGTCATATCACAGCTGTAGCGATGCATCCCCCCCGTCTCTGACCACCTGTCAGCGGACCTCCACAGTGCTTTGCCCCGGTGATGAATGACTGAAGTCGGGCCACTTCTAAACACTGCACTGGTAAGGTTAGCGAGTAAAGTTACTGCTTCTCACTTTTTTTCAACGAGCGACTGTCTCAGCTTTAGAAAACTGATCACACTATTAGTGTGTGCTGTTTAAATGGTTTACGTGCTGTCAGACAATAATCTCTCTTGGACGATGGTTGCTGACAGTTGAGCTGCTTCAGTTATGCTGGCTAATACAGTATGATAGGAAGCGGCTATTGATACGTAAGCTGTAGCCCAGTACGCGTTGCCTGTTGCTATGGAAGAGTTGATCAATCCGAAAAAACCTTTTCAGGTCAATTCCAAACCAGCTGCAGCTGTGGCTTAGGTAAATAGTATGGTGGCCCTGTGATCAGAAGGTTGCTGATTCGTATCCTGTTTTCGGTGCCTTGCTCACACCATTTTACTTGATATCAGATGGAATTTAGAATTAAAATTAAGAGGTTAACATTAGGATTTGGGAGCTGGTAAGATTAAAAAGGTAGTAAATAGATAATATTAAAAATTTGAAACAAATAAATGCCTCAGATTTCCATACCTGTAGCCTGCTGCCTTTAAGATAAGCATTAATAGAACATACTGGCCAATCAGATTTGAGCCGTATCTGTAGCAAGAATTCTATAAGTATGGCTCTGTATCCATACCCACTGCCAATATGTTAAGTGTCGTAAAAGAGTGAATTATAGGAGTAGCTTACTCTTTTTTTTGTATTCTTTATTATTGTCTCGGTAATATCAGCCCTCATTCTGAATATCAGTGCATCTTGGTAAATTAGAATACCTTGATTGTAATTTAATTGAAAAAACATAACCATAATCTTCACAAATAAATTAAAATGGCTTAAATATTGCACTGTATGTGTGGTGAAGACTCACATTCCCGCACTGATATTTAAAAGTGTTTGTAAACTCTTATTTTGGACAGGAAGAAGTTCTGTTAATTTTCATCTGAAGCCTAATTAAACTTTTAAATTTCTAGATCAGCAAGGTTTCAAACAGGATAACCTAGCTTAGTATTTTCTTTTTTTTTACTTTTTTTTTAACTTAGATTTTTATTCATTTTTCGTCATACATATTACATTCAGATCACAGTCTACATTTAAAAAAAGGAGCTAGAGTAAGAAAGAAAAAAAAAAAGAAAAAGGGGGGGGGGACAAATGTTGGAGCATCAAGTTTTTAGTTTCCATCTCTTAATTCTTCTGGTTTTTCCAGTGTCTTTGGTTATTCTTTCAATTTCTGTCTCGTTGTTGCACTTTGTAGTGTGTCCATTTCCGCCATTTTTTTTCATATAGTCCTTCTTGCATTCTTTGTCGATATGTTAGTTTTTCCATCATACGTATATCCTCAACAATGTCAGTCCATTGTTCTTGGTAAGGAAGAACTTCTGATCGCCATTTTTTTGTGATTGTTTTTTTTACATGCAATCAACAAGATTTTAACTAGATATCTGTCCTCAGCCTGTATTACATTGTCTCTTTTAAGATCACATAAGTACATCAGGTTACAGTTCATTGGTATATTATATCCTAATATCCTCTGTATTGTCACATGTATAGATTTCCAGAATGATGAGATTTTGCAGCATTTCCAAAACATATGTGAGTGGTCTGCATTTTGAGCCCCACAGCCCCTCCAGGATAACGATTGGGTATTTGTATATTTTCTTTGAATCTGTGGTGTAATGAAAAAGCGAATCAGGTTTTTCCATCCAAATTCCCTCCATGTCCTTGAATTTGTTGATGTGTGTTGTGTTTTCCATATTTCCTGCCAGCTTTCTTCTGTTATGCTTAAATTTAGCTCTTTCTCCCATTTCTCCTTTATATAGTTACTTGAATGTTTGTTTGCCATAAGTTTCTGATATAGCTTTGAAATAATTACCTCCGCCAGGAGGTTATGTTTTTGCCGGGGTTTGTCTGTCTGTCTGTTTGTTTGTCTGTCTGTTGGTTAGCAAGATAACTCAAAAAGTTTTGGACGGATTTCGATGAAACTTTCAGGCGTTGTTGGAAATGGTACAAGGAAGAACTGATTAAATTTTGGGGATGATCCGGATCACCGATCATGATCATCATCGTAACTACAATAATAGGTATCATCATCATCGTGATGATGATATGATGACTATGTGATGATGATGATGATGATGATACCTATTATTATTACTATGATGATGATGATACCTATTATTGTAACTATGATGATAATGATGATGATGATACCTATTATTGTAACTATGATGATAATGCTCAGATGATAATGCGCCTCCGAGTGCTTTTCTAGTTCTTATTTTATTTCCTGCATATGAGCTTAAAATGAATTGTATAATCTCGCTCACATCTGTTTGGAGGTTATGCCTAATCTTCTTCATATAATAGTCTCTCATCTGCAGATATCTGAAGAATTCCGATTTTTCTAGTTTAAATTTTCTTCTGATGTTTACAAAGCTCCCGAGATCTTTTTTTCCGATATTGCCCCATGCTGTGATTCCCTTGTTCACCAGATTTTTGTATCCCCCATCTTGCTTTGCCGGTTCAAACTGACTGTCAAATGCTACCCATTTCAATAGTTTTATGTCTTCCTTTATATTATACTTTTGTACTATTTTATACCACAGTTCCAAAGTAAATTTAGTGATTGGGTCTATTTGTTTGATTTGCTTATATGCATCTTTATCTCCTATTATGCTTTGTACTGGGTGTCCCTCAATTTCCTTTTCCATTTCTTTCCATTTTGCCTCATATCCTCCGTCACACCAACATATGATATATCTTATTTGTGCTGAGTAGTAATATTCCTTTAGACTCGGTAGGCCCATGCCTCCTTTCTCTTTTGGTAACTGGAGAGTTTTATATTTCACTCTTGGTTTTTTACCTCCCCAAACAAATCTCGATATCATCCTGTCCCACTTTGAGAACTGGGCACCTGGAATCTCTGTTGGTAGAGCCTGGAAGAGGTAAAGTAATCTAGGTTGTATGCTGATTTTGACTGTCTCAATTTTTGAATTCAGATCCATATTTAAGATTGACCATCTATCAATATCTTTTTTTATTTCTTGTTCCAACCTATCATAGTTTGCTTTATAAATTTTGCTTAGATCTTTAGGTATGCTCACTCCAAGGTATTTTATTTCTTTTTGTTTCCAGTTTAGTTTGATCTTATCAGTTATCTGGTTTAGAGGGTTATAGTGGAATGTCAGTATTTGTGTTTTTGTTATGTTTATCTTGTATCCTGATAATTTTCCAAAATTTTCTATCAAGTTCATCATTTCCATTATTGATTCATCTGGTTGTTCAAGGTAAACTATAATATCATCTGCAAATAGCCCAATCTTGTGTTTCGCTCCCTTTATTGTTACACCTTTTAATTTCTTATTTTGTCGTATCGCTTGAGCCAGTGGCTCTATGAACAGAGCAAACAAGGTGGGCGATAGGCAGCATCCCTGCCTGGTTGATCTTTGTATATTTACTTTGTCTGTTAAGCTACCATTTATCTTGATTCTTGCCACAGGTTTTTGATACAGCGTCTTTATGCATTGTACTGATTTTTCGTTAAATCCAAAGCGTTCCAGCACACTATATAGGAATTTCCAGTTAACCCTATCAAATGCTTTTTCTGCATCTAAACTCATTATTACTGCGCTTTTCTTTTCTTTATGTATTTGATTAATTATATGTATTGTTCTCCTGATATTGTCATGTGTTTGGCGTCCCTCTATGAAACCAGTTTGATCATCTTCTATCAATTCCGTCAAGAATGTCTTTATTCGTTTACATATAATTGTTGTATATATTTTATAATCCACATTTAATAAAGAGATTGGCCTATAGTTTCCGCATTGTTCTCTATCTTTCCCTGGCTTTAAAATAACTGAAATAATGGCTTCGTTCCATGATGGAGGTATTTTGTTGTTGTTCAATGTCCAATTAAATGACTTTAGGAGCTGTGGCGTGAGTTCTTCTATAAACAGTTTATAAAACTCAGATGGGTACCCATCACTACCTGGTGATTTACCATTTTTAAGTGACTTAATCACATCTCTAATCTCTTGTGTTGTTATTTCTGCTGTTAGCTTTTCATTTTGTTGATTTCCTATTGATGGCAAGTCCAATGTGCATAGAAATTTTTTAATGTCCTTAGTATTTGTTTCTTCAGGTTGCGAGTATAGTTCTTGATAGAAATTATGGAATATTTCTTCGATGTTTTCTGGGTTAACTGTGGTTTTATTTGTGACGGGGTCTTTAATCTTATATACATTATTCACTGTTTGTTGTTTTCTTAACCGTTTTGCCAGCAGTTTTGTGGCTTTTGGCCCCGTTTCATAATATTTTTGCTTTAGATATCTATTTTTCCTTTCAATTTCATCTATTTGTGCTTCTTTTATCTTTATTTTTTCTTCTTTAATTTCTTGGTATATTTTGGGGTCATTTGTGCTTTGATGTTTACGTTCTAGTTCCCTCAGTCTCTCACATCTTTGTTCATATGTTTCCAGTTTAGACTTATTTGCTTTTCCTGTTTCAACAATTAATTTACCTCTTAACACGACTTTTAGTGCATCCCATAGTATTGTTGGGTCCACTTCTTCATTGTCATTCTCTTGGATATACTCGTTTATGTTTACTTTTATTCTTTCTTTCATTTTCTCATCATTTAACAGTCCTACATTAAGTTTCCATGTTGTTTGTCGTTTTCTATTGTTTAAATATATTTCCATGTATATAGGATTATGATCTGATATTTCTGCCCCTCCAATCCGACAATTTCTCACCCTGTGTCTGTCACCTTCATTCATAAGGAAGTAATCTATTCTAGAGTGTACTTTATGGACTGCTGAATAATGTGTATAGTCTTTTTCGAGTGGGTGCAGGTCCCTCCATATGTCTACCATACCCATTTCTGCCAGTGAGGTTCTTATGAACTTTGTTACACGTTTTTTTGTCTTCTTAACACTTGTTGTGTCAACTTCATGATCCATGACGGCATTTAAGTCTCCTCCACAAATTAGGACTCCTTCACTGTGTGTTGCTATGAGATCAAACAGATGTCGAAAAAAACCCTTGTCACTTTCTGGTGGGGCATAGATGTTCACTAATGTAATCTGCATACCATCTATTCTTCCCTTTATTATTACATACCTGACTTCTTTATCCTGGATTTCTTGTTCACATTCAAATTGTATTTTATTTGAAATTAGTATCATAACCCCCCTTTTAGTTCCTCCCTTAAATGAACTGTAGTAGGAGTTCTTATAGCCAAATCTCTTTAGTTTCTCATGTTCTGTCTTGCTCAAATGTGTCTCTTGCATAAATACAATTTCGGCTTTTTCCTTCTTGAATTTTCTTATTATTCTTTCCCTTTTAACAGGTGAGTTCAGACCTTTCACGTTTAGTGTCATTATCTTAAGATTTTTATCCATATTCATGTTTTTCCATTTTTTTAACTTGTGCTCCTAACCCCTTTAACAACAAAACTAACACATATTTATATAAAAACACATTAACAAATCTCGACCTCCGTACTTTGGGCCTTTCTTCTGCCTACTGGTCCCTGTTGGTGGGTGGAGGGAATGTCCTCACAGAGTGAAGGGCCCTCCCTAGACCTGTATTTACTATCCAAGTAATAGTCATTACTAAATGTTACAAAAATGTAACCTGCAACATTTTAAAGTTAATATACATGATCATGACATCAGTTTAGCTACAGAATTCAAATACCTTGGCATTGTACTAGATCCTCAACTCAAATTTAATCTTCATATAAAGAAAATTTCAAAAACAGTAAAAAAAAATCTGAACTGCTTTAAATTAATTAGATATTACATACCTTACGAAGCAGCTGCACTGTATATGCATTCTATGGTTTTTTCTCATATATCATACTGTTTGACAGTCTGGGCTCAAGCAGCCCCTTCCACAATAAGACATATAGGTTCATTATATAATCAAACCCTAAAAATCTTGGACAAAAAGCCCATTAGGTGGCATCACTGTAATGTTTTAAAAAAATACAACCTATTGAGTTTTGAGAGCTTCATTGACCTCTGTCTTCTGAAATTAACGTTCAAATGTTTCCATAAATCAGCACCCGAGCCACTTGCTGGTTTCATCCAAAGACAGGACAGCAGCAGAGCCACCAGGAGTTCTGTTAACAATAACTGTAAAATATTCCACCGCAGAACCACATTTGGACAAACAGCTTTCTCTATAAAGGGCAGTCACATCTGGAACACAATGCCAAATGAAATTAAAATAATAACGGACTTTAAAACATTCACTAAAAATGTTAAAAACTGGCTGAAAAATAAACAAGAATGTACTCATGTATGAATTAATTGTCTGCAAAGTGAGAGTGAATGAAGGGAAGGAATAAATGTGTTTGTTTATAGTGAGTGACGGAGGGAGGAAGGCCTGAAATGGGCAAGTGTGAGTTATGTTATATGTGTTGAATGTGAGTCGGGCTGTTATATTTGTGTATTTATAATGTTTATAATATTTATGTTAAATGTGAGTCAGGCTGTTATATTTGTGTATTTATAATATTTATAATATTTATAATTGTGTATTTATGGTTTTTCTGCATTGATGTATGTGGTTATTGTGTATATTTTTTATTTATTTTTTTCCCATCTTTACTTGATTCTTTTTTCTAAAGCCCATCCAGGGACAAGAGTTGCAAATTAGCTAATAGCTATACACTCTATGTGCAACACATCAGATTGATTGTCTTTGATTAATTGTCTATGTTTATTGCACTGTCCCTGTCAAATAAACTAATCTACTACTACTATTAGTCTAGAAATGTCCAACAAAAATCACTTAAACCTCTCCTACCCGTTTGTTTCTCTTTTACCTTGTCTTCTTGGCCTTCATTTCTTCTGTGTCTTTCTTAATCTTTGTTATGATCTAGGCTTTCAGTTGAAAGCCTTGCAGCTTTTCCTGGGCCCGCTGCACCACGTCTCTCCCCCGTCTTCTGCCGCTCACTTGTCTCCACTCCGGCTGTCGTGATGCGTTCAGTGTCGCCGCTGCTCCAGCTCCTTCCTCGGGTACGCTCACCACAAAGCCTCGCTCCGTCAAGTCCCGCACTACCTCTCTGGCCGTGTTGTACGTTTTTACGCTGTCATCCCAATGAATCCTCATCTTCGTTAGCGGCGTTTGGAATCTAATTTTTTTCTCTTTCAGCGTTTTTTTAATGTTGGCATATTTCTTTCACTGCTGCACAATTTCTGCCAGGTAGTCATGATCAAAGAATATCTGTTTGTCGCCGATTCGTATCTTTTTTTTCCATGCTTGTGTCAGGATTCTTTCCTTTATGTCATATTTCAGAAGGTTCACCACAACTGACCTGGGTGGAGAGTTTGGATTCGGGTTCTGTGCCGAGGCTCTGTGCGCTCGTTGAAACTGCAGATCCGCTTCACCGGGCAGCTCCAGCTCTTTTTTTAAGAAATGATCCATGAATTTCGTCATCGAGTTGCCTTCAATGCCCTCCGGGATCCTGAAGATGCGTATATTGCTCCGTCTGGACCTGCTCTCCAGGTCGGTTATTTTTTCCTCCATCCTCTGTGTTTGTGTCGTCAGGGTCTGCAGCTGCTCGCTTGCCTCGGTCTTCCAGTCTTCCAACTCCGATATTCGGGACTGTGCTTCTGTCATACACGCCCGTTGAGAGCGCAGCTCCTCCATGTTTTCTGTTAGCTTGCGCTCCATTTCTCTTCGGAAGCCCATAATTTCCTCCTTCATCTCTTTTTTCAGCTCTTCCTTAAGAGCCGCTAAATCCTGTTGGAGCTGCCGCTTAAAGTCTTCCAAGTCTTTTTTTAATTCTTTACCTAAATTGGCGATGCCAGTGTTCATAGCCTCGAGTTTGGCGTCCTCCATTTTCTCTGCTGTAGTTGTCTCGTTTCCCTGGGCCTCGTGCACAGCGATTTCTCCTGCGTTGTTGAAGAGGGATTTCTCAGTTTTACCCTGCTTTTGTCCGTGTGCCCGGCTTCGTGTTTTCATCCCTTGGTTTATTGGTTCATTTAAGTCGAGTTGGCCATTTACCAATGATTTTTAATCCGACTAGGGAGAGCTCTCTGTTTAAGCGTTATGTCTCTCCGCCATCTTCCCTGAAGTCCCTCTTTTTTTTACTAATGGAGTTGATTATTACTGTAGTTTGTTTTGAACATGCAAAGTTACAACAGCCATCCATGGAGTAGCAGAGGGTGCTCTTTGAGTTTTTGCACTTTATTTTGGGGGTTAAAAGACTGAACTGTAACATCTGTTATTTAATTGTGTTGCGACAAACAATTCTGATTAAGCTGTCAAGTTCAAGTTTCCAACTCATGTTTGATGGGTCATTATTTTATTTAGCTATAGGAGCTTTTTATAATGGGCTACATTTTAATAAATCAGAGTCTGACAACAAAGTGATATTCACAGGTCTGCAGGGTTAAACAGGGGAGGTAAATCATGACCTGGAGCCCCACACAGGAGCCATGCCAACAGGAAGCAGAGATGGCGGACATGAGAGAAATAATCGCTATTAGTCGACTCATCATAAAAAATAGTCATTAGATTAGTTGACTACCAAAATAATTGTTAGTTGCAGCCCTAAAGATGACACTGATGAAAAGCCTTAAATTTAGTAAACTGTTGGAAATTTATGAGGTTCGACATTCTGCAAAATTAAAAAATATATATCCCCACAGTGTCCCTGCAGGGCTTTATTCTCTCTGCCCATGGACATTAGCGACTCTCAGCTGGACACAGTCTTCAGATGTTTACAGACACAGCTGACCTAAAGGCCTTTCTACTGTCTACTTCTGCTGCACTGTGATGTGTGGTTTGATCCTTATCATCCAACAGTCCTGTGCAAAAGGGAAGCCCTCTGACTAGCAGGGAAACTGCTATTTGTTTGCTGTTGCTGCTTACCAAAATGAATATACATTTGTGTACAATAAAACCTAAAGAATGTGTTCATAAACCAGCTATCAAGAGCAAAATCATTTGGAAGTTCCAAGTCTTTGTTCTTCTGCTGTGAATGTTCAGTTAAGCCCCCCCCCCCCCAAAAAAGGCAACTTTGGACAGAGTGTTTCTAACTACATACTATAAAGCCCCTTTTCCCCTAGTATCCACTCAGCCCTACACGCCTCTACGTGGTTTTACATGGCTCAGCACGCTTTTGTTTCCATTACAGCAGAGTACCACTTGGGGAGGGTGGGATTTTTTTACAACAAGGCGGCGCCACACTCCTGCAACGTAAAACATGCAACACAAGAAAAACACAAGATGGCGGCTTACGAGGTGGCTGCTCAGTGTCTTGCTTTTCATCAGAGTAAAGGCAAAAAATGAGAGCCAGACAAGGGTACAGGCAGCGAGACGAAACACTCTGGAAAAGTACTGAAGCATTTAGGAAGCCATAGGGCCAAAGACGTGAGGATACAAACCAGATCACATATGAAGGTAAGCTAATGATTGCTAATGCTAGTTTGCTTTAAGTCTGCCATACTATGTTGTAATGTCTGCAAGTTATCGCTAGTAGATACTAAAATATGTATGCTGTGTGTGTGTTTCAGATGGCTCTCTTGTAGGAAAATTGCTGCTTCAAACTGTGGATCTGGGCGTTCAACACAGCCTGTCACTGATGCCACCCCAGCTTCACAGACAATCAGTGGTTATAGAACTTAAGAATGTCTATAGAAACGTTTAGCTTCCTGTGCAACAGATTGCTCTGATCTGTGTGAAAATCATGGACAGACTGTTAAGACATCATGGCATGTACCTGCTCCAGCAGCACTGAGTCTGTGGTGGTGTCATGGCAACAACTGTTCAGCTGACAAAACTTGATCGCCAGGTTGTAGTTATGGGGTTATATTAGCCATAAAATATATATTTCAACAGGTAAACAGTACTGAGTTAGGTATAATAAGATATATTTAACAATTATGATGCATTTTAGGCCAAAACAAACTTGATCTAGGATTAAAAGCAATTAAAATAATGCAGTCACAAGGTAACAAGGAAAATACTTGATTTACTAGATACATGTAGATACTGTAGAAATATATATTCTCTGCATCAACAATGTACTATACACGTATTCATGTAGTATTGTACTGGGAATTTTGACAATAAACCTTTGTACTTTTTGCAGATCTGTCTCCACTTTTGTTTTATGTGTGAAGGTTACCACCAAGTGACATAAATTAAATACTAAAAGATTGGAAAAGCTGTCTAAGAACAATCCAGCAGTTTGAAAAATCACTTTTGGTTTGGTGTAAGTCTGTCAACAGAATTATGAACCAGGAAGCAGTTTGTGTTCAAATGTTAAATCCCATTAAACCCTAACCCAGGGGTGTCCAATCATGTGCCATGGAGGGCCAAGACCCTGCAGGTTCACTCTTCTACCCAGTCTCTTCAGCAGGTGTTTTCACTGATCAGCAGTCAGTGGGAGAAATTCAGTGGAATCTGCTGTTGAAGACACTGGTTGAAGGTAAAGCCTGCAGGGTTTTGGCCCTCCATGGCACATGATTGGACATCCCTGCCCTAACCCATTATTAGAAAATACAAATGCTAATATGGCCCAGAATTCCTCCATATACTGGTACTATCACTAAAGTGTCAGGGATGAGAATCCTCCGCGGATCCGCGGAATTCCTCGGATTTGATCATGTCTAGGGTCATTCTCGTGAATCGTCTAAATTCGAGGAGAAAATTTTAGGGGGGGGAAGGTATGTTAAGAGCGGCGAGTCGTATTTTCGATCGGCTGCTAAAATCCACCATGCAGAACGCGCTACCCAGCGAGATCAGTAATGTAATGTAGCAAGGCCACTGATTGGCTGATACTTATTGAAGCAACCAATCGACGATTTTGTTATTCCTTTGTCATATCCAACACGCGGAGCGAAATGCAAATGGCGGACAGTTCAATCAACCGAGTTTTCCCAATTTCGTGAAAATGGTGAACCTAAAACTCACGAAAGACAACAAAGCAAGAATTTTAGAAATCGACAAAGGGATAAGGAACAAGTTTCGTTGGGAATGGCTCGAAAAAACTGTGTCAATGACTGTAAAGATCGGTAAAAATACCGAAGTTGTGGTTGAAAAAATGGCCGACTTCATAGCGAAATGCGAAGTACCAGTGTGTTTATTGTAACGATTTCTTGAGTTATGGATCTCGTGGTTGTGTTGCCTTAGCTGAGCACTGTTCAAAACAGAAACATCTCAAAATTGTGGCTACAAGGAGATCGAACTACTCGCTCATGCTGCATTCAAAACGATCGATGGACACGGTCAAATTCAGATGCCAGTCAAAGTTCATCACAATCGGCCCCAATTACAGCAATTAGTGATCGGAAGACACATTCCGAGGTAAGATTTTTTTCTCGTTATAAGTAATGTACTTGAGAATTTTCGCATAATGAATTTGTTATGAAATAGCATGTGTAAGTTGTGATGTCATGCCTGTTTTGAAACACTAATTGCATTTGAATGCTGATTATCGATTGTTAATAGATAAATGTTATTACATATTTTCTCACAATTTGAAATGCAATCTAAGAATTTTGAATATAATTTATCATTTTTTGTTTCACTTTCCTTTCCTAAGATATCTTTGCTTTTAGATAGATAGATAGATAGATAGATAGATAGATAGATAGTTTATTTCAAACACAAAAATATAACAAAAACGAGCAAATGGCAAATGCAATAAAGTAACAGTGTACACTGTTCGAAAGGGAGAAGGAAGAAGTGAACACCGATTAATTCCATCTCCTTTTTTCCATAGATACACCCATGTGAATTTTATACAAATTACCACCTTTAAGACCCCAAGTAAACAATTTACTGTATTTTTTACAAATCAACATTAACACCCATCCATTCTAACATACAATGAAGTCCATACATCAAAACCAGCCTCAAACAACACAAATATACACAGTGCTGTCCCACCCACCATTCCATAGTGTCCCATAATGTCCCTGAGTGAACATAATGAATTGTACATATAAATACTACCCTTCAAACATATATCCTTTCAATGCTTATACCTCTTTTTGAATTGATTTCTGTTTGTACATAGTTTCAGTTCGGGCTCCAGACTATTCCACAAATCCACCCCACAGACAGATATGCACATATTTTTCTTGGTTGTACGTATCTTGGGTTTTGTAAGGTTTAAGTCTCCTCTCAAATTATGATCATTGTCTCTTTTTTTTAAATATTTTTTGTATATTAGTTGGGAGTTGATTATTAATTGCCCTGTACATTACTTGTGCTGTCTTAAATTTAACTAAATCGATGAACTTTATGACATGTGACTTTAAGAACAACGAATTGGTATGGTCTCTATATCCTGCATTGTTTATTGTCCTTATAGCTCTTTTTTGTAATGTGCATATTGACTGTAGGTTGGTCTTGTAGGTGTTTCCCCAGACTTCTACACAGTAGTTAAGATAAGGTAAAAACAGTGAATTGTACAGTAAGACCAATGATTTATAGTCCAAGATGTGTCTTGTCTTCCCCAGTATGCCTATACATTTTTCTAATTTGGCCCGGATGTGACTGATGTGAGGTTTCCAGCAGATTTTATTGTCTAGCGTCACCCCCAGAAACTTATTTTCCTGTACTGTTTCTATTCTGGTATCATCTATCGTTACCATTATTTCATGATTTATTTTATAATTTCCAAACACCATAATCTTTGTTTTTTTAGATTTAGAGATAATTTATTTTTGTTGAACCACTGTGTTAATTTTTCCATTTCAGTTGTGACCGCCTCTAAAACCTGCTGCAAATTCTCACCAGTGCAAAGGATATTTGTGTCATCCGCAAACAAAATAAATTTCAGAATTTTTGATACTTGGCATATGTCATTTATATACAAAATAAAGAGTTTGGGTCCCAAAACTGACCCCTGGGGCACACCACAAGTGATGTTCATGAAGGGTGATTTGTGCTCTCCAATTTGTACAAATTGTTGTATGTTACTTAAATAACTTTCCACCCAACTCAGTCTTACCCCTCTTATCCCATACCTTTCCAGTTTCCTTAGTAGTATTCTGTGGTCAATGGTGTCAAAAGCTTTCTTTAAATCTATAAATATTCCTACAGCAACCTTTTTTTTTTATCTATACAACTAGTAATTTCTTCTATAAGTTTGATCAGTGCCAAAGATGTAGATTTATCTGCTCTAAAACCACACTGGCTATCTGTAAGGAGGTTGTGTTTTTCAGTGAAATCATCCAGTCTCTTAGTGAAGATTTTTTTCAAGTATTTTGGAGAATTGTGAGAGTAAGGAGACTGGCCTGTAATTTGTGAAGCGATGACTGTCTCCTGTTTTGTATAGAGGTATTACTTTTGCTATTTTCATTTTGTCTGGAAATTTACCAGTTTGAAATGACAGGTTACAGATGTGGGTGAGTGGCTTAACAATTCCCTCAATTACATTTTTCACTATTGTCATGTCAATTTCATTCCAGTCCGTTGATTTTTTGTTCTTAAATTTACTCACAGTCTCGATAATTTCCTTTTCAGTAACTGCACCCAAAAAGATTGTGTTTGGATTTCTATCTTCTATTTCATTCACAGAACCACTGTGGTTTGTTTCTGGTGTCACTATTGATTTTGCTAATTCAGGACCAACGTTTATAAAAAATTTATTGAAACCACTGACCACATCTTCCATATTATTTATCAAACTGCCATTTTCGATAAAATATTCTGGATAATTTGCATTCTTAAGACGATTACTAATAATCCCATTGAGTACTTGCCATATTCCTCTTATGTTATTTTTGTTATCCTCTAGTATTCTGTTGTAATATTCTTTCTTACAGGTCCTCATTATAGTAGTAAGCTTATTTTTATATCTTTTATATTTGATCTCAGCTTCCACCATTCTGCGTTTAATGAATTGTTTATATAATGTATTCTTCTTTTTACATGCATTTATTAACCCCTTGGTGACCCAAGGAATATTTTTTTTGTTGTTGTCTGTCACTGTATTGTTTTTTAGGACAGTATTTATTGTACAATGATTGAAATATTTGTAAAAATTTATCATATGCTCTATTTATGTCATTTTCATCATAAACTATCTTCCAATCTTGTATTAATAATTCCTTTGTCAGTAAATACATTTGATTCTTCGGTTCTTATTCTTTTATATTTAATATTTTTGGTATACTTTTTCTTCCTATAATCACATTGATAGACAACAAAAATCGGCAGGTGGTCACTGATATCATTCAATAAAAGCCCACTCCTGATATTATTTTCCATAATGTTTGTGAATATGTTATCTAATAGTGTGGCACTGTGTGACGTGATTCTGCTAGGTCCGGTAATTGTTGGATGTAAGCCCATACTGTACATTGTGTTGATAAATTCTTCTGTCAAACTATGTTGTTTTGAGTTCATCAGATCTATATTGAAATCCCCACAGATGAACATAACTTTATGAGTTAGTTTTGCATACATTTTTTCCATCCAGTCCTTAAATAAGTCAATGTTTGATCCAGGTGTTCTATATACACAGCTCACTACTACATTCTTCACATTGTCCAGACAGATTTCTATTGTAATACATTCAAATAAATCATCCACAGTTACTGTCAGATTTTCAACAACCTTGTATTTCAAGCTCTTGTCAACATAAATTGCAACTACTCCTCCTTTTTTCACTTTTCTATTTATATAATTTAATTCATAGCCATCCATGGTAAAATCCACTCCTTTCTCTTCACTGATCCACGTCTCTGATATTGCCACAATATTGAAGGGCTCTTTAAACTGATGTAAATAATCTTTAATGTTATTAAAGTTTGCATAGAGACTCCTGCTGTTGAAGTGGATCATAGAAATATTGAAATCAGATGTGACCATTGTGTTAAACTGTTCATCTGTGTAATAATTACAGTCTTTATTGATTGAGTTAAATAAATTATTATCAGGATCTATGTCATATTCTACGTCCTGTGGGTTGTGATCTGTATATTCAAAAACTTTCAGTTCCTGTTGTTCCTGTTTGTTGATTTTTTGATTCATGTTGTTGAATGTTTTGTTGCAGATGAGTAAAATCTTTCAGTGTCCTACAGTTGTCTGAATTGTTGCTGTGACTCCAGTTCATAATATTCATTGATATTTGTCCAGTTCCATAATATTACAGATGTTAATGACCTTGGCTTCTTCAGGCGATCCGTTTAATTTGATGTATATTTTACAGTTTGATGTCCAGGTGTTTTGAATCTTTTTCTGCTTTTTCATGTATCTTGCTTTCCTGGCTATTTCTGCGTTTTCTTTCATGAGGTGCTCGTTTATGTAAATGTTTGTTCCTTTAAGCTTCCTACCTTGTTTCAGTAGCGCAGTCTTGTGTTTTTTGTTCACAAAACTCATGATCACAGCCGGTTTTTCTCTGTTTTTCCTGGGCAGAGGGTGGCAGGACTCAATGTTGTTGCAGTCCAGCTGAATTCCTTTCGACTGCATGAAGGCCGCCACTTGTTGCTCAGTGGATTCCTCTTCCAGCTCACCTCCACTGCTGTCTGCGGCCACTGCTCTCGCGTATGATCGGGGTTTGATGTGGAGCCCCGTGATGATCACGTCGTTCGCCCGAGTGTTCTGGTCCATTTCCGCTATTCTGCTCTCCAGATACACCAGCCTCTTGTCTTTCTCAGCGTTCTGGCTCCGCAGCGCTTTTATTTCCTTCACTAGGTCCAGGATGCTTCTTTGCTGCGTCTTTACAGCGGAAATCTCTTCCGCCAAGAAATCCAGTGCTTTTTTTATTTCATCCACCTCTTCATTTTGCAGAGCTCTCTTGGGACCCATTATCCCGGCCGATGATCGCTGATTTTGATTGTAGGGGAAAAAAAAAACACACACGTTGAAGCGGATGATAAAATAAAGGCGATGTGAAGAGGTTTTAAGTAGGTTTATTAAATCATACCGCCGTCACGGGGCTCGCTCCATGAGCGAGCCCGGAGGCTCTCAGCAAAGTGACACAGAGTGTGTGTCAGCAGCAGCAGTTGAAGAGTGAGAGACGCAGTAAGGACAGGATGCATGAACACAATGCATGAATGGCACATTACATCACAGTAGTGAAACAATGCATGAATGGCACATTACATCACAGTAGTGCAGCGGAAAAAACCAGAAGTAGCGAGCTGTCTGTCCCAGTCTGTTGTGGGGGTTATCCCAAACCGCCACACGCTCCCCCCCAGAGGGCTCAGCAGGGGGCCGAGGCCTCGATAGTGCATCTTTGGCAGCGAGCAGGGAAAGCTCTGTGCAGGCGAAGGTGGAGGGGGGGGTAGTAAATGTCGGCCGGGGACGGTAAAATCGTCCGGGCCGCGCAAAAATTGCTTGTTGTTCCGCGATGTCGAGGGGCTGTCCCGTTGAACGTGCGGAGATCACAAGAAGAAAAATTAGTCTCTGACTCCTCTCGCGGCCATGAAGAAAAACAGGAGTGGCGAGGCTGCGTAGTGGCTGTAATAAAAGCAGAGGGACTGGCGTGTTGACTTTTAGGTGCGGGCGCAGCCCTAAAGCCTTCGGGAACAGCTGACGGCTGAATCCCCTTGTGCGCCGTGGCTGAGACCATTAGAAAATCCTGTGAGCGAGCTGCGTGCATGTTTCAGGTGTGCGAGCAGCCCTGAAGGCTCTGTGTGCAGCGGCGAGGGACGATGGCCATCTGTGGAGCCGTTATTGTCCCGTGCGTGGTGCGCTGTCCTCATAACCCCCCGGTGCGTGTGCAGGGGTTCCGTGCGTGGGTGGGCCGCTGTCGAGATGTGAGTCAGGGTCAGGGAGCTTGGTGGAGATCAGCGCAGTCGGCGCCGATAATCATCCATGTTGAGCTGTGGCTGTAGAATGGTCATGGTGCGTTCAGGTCCACGCGCTGCGTTCTCCGTCGGCCCTGGAGGTTGCCGTCGTAGAGAGAGGACGAGGTGCGTGCGCTCTCGTGTGGAGGAGCTGTTAGAGCGGCCGGTCCCAGCGTGGCTGTGCGGATCTCAGGCGTGCAGATCTCACCATGAAGCTTTCTGCAGCTTTCCCGGTCGTGGGTGATGTCTGGAGAGTTCGCCTGGTGGTGGCTCTGCGTCGAGGTCTCACTGAAGCAGAAGGGAGGGCAGATCATTTGCGTCAGGCTGATGCGTTCGCGTGTCGTCGGAGAATCACCGCCGGGTGCTGCGTTCATTGTCAGCATGTTCTTTTCTGCCTTCAGGTCATGGTGCGTTGGAGCAGTGAGAGGGAGGAGACGTCTTGTGTCCCTCGGCCGGTTCAGCGTGGATGTCCAGACCAGAAAGTTGCATTGCACAAAACGTGTGTGTCCTCGGGGTCACCAGTGAGGCGGATGATAAAATAAAGGCAGCGTTGTGAAGGTTTTAAGTAGGTTTATTAAATCATACCGCCGTCACGGGGCTCGCTCCATGAGCGAGCCCGGAGGCTCTCAGCAAAGTGACACAGAGTGTGTGTCAGCAGCAGCAGTTGAAGAGTGAGAGACGCAGTAAGGACAGGATGCATGAACACAATGCATGAATGGCACATTACATCACAGTAGTGAAACAATGCATGAATGGCACATTACATCACAGTAGTGCAGCGGAAAAAAACAGAAGTAGCAAGCTGTCCGTCCCAGTCTGTTGTGGGGGTTATCCCAAACCGCCACAACGTGGGAGAAATCCCTTTGTTTTCCCTGAGCGCGAGGGGCGAGGGGCGCGGGGCCACTTGTTTCACCAGCTTCACCAGCCACTACTGGCAAATTCTCCTTATTTCTCACGAGCAGGTTCACTCTCCAGCGGCAGCAACAAAAAAAAGCTCAAAACGCCAGCTCCAAACTGCGTTCTAACTGCGTTTAACTGCCTTTTAAACAGAGACGAACTGGGAGCCTTTACCTGTGCGTCCTCACTTGTCCTCACCCGGAACCGGAACCAGTCTTTTGCTTTTATTAGTAAACATAATTTCTTTATGGTCATTGCATAAAAATATTAAACATCTTTTAGGTTTTACTTACTTTCTTAGATTATCTTTCAAATATTAAAATATACTAATATGCAACTTTTTTATATTCCTAGTAACACTAACAAATGCACACATTAATAAATCAAAATGTTTGCAGAATGTCAGTATATTTTAATAAATGGGTGATGGACTTGGTGATGGAATTTTGTTAATATTTATAATTTATTTTACTTGGTTAAATTATTTTGTCTGTTCTAGAACTATGTAAATGTAATTCTGTGTCAGTTCTAAACATATTAAATAGTAGTAAAATATAATTTAGTATTATTACATCAACATACCATTCAGATATCATAAATTTAAATGCAGCAGCAGATTAAAAAGGTAAACTATAAGTGCATTTGTACTTACTTCTAACTTTAAATATAAGACCACATTTGAGCATTCTAAAACACCAGATTTCGTTAGCTGGAGAGAGATTATTCGTTAGCCTGCGTCCCCCAAGACCCCCAGCTTAGTTTCCTCTTTTTTTCCCAAACCCCATTCTCATCCCTGAAGTGTGCAGAGTCTTTTGCACTGGCACATCCAGAAGTACAGTCTTCAGTAAATAAAATAATTGTTTTTGGTTACTTTTTCTGAAAAATGAGCCATTATTTTCTACATCACTGATAAATGGTTTGTACTGTTGACTCTTTTCCCACCGGTGCCTTAATAGACAAAATAGAAAATCATGATGCAAACACATAAGTCACTAAATTGTTTATTACAGTCAGCAGCAAATTCCAGATTATTTAGAATGTGCAAAATTCAATCTGTAAATCAAAAAATAAATAAAATGGGTCACACACGCCGGCCACGCTGCCGCACTGAGAAGCAACTGGATGTGCCACTCAAGCTGGTCCTGGTTCAGCAGATCTTCAGCCTGCATCTCTGTAAATAGTGAGCCAAGGTCCGGTTTGGGGTGGATCGTTTTCCTCTTGCCTAGACAAAAGACAGAAATGGGTGGTGGTTAATTAATGCAAGTTTAAAACATATTTGGAAAATACACTTGTTGCTAAAAGCCAGTGGTGGAATGTGACAAAAAAGTACTTTGATGTTGTATTTCACCACAATTTTCATGTAGCTGCGCTTCAGTAAAGTAGATTTTACGAGGGCTAGGTTACGTTTAAAATCATTTGTTTTTACTGTGGCCTCAGCAATCAGAATGAGTTGATGAGTTCAGTTGAATGGAATCTAGTACTATACTGAGGGTGTGCATCCCGGAGTATGGAGTCGCTCAGTCAAAATAACGTATGTAATTTTTATCAATAACTGTGTCGCCCTGGCTTCAAGTCTGGGTGGTGTTTTGTATTTGTATTGCTAAAATATAAAAGGATGCACTACAGTGGGTCTCAAATATTTGTAATGTGTCCTGTTATTATAGTAAGATAAGATAAGATAAGATAAGCCTTTATTAGTCCCACAACGGGGAAATTCCAGGATTGCAACAGCACAGGGATAGCAACACTCAGAGCAACAATCAGAAGGCAAGAAAAAAAAAAAAAAAAAAAAAAACAAGCAAGCAAGAGCAGCTAATAAACATATGTACGTATTACTATAAAATATATATATATACACACACACACAGACACACAGTGCAGAGCATTGTAGCTGGATGGAATAAATATATGAATATATGAACACACAGTGCAGAGCATTGTAGCTAGATGGAATAAATATGTAAATATATAAACACCCACAGTACGGAGCATTGCAGCTAGGTGGAATAAATATGCAAGTATATAAACACACACAGTGCGGAGCAATGTAGCTAGATGGAATAATATGTAGATATATAAATATATAAACACCCACAGTACGGAGCATTGTAGCTAGATGGAATAAATATGCAAATATATAAACACACACAGTGCAGAGCATTGTTGCTAGATGGAATGAAACAGCATAACCGTCTACTTAGTTATCCTACATGGTATGATTATGTGCCCATACATATTCTCACCCTCCATAGCGACCGGTATGTTCCTAGTTGTATGCCGGAGAGGACCATTGTGTAAGTCTATTGCATCTTTTGCATTCAAAAAACTATTAGTTTGTTACGTCTTTTTGCTATCTCTGCGAGCAGCCCTGCTTAGGTTGTACAGTCTGACAGCCGTTGGTAGGAAGGACCTACGAAACCTCTCGGTTGTGCACCTGGGATGATGTAGTCTGCTGCTAAATGAGCTCCTCAGTGCATTCAGTATGTCCTGCATAGGGTGGAACTCGGACTCCAGCAGAGATGACAGTTTAGCCACCGTCCTTCTCTCTCCTATCTCCTCCATCGGATCAAGGCGCTGCCCCAGGACAGAGCTAGCTTTCTTAATCAGTTTGTTCAGTCTCTTCCTATCGGCTGCAGTAATGCCACTGCCCCAGCAGACCACTCCAAAAGTGATGGCTGATGCCACCACCGTGTCATAGAATGACTTCAGCAGCGCCCCTTGTACACCAAAAGACCTGAGTCTCCTCAGCAGGAACAGCCTGCGCTGTCCCTTCTTGTAGAGTGCATCAGTATTGTGTGACCAGTCTAGTTTATTGTTCAGATGAATACCCAGGTACTTATAGGATGTCACCATCTCGATGTCTGTTCCCTGTATATTTACTGGTACTGTGAGGGGCTGCCCATGCCTGCGGCAGTCCACCACCAGCTCCTTAGTTTTCCTCGCGTTGATCTGGAGGCAGTTCCGATGGCACCAGTCCACGAAGTCCTGGATAATCCCTCTGTACTCAGCTTCATCTCCATTGGAGATGAGGCCAACGATCGCAGAGTCATCAGAGAACTTCTGTAGATGGCAGTGTGTTGTGTTGTGTGAGAAGTCCGCAGTATAAAGAGTGAACAGGAAGGGAGCCAGCACCGTTCCCTGGGGGGCCCCCGTGCTACTGATGATCGTGTCGGACACACAGTCCCGGGTTCTCACAAACTGAGGCCGGTTCGTGAGGTAGTCCAGGATCCATGATGACAGGTGCTGGTCCACCCCTGCGCGCAGCAGCTTGTCCTTCAGGATCATCGGTTGGATGGTGTTGAAAGCACTGGAGAAGTCAAAGAACATGATCCTCACCATATTCCCGGGCTTCTCCAGGTGGGACAGAGAACGGTGAAGGAGGAAGATCACCGCATCCTCCACCCCAATGCCAT
Organism: Pholidichthys leucotaenia; assembly: GCA_020510985.1. NCBI lineage: Eukaryota > Metazoa > Chordata > Actinopteri > Cichliformes > Pholidichthyidae > Pholidichthys > Pholidichthys leucotaenia. Next base: position 310,132,483 of record CM035840.1, on the reverse strand, counting down.
GCTGGTAGGCGAACTGGAGTGGATCCATCGCTGGTTCCACCAGGGGGCGGAGGTGAGCAAGGAGCAGTCTCTCCAGGGTCTTCATCAAGTGGGACGTCAAGGCCACCGGTCTGTAGCTGTTCAGGTCTTTGGGGTGGGAAGTTTTTGGTACAGGTACCACACAAGATGTTTTCCACAGCTGTGGTACCCTCCCCAGTTTCAGGCTCATGTTGAAGATATACGTCACAATCCCACACAGCTGGTCTGCACAGGACTTGAGGAGCTTTGCGCTGATGCCGTCCGGTCCCGGCGCCTTCCTCGCCTTGATCTTCCTCAGCTCCGTCCTCACCTGGGTCCGGGTCAGGGTCAGGATGGGGGGCTGTGTGTTGGGAGTGGGGGGGTGTTGGTAGAGTGGGGAGTGGGCAGCAGGACTTGATTTCTTTAGAGGCAGCAGTGGTTGTTGTGCAGTCAGGGGGGAGGGCGGTTGGTCAAATCTATTGAAAAACAGATTCAGGTTGTTCGCCCACTCCCTGCCCCCTGTGGCCTGGGGGGAGGTATTCTGGAGCCCCGAGATGGTTTTGAGGTTTCTCCAGACCCCGCTGATGTCGCTCTGTTGCAGCTTGTCCTCCATCTTCTTCCTGAAGCTGTCCTTGCCTTCTCTGATCTTTCTCCTCAGCTCCCTCTGTACGGACTTCAGCATCTCCCTGTTCCCCGACCTGAAGATCCTCTTCTTCTCTCTCAGAAGTGTTTTTATCTCAGGGTTGATCCAGGGTTTGTTGTTTGAGTGACGCCGTATGGTCTTGGTGGGAACGGATTTGTCCACACAGAAGCTGAGGTAGCCCGTGAAGGTGTGAATGAGGCCATCGATGTCCTCACCATGTGGATCGCAGAGCTGCTTCCAGGCGGTGGCTTCAAAACAGCCCTTTAGGGTGTCCATTGTCTCCTCAGACCATAACTCCACAGTGTGCATGGCCGGAGGTTGTCTGTGCACTAGGGGTTTGTACACCGGCCGGAGATGAACCAAGTTGTGATCCGATCTCCCGAGTGGGGGTAGTTGTGATGAGGTGTACGCCTCCTTAGTGTTTGCGTAGAATAAATCCAGTGTTTTATTGTCTCTAGTGTGGCATGTGACATACTGGGTGAACGTGGGTAGAATGGGAGACAGTGAAACATGGTTGAAATCGCCTGAGATGAGGAGAAGAGCATCTGGGTGTTCTGTCTGCAGCCTGCTGGTTACTGAATGGATGACGTCACGTGCTGTCCCAGCGTTCGCCGTCGGATTTGCATAAACAACAATGCAGATCACGTGTGAGTGTTCTCTCGGGAGATATGTAGGCCTCATGCTAACAGCTAGCAACTCAATGTCTTTGCTGCAGTGTCGTTGTTTAACAGTGATATGTCCCGGTCTGCACCAGTTGTTGTTAACATACATGATCACTCCACCGCCCCTAGTTTTGCCACTGTCTGGTGTTCGGTCAGCTCGTATCATGTGAAAACCCTCCAGCTCAATGTTAGCATCTGCTGCTAGTTCAGTTAGCCACGTCTCAGTAAACAAAAGGAGAGAGCACTCCCGGTATGTGCTATCATAACGGGAGATAGCCGCTAGCTCATCTAACTTTCCCAGTATCGACCGTACATTTCCCATGACAACAGATGGAAGGGAGGGTCTGTACCTTATATTTTTTGTCCTCCGCCTTACTCCAGCCCGGCAGCCGCGGCGTTTTCGCCTCAGTTCACTCGGTATGTCGAGTTTTTCCAATGGGACCGGGTGGCGGTTGAATGCTAGCAGCTGTTCTCTGCTGTATCGTATCCTGCTATAGACAGTGGCTCCGTCCACCGGCTCAGGAGACATTTAGGACGATCTGTGTGTCCGTGATATAAGTGGGGTGAAAAGTGGGGTGAAAAAAAAAAAAGTACTGCATGAGTTTATTGACGATTGACTATAAACTACACATATAAACTAAATTATATATATTTTTTTATTTATTTATTTTTTTTTAGATTTAGTATACTTTATTGATCCCCAGAGGGGAAATTGAGGGTCATCCACCACCTGGATGGATGAAGCAGCCACGATACAGCGCTATCCCTTAACCATTCACACCTAGGGCCACTTTAGAGTCTCCAATTAACCTAACCTGCATGTTTTTGGCATGTGGGAGGAAACCGGAGAAATCCCGGAGTAAACCCACACAAACACGGGGAGAACATGCAAACTCCACACAGATCACTGTTGGTCGGGGGCTGGGATCGAACCCACGATCCCACGATCCCCGGCCAAGGGTAAACTGTGCTGCCGCAGTGCTAACCACTGTGCCACCGTGCAGCCCAGCATCATAATGGTGACTGAACAGCTCCCATTCCCCAAAGTGCAACATACACTCTTACAAATATAACTCACAAAGGATCACACAAGCGATCTGACAAAAAATAAATAAACAAGCAGTTTATTTTACAGTGGATGTTCCATTAATTTCCATTTATTCTGTAATTAATGTTCACACAATCAAATAAATCTCGGTTCAGTCCCTTTTATATTAAGTGGAAATTGTGCTACTTTAGTTTTGGCACTGGCACTTCGTCTATAATTTAACTTAAAAAGCAAAAGGATTTAAGTACTTTATCTACCACTACTAAAAATAACGGGGTATGCTATGACTTACCAATCAGAACACATTGCTGTGTTGTGCTGCGTTCGCAGTGTCAAAGCAGATGCTGGTCAGACTCTAGAATGCAGATACACACAACTTAAGCACATGCACAGCAAGAAAGTGCAACGTGTAAAAAACCCCGCACCTTTTTCACCAGGATCACAACTAGCTTATTTCATTGTATATTTCAGCATGGAGTTAGCATTGACGGCTAACTAGCTAGCTCATTATCTGCACACAAGCGATGTTGTTGTGGTTTGTTCAAAGTGAACTTTCCACTGCTGGGGTAAATAACGTCAAAGATGCATAATATTACATCATATCACATCACTCACCATCCTCTATATCTGAATATCACGGCTTTCAACTGCTGAAGTTGGGTGCTCCCGCGGCCGCAAATTCATTTCGGGTGGCTGCGTCTAGTTGTCTCTGATTCTCTCATCAGCCGAAAGGAACAGAAGATTCTGCTGGACAGCGGTGTTGATTTCTGTGGGTCTTATTTCTGTGAAGCCATTCTATAGTTGTTTATACTGATGCTTGTTGCCGGCTCACGGACAAATCTTTGCAAGTTGGATGCCTGGGGGCCATGTGGCGCAGTGGCTGGGGCGAGGCCGTGCTGAGATTGTGGTTCCATGGCGGTGGGCGGGCACACTGGGCCGCCAGCCCCCAGCGAACATTTCCCAGTGGGCACCTGTCAGCCCCCAAGTGGGACCTCTGAGAGCCAGCTCACTTTGGTGGGGGTCGGCAGTGGATGGGTGCCACCCTCCCGGCTCGCCTCCGTCACTCCCACGCAGGAGAGACTTGGACAGCGAGTCGGGAAGACCCTTGGCGATTGAGGAATCAGAGACCGGTGGGGAGCCTGCCAGCCTCCACACAGGGCCAGGTAGGGACTCTCCACTCCACCGAGAATGGTCCTTCCACAGGTTCACCTACGGAAATCTTGTTATGACTTTTACTTCCTCTAGATAGTCAAGTTGGATTGCCTTCATGGAGTCTTGTACAACAACTTCTTCTTCCTGTTCTTCTTGTGAGTCGCTCTTGGGTTCAAATGTATGGCTGAATCACGCCTTTATTTTGAACTAGTCATTGTTTAGCGAGGCAGTCTTCGGTGTTCTCAGGTCAGAGGACAGTGGAGGGAGGGTTGGCCTTGCAGCATCCGCTACTGGTGGGCGGGTGTATGGGTGGAGCTAATTAGAATTACATTAATAGATCTGCACATTCTTAGTAGGTGGAAGATTTAAAAGCACTTTATAAGCTATTTTAAGGCAATGAAAGTTTGTTTTGGGGATAAAAAGCTACGGTATACTATTTTGGGCAATACACATTTGTTTTTGAAGGGGTTTTAGAGTCGCTGTGAGTGCATCTTTAATGGCAGGCCTTTACACTGAATGAAGTCTATTCTTTTCCAGGTTATTACAGTCCTTGTTCTGCTCCTACCCAAAATGTTTCCATTTATAATCTGAAACAGTTCAAATGGCTCCTGTACGATCAGTCATTAGAGTGAAAAATGGCTAATGTTCCTGAAACCTGCTGTCTGTTACACGTCCACTGTTCAAACTTTATGTCTCAGTTAAACTCTCTCTCTCTCTCTCTCTCTCTCTCTCTCTCTCTCTCTCGTGCGCATGCGTGGGCGTTTGTGGGAGCAGGGGTGTGGAGTGGTGTCGAGTGAGTACTTTAAACTTTGTTTTTTCTAACTTTTCTCTATCGTGTGTGTTTGAGGTGTGTGTGTTTGATATAGTGGGTTGAGTGTGTGTGTGCTGGGGTGTGAGTGTTGGAGTGAGTGTGTCGGGGATCGGTAGCTTCTGCTGCCGGTTTTTCCCGGCCGGCCATCATGCCGGTGATTGATGGTGGTGTGGAGTTTGAGCGCTTGACCCAGCGTCATGGTGTGAGAATCCTCCCGACAGTTCCCTGTTCTGTGGAGGAGGCCAGCCTCGCTGTAGGACAGGTGGTTGGGCATGGCAGCATAAAATCAGCATCGAGGATGAACAGCGCAATTGTGATCTTTCTGGATTTGACTGAAAAAGCTGATCAGGTGGTGGCACGGGGAGTGGTCATAGGTGACACTTTTACTCCCGTTTTACCGCTGGCGAACCCGTCTAGGAGGATCACCATCTCAAACGCTCCTCCTTTCGTTAAAAATGATCAGCTGATTAGAGAGTTGTCCTGTTTTGGCCAGGTTGTGTCCCCTATCAGAATGGTCTCTCTGGGTAGTAAATCACCCCTGCTGAAGCATGTTGTATGTCATAGGAGGCAGTGTTTCATGGTGTTGAAAGACAGCTCTGCTGAACTGAACGCGTCTTTTAATTTCAGGATTGACGGCTTTAGCTACTTGGTGTTTGCAACATCTGAAACCATGAAGTGTTTTGCGTGTGGCGCAGAAGGCCATCTTATTAGGTCATGTCCTGAAAAGGCGAACACAAAGAGCACTGGCGGTAAGAAAGGTGACGCCGCTGTTTCTGGTGGTCCGGAGGGTAGCGCTACATGTGGTGCGGCGGATGCCGCTGCGGTGCCCGCTTCTGCTGGGGCGGTCGCGTCCGCTTCTACTTCTGCGGGGGCGTCCGCGTCCGCGTCCGCGTCCGCGTCCGCGTCCGCGTCCGCGTCCGCTTGTGCTGGGGCGGCCGCGGCCGCCTCTGCTGGGGTGGCCGCGGCGGGCGCGGTAGTTGTCCCCCCAAACAGTGATGGTGGGGAATTTCTGTCTGGCGGCAGCTCTGATCATTGTGACGAGCCTGTCGCCCGGGGTAAACAGGTGGAGGGTGTAAGTAAAAGTGCAGTTAAACGAAGGAACGTGAATGAACAGACTTTGCAGGTGGGGGAGGAGCGGTTTGAGGCTGTAGCGGACACACAGAGCAAACACTGCATGACAAACGTTGCGTTTCATGAAGAAATGCAGGAATGTAGTTTTGTTGAAGAGGATCCTTTTAAAGCTGCACAAAAAAGGAAAAGTGCGGAAAACTTGCAGAGCTCTGCTAAATCTAGTAGGGTTGGGAATTTAGATTTACTGAATGAGAGCGCTTCTGACGAAAGTGGAGATGAGTCTGAACTGATGCAGACGCAGACGCAGGAGGAGCAAAGCTCCTATTGTTTTACTAAAATTAGGCAATTTCTCCAGGTGACTAAGGGGAGCAGAGCTGTGAAAGTGGAAAATTACTTTCCAGATCTGGGGTTATTCGTGGCATCAGCTCGCAAATTTATGAAACTGAATGATGGGAATGAGACTTTCACTGATCAGGAAATTTATCGTTTGTTTCTTCCCTTTTATGCTATGTGTGTGTTTTTTTACTGTACCCTATTTTTATCCTTTTTAATGCCCCACCTTAGAATTGGCACTCTCAATATTAATGGGGCCAGGGATGATGTAAAAAGGGCCTCTTTACACAAGCTTTTTAATTTAAAGAAACTTGACGTGCTGATGGTCCAGGAGACTCACAGCACTGTGGACATTGAGAGCCATTGGAGAAAAGAGTGGGATGGCTGCATTTTTTTTAGCCACAAATCCAGTAGCAGTGGGGGGGTGGCTGTACTTTTCTCTAGGGGTTGTGTGCCTGTCTCTTATGAGGTAGAAGAGGTGGTGAGAGGTCATTTCCTCTTATTAAAGGTACAGTTTGAAAACGTGAACTTCGTTTTTATAAACGTGTATGTGCCAACACAGAGAGCAGAGAGGATCAGGGTCTTTGATGTGCTTTCGGATACGGTTAAGTCCTGTGATCCAAATAGTTTTTTATTTCTGGGGGGTGATTTTAACTGTACATTAAACCACAGACTAGACAGGAACCATCAGGAGCCTCACCCTGCTTCTGCCAATAGGCTGAGAGAACTGGTGAAAACACATGAAATGGCCGATGTGTAGAGATCACATCATGGGGACCAGAGGCAGTACACCTGGAGCCATGTCAAAGATAACCTTTTATCTATGGCTAGGTTAGACCGTTTTTATGGTTTTAAACATCAAATGAGTGTTTTTAAAAATAGTTGTATCTGTCCTGTTGGTTTCACTGATCACTGCCTGCTGTTTTGTTCTGTGTTTATTGAAAATGTAAAGTGTAAGAGTGCTTTTTGGCATTTTAACAATACACTTTTAAATGATGTGTTTTTTAAAGAGGTTTTTCATGATGTTTGGAAGTCACACAGGGAACAAAAACCCTCTTTTAGTTCTCTCCAATTGTGGTGGGATTTTGGTAAGGCCCAGATAAAACAACTCTGCCAACAGTACACTCAAAATGTCACTCGTAGCTTGACCCAATCCTTGAAAGTTCTGGAGACTGAGGTGGTAGAACTAGAGGAGTTGCTCAGTTCTACAGGAAAACAGGAGCACTTAGAGGCTCTCAAGTCAAAAAGGTCAGCCTTGGCTAGCTTGCTAGGGGTCACCGCACAGGGTGCTCTGGTCTGCTCACGCTACATGGATGTAGCTCTGATGGACTCGCCCTCCCAGTACTTTTTTGGACTGGAGGGGAAAAATGGACAGAGAAAGCTCATTCACTCCTTGTTGGGCGATGACGGGAGAACAATCTCCACAGCAGCAGAGATCAGGAAACACGCTGCTAGCTTTTACAGTGAATTGTTTAGAGCAGAGTGGAGGGAGGACACGTCACTGGGCCAGGTTTTCCTTGATGGTCTTCCAGTGCTCTCAGAGGACCTTGTTGCCGGCTTGGATGCTCCACTGTCTCTGTCTGAGCTGCATACGGCGCTAATGAGCCTCCAGAATGGAAAATCACCAGGCATAGATGGTCTCTCTGTGGACTTTTTTAAGGAATTCTGGCCCCTGCTTGGTCCAGACCTGCTGGAGGTTCTCCAAGATAGCTTGGAAAGGGGGGCCCTACCCACGACCTGCAGGAGGGCCATCATCACACTGTTGCCGAAAAAGGGGGACCTCCAGAGCCTAAAGAACTGGAGGCCAGTCTCTCTGCTCTGCACAGACTACAAGATTCTCTCAAAAGCTCTGGCCCGAAGACTGAGAAAGGTGATGAGCGAGCTCATTCATGTAGACCAGACTTACTGTGTGCCTGGCAGGCTGATTAGTGACAACGTCACTTTAATTCGGGATATTTTGGAGGTCTCTGGTTCATTGGCGGTAGAAACTGGTTTGATTTCAATTGACCAGGAAAAGGCGTTTGATCGGGTTGAACACCAATATTTATGGACAGTTTTAACAGCTTTTGGGTTCAGCCCAGGCTTCATAGCCAGGATACGGGTCTTGTACAGTGACATTGAGAGTGTGCTGAAGATAAATGGGGGCCTGTCTGCCCCTTTAAAAGTCCAGAGGGGGGTTCGGCAGGGCTGCCCTCTCTCAGGGATGCTGTACTCCCTCGCCATAGAGCCTTTGCTTCACTGCCTGAGAAGGGATCTATCAGGAGTTACTTTTCCTGGCTGTGACACCACGTTCAAGCTGTCGGCCTATGCAGATGATGTAGTCATTCTGCTAAACAAGCAGAGTGACATTGACGTTCTGGTTAGGAGTGTCAATCTTTTTGGCCAACTTTCCTCTGCAAAGATAAACTGGGGAAAAAGCGAGGCTCTGATGGTGGGGGAGAAACTAGAAAATCAGCTTACGCTGCCGGGTGGGTTGATTTGGAAAAAAGGAGGTTTTAAGTATCTTGGTGTCTTTATTGGAAATCAGCAGTTTGAGCAAAAAAATTGGGATGGGGTCATAGAGAAGATTAACGGGAGACTAAACAAGTGGAAGTGGCTAATGCCAAGAATATCTTTTAGAGGAAGAGTGCTCATTTTAAATAATCTTGTTTCCTCATCCCTGTGGCACCGCCTCATGTGCATGGACCCCCCTGCTGGTTTGTTGTCCAAAATTCAGTCTGTTTTGGTGGACTTTTTTTGGGGGGGTGGACTCCACTGGGTTCCTCAAGCCCTGTTATTTCTTCCCAAAGAGGAGGGGGGGCAAGGAGTGATTCATTTAGCTAGTAGAGGTGCTGCTTTTAGACTGACTTTCATACAGAGACTGCTGACGGGCCCCCAGGACCTGGTATGGAGGCCTTTGGCCTGTGTTATTTTACAGAGAGTCCTTGGGCTTGGGCTAGACCTCCCTCTGTTTTTAATGGATTTTAAGAACTCTAATGCACTGTCTTTACCCAGTTTTTACCGCAGTCTCTTTTCAGTGTGGACTCTTTTTAAAAAACAAAGAGGGCCATGCAATTCCCTCTACTGGTTGTTGAGGGAGCCGCTGGTTTTTGGTGGTCGCCTTGGTGTCCTGCCGGGAGTTGGAAGGACCTTCCTTGATAGGCTGTGTTCCAGGAACGTTCTCACTCTGAAGCAAGTGGTGGAACTGGCTGGTCCTGGCCTCAACAACGCCTCAGCTTTAGCAGCTCATCTTGGTGTCAGGTCGAATCGTTTCATCGATGGTCTTCTTGCACACTGGAAACAGGAGCTTCATGGACTTGAGCACTCCCTACTCTTGGACTTTAGCAATGGCACGCTGCAGCCAGAAAGCACTGACCCCTTTCCCTCTCTCACGCTCTATATGGACTTTGACGTCGCTCCTTGCTCCTTACTGGCATTCTGTGCTCCCACTGGTGTGGACTTTGGAGGAGCCAGTGGTAAGGCACTCTACAGACTGGTGGTGATGGCACTCAACAAGGACCGATTGAACACCTGTGTGGACACTCCTTGGAGAGCCTATTTTAAACTAGGAAAAGGGCATCGGCCTGCCTGGAGGGCTCTTTACAAAGCCCCTCTCCCTAAGAGGCATGGAGACTTACAGTGGAGGGTCCTGCATGGTATTATAGCTGTCAATGCTTTTGTTTCTGTGATTAACAGCAGTGTCAGTGATCAGTGTGTTTTTTGTTCCTCTAGGGAGACTGTTTTTCATTGTTTTATTGAATGTCAGCGCCTGAGTGGCCTCTTTGAACTTCTCACAAAACTTTTTCATATTTTTAAGGAAGTTTTCTCTAAGCAGGTTTTCATTTGTGGTTTTATGTACAATCGTCGTTTTAAGCAGAAGTGTCAACTACTGAACTTTGTTTTAGGACAGGCAAAGTTGGCTATCTATGTAAGCCGGAGAAGAAAACTTGAAAATGTTGAGAATGATGTTGATGTCAAAATTTTATTTGTGAGGCTACTTAAAGCCAGAATCAGGCTGGACTTTCAGTTTTTTATGGGGAATGGGGATGTAGAAGGTTTCAGGACCCTCTGGTCCCTGGAGAATGTCCTCTGTTCAGTTCATGATGGACAGCTTTTTTTGGGGCGTTTTTTGGGGGATTAATTTTCTGTGTAACATAGCATGATATAGAAATTGTATTGACTGATGAACAAGTGTGTTTATTAAAGATCTTTTAAAAATCAAAATCTCTCTCTCTCTCTCTCTCTCTCTCTCTCTCTCTCTCTCTCTCTCTCCAGCCTCGGGTGGATCAGTATTTCAATGAGATGAAGAAAATTGTTAAAGAGAGGAAGACGTCATCTCGAATACAGTTTATGCTGCAGGACATTATAGACGCGAGATTGGTAAGTGTGTGCTGCAACGGAGTAACAGTTCTCCAAATTTGGTTTCAGTTTTTCCTGTCTTTTTTTATTTTTATTTTGAGTAACAAAAACTAGAGCAGTCAATTCTGCATACCACTACAAAGCCAGAAAATTCCCTCCACATGTTTGCATCGAATTTCTCAATTCAGTCAGAATCCAGTAATACTGCTTATTGGTAACCAAACACCATTGTGACCAGGGCTTGACATGAACTTTTTTGCTCACCGGCCACTGTGGCTAGTGATTTTCCAAAGTTACTAGCCATTCGACCTTTTCACTAGCCACAATTTTGTGGATGGAAAATTATGTTTAATAACCCAGTGTTATGGTGTGAGGACAACAACCACACCCTCAACACGGACAGGACAAAGGAGATGATAGTGGACATGAGGAAAGGGAGGAGGAGACCCCATCGGCCGCTGTTCATCCAGAAGCTTGAGGTGGAGAGGATGAGCAGCTTTAAATACCTTCCACATTAGCGAGGACCTTACGTGGACACAAAACACCACAAAGCTGGTTAAGAAAGCTCAACAGCGGCTGTACTTTCTGAGGAGGCTGAAGAAGTTTGGCATGTCCTCCAGGATCCTCAACAATTTCTACAGCTGCATCATCAAGAGCATCCTGACCAACTCCATCACTGCGTGGTACAGCAGCACCACTGCCCTAGACCGCAAACGCCTGCAGAGAGTGGTGAAGACAGCAGAGAAGATCATCAGGCCTCCACTCCCCTCTCTGCAGAGCATCTATCACCGCAGAGTCCAAAGGAGAGCTGACGCCATCCTCCGGGACCCCACCCACCTCCAGCACAGACTGTTCACACTTCTACCCTCAGGCCAGAGGTACAGAAGTGTGAAATGCAGGACAGCCAGACTGAAAAACTCTTTCTTTCCCACTGTCATCAGACTCCTGAACAAATAACTCCCAAAACTCTGCGACACATCTTTGCATATAGGAACTCACACACCCGCTGCTAAATTTGCACATTGCTCACCTGTACAGTTTATATAGTCTCACCCATCTGATGTCCATATCATCTCTGCTGCTATTTATCATGTACAGTCTACTGGTACTATCGTTACAGAGAAATTAGCACCGGGTGCTACACGCCGCCGAGAGGACATAGTCCAAGGACAGATAATTTTTTCACACATAAGGAGTTGTTCAGAACTCCTTATAAGAACTCCTTATGCAAAGATACAGAGTGACGATGGTCGAGTCAGTGGCGGTAATGCACCTGTAAGCTGGTTGCCAACCGCCAATCAAATCTAAAAGAAGAAGAAGAGGCACTGGGTGCTAATTATAATTTATAATTATATACTGCTCATTGCACAATGCTCATTTTCACCCTGTGCATACTGTAGGTATATGCCATCTCAGGTTCACATAATCTCTGATATCAATATACCACTATCACTATAGTCATCCAGTGAATTTCAGTTTCATTCCTCTTGTTTGACTGCTTAAACTGCTTTAGTTGTCCAAATTGCCTAGTGTGTGTTACTAGTACTCATTAGTATTTAGTATCAAGGTGGGCAGTGCGGTGGTGGAGTGGTTAGCATTGCAGCAGCACAGCAACTCACCCTTGGCCGGGAGATCCTGGGTTCGATCCCAGCCCCCAATAAACACAGATCTGTGTGGAGTTTGCATGTTCTCCCCGTGTCTGCGTGGGTTTACTCTGCGATTTCTCAGGTTTCCTCCCACAAGCCAAAAACATGCAAGTTAGGCTAATTGGCATCAAACTGGAGATTCTAAATTGTCTTTAGGTATGGCTGTGAGAGTGAATGATTGTCTGTCTGTCTGTCTGTGTTGGTCCTGCGATGGACTGGCAATCTGTCCAGGGTGTACCCTGCCTCTCGCCCAAAGATGCTGGGATAGGCTCCAGCCCCCCGCAACCCGAAAAGGATTAAGCAGAAGAAGATGGATAGTGTGCTTAAGTAGTCCTAATTGCCTAATTGTGTTGGTGTGTGTGTTGTTAGGATCCATTAGTACTAGGGTTGAGTTATTGTGTTTTTACCTTATTAGTATGCTGTGTACCTATTACCTTGGCATTTGTTCGGAGAGCAACGTAAGAATTTCATTGCTCAGGAAATGTAGCATTTCTTAACTGTAATTCATCGCCTTTCACCCGAAACGGGTATATCCACAGTTCCTTCCTTACTCCTCTCCGCTCTACGTCGAGCCCGTCTTTTCTCGTAAGCCATCACTCTCTTTGAATTATGCGCCCTGCAAACTTTCCTCATGAGGTTCTTCCATTTCGCTCTATCATGTACTACCAATTGCCATTGATCTAAAACATCGGCACACTTCAATGCATTTTTGCATGTGTCCTTAAAACGGAGTTTGGGTCGACCTACTTTGCGAGAACCATGAGCCAGCTCACAATACAGGAGTTCCTTCACCGGCCTATCATCATTCATTCGACAGACATGACCTAACCAGCGCAGGCGACTCATTACAAGCTTGATCTCGATGTCTTCGACGTGTGCCCGCCGCAGCACCTCCTCATTGCTGATGAAATCGTCCCACTTGATGTTTAGTATAAGGCGAAGGTGACGCTATTGGATTACGCGAAGCTGCCTGACTTCGTGCTGGTAAAGAGTCCAGGTTTCGCTGCCATACATCAGGAGGGGAATAAGGCACTGATTGTAAACTGCGACTTTGGTAGAGACTGTGAGGTCATGCGAATCAAACACCCTCTTGCGCAGATGGCCAAAAGCACATGATGCTGCTTGGATGCGAGATGCAAGTTCCCCCTTCATAGAGCAGTCACTGCTGACATAACTGCCGAGATACTTGAAGCGAGTAACGTTGGCCAATTTGATGTCATCAATAAAGAACTCGGCTGTATTGCCAATACACATGGTTTCTGTTTTGACTGTGTTGATGCAGAGACCCATTCTCTTAGCGACGTCATTGTAGGAGGATAATAACGTCTGCCGGCCCTCTGGTGTATCACTGAAAATCGTGATATCGTCAGCATACTGAGCTTCTCTAATATATTCTGTGAGGACTCTGGATTTCGCTTTTAATCTGCGGAGGTCAAAAAGATCGCCATCGTAACGCAGTCTGATCTGTACGCTGCAGGTGTGCTTGATTGCTTTGAAAGTGAGCCAAAGTAGGACTGCTGTATACATGCCAAAGAGTGTTAGAGCTAGTTTACACCCCTGCTTGACCCCGCTGTTGTATTCAAGGGATTGGGTGAGTTCACCATTGATAGCAAGTCGGGCGTGCACGTCCGTGTATAGTCTCTTGATGATTCTTATAAACTTTGGAGGACAGCCAAGTTTGCCAAGGATGATGAAGAGGAGCTCACGATTGACCGTGTCAAACGCCTTCACAAAATCCACGAAGGCTATGTACAAACATCTGCGCTGCTCTCTTGTTTTTTCCATCAGCTGGCGAAGGGTGAAAATCCCATCTATTGTACTTCTACCGTTTCAATACCCTTGACTGCGACTGGGGGTAGATATATTCTGCTAACAGGTGAAGCCTCTGCAAGATAATGCCCGCAAAGACTTTACCGACAGTACTGAGCAGTGAAATTCCTCTGTAATTACCACAGAGGCTTCTGTCACCTTTTTTGAACAGAATTGCGATGATGGCGTCTATCCAGTCGGTTGGGATAATCTCTGTAGTCCAGCAGATGTTGAATAGGACAAGTAGGAAAGCTCTTAAGCGGCGTCCTCCATGCACAAGTACTTCAGGTAGAATACCGTCTGGACCTGGGCTCTTTCCTAATCGGGTGTTTCTAAGGGCTTGGTCAAGTTCTTGGTCTTCAATTGGGAGGCTCATTGATTCGATAACTGGAAGCTGGTCTATGTCATCGACGATGCTCAAGTCAACATCCGTTGGTTGGTTTAATAAGTCGCTGAAGTGTTCAACCCATCTGTCCTTTATCTTGTCAGGAGCAGTCAGGAGCTCACCATCTTTGGACTTCACAGGATGGGTGCTTCTGGATCTAGGGCCATAGACGGCATTGAGGGTAGCATAGAACTCTCTGTGGTTCTTCTCCTGAGAGTGCCGCTCTGCCTCCTCAGCTCTGCGCCGAAACCAGTCATTCTTTAGCTCTCTGATCCGCCTTCTTAGAACATGCCTGTTCAAGTTCTTGTCTTGAAGCAGCTTTTGAATTTCTTGGTCCTGATCATCAAACCAGTCATTCTGCACTCGTTTCTTTTTGCCGAAGACATGGGTGGCAGCATTCTGGAGAATAACTCTGAGTTCATCAAAGTCCGTCTTACAGGTAGACAACTTTTCGTCTAAGAAGAGCTCCAGTAATGCTTTTTTGTCATCATCCAAATGTATGTCTAGCTTCTTGGGAGGCCTTGTACCACTCTTCTTGTTATTAATAAAGAACAGGCACTTAGAAACCAGGTGCTTATGATCGGTGAAGCAATTCGCTACTCGATTGACTTGTGTCACTCTGACATATGGTTTTGCGGCCTTATTGGATAGTACGTGGTCGATTTGGTGCCAGTGCTTTGAACATAGGTGTTGCCATGTGTTCTTTAAGGTGTTTTTCTGTTGGAACTCATTTTACCAACACCATGTTTTCCAATTACATTTGGCACGATTTCCAGTCCTTGCCCACTTGAGCATTAAAGTCGCCCAGGATGATGATGATGTCCATCTTGGCGGCGGATGTACAGCTGCCAAGCTTTTCATAGAACTGCTCTTTTTCTTCCTGAGATCTTTGCATGGTTGGCCCATATACACTAATGAGAGTTAGATTGTTTCCTCCTTTTAGCTGTATGCGCATTGACATGAGCCTGTCGCTGATTGGTGTAGGGGTGATACCTTGAGCAGCTAGCTTGTTGGAGATAGCAAAGCCAATGCCAGCTGTTCTCTCCTCTCCTCCACTCCAAAAGATTGTGTGACTCCTCTCAACTATGTTTCCGGTGCCAGGTCGCCGAACTTCGCTTAGGGCACAGATGTCAATGGTCGCTTTCTCTAACTCACGACAGATAAGGGCTGTTGCTCTTTCAGATCTGATTGAAGACTCACTGTCATTGGTTGTATGGACATTCCAAGCACCGAGATTGAGGCATTGTTTGCATGAGTTCGAAACAGAAGGTTGATGGTGTTGTTCGCATTTCTTAACTGTGCACATGATAATAAAGCCTTTGAATCTTGAATATGGTTGAATTTGAGTTATTGCATGCTAAAATTTACTTGAACTAAATTTACAATCATTTTAAGTGTAAATGACCCTTATACATAAATAAAAATGGCAAGAGAAACAATGTTGAATTATATATTAACAGCAGTAAAAGCTGTAAAACAGTTGAGAAAAATATTTGCAATATGAGAGTAAAGTACAGGTAGGTTTGGAGTCCGTCCCAATTCTTATTTGTATCCCTACCCCTTCCCCTTTGCCTACTCCTATCCGTTGATCCTTGATAGAGGTTGAAAATTATCCTTATGAATTGGGACACCTGTTAAGGGCTGTACGAGGTCATTAGTACTTGCTGATGGATTTAATCTAAATCTACACTACCTATTTTCACCAGAAAAAAAGAAGAAAAAGAAAACTTGAGAGGAAAAAAGTCTCAGCTTAAGGAGAAAAATGTCTCAAGTTTACATAAACAATTCTAATCAGTAGAAAAACTCAGAAATTTACTAGAAAGAAAGCTGTAAATTCAGAGAAAAACTTGGACCCCCTGGCGGGTCTATTTTGGCCCATGGGCCACATGTTTGACACCCCTGGACCAGCATATTACACTACGTTCCAAATTATTAAGCAAATGATATTTGTCTCTGATTTTCCCAAATAGTCGATGCAAATGACAGAGTATAATTTTCAAGTCATCAACCGTTAGAGCATAATTCAAATTTTATTGAACAAACCTCCCAATGATAATTATTTTTTTTAATATAAAAAACTCAAAATGCATTGTTCCAAATTATTATGCACAACAGTTTCAAAACATTTTATTGGTTGTAGAGAACTGGAAAATGGTCACTTGTTGAATTTGCAGCATAAGGAGGTCATATTTACTGAAATCAAAAGCTATTTCAACCAAAAACATCTTAACAGGACAAGTTACATGTTAACATAGGACCACTTCTTTGATATAACCTTCACAATTCTTGCATTCTTTGAACTAGAGAGTTTTTGGAGAGTTTCTGCTTGAATTTCTTTGCAAGATGTCAGAATAGCCTCCCACAGCTGCTGTTTTGATGTGAACTGCCTCCCACCCTTGTAGATCTTTTGCTTGAGGATGCTCCAAAGGTTCTCAATTAGGGTTGAGGTCAGGGGAGGATGGGGGCCACACCATGAGTTCCTTTCCTTTTATTCCCATAGCAGCCAATGACACAGAGGTATTCTTTGCAGCATGAGATGGTGTATTGTCATGCATGGAGATAAATTTGCTATGGAAGACACGGTTCTTCTTTTTGTACCATGGAAGAAAGTGGTCAATCAGAAACTCTATGTACTTTGCCGAGGTCATTTTTACACCTTCAGGAACCCTAAAGGGCCCTACCAGCTCTCTTCTCATGATTCCGGCCCAAAACATGGCTCCGCCTGTCACCTCCTTGCTGACATCACGGCTTTGTTGGGACATGGTGGGCAGCCACCAACCATCCACTACTCCATCCATCGGGACCATCCAGGGTTGCACGGCAAGTGAAAATTAGTCTTCCATGTATTTCTGGGCCCACTGCAACCATTTCTGCTTGTGAGTATTGGTTAGGGGTGAGTGAATAGTAGGTTTATGCACAACCGCAAGCCTCTGGGGGATCCTACACCTTGAGGTTTGTGGGACTCCAGAGGCACCAGCAGCTTCAAATACTTATTTGCTGCTTTGTAATTGCATTTTAGCAGCTGCTCTCTTAATCTGATGAATTTGTTAGGCAGAAACCTTCCTCATTATGCCTTTATCTGCACAAACCCGTCTGTGCTCTCAATCAGCCACAAATTTCTTCACAGTATGATGCTCACGCTTACGTTTTCATAAAATATCGAATGTTTTCATACCTTGTCCAAAGCATTGCACTCTTTGATGCTTTTCAGCAGTGAGATCCTTTTCTTTCCCATATTGCATGAAACCTGTGGCATGCTTAATAATGTGGAACATCTTTCTTAAGTAGTTTTCCTTTAATTGGGCTTGCCTGGCAAACTAATTATGATGTGTCTGAGATTGATATCAGTGATCCAAAGAGCCCTGAGACACAGTACCATCCATGAGTTTAATTGAAAAACAAAAAATTGAATGTTTATGACACTAAAATTCTATTTGCATAATAATTTGGAATGCGGTGTAAAATACATAAGTAGAGGTTTTACTTCCATGAAAAAGTTGCATATCACAGATATCGTAGATAACATAACAAAAATAATTTTTTTGTAAGTTGCCTGTGTTTTTTCAACTGATTTAAGACAGTTTTGTATCGCTGAATCCGAAAATGACATCCGTTTCCCTCGATCAGGTCAGGTTTTTATGTTAAGTTATAAGCAGTTGTACAGCAGTTGTACAGGTGTACTGTAAATTGAATAGTAGACATTGATAAAGGTAAGTGCATGTAAATTGAATGTTACGTCATCACTGTTCAAAATTCAGAGAATTTCAAAAAATAAAGAATTTTTTATCATATAAAGCGAAAATACCTGTACATATAAACAAAAACGTAAGAAAACATGTGGCCATAGTTCAAAAAGTTGACCCGATTGAGCAAAGCCAGTGTGATTTTTGGATTCAGCACATCAAAATTGTCCTAAATCAGCTAAAAAAAACTTGGACAATAAATTTGGTGTTGACCAGATAAATGAAAGTTCACCTCAGAAGAAGCTTCATTTGCTTTTTGCAGCAACGCATCAAAGTTTGGACACTTTTTCACTCTGTCGTATGAAAATTTAAATTTGCACATCTGTGGACAGTAAACGGGAGCTTCTTGCTCTAAAAATAATCATGTTTAACCACAGAGGCAGGAGCTAATATGGGGAGAGAGCACAGTTTAACTACTCACGGTGTGACATAAGGGGATCAGGTGCAATTCCCCTGGTGATCTGATCGCTAAGCGTGGGGACAGACGTGTTCTGCTAGCTGGCCTGCTGTCAGTTTGGTGCCTGTAATGGCCGCAAAATGAACCAACATGGGGAGCACAGCGTCCGTGGTTTCTTCTGTACCCCAGCCTGGAGCAGTCCTGTGTACCATGCTGGGAGTTGAGCCAGACCATGCTCACAGTGACAGTGGACCGATGACAATACACTGTGTGTGCAGATAGTGCTCATGGGAGTTGTAGTTTTGACATCTCACATTAGGCTTATTATTATCAATCCCTCCAGGATTTTGCAATGTTGTGATTGCGTTAGTTCACGCAAAATCAGCCAATCAGTGCGACTATTGCACAACCTTGCAACTTTGTCCAATAACTGCAACTTTCCTGCAATTTTGACCAATCCTTGTCAACTTCCGCCAATTTCACCAATCAAATTTGTCCCTGAGTGGTGCTCAAACACTCAGTCTAACCACCCAAATGCGTTGCTGCACTGCATTCACTTCCGTGTTTACAGTGAGTATTAACGGAACACATCAGCAAAAACAGAGCATACGATTTAATAACCACTCACCTGCGAGGTTTCCAATACCTTCTCTTCCTCCATCTCCCCCAGCCTGCTGGTGGACGTCTCACCATGTCTTTATCCTGACCATGTGTACGAAGTACTGGGTTTGTGTTGAAAAATGTCCACCTGCCGCAAAACCATGACATGCAGCAGATAGACAGGTAGGAGTTAGGCACAGAAAGAGAGAATATTGTCTGTAATTTTTTTCCCCAGAAAAACGCAGACTCCAATAGACAATGCAGAGCAACAGAATAAATTATTTATTTTTTTCTCTCTGCTCGATATCGATTGGTTGGGGACCGTAGGGAGTTTTCAAAGGAAGGTGCTGCCAGTAATTTCCAAATCTATACTCTTTAACATGCATTCAATGCAATTTAGTTATTGTAATGAATATTGTGTTAAAGTCTGTATTTGCTGTTGTACAAAAGGGTTTTTCTGTGTTGCTGAAGTTTTTGCTTAATTTACAAATCACTGTTTAATAGGAATTTTTGACAATCCTGTGCTTTTCTTGTATTATGTAGAATATCCCTGCAGTAAACTGGAAAAAAAACATCTGCTTTAAAATTTGTAATTCTTCCCACAACTTTAAGTGAAAAAAACCTCTCAAAACATCGCAACTTTTAGAATAGAATAGAATAGGCTTTATTGTCATTGTACAGTAGTACAGGGTTCTGTGTAGGCCTAGAACCACTTGTGATGAAAATTGCATCAAAGTCTGTCCATTAGTTTTGGAGTATTGTTGCTAACACACTGTGAGACAATAAGAGCCTTGGCTGAGGTTTGCATTCTCGGATCATCACCAAAATGTAATGGGTTCTTCTTTAGCTCAAGAACCACCTCTGGTGAAAATTTCATCCAAATCCATCCAGTAGTTTTTGTGGACTCCTGCTGCACAAATACAAACAAAACCCTTGGTGGAGATAGGCCCTCTCAGATCATCAACAAAATCTAATCATCTGTTCCCCATGCCATTACACACCTTTCCTGAAAATTTCATCAATATCCGTTCATAGATTTTTGAGTTATGTTGTCAACAGTCAATCCAACAGACAAACGGCACTGAAAACATTACCTCCTCCCTTGGCGGAGGTAACAGCTAAACAGAAATGCTTTTTTCTTCTGTTTATAAACAGCAGCTCAGATTTAGTTTAAAATACTTTTTGTTCTGTATCAAATATTACAAGAAAATAATATAAACGGTTACAGCTTAGGTGCACACATGTTGGGATTTATGCTGAATCACTTTACCTGCATTGTAACTCTTGTTGCACGGACCTCTGCTGGGGCTTTTTGGCTGTCCTCACACTGAGCAGATGTTTTTTCTACTCTCTTCGGGTAATTGAATATAATAAAGGTGAAGCTGCCAAAACGGAATGAAAATACAGACTTTAAACGGAAGATCATCCAACATTAACACCATTTCAGTGGTGTTGTTGACATACGGAAAAAATGCAGGCAGATTATCCACGTTGCTGCATAGTTGTTTTTTTTTTTTTTAGCATGGCAGCAGTCGCCACGCGTAATTTCTGTTGGCAGTGTTGTGACGTTGTTATGCAGCAGACCCCAAATATTGCAATATTTGTTTTTGCACCGGTATCAAAATTTATACCGGTATTATTGTGAACGATACAATATGGCACACCCCTACTTACAGACAAAACAGGAAATCATGATGCAAATACATAAGTTACTAAATTGTTTTTTACAATCAGCAGCAAAATCCAGATTATTTAGAATGTGCAAAATTCAAACTTTAAACTGTAAAAAAAAAAAAACTTGGAATGGGTCACACGCCGGCCACTCATCGCCTTCGCAAGGTCACCCAGCACACCAAGGAATGCTTGATTGAAGCCAGCATTTTGAGCCATCTCCTCTCTTGCGAGCCATCTTCTCCCTTGACAAGGTAGTTTCATGCTCCCTTGCCTCATGTACCTCACTGAGAAGCAACTGTGTGTGCCGCTCACACTGGTCCCAATTCAGCAGATCTTCAGCCTGCATCTCTGTAAATAGTGTCGTAAGGTCCGGTTTGGGGTGGATCGTTTTCCTCTTGCCTAAAAGAAAGAAATGGGTGGTAGTTAATCAAAGCAAGCTTAAAACATACAGTGGGGCAAAAAAGTGTTTAATCAGCCACCAATTGTGCAAGTTCTCCCACTTAAAAGATGAGAGAGGTTTCCAATTTTCATCATAGGTATATCTCAACTATGAGAGACAAAATGAGAAAAAAAAAATCCAGAAAATCACATTGTCTGATTTTTAAAGAATTTATTTGCAAATTATGGTGGAAAATAAGTATTTGGTCACCTACAAACAAGCAAGATTTCTGGCTCTCACAGACCTGTAACTTCTTCTTTAAGAGGCTCCTCTGTCCTGCACTCGTTACCTGTATTAATGACACCTGTTTGAACTCTTTATCAGTATAAAAGACACCTGTCCACAACCTCAAACAGTCAGACTCCAAACTCCACTATGGCCAAGACCAAATAGCTGTCAAAGGACACCAGAAACAAAATTGTAGACCTGCACCAGGCTGGGAAGACTGAATCTGCAATAGGTAAGCAGCTTGGTATGAAAAAATCAACTGTGGGAGCAATTATTAGAAAATGGAAGACATACAAGACCACTGATAATCTCCCTCGATCTGGGGCTCCACGCAAGATCTCACCCCGTGGGGTCAAAATGATCATGAGAACGGTGAGCAAAAATCCCAGAACCACACGGGGGGACCTAGTGAATGACCTGCAGAGAGCTGGGACCAAAGTAACAAAGGCTACCATCAGTAAGACACTATGCCGCCAGGGACTCAAATCCTGCAGTGCCAGACGTGTCCCCCTGCTTAAGCCAGTACATGTCCAGGCCCATCTGAAGTTTGCTAGAGAGCATTTGGATGATCCAGAAGAGGATTGGGAGAATGTCATATGGTCAGATGAAACCAAAATAGAACTTTTTGGTAAAAACTCAACTTGTCGTGTTTGGAGGAGAAAGAACACCATACCTACTGTGAAGCATGGGGGTGGAAACATCATGCTTTGGGGCTGTTTTTCTGCAAAGGGACCAGGACGACTGATCCGTGTAAAGGAAAGAATGAATGGGGCCATGTATCGTGAGATTTTGAGTCAAAACCTCCTTCCATCAGCAAGGGCATTGAAGATGAAACGTGGCTGGGTCTTTCAGTATGACAATGATCCCAAACATACCGCCCGGGCAACGAAGGAGTAGCTTTGTAAGAAGCATTTCAAGGTCCTGGAGTGGCTTAGCCAGTCTCCAGATCTCAACCCCTTAGAAAATCTTTGGAGGGAGTTGAAAGTCTGTGTTGCCCGGCGACAGCCCCAAAACATCACTGCTCTAGAGGAGATCTGCATGGAGGAATGGGCCAAAATATAAGCAACAGTGTATGAAAACCTTGTGAAGACTTACAGAAAACATTTGACCTCTGTCATTGCCAGCAAAGGGTATATAACAAAGTATTGAGATGAGCTTTTGTTATTGACCAAATACTTATTTTTCACCATAATTTGCAAATAAATTCTTTAAAAATCAGACAATGTGATTCTCTGATTTTTTTTTTCTCATTTTGTCTCTCATAGTTGAGGTATACCTATGATGAAAATTGGAGACCTCTCTCATCTTTTAAGTGGGAGAACATGCACAATTGGTGGCTGACTAAATACTTTTTTACCCCACTGTATATTTGGGGAATACACTTGTTGCTAAAAGCCAGTGGTGGAATGTGATGAAAAAGCGCTTTGTTGTTGTATTTAAGCACAGTTTTCATCTAGCTGTGCTTCAGTAAAATAGATTTTACAAGGGCTGGGTTACATTAATAATCATTTGTTTGTACTGTGGCCTCAGCAATCAGAATGGGTTAATAAATTCAGTTGAATGGAATCTGGTACGGTATTTTGACTATTATACTTGAAGTACATTCGAAAGAGAGTTCTTTAATATTTTTACTTAAGTGAAATTGTGCTACTGTGCAAAGATGCAGGGTAGCGCATCTCGATAAGTAGCATAGAATTATAGAACGCCTGTATTGGAGCTGGTACCGGTGTCAAAGCATATGCTGGTGAGACTCCAGAATGAAAATACACACACAGCTTAAGTACATGCACAGCACAAAAGTGCAACATGTAAAAAAACAACTTTTTAACCAAGATTAACACTAACTTATTTCATCAGATGTTGACACAAGTGCAAAATACAAGCAGAGCATGGAGTTAGCATTGATGGCTAACTAGCTAGCTCATTGTCTGCATACAGGAGACAATGGTGTTTGTTCAAAGTGAGCTTGCCACCACTGGGATAAATAACATAAAAGATGCATAATATCATATCACTCACCATCCTCTATCACTGTTTTCAACAATGATGCTGTGGTCGGGTCGACGCCACTCTGCCTCCTGTCTGCCTTCGCCACTCAGTGGCCTTGAATTTATTTTGGGTCACTTTACCCAGCTCCCTCTGGATTTTTTGAATCAGCTACCAAGTACCTTGTTGTTGGACCACGGTGTTGATTTGTGTGTAGCCATTTATCTCGTTGATTACACTCACTCACGCTTGCTGTCGGTGATTTGACTGTTCGTTGCTGTCCAAAATGGCGGAGTAAACAAAATACATGTGACCCATGTGACGTCAGTGCAACCCCTGTATCGGCTCCAACACTAAGTCCGCAATTAAAATGTGAACATGGATGGAATAAAAAAACTATTGAGTGTATCTTCATTTAAATAAAATAATGGATGATTATTACCTCCGCCAGGCCGAAAAGGCCAGGAGGAGGTAATGTTTTTGCCGGGGTTTGTCTGTGTGTTTGTTTGTCTGTCTGTCTGTCTGTCTGTCTGTTTGTCTGTTGGTTAGCAAGATAACTCAAAAAGTCTTGGACGGATTTCAATGAAACTTTCAGGCGTTGTTGGAAATGGTACAAGGAAGAACTGATTAAATTTTGGGGATGATCCGCATCACCGTCTGCATACAGAAATTTTTTAAAGCATTTTTCCACACTGTGACATACGGCCATTTTCAACATGTGCGCAGGCGCAATGGAGGGCGCTGGGCGTCGTGTCTGACCAACACAAACTCCGCCTTCTTCAACGTTTTAGCCACAAAAGCATGCGGAAAACACTGGTGGCCTGGGCCCGCCAGCGTGCCTGTGCCAGCCATAGGCGCTGCGCACATTGCGCTGGTCGTCGTGTCTGACCAACACAAATTCCGCGTTCTTCAACGTTTTAGGCACAAAAGCACGCGGAAAACACTGCTGGCCTGGGCCCGCGAGCATGCCTGCTTTTGCGCCACGCTGCAAAACCTGACACGGCCACCTGTCCGCCGCCCGATTATTTGCCACAAATTCCCCGCCCAGCTATAGGCGCTGCGTAAAAACGACCTCTCTGCCGGGGAAGATTCTAAATTCGGTTTTGCCGCGGAGTGCAACCCCAATATAATATAAAACCCACGGCAACCTGTCTAACCAATCTGCATCCGTCAGTGGAGGAGATGGACGCACCAACACTTCAGTTTATTACCTCCGCCAAGGAGGCAATGCTTTTACAACCGTAAAACGGGGCTATAAGGGACGGCGGGGTAATATGGGACACTTTTCTAAATGTAATTCTGCTTTTTTAATTTTGCTTCCGCCTAGATTTGATGAAGGATTCATGGATATTTGACAATAACAACACAACTCAGCGTCCTGCTCAAAATAAAAAAAAGCAGAATTACATTTAAAACATTTCCCAGAAAAGTGTCCCTTATTAACCCGCCGTCCCTTATAGCCCCGTTTTACACTACTGAACCACTAATCCTATCACTATCACATTGATTGTCATTCATTAATTGTCTGTTTATTGCACTGTCCATGTCAAATAAACAAATAATCATTGTGAATCCAATTGCTAGTCATATCTTTTCATGCTCAGGGAATCTGAAAACGTACACACAAACACTGTATGGGGGGAACTGTGCCGCTTGGCGGAGGTCTGCGCTCTCCGAGTGCTTTTCTAGTATTTTGACTGTTACAACTCTTTCCATTAAAATAACATAAAATCCCATTAAATGTCATTTACGTTTTGACACCACATTAACGTTGTTTGATTCCCCACAATGGAAGCCAAACCAATAAATCTTGGAGAATGATTATGCACAGAGTAGAAAATTAAGAACGGTAAATTTCTCAATGAGATTTTTTTCCTTTTGGGCTGTCACATTTTTGGGAGATGATATATAAATTTTTTTCTGTTTTTTAAATTCCCCTTTCCCTCCAATTCTCTTTCATCTGTGCATGTCTGAAGGGAGCTTCAGTCTAAAAACATCTGCTTCTACCAGCATTTCAGTCAACGTTTGCCAACGGAGCTTAACTTAGGCTGACTGAGGTGAACTCTGCATAACTTAGCCCAGCACTCAGGAACTTTTACAAACTGAGCACAACTTTCAACAATGTTTATTTCCAAACGTGGGCAAATTAATTTTCAAGGAACACAACTTTCGCTGGTATTTGCCAACAAACACCAACCATTAACTTTTATCAACTTTTGCCAGCAGAGCCAGACATTTGCCAAAACGTCAGTAAAAGTTGGTCCAAACACTGTAACGTGAATCCACCCTTACCACGGACGAGTAAACAATAGCCAGTCCCTATGATGAAGTGGGTTTAAACGGTTATCTGTAGGAACCAGAGAGGGAGGAGGAGGCTTGTGGGGATTAAGTAAGCAAGATTAATTAATATCCAACCTTTGAATATAAAGATATCCCATTATGAATCATCCTATCTCTTCAGATAAGTGTTCAGTAGGTTTATTCTCATTATTTAATTTCTATTCACTCATCCATTCTGATGCAGTGGTATCGACACAGCCATACACTTTAGTAATTTAAGTACATTCTGGGACTTGTAGTATCAGTGGTGCCTGTACAATATATCTGCGGGCCAGATGTAATAGACATAAGATATTAAGATATTATCTTGTGGGCCGGATACAGTTGTTCTGACCCGTGGGCCTTGAGCTTGACATGTCTGATTTAGGGTTTTATCACGATACACAATATATCATGATATCTTCAGCTCTTTTCCGAACCACTGTATAAATGTAAATGTAAAACCTTGGCATACAGTGATACCGGCATGATAATAGAAACAGACCCATGTATTGCATTTTTTAAAATTCCATATGGGGGTGGGGGTGGGGTAAAATCAAGTTAAATTTAGCAAACTTTATTGAACCAGTCAGACAACCCCAGTCAGAAATTTGCAACAAATCAGAATAAATAATGGTAGGCCTTCCTTTACTGCCCTCACATCGAGTTTCCCAGTTATCGACTGGTAGACAGCAAGCTAACATGTGTGGTGCAGGCCTCGATGATGACAAGATGTTTCCTTTTATCTCGTTTATTGAAGCTATCCCACAAGGAACTCAACGTGATGTACACTCGTCTTTTTGGTTTTACATCCATTTACATTCGTTCCTACATCCGTGTAAAACTGCAACAAAGTAAACATATACACGCCGTCAATGATATGGTCACCGTATTTAGCTTAGCACATGTTAGCGTTAGCTCTAGCTTAGCTTGGTAACAATGATGGCAACGGACTAGAGTCAGATCGCTTAAAATACACCAATGCAACCATGCAGTTCTCATTGTAGCTGTTAACACTGTCAAACCATGCAGATACTCACGGACTAATGATGTCCAAGGCGCCGATAATTAAACAACATTCACAGCGTTCGTACAATGAGTGACGCTCTGCTCCGGTCTCCGGTTATATCATTACTGCGCATGTGCAACACCTTGTGTATCAGTTCAAAACGATGCTTTCACTACACCACTAGAGGTAGCCAAACTCCCTTACATGAAATGCTGTAATGGGAACTGCTTAACTTAATACATGGAGGCAGCATACTCCCCGTCTGGTGCAATAACATTGTACCACTATTTAGCCTTACAACATTTCAAACAACAGTGCATAACAATGTTAATAAATATCATTATCTGTTGTTCCCCTTCTGCTATCAGTAAAACCATTTCTGTAATTGGTCTCAGAAACACTTTAACAGTCCCATCTCTTATTATCTTCACCTCCGCTTTTCGTACTTTATTGTCCCTTCCGTGAAATGTCTTCACAATCTGCCCCATGGGCCAGTCATTTCTGTGTGCTTGCCCATCCTTGAGCAAAACGACATCTCCAACATTGATGTTTGGTTTCTCATCAGACCATTTTCTTCGGCTCTGAAGAGTCACAAGATACTCTTGTCTCCATTGTTTCCAAAAACTGTCCGCAAGAGCCTGCACTTGTTTCCACTGACATGCATGAAGTTCTGGTGCAGCGAAAGTTCCCGATGGTGCTGTCAAGGGGTTGGTTTTTTGCGTCAGTAGCATTGCTGGGGTTAGGATGGTTGGATTGTCAGGATCTGTTGAGACCGGCACAAGTGGTCTTACATTCATCACTGCCATAACCACCGCCATTAAGGTGCTCAGTACCTCGTGCGTGAGCCGTAGTTTGTTCTTGAGAAATAGTGCATCTAAAATCCGCCTGGCAACTCCAATGAGTCTTTCCCAGGATCCACCCATGTGTGATGCATGAGGTGGGTTAAAAAACCATTTGCAACCCTTTTCTTGTAGGTAACTCGTTAATGCTGCATCACTGCGCTCAATTCTCAGTTCCTTACATTTGTTCCATACCTCTTCTCTCTCAGCGGGAAGTGGTTCATCCCAGTCACCATGTTCTGTTGACAGTTCACACAGGAGGTTCTTCCCCTGCATCGTGATAGGCGCCACAAACCTTAGGGGATCATACAGGCTGCTGACCGTCGCTAAGACTCCCCTTCGTGTGCAGGGCTTCCTGTTGACGGACACCTGAAACATAAAACTGTCAATCTCAAGATTCCAAGGCACCCCTAAACTCCATTGTAGTGGGAGCTCGTCACGTTTGAGATCTAAGTCTTTTAAGTCCTTTGTTCTTTCATTCGCCGGAAAGGCTTCCATGACCCTGCAGTCATTAGATGCTATTTTGTGTAGTTTGAGATTGGATTGTGCTAACATCTTTTGTGCGTTTGTCAGGATGTCAACAGCTTCTTCTGGTGTGGCTGTGGAGGCTAATCCATCATCTACATAGAAATGTGTCATTATGAACTGTGTTGTGTCATGTCCATGCGCTTTCTCACCTTCAGCTGCAGCACGTCTCATGCAGTAAACAGCCACGGCTGGAGAAGGGCTATTTCCGAACACATGCACTTTCTTTCTGTAGTCTCTTACTTCTTTGTCCGTGATGTCAATAAAAACTTGATCTTCTATTGACAGCACTGGTTTATCGTCATCCTTTGTTTTATCAGAGACTGTGTTTCCTAAGTAGTCTGTGTCTCTCTCACCCTGCAAGGCATATGGTAGTACGCTGTTGGGGCGTGAGGTGGAGCAACCTGAAACCTCTTTGACAAGAAATGTGTTTAGGCATGGGCTGAGGGATGATGCACGACCATTGTAGAGCACTTGTGTCTTTAGCATGTTAACAGTCGAAGGCTTGTGTGTTGTCCCCAAACACGTTTCTCCCACAATAACCCATCCCAAGTCCAAGCGCTGTGCATAGGGAGTACTGTGGGGCCCATTTATTTGTTCCCTCACCTTGTGTACCTGTAGGATGTCTCTTCCCAGCAGTAGGAGGATGGGAGCATGTTCATCTACAGGTGGAATCTTGTCTGCGACTTTTCTCAGGTGTGGATGCACAAGTGCGTCCTTTGGAGATGGGATCTCCCTCCTGTCATCGGGGATCATGTCACACTCGATCAAGTTTGGAAGCTGGAGCTGTACTTTTCCATCCATTGATTCTTTCATGAAGTTTGGAGCTCTCCGCCCCCAAACCGTAGTAGCCCCTGAGCACATTTTCAGTGTGTAAGGGTCGGAAGGTGCTCTAATGTTGAACAGCTGGAAAAACTCTGATTTAGCGAGTGATCTGTTGCTTTGTTCATCGAGCACTGCATACATTTTCTGGGCTTCTTCTCTGTGTCCTGCAGGATAAACTAACACAGGGCTAATTTTTGAGCAGGATCGTGGGTTTTCTGCATTACCGTAAACTTCTGTGCATCTAGACGTGACTAGTGTGCCCTCATAATCATGGTACTCCCCGCCATGATCCGTCTCAGCTTCCTGAGGCTCCATGGGAGGAGGAGAGGGGCCAGGATGTAGTGCTGCTACATGTCTATCACTACCACAGTCAGAGCACTGGATTGACTGTTTACAGTCTTTTGCCAGATGCTGAGTGGAGCCACAATACTTAAAGCAGATGTAATTCTCTCTCAAGAACAGTTTGTGCTCTTCTATTGGTTTGGCTCTAAACGTTTTACATTTCTTTAATGGGTGTGGCCTTCTGTGTATGGGACATTGTTTATCTGGGCTTTCTGTTCTTTCACGTGTGTGGTTACCTGTAGCTGCGGGTGAAGCTGGTGGGATGTCTGTTTTGTGGACACTGATGAGGTGCTCACTGGCGAACTTGGGGGCCTTTTCAACTCTGGTGTTCATGTGGGCCGGTGGAGAGAAACTGAAACTTGGGTCATTTCTTATTTTGGCTTGTCGTCTGACGTAGCTGGAAAAAAAGCTGAAAGGAGGGAAGGCGACTTTGTGTGTTTCTTTGTAATTGGCACCTGCTGCAATCCACTTCTCCTGTAGGCTGTAGGGCAGTTTCTCGACAACAGGATTCACTCCACGGGCTGTATCCAGGTATGCGAGCCTAGGTAGGTATCCGCCATCCTTTGCACATTCGAGTTCCTGTAGAAAGTCACCAAGTTCTCTCAGCTTGAGTGCATCTTTGTTGCTGATTTTGGGAAAATCATCAAGCTTTTTTAGCAGTGCATTTTCTATTGCTTCGGGTGACCCATAACACTCTTCTAGCCTTTCCCAGACTAAGTTGAGGGCTGCTTTTGGGTTGAAGACATGTGCAGAGCAGATCCTCTTTGCTTGTTCTGCTGATTCTGTGCCGAGCCATTTTATCATCAAATCCAATTGCTCGTGGTGTGAGAGGCTGAGGTCTTGTGTGGCGTTCTGGAAAGATGCCTTCCATGCCCAATAATTCTCTGGGAGGTCATCAAACTGTAGGAGTCCTGTGCTCAACATCTCCCGGCGTGTGAGGTATTTGGTCAGATCCTGAATGCTTTGTGCTTCGGCATAATGTGTTGTGGGGGCATAATAGGGTTGTAACATCGGGGGATTAATTGTCTCTGTAGCTCCATGCTCCTCCTCCATGTTGACACTGACCCTGCTCTTACCATCTACAGCATTAGATGAGATGAATGGTACATTTGTGGCCATTTCAAACTGTTCACACTGGATCTTAGAGGGGGTGGCTGGATCAGTTTTAAATGGAGTTTCCTCAAGGCGCACATCAAAGTGTTTCTGTACATACTCAGATGTGTGTTGTGCTGAGCCAACTGGCAAGTCCATTAATGCTTGACTGAATTCACTTCTTGCACATTCCTCTGCTTCTTCATAGGCCGCGGCTTCAGCTTCTGCAGCTGCAACAGCCTTCTGATGGTTCAAAATGTGCATTTGTGCTTCAAGATTAGCTTTTTGTGCTTCAAGATTAGCTTTCTGTGTGATGAGGTCTGCTTCTTTCTCTGAATAAGCTAATTCAGCTCGTGCAGCATCTGCTTTGGCTCTAGCTCTTGTGGCTGAGGAGGTAGCTGAAGAAGCCTTGCTTGACTTGAAGCTACGTGAGTATAATGAGCTAGCTCGCGCAGCTGTAGCCAAGGGAGCTGTGTGTTCCGTCTCCATAACTTCACTTCTGAGTTGGGGAGTTGGCTGGTGCTGCTCTCCTGCCCTGAGGCTCATTTGCTGCTTGTTGTTTGTTTATTGGGCTCGCCGCGCTGTAGTCCTTTTACTTTACTGCCCTCCCATTGAGTTTCCCAGTTATCGACTGGTAGACAGCAAGCTAACACGTGTGGTGCAGGCCTCAATGATGACAAGATGTTTCCTTTTATCTCGTTTATTGAAGCTATCCCACAAGGAACTCAACGTGATGTACACTCGTCTTTTTGGTTTTACATCCGTTTACATTCGTTCCTACATCCGTGTAAAACTGCAACAAAGTAAACATATACACGCCGTCAATGATATGGTCACCGTATTTAGCTTAGCACATGTTAGCGTTAGCTCTAGCTTAGCTTGGTAACAATGATGGCAACGGACTAGAGTCAGATCGCTTAAAATACACCAATGCAACCATGCAGTTCTCATTGTAGCTGTTAACACTGTCAAACCATGCAGATTCTCACGGACTAATGATGTCCAAGGCGCCGATAATTAAACAACATTCACAGCGTTCGTACAATGAGTGACACTCTGCTCCGGTCTCCGGTTATATCATTACTGCGCATGTGCAACACCTTGTGTATCAGTTCAAAACGATGCTTTCACTACACCACTAGAGGGAGCCAAACTCCCTTACATGAAATGCTGTAATGGGAACTGCTTAACTTAATACATGGAGGCAGCATACTTCCTATTATGACCTGTAATAAAACCATTAAAAACAAAACAAAAAAAAGGACGTACCACAATAAAAAGTGCATTAAGCAAGAATTCTAGAGAGATGATTTAAAACGATTTAAATTAAACTCTGCTTTTTCTGTTTGGTCATGTTTTTTAACAATGGGGGCCATGTCTTTGGCAGTATTATTTTTGACCAAAGTTGTGATCTCTTTCCATTTTGCACTTTTGTTGTATGGGATAAATTTTCCAAATGAAGAAGCCATATAGTCATTTTCTTAGGGCTGGTTCCTTTATTACCGCCGCCAAAGGGGGAGGTTATGTGATCATCGGCGTTGGTTTGTCTGTTTGTTTGTTTGTTTGTCTGTTTGTTTGTTTGTCTGTTTGTTTGTTTGTCTGTTAGCAAGATAACTCAAAAAGTTATGGACGGATTTTCATGAAATTTTCACAGATTGTCAGAAATGGGGTATTCTACAGATGATTAGATTTTGGCGGTGATCCGGATCACTGTCCACAAGAAAACCGCCATTACGCAAAATGCCATTTTCGTCAATAACTACTGAACCACTAATCCTATCATTGTCAATCCAATTGCTAGTCATATGTTTTCATGGTCAAGGAATCTGAAAACGTACACACAAACACTGTATGGGAGGAACTGTGGCCGCCATTACAGAAAATGCCATTTTCGTCAATAACTACTGAACCACTGCTTGTCATATGTTTTCATGATCAAGGAATCTGAAGACTGTATGGGGGGAACTGCGGCGCTTGGCGGAGGTCTGCGCTCTCCGAGTGCTCTTCTAGTTATTATTACCTCCGCCAAGGAGGTAATGTTTTTACCAGGGTTTGTCTGTCTGTCTGTCTGTTTGTCTGTTACCAACATAACTCAAAAAGTTATGAACGGATTTTGATGAAATTTTCAGGAAAGGTGTGTAATGGCACGGGGAACAGATGATTAGATTTTGGTGATGATCTGAGAGTGCATACCTCCACCAAGGATTTTGTTTGTATTTGTGCAGCAGGATTACACAAAAACTACTGGATGGATTTGGATGAAATTTTCACCAGAGGTGGTTCTTTGGCTAGAGAGGAACCCATTATATTTTGGTGATGATCTGAGAATGCATACCTCAGCCAAGGCTCTTATCTTCTCACAGTGTGTTAGCAACAATACTCCAAAACTGATGGACAGACTTTGATGCCATTTTCACCACAAGTGGCTATAGGCCTACACACAAACCCATTACATTTTGGAGGTGATCCATGAGAAACGGAAGGAGCCTTGGCGGCGGTATGCGCTCTATGAGTGCTTTTCTAGTTTATTTCTGAGTATTTTATGTCTATTATGATTATTTTTGTCTGTTTCTGTGTATATTTTGGATATTCTGGATTTACTGTATGCCAATGTCAGAGATGCATATAGTGCCACAGCTCTGCCTCCCATTGGTAAATCAGATCACTGCATGGTCATGTTAACACCCAAGTACGTCCCCCTTGTGCAAAGGCAGCCTGCTTATACACAGACTGTGAGGAGGTGGACACAGGAGGTTGCTGATGCACTGCAGGACTGCTTCGAGACGACAGACTGGAGCGGACTCTGTGAACCACATGGGGTGGACATAGACAATATGACCAAATGCATCACAGAATACATTAGATTCTGTGAAGACAAGACCATGCCAGCTCAGACTGTACACTGCTTCTCCAACAACAGACCATGGGTCACCAGTGACCTGAAAGCACTTCTGAACAAAAAGAAGAGAGCTTTTAGGGCTGGAGACAAGGAGAAGCTGAGGGGAGTGCAGCATGAGCTGAGAGAGATGCTGAGGAGGTGCAAGTGTGGGCACATATGAAGGTTACATATGCCTCACAAATATATTGCTGTGTGTTTATTGTGTACTGCACGTCTCAAGGAACAAAAGGCTGAGCCTCCGGGGGACAACGGGAGAGTGTGAGATTTGGCCTTTGTTTCAGAGAGATGACCTGGAGAGATTTCCGGACTACCGGAGGCTAAAGGACAATGGTGTGAAGATCAAGGGGGTTACATTGTGACTGGGATTAAGTACCATGTGACTGTATGTTTGATTAAACACCATGTGACTGCAGTGTCGGGGTCCGGGGTATAAAAGAGAGATGTGAGATGGTTCTGCCTCTTTTTCATGCTTGAGATTGTTGGAGTATGTGATCTGTGAATAAAGCTGAATCTGAGGAATAAACTCAGTCTCATCCTTCTGCACATTCTCCACACAAGGACAATTATAGGAGGAAGTTGGAAGAGAAACTCAGGCAAAATAACACTAAAGATGTGTGGGAGGGAATGAAACAAATCACTGGGTACAAGGGGAGAGTCAGGCAGCCATCTGGGAGCCAGGAGAGAGCTGAGGAACTGAATCTGTTTTTTAATAGGTTCAACTCACAGTCTGTCACCCGAGCAACACAACCAGACCCCCACACACCCCTCCCTACCCACGCTCCCGTGCAGATCCTCTCTCCATCTCCCTCCTCCTCCTCCTCAGGGGGCACCAGGACCCCCCCTCACTTCACGGTGACTACAGATCAGGTGGAGAAACAGCTGAAGAGACTCCATCAGTGGAAGGCTTCGGGCCCGGATGGCATCTCCGCTAGGATCCTGAGGACCTGTGCCAACCAACTAGATCCAGTACTGACACACCTGTACAACCTGACTGACAAGTCTTCCCAGACACTCCCACCAGCTACTCACTGTCTGCTCCCCAGCCATCTCAGCTGTGAGTACTTGGGTAATTAGGACACCTGCCCGCTCGAATCTGCTGCTCAATTGTTTGCCTGCTATTTAAAGACTGCCGGGTTATTACCTCCGCCAAGGAGGTAATGTTTTTACTGGCGTCTGTCTGTCTGTTACCAACATAACTCAAAAAGTTATGAACGGATTTTGATGAAATTTTCAGGAAAGGCGTGTAATGGCACGGGGAACAGATGATTAGATTTTGGTGATGATCTGAGAGTGCATACCTCCACCAAGGCTTTTTTGTGTTTGTGCAGCAGGATTACACAAAAACTACTGGATGGATTTGGATGAAATTTTCACCAGAGATGGTTCTTGGGCTAGAGAGGAACCCATCATATTTTGATGATGATCTGAGAATGCATACCTCAGCCAAGGCTCTTATCTTCTCACAGTGTGTTAGCAACAATACTCCAAAACTGTTGGACAGACTTTGATGCCATTTTCACCACAAGTGGCTATAGGCCTACACACAAACCCATTACATTTTGGAGGTGATCCATGAGAAACGGAAGGAGCCTTGGCGGAGGTATGCGCTCTATGAGTGCTTTTCTAGTTATTATTGTTATTATTATTGTAGGGGCTACCTGGGATGTTGAGAGTAGATCTTATTGCATTCTTCACATTACAGTGGATGACATCTCAAGTGGTGATACAAATCAGTGGTAGTGCGACACAATTTGTATCAACTATTTTGTTCAGTTTTTACTTTCTGAAGTCCAACAGAACGAAGCTGGTGCTTTTTTCTCCTTTTGTCCAAGTCCTCTTCCATTGCAGCCATGTGTGTGTCATTTCATTTTTTTCCCCTTCCTCATGCTCTGCCAGTGTTGCCAGATTGTGCATAAAAAACAAGTTTCTCTGCTCCACGAAAACAGGCTCAAAAGAAGCAGTTCCTAAAGAAAAAAAATCGTAGGAACAAATCAGACCTGGCAAAGACCCTGAAATGAAACGGGGGGTGGGGGTGGGGGGTGCTGAGTACAGCTGTGTGAGAGAAGAGAGAGAAGCTTACCCTCAATATTTGCAATCAAGACATTTTTTGTATCCCGCATAGCAGAATGTATTGATATATCGAAAATATTCGGTGTATTGCCCAGCCTTACCTACAGCTATGGGTTGTATACAACAAAAATTGTTGTATATTCATGGATGATAGGCTTATCATAATTTGGCTCTGCCCCAATAATTATATGAAAAGGTTCAAAACTGCTCTCCTTCAGTAACATATATCTTCAGAGAAAATGGAGGCGGGGTTATTGCTGATAAAATTGTCTTTTTTCTGTGTACATTTGAGACTTAATTCTCATAAAATTGAAATTTTTCTCTTATATTTCAAGCATTTTTCTTGCAAATTTGTTTTTCCAATAAAATGTGCAAATTTTCTCCAAAGTTTGCTATGCTTTTTTTTTTTTCATTCTTCTGCAACTAAGCCTGAATAGAATAATTTCAACACAGTGAATGAAATAGGACCTCAGTGTTTTAATTTGTTAGATGTTTATGTGTGTGTTTGTTCCATTTTATATACAGGGTGCGCACTTATTTGAAATGCACACAAACAATATTGGTGCAGTTGAACACAAAATAATTCTTTGTTTTTCCATAAAGAATAGTAGTCTATATCAGGAATTACAGCTGCAGACGTCATTTGGCTCAAAATCTTTCCCACACTGTGCTACTACTCTCCATGACTGTTTAACTTTATGTCACGCTATTGCATGAGGAGATTAAACTCTACAAAGGTGATGATTTAGTACTTTAATAATGCATACAGCAACATTGACAAATGGTATTATTTGCAGCATGATTTGGACACATCTACTCCTTCAAAATCAGTATGAAGTTGTGTTCATGTTAAGTTATTATATAGTGAAGTATGTATTGAGTTAATGTCTATTATCTACATTTTATTATAAATTTTCTTTTCTTTTCTTGTACATTTGAGACTTAAGTCTCAGAAATTTGTGAGCATTTCTCCTACATTTCAGACATTTTTCTTTTAAATTTAATACTTTCTCTTATAAATTTGTGACTTTTTTTAATAGCATTTGTGATTTTTTTCATGTGAATTTGCAATGTTGTTCTCATAAATCTGTAAGTTTTTTTTCTTCATTACTTTGCAGCTGAGCCCAAACAGAAGAAAAAGTCAATGAAAAATTATTAAAGTATAAAAGTCCCCTGGTATAAATCCTCAGTCTGATGTGTTCTGTGTTTCAGTCTTGGTCTGTGGTCTCAAGGGGGACTCAGGTTCTGGTTCTGGGTCTGGATGGAGCTGGTAAGAGCAGTCTGCTGCAGTGTCTGACCACTGGGAGTCTGGACCAGGACACACAGCCCACCGAGGTCTTCAACACTGTCTCAGTCAGCAGAGACCACCTCCACATCGAGTTTCTAGAAAGTATATCTGCGCTCATTGTTGGCTAAAATAGGAAAAAAAATTTACATTTCTTCAAAATTAAACCCTTTCTGGAATTATGAGTTTTTCTGTCTTGGTACATTTACAAATGTTTTCTCATTAATTAGTAATTGTGTTTGCAACTTCTTTTAAATATGTGCCTCTTGAGTCCTAAATTTACTGTTTATCCTATACATTTGTGAATTGTCTGTCCGTCCGTCCATCCATCCATCCATCCATCCATCCATCTTCTACCGCCCCTCCAGGGATCCAGGTTGCAGAGACAGCTGCCCAAGCAGAGAGACCCAGACTTCCCTCTCCCCAGCCACCTATTCTAACTCATCGGAGAGGATACCAAAGCGCTCCCAGGCCAGCTGGGAGACATAGTCTCTCCAGCATGTCCTGGGTCTTCTCCCAGTGGGATGTGCCTGAAGCACCTCAAGTGGAAGGCATCCAGGAGGCATCCTGATCAGATGCCCAAACCACCTCAGGTGGCTCATTTCGATGTGGAGGAGCAGCGGTTCTATCGTGAGCCTCTCCCGGATGACTGAGCTCCTCACCCTATCTCTAAGGGTGAGTTCAGCAATCCTACAGAGAAAGCTCATTTCAGCTGCTTGTATCCGCAATCTCATTCTTTTGGTCATTACCCAAAGTTCGTGACCATTGATGAGGGGAGGAAGATAAATTGAATGGTAACTCGACAGCTTTGCTTTAGAGCTCAGCTTCCTCTTCACCACAACAGACCGGTACAATGTCCGCATCACTGCAGATGCTGTTTCGATCCGTCTGTTAACCTCTCGCTCCATTCTCCCCTCACTCGTGAATGAGACCCTGAGATCCTTAAACTCCTTCACTTGGGGCAGGAGCTCGTCCCGAATCTGGAGTGGACAATCCACCTTTTCCCTGCTGAGGACCATGGACTGAGACGTGGAGGTGCTGATTCTCATCCCGGCTGCCTCACACTCAGTAGCAAACCATCCCAGCAAGACCTGTAGGTCATTGCTGGATGAAGCCAGCAGGACAACATCATCTGCAAACAGCAGAGATGAGATCCTGTGGTCATCAAGCATGACACCCTCCGTTCCCTGGCTGCACCTAGAAATCCTGGCCATAAAAATTATGAACAGGATCAGTGAAAAGGGCAGCCCTGGCGGAGTCCAACTCTCACTGCAAACAAGTTTAACTGATTGTTGGCAATACAAATCAAACTCTTGCAATGGTCGTATAGAGAGTGGACGTCTTGTAGCAACAAGCCTGATACCCCATACTCTCGCAGCACCTCCTACAAGAGACCCATGAGGGACGCAGTCAAATACCTTCTCCAAGTCCACAAAACACATGTAAACTGGTAGGGCAAACTCCCATGAACCCTTGAGGATCCTTTAGAGGCAAAAGAGCTGGTCCGATGTGCTACGGCCAGGGCGAAAACCACATTGTTCCTCCTGAGTCCAAAGTTTGACCAATGACTGGACTCTCCTCTCCAGTACTCTGGCATAGACCTTCCCAGGGAGGCTGGGGAGTGTGATCCCCCTAAAGTTGGAACACACCCTCTGCTCTCTCTTTTTGTAGAGAGGAACCACCATCCCAGTTTGCCATGCCAAGGACACTGTCCCCAACTTCCATGCATTATTGCAGAGGTGTGTCAACCATGACAATCCCGCAACATCCAGAGCCTTGAGGTACTCAGGGTGAATCTCATCCACCCCTGGGGCCTGGCCACCAAAGAGTTTTTTAACCGCTTTGGCAACCTCAGCTCCTGTGATGGGCAACCCATCCCCCTCATATTCAGACTCTGTTTCCACAATAGAAGGCACATCAGTGGGATTGAGGAGATCTCTGAAGTATTCCTTCCACCGCCCAACAATGTCCCCAGACGAAGTCAGCAGTAGGGCTGCAACAAACTGTTTTGGTTGACGACTAATTTAACGACTATTTTTTCTATTAGTCGTCTAATTGTGATTATTTCTCTCATGTCCACCATCTCTGCTCCCTATTTGGGCTCTTGTGCATGTTTTACCTCACCTGTTTAAGCCTGCACACCTGTGAAAATCACCTTGTTGTCAGTCCCTGCTTTAATATAACATTTTATAAGCAGTTTCCAGAGCAAAATAAAATGACCCATGAAACACAAATTTTAAACTGAAGCTCAACAGCTTACTGAAGTGTATTTTTAGCCAAATGATACAAATTAACATGCATCACTGTAGTGCTGCCATGATAGGAAAGGTCTGCCTTGCAAAGTCTGCATTTTACTTGTTTCATTTTTTTTGTTGTTGTTTTCTGTGAAGTTTCCCATACTGGAGAAAGTTTGGGTCTGTTTTTTTTTTTTGTTTTTTTTTAGCTCCACTTTGACTTGGCTCATCTTTCCACTTCGCCATGCTGTGCTCCTTTTCTTCTTCGGTGGAAATTGTTCACGCATGCTGGACAACAGAAGTGCTACTGCCCACAGCAGTTCTGGTCGTGCATTGCAGTTACAGCTGAACATTTCCGTGGCATGTGTATAAACTTTAAAGTTAAACGACACGTCGATTATAAAATTTTGTATTGACAAATTTTTATAATCAATGTAGTCGCCAATGTCGACTAATTGTTGCAGCCCTAGTCAGCAGCTCCGTCTGCACCATACACAGTGTGGAAAGGGAGCTGCTTTCCCCTTCTGAGTCGCCGGACATTTTGCCAGAATCACTTCAACGGTGACTGAACGGTGACTGAACGGTGTCTTGCTTCGTGGCTTCACACCAAAGTTTTAGCCTCAGCAACTGCTCGAGCTGCACTCCGCTTGGCCTGCCGGTACAACTCAGCTGCCTCAGGAGTCCCACAAGCCAACGAAGCTCAGTAGGACTCCTTCAGCTTGATGGGCCCCCTCATTTCTGGCGTCCACCATTTGGTTCGAGGGTTCCCACCACGAGAGGCACCGACAACCTTAGGGCCACAGCTCTGAACAGCTGCTTCAGCGAATGAGGTGGAGAACATGGCCCATTCAGACTCCATGTCTCCAGACTCCCTCGGAATATGGTCGAAGTTCCTCCAGAGGTGGGAGTTGAAGACTTCTTTGATAGTGCCCTCAGTCAGACACTCCCAGCACACCCTCACTATCTGTTTGGGTCTGCCAGGTCTGAATGGCATCCTGCCAGGCCATCTGATCCAACTCACTACCAGGTGGTGATCAGTTGACAGCTCTGCATCTCTCTTTACCCGAGTTTCCAAGACATATGGTTGCAGGTCTGATGACACGATAACAAAATCAATCATCAACCTGCTACCTAGGATGTCCTGGTGCCAGGTGCACATATGGACACCCTTATGCTTGAACATGGTATTTGTTATAGACAAACTGTGGTTAGTAGAAGTAGAAGTCCAATAACTGAACACCACTCGGGTTCAGATTGGGCAGGCCGTTCCTCCCAATCGCCCCCCTCCAGGTTTCACTGTTGTTGCTCACATGGGCATTGAAGTCCCCCAGTAGGACAATGGAGTCTCTAAGAGCTCTCCAGCAACTCAGTCAGAGACTCCAAAAAGGGTGGGTACTCTGAACCACCCTGATGATCCATTTCCCAACCTGAAGGCGTAGGGAAACAACCCTTTCATCCACAAGGGAGATCTCCAATGTAGAAGAGGGCAGACGGGGGCTACAAGGATGCTCACCCCTGCTCCTCTACTCTTGCCCAGGGCAACTCCAGAAAAGGCCAAGGTCCAACCCCTCTCTAGGAGACTGGTTCCAGAACCTGATCTGTGCATCAAGGTGAGCCCAATTATATCTAGCTGGTATCTCTCAACCTCATGCACAAGCTCAAGCTCTTTCCCTGCCAGAGAGGTGACTTCCACGTCCCAAAAGCCATTTTACTAAGCTGGGGTCAGACCGCCATTCGACTGCCACCTGATTGACATAGCACCGGACCCCTATGGGACCCCTCCTGCAGGTGGTGAGCCCACTGGAGGGCAGACCCATGTGGCTGTTTCAGGCCCAGTCCAGCCGGGTCCCATGGGCAGAAACCAGACTACCAGATGCTTGCCGTCAAGCCCCTCTCCCAGGCCTGGCTCCAGGGCAGGGTACTTTGTAAATCAAGTACTGTGGAGAATGTGGGAATGACGAGGCTGAGTTCATCTCCCAAGTCAAGTTTATTCACATTCTCCAACATCATCCAAAAACAGAAAAAGAGAGAGAAACCCCCCAACATCTGTCCCTTTTATACCCCAACATCAAAGCACACAGTCACACGGTATTTAATCCCCCATAACAATGCCTCTTCTTCCCGATCTTAACACCCCCACCTTCAGTCTGTGGCCACTGGCCAAGGCCGTCTCCTTGCATGCCAAAGTCTAGACTTTCACATCCTCGTGTTATCTCCAGAGCGGCTCAGTCCTTTGTTCTGTCTCAGATGTGAAGCCTAAGGTGGTATACGTATGAAGCATACAGTGATATACATATGCATATACGTGTCCCACATGACCCCCCCAAACGTCTAAGATGGAACAACGTAATAACAGTCTGCATGTCATGATAAAATTATTACACATCAGTCCACGTGCTGCTTGGGTTTCAGTCTCCTCCCGTATCTGCTGTAAGCGGGCTTAACCACTTTCATGGCGCCCTCCTGCCGGGGAGCTGCTGTCTGAGGATGAGAACTGTTAGTTAGTCCCTGTGGGTGTTCTGGGGAGTGCTCCTTAGGGGGTCTGCCGTGCTGAGGAGCCGTGGCCAACAGCACATCCTCGTCGGCCAACACAAAAGCAAGTTTGAGCCTGTTTATGCCAATCTTTTCCTTCCTGCCCCCCAAATCTAGCAAAAAATGTTTATTCCCTGTTTCCAGCGCTCTAAATGGTCCATCATAAGGTGGTCGCAACGGTGGGCGATGTGCATCGTGTCTGACAAAAACAAACTCTGCATTTTTTAAAGCTTTAGGCACAAAAACGCGCGGAAAAGTGTGGTGAACGGGGCCAGGCAGCGTGCCCGATTCCGTGCCACGCTGCAACCGCTGAGCCGGGGAGCATTCTGGCGCAGGGTTATCTGGAAGAAATTCCCCGGGCAGCCGAAGTGGCTGCGCAAAAACTAGCTCAGCCGGGGAGGCTTCTAAATCCTCTTTAGGTGCAGAACGCAACCCCAATAAAACCCATGGTAGCCTGTCCACCCAATTTGCATCCGTAAGCGACGCTGTGAGGGCCGCCTTCAATGACCTATGAAAACGTTTGCATAATCCGTTAGCCTGCGGATTGTACGCGGTAGTGCGGTGGATCATTAGCCCCAGGCTGCGGGCCATCGCTGACCAAAGTTCGTAAGCAAATGGAGGGCCTCTGTCGGACGTAATGTCCAACGGGACTCCAAAGCGCGCTACCCATGCCGTTAAAAACACGCGCGCCACCTCCTCGGCTGTGGTTGATGACAGTGGGACCACTTCCGGCCAGCGCGTGGTGTGGTCCACCATTGTCAGAAGATGTGTGCACCCCTGTGACGGAGGGAGGGGGCCTACAAGGTCCACGTGAACATGATCGAACCTCTTAGCCGGGATGTGAAACGGCTCCAAGGGAGCTCTCGTGTGTCTTTGTACCTTGGCACGCTGACAAGCCATACAGGCTGCTGCCCACTCTCTAACTTGTTTGCGCAGGCTCGGCCATACAAATTTCTCTCCCACCATTTTGACCGACGCGCGCACTCCCGGGTGCGCCAGAGAATGAATCGAGTCAAAAACGCGGCGGCGCCACGCGGCCGGTACCACAGGACGCGGTCACCCCATGGAGACGTCGCAGATTAGGGGGGGCATGCCTTCTTGCAGCACCCTGTTCTCCAGCCTTAACCCTGTTGGTCCAGACTGGAGCGCGCGCACGTCTGCGTCGCTAACCTGATCCGCGGCCATGGCTGCATAATCTATCCCTACACGGACTGCGGCCATGCGCACTTCCGCGTCGCTAGCCTGCTCCGCGGCCATGGCTGCATGATCTATCCCTATGCGGACTGGAGCCGCTA
The DNA here is from genome assembly GCA_020510985.1 of Pholidichthys leucotaenia. NCBI lineage: Eukaryota > Metazoa > Chordata > Actinopteri > Cichliformes > Pholidichthyidae > Pholidichthys > Pholidichthys leucotaenia. Next base: position 310,090,255 of record CM035840.1, on the reverse strand, counting down.
CGGCGCGCGAGAGACAGTCTGCCACTACATTAAGTTTACCTGCTACATGCTGAATATTGGTAGTAAACTCTGAGATTGCGGCCAGCTGCCTCTGTTGCCGGCCTGACCACGGTTCTGAAACCTTAGCCATCGCGAATGTCAGCGGCTTGTGGTCAACGAACGCGGTGAAATTGTGTCCCTCCAGCCAGAACTGGAAGTGGCGAATGGCCAAGTGGAGAGCCAACAACTCCCTGTCGAATGCGCTGCATTTCCGTTCACTATCGCGCAAAGTCCTGCTGAAAAAGGCGAGCGGCTGCCAAGCCCCGGCGACATGCTGCTCCACGACCGCCCCTATGGCCACATCTGACGCATTAGTAGTGAGCGCTATGCGGGCCGTTGGGTCTGGATGTGCTAACAATGCAGTGTTTGCCAGGGCTGTTTTGACTTTCCGAGAATGCTCGCCCTCGCTCCGGAGACCATTCGATTTTATTTGTGGGTTTTTGTTTTTTTAGTGCAGCATACAATGGTTGCATGAACTGCGCTGCGCGGGGGAGGAAACAGTTATAAAAATTCACCATTCCCAAAAACTCCTGTAACGCTTTGACCGTTTGTGGCTGGGGAAAATTTGTTACTGCGCGCACTTTGTCAGGCAGAGGTACCGCTCCTTCTGGAGAGACGCGATGCCCCAAAAAATCAATCTGCGTCACCCCGAACTGACACTTCGCTGGGCTGATTATTAACCCGTGCTCAACCTCCGGAAAACTGCCGTGAGGTGATTTTTGTGTTCATCTTCGGACGCGCTGGCTACCAAGATGTCGTCTAGGTAGACGAACATGAAGGGGAGATCGCGCAACACCGCGTCCATCATGCGTTGGAACGTCTGCACAGCACCTTTAAGCCCAAACGGCATGCGCAAAAACTCGAATAGGCCAAACGGAGTTATTACCGCTGTTTTGGGTATGTCCTCAGCGCACACTGGGACTTGGTGGTATCCGCGGACCAAGTCTATCTTAGAAAAAACGCACGCCCCCGGAACGGAAAAATCTTGGATATGCGGGATTGGGTAGCGGTCGTGCGCTGTAGCGTTGTTCAACCTGCGGAAATCTTGGATATGCGGGATTGGGTAGCGGTCGTGCGCTGTAGCGTTGTTCAACCTGCGGAAATCTCCGCAAGGTCGCCACGAGCCATCAGCTTTAGGGACCATGTGAAGCGGGGAAGCCCATGGACTTTTCGAACGTCTGATGATGCCCAACTTTTCCACGTTGGCGAACTCCTCGCACGCTATGGACAGTTTAGCTGCATCCAAGCGCCGAGCTTTTGCAAAAACTTGCGGTCCAGTGGTAGTAATAAAATGTTCCACTCCGTGTTTAGCGACAGCTGCTGAAAAAGTGGGAACCGTGAGTGCTGGGAACTGAGTGAGTAGTGTGTGGAACTTACCGCTTGCCGTTGCGACGTTGGCTTGTGCTGTGGGCAGGGTCACTCGGGCTGCACAGGGAATAGAATAAAAAGAAAGTGCATTAACCAGGCGCCTATTAGCAAGATCAACCAACAAACCATGTGAGCACAGAAAATCAGCCCCCAACATATTGAAGCTCACTGCAGCTATAACAAAAGTCCACTCAAATGTACGGTCGTGTAGGGACAGAAGCAGAGTCCTCTCATGAAAGGTCTTAATCCTCGAGCCGTTCGCTGCTGACGCTCTGTGACTTCCGGGACCCGCCAGCCGGTCAGCGGAGGTAGGCGTGATGAAACTCACTTGGGAGCCTGTGTCCACGAGGAATTGCCTCCCCGAACGCGCATCCGTCAAGTAGAGCAGCTTGTTCTCTTCACCGAGGGCCGCGGCTGCTACCGACCCCCGGTCTTGGCGTTTCCCGAGCGCTTGAACTGGCACGGTGGTATACATTTGCGTGCCCTCTCTGCAAAGCGGCGATGGTAGAAACAGAGGCTGTCTCCTCCGCGATCTTTGGCCCCCGCCGCCGCCGTTGTCGGTGGGTCTGCTACCGCCGCCTCTGGCCCCCTGCCATCTCCGGCCGTCGCGCCGAGCTCCGTCGCTGCTGCGGTGGCCGCGCGCTGTTTGCTGGCATTGAGAATCCGTTGTGCCTCCTGGGCCAGCGCGCGGAAGTCCCGCTGGGCCAACAACGGTGAACTGGCCAGGGTCGCTCTCGTGGCCGACGGAAGGGTTCTCAGGAAAATGTGGGTGAAGAGGAAGTCGTCGCCGTCTGAGCCCCTCAACCTCAGCATGTCCTCCATCAAGTCGACGGGCGTGCTATCTCCCAAGTCGTTCAGAGCCAGGAGCCTCTCCACTCTCTCCTGGACTGAGGGAGTGAAACGCTGGATGAGCGCAGCCTTCAACCCGCCGTATTTGTCGTTGGCCGGTGGGCGCTCCAAAAGGCTCTGCACATGTCGAGCCGTGCGGTTGTCGAGCTTGGCGATAACATGGTAGAATTTAGTGTCATCTACCGTTATCCTCCGGAGGGCGAACTGTGCTTCGACCAAGTGGAACCAGGAGCACGGGTTGTCTTGCCAGAAGTCTGGTAGCTGGACTGTGGCTGCATTCGCTCAGCTGGCTCCGGGGGAATTTCTTTCGCTCATGATACGTCTTAGGGTCACCAGTGTGGAGAATGTGGGAATGATGAGGCTGAGTTCATCTCACAAGTCAAGTTTATTCACATTCTCCAACATCATCCAAAAACAGAAAAAGAGAGAGAAACCCCCCAACATCTGTCCCTTTTATACCCCAACATCAAAGCACACAGTCACATGGTATTTAATCCCCCATAACAATGCCTCTTCTTCCCGATCTTAACACCCCCATCTTCAGTCTCTGGCCAAAGGCCAAGGCCGTCTCCTTGCATGCCAAAGTCTAAACTTTCACATCCTCGTGTTATCTCCAGAGCGGCTCAGTCCTATGTTCCGTCTCAGATGTGAAGCCTAAGGTGGTATACGTATGAATCATACAGTGATATACATATGTGCATATATGTGTCCCACAGTACCTTAAATGTGAAAAAAAAACCAAAATGAACCCGATAGCCAGTGACTCATAAAATTTAAAAGAAAAATTAACAAATTTACAACAGTCTCAGATTTAAGAGACAAAATGAGCAAATATGTAAGAAATAGTAATTTTACAGTTAAAAACTCACAAATTTGCAAAAAAAATTGCACTTTTATGAAAGAAAATTTGCAAATTTACATCTAAAAAGTGGCAAATGTTTGTGAAGAATACTGCAAATTTATTTTTAAAAAGTCATAATTTTTTTTAGATAGAAAGTGTGAAATTTGCATTGGGTTCGATTAACAAAGGAAAAAAGTTGCACATTTTGAGAAAAAAACAATTTTTTCAGAAAAAAGCAGCAAATTTTTGAGAAAAAGAATTTGCAAATTTGCAACAAAAATTTGCAACAAAAGGATCAGTTCTTTGAGAAAAAAGTTGCATATTTATGAGAGAAAGTTGCATATATGAGCAAAAAAACTACATTTCGAAGCAGAAAAATCAAACATTTATGACAAAATACTGCACATTTATGAGAAAAATTGCACATTTATAAGATAAATTTGCACATTTCCGACTAAGATTTTGCATATTTACACACAAAAGAGTTCTACATTTAGAAGCAGAAAAATTGCACGTGTGGAAGGAGAAAGGTTGCAAATTTCTGGAAAATTTATGAGAAAAACATTGAACATTTACAAGAATATATTGCAAATTTACAAATGCAAAATGAGGAATATTTGTAGAAAAATACTGCCAGTTTTTTTAGCTTAAAAAAATCCCTTTAAAATTGTCAGTGGTGTCGTTGTCATTGTAGGTGAGGGCTCAGTCCTCAGAGGATCAGTAGAAGTGTTTAAATAGATAAAACAGCAGACGCTGCTTTGTTTTTTTGTCAGTTGGCGGTAGGGAGGACCTGCGGCCGTACTGGTCCTGGTACGTCTCCAGAGCTCTGTTGCTGGTCTTCGTGGTGGACTCGTCCAAACCGCAGCTCTTCCCATTGGTCAAGAAGCATCTCCACCATCTGCTGGCCCCCAGCCTGCCTCTGATGGTCCTTGCCCACAAACAGGTCAGTGTGATGAGAGAGGAAAAAAACTTTTCTAAGGAATTTACAACTTTTTTATGGCTTGTAACTTTTTATTTAATTGTCTTACTTGCAAATTTGCAGAGCTTTCTCATAAATTTGCAGCTTCAAAAATAAATTATACAAATTTATATTTTTTTCCTGTAAATTTGCATATACTGTAGTTTTGTGGTGTGAAGCCATGTAAATTTGAAGTTTCTCTATTCAGTGTTTCCTCTGGCACAGAGACTTGGGCGTGGTGGAAAAGTCGTTTGAGCATTGAGTGTGTGTGTGTGTGTGTGTGTGTGTCTGTGTGTGTCTGTGTGCATATATACGTAATTACAACTACTTCAGGTACTCAAGAAATCCCGTGGCTGTGGCCGTGCAGCAACATTAGTTAGTAAGAAAATAAATTAAGACCTGTTTATTCTACTATTAGAACTTAAACTATTTTTAACCTCAATTTCCATCATGGTGATCAATAAAGTTTTACATTATTATCTTAAACTGTAATAGCAATAAACAGTTGCAACTTTTTTCACTGTACACCAAATTATTAGACTGAGCAGCTGCACATCAAAACTGATAATTTTTTAAAAACTTTATTTAACCTCTTGCACGCCGGTGTACCACGGGCGGACACGTCTCTGCGTCCTAGAGCGCACGAGGGCGCACGAGGGCGCTGCGTCCTAGAGCGCACTGAAAAAAAAAGCTGCATTTCCGTTCTTCCACTACAGACACAGCCGCGAACAGAAAGCCAAAGGAGTGCTTTGATTGGTTTAGATGTGATTGACCTCTCATTCGACTAATAAGAGCCTTGAATTGGGTTTCTTGAAACCTTGAAGAACCAATGACTGAAAACCTAGCAAGAAGGACCCGCCTACCAACGGCTGCGGATACAGCCAGCCTATTGAAGCACAGAAGTTTGAAAGCTGTTTTGTGTAAGGCTGGGTGACACACAGGCGCTCGCCAGTCTTTTTTGATTACTACTGTTCTTATTTGTTTTGAAAAATCGTTTGCCAAAACCGCAATCATGGAAGCGCAAAACCGCAATAATGGAATTATGGTTTGACCGGATCGCGTGACCAGAACCACGAGTCCGTAACAAGCGGACCAGCGTCATGTTCGTCTGACAATGAGGAAGAGAAGTTCGCCAGCGACACTGCTGTTGTGGACAGGTAAGTGTTATAAGCTAAATTATTCTTTATCACTGAAAATTGTAATCCAAATGACTTTTGACCGATCGGTAAATTACAACTGTGCGTTATCGCAACATGACGGACCCGGACCGCTCCGGTCATGTTGTGAACACCCCCCCCCCCCCACGCTACTCTTCTGTAGCGGATTGCAGATATATTGCAGATATTTTAGTGCAACTGTGCGTAGTAGACCGCGGCGCACCGTCACCGCTTTCCGTCATGTAGCGATGGGCGATGTCCGTCCTCTGTAGCGGGGGTGGGGTGGGGTGGGAGTTGTTATCTTCTACATTACAGATATTTTAGAATAATATTTAGTGCACTGTAGGTTATTTTTTCTTGTAAAAAAAAAAGCCACACATTTTTTACGTGGCATGCTTCTTTGTGTGTGGGGGCTTGTTTGTTCATTCATTCATTCATGAATGAATAAACAACCCCCCCCCCCACACACACACACAGCCCTTCACCTTTCATTAGAGCCCAAGATGAAGCTTCTATATTGAGTCATTCAAAAGTTACAGATGTTTTTCCAAACTGTGCCATTTGGCACAATTTGGCACAGTTCAAAAAACGCCTGGGAACAACCTAAGAAAAAAGCTGTGTAATATATTCATTTTTTGTGGTATTGTTACAAAATTTTGACCTCAGCTGGATAACACTTGGTTCTACATTTCTGTTGCATTTTCCAGCCAGTATCTGAAGCTGTGTGTTATTTGCAAGCATTTGTATCCAAAAAAAACACCCAGGCGAAATTTATTTTCTTCAAGTTCAGTATGTTTAGATGACTGTTACTCAGTGGCAGGAGCACTTTGAGACATTATGACTGTTTTGCCAAAAAATTCAAAGTGTTTTCTTTTAAATGAGACCAACCCCATGAAGATGCTGCAAAGGGTTAAAGAACAGCTTTTGATTTACTTTGGGTACGTTATTTTTTGGCGTTTTTAAGGAAATTGACCAGAGTGCAAGGGGTTAATACATGACTGCTGCACAATTAGTATGTGCTGTTGCATTCATAGTTGCAAATGTTGATCATGTGGAGAGTGTAAATAACGAAAACAGATTTATGCAGCAGACAACTTTATTCACTCTCACATCAGTCATACACAGAAAAAGAATCTCTCAATACACCGGGGGTTCTCCTTTTATATCAACCGCCCATCTCACATCTCCATGACATCTCACATCACGATACATTCATCCCTTCTCCCCCCAACTCCTTCTTCCTGCTACCTCACCATAATCTCCATGCCTATTGTCCTCTGTTTACCCTCTGCATCCAGTCTGAGAGGATTAACCCAGTCTCTGCACGCCCCCCCCCCCCCGCGAATCTCAGACAGAGTTTCAGTCCTCACGTCCTTTTGGCTTCAGTCTTCTCCCATATTTGCTGTAACGAGGGTTTACTGCCTCCGTGGCGTTGCTGTGCCGGCGGGGGGCTCCTGGGGGTGTGTCTGACTGCAGGTGGGCCATGGCGAGGGGGGGAAACCTTCGATTTGCCCGTGTGGCTGCTCTGATGAATCGTTTACCTGGGGAGTTCTCAGTGGGGGTCTTCCATGCTGAGGGGCCCGAGCTAACAGCACTTGCTTTTCCACAATAATAGTGGAAGTGGCATTCAGCTGTTTGTTTTATGTCATGTAAGCACAGTTCTGGTACTTAAAAATCATAAAAACCCAGGAGCTTCGGGGGGCGAAGTGACAGTAAAGGTGAAAATTGGCTCAAAGTTCAATGAGGTAACAGAAACACTCGGACAGTTTCTGAAGAAACCAGAAAAGGAGATGAAGTTCAAAGTTCAGAGACTGACACAGTTTGCTGCCAAAAGGAAGAAAGTTTCACATTAGAAGTGACTTGGTGACCAGTGTAAATAGTGTAATAAACTCTTATAGAACTGTTAAATATGTTGGACTAAAGACAGTGAGACAACATTGAAGAAAAAGTAAGTTAACTTTTCATTAAATTTAATGATTTATCGAAGTCTAGTATTTCATTTTTTTTAATCATTTTTTGCAGTCTAAATTACTTCTGTTTTACTGAAAACCTCCCAGCTTCGGGGGGCTGTGCCCCCCCCCAGCCCCCCCATGTGTCAATCGATCAAATTAGATTTCAGCTGAAATCAGAAAATCCTGTTGCCATCCCTGTGTTTAGCGATGGCCGCCGAAAACGTTGGGACTGTGAGTGCTGGGAACTGAGTGAGCAGTGTGTGGAACCTGGCCCCTCAAGCTGTACAGGGGAGAGAATCAAAAGACATTGCATTAACCAAGCGTCTGTTAGCAACATCGACTAGCAACCCGTGTGCACACAGAAAATCAGCTCCCAGGATTGGGAAACTCAATGCCGCTATGACAAAAGTCCACTCGTACATACGGCCGTGTAGGGATAAAGTCAGTGTTCTCTCACCAAAAGTCTTAATGTCTGAGCCGTTTACTGCTACCAGCCCGGGGCCGCTAGCTCCCGCTAGCCGGTCGGCGTTGGACGGCAGGATGATGCTTCTCTGGGCTCCGGTGTCTACGAGGAACCGTCTCCCTGAGCGCGAGTCCGTCACGTAGAGCAGCTTGTTCTCTTCACCGGCGGTTGCAGCTGCTACCGACTGCCGGCCTTGGCGTTTCCCGAACGTTTGAATTGACACGGTGGCACACATCTGCGTGCGTTCTCTCCAACGGTGGCACCTATACAGTGAGCTGCACAGCCTCGCTGTCCTCAGTGCATGTGGAGAAGCACGGACAGCAGCCCCTTCCTGCCACTCTCAGTAAGACATGAACAGATCCAGAGAAAGTAAAATCACAGAGGAAAATAGAGAGTCTAATTCTGTGTGGACAGATTAATTTGTGTTTATGTATAGTAGTGGAGAGAATTTCTCCACGAGAGCACAAGCAATGAAAAACAGCCACCTCATCAGTGTCTACAGGTCCATAAAAAATCTTAAAAGGGATTATCTATACACGTGGACAAAACTGTTTTTACCCCTCTGTTAATGAAAGAAAAACCCACAATGGTCACAGAAATAACTTGAATCTGACAAAAGTGGTAATAAATAAAAAGTCTATGAAAATTAACCAATGGAAATCAGACAATGCTTTTGAATTGTGGTTCAACAGAATTATTTTAAAAAACAAACTCATGAAACAGGCCTGGACAAAAATGATGGTACCCTTAACTTAATATTTTGTTGCACAACCTTTTGAGGCAATCACTGAAATCAAACAATTTCTGTAACTGTCAATGAGACTTCTGCACCTCTCAGCAGGTATTTTAACCCACTCCTCATGAGCAAACTGTTATGGTCCGAGTGCCGATCTCGTCCGCGCTCGGGCCATACATCTTCTCCACCAGGTTTGACAGCAGTGTTTACCTTCTGGCTCCCCGAGCTCTTATTGTGACAGTGCTCGGAGGGGCTTCCTGCTGTCAAAGCCTGCCAGCTGTGCTGCATTTGCGGTTCGTCAGTGGCCCGGCATTTAAGCGGTCGCTGAGAGCGGCATAAAGCAGCAGTCTCGTTGATTATTCCCTTGTCAGACGTTGAGCAAGCGTCCCTCGCCTCAGACGTCAACTATTCCTGATCGTCGTTCATGTCCTCATCGTAAGTGTGCCTCGTTTTAGCCTTATGATCATCTGTGTCAAGTGTTGTGTGTTTTAGCCCACCGTGGCTCATTACTTTCTGTTACTTTGTGTATTATCTTGTGTTTGTGTTCATTAAAAAAACATCATGCAAACCTCACTGGCGACTTTTGGTGTCTTATGGTGGCTCGCGAGGGCCACCGCGTGACACAAACTGCTCCAGTTGTCTCAGGTTTGAAGGGTGCCTTCTCCAGACGGCATGTTTCAGCTCCTTCCACAGATGTTCAATAGGATTTAGATCAGGGCTCATAGAAGGCCACTTTAGAATAGTCCAATGTTTCGCTCTTAGCCATTCTTGGGTGTTTTTAGCTGTGTGCTTTGGGTCATTATCCTGTTGCAAGACCCATGACCTGCGACTGAGACCAAGCTGTCTGACACTGGGCAGCACATTTCTCTCTAGAATACCTTGATAGTCTTGAGATTTCATTGTACCCTGCACAGATTCAAGACACCCTGTGCCAGATGCAGCAAAGCAACCCCAGAACATAACAGAACCTCCTCCATGTTTCACAGTAGGGACAGTGTTCTTTTCTTGGTATGCTTCATTTTTGCATCTGTGAACATAGAGCTGATGTGCCTTGCCAAAAACTTCCAGTTTTGTCTTGTCTGTCCATAGGACATTCTCCCAGAAGCTTTGTAGCTTGTCAACATGCAGTTTGGCAAATTCCAGTCTGGCTTTTTTTATGATTTGTTTTCAACAGTGGTGTCCTCCTTGGTCGTCTCCCATGAAGTCCACTTTGTCTCAAACGACGACGGATGGTGCAATCTGACACTGATGTACCTTGACCTTGGAGTTCACCATGAATGTGTTTAGAGGTTGTTCTGGGCTCTTTTGTTATCATTCGTATAATCTGTCTCTTCCATTTTTCATCAAGTTTCCTCCTGTGGCCACGTCCAGGGAGGTTGGCTACAGTCCCGTGGATCTTAAATTTCAGAATAATACGTGCAACTGTAGTCACAGGAACATCAAGCTGCTTGTAGATGGTCTTATAGTCTTTACGTTTAACATGCTTGTCTATAATTTTCTTTCTAATCTCCTGAGACAACTCTCTCCTTTGCTTCCTCTGGTCCATGTTTAGTGTGGTACACACCATGTTACCAAACAGCACAGTGACTACTTGTCACCCTTTAAATAGGCTGACTGACTGATTACAAGTTTGTAGACACCTGTGATGTTAATTAGAGGACACATCTTGGTTGAACATGTCCCTATGGTCACATTATTTTCAATCTTTTCTAGGGGTACCATCATTTTTGTACAGGCCTGTTTCATGAGTTTGTTTTTTAAAGTAATTCTGTTGAACCACAATTCAAAAGCATTGTCTGATTTTCATTGGCTAATTTTCATAGAATTTTTATTTATTACCACTTTTGTCAGATTCAAGTTATTTCTGTGACCATTGTGGGTTTTTCTTTCATTAACAGAGGGGTACCAACAATTTTGTCCACGTGTGTAAAATCAACACCATAGTTATCGTTAAAAATGAGAAACAATCCTTGAATTCCTGTTCAGTAACCTTATAGTGGCCTGCTCTATAAATGCTGGATTCACCAGACGTGGCCGAAGTCTGAATTAGTGTAAATTTATTATCGTTGTCACAGCAAAATGCATCCCGAGTGATGTAAAAATAAAAGCCCTCCAGTGTTTCCTCTTGCTTAAAGACTTTGGCACGGTGGCAACATATTTTTCCGGGGGGTGGGGGTGGGGGGCACATGACACTGTTGTAACTGGAATATGTTAATTTTTTACTATTTTTTTTTTTGCACAGTAACTTTGCATATGGAACTTACCATTTGAAGTACAGTGATCCCTCGCTACTTCGCGCCTCACCTTTCGCGCCCTCAGTGCATTGCGGATTTTTCAAAAATATTCATCAAAAATTCAAAATTGAGAAAAAAGTTGCCCGGGCGCTAGCAGAAGGCAGGGAGACTACACGGAGAGCCGGCACAACTCAAAATCCACCTCTCTGATTCGCTGGCCAGCATCCCCCCCCCAAGAGATTTTGTTCTCGTGTTGGCTCGGCTCGGGAATCTCGCAAGCTGATTGGCCGAGACGTCGCTGCTGCCTTTACGCCTCCTCCTGCTGCCTCTACGCCTTCCCGTCGAGAGAGAGAGTGAGAGAATGAACGTACGTATTATTTATATTATTTATACATTATTTTATGTATATTATTTATATTATTAATATTTTATTTACATGTTTCAAACTATTCTTTAATGTTCTAATGATAACATATGCATTTATAGGGTTAATATACACTTATTGATATTATATATACACAAAAAAAATGTATGTAAAAAATGGGGGGGGGTGACGCTACTTCGCGGTTTTTCACTTTTCGCGGTCGGTTCTGGACCCCATTAACCGTGATAAGTGAGGGATCATTGTATTGTACAACCAAAGCTTGAATGTTGGAATATTGGGCCACTTGGGGTTCCATCCAGACATGCTGTGTTTGGACATTTTACTGATGTCATCTTTCTCTCCTTCCTCTTCTCACACCTCTCCTGGGCCCTCTGCCTGAACACTTTCCTCTCCTTGGCTCCTCTCTTCTGTCTCATCTTGCCCTCTCTAAACCCTGTCTAATTCAGGTTATCTCTCTGTCAATGGTGGTATACAAACAGGTAAAGAAAATATCAAGTGTCATGTTTTGTCCTGCAGGATTTTTTTCTCATGTTTACATAAATGACAAAAATGTGTATTTTTTTTGTATTTTTATTCTAGTGTTTCTTTTTTCTAATGAGAGAGTAGGAAAGAGAAGATAAAAAAAAACCATTCATAATAGTAATTTACTCATATGATCAGAGATGGGTACAGTAGCCAGAAATTCTACTCATGTAAAAGCAGTGTTATGTAGCATAAAATAGAAATATTAATAAATAATAAATATGATCAGGTATGAATTATTTATTTATATTGATTTATTGGAATCTGAGATCAAATCTCATTTCATATACATCAGAAAAGTTAATAACACTCGTAAGGGGCACCAGCTTCTGTCTTTAACCACTTGCACTCCGTTGTTCCGCGGGCGGGCAAGTCTCTGCGTCCGAGGGCGCACGAGGGCGCACGAGAGCGCACTCGTGCGCCCTCGTGCGCATGACGCACGATAAGGATATTGATGGTGGTGATGTAGGTGGTGTGGCCTCCAAGCGCCACTGAAAAAAAAATCTGCAAACACAGCCGCGAACAGATTAGTTCATCTGATTGACCTCTCATTCGACTAATAAGAGCCTTGAATTGGGTTTCTGAAACCTTGAAGAACCAATGAATGAAAACCTAGGAAGGAGGACCCGCCTCCCAACGCTTTGAATGCAGTGAGCCAATTGAAGCAGAGAAGTTCGTGAGCTGTTTTTTTTTTAAGGCTGGGTGAAGACTGGCTGCTGCAGCGGATCAAAAAAGGACACAGGAAGAGCCCCACAGACCCAGCAGCATGGAGACCATCCACAAATGCAACCTGTGTGACAGGGAGTGCCATTCGTGGATCGGCATGTTCGGCCACAGGCGGTGCTTATTTTGTATTGGTTCCAGCAGAGTAGACGCTATGATTTCTTCCATGGTCATTATAGACCGACGGAGGCTGACGACGAAGGCTGAGTGACACACATGCCTTCGCCAGTCTTTTTTTAATTACTACTGTTATTTGTTTTGAAAAATCGTTCGCCAAAAACCGCAATCATGGAAGCACAAAGCCGCAATAATGGAATTATGTTTTGATCGAGTCGCGAGACCAGAACCAGAGCAGACCAGCGTCGCGTTCGTCTGACAATGAGGAAGACAAGTTCGCCAAGACTCCGCTGTGAAGAGATAAGGTGTTATAAGCTAAATTATTCTCTATCCCTGAAAATTGTAATCCAAAATGACTTTTGACCGATCAGTAAATTACAGCTGTGCAGTTCACGAAGTCTGAAGTTCGTGCGCCGCGGTACAAGGGGTTGCTCGCAGTGTACAGGCTGTGAACGCCCCCCCACCCCCGCTATTCTTCTGCAGCGAGGGGGGGGGAGCCGCGGTGACTGCACTGCTGTCCTACATCACCACATAAGGCTAATCCGTTGTGTAGCGATGGCTAAAGTCCATCCTCTGTAGCGAGCGGGGGGGGACAACCCCTCCCCCCCACACACACACAGTAGCGAGGGGGGGGAGCCGCTGTGACAGTGTTGCTGTGGAAACATGCAACGAGTGTAATCTGTCATGTAGCGAGGGCCGAACTCTGTCCTTGATAGCGGGGGGGGGGGACGACCCCCCCCCACACACACACACAGACACAGCCCTGAGTGTAACCTTTCCTTTGAGCCTAAAATGAAGCTTCTACATTGAATCATTCAAAAGTAACAGACGTTTTTCCAAACTGTGCCATTTGGCACAATTTGGCACAGTTCCAAAACGCCAGGGAACAGCCTGAGAACAAAGCTGTGTAAAATATTCATTTTTTGTGGTATTGTTACCAAATTTGGATCTCAGCTGGATAACACTTGGTTCTACATTTCTGTTGCATTTTCCAGCCGGATCGGACAGCTGTGTGTTATTTACAAGCATTTGTATCCAAAAAAACACTGTGTCCAAATTTTTTTTCTTCAAGTTCAGTATGTTTCGATGACTGTAACTCAGTAGCCGGAGTACGTAGAGAGATTATGTTTTTTTTGCCAAAAAATTCAAAGTGTTTTCTTTTAAATGAGACCAACCCCATGAAGATGCTGCAAAGGGTTGAAGAACAGCTTTCGATTTACTTTGGGCACGTTATTTTTTGGCATTTTTAGGAAAATTGCCCAGAGTGCAAGTGGTTAAGAAGCAATTTAATCTTTGATTTCACTTTATATCTGTTTGATCACTCAATAAATTAATCAATAATCAGTCTCAAAAATTTTCCGTGAATTCGATACCTGGGCTTGAAACAGACTCAGAATGAAATAAATTCCCGACAACTTCTCTCATTTTTAAATATTTATTAAACGAAATGATTAGCAGACATTGCAGTAATTTCCTTAATCATAAAATCAATCTTGTAAATGATAGATTAACAATGTCAATATTTTCGGAACCAGGGTTAAACTGAGAAATGAATTTCTATCAGTTTAAGTTAACAGATTATTAAAAAAAACGCAAATTTATGGAGAAAGTTTACTAATTATATGAAAAGTCCTTGATTGATCTTAAGAAAATAAAAACGGAATTTTAATGAAAAGAAGAGTTATGTTAAGGGCTTCTTAATTTGCATCTGATTAGATATACAAATTATTACCGAACCTCAAGTTTAATTCAGCAGATGAATTAAAGTTTTTGCAGCTCACGTGATCCTCAGTGATGATGGTTCTGGCGTCGTCCTCATGAAGTTTTGAAGTGTTGTTCAGGGGCAAAACCCAGAATATTTGTCCCGCAAATATTCTCTTGACGATGAATGATATTCATGAGATCGTAAGTTGGATCTCGATGGTTGAAATCCTGCAGAAACGTGCTGATTCCTCAGCTGCGCGATGTGGGAGCTGCGTTTTTCTTCAGAGGTCTTCGATAATAATTAAAAGATATCTAATCCGATCTCAAATTAAAAGGCTTCGGACTTTAGATAAAAATAGTAGCTTCTGGTGGGTGCTTGGTCAAGAAAAATATTATAAAATAAAGTCAAGATTAAGTTTACATTAAAATTAAAACAAACGGTGGTTTTACAGAAAGTTTAACAAAGAAAAAGTGATGAATAAAAATTGGAGTTTAACTCCGATTAAGAATTGAGCTCAAAGAAATAGGAATTCCTAGGTATTTAAGAGAAAAAGAAAAAGGCATTAAAAATACAGAGTTACATAAACGAATTACGAGTTATCTGCTCTGTGTTCAGAAAAGCGACACGTGGTCGAGTCTTTGTTCAGACGGTCCTTTGTTCTTCCTTGCTGTGTGTAGACAATAGACGATCAGTGAAAAGGGGAGCCGGACAGAGAAGAGAGATCTGGAGCAAAAGAGAGTCCGGAGCAAAAGAGAGAGCAGCCGAAAAAAGATCCGGGAAAGAGGCTGAAGCAGGGGTCTCTCTGCTATTTATGTTCCACGGGCTTCCGGGATCTCAGCCAATGAGAGTCCTTCGTGGGAGGCACAATGAACTTTCCATCCAATGACAAACAGTCTATTGTTTGGAGCTCTTTGGGATGAAGAGTTGTCATGCAGAGATTGGCTGTTGGAGTCACATGTGATATCGGTTCAAATGAATACACACAATTTTAAATACATTAGAATATACACACTTATGTATAACTAAACTAACCTTAGTGTATCTTATAAGCAGTGCTTCTAAATCAACATGCAGGAATAAACATTCATTTAAACATTAACATGCATATATATAAAATCACAGATTAATGCATTTCACACATATTATTGATTTTCCACATCAAAAACATCAGAGTCCATCTGCATTTTCATAGTTCTGAAAAGAATGAAGGTTTAGAATCGAGTTTGTAATAATGTACTTTAAAGTTCACTGGTTAAATCCAGCATGTCCAGAGTTTAAGGAAATTAGCTGAGTTGTGGGTCTGTGTAGGTTTTATGGGGGCAATAAAAGTGAAGCCGGACATTGGGGACATTCCTTAGGTTGGTTTTAACAAAAGGAATGGGATTTCAGCTGTGGCCTGGGGGAAGAAAATCCATTTCTTTGTGTTATTCCTGGATGAAACAAAATGTCTTTAAGCAAAAGAATAATTGTTGCTGAGCCAAAGTGAGATGATGCTACAGTTATGAAATTAATAATTAAAAGTAGACAACCAAAAATTTCTAGTTGAGTTAAGGGTACAAAGAGCACCCTCTTAAAAACTTGAGTAATGACTTCAGTCTTGAAGGTCTGAAGTTTTTCTCCAAAATTTATAACAATTTTCTAATAGTTTTCAACTTTTCTCTGTAAATTTATCTAAATTTGAAACCATTTTCCTCAAATTTGTAATTTCCTCTTGTAAAATGGACTTTTCTTGCATATTTGAGACTTTATTATAAATTTGTGGATTATTTTATGGCTAATTTTTGTCTATTTTTTAAAATAAAATTACTGGTTTTTTTTAATAAATTTAATTTAAATTTTTAAATTTAAATTTAATTTATTTTTATTTTTTTTTACTTTTTCCTTATCACAGTTTACATGTTTGACCATAATTTTGCAGTCAGAACAGAACAATAATTTAACTCTTGATTTCAAAGGAAAAAATATTAATAAAATTGTATTTAATGAAATAAATTAACTTAAATGACCTAAGATGCAATTATTTCTGTTATATTTCTATACATGAAAAGTTTTTTTTAGAAATCTCCTCACCAGCCAGACAGCAGGAAAAACCTCGCTTATTTTGAGATCCAAATGTTGGCACGTTTAGTTTGTCTGAAGGCTGCTGATGGACTAAATTGACTTCATGAATTTCGGACATCTTAACTTGCCAGGTACATAATAATGAACATAAATTAGTTAATATTGCAGCGGCTGGTGAAGTAAATCTTCAGTAATTCATCAGTCACTCTTGCCTTTCCCAGCATATAAATCCTAACCACACTTGTTAGCGACTTATTATTATTGCTTCCGTTACCAGCTGGTTAAAGCCACCATAAATGCCTCCACTGCTCTTCTGTTTTTTTTCCATGTTTGAAGTACTTTAATGAGCTCATGCTTCTCTCAGACAGTGACACTAGAGAGACACTCTGCTGACTGGAACGATGGCGGGTGGCGCACTTCCAAACTCTGCACGGATGATGGTCACATGTGTTGTCTATGTGCGCGCTTGTGGAGCGTGATTCCTACATATTTTTTTCTTAAATTCATCTTTCCTTAGCGTGGCAGCATAAATCCAAGGATGGCAGCCTGCTATGCAGAAATCTTACCAGAGGAAACCCTGCCCTCTACAGCGATTGAGTTTTCAGAATGGTTGTGTCTGTTATGTGCTTTTATTACGAAATGCCATCCACCAGATATACTTGTCTGAAATCACAGCCGACAGTTTTTCCTCACAATTTTTAAGAAAAAAGAGAGAAGAGAAGATTCTGTGACAGTGATGTAGAGGTGAGCCTTTTCTTTTAAGGATGTTTTCAGCTTTTTGTCTGTAGGATAACTGCTAGTTTGTTACCTGTGGTGTTTTGGATAGTGAATTATAAGTGCAGACTGTCTATCAATGCCACACATATATTTTTTTTAAATTATAACCAATATTTAGTTCAACAGAAGAAGATATTTTTTAAAAACATTTTTCCACTCTGTTGTAATTATTTCTAACTGGCTTAATTTGCACCAAATGATTTTTGAAGGTTCGATCCCATTCTTTAAAAGGCCCAATTCTGAGTTTGATCCCAGCCCCTGACCAACAGTGATCTGTGTGGAGTTTACATGTTCTCCCCATGTCTGCGTGCAGGGGTACACCCTGGACAGATCGCACCCTGCCTCTTGCCCAAAGATGCTGGGATAGGCTCCAGCCCCCCTCGACCCAAAAAGGATTAAGCAGAAGAAGATGGATGGATGGATGGATGATTTTTAAAGTTATATTATTTAGAAAGTTGTTTAGAATTCTTTTTGTTTTATTCCAAAATAAAGAAGAATATCAGACAACCAATTATCAGACAACCAATCCACTAGTTGTCAAATTGAGAGTCTGAAGAACAGATGTATACAGATTTATATTATATTAATACATTTGAATAAGGAGCATTATGAGGAAACATAAAAAGGATGAAAAGTCGCTTCTTCTAAATAAAACTTTTGTCTCTAATTTATTAAAATATCAGGAACTAAAGCCGTGTGATCACTATTGACAGTAGGAGATGGATTATATTTTTCAGATTTAAACAATTTATGAATGTGCTGATAATTGAAAAACTATACAAAAATTATGGTCAGATATTCAGAAATTGATGTTTCAGCACAAAACAATGTAATATATTTCTCATACTTTTATTCTATAAATGAAGCTATATACAAAGCTTGGCAGTTTTTTCCACTGTTGTAGTATGAATTTATTAATGCCACATAATATTCAGAGCTATATATATATATATATATATATATATATATATATATATATATATATATATATATACAGTGGGGGAAAAAAGTATTTAGTCAGCCACCAATTGGGCAAGTTCTCCCATTTAAAAGATGAGAGAGGTCTCCAATTTTCATCATAGGTATACCTCAACTATGAGAGACAAAATGAGAAAAAAAAAATCCAGAAAATCACATTGAAGGATTTTTAATGAATTAATTGGTAAATTCCTCGGTAAAATAAGTATTTGGTCAATAACAAAAGTTCATCTCAATACTTTGTTATATACCCTTTGTTGGCAATGACAGAGGTCAAACGTTTTCTGTAAGTCTTCACAAGGTTTTCACACACTGTTGCTGGTATTTTGGCCCATTCCTCCATGCAGATCTCCTCTAGAGCAGTGATGTTTTGGGGCTGTCGCCGGGCAACACGAACTTTCAACTCCCTCCAAAGATTTTCTATGGGGTTGAGATCTGGAGACTGGCTAGGCCACTCCAGGACCTTGAAATGCTTCTTACGAAGCCACTCCTTCGTTGCCCAGGGGGGGTGTTTGGGATCATTGTCATGCTGAAAGACCCAGCCATGTTTCATCTTCAATGCCCTTGCTGATGGAAGGAGGTTTTCACTCAAAATCTCACGATACATGGCCCCATTCATTCTTTCCTTTACACGGATCAGTCGTCCTGGTCCCTTTGCAGAAAAACAGCCCCAAAGTATAATGTTTCCACCCCCATGCTTCACAGTAGGTATGGTGTTCTTTCTCCTCCAAACACGACAAGTTGAGTTTTTACCAAAAAGTTCTATTTTGGTTTCATCTGACCATATGACATTCTCCCAATCCTCTTCTGGATCATCCAAATGCTCTCTAGCAAACTTCAGACGGGCCTGGACATGTACTGGCTTAAGCAGGAGGACACGTCTGGCACTGCAGGATTTGAGTCCATGGCGGCGTAGTGTGTTACTGATGTAGCCTTTGTTACTTTGGTCCCACCTCTCTGCAGGTCATTCACTAGGCCCCCCCGTGTGGTTCTGGGATTTTTGCTCACCGTTCTCGTGATCATTTTGACCTCACGGGGTGAGATCTTGCATGGAGCCCCAGATCAAGGGAGATTATCAGTGGTCTTGTATGTCTTCCATTTTCTAATAATTGCTCCCACAGTTGATTTCTTCACACCAAGCTGCTTACCTATTGCAAATTCAGTCTTCCCAGCCTGGTGCGGGTCTACAATTTTGTTTCTGGTGTCCTTTGACAGCTCTTTGGTCTTGGCCATAGTGGAGTTTGGAGTCTGACTGTTTGAGGTTGTGGACAGGTGTCTTTTATACTGATAACGAGTTCAAACAGGTGTCATTAATACAAGTAACGAGTGGAGGACAGAGGCGCCTCTTAAAGAAGAAGTTACAGGTCTGTGAGAGCCAGAAATCTTGCTTGTTTGTAGGTGACCAAATACTTATTTTACCAAGGAATTTACCAATTAATTCATTAAAAATCCTTCAATGTGATTTTCTGAATTTTTTTTTCCTCATTTTGTCTCTCATAGTTGAGGTATACCTATGATGAAAATTGGAGACCTCTGTCATCTTTTAAGTGGGAGAACTTGCACAATTGGTGGCTGACTAAATACTTTTTTGCCCCACTGTATATATATAAAGACATCAAGTCATGCTGCCCACACCCCACTCCACCAACACCACCCCCCCACTCCCAACACACAGCCCCCCAACATGACCCTCATTAAGACCCAGGTGAGGACGGAGCTGAGGAAGATCAAGGCGAGGAAGGCGTCTGAACCGGACGGCATCAGTGCAAAGCTCCTCAAGTCCTGTGCAGATCAGCTGTGTGTGATTGTGGAGCTCATCTTCACCCTGAGCCTGAAGCTGGGGATGGTACCACAGTTGCGGAAATCATCTTGTGTGGTACCCGTACCAAAGACTTCCCGCCCCAAAGACCTGAACAGCTACAGACCAGTGGCCCTGACGTCCCACATGATGAAGACCCTGGAGAGACTGCTCCTTGCTCACCTCCGCCCCCTGGTGGGACCAGCGATGGATCCACTCCAGTTTGCCTACCAGCATGGCATTGGGGTGGAGGATGCAGTGATCTTTCTCCTTCACCATTCTCTGTCCCACCTGGAGAAGCCCGGGAATGCGGTGAGGATCATGTTCTTTGACTTCTCCAGTGCTTTCAACACCATCCAACCGATGATCCTGAAGGACAAGCTGCTGTGCGCAGGGGTGGACCAGCACCTGTCATCATTTCATCATCACCTTTCACTTCCGCCCTCCCAAGAGAGCAGACGCTTTTTCCTTCTCTCTTGCTCTGACTTTTTTTTCCTTCCTCCCCAACTACTGGATCCCAGCTTGCTGTTGTCTGTCTGCGTCTAACTGCGACCGTCGAAAGAAAGAAATTATGGAGTTAATAAGCTGGGCTTTGAACACAATTGACACCATTTTTTCAACAGGGAAAAGTGCTCCGGGGGAAGCTGTCTGCCCCGCAGGAACAGCTCCAGCGGGCTATTTACGTGACACAAGTAATTGGAAGATCTTGTGTCTCACTAATCTCTCTATCGAAGATATTGAAGATTTGTATGTCTTCGTGATAATGGTGATCGGGATCTTCTGATTGGAACTGGGATTGTCCTGGTGTACCGCAAATTGCTGAAAATGGATACAACCTATCAAAATGCTGGCCAGGCGAGGTGCGTCTGTCAAATTGAAAAATTGGAGAAGACCCTGATAGCGACAAATGGAGAACTGTCTCGGAAGGTGGATTACATCATGGTCTTGCTTAGGTCTTTCCACGATGGATTTAAAGCCCCGCAATGAAGGATTAAGTACTGAATCTACAGAAGAAATAAAAAGCCTTCTCTGTGATCAGTCCGATTTGACTCAATTTCCCTATGAAAATTCCTCCTGGCTGTCTGCAGTCTGTGTTTTCAAAATCATCGAGCACAAGGCCTTGGACAGCCATCTGGACAGCCTGCCCAGATAAGGACGATTGGCGGCAGCCAGACAAAACATCTCCTGCCAAGTGCCCTTGTGTTCTCTTATTATCATCAACATTGCTTCAACAGCGCACACACATTGATCCATGAACTGAATAAAGATACACACACTGCTCTCTTGTGTCTTGTGTCTTGAGAATCCTGTCTAGCGTATGTGCATCGAGAGCTTTTTTTTCCCTTGTAATCATAATATTGATTGATTATGCAACCAGTATTCTGAATCAATGATTTTTTTGCTCCTTCCTATTGTTCCTCGTATTATTCTTATTCTTATGCTACCTGTACCCTCTATCCTGTTGGCAGGCGCGTCCCCGATGCAGCCGTGTCACTGGAAATGCAGGTTCATTTTCTGTGTCAAGTCAAATTCTCTCGTATGTTATCAGTGATCTGTTAATGTACTTGGCAATAAATCTTTTCTGATTCTGATTCTGATTCTGATGGATCCTGGACTACCTCACTAACCAGCTACAGTTTGTGAGAACCTGGGACTGTGTGTCTGACACGATCATCGGTAGCACGGGGGGACCCCAGGGAACGGTTTTGGCTCCCTTCCTGTTCACCCTTTATACTGCGGACTTCTCACACAACACAACACACTGCCATCTACAGAAGTTCTCTGACGACTCTGCGATCGTCGGCCTCATCTCCAATGGAGATGGAGCTGAGTACAGAGGACTTATCCAGGACTTCGTGGACTGGTGCCATTGGAACTGCCTCCAGATCAACGCGAGGAAAACTAAGGAGCTGGTGGTGGACTGCCGCAGGCAAGGACAACCCTTCACAGCACCAGTAAACATACAGGGAACAGACATTGAGGTGGTGACATCCTACAAGTACCTGGGTGTTCATTTGAACAATAAAGTAGACTGGTCACACAATACCGACGTACTCTACAAGAAGGGACAGCGCAGGCTGTTCCTACTGAGGAGACTCAGGTCTTTTGGTGTACAAGGGGCACTGCTGAAGACATTCTATGACACGGTGGTGGCATCAGCCATCACTTTTGGAGTGGTCTGCTGGGGCAGTGGCATTACAGCAGCCGATAGAAAGAGACAGAACAAACTGATCAAGAAAGCTAGCTCTGTCCTGGGGCAGCGCCTTGACCCAGTGGAGGAGATAGGAGAGAGAAGGACGGTGGCTAAACTGTCATCTCTGCTGGAGTCCGAGTCCCACCCTATGCAGGACATACTGAACGCACTGAGGAGCTCATTTAGCAGCAGACTACATCATCCTAGGTGCGCAACCGAGAGGTTTCACAGGTCCTTCCTACCTACGGCTGTCAGACTGTATAACCTAAGCAGGGCTGCTCGCAGAGATAGCAAAAAAACGTGACGACCTAATAGTATTGAATGCAAAAGACGCAATAGACTTACACAATGGTTCCCTCCAGTATATACAACTAGGACAATATCGGTCGCTACGGAGGGTGACAATATGTATGGGTACATATTCATACTATGTAGGATAACTAAATAGACGGTTATGCTGTTTATTCCATCTAGCTACTATGCTCCGCACTGTGTGTATATATATTTATATATGTATTCCATCTAGCTACAATGCTTCACACTGTGTGTTTATATATTATATATTTATATGTACATATGTATGTTCGCTGCTCTTGTTTTTCTTGTCTTCTTGATTGTTGCTCTGAGTGTTGCTATCCCTGTGCTGTTGCAATCCTGGAATTTCCACATTGTGGGACTAATAAAGGCTTATGTTATCTTATATATATATATATATATATATATATATATATATATATATAGTGGAGGATTAAATAAGTGCAGGCGGACATGGCGAACTGAAGGTTAAAAGGGTGCTTTATTCATTCTCCATCACGAGGCTCACTCAGTGCTGTGGCACCGCGCTGGAGTGAGCCCTGCATCTCTAAGTCAGTAACAAGCACTAGAGAGAGCGAGCTACCTTGTGCGGCATATACAGTCAGCTTATATACTCAGCTACAGACAATGTATGCATGGCATATTAGCATCACAGTACAGCAGGAAAGCATGGACATTTGCATTAGAGTCACACATATCAATAGCAGGATTACTGGCACCGGAATTCCTCTCTGCTCCGGGGCTGTAGGATAAAAGAGGCTGTAAGGCACATCTACGTATTGATATCAGTCCATACATCTCATTGTTCTGTTAATTGCTCAAGCTGAGCGCTCTGCCTGTCCCGTAGGTTGTGGGACACCGCTCCCCCCCAGAGGGCTCAGCAGGGGGCTGAGGCGTCGATCGGCCGGCGAGCTGCGGGAAAAGCTCTGTGCAGGAGGTGGAGGGAAGGTGGGGGTAGCAAGTGCCGGCCCAGGACGGCGAAGTTGTCCCGGCCGCGCAAAAATTGCATGTGGATCCGCGATGCTGAGGGGCTTTCCCGTTAAATGTGGCGGAGATCCACAGCGGCAGTGAGAAGAAAAATTTGTCTCTGACTCCTCTCACAGCTCAGTCCTGCGAGGATGCGTAGCAGCCATGAAGAAAAAACAAAAGTTGGAGCTGTGTGAGGGACTTGGCGTGTTGGCTTTAGGTGCGAGTGCAGCCCTAAAGCCCTCGGGGACAGCAGACGGCTGAATTCCCATGTGCGCCGTGGCTGAGACCCATACAAAGTCCTGTGTGCGGGCTGCTTGTCTGCTTCAGGTGTGTGGGCAGCCCTGAAGGTTCCGAGGGTGGCGGTCGGCCGTGTTCCCGGGCATGTGCAGCGGCGGAGGACAATGGCAGTCTGTGGAGCCGGTATTGTCCCGTGCGTGGTGCGCTGTCCTCGTAACCCCCCGGTGTGCGTGCGGGGGTTCGGTGCGTGGGTGGTCCGCTGTCGAGAGGTGAGTCAGGGTCAGGGAGTTTGCTGGAAATCAGCGTCGTCGGCGCCAATGGTCTTCCCTGTTCGGGCTGTTGCTGTCGTTCACTCGTGCCAGGTCATGGTGCGTTCTGGTCCACGCGCTGCGTTCTCCGTCCTGCCCTGGAGGTCGCCGTCGTGGACAGAGGACGAGGTGCGTGCGTGCTCGTGTGGATACGGAGGATGTGAGCGATCCTCTTGTCTCTGTAATCCACAGCGCGGTGAGAGGGAGCAGACATTCTTTGTCCCTCGGCAGGTCCCAGCGTGGAGGTCCCAGATGTCAGGAGAGGGTCGCACCATGACGCTTTCTGCAGCTTTCCCGGTCGTGGATGATCTCTGGGGAGTTTGCCTGGTGTTGGTTCTGCGTCGAGGTCTCCCGTGTGGCAGAAGGGAGGGCAGTCCATTCGCGTCAGGCAGCTGCATTTGTTCGTCGTCGGAGTCACTGTCGGGGGCTACATTCGTTCGTCGTCAGGGTGTTCGCCTGGTGTTCTTTTCTTTGGGGTCACCAGTGTGGAGGATTAAATAAGTGCAGGCGGACACGGCGAACTGAAGGTTAAAAGGGTGCTTTATTCATCCTCCATCACGAGGCTCACTCAGCGCTGTGGCAGCGCGCTGGAGTGAGCCCTGCGTCTCTAAGTCAGTAACAAGCACTAGAGAGAGCGAGCTACCTTGTGCGGCATATACAGACAATATATACTCAGCTACAGACAATGTATGCATGGCATATTAGCATCACAGTACAGCAGGAAAGCATGGACATTTGCATTAGAGTCACACATCAATAGCAGGATTACTGGCACCGGAATTCCTCTCTGCTCCGGGGCTGTAGGACAAAAGAGGCTGCAAGGCACATCTACGTATTGATATCAGTCCATACATCTCATTGTTCTGTTAATTGCTCAAGCTGAGCACTCTGCCTGTCCCGTAGGTTGTGGGGGTCACCACAATATATATATATATATATATATACACTACCGTTCAAAAGTTTGGGGTCACTTAGAAATTTCCTTATTTTTGAAAGAAAAGCATTGTTTTTTTCAGTGAAGATAACTTTAATCAGAAATACACTCTAATATCTAATATACATTGCTAATGTGGTAAATGACTATTCTAGCTGCAAATGTCTGGTTTTTGGTGCAATATCTACATAGGTGTATAGAGGCCCATTTCCAGCAACTATCACTCCAGTGTTCTAATGGTACAATGTGTTTGCTCATTGCGTCAGAAGGCTAATGGATGATTAGAAAACCCTTGTGCAATCATGTTAGCACAGCTGAAAACAGTTTAGCTGGTTAGAGAAGCTATAAAACTGACCTTCCTTTGAGCAGGTTGAGTATCTGGAAAAAATTATTATTTTAAATACAAATCATTATTTCTAACCTTGTCAATGTCTTGACTATATTTTCTATTCATTTTACAACTCATGGTGGTAAATAAGTGTGACTTTTCATCTGCTGGAGTCCGAGTTCCACCCTATGCAGGACATACTGAATGCACTGAGGAGCTCATTTAGCAGCAGACTACATCATCCCAGGTGCACAACCGAGAGGTTTCGTAGGTCCTTCCTACCAACGGCTGTCAGACTGTACAACCTGAGCAGGGCTGCTCGCAGAGATAGCAAAAAGACGTAACAAACTAATAGTTTTTTGAATGCAAAAGATGCAATAGACTTACACAATGGTCCCCTCCGGCATACAACTAGGAAAATACCGGTCGCTATGGAGGGTGAGAATATGTATGGGCACATAATCATACCATGTAGGATAACTAAGTAGACGGTTGTGCTGTTTCATCCCATCTAGCAACAATGCTCTGCACTGTGTGTGTTTATATATTTACATATTTATTCCATCTAGCTACAATGCTCAGCACTGGGTGTGTTTATATTTATATATCTATATATTTATTCCATCTAGCTACAATGCTCCGCACTGTGTGTTTATATATCTACATATTATTCCATCTAGCTACATTGCTCCGCACTGTGTGTTTATATATTTACATATTTATTCCACCTAGCTGCAATGCTCCGCACTGTGTGTCTGTGTGTGTATATATATATTTTATAGTAATATGTACATATGTATATTAGCTGCTCTTGCTTGCTTTTTTTTTTCTTGCCTTCTGATTGTTGCTCTGAGTGTTGCTATCCCTGTGCTGTTGCAATCCTGGAATTTCCCCGTTGTGGGACTAATAAAGGCTTATCTTATCTTATCTTATCTTATAAGTGTCTGGGTGACCCCAAATTTTTGAACGGTATATATATATATACAGTATATATATATATATATATATATATATATATATATATATATATATATATATATTATAAAGACCTTTATAAGCAGCATAATCTTTATTTTAAAGGTCAAATTCCCATTGCAGCCCTCAGCCACTTCTATTTTGATCGGAGATGGACAAAATGGGTCTTTGGTTGGCAAAGGTTGCAGACCCCTGACCTGCACCATTATTTACATGAAAAATTATCTTTAAAATTGACAGACATATATGTAACACGTGGCAAAATTGATTGGGATCAAAAGATAATTTCGCTCTTGCCATTCATTTCAATGGAGAATTTTTCTGATTTCAGGTCCCATATGCAGAAGTAGAGGGAGCATGACTTAGGCTCTCTATTCCATAGATATAAAAGGCTAGATTGGCAGTCGGTCACTGGAGCGCGTGATTTCGGGCCGCCATATTGGTACAGGAATCACAATAAATCCACAGCTCAATCAATCAATACATCAGATTTATATAGCTCTTTATCATAGACACTCAAAGACGCTTTACAGAAATTAAGGGTCATCCACCACCTGGATGGATGAAGCAGCCACAATACGGCGCCATCCCTTTTAACCATTCACACAAAGGGCCAATTTAGAGTCTCCAATTAACCTAACCTGCATGTTTTTGGCATGTGGGAGGAAACCGGAGAAATCCCGGGGTAAACCCACGCATACACGGGGAGAACATGCAAACTCCACACAGATCACTGTTGGCCGGGGTCAGGGATCGAACCCACGATCTCATGATCCCCACGATCCCCCGGCCGAGGGTAAACTGTGTTGCCGCAGTGCTAACCACTGCGCCACCGTGCAGCTCAACGCACAACACTCTGATTAAGTCTTCATTTCCAAGGTTCTCGTTTGTTTACACAGTGTGTAACTGGTGTCTAAACGATCAGGTAAGTGTCGAGTATTTGTTTTTAAATAACTTAATGGCGTGTTGTCAAAAATAAAGGTAAAAACTCTGATTTTCATTTGGGAGGTCACTGATTTTTGTACATGCATGACTGCCATGAGTGTAATATATATTGTAATTCAGTATCGATACTTATGGCAATATTTCTCATGTAATATTAGTATACAGTGTTACCGCATTAACATATAAGCCTATATACATAAGATAAGATGAGCCTTTATTAGTCCCACAACGGGGAAATTCCAGGATTGCAACAGCACAGGGATAGCAACACTCAGAGCAACAATCAGAAGGCAAGAAAAAAAAAAACAAGCAAGCAAGAGCAGCTAATATACATATATACATATTACTATAAAATATATATATACACACACACAGACACACAGTGCAAAGCATTGTAGCTGGATGGAATAAATATATGAATATGTAAACACACAGTGCGGAGCAATGTAGCTAGATGGAATAATATGTAGATATATAAACACACAGTGCGGAGCATTGTAGCTAGATGGAATAAATATATAGATATATAAACATAAACACACCCAGTGCTGAGCATTGTAGCTAGATGGAATAAATATGTAAATATATAAACACACACAGTGCAGAGCATTGTTGCTAGATGGGATGAAACAGCACAACCGTCTACTTAGTTATCCTACATGGTACGATTATGTGCCCATACATATTCTCACCCTCCATAGCGACCGGTATTTTCCTAGTTGTATGCCGGAGGGGACCATTGTGTAAGTCTATTGCATCTTTTGCATTCAAAAAACTATTAGTTTGTTACGTCTTTTTGCTATCTCTGCGAGCAGCCCTGCTTAGGTTGTACAGTCTGACAGCCGTTGGTAGGAAGGACCTGCGAAACCTCTCGGTTGTGCACCTGGGATGATGTAGTCTGCTGCTAAATGAGCTCCTCAGTGCGTTCAGTATGTCCTGCATAGGGTGGAACTCGGACTCCAGCAGAGATGACAGTTTAGCCACCGTCCTTCTCTCTCCTATCTCCTCCACCGGATCAAGGCGCTGCCCCAGGACAGAGCTAGCTTTCTTGATCAGTTTGTTCAGTCTCTTCCTATCGGCTGCAGTAATGCCACTGACCCAGCAGACCACTCCAAAAGTGATGGCTGATGCCACCACCGTGTCATAGAATGTCTTCAGCAGCGCGCCTTGTACACCAAAAGACCTGAGTCTCCTCAGCAGGAACAGCCTGCGCCGTCCCTTCTTGTAGAGTGCATCAGTATTGTGTGACCAGTCAAGTTTATTGTTCAGATGAACACCCAGGTACTTATAGGCTGTCACCATCTCGATGTCTGTTCCCTGTATATTTACTGGTGCTGTGAGGGGTTGTCCTTGCCTGCGGCAGTCCACCACCAGCTCCTTAGTTTTTCTCGCGTTGATCTGGAGGCAGTTCCGATGGCACCAGTCCACAAAGTCCTGGATAAGCCCTCTGTACTCAGCTTCATCTCCATTGGAGATGAGGCCAACGATCGCAGAGTCATCAGAGAACTTCTGTAGATGGCAGTGTGTTGTGTTGTGTGAGAAGTCCGCAGTATAAAGAGTGAACAGGAAGGGAGCCAGCACCGTTCCCTGGGGGGCCCCCGTGCTACTGATGATCGTGTCGGACACACAGTCCCGGGTTCTCACAAACTGAGGCCGGTTCGTGAGGTAGTCCAGGATCCATGATGACAGGTGCTGGTCCACCCCTGCGCGCAGCAGCTTGTCCTTCAGGATCATCGGTTGGATGGTGTTGAAAGCACTGGAGAAGTCAAAGAACATGATCCTCACCATATTCCCGGGCTTCTCCAGGTGGGACAGAGAACGGTGAAGGAGGAAGATCACCGCATCCTCCACCCCAATGCCATGCTGGTAGGCGAACTGGAGTGGATCCATCGCTGGTCCCACCAGGGGGCGGAGGTGAGCAAGGAGCAGTCTCTCCAGGGTCTTCATCAAGTGGGACGTCAAGGCCACCGGTCTGTAGCTGTTCAGGTCTTTGGGATGGGAAGTTTTTGGTACAGGTACCACACAAGATGTTTTCCACAGCTGTGGTACCCTCCCCAGTATCAGGCTCAGGTTGAAGATATACGTCACAATCCCACACAGCTGGTCTGCACAGGACTTGAGGAGCTTTGCGCTGATGCCGTCCGGTCCCGACGCCTTCCTCGCCTTGATCTTCCTCAGCTCCGTCCTCACCTGGGTCCTGGTCAGGGTCAGGATGGGGGGCTGTGTGTTGGGAGTGGGGGGGTGTTGGTGGAGTGGGGAGTGGGCAGCAGGACTTGATTTCTTTAGAGGCAGCAGTGGTTGTTGTGCAGACAGGGGGGAGGGCGGTTGGTCAAACCTATTGAAAAACAGATTCAGGTTGTTCGCCCACTCCCTGCCCCCCGTGGTCTGGGGGGAGGTATTCTGGAGCCCAGAGATGGTTTTGAGGTTTCTCCAGACCCCGCTGATGTCGCTCTGTTGCAGCTTGTCCTCCATCTTCTTCCTGAAGTTGTCCTTACCTACTCTGATCTTTCTCCTCAGCTCCCTCTGTACGGACTTCAGCATCTCCCTATTCCCCGACCTGAAGATCCTCTTCTTCTCTCTCAGAAGTGTTTTTATCTCAGGGTTGATCCAGGGTTTGTTGTTTGAGTGACGCCGTATGGTCTTGGTGGGAATGGATTTGTCCACACATAAGCTGAGGTAGTCCGTGAAGGTGTGAGTGAGGCCATCAATGTCCTCACCATGTGGATCGCAGAGCTGCTTCCAGGCGGTGGCTTCAAAACAGCCCTTTAGAGTGTCCATTGTCTCCTCAGACCATAACTCCACAGTGTGCATGGCCGGAGGTTGTCTGTGCACTAGGGGTTTGTACACCGGCCGGAGATGAACCAAGTTGTGATCCGATCTCCCGAGTGGGGGGAGTTGTGATGAGGTGTACGCCTCCTTAGTGTTTGCGTAGAATAAGTCCAGTGTTTTATTGTCTCTAGTGTGGCATGTGACATACTGGGTGAACGTGGGTAGAATGGGAGATAGTGAAACATGGTTGAAATCGCCTGAGATGAGGAGAAGAGCATCTGGGTGTTCTGTCTGCAGCCTGCTGGTTACTGAATGGATGACGTCACGCGCTGTCCCAGCGTTCGCCGTCGGATTTGCATAAACAACAATGCAGATCATGTTTGAGTGTTCTCTCGGGAGATATGTAGGCCTCATGCTAACAGCTAGCAACTCAATGTCTTTGCTGCAGTGTCGTTGTTTAACAGTGATATGTCCCGGTCTGCACCAGTTGTTGTTAACATACATTATCACTCCACCGCCCCTTGCTTTGCCACTGTCTGGTGTTTGGTCAGCCCGTATCATGTGAAAACCCTCCAGCTCAATGTTAGCATCTGCTGCTAGTTCAGTTAGCCACGTCTCAGTAAACAAAAGGAGAGAGCATTCCCGGTAAGTGCTATCGTAATGGGAGATAGCCGCTAGCTCATCTACCTTTCCCAGTATCGACCGTACATTTCCCATGACAATAGATGGAAGGGAGGGTCTGTACCTTATATTTTTTGTCCTCCGCCTTACTCCAGCCCGGCAGCCGCGGCGTTTTCGCCTCAGTTCTCTCGGTATGTCGAGTTTTTCCAATGGGACCAGGTGGCGGTTGAATGCTAGCAGCTCTTCCCTGCTGTATCGTATCCTGCTATAAACAGTGGCTCCGTCCACCGGCTCAGGAGACATTTGGGACGATCTGTGTGTCCGTGATATAAGTGGAGTGAAAAAAGACGGATCAAAAAGAGAGAGGAGGGGAAAAAGACTCGGAATCGAGCCGCTGTTGCAAAGGGCAGCCTACTCGTGTGGCGCCGGGAGAGAGAAGAGTGGAGGAAAAGTGCAAAAACCACAAAATCCACATGTTCTATATTGCCCGAATTCTTGACCTGGCTCTGGGTTAAATTTATAAAGCCTACATCTACTGCTTTAAACTGAGTTTTGATTCAATTAACACTTCACCTCACTTTGCAATTGATTAATGTGAGCTTGCTGCTTTCATGTTGAGTGCATTATTCTATGCAATAAATTTAATAAATTTGTAATGAACATTGGTGTGTTGTATAAATTTGTTATGTGGGCCTAAAATCAATAAGAATTTCAAATTGATTTTAAACAACTGCTATACAGATCCAGGTAGATGGGGGGGGGTGTATAATGTCTGTCTAATTAAATGAAGAAACTTGAATAATTGATTTGTAATTTTTTATTCTCTTTATTTATTTCAAAGTTTACATATCTAGGCCAATTTGTATAGCATAGGCTGAAATATTTCTTTGATAAACATTTTTGACAATTGGCGGGGGGGGGGCAATAAGCTGGTTGCCTGGGGTGGCAAATATAACAAATACAGCCCAGGACAAAGTATGAATTAATCAATTTCGGCCATATATTTGTGCATAAATGGCCACAATGAAAGAGCTAGCCTTAATTATTAATCAGGGGGTATGGTAACT
Source organism: Pholidichthys leucotaenia (assembly GCA_020510985.1). Classification (NCBI taxonomy): domain Eukaryota; kingdom Metazoa; phylum Chordata; class Actinopteri; order Cichliformes; family Pholidichthyidae; genus Pholidichthys; species Pholidichthys leucotaenia. The sequence continues at coordinate 310,058,930 of CM035840.1, read as the reverse complement.
TCTTTTTCAGCTCATTTGACAGTTCTTGATTGAGACACTGCAAAATGCCATAATTTAATAATTATGAAGCTCTTAAACACCTAATATTTATGCAGATTATGCTGAAAGTAAACCACTATGCGCTGTGTTGTACTGTGTTGTAAACATGTTCACTGAAGCCTGTCAAACGTTTAACAAAGGAGAATGACCCAAGCAGGTGTCTGCACTGGACCACAGGGATGTGCTACAGATATCCTGTACCAAGATGGCGGATGCGCGTCACGCTCCCGCGACCACGGACTGGCCAGCGCTGCCAATCTAGCCTTTTATATCTATGCTCTATTCTAACTGGACTGGCTGTTGTAGTTTTCAGAGAGTATATCCGGTTGACAGCATTTCATAATAAAAGCACACAACAGAAACAACCATTCTAATTGAATGCTGTAGAGCGCTTTTATTTTTACATAAATCAGGAGGTGTTGTGTACAGTGACAAAAAAAAAACTTTACACTAACAGCAGTGATCAAGTCCAGTCAGTCCAGCACTTTTGGTGCAGTAATTTTAAGGTTACTCAGTGGGAATTTAAGGATTGTTTCTCATTTTTAAAGGTAATTAAGGTGTTGATTTTGGATAAACACATTTAAGATTCTTTATGGACTTGCAGACACAAATGGGGTGGCTGTTTTTTTATTCTCATTTGTGTTTGGGCTTGCGGAGATATATCATTTACAATCCTTCATTAATTTTTTTTAGCGTGGCGCCTCAGTTTTTGACGTGGCAATCCACCATGCAGAAATGTTACCAGCAGGAACCCTGGAATTTACACTGTTATAACTTTTAACATTTTTCTTAAGCATTAATGACTTAGATTGTTCGTTTCCTTTCCTCCAGGATCTCCCAGGCTCCTGCAGCGTCACCAATCTCCGGAAGGCTCTGTCCCTGTCCGAGCTCAGGGGCCACTGCCTGTACTTCATCGGCACTCATGTCAGGAAGGGCCAGATCGAACCAGGCTCCGGGGTGGATGCCGCCCGGCACCTGATCATCCAGATGATTCGTGACAGTAGATGAAACCTACCATAAACAGCTTTTGTTAAATCCTATTTGATTGCGTTTGTTGGTTTTTGCACTTTTCCTCCACTCTTTTCACTGCATCAGTTAACTTGAGTTTTTATTGTTATTGTTTATTTGGGTACCTTACAGGTGTTTGTTTCCCTGTTAAAACTTTTTGGAAGGTAAAACTGCTTTAAAAGGCCCAATTCTTATTTTCATTACTTCCACTATTGTTTTTACACTGTACGATGTAGTTCATGTATCCACTCCTGCATATGATAGACACAGGGGGATGTGTGGTAATTACATGTGTGGAATGACCTCACGTCTCAGAAGAGGACAATGAGTCTCCACCGCCTGCGGAGAGCAACGAGGAGATGGAGGAGCGGCGGTGCAGACCTGAAAAGACTTCCTGACCCCCTGGGTCAGGCGAAGGAACGGGAGGACATCGGAAGGATATGACAAGGACGTGTGAAGTCGGCTTTTGTGGTGTAATGCATAATGTGTTGGCTTTTGTTGTGTGATGCATAAGTATGGGGGTCTGACTGCGTTCAGCCTCTTTCTGCTTCTGCCTTGGGATGAGACATGTTGGGGATGTGAAGCCGACATTAAATCTGATTTATAAAATCACTCAGCTTCTTCATTTCACGTTCCCCACATACAACACTGTTCTTAAGTGTTTTGTTAAAGCTTCTCTCTTGGTGCTGTTTTCAGTGTGATCTTCATGGTTTTGAAGTGTGATGGAAAAGCTTTTGATATCTAGTCAGTATAAAAAGTTTTCACTCCTTTGGTGTTTTCTTTTAAAGAGCTCCTGTTATGCTTTTAGGTGTTTCCCTTTATTTTAGTGGGTTATGTAGGATTTCTGTGAGTAGTAATGATGAGACCGGGAGTTCAGCAGAACACACTTTATTGAACAACAGAACATGATGCCTTACAGGTCGAGGATCAACGGTGAAAGAGACTGAGCTCTTCCGCCCTAGCCCTTTATACCCCTGGTGACACCCCACCGGAAAGGCGGTCCGCTGCCTCACACCAAACCCCGGTTACCCTGACCGCCATCTTACTACTTACTATTATATACAACAAGATTTATATACAACACCCCCCTTCCCCTGTAGAAAATGCCAAGCACACCGACTAACCCTCCCAAATTTAAACCTGACTTACACACTAGCAGTCAAAACCATATGTACAAAAATAAATTCACAAGCCTACCCATTCACACAACACAACCTAGAGGGGCCAGGTAGACTGCTGGCACCCCCTACACAGCCAGGCAGGTTATTCTGCTGCCCTGATCCCAAAGGTCCAAAATAAAAATAGCCATGTATCTGAAATTGAAAATAATCCCCCAAACAACATATGAATATAAACGTGCAATCAAATGTACAACAATTTACAATAACCAGAATCAGAATAAAATTTATTGCCATTGTTCATGTAATACACAAACTAGGAATTTGTCTCGGTGCAATACTGCAACATTAAACATAAATTAAAAAATAAGAAAACTATGCATGCAATAAAAAATTAAATGAAAATAAAAATAAATAATGCTATTCTATACAATTTTAAAATGATAATTGTACATGAGTTGAGCTGCTGTACCTAATGCACAAGAGTCTAATAAGCCATTTAGTGTTCAGCAGTCTGATAGCAGAAGGAAAAAAGCTGTTAATGTAGCGAGAAGTTTTAGTCCGAATGGACCGTAGTCTTCTGCCTGAGGGGAGGGGAACAAACAGTGCGTATCCAGGGTGTGAAGGGTCGGCTGTGATCCGACCTGCACGCCTCCGAGTCCTGGAGATGTACAGGTCCTGGAGGGATGGAAGCTTACAGCTGATCACCTTCTCAACAGCGCACACAACGCGCTGCAGTCTTAATCTGTCCCTGACAGTGGCACCAGCGTACCCCACGGTGATAGAGGTAGTGAGGATGGACTCGATGATGGCCGTATAAAACTGCACCAACATCTTGGTGGGCAGCTTGAGCTTCCTCAGCTGCCGCAGAAAGAACATCCTCTGCTGGGCCTTTTTGATAAGGGAGCTGATGGTCGACTCCCACTTGAGATCCCGGGTGATGGTGGTACCCAGGAAACGGAAGGAATCCATAGTGGTGATAGGAGAATCTGTAAGGACAAGAGGAGGCAGAGGGGCTGTGACTTTCCTAAAGTCCACAATCATCTCCACTGTCTTCTGAGCATTCAGCTGCAGGTTATTGTGGCTGCACCAAGACGTTAGCCGGGCTACCTCCTTCCTGTAGACGGACTCATCGCCGTAGGAGATGAGCCCGATAAGGGTGGTGTCGTCCGCAAACTTGATCAGCTTGACAGACTGATGGCTAGAGGTGCAGCAGTTGGTATACAGGGAGAAGAGCAGGGGGGAAAGTACACAGCCCTGTGGTGATCCGGTGCTGATGCTTACAGAGTCCGAAACAGTCTTTCCCAGCCTCACATGCTGCCTCCGGTCCGTCAGGAAGTCAGTGATCCACCTGCAGGGGGAGTCAGGCACGTTGAGCTGGATCAGCTTGTCCTGGAGCAGAGCAGGGCGGATGGTATTAAATGCAGAGCTGAAGTCCACAAACAGGATTCTAACATAGGTTCCCGGGGAGTCCAGATGCTGCAGTATGGAATAAAGGGCCAAATTAACTGCATCGTCCACAGACCTGTTGGCTCTGTAGGCAAACTGCAGCGGATCCAAGAGAGGAGTAATGATGGTCTTGAGATGGGACAGGACCAGGCGCTCAAAGGACTTCATGACTACAGAGGTAAGCGCTACAGGTCTGTAGTCATCAAGTCCAGTGATCCGTGGCTTCTTGGGAACAGGGACGATGGTAGAGGTTTTGAGACAGGCCGGCACATGGCATGACTCCAAAGAGATGTTAAAAATGTCTGTAAAGACAGGAGTCAGCTCCTCCGCACAGTGTCTTAAGGTGGAGGGAGACACGCCGTCCAGACCGGGGGCCTTGCGCAGGTTCAGTCTAGAGAACTGTTTTTGCACGTCCTGCTCAATGATGGCAAAGGCAGGAGGGAAGGAGAGGGGAACTGCCTTTGATGAAATGGGGACCATGTAGGCAGTGTCACGGGGGGAGGGGGAATATTGGGCACAGCTGACGAGGTGTCAAAACGGGCATAGTGTTGGGACAGTCTTTGACAAAGGACTTTGTCATCCTGTCCCTTAGAAGCCTGAGGCTGATAGTTGGTGATTTGCCTCAGTCCTTTCCACACAGAAGCAGAGTCGCTAGCAGTGATCTGCTGCTGGAGTCTCTCAGAATACACAGATTTAGCTCTCCTCAGCTCTCTGCTAAACCGGTATTTGGCCTCCCTATAGCAGTCCCCGTCTCCACCCTTCAGCACTGCTTCCTTCTCCTTCCTGATCTGTCTGAGCTTAGCTGTGAACCAGGGCTTGTCATTAGAGTAACTCACCCTGGTGTGCGATGGAAGAATGCACACCTCACAAAAGTGGATATATGAGGTCACAGTGTCCGTGTATTCGTCCAGATCATGCGTAGCTCCTTTAAACATGTCCCAGTCAGTTATTTCCAAGCACGTGCACAACTTCTCCACAGCTTCACTGGTCCATTTCCTCGTAGTGCTCACAACAGGTTTTGTGAGCTTCAATCTCTGTCTGTATGTGGGAATCAGATGAACCATCACGTGATCAGATAGTCCAATCGCAGCGCGAGGAATAGCACGGTACGCGTCCTTAACTGTAGTGTAACAGTGATCCAGCGTGTTCTCCTTTCTGGTAGGGCATTTAATAAACTGTTTGTACTGGGGAAGTTCATGGCTCAGATTGCTCTGATTAAAGTCGCCAAGCACAATAATCAGAGAATCCGGGAAAGTCCGCTCCACTTGCTGAATGTGATCCGCGAGTGCGCGCTGAGCCTCGCGTACATCCGCGTCCGGCGAGATATAAACAGCAGCCAAAATGAATGAAGCGAACTCACGCGGAGAATAAAATGGCCTGCAATTGATAAATAAGTATTCCAGAGCAGGAGAACAGTATTGGGAGATCACAGTCACATCGGTGCACCAGCTATTGTAGATAGATAGATAGATAGATAGATAGATAGATAGTTTATTTCGAACAAAAAGAAAATATAACAAAAACAAACAAATGGCAAATGCAATAAAGTAACAGTATACACTGTTCGAAAGGGAGAAGGAAGAAGTGAACACTTAATTCCATCTCCTCTTTTCCATAAATACACCCATGTGAATTTTATACAAATTACCACTTTTAAGACCCCAAGTAAACAATTTACTGTATTTTTTACAAATCAACATTAACACCCATCCATCCTAACATACATTGATGTCCATACATCAAAACCAGCCTCAAACAACACAGATATACACAGTGCTGTTCCACCCACCATTCCATAGTGTCCCATAATGTCCCAGAGTGAACATAATGAATCGTACATATAAATACTACCCTTCTAACATATATCCTTTCAGCAAATGGTGTTTATACCTCTTTTTAAATTGATTTCTGTTTGTACATAGTTTCAGTTCCGGCTCCAGACTGTTCCACAAACCCACCCCACAGACAGATATGCACATACTTTTCTTGGTTGTTCGTATCTTGGGTTTTGTAAAGTTTAAGTCTCCTCTCAAATTATGTTCATTGTGAAGAGGATGATAAAATAAAGGCAGCGTTGGATTTTTAATAGCTTTATTATCATCCGCCTTCATCAGAACTCGGCTCCAGCCAATAGTGTGAGCAGGCTGAAGCCGAATTCCTCAGGCTCTCAAAGAGGAGACAGTGTGTGTGTCTTGCAGCAGATGCAGAATCAGAGTGAGAGAAAGAGAGGGTTTGCGTTACAGAGTTGCAGCATATATACTCGACTACAACAATACATCAAGGGCATACCCCAGCAGTTGGTATGATCAAAGCGATAACAGAACAGGCATAAGACATTTGCATTTGAGAGACATATTGATCTCAGTCCCTAGGTCACAGTGAGGACAGGACGCATGAGCACAATGCATGAAAGGCAACATTAACATCACAGAAGTGAGCCAGACGAAACGAGTCTGCCTGTAGACATTAATACACATTTCACTGTTCTGTTATTTGCTCTAGCCGAGCGCTGTGTTTGACCAGTCTGTTTGTGGGGGTTACACCAAAGCACATCTACATATCAGTAGTGCAGCAGAAAAAACCAAGAGAAGAGAGCTGAGTGTCCTTAATCTGTTGTGGGGGTTAACCGAACCGCCACACACGCTCCCCCCCAGAGGGCACGGCAGGGGGCCGAGACCTCGATAATCCCTCTATGGGAGCGAGCTGTGGGGGGAGCGAGCTGTGGGGGGAGCGAGCTGTGGGAGAAGCTCACTGCAGGCGGAGGGGGAGGGAGGAGGGGGGTAAGTGCCGGCAGGGGGACGGTGAACTCGTCCGAGCCACGCAAAAATTGCTTGTGGGTCCGCGATGTCGAAGGGCTGTCCCGCTGAACGTGCAGAGGTCCACAAGAAGAAAAATTAGTCTCTGGCTCCTCTCGTGGCCATGAAGAAAACAGGAGCGGCTGTAAGAAGAAAAAAGAAACAAAAGCAGAGGGACTGGCGTGTTGACCTTAGGTGCCGGAGCAACCCCAAAGCCCCCCAGGAACAGCTGACGGCTGAAATCCCTTTGTGCTGTGGCTGAGACCATTAGAAAATCCAGTGGCGAGCTGCGTGCTTGCTTCAGGTGAACGGGCAGCCCTGAAGGTTCCGAGGGTGGCGATCAGCCGTATTTCTCGGGCATCTGCAGCGGCGGAGGACGATGGCGGACTCTGTAGCCTTTATTGCCCCGTGCGTGGTGTGCCGTCCTCGTAACTCTCCGGTGCGTGTGCGGGGGTTCCGTGCTTGGGTGGGCCGCTGGAGTGGCGAGTCAGGGTGCAGAATCTTGGCGGAGATCGGCGCAGACGGCGCAGATAAAATCCAGGTTTGGGCTGTGGCTGCAGCTTGGCCATGGTGCGTTGGAGCGGTGAGAGGAAATAGACGATCTTCTGTCCCTCAGGCTCGTGCAGATGCGTTGGAGCGGTGGGAGGGAATAGACGATCTTTGGCACCGCTCAGCCGATTCAGCGTGGATGTCCAAACCAGAAGGCTGCGTCGCACAAAGCGTGTGCGTCTTCGGGTCACCAGTGCAGCTGTCCAGTCCAGAAGGCTGCGTTTGCACAAAATGTGTGCATTCCGGGGTCACCAGTGAAGAGGATGATAAAATAAAGGCAGCGTTGGATTTTTAATAGCTTTATTATCATCCGCCTTCATCAGAACTCGGCTCCAGCCCATAGTGTGAGCAGGCTGAAGCCGAATTCCTCAGGCTCTCAAAGAGGAGACAGTGTGTGTGTCTTGCAGCAGATGCAGAATCAGAGTGAGAGAAAGAGAGGGTTTGCGTTACAGAGTTGCAGCATATATACTCGACTACAACAATACATCAAGGGCATACCCCAGCAGTTGGTATGATCAAAGAGATAACAGAACAGGCATAAGACATTTGCATTTGAGAGACATATTGATCTCAGTCCCTAGGTCACAGTGAGGACAAGACGCATGAGCACAATGCATGAAAGGCAACATTAACATCACAGAAGTGAGCCAGACGAAACGAGTCTGCCTGTAGACATTAATACACATTTCACTGTTCTGTTATTTGCTCTAGCCGAGCGCTGTGTTTGACCAGTCTGTTTGTGGGGGTTACACCACAGCACATCTACATATCAGTAGTGCAGCAGAAAAAACCAAGAGAAGAGAGCTGAGTGTCCTTAATCTGTTGTGGGGGTTAACCGAACCGCCACAATTGTCTCTTTTTTTAAATATTTTTTGTATATTAGTTGGGAGTTGATTATTAATTGCCCTGTACATTACTTGTGCTGTCTTAAATTTAGCTAAATCGATGAACTTTATGGCATGTGACTTTAAAAACAACGAATTGGTGTGGTCTCTATATCCTACATTGTTTATTATCCTTATAGCTCTTTTTTGTAATGTGCATATTGACTGTAGGTTGGTCTTGTAGGTGTTTCCCCAGACTTCTACACAGTAGTTAAGATAAGGTAAAAACAGTGAATTGTACAATAAGACCAATGATTTATAGTCCAAGATGTGTCTTGTCTTCCCCAGTATGCCTATACATTTTGCTAACTTGGCCCGGATGTGACTGATGTGAGGTTTCCAGCAGATTTTATTGTCTAGCGTCACCCCCAGAAACTTATTTTCCTGTACTGTTTCTATTCTGGTATCATCTATCGTTACCATTATTTCATGATTTATTTTATAATTTCCAAACAACATAATCTTTGTTTTTTTTTAGATTTAGAGATAATTTATTTTTGTTGAACCACTGCGTTAATTTTTCCAATTTCAGTTGTGACCACCTCTAAAACCTGCTGCAAATTCTCACCAGTGCAAAGGATATTTGTGTCATCCGCAAACAAAATAAATTTCAGAATTTTTGATACTTGGCATATGTCATTTATATACAAAATAAAGAGTTTGGGTCCCAAAACTGACCCCTGGGGCACACCACAAGTGATGTTCATGAAGGGTGATTTGTGCTCTCCAATTTGTACAAATTGTTGTCTGTTACTTAAATAACTTTCCACCCAACTCAGTCCTACCCCTCTTATCCCATACCTTTCCAGTTTCCTTAGTAGTATTCTGTGGTCAATGGTGTCAAAAGCTTTCTTTAAATCTATAAATACTCCTACAGCAACCTTTTTTTTAATCTATACAACTAGTAATTTCTTCTATAAGTTCGATCAGTGCCAAAGATGTAGATTTATCTGCTCTAAAACCATACTGGCTATCTGTAAGGAGGTTGTGTTTTTCAATGAAATCATCCAGTCTCTTAGTGAAGATTTTAAGTATTTTGGAGAATTGTGAGAGTAAAGAGACTGGCCTGTAATTTGTGAAGCGATGACTGTCTCCTGTTTTGTATAGAGGTATTACTTTTGCTATTTTCATTTTGTCTGGAAATGTACCAGTTTGAAATGACAGGTTACAGATGTGGGTGAGTGGCTTAACAATTCCTTCAATTACTTTTTTCACTATTGTCATGTCAATTTCATTCCAGTCCGTTGATTTTTTGTTCTTAAATTTACTCACAGTCTCGATAATTTCCTTTTCAGTAACTGCACCCAAAAAGATTGTGTTTGGATTTCTATCTTCTATTTCATTTACAGAACCACTGTAGTTTGTTTCTGGTGTCACTATTGATTTTGCTAATTCAGGACCAACGTTTACAAAAAATTTATTGAAACCACTGACCACATCTTCCATATTATTTATCAAATTGCCATTTTCAATAAAATATTCTGGATAGTTTGCATTCTTAGGACGATTACTAATAATCCCATTGAGTACTTGCCATATTCCTCTTAAGTTATTTTTGTTATCCTCTAATATTCTGTTGTAATATTCTTTCTTACAGGTCCTCATTATATTAGTGAGCTTATTTTTATATCTTTTATATTTGATCTCAGCTTCCACCATTCTGCATTTAATGAATTGTTTATATAATGTATTCTTCTTTTTACATGCATTTATTAACCCCTTGGTGACCCAAGGAATATTTTTTTTTTGTTGTCTGTCACTGTATTGTTTTATAGGACAGTTTTTATTGTACAATGATTGAAATATTTGTAAAAAATTATCATATGCTTTATTTATGTCATTTTCATCATAAACTATCTTCCAATCTTGTATTAATAATTCCTTTGTCAGTAAATACATTGATTCTTCGGTTCTTATTCTTTTATATTTAATATTTTTGGTATGCTTTTTCTTCCTATAATCACATTGATAGACAACAAAAATCGGCAGGTGGTCACTGATATCATTCAATAAAAGCCCACTCCTGATATTATTTCCCATAATGTTTGTGAATATGTTATCTATTAGTGTGACACTGTGTGAAGTGATTCTGCTAGGTCCGGTAATTGTTGGATGTAAGCCCATACTGTACATTGTGTTGATAAATTCTTCTGTCAAACTATGTTGTTTTGAGTTCATCAGATCTATATTGAAATCCCCACAAATGAACATAACTTTATGAGTTAGTTTTACATACATTTTTTCCATCCAGTCCTTAAATAAGTCAATGTTTGATCCAGGTGTTCTATATACGCAGCTCACTACTATATTCTTCACATTGTCCAGACAGATTTCTATTGTAATACATACAAATATATCATCCACAGTTACTGACAGATTTTCAACAACCTTGTATTTCAAGCTCTTGTCAACATAAATTGCAACTACTCCTCCTTTTTTCACTTTTCTATTTATATAATTTAATTCATAGCCATCCATGGTAAAATCCACTCCTTTCTCTTCACTGATCCATGTCTCTGATATTGCCACAATATTGAATGGCTCTTTAAATTGATGTAAATAATCTTTAATGTTATTAAAGTTGGCATAGACTTCTGCTATTGAAGTGGATCATAGAAATATTGAAATCAGATGTGACCATTGTGTTAAACTGATCATCTGTGTAGTAATTACAGTCATTATTGATGGAGCTAAATAAATTATCAGGGTCTATGTTATATTCTACGTCCTGTGGGTTGCGATCTGTATATTCAAAAACTTTCAGTTCCTGTTGTACCTGTTTGTTGATCTTTTGATTCATGTTGTTGAATGTCTTGTTGCAGATGAGTATATCCCTTCAGTGTCCTACAATTGTCTGATTGTTGCTGTGACTCCAGTTCATAATATTCATTGATATTTGTCCAGTTCCATAATATTACCGATGTTAATGACCTTGGCTTCTTCAGGTGATCCGTTTAATTTGATGAATATTTTACAGTTTGATGTCCAGGTGTTTTGAATCTTTTTCTGCTTTTTCATGTATCTTGCCTTTCTGGCTATTTCTCCGTTTTCCTTCGTGAGGTGCTCGTTTATGTAAATGTTTGTTCCTCTCAACTTCCTACCTTGTTTCAGCAGCGTTGTTGATGTAGAAGCAGACTCCTCCGCCTGTGGTCTTGCCGGAGAGCCCCGTGTCGCGGTCAGCACGGAACAGCTGAAATCCCTCAAGGAAGAGCGCGCTGTCCGGTATCTTCTCCTTGAGCCAGGTCTCAGTAAAGCAGAGGGCACACGAGGCGAAGAAGTCCTTAATTCGCATCAGCAGTTTCAGCTCGTCTACCTTGTTACAAAGTGAGTTAACATTGGACAGAAATATCCCAGGTAAAGCCGTGCGCATGCCTCTCCTGCGAAGCCGCACCAGGGCGCCCGCTCGTCTTCCTCTTTTTCGCCGTCTCACTTTTTGGGCTAAGAAATGAACCAGATCGGTGGCAGGAGCTAAAAAAACTGGGAGTAAGTCCGTGGGAGTGAAAGTCCTAATACTTAGTAGCTCTTCATGGGTGTAAGAGCAAGCAAACACACAATTGATGGACAAAAACAAACAAAACAAAGCGCAGCGAAGCACCATGTCGACCACTATGGGCGCCAACCAATGATTATACACACTCAGTGGCGGCCCCCGTCCCCAACACACCCACCCAACAAGTCATATACTTCAACAATGAACAAACACACAGTGCTGGGAACTTTTTTTTTCTTTACGCAAGACCAACACACCAGGAAACGGTTATATATATATATGCAAAAGAAAAGAAAACACATATCAACTCTTAATATTAACATACAGGCAAACCACCAGCCCGATGAAAAGCCCTCCCCACCCCCGCCCCCGGTCACCATCCAGTGGGTCCCACCCGGAACGCCTCTGCCTCCTGGTCTCCAGAGATCCACTGCGCCGGTGTCTCTTCTTCTCCACTCTCTGCAGCTCATTCAGATGTCGCCAGGATGAGTCAGACAACCCCAGGTGTCCAGTTTCCCTGGCGGTCACCACCCGTAACCGCCCCTGCTCATCCCACTGTCTCCAATTCACGTGAACTCCTTCAAGCCTCTTCTCTGGGCTGGACCTCATCACCAACCCGCGGAGTAACATGAGCTGACTTTCTGCGCCTTTCATGCTGTGACCAGACCTCTTTCCTGGGTTGAGCCGTCCCGCCGACCCGGTCCGGGCTCTCTCCATGACGATGCCGCTTGGTGTGCCACAGAATGGCGTCTGTTGGTTCTGCTCCGCTCTCTTTCCTCTTAAACTCAGTAGCCGTCCTCCCGGGGGTCCCGCTGTGCCATCCAGTTCCCACACCAAGGGCAACATGGACGCTGGCATCGGGACCTGCCCGTGCTTGGTTGTCATGGTTCTGGTCACCATCACCTCCCAGCTCGCCAGGCCAGTCCGTGTCACACACCGTGTCATCATCCTCAGCTTGCGTCACTGGTCGGTCCCATAAGTCACTGCCCGAACATTCTTCTCCAATGCCGTTGGTGATTTTAAAACCCAGGCTGTAGAATAAATCGCATCCCATTGTATTTTCTCCTCTGGCCGTCACCACCAACCGGACATTTGCCATCACTGCCAACTTGTACTGGGCCGTCAAATCCAGTGATCCCACGATGGCCAGCTTGTCTCCACCATAGCCACAGTAAGATGCCAACAGCGCCCTCACACAGTAGTGTGGGAACAGTCTCTTTACGGTAGGCCACCTCAGTGCAGAAGCCACTGCTCCCATGTCCACTAACAGCGGCACCTCCACTCTATCCAGCAGCACGTTGCAATAAATGTATCCACTAGTAGCAAGGGAAATGATTTGAATCACCGTAGAGGCCACAACAGGGGAATCCACTTCACGTCTTCAGTCCTCCCGCTCAAAGTTCTTACACACTCTGGCGAAGTGATGCAACAGACCACATCTCCCGCACCGCTTGCCCTTCACCGGACACCCTCTGGACTTTTATCTACGTTTTGGACCCGCAGCCATAGCATCGTGGCGTACCGGGGTGGACCTAATTCTCACGGTAGCGGCATATTCCTCCTTGCCTGAGCCATCCTCGCTGTCCGAATCCACAGCCAGTGTCCTCCCGCTTGGTTCTCCCCACCTCAACGTGCTCTTCTCATGGAGGTCTTCTGATAATTTTTCCACTGCTTCACATTGTATTGCCATTTCCATAGCTGTGGCCAACATCAGTTCACCCGGGTACGTTAGGAGCCTAAACCGCGCCGCAGAACAGAGGACACACTCCGCCAACTGGTCACGGACCATTTTGTCTTCCAGGGCCCCGAATTGGTATTCCCCCTCCAGCTGACGTACAGTAAGTCTGCAACGAAGCGCTGCAGAATCCCCCGTCCGCTGGTGTCGCTGCTGAAACCTTATCCTCCGGACTATGACGTTCTCTGTGGCGCGAAAATAGCGCGCCATCAACTCCACCACGTCTCCATAGCTATCAGCTACCCCCAATGTGCCAAGAATCCTATGCCCTTCTATTCCAATATTATGGACCAGTATAGCTCTAGCATGCGCTATGTCGAGCCTCTGAGGTTGGGGACCACCAAATAATTTTGGAATGCCACGTACCATCTAACCCATAGCACCGGCGGCTCACCCGGAACTTCCAAAAACAGCCGAAAAGTGGTCACAGCTCGTTCCATACCTGTGTTCACCTCGTCGCCAATTGTTATGTCCATATCTTGAGTGGTAATAATGAGACTGGGAGTTCAGCAGAACACACTTTATTGAACAACAGAAGCTGACGCCTTACAGGTCGAGGGTCAATGGCTAAAGAAACTGAGCTCTTCCACCTTAGCCCTTTATACCTCTGGTGACACACCACCGGAAAGACAGTCCACCACCTCACACCAAACCCTGGTTATCCTGGCCGCCATCTTACTACTTGCTATTATATACAAGTGTGGGGAGACTTGAATAACGAAACCGAATTGCCTTTAATTCCAGTTTATTTCAAGTCACCATTCCACTGTCTGCTCTCATTCCTGAGCAGCGAACAAAGAGGGTGAACACACCAAAGTTCTCCCTTTTAAACATTCTCACATCAAACCATTTCCCTCGCAGGGGAAATCACACATCTATATCAAAATCCCTTTATTCACATTCATTAACCTTTTATTTACATAACTCCCCCTTCTCTCCTCTCGAGCCTCAGCGGTCAGGAAGTCTTCTGTCCCCTGTCCTCCGCAGGGGGTCCAGGCTCTGCGGCTCCGCACCGCAGGGGGCTGCAGCTCCGTGGCTCTCCTTCATCGTGAGGTTAAATCACATATGCAGTGTCCAACATATACATGTCTAACAACACAGCCATATAACCCCCCCCAAACGATGAAGAACAGACTATTTCCTAAAATTTAATAGCACCTTACTCACTACTGAATAATCAACACTAACATTCAGTCTGTGCGCCGCTTGGGCTTCAGCCGTCTGCCGAATCTGCTGTGAGTTGGCCCCGCCTTGCCCGCGGCGCCTTTCTGCTTCGGCTCTGTTGACTGAGGAAGAGAGTGATTATTTGCCCTTTGCGGGGGCCTGCCTCGTCGAGGCGCCACTGCGACCGGTACAGACACGTCCTTCATGACAAAAGCAGGTTTTAGTCTGTCAATACTGACTGTCTCTTTTCTGTCTCCAAAATCTAGCACAAATTGCTTATCACCTGCCTCCAGCACTCGAAATGGCCCTTCGTAAGGTGGTTTGAGCGTTGCTTTTAGGGCTTCGCGCCTGACAAAAACGAAGTCGGCATTTTTCAAAGCCTTGGGGACGAAAACTCGTGGAAAAGCGTGATGAACCGAACCCGGGAGCGTGTCTGCTCCCGTGCCGACTAACGGTCCCAGAGCAGAGAGAGGTGGGGGCTCTGGGTGCTCTGGTAAAAACTCGCCCGGCAGCCTCAGAGTTTGTGCGAATACCAGCTCCGCTGGGGAGGCGTCTAAGTCCTCTTTAGGCGCAGAACGCAACCCTAATAAAACCCATGGCAGTTTATTTACCCAATCTGCATCCGTGAGCGACGCTCTGAGTGCTGCCTTCAAAGACCTATGAAAACGCTCGCATAAACCATTAGCCTGAGGGTGGTAAGCCGTAGTGCGGTGAATTTTGGCTCCTAAGCCGTTGGCCATCGCTGACCACAGCTCAGAGATGAATTGCGGTCCTCTATCGGACGTAATGTCCGACGGAACCCCGAAGCGCGCCACCCAAGCCGTTAAAAAAACGCGAGCCACCTCCGCGGCCGTGGTCGTGGCAAGTGGGACCACTTCCGGCCAACGTGTGGTGCGGTCCACGATTGTCAAAAGATGCGTGAACCCCTGTGATGCCGGTAGGGGGCCCACCAGGTCGACGTGCACATGGTCGAACCTTCTGGCCGGAATGCGGAACGGTTCTAACGGGGCTCTTGTGTGCTTGTGAATTTTGGCCTGTTGACAGGAAATGCAGGTTTTTGCCCATTCCTTCACGTGCTTGCGCAGGCACGGCCAAACAAACTTTTCCGCCACTAGTTTCACCAACGCGCGCACCCCCGGGTGCGCCAGTGAGTGGACCGAGTCAAAAACACGGCGGCGCCACGTGGCCGGAACCACCGGACGCGGGCGCCCCGTCGACATGTCGCAGATCGGGGGGGCATACCGGTTTGTAAACACTTGCTCTCCAGCCTCAACCCTGTTGGTCCAGACTGGAGCGCGCGCACGTCTGCGTCCGCCCCCTGGTCCGCTGCCATGGCTGCGTAATCTATACCCACGTGCACCGGGGCTGCGCGTGCCACCGTGCCGCTCTCCTGCGGCGCGGTCACGGTGGCCTGTTCTGCCTCTGCGCGTGTTGGAGTCGTGAACGCGCGCGAGAGACAATCTGCTACTACACTGAATTTGCCCGCGACGTGCCTAATGTCAGTGGTAAATTCCGAGATTGCGGCCAGCTGCCTCTGCTGCCTGCCGGACCACGGATCTGAAATTTTGGCCATGGCGTATGTGAGCGGCTTGTGGTCCACATAAGCGGTGAAGCACCGTCCTTCCAGCCAGAACTGGAAATGACGAATAGCCAAATGCAGCGCCAACAGTTCTCTGTCGAACGCGCTGTATTTTCGTTCAGCCGCGCTTAAAGATTTGCTAAAGAAAGCCAAAGGCTGCCAAACTCCGGCTACCTGTTGCTCAATAACGGCCCCTATGGCTAAATCTGAAGCGTCTGTCGTCAGCGCGATACGTGCTGCAGGGTCTGGGTGGGCCAGGAGCGCAGCATCAGCCAAGGCTTTTTTAACCTCTGTGAATGCGCGCTCCCGCTCCGGGGACCATTCGACCGCCTGGGTCGGTTTTTGTTTTTTGAGCGCGGCATATAACGGTTGCATGATTTGAGCTGCGTGGGGCAGGAATCGGTTATAAAAATTCACCATCCCCAAGAATTCCTGTAGTGATTTGACCGTTTGTGGACGGGGAAAATCCGCTACCGCGCATACTTTATCCGGTAACGGAACCGCTCCCTCCGGGGAGACGCGGTGACCCAAAAAATCGATCCGCTCGACGCCGAACTGGCACTTGGCTGGGTTAACTATTAAGCCGTGCTCTCCCAGCCTCCTAAAAACTGCTGTGAGGTGCGTTTCGTGTTCATCTTCTGAAGTACTCGCGACCAAAATGTCGTCGAGGTACACAAACACGAAAGGGAGATCGCGTAACACGGCATCCATCATCCGCTGAAATGTTTGCGCCGCCCCTTTGAGACCAAACGGCATGCGTAAAAATTCGAAAAGTCCAAACGGGGTTATTACCGCTGTTTTAGGAATGTCCTCCGGTTGGACTGGGACTTGGTGATAGCCGCGAACTAGATCAATCTTTGAAAAAATGCGCGCCCCCGCCAGGTGCACCGAAAAATCCTGAATGTGCGGGATGGGATAACGATCGTGCGCCGTAGCGTTGTTTAGCCTGCGGTAATCTCCTCACGGTCTCCAGGAGCCATCGGCTTTCGGTACCATGTGCAGCGGCGAAGCCCACGGGCTCTTCGACCTACGAACGATGCCTAGCCTCTCCAGGCTGGCGAACTCCTCGCGCGCAATGGCGAGCTTAACTGCATCCAAGCGCCGAGCTTTTGCAAACACGGGAGGACCAGACATGGGGATAAAGTGTTTCACCCCGTGCTTCGCGACCGTCGCTGAAAAAGTGGGCACAGTGAGCGCTGGAAATTGGGTGAGGAGTGTGTGAAACTTACCACCTGCTGTAGCGACGTGGGTCTGTACTGGTGGCGGGGACACTTGAGCTGAACAGGGGAGAGAGTAAAAAGAGAGTGCATTTACCAGCCGTCTATTAGCAAGATCAACTAACAGATTGTGTGAACACAGAAAATCCGCGCCCAACATGTTGAAACTCACCGCCGCTATTACAAAAGTCCATTCATATGTGTGGCCATGTAAACACAAAGGCAAGGTCCTTCTCCCGTAGGTGTTGATGTTCGAGCCATTTGCCGCTGTAGCTCCGCTACCGTGGGGTCCAGCCACCCGGTCCGCGTATGTTGGGGTGATGAAGCTCACTCGTGCTCCGGTGTCGATGAGGAACTCTCGTCCGGAGCGCGCATCCGTGATGTAGAGCAGCTTGCTGCGTTCTCCGAGGGTCGAAGCTGCTAGCGACCCCCGGTCTTGCCGTTTCCCGAACTCCTGAAGTTGCAGGGCGGCACACACCTGCGTGCCTTCTCTGCGAACCTCCGATGGTAAAAGCAGAGATCTTCTCCTCCGCTGTGTCGTGTCCGCGCCTCTGCCGCCGGGCCATTGGCTCCACCTTGTTGCGGCCGTGCTGCCGCCGTCGTCGGCCAGTCTGGGTCTGCCGCCTCTGGCTCCCCGCTGTCTCGGGTCGCCGCTGTGGTTGCTTGCCCGCCGCAGGCGTCCAGGATCCCATCTGCTTCCTGGGCCAGCTCCCGGAACTCCTCCAGGGTGTGACACTTTTTGCCGGCCAGCGTGCTTCTCGCATGCGCCGGGAGGTTGGAGAGGAAGATGAACTGAAAAATGAAATCATCGTTGTCCAACCCTCTCAGCTGTATCATCTCCTCCATCAGGGCGCTCGGCCTGTGTCCTCCTTGGTCTAGCAAAGACAGGATCCTCCTCGCCCTCACTTCAGCCGAGGGGGTGAAAAACTTGATGAAGGTGGATTTCAGCTTGCCGTACCTGTCGGTCGCGGGTGGCTGCTCCACCAAGCTCTGCACGCACCGAGCTGTGCTGTTGTCCAGTTTAGCGATGACATGGTGGAACTTAGTGTCATCCACCGTTACTCCTGCGAGCGCGAACTGCGACTCTGCTTGCAGAAACCACGACCGTGGGTTATCCTGCCAAAAATCAGGCAGCTTAACGGCCACTGCGCTCGCCAGCTCTGAGCGCTGTGAGTCCGGGACCCTGAGACCTTCTTCGTTCATTCTCAACGTCATCAGTCACCAATGTGGGGAGACTTGAATAACGAAACCGAATTGCCTTTAATTCCAGTTTATTTCAAGTAACCATTCCACTGTCTGCTCTCATTCCTGAGCAGCGAACAAAGAGGGTGAACACACCAAAGTTCTCCCTTTTAAACATTCTCACATCAAACCATTTCCCTCGCAGGGGAAATCACACATCTATATCAAAATCCCTTTATTCACATTCATTAACCTTTTATTTACATAACTCCCCCTTCTCTCCTCTTGAGCCTCAGCGGTCAGGAAGTCTTCTGTCCCCTGTCCTCCGCAGGGGGTCCAGGCTCTGCGGCTCCGCACCGCAGGGGGCTGCAGCTCCGTGGCTCTCCTTCATCGTGAGGTTAAATCACATATGCAGTGTCCAACATATACATGTCTAACAACACAGCCATACAAGATTTATATACAACAATTATATGGTCTGCAAAGTCAAACAGTCTAAAGTCTGGCACGGGAGTTCTCCCCTGCCACAGAAACTAGGACTACAGCTCTACCTGAAATGCCTCGTTTGGATTGGCTGTTTTCTTCTGTGAGGTCATTACATCATTACTTGACAGACTTGATACAGACCTGCCTTCTGGATAGTCTGGTATACCCTCTCCATGGAGGAGAAGAGGAAGTTTCCTCACTGAGCCTCAAGAGCTCAGAAAAACACGAATTTAAATAACTGAATTAAATCACAGTTGATTCACTAATTGTCAGGACCTCTACTGGACTTACTCAACTATTGCACATTATATATTTTTATTATTTCATTGACATTACTTGTTAAGTATCTGTTTTTGGTTTGGCACATGTATGTTGTATTTTTATGGCAAAAAATACATTTTTTTTAATTTCACAGTGATTCCATTCATAAAGGTAGAAAACATCCAACAGAGTGAAAACTTTTATTATGGACTGTAAGTCTTAAAGCTGCTGTATTTGTTAAAATAAAACCATCATATAAGAATTATAAGCACAATAAAAAAGATTAAAATTAGGCACGGAAGCCTTAACTTCAGCAGTGCCATTGTCTGCCAGCAGGGAGAGCTAAAGTGAAACATTCCAAATCCATGTTGTGCAGTAAAACCAAAATTTTGCAATCATAAATCATATCTGCAGCAGTTTCAGTTCTTTTTTTTAATTGGTGCTGGGTTACAGTTTTGAAACAAATATTTATAGTTCATTGTTACTTTATTTTTTATATACAAGTTTGTCTTAAGGCAGTTGGGTGGTGCAGTGGTTAGCACTGTGGCAGCACAGCAAGAAGGCCATTGGTTCGATCCTACCCCCGATCATCGGTGACCCTTCTGTGTGCAGTTTGCATGTTCTCTCCGTGTCTGCGTGGGTTTACTCCAGTTTACTCCCACAGACCAAAGACATGCAGGCTAGGTTAAGATAAGATAAGCCTTTATTAGTCCCACAATGGGGAAATTCCAGGATTGCAATAGCACAGGGATAGCAGCACTCAGAGCAATAATTCAGAAGATAAGATAATAAGAGCAGTGAATATACATATGTACACAGAAATATACACAGTGCGGAGCATTGTAGCTAGATGGAATAAACAGCATAACGGTCTATTCAGTTACCCCGCACAGTATGAATATGTACCCATACAGTATATTTCATATTTGAATCAGCCTAGTTGTCACCCTCTGTAGCGATTGGTATTGTCCTTGTTGTGTAATGGAGGGGTCTGTGGCGGGTTGATTCAACCCCCCCACAACACACAGGACACTCAGCTCTCTTGTCTCGGTTTTTCCCGCTGCACTACTGAGATGTAATGTGCCATTCACGTATTGTGATGCAATGTGCCACGCATGTATTGTGATGCAATGTGCCATGCATGTATTGTGATGCAATGTGCCACGCATGTATTGTGATGCAATGTGCCATTCATGTATAGTGTTCATGCGTCCTGTCCTTACTGTGACCTAGAGGCTGAGATCAATATGTAGATGTGCTTTGGTGTAAACCCCCACAAACAGACTGGTTAGACACAGCGCTCGGCTAGAGCAATTAACAAAACAGTGAAATGTGTATTAATGTCTACAGACAGACTCGTTTCTGCTGGCTCACTTCTGTGATGTTAATGTTGCCTTTCATGCGTTCTGTCCTCACTGTGACCTAGGGACTGAGATCAATATGTCTCTCAAATGCAAATGTCTTATGCCTGTTCTGTTATCTCTTTGATCATACCAACTGCTGGGGTATGCCCTTTGATGTATTGTTGTAGTCGAGTATATATGCTGCAACTCTGTAACGCAAACTCTCTCACTCTCTCATTCTGATCCTGCAACTGCTGCTGCTGGACACAGACATTGTGTCCTCCTCCTCTGAGAGCCGCTTGGGCTCGCTCCCGGCGCGCATGCACGGCGCCGGGAGTGAAGCTTGTGACGGCTGGATGATATAATAAAACTTCCTTAAAACCACAGCATCGCTTATATATTTTATCATCCGCCGCACTGGTGACCCTGAGACACACACGCTTTGTGCGACGCAGCCTTCTGGTTTGGACATCCACCCTGAACCGGCCGAGGGACACAAGACGTCTCCTCCCTCTCGCCGCCCCAACGCACCATGACCTGAAGGCAGAAAAGAACACGCTGCCAGCGAACACAGCAGCCTGACGCAAACGAGCTGTTCTCCGGACATCACCCACGACCAGGAAAACTGCAGAAAACATCATGGCGCGACCCTCGCCTGAGATCGGGACGTCCACGGTGGACCAGCCGAGGGACACAGAACGTTTTCCCCCTTTCACTGCTACTCCTCCCTCTCGGCGAGCCTACTCATCTACCCGAGCCTGAGGAACAAAGATCGTCTATTCCCTCCCACCGGTCCAATGCATCTGCACGAGCCTGAGGAACAAAAGATCGTCTATTTCCTCTCACCGCTCCAATGCACCATGGCCAATCTGCAGCCACAGCTCAACCTGGATTTTATCGGCGCCGTCTGCGCCGATCTCCACCAAGATTCTGCACCCTGACTCGCCACTCCAGCGGCCCACCCAAGTACGGAACCCCCGCGCGCGCACCTGGGAGTTACGAGGACGGCACACCATGCACGGGGCAATAAAGGCTACAGAGACCGCCATCGTCCTCCGCCGCTGCACATGCCCAAGAAAAACAGCCGATCGCCACCCTCGGAACCTTCAGGGCTGCTCGTTCACCTGAAGCAAGCACGCAGCTCGCCACTGGATTTTCTAATGGTCTCAGCCACGGCACAAAGGGATTTCAGCCGTCAGCTGTTCCCGGGGGGCTTTGGGGTTGCTCCTGCACCTAAAGCCAACACGCCAGTCCCTCTGCTTTTGTTTCTTTTATTTTTTTTTTCTCTTACAGCCGCTCCTGCTTTTCTTCATGGCCACGAGAGGAGTCAGAGACAAATTTTTCTTCTTGTGATCTCCGCACGTGCAACGGGACAGCCCCTCGACATCGCGGAGCAGCAAGCAATTTTTGCGCGGCTCGGACGATTCACCGCCCCTGCCGGCACTTACTACCCCTCCCCTCCCTCCCCCTCCGCCTGCAGCGAGCTTCTCCCACAGCTCGCTCCCACAGATGGATTATTGAGGTCTTGGCCCCCTGCCGTGCCCTCTGGGGGGGAGCGTGTGGCGGGTTGATTCAACCCCCCCACAACACACAGGACACTCAGCTCTCTTGTCTCGGTTTTTCCCGCTGCACTACTGAGATGTAATGTGCCATTCATGTATTGTGATGCAATGTGCCACGCATGTATTGTGATGCAATGTGCCATGCATGTATTGTGATGCAATGTGCCACGCATGTATTGTGATGCAATGTGCCATGCATGTATTGTGATGTAATGTGCCATTCATGTATAGTGTTCATGCGTCCTGTCCTTACTGTGACCTAGAGGCTGAGATCAATATGTAGATGTGCTTTGGTGTAAACCCCCACAAACAGACTGGTCAGACACAGCGCTCGGCTAGAGCAATTAACAAAACAGTGAAATGTGTATTAATGTCTACAGACAGACTCGTTTCTGCTGGCTCACTTCTGTGATGTTAATGTTGCCTTTCATGCATTGTGTTCATGCGTCCTGTCCTCACTGTGACCTAGGGACTGAGATCAATATGTCTCTCAAATGCAAATGTCTTATGCCTGTTCTGTTATCTCTTTGATCATACCAACTGCTGGGGTATGCCCTTTGATGTATTGTTGTAGTCGAGTATATATGCTGCAACTCTGTAACGCAAACTCTCTCACTCTCTCATTCTGATCCTGCAACTGCTGCTGCTGGACACAGACATTGTGTCCTCCTCCTCTGAGAGCCGCTTGGGCTCGCTCCCAGTGCGCATGCATGGCGCCGGGAGTGGAACTCATGACGGCTGGATGATATAATAAAACTTCCTTAAAACCACAGCATCGCTGTTTATATTTTTTATCATCCACCGCAGGGACCATTATTGTGCAAATTTGTGGAAAATTATGGATTTGGTAAGCTGGGCTTTAAATACAATTGACACCGTCTTCTCAAATAGGAAATCGGGCCCGGGGGAGCCCAACTGAGAGACACATACAATTGGAAACTTATGTGTCTGTGTTCGATCGAAGATGTGGAAGACATCTATCTGTTTGGCATCATGATCTCAGGATTTCTACTGATTGGCCTTGGAGTGGTCCTGGTGTATCGAAAACTAAAGAAGATGGAAAGAGCTAATCAAAATGCTGACCCAGCGAAGCTCCTTCATCAATTTGACCAGCTGGGGAGAGCTCTGATAGCGGCTAATGGCGAACTGAACAGGAAGATTGGTAACATCTCGGTGTTACTAGGAGCTCTCCAGGAAATGATTTTAAAGCCTGGAAATGTATATGGAAATTATGAAGCACAGAATCACATGAGAGATGAAAATTCTATGCTCTGAGTGAACTGTGCTTATTTGACCTTGATTCGGTGCCCTGAAGATTTCATTCCTCCTGGAGGAAGATAAGGCAGAAGGGAGTTTTGGCTTGGCTTCTCCCAAACATAAACAACTGGTGTGCAGTAATCTGAACTCTCAAGGACAGCGTCGTGTGACTGGCATGGAATTTACCATCGGACATGCACTGAGAGTATGAACTCTTGTGGACATGCTATCTATGTTTAAGACACTAAAGACATAACATCTAAACGTTGCTGAGGGAGGATTTTTGCTGTTCACCAGTAACTGATACACACACTGCATACAACTTTACATGACTGATACACATATACTGACACTCACACACATACACTGTCTCTCTCAACTTGCTTGTGCTTTGTTAATATGTGATCTGTATTGTCTGCTAATTGTGCATTAGAGGGTTTTTTTCTATGTGATCACAATCTTGCTCATACGAGCTTTATTTTGATAAACTATGTTTTTTCTCTCTGCCCATTGTGTCATCCCCCCTCCCCCTCTCCCCCTCTTTACCCCCCTCTGTTTTGATGAGGCGCCTTGCATGGCTGCCGTGTCATTAGGAAGCGCTTACGCAAGCGCGCCTAATGTCAAGTCAAATTCCTCGTATGTTTTTAACATGCTTGGCAATAAAGCTCATTCTGATTCTGATTCTGATTCTGTTACGTTTTGTGCATTCAATACGACCTCTATGAACAGCCCTAGTTAGGTTATAAAGTCTGACAGCCATAGGTAGGAAGGACCTGCGAAAACCTCTCAGTCACGCACCTAGGATGATACAGCCTGCTGCTAAATGAGCTCCTCGGTGCGTTCAGCGTGTCCTGCATGGGGTGGGACTCGGACTCCAGCAGAGATCACAGCTTAGCCACCATTCTCCTCTCTCCTATCTCCTCCACTGGGTCAAGGCACCGCCCCAGGACAGAGCTAGCTTTTTTGATCAATCTATTCAGTCTCTTCCTGTCAGCTGCCGTGATGCCATTGCCCCAGCAGACCACTCCAAATGTGATGGCTGATGCCACCACCGAATCGTAGAAGGTCTTCAGGAGTGCCCCTTGTACACCAAAAGACCTGATCCTCCTCAGGATGAACAGCCTGCGCTGCCCCTTCTTGTAGAGTGCGTCGGTATTGTGTGACCAGTCCGGTTCATTGTTCAGGTGAACACCCAGGTACTTGTAGGATGTCACCATCTCAATGTCTGTTCCCTGTATGTTTACTGGTGCTGTGGGGGGGTTGTCCTCACCTGGGCAGTCAACCACCAGTTCCTTAGTTTTCCTCGCATTGATCTGGAGGCAGTTCCGATGTCACCAGTCCACAAAGTCCTGGATAAGTCCTCTGTACTCCGCATCATCTCCATCAGAGATGAGGCTGACGATTGTAGAATCATCAGAGAACTTCTGTAGATGGCAGTGTGGTGTGTTGTGTGAAAAGTCCACAGTATAAAGGGTGAACAGGGGCCCCTGGTCTGTAGCTGTTCAGGTCTTTGGGGTGGGAGGTCTTTGGTACAGGCACCACACAGGATGTTTTCCACAACTGTGGTACCCTCTCCCACTTCAGGCTCAGGTTGAAGATGTGTTCCACAATCCCACACAGCTGGTCAGCGCAGGATTTGAGGAGCTTCGAGCTGATGCAGCCTTCCTTGCCTTGATCTTCCTTAGCTCCACCCTCACCTGGGTCTTAGTAAGGGTCAGGTTGGGGCAGGGGGGATGTGTGCTGGGAGTGGGGGGTGTTGTCGGAGGGGGGCTGTTAATTGGCATCAACTGGGGATTCTAAATTGTCCTTAGTCTGAGAGTGAATGGTTGTCTGTCTGCCTTTCATGGACTGGCGATCTGTCCAGGGTGTACCCTGCCTCTTGGCGAAAAGATGGTGGAATAGGCTCCAGCAACGCCCCCCCCCCCCCCCGTTACCCAAAAAGGATTAAGTGGAAGAAGATGGATGGATGGATGGAGTTTTTCTAAAGAGAAAAGTGGATTGTAAAATGGCTTTTTTCTTAGTCTTTTAAGTTTTTTTTTTTCCTAAATGAAGTTTTTTTTTCTGCCTACATATGTTTTATATGGTGAAATCTGGTTAAATTGTAAACTTTGGAGAAATGGTGCACTGTATTACTGAAGTGTGTACAATTTTTGAGGTTCAAAAAGCATATTTTTAAAGATTTAATCTTTTTTTTATTATTTACCTTTTGTTCTTATTAAAGACAAAAAATAGAAAGGAGTTGCTTTTACCTTCTTCTCTCACCGCCCTGGATTTCGTCACTGGACTTCTTCCTTCACAGGGCAATACAGTGCTCCCTAAGAAGGTAAAAACATCTTTCTATTTTTGTATTTAATAAGAACAAAAGGTAAATAATTAAAAGAAGGAAAAATGAACCTACTTGAGCTAAGATTTAATCTTTTTTCAAAACATCTTCTTACAGTTTTCTGTTAGCTGTTGTTTTCAAGACTTGAATAAATTGCTTTCTGCTAAATAAGTTGTTTGAATATTTTTTTTTTACACTTGTACTTCTGCATATAGAACTGGGCCAAGTGTTGCCAGATTTTGGGTGACAAATAAGTGACTATCTGTGAAAACAAGTGGCTTCCAAAAATAAACGTAAGTAGGGCCTCCACAGCAGATCATCTGCCTCCATCTCACCCTGTTACTTCCATCTTCTGTAACACCAATCCTCTCCATGTCCTCCTTCACTACATCTATGAATCTTCTCTGTGGTCTTCCTCTTTTCCTCCTGCCTGGCAGCTCCATCTTCAACATCCTTTGCCCAGTATCTGCACTATCCCTCCTCTGCACATACACACCATCTCAGTCTTTCCTCTCTTACTTTGTCTCTAAACCGCTCAACCTGAGCTGTCCCTCTGATTTACTCATTTCTAAGTTTTTCCCTCCTAGTCACTCCCAATGAGAATCTTAGCATCTCTAACTCTGCCACCTTGTTGTCCTCATACATGTCCTGCACCACCCTCACATGCTTCTCTGCTGCTCCTGACTCCCTCCTTTCTTGGCCCCCTACCATATATTTTATCTAGATCCACAAAAACAGTGTAACTCCTTTTGACGTTCTCTATACTTCTCTGTACTGACATTGCATTTGAGCCAGACTTTTGTTTTGAGTCCTAATTGATAAATTAGATGATCAGGAAGCTGTATTTTACTTGAGTAGTAACTACTACTTGAGCTTTCATGTTCTAATGGACTTTTGAATGGTAAATAATTTTTTGATTCTCTGTGTGAACTGTTAACCTGTTGAACTCTGTTCAACTTCCCTAAAAACGCCTAAAAATAACATGCCCAAAGTAAATCAAAAGCTGTTCATGGGGTTAGTCTCATTTAAAAGAAAACACTCTGAATTTTTTGGCAAAACAGTCATAATCTCTCTTAAGTGTTCCTGCCACTGAGTAACAAGAAAGTTTGCCTGGGTGTTTTTTTTTTTTACATACAAATGCTTGCAAATAACATACAGCTGTCAGATACTGGCTGGAAAACACAACAGAAATGTAGAACCAAGTGTTTTCAAGTGCAGGTCAAAATTTTGTAAAAATACCACAAAAAATGAATATATTACACAGCTTTTTTCTCAGGTTGTAACAAGGCTGTGTATGTACTGGAAGAGCGGAAATACAGCTTTTTTTTTCAGTGCGCACTGAGACGCACTAAGATGCAGAGACGTGACCGCCCGCGGAATTCACAGAGTTCAAGGGGTTAAGCATTAACACTATTGCTATTTAAGCCATCCATTTAGTCTGTACACTTAATGGTGGAAGCATTGTGGTATATTTCTGTTTAGCATCATATGGATATTCATGTTTCATTTTTTCAACTTTATACCTTTTATAATTTTTGTGGAATGGAAGTGAATTGAGAAGTTATTTAAAGTTTCTTTAAGCTCCATTAGCCTTTTAAGGCTAAAAAACATGCATATTTTCATTTAGAAAAAAATATACTAAACCATTTCAGCTTTTAAGCTAACATTGTTCAGCTGTTAGCTACTTAACTTTGACTCTAGTATTTTTATGCTTACTTTTATGCAGTCTTCATTTTGTTTTTCTTAAGCCATTCAGAGGAGGACTTGCTGGTGTGTTTTGGATCATTGTCCTGCTGCAGAACCCAAGTGCGCTTCAGCTTGAGGCCATGAACAGATGGTTGGACATTCTCCTTCAGGATTTTTTGGTAGACAGCAGAATTCATGGATCCATTTACCACAGCAAGTCTTCCAGGTCCTGAAGCAGCAAAACAGCCCCAGACCGTCGCACTACCACCACCATATTTTACTGTTGGTATGATGTTCCTTTTCTGAAATGCTGTTACTTTTACACCGGATGTAATGGGACACACACCTTACAAAAAGTTCAGCTTTTTTCTTGTCAGTCCAGAGTGTTTTCCCCAAAAGTCTAGGGGATCATCAAGATGTTTTCTGGCAAAACTGAGATGAGCCTTCATGTTCTTTTTGCTCAGCAGTGGTTTTCGTCTTGGAACTCTGCCTTGCAGGTCATTTTTGCCCACTCTCTTTCTTATGGTGGAGTCATGAACACTGACTTGAACTGAGGCAAGTGAGGCCTGCAGTTCTTTGGATGTTGTTATGGGGTCTTTTGAGAAGTTAATTGCTGGTATTGTTAAAACACTGTCAAACTCAAAAACTAATGATATCTACAATATGAGCACCTCCTTTCTCAAAATGCACAGCAAAATATTAATCAAACCACTGACCCATCTCATTAATCTCTCCATTAGGTCTAGTACATTTCCATCTGGCTGGAAAAAAGCTGTCGTCATACCAGTTCATAAATCAGGCAGTAAAGACGATATATGCAATTACCGCCCAATCTCTATCTTACCAGTCCTATCTAAGGTTCTTGAAAAAGTTGTAGCTACACAGCTGATAGACTACTTACAAGACAGTCAACTTCTTCATCCACATCAATTTGGTTTTAGACCAGGATACTCAACAGAAACAGCAAATTGTTGCCTTATTGAAAACGTCAAACAGTCCTTGGACAGGGGTAATGTGGTAGGAGCTGTTTTTCTAGATCTCAAAAAGGCTTTCGATACTGTAAACCACAGTTTGCTTTTATCCAAAATGGTATCTTTTAACTTCTCCCCAAATACATTAGAATGGTTTGCATCTTATCTCCAGAATAGAGAACAGTGTGTAAAAGTTCACCAGGATAAATCCTCATTTTTAAACAACCGCATGGGTATCCCACAAGGGTCCATTCTTGGTCCTTTACTTTTCAGCATTTTTATTAATGACTTGCCGTTACACTGCTCAGCTGCAACATGCCAACTTTATGCAGATGATGCAGTTATTTACACAGCTGCCAAGACTCCAGCACAGGCTGCAGATGTACTGTCTACAAGTATGGTTGATGTCCAAGAGTGGCTCCTCAAGAACCATCTATTGCTGAACCTTCAGAAAACAGTCTCAATGTGCTTTTCAATCAAAAAATGTAACCTGCAACATTTTAAAGTTAATATACATGATCATGACATCAGTTTAGCTACAGAATTCAAATACCTTGGCATTGTACTAGATCCTCAACTCAAATTTAATCTTCATATAAAGAAAATTTCAAAAACAGTAAAAAGAAATCTGAACTGCTTTAAATTAATTAGATATTATATACCTTACGAAGCAGCTGCACTGTATATGCATTCTATGGTTTTTTCTCATATATCATACTGTTTGACAGCCTGGGCTCAAGCAGCCCCTTCCACAATAAGACATATACGTAGGTTCATTATATAATCAAACCCTAAAAATCTTGGACAAAAAGCCCATTAGGTGGCATCACTGTAATGTTTTAAAAAAATACAACCTATTGAGTTTTGAGAGCTTCATTGACCTCTGTCTTCTGAAATTAACGTTCAAATGTTTCCATAAATCAGCACCCGAGCCACTTGCTGGTTTCGTCCAAAGACAGGACAGCAGCAGAGCCACCAGGAGTTCTGTTAACAATAACTGTAAAATATTCCACCGCAGAACCACATTTGGACAAACAGCTTTCTCTATAAAGGGCAGTCACATCTGGAACACAATGCCAAATGAAATTAAAATAATAACGGACTTTAAAACATTCACTAAAAATGTTAAAAACTGGCTGAAAAATAAACAAGAATGTACTCATGTATGAATTAATTGTCTGCAAAGTGAGAGTGAATGAAGGGAAGGAATAAATGTGTTTGTTTATAGTGAGTGACGGAGGGAGGAAGGCCTGAAATAGGCAAATGTGAGTTATATTATATGTGTTAAATGTGAGTCAGGCTGTTATATTTGTGTATTTATAATATTTATAATATTTATGTTAAATGTGAGTCAGGCTGTTATATTTGTGTATTTATAATATTTATAATATTTATAATTGTGTATTTATAATTTTTCTGCATTGATGTATGTGGTTATTGTGTATATTTTTTATTTTTTTTCCCCATCTTTACTTGATTCTTTTTTCTAAAGCCCATCCAGGGACAAGAGTTGCAAATTAGCTAACAGCTATACACTCTATGTGCAACACATCAGATTGATTGTCTTTGATTAATTGTCTATGTTTATTGCACTGTCCCTGTCAAATAAACTAATCTACTACTACTTTTGTGACCTCTTGGATGAGTTGTTGCTGCGCTCTTGGGGTAATTTTGGTCAGTCGGCCACTCCTGGGAAGGTTCACCACTGTTCCATGTTTTCACCATTTGTGGATAATGGCTCTCACTGTGGTTTGCTGGAGTCCCAAAGCTTTAGAAATGCCTTTATAACCTTTTCCAGACTGATAGATCTCAATTACTTTGTTTCTCATTTGTTCCTGAATTTCTTTGGATCACAGCATGATGTCTAGCTTTTCAATTCAATTCAATTCAACTTTATTTATATAGCACCATTTCACAACAACAGTCCTTTCATAGCACTTTCAAATGTAGGGGAAACCCCCACAATTGCAGAAAGACCCCAGCAATCAGGCAATCCCCTGTGAGCAAGCGCTTGGCGATGGTGGAGAGGAAAAACTCCCTTCTAACAGGAAGAAACCTTTAGCAGAACCAGGCTCAGGGAGGGGCAGTCATCTGCTGCGACTGACTGGGGGGTGAGGGGATAGAGAAGATGAGAAGAACAGACATGTAGAGAGCAAACATAAAAGGGGAGAAGCCCAGTACATTATTGGAGGTCCCCCAGCTGTCTAAATCTATTAGCAGCATATCTAACGGAGGGTTTAGAGACATATGATCCCTCCTAATTGTAGGCTATATCGAAAAGGAAGGTTTTACCCTATTCTTAAAAACAGAGATCAAGTGTGACTCCCGAATCCAGATTGGTAACTGGTTCCACAGGAAAGGAGCTTGATAACTGAAGGCTCTGCCTCCCATAGTACTTTTGGAGATTCTAGGTATTACAAGTAATCCAACATTTTGGGAGCGTAATGCTCTATTAGGATGATAGGGTAGTGTCAGATCTTTTAAATAAAAAGGGGCCTGATTGTTAAGAGCTTTGTAAGTGAGAAGAAGGATTTTAAACTTAATTCTGAACTCTATTGGAAGCCAATGAAGGGAGGCCAAAACCGGAGAGATATGATCTCTCTTTCTAGTACCTGCTAAAACTCTTGCAGCAGCATTTTGGATCAACTGAAGACTTTTTAAAGATATTTTAGGACAACCTGATAATAAAGAGTTGTAGAGGCCATAGTTGTAACCTATGTGACTCACATGTGGCTGGCTGAATTCAGCCAAGAGAGACTTTGAGCTAGCCATGTGTATTGACTTCACACCTCAAGAGGAAGACGTGTCTGTACCCCCTGGGGACTCAGGAGAGAGGAGAAGATTACCCGGCCTGACCTTTGGGGGTCAGAGAGGAGGACAGAAGGACTCTGGGTGTTCTATTACAGATGAAAGGATGTAACTGAGTATTGAGACTTTTGTGTGATGTATTGTTAGAGATGAGTGTATAAATGTATGTGTGTGACTGCGTCCTGTCTCTTTTCACTCCAATCGAGAGAGGACGTAGGATGAATGAGAATTAAAGCAGACACTGGAAAAATCATCCAGTCTCCTCAATTCTTGACTCCTACAATTGGTGACCTACGCATGAATCTGAGCACGCTGAGGCTGGAGGACAGCCTCGTGATCGATATGGAAGAGCTGGGAGACAGCCGCTCAGACCCGGATTCACCGGGGAATGCCAGCAGGGGCACAAGACTAATTAAGCTCCCCGAGTTCTGGCAAAGCGACCCGCACTCATGGTTCCAGCATGTGGAGTCGCGGTTCCTGCTCGGGGGAGTTTCAGCGGATGACATTAAATTCCATAATGTCATCGCGATGCTCGACAGCCGCACGGCTCGGTGTGTGCAGAGCCTGGTGCAGCAACCACCCGCTGCCAGCAAATACGACGCGCTGAAAGCCACCCTCATCAGGAGCTTCGTGCCATCGTCTGAGGCAAGAGCCAGGCAGCTACTGGACCTGCGCGACAGAGGTGGATGCAGGCCGACTGTCCTCATGGAGGACATGCTACAAATGATCGGGACGGACAACGACGCGTTCCTTTTCAAACATATTTTCCTGAGAACCCTCCCAGCGCACACGAGAGGTTCCCTGTCCAGCAGGAGATGTGTGACCCAGCAGGACTTCCGCGACCTGGCCCAAGAGGCGGAGCGGCTCCTCAACGCCTGCGAGGAACAAGAGGCTTCCGTGGCAGCGGCAGACCTCGGCGCGGCGGCCGGGGGCAGTGTGGAGCCAGAGACGGCAGTGACCACCTCAGCGGCGACAGCAGCGGCGAGATTCCGTGGCAGGGGAGATGACTGCCTCTGTTTTTACCATCGACGTTTCGCTGGGAAGGCGCACAAATGCATCCCGCCCTGCAAGTTCAAAAAGCAGGGAAACGACCGGGCCGGGAGCCGTTAGCAGCTTCCACTCTCGGCGAACGGAACAAGCTGCTTTATCTTACAGACACGGGCTCCGGGCGGCAATTCCTAGTGGACACCGGAGCCCAGAGGAGCTTCATCACTGCCACCTATGCTGATCGGGTCGCGGGACCCCGCGGAGACAGAGCGACAGCGGCCAACGGCTCCAGCATCAAGACGTACGGAGAGAGAACCTTGTCTCTGTCCTTCCACGGCCGCGCCTATGAGTGGAATTTCATCGTGGCGGAAGTGAGCTTCAATATGTTAGGTGCTGATTTTCTGTGTTCACATGGTTTGTTAGTTGATCTGGCCAACAAACGACTAGTAAATGCACTCTCTTTCTGTTCTATCCCTTGTGCAGCTCGGGTGTGCCCACCGCCAGTTCAGACCGACATCGCCACAGCAGGTGGTAAGTTTCACAGCCTTCTACACCAGTTCCCAGCACTCACAGTTCCTACTTTTTCAGCTAAGGTGGCGAAGCACGTGGTGGAGCACTTTATTACCACGAGTGGCCCACCCGTTTTTGCGAAGGCTCGGCGCTTGGATGCAGCTAAACTCTCCATTGCGCGCGAGGAGTTCGCCAACCTGGAAAGGTTGGGCATAATTCGCCGCTCGAGGTCCGCTTGGGCTTCCCCCCTCCACATGGTACCTAAAGCTGACGGCTCATGGAGACCTTGTGGCGATTACCGCAGGTTGAACAATGCCACAGCGCAGGACCGGTACCCGATTCCGCATATCCAGGACTTTTCAGTGCATTTGGTGAAGGCGCGCATTTTTTCTAAAATAGACCTGGTCCGCGGTTATCACCAAGTCCCGGTCCGACCAGAGGACATCCCCAAAACAGCCGTAATAACCCCGTTCGGGCTTTTTGAGTTTTTACGAATGCCTTTTGGCCTTAAAGGCGCCGCACAAACCTTCCAACGGATGATGGATGCACTGTTGCACGACCTTTCTTTCCTTTTTGTCTATTTAGACGACATTTTGGTAGCCAGCACCTCCGAGGAGGAGCACGCAAAACACCTCACGACAGTTTTTCAGAGGTTAGGAGAGCATGGGTTGATAATCAACCCGGCCAAGTGCCATTTTGGCGTGGCACAAATCGATTTTTTAGGGCACCGCGTTTCCTCGGAGGGAGCAGTTCCTCTGCCGGCCAAAATACGCGCAGTGGCAGATTTTCCCCAGCCTCGAACGGTAAAGGCGTTGCAAGAATTTTTGGGGATGGTAAATTTTTATAACCGTTTCATACCCCACGCAGCGCAGCTTATGCAGCCCTTGTACACCGCGCTCAAAAAGCAGAAGCCCTCCCATGTGATTGAATGGTCCCCGGAGCGGGAGCGCGCATTCACAGAGGTTAAACGGGCACTGGCAAACGCGGCACTGTTGGCCCACCCAGACCCGGCAGCCCGCATAGCGCTAACCACGGACGCGTCAGATGTGGCCATAGGGGCCTTAGTGGAACAGCAGGTTGCCGGGGTTTGGCAACCACTCGCATTCTTCAGCAGATCCCTACGCGAGGCTGAGCGAAAATACAGCGCGTTTGACAGGGAGCTGCTGGCGCTCCACTTGGCTATTCGCCATTTCCAGTTCTGGTTGGAAGGGCGGCATTTCACCGCGTTTGTCGACCACAAACCGCTCACTTTTGCGATGTCCAAAACTTCAGAACCGTGGTCAGGGCGGCAACAGAGACAGCTGGCCACAATTTCTGAATTTACCACCGATATTCAGCACGTAGCCGGTAAAATCAATGTGGTGGCAGACTGTCTGTCACGCGCAGTAACAGCACCCGTCCGCGCGGAAACGGATTGCGCGGCCGCTTACCCAGAGCGTGGTAACAGCGCGGACACGCGCGCGGCTCCAGTCCACGTGGGAATAGATTATGCAGCTATGGCGGCGGAGCAGAGCGAGGACGCGGACGTGCGCGCGCTCCTGTCTGGACCAACAGGGTTAAGGCTGGAATGCAGAAATCTACAAACCGGTTTCCCCCCGCTTATTTGCGATGTATCCACAGGGCGACCGCGCCCGGTGGTGCCAGCCGCGTGGCGCCGTCGCGTTTTTGACGCCGTGCACTCCCTAGCGCACCCAGGGGTGCGCGCTTCGGTGAAAATGGTGGCGGAGAAGTTTGTTTGGCCGAGCCTGCGCAAGCACGTGAAGGAGTGGGCTAAAACCTGCATGGCTTGCCAGCGGGCTAAAATTCACAGGCACACTAAAGCGCCCTTAGAACCGTTCCACATTCCGGCTAAAAGGTTTGATCATGTGCACGTGGACCTCGTGGGCCCCCTACCCACTTCACAAGGGTTCACGCATCTCTTGACAATGGTAGACCGAACCACTCGTTGGCCGGAAGTGGTCCCGTTAACATCGACCACAGCGGCAGAGGTGGCATGCGCTTTTTTAACAGCCTGGGTAGCGCGGTTCGGGGTCCCGTCAGATATTACGTCTGATAGGGGACCTCAATTTGCGTCGGAACTGTGGTCAGCAGTGGCCAGCGGCTTAGGAGCGGCGGTACATCGCACGACCGCTTACCATCCCCAGGCCAACGGTTTATGCGAGCGTTTTCACAGGTCTTTGAAGGCAGCCCTCAGAGCGTCACTGACGGACACAGATTGGGTAAACAAACTACCATGGGTTTTATTGGGGTTGCGTTCGGCACCCAAAGAGGATCTAGATGCCTCACCAACAGAATTGGTCTTCGCACAACCGCTCAGGCTGCCAGGCGAGTTTTTACCCGACCACACGGCACCAGGGCCCCCCCCGATCCGGGGGTCTCTGAGTAACACGGGAGCAGATATGCTCCCGGGCCCCGCTCATCACTCTTTCCCGCGTGTGTTCGTGCCCCAGGCTTTACGAGACGCAGAGTTTGTTTTTGTCAGGCACGATGCGCAGCGGCATAGTCTCCGCCCACCTTACGACGGTCCATTTCGAGTGCTGGAAATCGGGGAGAAATATTTTGTGCTAGATTTGGAGGGCAGGAGGGAGACGATCAGTATCGATAGATTAAAACCTGCTTTTGTGTTGCATAATGAGTCTGTACGGCCGGCGGGCGCGCCTCGACGTGGCAGGCCTCCGAAGGGGCGGCCCCGGGACCCCCCACAGGGGGGCAAATAACCCTTCTCCCCCTCACTCCACAGATGCACAGCAGGACGGCTCACCACAGAGCAGGAGACCTGCATACAGCAGATTCGGGAGAAGATTGAAACCTAAGCTGCATGCAGAATGATGTGTTTTTTTGGTCAGGTTGTTTAGGTTGCTGTGAGGTTCTGTTGGGGGGGGGGGGTGACGTGCTGGATGACTGTTGTATGGCTGTATGTGGGTGCCCAGTCTTTCGCGTGGAAGGGGGGAGTGATGTGGAGGCCATAGTTGTAACCTATGTGACTCACATGTGGCTGGCTGAATTCAGCCAAGAGAGACTTTGAGCTAGCCATGTGTATTGACTTCACACCTCAAGCGGAAGACGTGTCTGCACCCCCTGGGGACTCAAGAGAGAGGAGAAGATTACCCAGCCTGACCTTTGGGGGTCAGAGAGGAGGACAGAAGGACTCTGGGTGTTCTATTACAGATGAAAGGATGTAGCTGAGTATTGAGACTTTTGTGTGATGTATTGTTAGAGATGAATGTATAAATGTATGTGTGTGACTGCGTCCTGTCTCTTTTCACTCCGATCGAGCGAGGACATAGGATGAATGAGAATTAAAGCAGATACTGGAAAAATCATCCAGTCTCCTCAATTCTTGACTCCTACAGAGTTACAATAATCTAATCTCGAGCTAACAAAATCGTGGATCAGTTTCTCAGCATCACTCTGAGACAAGATGCTCCTAATCTTGGCAATATTACGCAAATGATAGAAGGCAGCCTTAGAAACAAATTTAATATGTGAATTGAAAAACAGATCTTGATCAAAAATAACTCCAAGGTTCCTCACAGAACTATTAAGAGAAAGAGTAACCACATCCAAACTAAGAGTTTGATTTGGAAAGGTATTTCTAAGGTTTTTTTGACCAACAAGAATGACTTCAGTCTTATCTGAATTTAATAGCAGGAAATTACAAGTCGTCCAAGCTTTGATTTCCTTAAGACAGGCTTCTAACTTGGCTAACTGATTGCTATCATCTGGCTTCATTGACAGATGTAATTGTGTGTCATCTGCATAACAATGAAAATGCATACAGTGCTTTCTAATGATGATGCCTAACGGAAGCATATATAAAATAAAAAGAGTAGTGCCGAGAACAGATCCCTGTGGAGCTCCATGACTGAGCTTTGAGTTGGAAGAAAACTCATTACTGACATGAACAAACTGGAGCCTATCAGACAAATAAGATCTAAACCACTTTTGAGGATCTTTTGGTCTACTTCACTTTGTCAGGCAGGTCCTATTTAAGTGATTCCTTGACTGAGAACAGGTGTGGCAGTAATCAGGCCTGGGTGTAACTAGAGAAATTGAACTCACCTTTCCAAAGATGTGATAAACCACAGTTAATTTATATTATAATGGGGGGGGGGGATCACTTATTCACACAGGGCCATGTTACGCCCATAAGGATTTTTTTTTTTTACCCTTAACAATAAACACCTTCATTTAAAAACTGCATTTTGTGTTTACTTGTGTTATCTTTGTCTAATATTTAAATGTGTTTGATGATTTGAAACATTTAAGTGTGACAAACATACAAAAAAATGAGAAATCAGGAAGGGGGAAAACACTTTTTCACACCACTGTATGTGCCATGGAGCGTTAAAGGTCTGATGACACGATTTTGACATTTTTTAGCATGTTGTGTAAACCCAAAAGTCATTGTCGATGATCAATACAATATTTACAACCACGCCTGCATAAACTAGTTATCATCAAAAAAACGCAGCCGCTGACTGGATTGTGGTGCCGCCCACCGAATGAAGGGTGACACCACCATGACGTAAGCGACAGAATGGATGCTGGTGTTGTTGACTGGAATGACAGCAGCTTTGTAGCTCGCAGTTTCTCTAGTTTCTTGTTTTAATTTTACAGCTATGCCTTCGTGTTGTGTCGCAGGCTTAGATAAGCAGCAGGTCATGAAAGACCACATCACACGCTTCAGCTCCAACTGTCATAAGCCTCCTCGTGTGCTCCTCGTGCGCTGTTTCACAGGAGGAGCGCATGAAGAGGGAAGGATTAATGGATTTACGCACAGCATTGACCTACTTTCTGTGATCTCATGCTGACGCTCGCCGGTCCGGCCACGTCCCCTCTCCCATTATCACCAGCTGATTAAAAATCCCGCTGATCATGTTTCCCGGTCCTCGCCCAGGTGCTTCTCATCACACCATCACCAGCAGTGTGTGTACTTAGCGGCCGCTTGCCACTCACGCACTGCTGGTCCATAGTATTGTCATCTGTGCTGTTAGTCTGCCAGTATTTTCAGCACTCTCATGACGCGCTAGTCACTCCATGTCCGCTGTGGTTCTCGTGCGTCCTTGAAGCAATGTCAGCTCTGGGGCGCACCTGTGGCTAACACGTCTCCTTTCATTCGTTCGCTGGGCAATGCCGGCCTCCAAACGCCATCAGTAAGTGTGTTTGTGTTTTTTGTACGTCTTCACCTTTTTGGGAATTGTCTGTCTTTCTGTATTAAATGTGCTGTGGTGAACCCTGCACATAAATCCTCATTATTTCATCCTCCCTCTCCATGCCCTGCTTAAGAGCGCATGGAGGGTCATGATGAATGGATTTAGATGCAGAATTCACCAGATAATATATAATACATAAATACAAAAAGATAATACATAATAAACCTGATGCCTGAGCCACAGAGAATGCACTGCTATGATTTTATTGAAAAATCGGGTTTAAATAAATTATATTTATGAACAAATAATTTCTTGCAATATCTGTAACAAAAGCATAACACTCGGTGCTCCCCTGCCGTGTGTTTGTCGCTGCTGCTGCAGCGGGCATGTGTGCCTCTCCACCGTCACTCTCTGAGTCTTGACTCGCTAGGCACAATGCCTGCTTGGCACGACTCAAACCTATACGGTCTGATGCCCCCAGATTCTTCATTATCATCCCATTCTTCTGAACTATAATCGTCTGAAGATTGGACAACACAAACCAATTCCAGACTAGATGTGCTGGAACCATCGTCGATGTTTTCTACCGCTTCCATCCTGTGTGTACAGTGGGCAGCCAAGCGCTGTGTTCTGTTGATGACATTACAACATGGCTGGGGGGGTTTCCAGCCACTGACGCAATTGGTGATGTGGTGCTCATGAAAACATCGGATATCCGTGTGAAAAAAAAGCCTGTTTGACTTAGAACTGCACAGACCAACCTATTTTGTCATATTGTATTGTGTTGAAAAATTAGATGAAGTCAAAAATGTGTCATCAGACCTTTAAGACCCAACAGGTTTTCTTTCTAGCCAGTCGGTAAAGCAGGTATTTTCACTGATCAGCAATCAGTGGGACAGAATTCAGTGAGATCACCAGTTCAAGAGAAAATGTGGAGGGTTTTATTTCCCTGAATTTGCAATTGTTTTCTTGTAAAATTTCAGCTTTTTCTTGTAAATTTTCAGCTTTGGTCTCAAAAATTTCCTCTTTTCCAATCCTGGAATTTCCCCATTGTGGGACTAATAAAGGCTTATCTTATCTTATCTTTTTTTTCCTCATAAATTTGTGGTTTTTCTAAATTTGCAACTTTTTCCTCAAAAAATTTTTTTCTCAAAAATGTTGATTTTTTTTCTCATAAATTGCCTTTTTCTTCATAAATTTGTGACTTTTCTTTTGTAAATTTGCAACTTTTCTCTTCAATCAATCAAACTTTATTTGTATAGCACTTTTCAAACATTGGATGCTGCGCAAAGTGCTTTACATAGATAAAAGCAGTAGACAAATTTAAATATATTGTAAATTTCAACTTTTTTCTTGTAAAATGTGATCTTTTTCTTGTGATTTGCAATTTTCATCAATATTCCAATTTTTTTCAAAAATTTACAAATTTTTTTCTTGTAAATTTCAACTTTTGTAAAATTTCAGCTTTTTCTTATTAGCAACATTTTGTAAAAAAAAGCAGCTTTCTCAAAAAAAAAAATTTCTTGTAAATTTGCAGCTTTTCTCTTGCAAATTCCAGCTTTTTTATTGTAAAATTTCAGCTTTTTCTTGTAATTTGCAACTTTTTCTCAAAAAATTTCATTTTTTCTGTTGTAAATTTCAAATTTTTTTTTGTAAAATTTAATCTTTTTCTTGCGATTTGCAATTTTTTTCAATATTTCAATTTTTTCCTCAAAAATTTACAGATTTTTTTCTTGCAACTTTCAACATTTTTCTGGTAAAAATTCAGCTTTTTCTTGTAATTTGCAACTTTTTGTAAAACAGAGTTTTCTCATTTTTTTTCTTATGAATTTGCAACTTGTAAATTCCAGCTTTTTTAATTGTAAAATTTCAGCTTTTGCTTGTAACTTGCAACGTTTCCTCAACATTTTTCAATTTTTTTTATTTCCAACTTTTTCTCAAAAAACTTCCATTTTTTTCTCAAAAAAATTCAAAATTTTTCTTGTTAATTTCCAACTTTTTTTTCTCATGTATCTGTGATTTTTCTCATGGAAATTTGCAATGTTTTTCTTGTAAATGTTCACATTTTTTTTCCATAAATTTGCAACATTCATCTGGAATCTGGTTGTTATTCTATGCAATCAAATTGTAATTTGTGGCTTTTTTATTTTCAAATTGTCATCTTTTATCATACTTTTGCACCTCTATTCTAGAAATTTATACCTAATCAATGTTAAATTTTGTATCCCCCACCCCTCTTGTTAAAAAACAAACAAATCATCTACTGGAAAACATGATATGCTTGATCCCATTCAAGTAGAAAAACTCCTTTAATGCTGTCATTTCCCACCAGATGTCAGCATTGGGCTTTCCAATAGGACTAGTATGGAAAAAAAATGCATTAAAATTATTTATGTGTAAATAAAACTCAACTTATCTGATGTTGCATTTGGGTCCTCTCCACAAATAGGTAAAGTACAGACAAAGGTTTGTAAAGCTCAGTTCATGTATTTTATTGCATATACTTTGTCATATATGATATACTTTTCATCTGCTTATTTACAACAGTGACTTCTGAACATATATAGACACCCCAGTCCCAACTGTATAGTGGTGATACTGTAAACATGTGTCATGCTGAAAAATCCCAAGATGTTACTGTTGATACTACAGTGTGCAGCAAGATGAAGGTGGGTGATTATAATTTAATATCTAAAGGTAAAAGATATACTGTAATAGACATTCTATCTTCCAGGGGACAGTAAAGTAACTATTTTATTAAAAAAAAAAATAAGTTGAAAATTCTAGAAACAAAGTTGCAAATATGAAAGGGAAAAAATGTAATAAATTTATGAGAGAAATGTCTCAAATTCATGAGGAAAACCATTATGATCATTAAAAAATGCTTGTTTTTTTTGGGGGGGGGACACCTGAAATTATTACATGACAATAATTTCAAATTTATTTTTAAAATGTTCCCAATTAAAAAAGAAAGAATTGATTTCTTCAGAAAATAGCCACAAATTTAAGAGAACAATTTAAACTGGCAAGAATGAAGATGTTACCACTCAAGTAACTCTTTTAGCAAATACTTTATACTCTACTTAATTTTTTGGTGACTACTTTTACTTATGTAATTAGTTGAAAATCTCAAATTTTTAAGAAAAGAAATTGCAAATTTATGAGAAAAAAGTTATGAATTTTAAGAAAAAAGTTGCAAATTTATGAGAAAATTCACAAACTTTTGAGAAAAAAGTTGTAGATTTATGAAAAAAGTTGCAAATTTATGAGGAAAAAAGTTAAATCTATGAGAAAAAAGCTGGAAAATTTAGAGGAAAAAATGACAAATTCACAACAAAAAAATTGCAAATTCATGAGAAAAGTTGCAAGTTTTTGAGTAAAAACTTGCAAATTTATGAGAAAAAAAATGCAAATTTATGAAAAAAAAATTCACAAACCTTTGGGAAAAAAGTTGTAAATTTATGAGAAAAAAATTGAAAAATTTGCAAGAAAAAACCTGCTAATTCACAAGAAAGAAATTGCAAATTCATGAGAAAAATGAGAAATTCATAAGAAAAAAGCTGGAAATTTTACAGGAAAAATTTAAATTCACAAGAAAAAAAATAGCAAATTCATGAGAAAAAAATTGCTAATTTGTGAGAAAAAAAATGCAAATTTATGAAAAAAAATTCACAAACTTTTGAGAAAAAAGTTGTAGATTTATGAGAAAAAAGTTGAAAAATTTGCAAGAAAAAAACTGCTAATTCACAAGAAATTGCAAATTCATGAGAAAAGTGGGAAATTCATGATAAAAAAAGTTGCAAATTTATGTGAAAAAAATGCAAATTTATGAAAAAAAAATTCACAAACCTTTGGGAAAAAAGTTGTAAATTTATGAGAAAAAAATTGAAAAATTTGCAAGAAAAAACCTGCTAATTCACAAGAAAGAAATTGCAAATTCATGAGAAAAATGAGAAATTCATAAGAAAAAAGCTGGAAATTTTACAGGAAAAATTTAAATTCACAAGAAAAAAAATAGCAAATTCATGAGAAAAAAATTGCAAATTTGTGAGAAAAAAAATGCAAATTTATGAAAAAAAATTCACAAACTTTTGAGAAAAAAGTTGTAGATTTATGAGAAAAAACTGCTAATTCACAAGAAATTGCAAATTCATGAGAAAAGTGGGAAATTCATGATAAAAAAAGTTGCAAATTTATGTGAAAAAAATGCAAATTTATGAAAAAAAAAATTCAGACTTTTGAGAAAAAAGTTGTATATGAGAAAAAAGTTGAAAAATTTGCAAGAAAAAAACTGCTAATTCACAAGAAAGAAAATGCAAATTCATGAGAAAAGTGGGAAATTCATGAGAAAAAAGTTGCAAATTTATGAGAAAAAAATGCAAATTTGTGAAAAAAAATTCAGACTTTTGAGAAAAAAGTTGTACATTTATGAGAAAAAAGTTGAAAAATTTGCAAGAAAAAACCTGCTAATTCACAAGAAAGAAATTGCAAATTCATGAGAAAAGTGAGAACTTCATGAGAAAAAAGCTGGAAATTTTACAGGAAAAATTTAAATTCACAAGAAAAAAAATAGCAAATTCATGAGAAAAAAATTGCAAATTTGTGAGAAAAAAAATGCAAATTTATGAAAAAAAATTCACAAACTTTTGAGAAAAAAGTTGTAGATTTATGAGAAAAAAGTTGAAAAATTTGCAAGAAAAAAACTGCTAATTCACAAGAAATTGCAAATTCATGAGAAGTGGGAAATTCATGATAAAAAAAGTTGCAAATTTATGTGAAAAAAATGCAAATTTATGAAAAAAAAAATTCAGACTTTTGAGAAAAAAGTTGTATATGAGAAAAAAGTTGAAAAATTTGCAAGAAAAAAACTGCTAATTCACAAGAAAGAAAATGCAAATTCATGAGAAAAGTGGGAAATTCATGAGAAAAAAGTTGCAAATTTATGAGAAAAAAATGCAAATTTGTGAAAAAAAATTCAGACTTTTGAGAAAAAAAGTTGTACATTTATGAGAAAAAAGTTGAAAAATTTGCAAGAAAAAACCTGCTAATTCACAAGAAAGAAATTGCAAATTCATGAGAAAAGTGAGAAATTCATGAGAAAAAAGCTGGAAATTTTACAGGAAAAATTTAAATTCACAAGAAAAAAAATAGCAAATTCATGAGAAAAAAATTGCAAATTTGTGAGAAAAAAAATGCAAATTTATGAAAAAAAATTCACAAACTTTTGAGAAAAAAGTTGTAGATTTATGAGAAAAAAGTTGAAAAATTTGCAAGAAAAAAACTGCTAATTCACAAGAAAGAAATTGCAAATTCATGAGAAAAGTGGGAAATTCATGAGAAAAAGGCTGCAAATTTATGAGAAAAAAGCTGAAAACCACAGAAAAAAGTTGGAAATTTGACAGGAAAATTTTAAATTCACAAGAAAAAAAATAGCAAATTCATGAGAAAAAAGTTGCAAATTTGTGAGAAAGAAGTTATAGATTTATGAGGAAAACAAGTTGCAAATTTATGAGAAAATAGCCACAAATTTAAGAGAAAAACCTAACAAATTAGCAAGAGTGAAGATGTTATTTACCACTCAAGTAAATCTTTTAGCAAACCCTTTATACTCAGTATTTTTGGTGACCCCTCTTACTTTATATCATAAGCTAACTCTTTTTTCTTGAGTAGTTTCTGGGTGCTGTGCCCACCTCTGGTCCACAGGTCAGCCATCCAGTGAGAAGACGACTAATGTGGAACTTCATGGGAA
Organism: Pholidichthys leucotaenia; assembly: GCA_020510985.1. NCBI lineage: Eukaryota > Metazoa > Chordata > Actinopteri > Cichliformes > Pholidichthyidae > Pholidichthys > Pholidichthys leucotaenia. The sequence goes on along the minus strand of CM035840.1, from coordinate 310,015,622 downwards.
AATGCAGACTGCAGTGTTCCTGGTTGGTTTCTCAGAAACAACAGGAAATAGCACTGACCTCTGAGCTGTGCCTGCTGAAGTTTTTCTGTTCTGTCTCATGCGGTGGAGCCTCTGGGGTCAGAGGTCCACATGCATGATGGGAACTGAGCCAGGAAGTCCAAATTTACACAAACAAAACAGGGCTTTAGCTTTAACTTACTCATCATCAGAGGTTGAGAGTACCTAGTTGCATCTACTGAAGTACAGGTGCTCAAGTAACTTTTTTCACAAAATTGTACTTGTTATTGCAGGATAATTTTATCTCTTACTTGATGAAATTTTTGAACAAAAATGTAAGGTTATGAAATTAATATAATCACTGTTCCCCAAAAGAGATGAACTCGGCACAGCTGTATAGGAAATGCACACTGACATGAACGTCACTTCAGCAAACCTTTATTCTCGGCTAACAGCCAGAGTACACTTGCTGCTATGGGTGGGGTTCCCACCCTTTTGCCCAATATAAGTCCCCTTCATCATGTGCACAATTCAGTGCCTAATACCCCCTTCACAGAGGGGTGGAGATCACTGAGAGATTGTTGAATGATGAAAAAAATGCCCAGATCTCTCAACAATCTGTCAATGAGTGCCCAGCAATCACCAAGATCTCTCAGTGATCTCCTCAAAGTCTTGACTCAGTCCAAAACACACAAAGCTCTTCCATTTACAGAGAAATGGCTTTTATGAGGCTTTAGGAGATTGTGCCAATTTTTGATCTCTCAATGGTCACCAAGCAATCTCCCTGCTGTGCAGTGAGATCAGGTGCTCAACCAAAAAAAGGGACCTCCGAGTGCATCAGTCTGGTGACAAGAAGAAAAAGGCTCCCCTTTTCCCAGCAACCCTTGCGGCAGGTGGGACATGTTAAATGTTGAAAAATAAGCTAAATCTCCTTAGTAAGACTGCAAGTCTTACTTGTGATACAGCTGTATATATGTCCAAGGTGTGGATGGTGTGATATTTGAGCTGCAAATGTGATAACACCATTTTTTACTCTGCTTTACCATGAGTATAGGAGCTATAGCAGCGATACAAGCCCTCTAACTCCAAGTCCCAGGTTTTATTTTCAGGAAACTTTCTACTTACAATGCCTATAAAAAGTATCCACCCCTCTGAATGTTTTTTATTGCTTTCATAAATGAAGGCAGGGTCAATATAATTTGCTTTTTTGACAAAAATTTGCAAAATACCTCTTTAATACCAAAAACAGAACAGATTTTTACAAACTACTGTCAATTAATTAAAATTATATAAGGTAAAGTAAATGACTGCATAAGTATTCACCTCTCCAGGTCAGTATTTAGTAGATGCACCTTTGGCTGAAATCACAGCACTGAGTCTGTGTGGATATGTCTTAATCAGGCTGGCACATCTGGACACTGCAATTTTTCTCCATTCTTCCTTGCGAAACAGCTCAAGCTCTGTCAGACTGCTTGGGGATCAGGCGTGAACAGCTCTTTTCAAGTTCAGCCACAAATTTGAGATTGGATTGAGATCTGGGCTTTGACTTGGCCACTCCAGAACATTCACCTTGTTGCCTTTGAACCATTTCTGTGCAGCTTTTGCTGTATGCTTGGGGCCATTGTCTTGCTGGAAAATAAATCTTCTCCCAAGTCGTAGCTCTCTTCCCGGTTGAATCATATTATCCCCCAGGATTTGGCAATATTTTTCTGCATTCATGTTCCCCTCTACCTTTACAAGCCTTCCAGGACCTGCTGCTAAGAAGCATCACCAGAGCATGACATTGCCACCACCATGCTTCATGGTGGAGATGGTGCATCTGTGGTGATGTGCAGTGTTTGGTGGTCACCAAACATAGCGTCTAGTCTAATGGCCAAAAAGCTCAATTTCTGTCTCATCAGAGCAAAGAACCTTCTTCGAATTGACCTTGGAGTCTCCCAAATACCTTTGGGCAAATTCCAGGTGAGATTTCATGTGAGCTTTTTTCAACAGTAGCTTTCTCTTTGCCAGTCTCCATACAGCTTGGACTGGTGAAGAACCTGGGCAACAGATGTTCATGTACAGTCTCTCCCATCTGGGCCTCTGAAGCTCTCAACTCCTTCAGAGTGGTTGTAGATGTCTTGGTGGCCTCCCTCACCAGTCTTCTACTTGCTCGATCACTCAGTTTGTGAGGATGGCCAGCTCTAGGCAGATTTAGACAAGTGCCATACCACTTCCATTTTTTAATGATGGATTTAACTGAACTCTGTGGAATGCCCAGTGAGTTGGAAATCTTTTGGTAGCCATCTACTGTCCTACTTTTCCATGATCTTTTCTCTGAGTTGCTTAGAGTGTTCTTCTGTCTTCATGTTGCAATTGTAGCAGGAATACTGATGAACCAGAGACTGGACCTCCCAGACACAGATGTCTTTATACTACAATCACTTGACACACATTAACTGCACACACGTGATCTCCATTTCACTAATTGCAAGCCTGCAGACATCAACTAGCTGGACCTTGGTTGAATTAGGTCAGTCACTTTAAAGGGCTTTTTTTGCAATTTTTTGTCAAAAAGGCCTAATTATATTGACCATGATTTCATTTATGAAAGCAATAGAAGGTTGAACCATCCGGGGGGTGAATACTTTTTATAGGCAGTGTAGTTTGGGGCCTGATGCCAGACCACCACCTGTTGTCCATCTGTGCATGTGCCTACCGCTGTGTAAAGGGGTCCTAAAGCTGGATTCATGCTGCACCTCCGCTGTCCGCATCCGCACGACTGCGAGGCTGTGTGGTGAAAATTACGTCATCATCTCCAGTCCTCTAGGCTCCGCAGACCCACTGGCCTTGTCCAAAGTGGACAGCGCACCAGAGCAAAACTGTAGCATGAATCCAGCTTAAGCCGCTCACTTGAGCCCAAGAAGGAGGCAAGGATACAGTAAGTTGCAGTGAGTTCCTCTCCTCTGGGGAACAGTGGTTATCTTTGCAACCTTATGTTTCCCTACATTTGGTCCACTTGGTCCAACTGTATGGGAAGTTGTATAAGCTCCCCCAATGAGTGAGCAAAGGAACTGGATATCTGTGCCTTAGGGCAGGGTGGTATCAGCCAAATGTATGGAGTGGGCCACAGAAATAAAACAAGGCATAAGTATGCAAATTTGACCAAGTGGCTACAGGACAAATGTCAGCCAAAGACAACCCCCGAAAAACAGCCCTGGAGCAGGAACAAGACATGGCTTCAACGATCCGGTGAGAAAGGCTGAATCTGGTCAATGGTTTTCCCTTGGCAGGGTGAGCGGAGCCCAAAAAGAGCTGCTGGGTGCGGTCCATGCAGGTATGGTGCACACACACTTGGCGGAGAAAACGAGACAGAATCCATGTATGTGTGTGAATGAAACAGAGGCAATTGTAACAGGGAAGATCCCAAGAACAGAGGTAGTGGAGATAGATGAGTTTAAATACCTGGGGTCAACCATCCAAAGCAATGGAAAATGCACAAGAGAGGTGAAGAAGAAAGTACAGGCAGGGTGGAATGGGTGGAGACGAGTGTTAAGGCCCTTTTCCACTAGCCTCACTTGGCCCTACACCGCACCACTCAGCCCGCTTTAGGCGCTTTTCCATTAGCCCCAGCACCGGTTAGCAGGTACTTTTTTCGTACCTGATCCAGGGCAGGGTCTAACCGGGCTGAGTAGGGCTGAGTAGGGCTGTGATATGACTTTAAGAGACTGGTCGCCGCTGATTGGTCAGGTTGTAACGTCATGAAAGCGACTTTTTCTGCTGAATTTACTCCACGACCGCCATTTGTAATTGTTCAGCAGTGAACACAGTGCGCCCCTTTAATATGGTATATTATATTAATATACTCTATAATATACTTATATAATAATATACTCCTAATATTATATATTAGGAGGTGCGCAATTTTCTTTCTATATTAGGCGACGATCGCATCCAGTGCGAGTTGGACGGATCTACTTGAAATGCAGGTGTCCGAGCAGATGGCTTCCCAAGGGCACATCCGTACTGCCAAACAGTGTCGGGAGAAGCTGAAAAAGCTGAAAAGCGATTACCGAGCAGTGAAGGACCACATTGCTCGAAGTTCAGCGGATCGGAAGGAGTGGAAGTGGTTCACTGAGAGACATTGGGCTCAACACGTCACTGTCACGGTCACAGTCACGGTCACGGTCACGGCCCTTGGAAACCGTGGATGGTGAGTGTTTATTTGATATTGCGCATCTGTTCGCCACTTGATCCTTTCTGTGCCAAGCTCACTGTTTTTAAGAAATAGGAAGGTTGTTAGATTGTGGGTAATGGTTGTTACTGAGGCTTGCGTATTGTTTTGCAGCCAACTGCAGATTCACGCTTGCTTTGTGTTAAGTATTAGCGCGAACAAAATGCTGAATTACGCTTATTGTATTCCGGTTAAAAACTTTAGAGTGTTGTGTACATGTTGCACTTTGGTGTTAAGTTTTAAATTGCGTGCATTTTCTTTCTAGAATCGCATTTCATATCACAGGGGTCCACCTCAGTGGAGATGACTGACACAGCGGACTCTCCTGGCGCTGCATCTGCGTGTGCGTCTGGCTGAGCGCCAGCTGGATCGACTCCACATCACCAGCTCCATCTGGATCACGTTCAAGTGCCGGTAAGGCACAATAACCACGATTTTTTTTTTGGGTTGAAACAGGTCCAGCAGCGGAAACCAGGGTCGAAAATCCATCCATCCATCCATCCATCTTCTACCGCTTAATCCTTTACAGGTCGCGGGGGGGCTGGAGCCTAACAAGTTATGTACCAAATTGATTAATGCAATTTCCTGTAGCTACATATTAATTAATTGAAAATGTCTTTTTAAATGTACAAAAAGGTTATTCTTTGGTCTTCACTTATCGGTGTTCCACAACCATTTTTTGGTGTGGTGATTGGTGCTGTTGTAACTCCTGTTTTAGACAAACAAAGTGCATGAACTGCTGTTGAAATCAACATGCTTCATTGAAATGCTTCGCGTCAGCTGACTGTATTAACCCATTCAGATTTCTGCGGCCACACTACAAGCAACTAGTTTAAACATTACCCATCCATCCATCCATCCATATTCTTAATCTTAATCCTTTTTAGTTTTACAGGGGGGCTGCAGCCGAAGACAGCACCCTGCGTGTTGCAAAATCTGCTCTACTGAGGGGCAGCAACATGACAGTTCAGCTTATATACAGCAATGAAGCATAATATAATAGTGACATTCCACCACAGACTTTCACCTGTGTAATTCCATAATATATGTAGTGATCCAGCTTTAACGACCATGCCTTTCTGTCTTTCCATCTAGGCAAGACGAAAACAGACAACTCCCATCGCTGACCTTACATTAGCGATGGTCAACATGCATGACGAAGAGATGCGGCTCTTGGAACGGCAACATGACCAGCGGCAAGAATCAGGAGTACATGCAGCATTTGCGACAGGTGGCCGCAGATGTGCGGGCAGATGCACGTGAAGCCCTGGAGTAGGACGCTGCATTACGAAGGGAAGAGCTCGCAGAGATGTCATCGCCCAGTCTGTTTTTTTGTTTGTAAATTTTGCTTCTGGAATAAAACTGTATTGTTTGCATCAAAAGTCTGGTTTATCTGTTATGACACCGTATGAGAAAAGCCAATAATTACATACACATTCCATTCTCTGTTCACTCCACATGCTGCTGTTCATCAGGTCAGGTGTATAGCCTTCTAATGGTAATTTAATTTTTAACAACACAACGAAACGTAATGTCTTGGTAGGTTGTTTTTTTTATTTTAAACAAATTTGCAATGCAGAATCCATTTCTCTTGAACGGGTACATTTTTTATGTTATAAGCAGTTGTACAGGTGTGCTTGAACTTGTAGACACTGCTAAAGGTAAGTGCGTGTAAGTTGAATGTTGCATCACCAGTCAAAATTTAATAAATTAAGAAGGAATCTAGCAAAAATTTGGCACTAATAACAGTAGACAAATCGGACAAGGATACACAACTGTGTTTTTGTCGCACACGACTGTTGTTACCAACAAGTGCAAAATTTATATTCCCTTTTCCCAAAAATTAAAAATCAATTTGTAAGTAAAAGTGGGAGACTTTTACATGGGAAAATATGACATGTATCAGCACATGATTTATAGTTCAATTTGCATTTCCACCTAAGCAAAAGTGGCTTGTTGAGCTGGATTTTTGTGAAGATGGCCTGTGCGGTGTTTCTGCATGTAATTACATACCTGTCAAGTGATACGGTTTCGCCGTATTTTAATACGGGGAAAATGCAATTTTAGCAAATATGGGCGTATTGCCATTTCTGTACGCCAAAGAGAAAAATATACGGGAAAAAAAAACTGAGAGTGTGGGGAGGAACACGTCGTGTGTGACCCCCACAGCGTACGGGGCTGTCAGAGCGCTCAGCGTGAGCAATTATCACAACAGAAGTGTGGACTCATCATTAGGCTGATGGCTTCGCACCTTCTTAACAGATAAGCGTTATGAACAAGAGGACAGGTAGATGGACCATGCACAACATTTTATTTACAAAAAACATTTTTGAAATATGTATGCACATAAATGTGGATGAAACAGACAAGTATTGCATCACAGCATCTCGTATTATATTGTAACGTGCAGCTCGACGTCCCACTGGGAGGTTTGAACTCACGCCTCCCCCTCTGGAGTCCCGCACTCTACCTGTGTCACCAATAGGGTCAATCCACTTGGCAAGCCAAGTAGGGTGCTTATATTGAGTTCGCTACAATATCACCACCCTGCTCCTCTGCTCTCTGTGCCGCTGCCACCACTGGTTCATCTACTGCATCATTCAATGTAGTGTCAAACGTCTCTCCATGACTCTCACACAGATTGTGCAGAGCACAACAAGTCAGCACCATAGATTTAACCAGTTTCATGTCACAGTCATTCCTCCTTCCTTCTCTCCTCATCATCAGCCATGTTTGTTGTGGAGGATTCAGTCGTGTGTGTTTCAAGTCACGAGGGTGTGGCGCCGCCTGCTGTTCAACAAATCCCACCCACAGCAGGTGTGCCAGCAGGTGCGCCAGCAGTAGTTGAAAAGCAACTGAGGCTGAACCGAACCGCAGTGAGTAGAGCCGGGTTTTCAAATCGGGGCTGAGCGGGGCTGGTGGAAAAGGGCCTTTAGAGGTGATTTGTGACAGAAGGACAGCTGCTTGAGGGAAAGGGAATGTTTACAAGACAAAAGTGAGACCTGCTATGATCTACAGTTTGGAGACAACAGCCAAAACGAGAAGAAGATAAAGACCTCTCACAGACTTACACCTTAATTGCGGCAGTTATTGGGCCACCATTACCCCTTAATGGTGGGCAGCGGTGGCCTAATGGTTAGGGATGTGGACTGGTAAACGGAAGGTCGCGGGTTCGAGCCCTGGACCAACAGGATTAGATCTGGGTGGGACAAATAACACAGCAGTGTTTGCCCCACCCTCCTTAACCCCACTGTGGTACCCTTAACCCCAACTGCTCCAGCAGAGTTGCTCAATGGCCACAGGTCAGTCTGTGGTTGTACTGGGCAAACAGGGCATCCTTGAAAAAGAAAGGCTGCCTCTCAATGGAACTACCCTGGATAAATAATTCTTATGAATTTATTTTTCTCTTTCATATATGTGACTTGTCATTAATTTGTGACTTCCCTCCTAGAAGTTTACTTTTTTTGTGTTGTAAATTACATTTTTTTTTCTAGTGTATTATTGTGTTTTGTCTTGTTAATTCAAAAATTGTGCCTTCATTTTTGTAGTTGTAGACTGTTAATATAAGCAGTATTTTTAATAAATATGAAACTTTTTCCTCATATATTTGAATGTATGTATTGTGTTTTATACTTTTCTCATAAATTTGCAGCTTATTTTTACCATAAATGTACAAATTTTCTCTTGTAAATCTGAGCTTTTCTTTGTAAATTTGCAACCTATATCTTGCAAATTTCTTGTAATTTGATGTTTTTTTAGACTTCTCTAAATTGCAGTTTCTATGAAGTTATCTATTTTAAACTAAATGACAGGGAGCCAGCGGTTATTGGAAAAAATGCCACAAATCCAAATATTTATTTTAACCTCTTTAAAAATGTTTTTTTTAATCCAGTAATTTTGAATTGAAATAAGTCATAGTGCTGTTGTAGTTTCTGAGGATTTAGTTTTGCAAAGTGACGTACTGGGACCACTGCTGAGAATAAAACATCTAAGTAAAACTAGTGCATACCGGTGCAAATTCGTGCATACCCGTAGAAACCAAGTATAAGCAAGTATTTCTGCATGTCCATAGAAAGCAGGTGTAAGCATGCCACCACTTGTTCAGTGATGCCTGCCTTTGATCTTTGATGATGTCATAGCGAGTCCTATGATCTTTGAGGTCATACCACTCGTTCAGTGATGCCTGCCTTTGATCTTTGATGATGTCATACAGTGATGCCTGCCTTTGATCTTTGACATCACCACTTGTTCAGTGATGCCTGCCTTTGATCTTTGCCATGGTTACTGTGATCGTGACATCGTGACAGACAGACATACCTGCCTTTGATCTTTGACGTCACCACTCGTTCAGTGATGTCTGTATGATGTCATATAGATATCATGTAAACATCATAGGCACATCATAGAGGATCATATGATCTTTTAGCGAGTCCTATGGTCGTGACAGACAGACACACAGAGATGTTTTGAATTTATATATATAGAGTGATGATATATAATATTGGATTAGTTGATAGAGTGATAATCATTGGAAAGCTGGCCGGCTGGCACAGCTATTGATGCCGCCGAGGACACAGTCCAAGGACAGATAATTTTTTCACACATAGGGAGTTGTTCAGAACTCCTTATACAGTAAGAACTCCTGATACAAAGATATACAGTGATGATACAGAGTGAAGTATGTGGCAGTAATGCAGCTGTAAGCTGGTTGCCAACCGCCAATCAAATCTAAAAGAAGAAGAAGAAGAATATTGGATTAGTTGTCTTGGTCAGAACAGAGTGCCAAGGACAGGTAATTTTTTCACACATAAGGAGTTGTTCAGAACTCCTTAGAAGAACTCCTTATACAAAGATATAGAGTGATGATAATCAAGTCAGTGGCGGTAATGCACCTGTAAGCTGGTTGCCAACCGCCAATCAAATCTAAAAGAAGAAGAAGAAAAGACAACTGCAGTCATCATTTCTTTTACAAAAGCTGCATTTCTAATAGCGCACAAAAAACAAGATTTTTTTTTTAGGTTAGACTTATGCATTTGGGAACCATAATTTTCAAAGCATGGAGGTATTTTACCTTGGAATGAAGTGGCAAAACCTGGCTACGGTTGGCTTAATACATGCCTCACATCTTGAGCTGTCTTGATGTGAGGAGTTATCGTGTGTTATTTTCGGTGAAAAAAGATTAAAATCTGAGATATACGCTCAGCTACCCAACCTGCAACCTCAATGCTGCTGCTGTCACAACAACCAGACACGTTCATATCATATTATTTCATTTGTACCAGTAGGCAATTTATTATTTTTTAACAAGGGGGATGGGGGGTATTCACCAATTTAGCAAAAGGTACCAATATATAAATTTAAATTAGGTATAAATATGCAATAATGAAGGTGCAAAGATATGCTATAAGATGCTAATTTTAAAAAGTCACAAACTGAAATTTAATTACGTGCAATAAAAATTTAACCAGCATCCAGATGCTGGTTAAATTTTTTCAACTTGCTGGTTGCAAGTGCTGCAAATTTACAAGAAAAAACTTGCAAATTTATGAGTAAGGTCACAAAAATTTGAGAAAAAATTCTGGAAATTTACAAGAAAAAAGTTAAACATTTACAGGAAAAAACTGCAAATTCACAAGAAAAAAATTTGCAAATTATGAGAAAAAAAAGTTTAAAATTTTTGAGGAAAAAAATGCAAATTCACAAGAAAAAATTTGTAAATATATGAGAAAAAAGTTAAAAATTTACAAGGTGGTAAATTTATGAGAAAAAAAAATCACAAATTTTTTTAGAAAAAAATCATAACTATGAGAAAAGAGCTACAAATTTATGATGAAAAAGTTGTAGATTTACAAGAAAAAATTGCAAATTTATGAGAAAAGTCAAATTCTAAAGAAAAAAGTTGCAAATTCATGAGAAAAAATTCACAAATTGTTGTGAAAAAAGTAGTATTATGAGGGAAAAAGTTGCAAATTTATGAGGGAAAAAATGACAAATTTTAAGAAAGTAGTTGCAAATTTATGAGAAAAAAATTAAAATTTGCAAGAAAAAAATTGTAAACTTAGGAGGAAAAAAATTGCTAATTTATAAGAAAAAGGTCACTTTTAGAAAAATTTACAAATTTATGAGAAGCGTTGCAGACTTATGACAAAATAGTTGTAGATTTACAAGAAAAAAATTGCAAATTTATGAGAAAAAGGCACAAATTTTTATGAAAAAAGTCAAATTCTTGTGAAAAAAGTTACAGGTTTATGAGGAAAAAGTTGGCAATCTACAAGTTAAAAGACAAAAGTTGGGTCTTTTTGCATTTCAGCTTAGAATTGTTCATTCAAAGTCAAGTTATTCAGTTATGTAACATTACACAGAAAGGTTTATATTTGGGGGGACAATTCTCTTTTTTCCAGGTTAGGAGGGGCAAACCCCCCCCCCCCCCCGATTTATACCTAGACCTATAAATGGGGATGGCAGGTTAACAAAGGGGATGATTTTGGGTCATTTTTGTTAACAAGTGGGGAGCATCCCCCCAATCACCTACTAGTACTACATTTTTTCCCGTAGCATCCACACAATGGAGCCAGTTTATTTTGATAACCTTAGAACGTCTAGAAAATGTCAACAACTCAGCATTAGCCTCTTTTGGCTTCTATGGAATGAGCTAACAATAAAACAGCGGCAATATGTTTGGCTAAACTGCCGTTAAAATGGACTTAACATGATTCTGAGACTCCTGGAACACATTATACATTTCACGATGATATCGAGAGAAGTAGTTTGGTGCAGTGTAGTATAGATGCCTGGTGTTTTGCAGTCGTAAAAAAACTCACCCCGCCTTCTATTGGCCTGGCATGCATACGACAGCGTTTCCTACAGCTTTTGCGGATCCGTGTGAACGAGGATTGCTTCTGTGATGTTGTCGTATGAGCTCAGATTCTTTAAAAAAATGCATGAAAACTTATCATGTAAACATACCCTTAAGCCTGCTGTATACTTCTGCGTTAACCCTACGTAGAGCCCACGGTGTAGCCTAGCAAGTGTCCCACGTCATTCCCAGCATTTATGCTTGTATACTGGTTTGAATCCGTTGTTTTGTAGCCAAAACTGGTTTCTGCAGATGTGTACAGTGGTTTCCTTTGTTTACTCCGTGTGTTTTTATTTATTCAAACAATGCAAAGAACAACTTGCAGGATCTCATGTGATGGAGTTGGAGTTAATAAATGTTGAACAACAGCAACTTTTATGACAATCGCTGCAACGGCGAAAAAGAGAGAAGACGTCGGAAGGAATGGTATGTATGACCACTGAACCGTCGCCATTTGACAGTCTTCGTAATGCAGTAAGAATGAGTCATATCTGCAAAGATCCAAAGTTAATCTCTCTTTGGTCCATTTTTATCCCATTTGCTTAGGAAGTGGTGGTAAATGAGCAGCAGAGAAGAAGCAGGAAATGTTTAGGAGGAGATGAAGCAGACCAATCATAGCTGTTGTGGTCTGCATCACAGTAAAGGTTAGCGATAAAAAAAAATTGTCAAACATTACATTTCATTATATATTTCTTTCACTATTACACACTCCTTAGATGTGAGTTCAGTAGAGTTCAGACGTGTTGACCTTGAGATAAGGAAAATCCGGCTTCAAGGGGTTCCAGCTCGTCTACTCATGCTGAGTCTCTTCTCTTTTTCCTCTTGCTTTCTCCTTATGATGCTACTGTTCATATAAAAGACCTGTGATGTTTTGTCAGAGCTCAGAGCACTCTCTGTAATAAAGAACGGATCAATCACTTTAAACTTTTTTGAGACTCCTTACATAATTCTGACAGCTACATTTTAGATTATGGCATAGCACACAGTGTAGGATCTTTGGCTATGCCAAAGCTACTGCTTCATTTTGATATGGAAGTATAAATCAGGCTTTAGACCTGACCCCCTCATCTCCTAATCCTGCTCCGACAGAGTGTGTGGTTCACTTTCCATCTGCATCACCAAACAGTCTCTTATATCCTCCATCTCCACCATATCATCCCTCTCTCGACTTTCTCTCTCAATCGGTCTAACCTCTGAGCCGGAGCTCTCCAATCTCTGACTCTCAGTTTGTCTGGAATCTCCTTGTTCTGATTCCATCTGGACTTCAGAAGTATCAGCTTTCTTGTCTTTTTCTGAAGTTGGTGATTCTTTCTCCTCTACCATTGTGGCAACAGAGAACTCTCTTTTGCTGTCGAGACTGGGTTTAACAATAACAACGCTACTAATTCTGCTCCCTTGAGGTGAGGTCGGAGACAACGGGCTGGAAGGAGACAAAGGCAGACTGCTGAGTTTGTCTTCAAAAAACCGGTCAGAAGAAGACAGAAGGTCAGAGACTTTAGAATCTCCTGCTGAAACTGGGGAAAGTTTAGTTTTTTTGAGAATTCCAGGTCTCTTTATTTCAGTCTTGGGGACCATGGCTCCTTGAAGATCTCGTTGGGAAAGACTAGCACTAAACTGGCTAGACATTTCTCTGCCTGGTGGGAGTTTGGGGCTTGGAGTGTGGGCTTCTGCTGCATCTGAGGACACATTTCTTGAGCCTGTTTTTGGGCTTGGTGTTATTTCTATTGGGGTGATGGGACTTTTCAGTGATGAAATCGAAGAGTCATTCTTGACGGGAAAGGAAGATGGAGGGGATGAACCTAAGCTTATTAAAGCAAGGCTGCCACCAAAGCCCGGTTCAAGCTCTGAGCTGGAGCTTAGGTCAGGAGGAGTTTGGGTGACTGGAAGGCCTCTACTGGAATAGGCTTCAGGCTGACCAGCCGGGATGACTAGAGGGAGTCCTGGAACTGATCCAGGCATGGGGGTGATGGGGGTAGAAGTCTGTACTGGTCCAGGATCGAACACCTCTTCGGTTTTTAACACCTTCTCATCAGTGTCTATTTTTTTCTCAGGTGGAATAGGAAGAGAGCTGGGGGTACCTCCAGGAATAGCTTTGACTGTGATCTCTGCGCGAGATTCATGTCGGTCTTCAAGTTTAGCGCCTTCTTTGGGACCAGAGTTCTCACTGCTTGATGTTGTAGTCCCCCGTTGAGGTGAAGCAGGCACAGAATCAGCTCTGGAACCTGATTTAGAGCCAAACTGAGGACTGGGTTTGTTGTTTTCTGACTGTATTGGTTCCTCCATCACTACTGGTTGTGACTGAATGGCAAACCTAACCCCGCCTCCAGCCTCCTTACCGGTTCCCTCCCCGGCTTTGACGCCTACAGGGTCGCTCCCCCGCCTCAGCCCAAATATGGTCACGCTCTTCTTTCGTTTCCCCACATTTGGAGCTACCCCGTTGGGACTTTCTGAAGGCCGTTGAACGTCCTTGAACATGTTCCTCAGGTTGTAGCCGCCATCCTTACGCTCCTCGCTATCCTGAGATTGGTTCAGTTGATCACTAGATGCTACTAGAGGATTAGAGCCTCCCTGGGGCTTCTTGTCAGTGTGTGTCACCCGGAATCTGAGGGGATTAATAAATTAGAAGCACATCACAGCTATACTTTTCATTTGCTAGCAACTAGTGTGGCCTCTGTGTTACCTGCCCACAGAGAAGACTGTCTGCTCTCCGGGTCGTTGTTTGAAGCGGGGCGTTCTGCTTTGTCTGCGGCCCTTTTTAGAGCGACTCTGGGCACAGAGGTGGCAGGAGGCGAGGTCGGCACCTGAATGGACAGTGTGGTGATGGGCAGGAAGACCACCGATGGACTCCTTACGTAACCTGGTTGTCAACAAGAGGTTTTAATATTAAACCATAGGTGTAAATCAAGGGGAAAAAAAACAGAGAATTGTCCCCTCCCCCAATATCATTATAAACCTTTCTATGTCATGATACAGAACTGAATAAAATGCATTTTAAATACCAATGCTAAGGATACATGCAAAACAAATATTTTTTTGGGGGGGGGGTCTGCAAATTTTCTTATAGATTTGCAATTTTTGTTTCCTCCTAAATTTGCAGCCTTCTTTCTCATAAATTTGCAACTTCTCATGAATTGGCAACTTTTTTCATGTAAATTTGCTTTGTCCTCATTAATTTGCAACTTTGTTCATGTAAATTTGTACTTTTTTCCAATAATTTGCAGTGTTTTTCTTGTTAATTGTCAACTTTTTTCATGTAAATTGTCAACTTTTTTGTAAATGTTCAACTATTTGTTGCTTTTTTATGTAAATTTGCAACTTTTTTCATGTAAATTTGTAATTGTTCTCATTAATTTTCAGCTTTTTTCTCATTAATTTTCAATTTTTTCTTGTAAAATTGCATTTATTGTTGTTAATTTGCAACTTTTTCATGTAAATTTGCAACTTTTCATGTAAATTGGCAACTGTTTTGTAAATTGGCAACTTTTTTGTTAATTGGCAACTTCTTTTCCTCGTTAATTTGCAACTTTTTTCTCTTTAATTTGCTACTTTTTTCTCATTAATATGCAACAATTTTGGACTTTTTTTTTTAATATAAATTTGGTAACTATTTTCCCTCACTTTTTTCATGTAGGTTTGTAACTTTTACATGAAAATTTGCAAGAAATTTGTCTGTTTGTCCAGAGAGTGACCCCATTTAATTTAAGATTTTACACACACACACACACACACACACACACACACACACACACACACACACACTGTATATACTACTGGTCAAAAGTTTTAGTACACCCCGGTTTTTTCAGTTTTTCTTGAAATTTAAACACTGTGTTCCAACACTAGTTTTATGCAGACAGAGGGGGTTGCAAGTAATCAAGAAAAGTTGGAACAACTGTTGGAACTGGTAGCACCAACTTTCAAGGCTTGATCAACCTCTGCTGCTGCTGAAAAGCTTTAAGATGTTAACCCATTTCTTGTTCCCTGAAAAAGGTCTTTTTGTATAATTTTGAAATGTACATTATTTTTCATTTATGGGCATCCTTACCTTTTGTGGTCTATATTAATCATATATCCCATAACCTACATATGTATAAGCATGTGAGAATGTTTGGTGATTACATATGTAAAGCGACTTCACACCTCAGAACAGGACAAAGGGTCTCAACCGCCAGTGAAGATCAAAGAGCATCCGAGGCACTGCGGTGGAGACCAGATAGGTCGCCCTGACCTCCCAGGGCCAGGTGGAGGGGTACGGAGACAAAGGAGGATAATTAAGTTAATGGGGGATGTCAGCTTTGTATGCATGTCTTTTGTTGTGTGTGAGTATAAGTACACAGAGCCAAATGTGTTCGCCCTCTTACTTCTTCTGCTGCTGCACTAGATGAGACTTGTTAGAGGAGCAAAGCTGATTATAAACTTTGGTTTATAAGTCACATCGCCTCGTTATTCCAAGCTCCTCTACACTGGTGACCCCGACGCGAGGATGGACCAGAGGCGTTCCCCAGCGATCGACTCATCTGTGGCAACCCAGGCAGACGCTGGCGCCCATGCAGACAGGGGAACAGATGGACGACGTTCCCCCACGGCAGAAGTGATAGAGAGGGCTCAACCGAGCACCAGTGCCGCTGTGAGAGCCGAAGGAAGACACTCTCACCCTGCGGACACATCAGTGACGGTCCACACAAACGCCATCACCGTCAACCTGCCGGACTTCTGGCAGGAAGACCCCGCCTCGTGGTTTCAGCAAGCTGAAGCCCAGTTTGCACTTGCGGGCATCACGGCTGACGATACAAAGTTCTATCACATCGTCGCCAAACTCGACGCCGCCACTTCGAGATGTGCGCGGATCATAATCCAGCAGCCGCCGGCCCAGGACAAGTACAGAGAACTAAAAACTACCATCGTGGCGAATTTCGTCCCCTCTGCCGAGGAGAGAGCCGAGAGGATCCTGGCGGTCTACGGCCACAGAGGATGCAGACCCAAGGCCCTCATGGAGGACTTGCTGCAACTCAAAGAAGAGGACAATGACAATTTCCTCTTCCAATTTATATTCCTCAGTATGCTGCCGCCACACATGAGAGGGACGCTTGCCAACATGCGATGCAGCACCCAGCAACACTTCCGCACGCTGGCTCGCGAAGCGCAGCGACTCGTCAACGCCTGCAGGGAACAGACACCCACAGCAGAATCCGCAGGCCTCAACGCCGATGTCCGGAGCCACGGGGAGCCACAAACCACTGAGCAGAATCCGCCTGCCATGGCAGCGACACGGCCAAGACGTAACAGACGGAGCGACGTCTGTCATTACCACCACCGCTTCACCGAGAAGGCTTACAAATGCCTTCCCCCCTGCAGATTCACGATTTCGGGAAAATGCCAAAGCCGAGAACCGTTAACAGCGGCAGTTCTCGGCGAAAAAAGCAAGCTTCTATATGTGACGGACGGACACACCGGCAAGCAGTTCCTCATTGACACGGGAGCTCAACTGAGTTTTATAATGCCCTCCCAAGCAGACCGGGCCATGGGCCCCCGGGGTAATGGAGCGGTGGCAGCCAACGGCTCCATCATCGACACTTTTGGCGAAAGGAACCTGCCCCTCCGCATCCATGGCTGCAACTACAGATGGACATTTGTTGTAGCGGCGGTGAGTT
Organism: Pholidichthys leucotaenia; assembly: GCA_020510985.1. Lineage (NCBI taxonomy): Eukaryota > Metazoa > Chordata > Actinopteri > Cichliformes > Pholidichthyidae > Pholidichthys > Pholidichthys leucotaenia. The sequence continues at coordinate 309,998,905 of CM035840.1, read as the reverse complement.
TTAACTTGTTGGGCGCAGACTTTTTGTGTGCACATGGGTTATTGGTCAATCTAGCGAACAGACGCTTGGTTAATGCACTGTCCTTTGCTTCTATTCCCTGCTCAGCTCGAGTTTCTCCACCACCCGTGCAGGCCAGCGTCACTACAACAGGAGGTAAGTTTGATCAACTCCTCACCCAATTTCCAGCACTCACAATTCCCAAATTCTCAGCCACAGTGGCTAAGCACGGGGTCGAACACTTTATTCCCACAACGGGCCCGCCCGTATTCGCCAAAGCTCGGCGCTTAGACGCGACCAAGCTCGCCATAGCTTGGGACGAGTTTACCACCCTTGAAAAACTAGGCATTATCAGGCGCTCAAAAAGCCCCTGGGCGTCACCGCTTCACATGGTCCCTAAACCCGACGGTTCTTGGAGACCGTGCGGCGATTACCGCAGATTAAACAATGCGACAGTGCATGACCGCTACCCAATTCCTCACATCCAAGATTTTTCACTACATCTAGCGGGTGCGCGCATTTTTTCAAAAATAGACCTGGTCCGCGGCTATCATCAAGTCCCCGTTAGAGCGGAAGACATTCCTAAAACAGCTGTAATAACCCCCTTCGGTCTTTTTGAATTTTTGCGGATGCCTTTCGGCCTCAAAGGCGCTGCTCAAACCTTTCAGCGGATGATGGACGCAGTATTACGCGACCTCCCTTTCGTGTTCGTCTACCTCGACGATATGCTGGTAGCCAGCTCGTCGGAGGAAGAACACGAACAGCATCTCACTATGGTTTTTGAGAGACTAGAAGAGCACGGGTTAATAATCACTCCAGCCAAATGCAAATTCGGCGTGTCACAAATTGATTTTTTGGGACACAGAGTTTCACCGAAGGGGGCAGTCCCACTGCCAGACAAAGTTCACGCAGTAAAAAGTTTCCCACGGCCACAAACGGTCAAATCGCTGCAAGAATTTTTGGGAATGGTTAATTTTTACAACCGTTTCCTCCCCTGCGCAGCTCAGCTCATGCAGCCCCTATATGACGCGCTCAGAAAACAAAAACCTTCCAACGCGGTCGAATGGACCCCGGAGCGTGAACGCGCCTTCGCGGAAGTAAAAAGTGCCCTAGCTAATGCCACATTGTTGGTTCACCCAGATCCCTCGGCCCGCATTGCGCTAACCACAGACGCTTCAGACCTGGCCATAGGGGCGGTTGTAGAACAACACGTCGGCGGAACCTGGCAACCCTTGGCATTTTTCAGCAAATCGCTAAACCAAACTGAGCGTAAATACAGCACCTTTGACAGGGAGCTGCTAGCGCTTCATTTATCCATCCGCCACTTCCAGTTCTGGTTGGAAGGGCGGCGTTTCACGGCTTTTGTAGACCACAAACCGCTCACCTTTGCGATGGCTAAAATTTCTGAACCGTGGTCAGGCAGGCAACAAAGACAGTTAGCTGCGATTTCAGAGTTCACCACAGACATTCGACATGTGGCAGGCAAACTTAACGTAGTAGCAGACTGCCTCTCTCGTGCTGTGACATCGCCAGAGCGTGAAGAGACAGATTATACTACCTCAGCCGCAGAACTCTTCGCCAACGCGGACACATACGCAGCCCCTATCCACGTAGGGATAGATTATGCAGCCATGGCAGAGGAGCAAAGTAGTGACGCGGACGTGCGCGCACTCCTGTCTGGACCAACAGGGTTAAGGCTGGAGGAAAGGGGTTTACGCGACGGTGTGCCCCCCCTAATATGCGACATCTCAACCAGCCGGCCTCGCCCGTTAGTCCCAGCTGCATGGCGCCGCCGTATTTTCGACTCAATTCACTCCCTCGCGCACCCAGGTGTGCGTGCTTCGGTTAAAATGGTCGCCGAAAAGTTTGTGTGGCCTGGCCTGCGCAAAAACGTAAAAGAATGGGCAAAGACTTGCATTTCTTGTCAGCGCGCCAAAATACACAAACACACAAAAGCCCCTCTAGAGCCTTTTCGAATCCCTGCTAGAAGGTTCGACCACGTTCATGTCGACCTCGTGGGACCACTACCTTCCTCCCAAGGTTTCACACATCTGTTAACAATGATAGACCGCACTACGCGCTGGCCAGAGGCGGTCCCTCTGGCGTCAACCACAGCGGAGGAAGTCGCTCGCGTTTTTTTTGACAAACTGGGTGGCACGTTTCGGCCTCCCATCGGACATCACGTCCGATAGGGGGCCTCAATTTGTCTCGGAGCTTTGGTCAGCCATGGCCAGCAGCTTAGGAGCGACAATTCACCGCACCACCGCTTATCACCCTCAGGCTAATGGGTTATGCGAGCGTTTTCACAGGTCTTTAAAGGCCGCCCTCAGAGCCTCACTAACGGACACAAATTGGGTAAATAAACTTCCTTGGGTTTCATTGGGGTTGCGTGCTGCACCTAAAGAGGATCTAGACGCCTCCCCAGCAGAATTAGTTTTTGCACAACCTCTCAGGCTCCCAGGTGAATTTTTACCAGAGAACCCAGAGCCAGGGCATCTTCCAGCCCCGAGGTTTTTAGGCAGCAACGGACCGGACTCTCTCCCCGGGCCGGCACATCACTCTTTTCCACGGGTTTTTGTCCCCCAAGCTTTAAAAAACGCTGAATTTGATTTTGTTAGGCATGAAGCTTTAAAACCAACCTTCCGCCCACCATACGATGGACCATTCAGAGTGCTGGAACCTGGTGATAAGCATTTTGTGCTTGTCAGCATTGACAGACTTAAACCTGCCTTCTTGTTGAGAGACGAGCCTGCACGGTTGGCGAGAGCACCTCGGCGGGGTAGACCCCCCAAGAGAAAAGACTCAGCCCCCCTGCAGGGAACAAATAATCACTCTCCTTCCCAAGCTGCAGATTCCTTACAGGAAGGTCCCACCAGGACGCCCGAACGGACCCACAGCAGATTCGGAAGAAGATTAAAGCCCAGACGACACAAGGACTGATGCAAACTACTCAAAAGTTGTTCACTAATTGTGCTGTAACAGTTTAGGACTGACTTCTGATATTACTATGCTGTTATGATTACCACTGAATTCTCTACAGGAGCATAGCTGCTGGAAAGTTTCTTCTTTGTCAAGAGGTGTAACAGTTAGTATGTCATAATAATTATCTTAAACTGTGAATTTTCCTATTGTCCTTTTCTTAGTCGTTTGGGGGGGGGGGGCTGTGGTCTATATTAATCATATATCCCATAACCTACATATGTATAAGCATGTGAGAATGTTTGGTGATTACATATGTAAAGCGACTTCACACCTCAGAACAGGACAAAGGGTCTCAACCGCCAGTGAAGATCAAAGAGCATCCGAGGCACTGTGGTGGAGACCAGATAGGTCGCCCTGACCTCCCAGGGCCAGGTGGAGGGGTACGGAGACAAAGGAGGATAATTAAGTTAATGGGGGATGTGTCATGGCGGCCTCTGGGCCGTCATTAGTGTCATTAGCCCCAGCTGCGCACAGACCAACAGGTGTGAATCAACGGCTGTTAAAAGCCAGTGTCGCTGACAGCCCGGCACGGAGTCGTCTGTCTTCCTCAACGGAGAATGAACCTGTACTCCGCTCTCTGGTCTCGTCAAGAATATCTCTTGTCTTGTCTGGAACTTTGTCTGTCTCGTCAAGAACTTTGTCTGTCTCGTCAGGAACTTTGTCTGTCTCGTCTGGAACCTCGTTTGTCTCGTCAAGAGCTTCACTTGCTGCATCCAGGAACTCTTCCCAGCGTCAAGCAAATAAGCGCACCATTTGCTACTCAACGCCAAACCTTTACCCCTGTGCACAGGTGGACCACCTTGGCGGCGGACCTGCGTCCCCAGCTGACGGGGTAACGCCATCACGTCTTCGTAGCGGCTCGCTACCACCACGCCTACCGGTACGTCTTGCTCCTCAATTGCCAGAACTATTATTGTATCAATTACAGGAGTATTGGCCAACGTTATCGGTGGAATCACTGTCATCAGCATCAGCTGTGTCGTCATTGCCACTGTGTGTGGAGTCACTAACCTCGTCTTTGTCTGCATCATCATCTGTGTCATCGTCATCCCGGTCTGTGGAGTCACAGCCGGCGTCATCGTCAGGATCATCGTCATCCCGGTCTGTGGAGTCACAGCCGGTGTCATCGTCAGGGCTGTCATTGTCACAGCCGGCGTCATTGTCAGGGCTGTCATTGTCACAGCCAGTGTCATCGTCAGGACTGTCATTGTCACAGCCACGGGGAGTAACCCCAGCACGGTCACGGACGCCTTCACCTCCATGCTGCCCGGCCGCTGGAACTCAGCAGAGCGAAGCCAGTGCTGCTCTCAAGTAAGCCTTGTTTTCTGCAGCTCTTTGCTAGTGTGGAGCATTAGTAATTTGTCTCTGCTTATCTGTTCCAGGGTTGCCGGGTCTCCGTCCAGGTTGCTCAGCTCCAGTGACCAGAACGATATCCTCGCCCTCACACTCGCATTACACTCACTCACAATTAAATAAAGATTATTGTCACTATCTGCTCGTGTCAGTGTCTGTCTCCTGGGTCCTGAAACATGTCAGTACGACTCCGTCACGAAGACCCAGCGGACGGTTCACTGTCGCGCCAAATCAACACTCTTAGCGCCCGGGTAGATTTATTTGCACACCAACAGACAGTAATCTTTAATCAGCTATCTGTAATAATTGGTCGGCTGGATCGTCTGGAGGGACACCAGACGTTTCCCCCCACCACAGACAGTTCTGCCCCTGTGGGCTTAGCATCTGGACAAACTAACATCTCCTCGTCTTTCCGCCTCACCCCTATTCCCACCCCTGCCCGGTTCAGCGGAAAAATCGGGGAAGCTCGTGGATTCATATATACAGTGTGAGTCAGTTTTTCTTCGTGTTCCGGGGGACTTTACTCTTGATTCAAGCCGGATTGGCTACATTATAAATTTGTTAGCAGGAAGAGCTTTGGACTGGGCGTATTCCATTAGGGCGAAACCAAACTATTCCCTGCTCACTTACCAGGAGTTTGTGAATGAATTTTTGTCTGTTTTTGATCATACGGATAGAGGTGAGGTGTTGACAGAACGATTGCTGAGCTTACAACAGGGAAAGAGATCAGCTGCTGATTACGCCATTGACTTCCGGGTCCTGGCTGCAGAGATTGGGTGGGGGGAGCCATCATTATGTGGTATCTTTCTACGTAGTCTTAATGATGAGTTGAAGGATGAGTTAGCGACACGGGACAAACCGGATAATTTACGGGATTTGATTGCCCTAGCGGTTAGTCTTGATAGCAGATTAAGGGAGCGGGCGGCTGAACGGCGTTCTACTTCCCGTTCGGTTAAACCCCACCCTCGCCTCCCCAACTCTCCTCCTCTCGCTCTATCTAATTCAATTCAATTCAATTCAACTTTATTTATATAGCGCCATTTCACAACAACAGTCATCTCATAGCACTATCAACTGTAGGGAGGACCCCCACAGTTGCAGAAAGACCCCAGCAATCAGGCGATCCCCTGTGAGCAAGCACTTGGCGACGGTGGAGAGGAAAAACTCCCTTTTAACAGGAAGAAACCTCCAGCAGAACCAGGCTCAGGGAGGGGCAGTCATCTGCTGCGACTGGCTGGGGGGTGAGGGGATAGAGAAGAAGAAAAGAACAGACATGTAGAGAGCAAACAGCACGATGGGGACTCAATCTATGGGAGAGAACAAACAAATGTTAATGACCAGCAAAAAAAAAAATATTTCATAGAGAGTGAGGAAAGGAGTGAGGCCCAGTGCATTACTGGAGGTCCCCCGGCTGACTAAACCTATTAGCAGCATAACTAAGGGAGGGTTCAGAAAACACATGATCCCTCCCTAATTGTAGGCTATATCAAAAAGGTAGGTTTTAGCCCTATTCTTAAAAACAGAGATCGAGTCTGACTCCCGAATCCAGATTGGCAGCTGATTCCACAGGAGAGGAGCTTGATAACTGAAGGCTCTGCCTCCCATTGTACTTTTGGAGATTCTAGGTATTACAAGTAAACCTGCATTTTGGGAGCGTAGTGCTCTGTTAGGATGATACGGTAGTATCAGATCTTTTAAATAAAAAGGAGCCTGATTGTTTAGAGCTTTGTAAGTAAGAAGAAGGATTTTAAACTTAATTCTAAACTCTATGGGAAACCAATGAAGGGAGGCCAGAACCGGAGAGATATGATCTCTCTTTCTAGTACCTGTTAAAACTCTTGCTGCAGCATTTTGGATCAGCTGAAGACTTTTTAAAGATGTTTTAGGACAACCTGATAATAAAGAATTACAATAATCTAATCTCGAGCTAACAAAAGCGTGGATCAGCTTCTCAGCATCACTCTGAGACAAGATGCTCCTAATCTTGGCAATATTACGCAAATGATAGAAGGCAGTCTTAGAAACAAATTTAATATGTGAATTGAAGGACAAATCCTGATCAAAAATAACTCCAAGGTTCCTCACAGAGCTATTAAGAGAAAGAGTAACTGCATCCAAACTGAAAGTTTGATTTGGAAAGGAATTTCTAAGGTTTTTTGGACCAACAAGAATGACTTCAGTCTTATCTGAATTTAATAGCAGGAAATTACAAGTCATCCAAACTTTGATTTCCTTAAGACAGGCTTCTAACTTGGCTAATTGATTAGTATCATCTGGCTTCATTGACAGGTATAATTGTGTGTCATCTGCATAACAGTGAAAATGTATACAGTGCTTTCTAATAATGTTGCCTAACGGAAGCATATATAAACTAAAAAGAGTAGGGCCAAGCACAGATCCCTGTGGAACTCCATGACTAAGCTTTGAGCTGAGAGAAAACTCATCATTTACATGAACAAACTGGAACCTATCAGATAAATAAGATCTAAACCACTGCAACGAAGTTCCATTAAGTCCAACATAGTGTTCTAATCTATCAAGTAGAATATTATGATCAATAGTATCAAAAGCTGCACTAAGATCTAAAAGGACAAGTACAGAAACTAGTCCATTATCAGATGCAATGAGGAGGTCGTTAGTGACCTTCACCAAGGCTGTTTCAGTGCTATGATGGATTCTAAACCCAGATTGAAACTCCTCAAATAAACCATTTCCCTGCAGGTGGTCAAATAATTGCATAGCAACAACTCTTTCTAAGATTTTTGAAATGAAAGGGAGATTAGAGATTGGTCTATAGTTAGCTAAAGCTCCTGGATCTAGCGTTGGCTTTTTGAGTAAGGGTTTAATTACAGCCGTTTTAAAAGCCTGCGGTACATGGCCTAAAGTTAATGAAGAATTGATTATATGAAGAATAAAGCTACCAATAAGTGGGAAGACTTCTTTAAATAACCTGGTAGGAATAGGGTCTAAAAGACAAGTTGAAGGTTTGGATGAGGAAACTATTTTGTCTAACTCACAAAGGTCGATTGGAGTAAACTCATCAAGACAGACATCAATAGAAGGAGTTGTAGTAGTTACAGTATTTAAGTTAACTGTGGGAAGAATCTGATTGATTTTATCTCTGATGGATGAAATTTTATTATTGAAAAAGTTCATAAAGTCCTGACTAGTAAGCTCTAAGGGGATGCTAGGATTGACAGAGTCCTGACTCTTTGTCAACCTGGCTACAGTACTGAAAAGAAACCTGGGATTATTCTTGTTCTCTTCTATTAATGCAGAGTAATAACTCGTTCTAGCTTTTCTAAGAGATTTTTTATAAATTAAAAGATGATTTCTCCAAGTTAAATAGATTTCATCTAAATTAGTAGAGCGCCATTTTCTTTCTAATTGACGAGTCTTCTGTTTTAAGCTACGAGTTTCTGTGTTGAACCAAGGAGTTAAAAATCTCTGATTAGACTTTTTCTTTTTTAAGGGGGCCACCAAGTCTAGAGCCTGATGTAGAGAAGCTGAAACACTATCCACCATGTTATCAATTACAGAAGGAGCAAGCTGTCTATAGCTTATTTCCGTTGTGTTGACACATGGCATAGAGGAAACAATCTGCATAAATTTGGAAACAGCATCATCTGAGAGGCATCTACTGTGATAATATTTTTCTTTAGGAGCCAAATAGTCAGAAATAGTAAAATCAAAGGTTAACAGACAATGGTCTGACAGTACAGGGTTATGAGGAGACACTACCAGATTTTCTATTTCTATGCCATATGTCAGAACAAGGTCCAATGTATGGTGGAGGTAATGAGTAGAATTTCCTACTTTCTGAGAAAACCCAATCGAGTCTAATATTGAATTAAAAGCCACATTAAGGCAGTCACTATCTACATCCACATGTATATTAAAGTCCCCTACTATAATTATTCTATCAGATTTCAGCACTAAATCAGCTAAGAAATCAGGAAATTCGGATAAAAATTCTGAATAGGTTGATGGGGGACGATAAACTATGGCAAATAAAATTGGGTTTAACCTGGAATTGCTAAAGTGCCCAATACTGAGGACCAGGCCCTCAAAGGAATTATAACATGTTTTTTGCTTTACATTAACTAGTAATTTGGAATGGTAAATTGCTGCTACTCCTCCTCCACGACCAGAACTTCTGGGATTTTGACAGTTTAAATAACCAGAGGGAGTTGATTCATTTAAACCAACATAATCCTCTTGTCCTAACCAAGTCTCTGTAAGGGAAATTAAATCAATCTGATGATCAATTAACAGATCATGGACTAACAGAGACTTGGGAGTTAGAGACCTAATATTTAATAAACCACATTTAATTTTTAAATTATGAGGAGGAACAGAGGCCAAATCATTCAATTTAGAGGCTTTATGTTTAATTTGAGTTTTACCAATATTTTGCTTTATCACTTTGGGATGCTTATACATTATATTTTTATTTACTTTGGAGGGAGCAGACAACGATTCTCTGATGGGGAAGACAGGGGCTAAGCTGAGGGGTGGCGGATGAAGAGGAGCTGCAGAGAGGCGTGTAAGACTGCGACTCTGCTTCCTGGTCCCAACTCTGAGTAGTCACGGTTTTGGAAATTTGGATAAAAAAGATGCCAGATTGTTAGATAAATGAGAAGCACCATCCAAAGTGGGATGAATGCTGTCTCGTCTCATAAGACCAGGTTTTCCCCAAAAAGAGCTCCAATTGTCAATGTAGCCCACGTCATTTTTAGGACACCACACAGACAGCCAGCGGTTCAAGGATGACGAGCGACTAAACATGTCATCACTGGTCAGATTGGGGAGGGGTCCAGAGAATACTACAGTGGCAGACATCGTTTTTGCAAAGTCACACACCGATTCTACATTAAGTTTCGTGACTTCCGACTGCCGGAGACGGATGTCATTAATGCCGGCGTGAATAACAATTGTGGAATATTTACAGTTACTTTTAGCCAGCATTTTCAAATTTGACTCGATGTCGCCTGCTCTGGCCCCAGGAATGCATGTGACTATGGCCGCTGGAGTCTCTAGGTTCACGTTTCTGACTACAGAGTCGCCAATGATCAGAGTTTTTTCCTCAGCGGGTGTGTCGCTGAGCGGGGAAAAACGATTAGAAACGTGAACAGGTTGGTGGTGAACCGGGGCTTTGCGACTAGGCTTCCTTCTCACCGTCACCCACCCAGTCTCCTCGCTGCAGAGGAGAGCCGGGGAACCGGTGACAGGGGGACCTAAGCTAGCTAGCTCCGCCGCAGCTAAGGGGCGTCCGTCGAGATTAACTGGCGCAGACGGTGTTTCAATGCAGCGGAGCCGGGATTCCAAATCAGACAACCTCGCCTCGAGCGCCTCAAAAAGACAACATTTATTACATTTACCGTTATCACTAAAAGAGGCAGAGGTGTAGCTAAACATCTGACAGAGAGAGCACACCAGAGGAGGAGAGGAAAGAGAGCTAGTAGCCACAGCTAGTGGCTCGAGAGCTGGAGAGCAAACCACACAGGCAGACAGCAAAACAGGAAGTGACGATCTCGAAATGTCAGAAATATCTGCGTCAGAGGAACTTCCGGTTCAGCAAGCTATAATCAGTGGCCGGTCTAAAGTGTCAGCAGCAGAGAAACAACGCCGCAGGGATCAGGGCCTTTGTTTCTACTGTGGGAAAGAGTCACATGGGGTTTTTGAATGTCCCAATAAGTTAAAAAGGGAGGGCCCGTGGATCAGAGTAGGGGGATTCACGGGCAATAACTCTAAAGAGCCCCTTACTTGTTGTCGATTACCTCTTAGGCTCATCCATTTACATACAGAACACTCCACATTGGCGTTAGTAGATTCTGGAGCTGAGCAAAATTTTATTTCTAGAGACCTGCCAACCCGGATGGGTCTTAGCTGTCAGACTCTAGATCCCCCTGTCAAACTGATCACCTTGTCTAAAGCGTCGTTGACTACTATTGCTCATCAGACGGTTCCTGTGTCAGTTATTGTATCAGGAAATCACAGGGAGGAAATTCAGTTTTTTGTTCTGCCTGTTTCTTCTTCGCCCGTTATTCTGGGGTACCCCTGGCTGCGCCTACATAACCCCACTATTGATTGGCAAGCTGGGAGAATAACGGCATGGAGTACGTTCTGCCTCAGTGCCTGCCTTCAATCGGCGGCATGTGCCCCATCCGTCAAGGTGCCTCTGCCTGATTCATCGCCACCGGACTTGTCCAAGGTGCCAGAGGTCTATCACGATTTGGGGCTAGTATTTAGCAAGTCTCGGGCATTGTCCTTACCCCCTCATCGCCCTTATGACTGCGCGATCAACCTGAAGGCTGGGGCCCCTCTACCTGCTAGCCGCCTGTACAGCCTGTCAGTCCCGGAGCGCGAGGCTATGGACACATATATTAAGGAGTCCTTGGCTTCTGGTATCATCCGCCCGTCGTCTTCGGCAGTAGGTGCTGGATTTTTTTTTGTTGAAAGGAAAGACGTTTCTCTACGCCCCTGTATCGATTTCCGGGGATTGAATGAAATAACTGTGAAAGACAAATATACCCTGCCTTTGATGAACACTGCTTTTGATTCCCTCCAGGGGGCGTCCTGGTTTACTAAATTGGACCTTAGGAATGCCTACCATCTAGTGCGCATAAGGGAAGGAGATGAGTGGAAGACGGCTTTTCGGACCCCCAGCGGACATTTTGAGTACCTGGTAATGCCGTTTGGGGTAACTAATGCTCCAGCCGTGTTCCAACGTCTGATAAATGATGTACTACGGGATTTCCTGAACTCGTTTGTTGTTGTTTTTCTCGACGATATTCTCATTTTCTCCCGCACCCTAGAGGAGCATCGAGTGCATGTGCGCAGGGTACTGCAGCGCCTCCTGGAGAATCAACTGTTCGTGAAGGCTGAAAGATGTGAGTTCCACACTGACCAAACCTCCTTCCTTGGGTTTGTTATAGCTCGGAACCAGGTGATCCCTGACCCAGCCAAGGTCAAGGCAGTTGTGGATTGGCCTGCACCGACCTCCAGAAAGCAGCTTCAGGGGTTCTTGGGGTTTGCTAATTTTTATAGGAGGTTCGTGCCTAATTTTGGCAATATTGCCCGTCCCCTGTCTGCTCTTACTTCCCCTAAGATCCCGTTTTGTTGGAGTAAGGAGGCAGCTGAAGCATTCGAAAGACTTAAGAGGGAGTTCGCCTCGGCCCGAGTCCTTTCTCAGGTGGATCCGAAGCTGCAGTGCTTGGTGGAGGTGGACGCTTCTGATTCAGGAGTTGGAGCGGTACTCTCCCAACGGTCTCCCAAGGACGGTAAGATTCGCCCTTGTGCTTATTTCTCTCACCATCTCACTTCTGCAGAGAGGAATTACTGCATCGGAGACAGGGAGTTACTGGCAGTAAAACTCGCCTTGGAGGAATGGAGACATTGGCTGGAGGGGACTGCTCAGCCGTTCGTGGTTTGGACGGATCATCGTAACCTGGAGTACCTCAGGACGGCGAAGCGCCTGAATGCACGCCAGGCTCGCTGGTCCCTCTTCTTCGGCCATTTTAACTTCTCCATCATGTATCGGCCGGGAAGTAAGAACGGTAAGCCGGATGCTCTCTCTCGGCAGTTTGACACTCCATCCTCTGAGGTCCAGGAGACCCCTATCCTGCCGCCTTCCTGCGTCGTGGGCGCCCTGTCCTGGGGAATCTGCAAGACGGTTCGCCAGGCTCAGAAGACAGAGCCGGACCCCGGGGGGGGGGGGCCGGGCCGCTTGTTTGTTCCACGCGCTATCCGGGGCAAGGTGATTGAGTGGGGTCACGCTTCCAAGTGGGCCTGTCATCCTGGAGTGGGTCGGACCGTGGATCTCCTTCAAAGGACCTTCTGGTGGCCAGGGTTACGGAAGGACGTTGTTAATCACATCCGGGCCTGCGCTCAGTGCGCCACCAGGAGGACTACCCAATGTAATATCCAGGTGGCCAACCGGCATAGGAGACCCGCCCCGGACTTTAAGGTGGGTCAGAAGGTCTGGTTGTCAACCCGGAATATTTGTGTACCGGCCGAGGAATGGAAGCTCACGAAGCGCTTCATTGGCCCTTATACTATTAATCGTATTATTAACCCTGTGTCTGTGCGCTTGTCTCTCCCCTCTTCGATGCGTATCTGCCCTGTTTTTCATGTCTCCCAGGTCAAACCATACGTCTTGGACCCCCTGTGTCCTGCTCCAGCGGTTCCCGCGCCCCCGAGGATGATCGATGGCCATCCGGCCTGGGGGGTGACTGCTGTCCTTGATGTCCGCAGGCGGGGTCATGGTCTTCAGTATTTGGTGGACTGGGAGGGCTTTGGACCGGAGGATCGCTCTTGGATTCGCCCAGCGTTGATCTTGGATAAACAGCTGATTCGCGATTTTCATCGGGCGAATCCAGGTAGGATTGGGCAGATGCCTGGAGGCACTGCTAGAGGGGGGAGTACTGTCATGGCGGCCTCTGGGCCGTCATTAGTGTCAATAGCCCCAGCTGCGCACAGACCAACAGGTGTGAATCAACGGCTGTTAAAAGCCAGTGTCGCTGACAGCCCGGCACGGAGTCGTCTGTCTTCCTCAACGGAGAATGAACCTGCACTCCGCTCTCTGGTCTCGTCAAGAATATCTCTTGTCTCGTCTGGAACTTTGTCTGTCTCGTCAAGAACTTTGTCTGTCTCATCAGGAACTTTGTCTGTCTCGTCTGGAACCTCGTTTGTCTCGTCTGGAACCTCGTTTGTCTCGTCAAGAGCTTCACTTGCTGCATCCAGGAACTCTTCCCAGCGTCAAGCAAGTAAGCGCACCATTTGCTACTCAACGCCAAACCTTTACCCCTGTGCACAGGTGGACCACCTTGGCGGCGGACCTGCGTCCCCAGCTGACGGGGTAATGCCATCACGTCTTCGTAGCGGCTCGCTACCACCACGCCTACCGGTACGTCTTGCTCCTCAATTGCCAGAACTATTATTGTATCAATTACAGGAATATTGGCCAACGTTATCGGTGGAATCACTGTCATCAGCATCAGCTGTGTCGTCATTGCCACTGTGTGTGGAGTCACTAACCTCGTCTTTGTCTGCATCATCATCTGTGTCATCGTCATCCCGGTCTGTGGAGTCACAGCCGGCGTCATCGTCAGGATCATCGTCATCCCGGTCTGTGGAGTCACAGCCGGTGTCATCGTCAGGGCTGTCATTGTCACAGCCGGCGTCATCGTCAGGGCTGTCATTGTCACAGCCGGTGTCATCGTCAGGACTGTCATTGTCACAGCCACGGGGAGTAACCCCAGCACGGTCACGGACGCCTTCACCTCCACGCTGCCCGGCCGCTGGAACTCAGCAGAGCAAAGCCAGTGCTGCTCTCAAGTAAGCCTTGTTTTCTGCAGCTCTTTGCTAGTGTGGAGCATTAGTAATTTGTCTCTGCTTATCTGTTCCAGGGTTGCCGGGTCTCCGTCCAGGTCGCTCAGCTCCAGTGACCAGAACGATATCCTCGCCCTCACACTCGCATTACACTCACTCACAATTAAATAAAGATTATTGTCACTATCTGCTCGTGTCAGTGTCTGTCTCCTTGGTCCTGAAACATGTCAGGATGTCAGCTTTGTATGCATGTCTTTTGTTGTGTGTGAGTATAAGTACACAGAGCCGAATGTGTTCGCCCTCTTACTTCTTCTGCTGCTGCACTAGATGAGACTTGTTAGAGGAGCAAAGCTGATAATAAACTTTTGTTTATAAGTCACATTGCCTCGTTATTCCAAGCTCCTCTACACCTTTGGTTTTAACCTCTGGTATTTCAGCACTTACATTTGTACCATTTCAAGCTATTCATTGGATTTGAACTGCTTGGATTTCAGTAAAACACTGGAAAAATTGGGATGTTTTAAAACTTTTGACTGGGAGGAAATACAGTGGATATAAAAATCTACACACCCCTATTCAACTGCCAGGTTTTTGTGATGTAAACAATGAGACCAAGATAAATCATTTTAAAATTTTTCCACCATTAATGTGACCTATAACCTGTACAGCCCAACTGAAAAACAAACTGAAATCTTTTAAGGGGAAAAATAAAAAATAAAAAACTTACACTATCCTGGTTGCATAAATATGCACACCCTCTTATAACTGGGGATGTGGCTGTGCTCAGAATTAACACAATCACATTCAAACGCATGTTAAATGGGAGTCAGCATACACCTGCCACCATTTAAAGTGCCTCTGATTAACCCCAAATAAAGTTCAGCTGTTCCAGTAGGCTTTTCCTGACGTTTTTGTAGTCACATCTTACAGCACAAGGCATGGTCAGCAGAGAGCTTCCAAAGCATCACAGGGATCTCATTGTTCCAAGGTATCAGTCAGGAGAAGGGTACAAAAGAATTTCAAGGTATTAAATATACCATGGAACACAGTGAAGACAGTCATCATCAAGTGGAGAAAATATGGCACAACAGTGGCATTACCAAAAACTGGACATCCCTCCAAAATTGATGAAAAGATGAGAAGAAAACTGGTCAGGGAGGCTGCCAAGAGGCAGACAGCAACACTGAAGGTGATGCAGGAATATCTGGCAAGTACTGGCTGTTTAGTACATGTGACAACAATCTCCCGTCTTCTTCATATATTGCGGGCTATGGAGTAGGGTGGCAAGACGGAAGCCTTATTGTCGTGGTTTAGACAGTGCTGTAGTCCCTGTTCACACTGTGTTCCTTTTGACTTATTTATCATGTTTGATGTGTTTCCCCCTCTGTGTTTGTACAGCCCCGTCCATCCTGTGCTGCCTGATGGCCTTGATTGTGCTCACCTGTTCTGTTTTGTCCTGATTGCTCCTCTGTCTATATATATGCATTTTTGTTCTGTGTCCGTTGCTACTTTCTCTGTGTTCACTTCATTAGTCTCTGCACCACAGAGTGTGAGTTATTGTTATTTTCCCACACTGGATTAAAGAGTTCTCATCATTCCTGCCGATGTGCAGTGTTTACTTCCATTCTCCACCTTATAATTAAGTATGGTTTACCAGATTTGCCTAGCGAGTGGGTCCTCTCCTCCTTTGCCCAGAAGGAGTAAACACAGACATGACACATCTTACAAAGAAAAACATCCAAGCCCAGCTATATTTTGCAAAAGCACATTTGAAATCTCCCAAGTGCATGTGGGAAAATGTGTTTTGGTCCGATTAAACCAAGGTTGAACTTTTTGTCCATAATTCCAAAAGGTATATTTGGCGCAAACACAACACTGCTCATCACCAAAAGAACACCATACCTACTATGAAGCATGGTGGTGAAAACATCATGCTTTGGAGCTGTGTTTCTTCAGCTGGAACTGGGTCCTTAGTCAAGGTGGAGAGAATTATGAACAGTTCCAAATACCAGTCAGTGTTGGCAAAAAGCCTTCAGGCTTCTGCTAGAAAGCTGAAGATGACGAGGAACTTCATCTTCAGAATCTTCATCTTCAAAAGAATGGCTTCATCAGAAAAAGATTAAAGTTTTGGGACGGCCCAGCCAGAGTTCAGCCCTGAATCCGATTGAAGATCTGTGGGGTGATCTGAGAGCTATGCACAGGAGATGCCCTCGCAATCTGACACATTTGGAGTGTTATTACAAAGAAGAGTGGGCAAATATTGCCACATCAAGATGTGCCATGCTGATAGACTCCTACCCAAAAAGACTGAGTGCTGTAATAAAAGCCAAAGGTGCTGCAACAAAGTATTAGTTTAAGGGTGTGCATATTTATGCAACCAAGTAATTGTAAGTTTTTTACTTTTTATTTTTCCTCTTAAAAGATTTCAGTTTGCTTTCAATAGTGTTGTACAGGTTATAGGTCACATTAATGTGAAAAAGTTTTGAAATGATTTATCTTGGTCTCCTTTTTTACATCACAAAAACCTGGCATTTGAACAGGGGTGCGTAGACTTTTTATATCCACTGTATATACTACCAGTCTGCATCTCTACGTGCTACAGCAGTTGCACCGCATCAGCCAGGAAGTGCTCTCCAGCGCGTTGTGAACAGTGCCCAAAGGGTCACTGGGACACAACTCCTAGCGCTGGATGAGATATACTGTATAACACCAGGTGCCTCAGAAAAGCAATCAGCATATGCAGGGACCAAACACACCCCTGCAACCGCCTTTGTGAACTGCTGCCATCAGGAAGATGCTACAGAGCTCTTCCTACACACACACCTAGACTACTACAGAGCTTTTTTCCCAGAGCTGTGGCTGCTCTAAAACATGTCAAATACCTCCCTGCAATATAATGTAAATAATCTATTTATACTGAACACCAGTTTGCACAATTGCACACAGACTGTATTATATTCGTATTGTGCACTTTTTTTTAACATACACATGTGGACAAAATTGTTGGTACCCCTCTGTTAATGAAAGAAAAACCCACAGTGGTCACAGAAATAACTTGAATCTGACAAAAGTGGTAATAAATAAAAATTCTATGAAAATTAACCAATGAAGATCAGACAATGGAATTGTGGTTCAACAGAATTATTTTAAAAAACAAACTCATGAAACAGTCCTGGACAAAAATGATGGTACCCTTTACTTAATATTGTGTTGCACAACCTTTTCAAATCAAATCAAATCAAATCAAATCAAACTTTATTGTCATATTGCTGTACATACAACTGTAGTGCAGGCAAGATGAAATAGTGTTTCTCTCGGCATCCATATAAATAGAAGCAGCATGATTTAAGACACGCTCACACATATCTTCACCCCCCCACCCTCACCCCCCATCCATTCACACATCCCTGAGACATACTTGGGAAAAACTAACTAACTATAATATACAAATAATATACATAATATCCGTAGGTGCAGTAGTGTGTATGAGCGATTCCGGGTCAACTGTTCAGCATCCTGACAGCTTGTGGAAGGAAGCTGTTGATCAGTCTGGTGGTTCTGCCTCTGATGCTCCGGAATTGTTTACCAGATGGAAGAAGTTCAAAGTGTTTATGCAGAGGGTGAGAACGGTCCTTGACAATGTTCAGTGCCCTGCTCCTACAACGGTTCTGAAAAAGTTCTTGGACAGAGGGGAGGGAGATTCCAATTACCCTCTCAGCTCCCTTGACTATCCTCTGCAGGGCTTTTTTTTTTTTTTTTTTTTTTTTTTCAAAGGTCTTTTTATTATTATTAATTGAAGTATCAATACAATACAAAGTATTAGAAATTTTCATTTTTGTTTCAACCAAACAGTAAAAAACTAGAACTTAAAGCCAACAAATGTAAATGCTTCAAAGCACAAAAACCTTTAAATAAACAATAAAAAAAAAAAAAAAAAAAATACAAAGAAAAATTGTGTGTGTGAAGTGGGGATGGGGGTAAAGGGGATATGAGCTACTCAGAAACTATAATCGTGGGTCTTTCAAAGAAATCAAGAAACGGGCGCCATAATTTATAGAATTTGTTTTCAGAGCCACAGACTGTATATCTGATTTTTTCTAAATCCAAACAGGACATTATATCTTTTATCCACTGTAAATGTGAAGGGGGCGAAGAGTCTTTCCACTTCAGTAATACAGCACGTCTGGCCAATAATAATGAAAATTTGAATACTTTTAATTTGGAACTTGGCAAGACAAGTTCTGGAGCCACACCAAAAATGGCGCATAATGGATCAGGTTTAATTTGATATTGCAGGACTTCAGACATAGTGATAAAAACAGAATGCCAAAAATTCATCAATGCAGGGCAGGACCAATACATGTGAAGCAAAGTGCCAGGAGCGCTACCACACTTTTCACAAGTTGGGTCTATATCCGAGTAAATATGTGCTAACTTAACCTTGGACAGGTGCATCCGGTGTACAATCTTAAATTGAATAAGAGCGTGACGAGCACACATTGATACAGTGTGAACCTGGCCAAGAACAGAGTCCCACAGTTCATCAGTAAAAGTAAAATTAAGATCTTGTTCCCAGTTCAATTTGATAGCGGCCAGAGAAGAAGATTGTAAATTTGAAATTAAATTATATAAAACTGACATTACCCCCTTAGAAGTTGGTTTAACTAATAAAAAATCATCTAGAGGATTATCAGAAGGTTTTTGAGGGAATTGTTTTGTCATGGTTTGCACATAATGTCTGACCTGGAGGAAGCGGAAAAAATGTGTAGAAGTGATGTCGAATTTGGTGGAAAGTTGAGAAAAACTTGCAAATTGACCATCAAAATATAAATCCGCAAAAGATTTTAAACCTTTTCTGTGCCATATATGAAATGCACTATCAATAGTTGATGGGGTAAATAAATGATTTGCGGCAATTGGACTTCTAATGGAAAAAAACTGAAGACCGAAATTTTTCCTGAATTGAGACCAAATTCTAAGAGACTGACGAACTACTTTATTATTACCCAGTGTAGACAAAGCAAGGGGAAGTGGTGAACCTAAAATTGCCGGTAGGGAAGTTTGATTGTCCACATGTGACTCCATAAGGATCCAAATAGGTGATTTGGGTTCCAGATAAAAATGTTTCCAATATAACATGCACCTGATATTTGCTGCCCAGTAGTAATATTGAAAGTTAGGCAGAGCCATGCCACCTACTGATTTGGGTCTTTGAAGAAAAACTTTCCTCAATCTCGGATGTTTACCATTCCAAATAAATGAGGTAATCAGAGAGTCCAAAGACTTAAAAAAGGATTTAGGAATAAAAATGGGGAGACACTGAAACAAATATAAAAACTTTGGAAGTAACATCATTTTTACAGAATTGATTCTGCCAATTAAAGACAAGGATAATGGGGACCATTTGGAAAGTATTAACTTGCACTGGTCAAGTAAGGGGAGAAAATTATTTTTAAACAAGTAATTAAATTGTTTAGTGACACATATCCCAAGATAATTAAAATGATCAATAACAACCTTGAAAGGAAAATTTTCAAAATCCTGAACTTGAATCTTTTCATTAATCAGAAACAGTTCACTCTTATTAAGATTAATTTTATAACCAGAAAACCTACTAAAACTATCCAAAATATTAAGTATAGCGGGTAATGAAGTAAGTGGGTTGGAGAGAAATAATAAAAGATCATCAGCATAGAGTGAAACCCTATGCTCAATGCCACCCCTACGAATGCCTAGAAAGTCCCGGCTCCCACGGATTGCAATAGCTAACGGCTCAACTGCCAAGACAAAGAGCAACGGGCTCAAAGGACAGCCTTGCCTCGTACCACGGTAAAGTCTAAAATAGTCAGAATAGCGACAATTAGTTAACACTGAAGCTAAAGGACTAGCATAGAGAAGTTTAATCCAGGAACAGAAGGAAGGACCAAAACCGAACCTCTCCAAAGTAAAAAACAAATACTCCCACTCAACCCTATCGAATGCCTTTTCAGCGTCCAAACTAATAAGACATTCAGGTATGTTGTGGTGAGGAGTATAAATAATATTAAACAACCGCCGCAAGTTAAAAAAAGAATGGCGATTTTTAATGAAACCGGTTTGGTCCTGTGAAATTATAAAAGGAAGAATCTTTTCCAACCTTGAAGCTAACAACTTTGACAAAATTTTAACATCGGTATTTAACAAGGAAATAGGCCTGTAAGAAGCGCAATCAACAGGATCCTTATCCTTTTTAAGCAACACAGTGATACAGGCCTGATAGCATGAAGGAGGAAGTGTACCAGAGTCAAGCGACTCTGTAAAAACTTGACAAAGGAAAGGGGCGAGGTCATCAGAGAATTTTTTGAAAAAATCAGCAGAAAACCCATCAGGTCCTGGAGATTTTCCTGATTGCATGGATGATATTGCCAGCTGAATTTCTTCTTTTGTGATGGGAGCTTCTAAAATTTGCCGAGATTCTGAAGAAATCGAAGGAATATCAATAGAATCAAAAAAAATTTCCAAATCCTTTAAGTTTGTTGTATATTCTGAGGTATATAATTTGGAATAAAATGACCTGAAAATATCATTAATCGCTTGTTGGTCAGATGTCACCTCTCCTTTATCTGTCCTAACTCCAGTAATAATTTGCTTAGCTCTAATACCACGTAGTTGATTAGCTAGAAGTTTACTGTTTTTTTCGTCATGTTCATAAAATTCACTCTTGTTCCTTATTAAACAACCTTCAATTTGTCGAGTAGAAAGTAAATTAAATTTAGTTTGTAATGTCATACGTTCCTTGTACAGAGCGGGTGATGGAGATTGAGCATATTGTCTGTCAATGTCCAGGATTTGATCTAAAATAGCCTTCTGTTCCTGTATTAAGGATCGTCTTTTAAATGCTGCCAATGAAATAAATTCCCCCCTAAGAAATGCCTTCATGGCCTCCCATATCGTTTTATTTGACATACCAGGAGTTTTATTTTCTTTCAAAAAAAAATTAATTTTAGAAGAAATATTCGCAACCAATTTTTCATCTGTAAGTAATAATGGATCCAATCTCCAATGCTTTCTCATGGAGTCACATCCATGGAGGATCATTTTAAGTACAAGAGGGGCATGATCAGAAACCGAGATGCTATCATAACTGCAAGAGCAAAGGTTATTAATTAATAAATTGTCAACAAAAAAATAATCTATTCTGGTATAAGTATGGTGTACGTGAGAGAAAAAAGAATAGTCCCTGCCGTTAGGATGTAAAAAACGCCAAGGATCTGTAAGGCTATATTCCTCAAGAAAAGACTTAACATAAGTTGCAGATTTATTAAGACTAGCAGGTTTTGAAGATGAGCGATCTAAGATCGGATCCATATACAAATTAAAGTCACCCCCAAGAATTAGAGAATGAGTATTTAAATCTAGAAGTTGCGAAAAAAAGGTTGCGAAAAAAGTGCACATCATCAAAATTCGGTGCATACAGATTAGCCAAAGTGACATGTTTATCGCCAAGTTTACCTGATACTATTACAAATCGTCCATTTTTATCTGATACAACATTAGAGGGAATAAATGGGATATTTCGATCAATAAGAATAGCAGCGCCCCTGGCCTTAGCTTTAAAATTTGAATGAAAAAATTGTCCTGACCAACATTTTGACAAACGCAAGTGGTCGGAATCCTGCAAATGGGTTTCCTGCAAAAACAATACCCCAAGCTTAAATTGCTTTAGACGTGACATGACTCTCTTTCGTTTAATTGGATGGTTCAACCCCTTCACATTCCAGCTTACCAAAGTAAGATTACTATTCATTCAAAGAGTAAAATTTATATATTATGTTGTGTAGCCCAAAGAAGAATAAAGTGAGGTACGGGTAAAAAAAAAAAAAAAGGAAGGGGTAAGGGGGGTGTAAATAAAACCATAACAAAAAAAACAAAACAAAAAAATAAATAAATAAAAAAAAAAAATAAAAAAAATAAATAAAAAAATCCAACAACCAAACCTATAACAACACTCCAGCCGGTTGCAAAAAAACAGCAACCGCTCCATCTCCAGCTCTATTTTCATCCTAACAAAATGCTCCCATACAACTGACTTCAATCCTGCATAATATGAACGTTTTACCCTAAAAAAAAAAAAAAAAAAAAAGATAAAATTAAAAAAAAGAATTAAGTAAACAACAACGTATAGGGAGCCAATTTTACCTTGTTTTTAAACATCTGAAAATGCATCAATGTCCAGTCAGTGCAGCTTCAATGAAGTAACAAGCAGCCCAGCGCGGCAGCTGGTCAACCCAGAAATATCCAGTTCAAGGCGAAAATCGCTGGTTTCTCTCCATGGTTTGCATGAAGCGGGTGGCCTCCGAGACGGACGCCAGCCACTGGTTTTTGCCGTCTGGAAGAGTTATCCGGAGCCTGGCGGGGAAAAGAAGAGAAGGACGAAAACCTCTCTTGTATAACTCGGACATAACCTCCTTATATTCGGCTCGTTGCTTCTGAACGTCGGCGTTATAATCCTCGTAGAACTGAAGTTTATGCCCACGATATTCCAAAGTCCCACGGCGTCTCCGCGCTTCTCTCATCACCAAGTCTTTGGTCCGAAACCGGTGGAAACAAATAATGACAGCGCGCGGCTTCCCATTCGGACTCAGCTTGGGCATGAGGCTGCGGTGGGCTCTATCCAGCTCTGGGGGAGATGGCAAAGTTTGTGCGCCAAAGACGTCCACCAACAGCCGAGAAAAAAATTCAGATGGCCGTGGACCCACATCAAAGGACTCCGGCAGACCCACCAGACGAATATTCAGCCTCCTGCTTCTTCCCTCCAGGTCAGAAAGTTTGTTTTTCAAAAGTTTGTTCTCCTCCTGTATTGACTCGCATGTAACTTCAAGCGCCGCTAGGCGCTGGCTGACGTCCTCCGCGTTGTTTTCAAGGTCGCCAATGCGTTGCTCCTGGTTCGCCACATCTGCTTGAATTTTGTCCAGCTTACCATTAATAAGTTCAAATGAAGCTTTGAAGTCAGCAGCTATGGACATTCTGTGTTGCTCTAGCAAGGCAACAAGTGCAGGGTTAAGGCTGATACTAGCATCCTCAGCTAAGCTGGTGTTAATATTGTTCCCTGCTGCCTCCTTTTCAGTCTGCTTTCTTGTTTTGGACATATTTCAAAACAGATTCTGCATGTATTAAATGTCCAAAACATTAACAGCTTACAGCAAAATAGGGTTTAAAAAGTAAAGAAAAAAATATAGCAGGAGCCAGCAACGCACACACCTACTCCATTGCCAGCACACCTGAACCTGCAGGGCTTTTTTGTCTGACATACTGCAGCTGTAGTACCATGTAGCAATGCAGTATGTCAGAACACTCTCCACCACACCTCTGTAGAAGGTCCTGAGGATGCAGATGGGGAGAGAGGCCTGTTTGAGTTTCCTCAAGAAGTGCAGTCTCTGCTGAGCCCGCTTCCTGATCCCCAAGGAATTCTTGCTCCAGGTCAGGTCCTGCGAGATCTGCACTCCGAGGAACTTGTTGTTCTCCACTCTCTCCACTAAACGGCCGCAGATGCTGAGGAGGACGTGCTCAGGCTGTGACCGCCGGAAGTTGATAATCATCTCCTTCGTTTTGTCCACGTTGAGCACCAGATTGTTCTCCCTGCACCAGCCCTCCAGGTCTCTCACTTCTTCCCTGTACATTGATTCCTCATCCCTCTGAATAAGTCCCACCACCGTGGTGTCGTCTGCAAACTTAATAATCTGGTTCCCCTCGTGTCTGAGGCAATCACTGCAATCAAACGATTTCTGTAACTGTCAGTGAGACTTCTGTACCTTTCAGCAGGTATTTTGGTCCACTCCTCATGAGCAAACTGCTCCAGTTGTCTCAGGTTTGAAGGGTGCCTTCTCCAGACGGCATGTTTCAGCTCCTTCCACAGATGTTCAATAGGATTTAGATCAGGGCTCAGAAGGCCACTTTAGAATAGTCCAATGTTTCGCTCTTAGCCATTCTTGGGTGTTTTTAGCTGTGTGTTTTAGGTCATTATCCTGTTGCAAGACCCATGACCCGTGACTGAGACCAAGCTGTCTGACACTGGGCAGCACATTTCTCTCTAGAATACCTTGATAGTCTTGAGATTTCATTGTACCCTGCACAGATTCAAGACACCCTGTGCCAGATGCAGCAAAGCAGCCCCAGAATATAACAGAACCTCCTCCATGTTTCACAGTAGGGACAGTGTTCTTTTCTTGGTATGCTTCATTTTTGCGTCTGTGAACATAGAGCTGATGTGCCTTGCCAAAAAGTTCCAATTTTGTCTTGTCTGTCCATAGGACATTCTCCCAGAAGCTTTGTGGCTTGTCAACATGTAGTTTGGCAAATTCCACTCTGGCTTTTTTATGATTTGTTTTCAACAGTGGTGTCCTCCTTGGTCGTCTCCCATGAAGTCCACTTTGGCTCAAACGACGGATGGTGCGATCTGACACTGATGTACCTTGACCTTGGAGTTCACCATGAATGTGTTTAGAGGTTGTTCTGGGCTCTTTTGTTGCCATTCGTATTATCAGTCTCCTCCTGCGGCCATATCCAGGGAGGTTGGCTCCAGTCCCGTGGATCTTAAATTTCTGAATAATATGTGCAACTGTAGTCACAGGAACATCAAGCTGCTTGGAGATGGTCTTATAGCCTTTACCTTTAACATGCTTGTCTATAATTTTCTTTCTAATCTCCTGAGACAACTCTCTCCTTTGCTTCCTCTGGTCCATGTTTAGTGTGGTACACACCATGTCACCAAACAGCACAGTGACTACTTGTCACCCTTTAAATAGGCCGACTGACTGATTACAAGTTTGTAGACGCCTGTGATGTTAATTAGAGGACACATCTTGGTTGAACATGTCCCTATGGTCACATTATTTTCAATCTTTTCAAGGGGTACCATCATTTTTGTCCAGGCCTGTTTCATGAGTTTGTTTTTTAAAGTAATTCTGTTGAACCACAATTCAAAAGCATTGTCTGATTTTCATTGGTTAATTTTCATAGAATTTTTATTTATTACCACTTTTGTCAGATTCAAGTTATTTCTATGACCATTGTGGGTTTTTCTTTCATTAACAGAGGGGTACCAACAATTTTGTCCACGGCTGTACAGTATCATACTAATATACTTTACCATTACAGCTTTCTAGCTAGATTTTAGGTTACTGGATTTTAAATTATACTATTATTTTATTGTAAATACTGAACATCTCACAGAGCAAACAAATTTTGTTGCACAGTACAATTGTGTTTTGCAATGACAAAGTCTTATTCTATTTTATATATATAACAAAATCTTGGCTATTACCCCCAAAAACCTAGGAATGGACCTACAATCATACTTATGTGTCCCCTCAATATTTACTCTTAAGAAAATGTTCTGTTTATCATCCCGCCCAACAGTGAAATGAAATATCTGCCAAAACAACAAAAGTCAAAAACTGTAATCTCTAAAGATTAAATCAAGTCATCATATATCAGGTTACCTTAATGACACATATGCTCTCATATCAGTCTGTGGTTCCATCCATCAGTATTTGTTAGGCAATAAATCAAAGTGTACATTACGCTTAACTAAATGATACTTACCTAGGGTCATGGCGGACACAGATATTGTGGTTTCCCAACATCTCGTTAAATGCTTCCATATTAGCTGAAGTGACAAGAACAAAATAAAATTAATTAAAACCCTGTTGGACAATCTGTGCTCTGGTACCCCTTATGGAGACACACAGGAGGGTGTTTACGCTTGGTCACATGCAGTGGGTGATTTTTTATTTTTGAACAAGGTGAATGGGGTATTCACAAACTTAACATAAGGCACAAATGTATAAATGTAAAGTAGGCACCAATTTTGAAGAATAAAGGCGCAAAAATATGATAAAAGATGCCAATTTAAAAAGTGTAAATTACAATTGTATACATAGAAAAAAATCAACCAGCATCCAGATGAATGTTATAAATTTACAAGAATAAAGTTGCAGATTTATGAGAAACAGATTGCAAATTTATGACTGAAAAAACCAACAATTTTTTAGAGTAAAGTTGCAAATTTATGAGGAAAAAGTTGCCAATCTATGAGAAACAGGTTGCAAATTTACAAGAGAAAAATCAAAAATTTATGAGAGAAAAGTTGCAGATTCATGACCAAAGGCTGTAAATGTATGAGAAACAGGTTGGAAATTTACAAGAGAAAAAAAATGTAAAAAAAATGTTTTGAAAAAAGTTGCAAATTTATGAGAAAAAAATGATCAATTTATGAGAAAAAATAGAAAATTTATGAGAAAAAGGTTGCAAATTTATAAGGAAAATAGTTGCAAATTTAAGAGAAACGGGTTGCAAATTTACAAGAGAAAGATCACACATTTATGAGAAAAAAGTTGAAAAATCATGAGAAAAAAGTTGCAAATCTATGAGAAATGTTTTGCAAATTTACAAGAGAAAAATCACAAATTCATGAGAATAAAGTTACAAATTTATGAGAAAAGTTGCAAACCTATGAGAAACAGTTTGCAAATTTACAAGAGAAAAAAAAAAATCACAATTTTTTTTAATCATGATCGGGGCATGGCCAGGGACCATGCCCTGCTTTATGTTCATTTTGGTCTTTGCCATTCCATAGTATTATCATTATTATTATTAAGTGTCCTTGTGTTCTCTGATCATTGTCTGTCTTATCATGTCATCCCGTTGTCTGTGTCTTATGGTTGTCTTTTTGTATTTGGTTATATTGTATTATCCCTGTTTATTTTTACTGTTAGTATTACTGTACTTGTTGTCTTTAGTCATGTTTTGTCATTCCCTGTCAAAGTTCATGGTTGTGTGTGTGTGCGCCTGTTTACCTATTGTCCTCAGCTCCTCATGTTTCCGTACCCATAGCCACTGTCCTTTTTGTGTACATTGTTCAGCCCTTGGTTGTTCTCAGCTGTCCTGCGTCTTGTTAATTGTTCCCTCCTCTATATATGTGAGTCTTGGATTGTGCTGTGCTGCCTAACTGTCATCTCTACCCCGCCATGATCCATATCTCTGCTCTTGAGTGTCTTTGTGAGTTTTTTGTCCTGCCTAGTTTTAGTATTTGCCATGCTTAGTCTTTGGCTTTGTTTTCAGCCCACATGCTGTTTTGTTTTGTCCTTGAATTTAGTTTTTGTTAATAAATTATCATTTTTTGCATCACAGTCCTGCCTGTACTCTTGAGTCCTCTCTTCATCCTTGCTGCCCGGTAGGCAGTACATGACATTTTTTTAGAATAAAGTTGCAGATTTACAGAAGAAAGTTGCAAATTTATGAGAAAAAATGTACACTTATGAGAAAAAAGTTGCAAATCTATGAGAAATGGGTTGCAAATTTACAAGAGAAAAATTACACATTTTTAAGAATAAAGTTGTAAATTTATGTGATGATCAGGGGAACATGTCCCCCTCCCCTTCTGTGTGTTTTTCCTCCATCTGTTTCCCGGCTCTGGAGCTGATTACGCACACCTGCTTGATTGGGCACACTTGCTGCTTCCTCTTTTGCCTGCCAACATTTAAAAGAGCCAGTCTGTGTTGCTTCTCCGCTGGACCGCTGGGTTGCTGCCATCGCGGTTGTGTGTCTCCGGGGCTGCGCACGCTCACCTGCCCTTCCACTATCCTGCCTCGACTTGACCTGCTCTACCCAGTCAGTCTATAGCCCTGCTCCTTCCCATCACCATTCCATGTACCTGTCCATTCCACTGGTCCACCCCTGCCAGCTTCAACACCACCACATGCTGGGTTTTCACTGCCAGGTCCTCTGCTCATTGTAGTAAGACGTTCCTCTCCTCTCTTAGTCAATCCTCCTCTTCTATTATCTTTCACTAACCATCTCTCTTGTCTCTTTTGTTTACAGGCTGTGTGCAGCCTCCAGTGTGCATCACCTTGTTTGCTCACCAATAAACTGTAGTACGTGTTCTCATCTGAGTCTGTTTGTTCTCCTGGTGATTGTTGTCTTGCGTTTGAGCCTCTGGCTAGTTAATCATGATAGAACGGTCCAGCCAGGATTGAGGCTCAGCGGGCGCTTCATCAGGGGAACATTCGGCCATTTCTCAGTTAGATGCCACGGAGCGTCAAGTCGCCCTCCTCACTGAACAACTGCAAACTATTACCCAACAATTGGCTACTGTCACTGATCACCTGTGTCATCTTTCTCATTTCCTCCACCTCCTGCTACTCCAGCAGCCTCTACCATCTGCGGGACCATTTCCATCCATACCATTTCAGCAGGTGGCAGGGGAGTGCCCGGATGACACGTCCAAGATACATTTCATGACCCTGCTGCTCAGGGAACGGGCACTTAGTTGGGCCCAGTCTATTCTGAGCAGTCTGGAGGGGCCCCATTATACGTTCGATCGGTTTGTTCAGGAGTTTTCCTGGGCGTTTGATCATACAGAAAGTGAGGAGAATATTGTGAGCCAACTAATGGTGTTTCGGCAGGGAAATCGGTCGGTCGCCGATTTCTCGGTTGAATTCCAGGTCAATGCAGCGGAGTCCGGATGGAATGACGTTGCTCTTCGCAGCGCCTTCCTCCAGAGTCTCAATGCCAACCTCCGCAACAACCTGGCAATCTGCGCCAACCCCTCCTCTCTGGATGAGTTAATTGAGCAGGCCATTGGCCTGGATAACTGGCACCGCTAGCGTGCGAAGGAGCAGAAGGCCTCCGCCAATTCCTCTACATTGCGGTTGTCCCCTCTGACCTCTCGCTCCAATAAAATGACTTCCCCCCCAGAGCCAATGGTCCTGGTCCAGGCTCGTTTGACTCTGGAGGAACACCAATGCCGGAAAAAGGCGGGGGCCTGCATGTACTGCGGCTCCATAGACACATGCTGCTGAATTGGCTCATTAAACCAAAAGATTTAGCCCAGCAGCTGTGGGGGGTCTGGCGGGCAGATCATCTGTGAATCCCCCCGGTAATTTTTCACTGCCGGCCCTCATTCAGTTACCGGGGGCTGAGCTTAAAGCATCAGCGTTAATTGATTCGGGAGCAGAGCAAAATTTTATTTCATAGGGGCTAGTGCAGAAGCTAAGGATTCCCACAAATTCCCACAATTTTAACGTTCTCTTAGTAGTTTTTAAATGCCTCACTGGTCTTGGGCCTTCTTATCTATTTGAGCTGCTTTGATGAGCCCTCGTGAACCCTGAGGTCCTGTGGTACTGGCCTTTTAATGGTTCCCAAAGTCAAGACCAAGACCTTTGGTGAAGTTTCCTTTCACAATTATGGTCCTCGTCTGTGGAACAGCCTGCCAGCGAGCCTCAGGGCTGCAGAGTCAATAGTTGTTTTTAAGAACAGACTAAAGACCCACCTTTTAAAATTGGCTTTTAACAAACCTGTTTAACTATTATTGAAGTAGTCATTTATGTTCCATTGTTTTACATTCTTCTTAGCTCCATTTGCTTTTAGATTCTCTTATTTTGATATGTTCTTAGCTCAGTTTATAAGTATGGGTTTTTAGTTCCCTTTGTTCTATGTGTTCTTAGTTTTAGCTTGTATTTTATGTGTTTTAGCTCCAGTGTTTCCTCAGTGGAGACCCTCATGCCGGATGCTGCTTGGCCCTTCTGCAGGGGTGCTGGTCTCGTGGGTCGTTCTAGCTTGAGTGGGTGAGGGCTTTATGCAACTGCCTACAGCTGTGGTGCAGGCCCTGGCCTGTCCTGGTTGGGGTGGCCTCTTTGGCGTGCTCTGTGGTTATGGGCTGTGTGGTCTCCCGGCGTGGGGGGCTCCACAGGGTGGTTGCTCTTTCACATGGTGCCTCGGGTGCCTAGTGATGTCTCTTTATTTTTTATGTGTGTAAGAGAAGTAGGGGGTGGTTGTATGTGCCTGTGTGTGTGTGTGTTTTGTGGGTATGTTTATAGGAGGGTTGGAAGGAAAGGGGATGTATCGCGTAAATATATGTAACTAAATGTGTCTACTGTTTTTATCTATGTAAAGCACTTTGCGCAGGATCTAATGTTTGAAAAGTGCTATACAAATAAAATTTGATTGATTGATTGATTGAAAGGGTTTACCGACCCCGTTAAATGTCTCAGCCCTTTCCGCCTGCAGACTAGCTGCAGTAACACATCAAACCGAGTCAGTGTCATTTCTTTTGTCGGGTAACCATCGCGAATTCCTTTCATTTTTCGTTCTGCCCAGTTCATCTTCCCCGGTAGTCCTGGGTTATCCGTGGCTCTGCAAACACAACCCCATCATCAGCTGGGGACAAAATTCCACTTCTTCTTGGAGTCCTTTCTGCCTTTCTTCGTGCCTCCACTCAGCCGCTTGTTCACCCACTCTCCCTATCTCCTCCCCTCCGGCCGAGCCGCTGGATCTCAGTCTCATGCCCGAGGTTTATCATGACCTTGGGGAGGTCTTTAGCAAAACTAGGGCCCTCTCTTTGCCACCTCATTGGTCCTACGACTGTGCTATAGATCTCCTCTCGGACATGCGACTGCTGTCCGGCCGACTCTGCAACTTGTCTGGGTCAGAGAGGGAGGTGATGGAGAGCTATATTAAAGACTCCCTTAACGTCTGCCTCATTCGGCCCACCTCCGCTCCTCTCGGCGCAGGGTTCTTTTCGTGGGGAAAAAGATAGGTCCTTGTGGCCTTGCATTGATTACCGGGAACTGAATGCCATCGCCATCAAGGATAAATATCCGTTACCACTTATCAACTCTGCATTCGAGCTTCTTCAGCACGCGCAAGTTTTCACCAAGCTCGATCTCTGGAACGCTTACCATTTGGTTCACATACGGGAGGGGGACGAGTGGAAGACGCCATTTAAGACACACTTAGGGCAATTTGAATATTTAGTGATGCTGTTTGGGCTGACCAACGCCCCTGCCGTCTTCCAATGTATGATTAATGACATGCTCCGGGATATGGTGAACCAATTCATTTTTGTTTACTTAGACGATATCCTTATTTTTTCAGGCATGCTGGAGGAGCTCACAGTCCACGTCCGAGCAGTGCTACAACAGCTGCTGGAGAACCAACTTTATATGAAGGCCAAGAAGTGTGAGTTCTCCTCCCGCTCCACTTCCTCCTTGGGCTTTATTGTAGCCGAAGGCGAATTAAAGGCCAACCCAGCTAAGGTTAAGGTGGTTGTAGATTGGCCTACCTCCCAGTCCAGGAAACAGCGCTAGCGTTTCCTGGGCTTTGCAAAATTCTACCGCTGTTTCATACGAGGCTACAGTAAAGTAGCCCTGCCGTTAACCCAGCTGACCTCAACAAAAACTCCATTTAAATGGTCTGAGGCAGTAGAACAGGCCTTTTCTAAACTGAAAGCCCTTTTTTCTGATACGTCCATTCTGGCCCAGGTTGACCCACACTTGCAGTTTGTGGTTGAGGTTGATGCTTCTGATTCGGGGTTGGGCGCTGTCCTCTCTCAGCGTTCTGGCTCCGATCAGAAGGTACACCCTTGCGCTCATTTCTCTTGGCGGTTGACTCCAGCCGAGAGGAATTACGACATAGGGGACCGTGAGCTGCTGGCCATAAAACTGGCATTGGAGGAATGGAGGCACAGGCTAGATGGAGCTACCCAGCTCATCATTGTCTGGACAGATCACAAGAACTTAGAGTATTTAAGATCTGCCATAAGATTAAATTCCAGGCAGGTCAGGCTTAAGGTTCAATCTCTCCATCACTTACCACCTTGATTCCTGCAATATAAAACCTGATGCTCTCTCTCGCCAGTTCACCTCCGATTCTTCACCTTCCTCTCTCCCTCTTCCTGCCTCCTCTTTTCCTGAACCCATTCTGCCTTCTTCCTGCACTGTAGGTGCTCTCTCTTGGGAGATTGAGCAGAGGGTCCGGCAGGCCTAGTCCTCTGAACCCATTCCTGAGGGAGGCCCAACTAACTGTCTGTATGACCCCCCTGCCCTCCGTAGTGATGTAATCCAGTGGGGGCAAACCAACTTCTTCGCCTGTCATCCTGGAATCTCTCGGACCACTGAACTGTTGCAACGAGTGTTCTGGTGGCCAACCCTGCGAGCAGATGTTTGAGACTTTGTTAAAGCATGCCAGGTCTGCGCCACTAACAAATCGGACTCCTCACCTTCTGCCGGTCTTCTTCATCCCCCGTCTGTTCCAAGTCGCCCCTGGTCACACATAGGTATGGATTTTATTACAGGTCTCCCTCTGTCTCAAGGCAGTACTATTATTGACCGTTTTTCTAAAGCTATCCATTTAGTACCCTTGCCCAAGTTGCCTTCAGCCGCTGAGACCGCCAGTCTTCTCACCGTTCATGTTATCTGCCTACATGGGATTTCAGTTGACATTGTTTCTGACCGGGGGCCGCAGTTTAAGTCTCAAGTTTGGAAGGCTTTCTGTCATTCCCTCGGCACTACCATCAGTCTCACCTCCGGTTATCATCCACAGAGCAACGGGCAGGATGAGCGTGCCAACCAGTCCCTGGAGGCTGCCCTGAGATGCGTAGCTTCCTGCAATCCCACCACCTGGAGCTCCCACCTGACCTGGGTGGAGTATGTGCACAACACTGCCATCTCCTCTGCCACCAGACTCACGCCCTTCGAGGCCTCTGTGGGTTACACCCCTCCCCTTTTACCCATGGCGGAGAGGGAGGTAGCTGTTCTATCCATGGAGGCCCACATTCACCACTGTTGCCATCTGTGGAGGTCAACCCGGGCTGCCATTCTCCGCACGTCCAAATGGAACCGTCATTACACCAACCGCAGATGCGCACTGGCACCCAGATACACAGTCGGCCAGATGGTGTGGTTGTCTGCCGATCAGGTTCCGCTGAAGACTGAGCCTAGGAAACTGTCACCTCATTTCCTAGGTCAATTTCCCATCTCACGGATCATCAGTGATGTGACTGTTCGGCTCAAGCTTCCTGCGGCACTCCACATCAATCCCACGTTTCATGTCTCCCAGATTAAGCCCCTCTCCACCAGTCCACTCTGTCCTCCACCAAAGTCTCCTCCTTCTCCCCGGATCCTTGACGGCCATACCACCTACACCATCCAGAGGATTCTGGACATCCGTCGTCAGGGCTGGGGTCTTCAATATCTGGTCCACTGGAAGGGTTAGGGACCGGAGGAGAGGTCGTGGATCCCCAGGTCACATTTCCATGAAAAGGGCGTGGTTCGAGCTTTCCACTGGGCACATGCTAACAAGCCCGGAGGGTTGCCAGGAGGCACCCCTTGAGAAGGGGGGTGGGGGGCACTGTGATGATCAGGTGAGCGTGCTCCCCCTTCCCTCCTGTATGTTTTCCCTCTATCTGTTTCCCGGCTCTGGAGCTGATTACGCGCACCTGCGTGATTGGGCACACCTGCTGCTTCCTCTTCTGCCAGCGTTTAAAAGAGCCAGTCTGTGAATGCTTCTCCACTGGATCACTGGTTTGCTGCCATTGCGGTGGTGTGTCTCCGGGGCTGCGCACGCTCACCTGCCCTTCCACTATCCTGCCTCGACTTCACCTGCTCCACCCGGTCAGTCTATAACCCTGCTCCTTCCCATCACCATTCCTTGTACCTGTCCATTCCGCTGGTCCAACCCCTGCCAGCTTCAACACCACCACACGCTGGGTTTTAACTGCCGGATCCTCTGCTCATTGTAGTAAGATGCTCCTCTCCTCTCTTAGTCAATCCTCCTCTTCTATTATCTTTCACTAACCATCTTTCTTGTCTCTTTTGCTTACAGGTTGTTTGATTGTGCTGCTTCCAGCGTGCATCACCTTGTTTGCTCACCAATAAACTGTATTACACGTTCTCACCTGAGTCTGTTTGTTCTCCTGGTGCTTGTTGCCTTGCGTTTAAGCCTCCGACTAGTTAATCATAACAATTTACAGGAAAAAAATTGCAAATTTGTGAGAAAAAGTTACAAATTCATGAGGAAAACTTAAAAATTTACGAGAAAAAGTTGTAAATCTATGAGAAACAGGTTGGAAAAAAAATAAAAAAAATTTAGAATAAAGTTGCAAATTTATGAGAAAACACTGCACATTTATAAGGAAAAAAGTTGCAAATCTAAGAGAAACGGGTTGCAAATTTACAACAGAAAAATCACAAATTATGAGAAAAAAGTTGACCATTCATGAGAAACAGTTTGCAAATTTACAAAAGAAAAAAAATCACAATTTTTTAAGAAAAAAGTTGCAAATTTACAGAAAAAAGTTGCAAATCTATGAGCAATGGGTTGCAAATTTACAAGAGAAAAATCACAAATTTATGAGAAAAAAGTTGTAAATTTACAGGAAAAAATTTACAAATTTGTGAGAAAAAGTTGCAAATTTATGAGGAAAAAGTTGAAAATTTAGAAGGGACAAAAAAAGTCACAAATTTATGAGACAAAAGTTGCGAATTTATGAGAAGGTAGATGCAAGGGGAACAGCATCCCCTCTTATTTCCCTTCAAATCGCCTATTGGTCACATGGGGCATCTATTATTTTGTTATCACCAGGCTCAAAACTGAACTAAATATAACAAGTAGAAATATTTCCATCACTTAATTTACACCCTGAAAACAGCACACCAGAATAACAATGACAGAGGACAGTACATTGGAGAAATGGTCTATATTAAATAATATAAAAAAACAAACAACTATATTATTGTTACCTTCATTTTCAATGATACATTTGAGGATCTGCTCCACCGTATCCTGGTTCTCATCATCTGCATCTGAAAGGAAACACATTTTCATTTAGTGAAGATCTTCTAGATGATTGTCATACAATACCCACTCAGCACCTCAGCCTAAACTGTTTTTAACTAAAAAGTCACATAAACCTCTCCACTCTTGCTGGAATCAATCCTCAAAACACACACACACAAAACCTCTTGGTTTGTCACCATAAAGTAAAACTTGAACTGTTCAACTGTGACAACTGATGCTGCTGGGACTGGCTGACCCGCCAGGAGAAGACGGTGAAGAGAAAATGTATCTCAACTGTTAATCACATTCTTCTCTCATTTGTGTTTGATAGCCAAGATTTTTTTTTTTTTTTTTTTTTTTTTAACTAAGTAAGACCCTTAATACCGAGCCCTTTGATGGATAAAAACACAGCAATGTGAGTCAGGCTACATGACAATACCAGTGCTCTTTTCTGAAAAGTTTTTGAGTATACAGAATATTCACTAATTAATTACCTTAAAGGTTACATGGCATTCAGGGGGGTTCCACATTTGACCTAATTACCTCTAGTCAGTAAGCAATTTATAATTTTATACAAGGAGATGTATTCACAAATTTAGCATAAGATAGTTAAATTAGATATAAATTTGTAAGAATAAAGGTGCAAAACTAGAAAAGCACTCAGAGAGTGCATACCTCCTCCAAGGCTCCTTCTGTCCATTAGTTTTGGAGTATTGTTGCTACCACACTGTCAGAAGATAAGAGCCTTGGCTGAGGTACAGTGGTGTGAAAAAGTGTTTGCCCCCGTCTTGATTTCTCATTTTTTTGTATGTCAAGATCATCAAACAAATTTAAATATTAGATAAAGATAACACAAGTAAGCACAAAATACATTTTTTAAATGAAGCTGTTTATTATTAAGGGAAAAAAAACCTCAAAACCTACATGGCCCTGTGTGAAAAAGTGATTGCCCACAAACCTAATATCTGGTTGGGCCACCCTTAGCAGCAACAACTGCAATCAAGCATGTGCGATAACTGGCAATGAGTCTTTTAAAGTGCTGTGGAGGAATTTTGGCCCACTCATCTTTGCAGAATTGTTGTAATTCAGCGACATTGGAGGGTTTTCGAGCATGAACCGCCTTTTTAAGGTCATGCCACAGCATCTCAATCGGATTCAGGTCAGGACTTTGACTAGGCCACTCCAAAGTCTTCATTTTGTTTTTCTTAAGCTATTCAGAGTTGGATTTGCTGGTGTGTTTTGGATCATTGTCCTGCTGCAGAACCGAAGTGTGCTTCAGTTTGAGGTCACAGATGGCTGGACATTCTCCTTCAGGATTTTTTGGTAGACAGCAGAATTCATGGTTCCCTTTACCACAGCAAGTCTTCCAGGTCCTGAAGCAGCAAAACAGCCCCAGAACATCACACTACCACCACCATATTTTACTGTTGGTATGAGGTTCCTTTTTTGAAAGGCTGTGTTACTTTTATGCCGGATGTAATAGGATACACACCTTCCAAAAAGTTCAACTTTTGTCTCGTCAGTCCACAGAGTATTTTTTTAAAAGTGTTGGGGATCATCAAAATGTTTTCTGGCAAAACTGAGATGAACCTTTATGTTCTTTTTACTCAGCAGTGGTTTTCATCTTGGAACTATGCCATGCAGGCCATTTTTGCCCAGTCTCTTTCTTATGGTGGAGTCATGAACACTGACCTTAACTGAGGCAAGTGAGGCCTGCAGTTCTTTGGATGTTGTTGTGGGGTCTTTTGTGACCTTTTGGATGAGTCGTCACTGTGCTCTTTGGGTAATTTTGGTTGGCCGGCCACTCCTGGGAAGGCTTACCACTGTTCCATGTTTTTGCTATTTGTGGATAACAGTTCTCACTGTGGTTTTCTGGAGGCCCAAAGCTTTATAACATTTTCTAGACTGATAGATCTCAATTGCTTTGTTTCTCATTTGTTCCTGAATTTCTTTGGATCACAGCATGATGTCTAGCTTTTGAGGATCTTTTGGTCTACTTCACTTTGTCAGGCAGGTCCTATTTAAGTGATTTCTTGATTAAGAACAGGTGTGGCAGTAATCAGGCCTGAGTGTGGCTAGAGAAATTGAACTCAGCTTTCCAAAGATGTGATAAACCACAGTTAATTTATGTTTTCATCGGGGGGGGGGGCAATCACTTTTTCACACAGGGCCATGTAAGTTTGGATTTTATTTTACCCTTAATTTTAAACACCTACATTTAAAAACTGCATTTTGTGTTTACCTTTGTGTAACCTATTTTTGTGTTTATCTTTGTCTAATATTTAAATTTGTTTGATGATCTGAAACATTTAAGTGTGACAAACATACAAAAAAATGAGAAAACGGGAAGGGGGCAAACACTTTTTCACACCACTGTATGCATTCTTGGATCCTCACCAAAATGTAATGGGTTTGTTCCTCTCCAGCCAAAGAGCCACCTCTGGTGAAAATTTCATCCAAATAGTTTTTGTGTAATCCTGCTGCACAAATACAAACAAAGCCCTTGGTGGAGGTATGCACTCTCAGATCATCACCAAAATCTAATCATATGTTCCCCGTTCCATTACATGCCTTTTCTGAAAATTTCATCAAAATCCGTTTGTAACTTTGGAGTTATGTTGCTAACAGACAGACACCAACTAACCAACAAACCAACGCCACTAATAGCATTACCTCCTCCCTTGGCGGAGGTAAAAATGATAAAAGATGCCAATTTAAAAATTAAAAAAAGTTGCTTTCTTTGTTGTTGAGATATAGTTTATAAGGCATTTTGATGTTGACCTTTGACCTTGCTATCCTAAAACCACAGTCACACTTCAGGGTCACAGGGTGAACCTGTGCACCAAGTTCGGTGGTCCTAGCTTTACTCGTTGTACAGTAATAAGGCATAAGGAATGTTAACCTTGACCTTTGACCTTTTGACCCTAACCCATAGTCTGAGGTCAGGATCCCAAGGTGAACCTGTGTAGCAAGTTTGATGGCCCTAGCTTTACTCGTTTTGTAGTAATAGTAAATATAGCATTGACTATAGTGCAACCGCAATGTTAACTTTGACCTTTGACCCCTTGACCCCAAACCCATAGTTAGGTGAGAGTATCAGTCATCCAAGATGTGTATTAGATACAATTCCTGTATCAATTTGAAAAACCTACATCATTTCTTTCAGTAGTTACTGTGTTTAGAAGATTTAGAGAAAATCTGACCTCTGACCTTTAACCGCAAGGTATATTAGCCGGCTACCCAGGGCTAGCCGGTGTCTCTTGTCTGGCTATCCACCTTAGGCACCACCCAGTTACCTCACTGTGTGCTCCGTCCTAGCATGTTCTGCTAATGTTCAGTAAAAGCTAACCTGAACACGTGGACCTGTCTGCAGACCCATTATTTCCAGACATAACAGGTTCATGATGATGCTGGAGGGACAATTCTCTTTTTTCCCAACCTGGAAACCTGGCAAAAAGGTGGGATTGATTTATTTTATTTTTTTTTATTTAGAACATGAACACAGTGACTGGACTCTGTTTTGGTCGTGTGGTTCAAGCTAACATGGATGCTTACAGTAAATGACGAGCTACAGAAAAAATGTCCACAGCATAGTAGGAAAATAAGTGCTTCCATCTGCCATGACCAAGAGAAGCGTGCTAGAATCAGAGCTATAGTTTAGCTTTGTTATCTGGCTTTCTCAGCCATGCTCTCTGGTCCTACAAAAACCAACAGAAACCTCAGAAATAAGGGTAAACTCGACACTTTCTTTTTCACCGACCGTCTGCATTTTCTCCAAGCTTCTCTTCCTCCCCTTCTCCTTCCATGTCTGTTCGGCAGTGGTAGCCCTTCTTCTTCAGCAGGTGGCATATGAGGAAACCCAGCAGCCCCGTGATGAAGAAGAGGAAGACCACCAGGAAGATGATGTAGGGCGGAGGAGAGTCCGCCATCTCCGAGGAGGCTTCGAATTCTGTCATGGTGAGGATCTGAGGTCAGATCAAAGCTGCAGATATACATGAAAAGTTAACAGTCACAGTTATAGAAGTTAAAAAACAATGTCAACATTTATTAGAAAAAATTTGTTAATTTGCAAAAAAAAAAGGAAAAAAAAAACTTCACAAAGTTGTGTGAAAAATTCTCAGTTTTATGAGAAAAAAATATAAATTTAAAATAAAAATGCCTAAAACTTATGAGGCAAAAAGTTAGAGAATAAAGTCAAATGTACAAGACACAAATTTATGAGCATTGCAAATGTATGATTTTTGAGCCAGAGATTCACAAGAAAAATGTCTGAAAAAAGTCTCAAATAATACAAATTTACATGACAAAGTTGCAAATTTCTGTGAAAAAATTGAGACGTTTCTCATAAATAATGATAAATTTATGAGAAAAACCTCACAAATTTATCAGAAATGAGTCTCAAATATACAATAAAAAGTCACAAATTTACAGGGGGGAAAAAACTTGAAAATTTAATAACAAAGTTGCACATTTATGAGCACTAGGTCATATATTTACAAGAAGAATGTCTCAAAATTATGAGGAGAAACCTGCAAACTTATCAGTAAAAAGATGCAAATTTCTCTTATGAAATGCTTTCAAATTTCTGAGAAAAAAAAAGTGTTTTTAAGGAATAGGATTATACATTTTTAAGAAAAAGGTAAATTTTTGAAAGTTATGAGTAAAAAGTTGCAAACTTTGATCTCAAAACAGTTATAAATTTACAAAAAAGGGCAAAATTTAATTGAAAAAAGAAGTGTATTTACAAAAAGAATCTTCACAAATTAATGAGAAAAAAATCTCAATTTTATGGGAAAGAAGTAACGAATTTCCAAGAAAAATGTCTCAGGCTTATAAGGAAAAGAACACTGGACATGATCGCTCAGGGTTCGGCAACCTGTCCGACACGACGAGCCACTGTGAGTGATTTCTATATTGAAAAAAGTCTGCATGGAGCCACAAAAACATCTGAGGCTAAAAACTGCAGTAGAACAGCAGAATTACAGCTACAATCTGGCCTGACAACATCAGCATTAACAGTTTTTTGTTTTCTTGTGAATTTGCAGCATTTTTATTGTATATTTGTTACCTTTATATCACAAAAATTGCAGCTTTTTCTGGTATTTTTTTTATTATTTGTAAAAAGCTGTTTTTTTTTTGTTTTTTTTTACAAAATTGTGTGGGTGTTTTCCTCAAACTGTATTTTTTCCCAAAGTTTGTTGTTTTTGGCATAAATGTGTTTGTCTTTTTCCTAAATTTGACATATTTTTTGTTGCAAATTTAATGCATTTATCAAGTAAAACTGAAGATGTTTACTATGTAAATTTGTAACATTTTTCCCAATGAAGTTATAAGCTTTTTTCCAAAAATTTTGATATTTTTCAGCATTTCCCATAAGATTGTCTTATCTGATTATTACCATTTTTAAGGTAAGGTCAGTTTAAGGTCTTTTTTTCTAAATTTGCAAATATTTTCTAATAAAATTGTAGTTTTTTCTGCAAAATTTGTGACTTTTTTCTTGCCAATTTGTTTTTTTCTCTCATAAAATTGCAACATTTTCCCTAAATTTTGAGTATTTTTGCCATAAATTTTCAGCTTTTTCTCTTAAATATATTTTTCTTTTTAAAGTTATTACTTCTCATGAGTAAAACTGCATCATTTCTTACAGCAATTTCTAAGTTTATTCTCAAAAAACTCCAACTTTTTCAAATAAATTTGTGATTTCTTTTCCCAGAAATTTTGTGACTTTTTTCTTGCGAATTTGTGGGTATGTTTTCCTCAGAAAATTCCAAAGTTTTTCCCTAAGTTTGTGAGATTTTTTTCATAAGTTTTCAGATTTTCTCTTTTTTTTTTTGTTGCTTTTTTAGGATATTTTTTCTTATGAATGTGCAACCTATTTTTTTTTTTGTAAATTTGTTTTGAGGGTTTTTTCCACAAGGCCTCAGGAAGCCTCAGTCAGGAAGGTGGTATAAACTGGAGCTCATTAGCATTTAAAGCAACTCACTATAAAATCAAATCAAATCAAACTTTATTGTCATATTGCTGTACATACAACTGTAGTGCAGGCAAGATGAAATTGCGTTTCTCTCGGCATCCATATAAGAAGCAGCATGATTAAGACACACTCCCACATAGCTCCACCCCCCACCCCCACCCCCCCATCCATTCACACATCCCTGAGACATACTTGGGGAAAAAGAATAACTAACTATAATATACAAAATGTCCATAGGTGCTGTAGTGTGTATGAGAGATTCCGGGTCAGCTGTTCAGCATCCTGACAGCTTGTGGGAGGAAGCTGTTGATCAGTCTGATGGTTCTGCCTCTGATGCTCCGGAATCGTTTACCAGATGGAAGAAGTTCAAAGTGTTTATGCAGAGGGAGAGAACGGTCCTTGACAATGTTCAGTGCCCTGCTCCTACAACGGTTCTGAAAAAGTTCTTGGACAGAGGGGAGGGAGACTCCAATTACCCTCTCCGCCCCCTTGACTATCCTCTGCAGGGCTTTTTTGTCTGACATACTGCAGCTGGAGTACCATGTAGCAATGCAGTACGTCAGAACACTCTCCACCACACCTCTGTAGAAGGTCCTGAGGATGCAGATGGGGAGAGAGGCCTGTTTGAGTTTCCTCAAGAAGTGTAGTCTCTGCTGAGCCCGCTTCCTGATCTCCAAGGAATTCTTGCTCCAGGTCAGGTCCTGCGAGATCTGTACTCCGAGGAACTTGATGTTCTCTACTCTCTCCACTAAACGGCCGCCGATGCTGAGGGGGACGTGCTCAGGCTGTGACCGCCGGAAGTCGATAATCATCTCCTTCGTTTTGTCCACGTTGAGCACCAGATTGTTCTCCCTGCACCAGCCCTCCAGGTCTCTCACTTCTTCCCTGTATATTGATTCCTCATCCCTCTGAATAAGTCCCACCACCGTGGTGTCATCTGCAAACTTAATAATCTGGTTCCCCTCGTGTTTGGCTACACAGTCATGTGTTAGAAGTGTAAACAACAGTGGACTGAGTACACAGCCTTGAGGGGTTCCGGTACTCAGCGTGACAGAGTTGGAGATGTTGTTTCCAACCCGGACAGACTGAGGTCTCTCAGTCAGGAAATCCAGGATCCAGAGACATGTGGTGGTGTTCAGACCGAGAAGGAGTAATTTCTCCATCAGTCTCTGGGGAATAATGGTGTTGAATGCTGAACTGAAATCAATGTACAGGAGTCTGGCGTAGGTGTCTTTCTGGTCCAGGTGGGTGATGACAGAGTGTAGGGTGGTGACTATAGCATCCTCCGTGGAGCGGTTTGAACGATATGCAAACTGGAGTGGGTCGTGTGATGCAGGGAGGCAGGCTGTGATGTGTGGTTTGACAAGCCGTTCAAAACACTTCATCACAATTGGTGTAAGTGCAACAGGACGATAGTCATTCAAACAGGACACCACTGGTTTCTTTGCCACCGGTACAATGATAGAGGTCTTGAAGCATCTGGGAACGATGGCCTGACTCAGGGAGATGTTATAAATGTCAGTCAGGACATCCGCCAACTCGCTCGCGCAGTCTCGGAGCACACGTCCCGGAATGTTGTCTGGGCCTGCAGCTTTGCGTGGGTTGACTCTGGATAGGGTCCTCCGTGTGTCCGCTGTGTTGATGGTGAAAGCTGGTCCGACCGATGGTGGGGGTGGGCCGGCCCTCCCTCTGATTGTCGAGTTTGATGCTTCAAAATGTGCAAAGAAGTCGTTAAGCCTGTCTGGAAGCGAAGCGTCGTCATCATCGACCCCCTGCCTAGACTTAAAGCCCGTCAGTGTCCGAACTCCCTGCCACATCTGCTTGGTGTTCCTAGTGTCACAGAGGTGTCCCTGGATTTTCTGCGCATAGGCGCGCTTTGCCGCCTTAATTCCCTTTGAAAGCGCAGACCTGGCTGAGCGGAGGGCAATCCTGCCCTTCGCTCTGAAGGCTGCATCTCTGGCTGTAAGCAGCGAGCGCACCTCTGCAGTCATCCAGGGCTTATGATTACCCCGCATAGTGATGGTCTTCACTGTAGTGAAATCCTCTGTGCACTTCGCGATGTAGCTGGTGACCGTATCAGCATACTCCTCCACATCTGTCCTGTCTTCCTGGGAGGCTGCTATTTTGAAGATCTTCCAGTCTGTGTGCTGAAAACAGTCTTGCAGTGCAGAGGTTGCACTCTCTGGCAAAATCCTGATTTGTTTCACTGCTGGCCTGCTGCGCTTCAATAAAGGTTTGTAGGCAGGCAGCAGCATCACGGACATGTGATCAGAATGGCCGAGATGGGGGCGGGGTATCGCTTTATATGCATCTGTGTTTGTGTACACTAAGTCCAACATATTCTCTCCTCTGGTCTTAAAGTCTACACATTGTTTAAACTTGGGGAGCACAGTCTTTAAGCTGGTGTGGTTAAAATCCCCCGCAACCACCACAAAACTGTCCGGGTGTGACGTTTGGATTTCACTGATCGCATTGTGCAGTACCCCGAATGCCTTCTTAGCATTAGCTTTAGGATTAGGGCTCGGCACTATGTAAACACCAACTACAAACACGTTGCTGAATTCCCTCGGCAGATAAAATGGCTGACAATTAACAATAAGGAACTCCGCCAACGGAGAGCAGTGTTTAGACACTAACGTGGCATTAACGCACCAGTTCTTGTTAACATAGATGCATAGCCCACCCCCCCGGCTCTTACCGGAGCTCGCCGTTTCCCTGTCGGCACGGAACATCGCCATATCTTCCAGTTGAATGGCCTCGTCAGGGATGTTGTCGTGGAGCCATGTCTCGGTGAAAACAACCACACAGCAGTCCCTCCACTCTCTCCGGGTTTCTCTCAGCAAACGCAGCTCGTCCACCTTGTTTTCGAGGGCGCGGACGTTTGACAGAAGAAGCGACGGTACCGCTGGTCTGGAGGGGTTAGCCTTTAGCCTAGCATGGATCCCGGCCCTTTTTCCTCGCTTTTGCTTGCGTTCGCTCCGCTTCCGCTTCCTCCTCTCTCGGGTAGCTTCCAGCGGGGACTCCGCCAAAATTCCATGCTGGCGTAGAATGTCCAAATCACAACCGATCGCCGCGATTCTTGCAGCGTGCAGTACCTTGATGTTTAATAAGGTCTCACGGTTGTAAGTTTT
Organism: Pholidichthys leucotaenia; assembly: GCA_020510985.1. Taxonomy (NCBI): domain Eukaryota; kingdom Metazoa; phylum Chordata; class Actinopteri; order Cichliformes; family Pholidichthyidae; genus Pholidichthys; species Pholidichthys leucotaenia. The sequence goes on along the minus strand of CM035840.1, from coordinate 309,955,540 downwards.
ACAGAATGTACGTCTGGGATGATTAAAACTCTCACACTCGCTGATGCCAAGAGGGGCCGCTGCGTCTAGGCGCGCCGCCATCTTTTTTTTTTTTTTTTTAACAAAAAACAGCCCATGTTGAGGCAAGCTCCTTCCCCATATATAAAATGGTGCTGCAATAATTAAACCCTGAGGTGTTTTGACCAAAACACCTCACAGACTATTAACATCTCTGTAAACTGTGGCAACATGTGGAAAAACAGCATAATGGTGGCACCTGAAATCAAAATTAAAATGTACAAATAAAAGGGGGGGGGGGAGGCGACCTACAGGACTTGTGGCTGATTTCAGTTCCTCTTCCACGTTTGTGCTGCAGACTGGGAGACATCAACAGGTAGTCTGAGAAACAGAAAAAGCAGGAGTTAATTCAGTAGAAATTCTACATAAATATATGAGTACACGTTTTAGCTGGAAAACATCAGGACCTGCATGTGATTTTTCTTTGTGTTAAAAACTCCAGGTACATCTTTTTAATTAATTTTGTGAAGTTTTTCATGCCAATCTGGGACTTTTTCAATTCATTTTGTTGTTTTCTATTTGAATTTGGGACTTTTCCCAATTAGTTTTGTGAAGTTTTCATGAAAATTTGGGACTTTTTTAATTTTAAGTTTTTCATGTAAATTTCCCCCTCATGGATCGTCACCTTATCGTGGTGGGGGGGTTTGCGTGCCCCAGTGATCCCAGGAGCTATGTTGTCCGGGGCAATTTGCCTCTGATAGGGTCACCCAAGACAAACTGGTCCTGGGTGAAGGCCCAGACTAAGAACGATCCAACAGACTCTCATGATAAATTCTATATCAAGGATTCAGTGTACCCCGCCCGGTATGGGGTTACCGAGGCCCCACCCTGGAGACAGGCCTGGGGGAGGGGCTCGATGGCTAGCGTCCGGTGGCCGGGTTTCCACCCATGGGACCCGGCCGGGCTCAGCCCGAAGGAGTTACATGGGTCCGCCCTCAAGTGGGCTCACCACCTGCAGGAGGGATCATGGGGGTCCGGTGCTATGTGGATTAGGTGGCGGTCAAAGGCGGAGACCTTGGTGGACTGATCCCCAGCTTTCTAAACTGGCTTTTGGTACGTGGAATGTCACCTCTCTGATGGGGAAGGAGCCTGAGCTGGTGTACGAGGTTGAGAGATACCGGCTAGATATAGTCGGCCTCACCTCAACACACAGCTCCGGTTCCGGAACCAGTCTCCTGGAGAGGGGCTGGAGCTTGGCCTTTTCTGGAGTTTCCCCAGGCGAGAGGAGACGAGCACGGGTGGGTATTCTTGTATCCCCCCACCTTGCTGCCTCTATATTGGAGTTTTCCCCGGTGGACGAAAGGGTTGCTTCCCTGCGCCTTCGGGTTGGGAAACGGGTCCTGACCGTCATTTGTGCCTATGCACCAAATGATGTTTCAGAGTACCCACCCTTTTTGGAGTCTGTGACTGGGGTGCTGGAGGGTGCTCCTCTTGGAGACTCCATTGTCCTACTGGGGGACTTCAATGTGCACGTGGGCAACGACAGTGAAACCTGGAGGGGGTGACTGGGAGGAACGGCCTGCCCGATCTGAACCCGAGTGGTGTTTAGTTATTGGACTTCTGTGCTAACCACAGTTTGTCCATAACGAACACCATGTTCAAGCATAAGGGTGTCCATATGTGCACTTGGCACCAGGACACCCTAGGTTGCAGGTCGATGATCGATTTTGTTATCGTGTCATCAGACCTGCGACCTTATGTCTTGGACACCCGGGTAAAGAGAGGTGCAGAGCTGTCAACTGATCACCACCTGATGGTGAGTTGGATCCGATGGCAGGGGAGGAAGCCATTCAGACCTGGTAGACCCAAACATATAGTGAGGGTGTGCTGGGAACGTCTGGCTGAGGCCCCTGTCCGGGAGGTCTTCAACTCCCACCTCTGGAAGAACTTCAACCACATTCTGAGGGAGTCTGGAGACATGGAGTCTGAATGGGCCATGTTCTCCACCTCTGTTGTTGAAGCGGCGGCCCAGAGCTGCGGCCGCAAGGTGGTCGGTGTATCTCGTGGTGGCAACCCCCGAACCAAGTGGTGGACACCAGTGGTGAGGGGGGCCATTAAGCTGAAGAAGGAGTCCTATCAAGCTTGGTTGGCTTGTGGGACTCCCGAAGCAGCTGAGGTGTACCGACAGGCCAAGCGGAGTGCAGCTCGGGTTGTTGCCGAAGCAAAAACCTGGGTATGGGAGGAGTTCGGTGAGGCCATGGAACAAGACTTTCGGTCAGCCTCGAAGAGATTCTGGCAAACTGTCCGGCGCCTCAGGAGGGGAAAGCAGCTCCAGCTCCCTGTCTACACTGTGTATGGTGCGGATGGGACACTGTTGACTTCGACTGGGGATATCGTCGGGCGGTGGAAGGAATACTTCGAGGATCTCCTCAATCCCACTGATACGCCTTCCACAGAGGAAGCAGGGTTTGGGGACGAGGGGGATGACTCGCCTATCACAGGGGCTGAGGTCGCCAAGGTGGTTAAAAATCTCCTTGGTGGCCGGGCCCTAGGGGTGGACGAGATTCGACCTGAGTACCTCAAGGCCCTGGATGTTGTTGGGCTGTCATGGTTGACACGCCTCTGCAACATTGCAGTGCCTTTGGCATGGCAAACCGGGGTGGTGGTTCCTCTCTTCAGAAAAGGGGACCGGAGGGTGTGCTCCAACTTTAGAGGGATCACACTCCTCAGCCTCCCTGGGAAGGTCTATGCCAAGGTACTGGAGAGGAGAGTCCGGCTGTTGGTCGGAGGAGCAATGTGGTTTTCGTCCTGGCTGTGGCACATCGGACCAGCTCTTTACCCTCTCGGGAATTCTTGAGGGTTCGTGGGAGTTTTCCCAACCAGTTTACATGTGTTTTGTGGACTTGGAGAAGGCATTTGACCGCGTCCCTCGTGGTTTTTTTGTGGGGGGTGCTTCGGGAGTATGGGGTATCGGGCTTGTTGTTACGAGCTATTCGGTCTCTGTACGACCGTTGTGAGAGTTTGGTTCGTATTGCCAACACTCGGTCGGAGTCATTCCCAGTGAGAGTTGGACTCCGCCAGGGCTGCCTTTTGTCACCCATCATGTTCATAATTTTTATGGACAGGATTTCTAGGCGCAACGAGGGAATGGAGGGTGTCATGCTTGGTGACCACAGGATCTCATCTCTGTTGTTTGCAGATGATGTCCTGTTGGCTTCATCCAGCAATGACCTACAGCTCTTGCTGGGACGGTTTGCCGCTGAGTGTGAAGCGGCTGGGATGAGAATCAGCACCTCCAAGTCCGAGTCCATGGTCCTCAGCCAGAAAAAGGTGGATTGTCCTCTCTGGGTTGGGGACAGGCTCCTGCCCCAAGTGGAGGAGTTTAAGTATCTTGGGGTCTTGTTCACGAGTGAGGGGAAAATGGAGCGAGAGATTGACAGACGGATTGGAGCAGCATCTGCAGTGATGCGGACGTTGTACCGGTCTGTTGTGGTGAAGAGGGAGCTTAGTTCTAAGGCAAAGCTGTCAATTTACCAGTCAATCTACGTTCCTACTCTCACCTATGGTCACGAGCTTTGGGTAATGACCGAAAGAACAAGCTTGCGGATACAAGCGGCTGAAATGAGCTTTCTCTGTAGGATTGCTGGACTCACCCTCAGAGATAGGGTGAGGAGCTCAGTCATCCGGGAGAGGCTCAGAGTAGAACCGCTGCTCCTCCACATTGAAAGGAGTCAGTTGAGGTGGTATGGGCATCTGATTAGGATGCCTCCTGGACGCCTCCCACTTGAGGTGTTTCGGGCACGTCCCACTGGGAGGAGACCCCGGGGCAGACCCAGGACTCGGTGGAGAGACTATGTCTCCCAGCTGGTCTGGGAACGCCTTGGTATCCTCTCTGAAGAGCTGGAGCAGGTGGCTGGGGAGAGGGAAGTCTGGGCTTCTCTGCATGAACTGCTGCCTCCGTGACCCGGACCTCCGGAAAAGCAGTAGAAGATGGATGGATGGATGGATGTAAATTTGGGACTTTTTAAACCCCTTATAATTCTGGTGTTCCACTGATGGGACATTTTAATCAATTTCAACTCAATTTTTATAAAGTTTGGTCGTTTTAATTTTAGCTCAGTCCCAAAAGAACAAGAAAAAAGTTGCAAATTTAGTTAAAAAAAACAGTTTTATCATAAAAGCTCACAAGTTAAACAAAAAGAGAAAGTGTGACACTGTTTTTTTTAAATATCCCAATTTTATAAGAACATTTGTGTGGTTCTTCTCTGACATTTGTTGTGATTTTCTTACAAAATCCTACTATTGCCTTGTAAATATTAAACTTTTTTAACAATAAATTTTCAGCTCTTTTCATGTATATTTGAAATTTTTTGAAATGACTCAATTTTTATTAATTTTATTTCTAACTCAACTGCAAAAGAACAAGAATAAAGTTGCAAACTTAGTTGGAAAAAAGGAATTTTTTAAATAAAAACTCACAACTTTTTTTAAAAAAAGAAAAAAGTGTGCCATTTTTAAAACCATCCCAAATTCATAAGAAATTCTGTAAGGTTTTTCTCTGAAATCTGTGGTGATTTTCTTAAAAAAATACTATTATTTCCTTGTAAATATGACTTTTTTACAATAAATTTTGAACTTTATTCATATATTTGAAACATTTTAAAATGACTCAGTTTTTGAAATGACTCAATTATTTCTAACTCAAATGCAAAAGAAAAAAGTTACAAATTTAGCTGAAAAATAACAATTTTTTAATCAAAACTGAAGTTACAAAAAATGAGGAAGTGTGACATTGTTTTAAAAATGTCCCAATTTTATAAGAAAATTTGTGAGATTTTTCTCTGAAATTTGGGGTGATTTTCTTTTTAAAAAATACTTCTATTTATTAAACTTTCTTCACAATAAATTGTCAGATTTTTTCATGTATATTTGAAACATTTTGAAATGACTAAATTTTTATTAATTTTGATAATTTTAATTTTACCTCTGTTCCAAAAGAACAAGAAAAAAGTTGCAAATTTAGTTGAAAAAATTATCATAAAAACTCGTTATATAAAAAAGAAAAAAGTGGTAAACTTCCAAAAAAAAAGAAATTTATAAGAAAACTCTCAAATAGACAAAATGAAAATTTATGAGGAAAAAATTTAAAATGTTAAAAGATATATTAATTAATTGAAATCAGTTAGAAATGATCACTTACATAAACTGCACAAAAGTTTACAATTTATAAGGAATAGTTCCAAATTTATGTGCAAAAGTTACAAATTCAAGAGAAAAATCTGTCAAATAAGCACTACTACTACTACTCGTATAACTTCTTGTAAACACGTTCGTACTCTTATTGAAGTAACTTTGGGGGGGGGGGGTACTACTCACTTGAGTAATTACTATCAAGGCAGCACTACTTTTATTTGAGCACAATTCCTAGAAACTCTCCCACCTCTGTCTGTTAGCCAATCAATCAATAAAGATTCCTTACCAGTTTCCCGCCTGTTAACAGTCAGTTCATCCAAACGTGTGACACCCAGCACGGTCAATGTTAAAAACACAGTGTTAGAACACCACAGACAGTCATTTAGCTGAAGGACAACAGAGAGTTTCGCCCTGAAATATGTATAGCCCCACCTTTACTGTCTAGCTAAACAGGGAGGCACAGTGTGTTACTGAGAAATAAGATCAAACTCTTTTTTTCAGCAGTAAAATAAGAGATTATAAAAATGTACAGGTGGGATATATTTCTCCCTTTATTTATTTGTTGACACACTGTGGGGAAATGTAGTAATATAATATTCCTTATGGTCAAACAACAGGAACGTGTTTTTTTAATGTACATAAATATGCCGCATAGAACAGTTATGAATGTGTGACTGAACATGTAACCTCTTATCTTTGTGTCCCTTCAGCGGCTTATCTCACACACACACACACGCACCCATGCACACGCATGCGCGCGCGCGCACACACACACACACACACACACATAGAGCTCATTTCATTGGCACACACCAAACATCTTCAAAACAGCTCTGTGAGTATAAATAGCACAAATACTGCAAAAATACTCTAATGATTTATGATCATCACTGCAGCACATTTGGTTTCACGCTGCAGTACCATCAGTAGGTGATTTGTTATTTTTTAACAGGGGGGATGGGGGGGGGTATTCACCAATTTAGCATGAGGTGCAAACAAATGTAAATTATGTGCAAATTTGCAAGAATAAAGGTGCAAAAATGTGATTAAAGATGTCAATTTGAAAATTAAAAAAGTTACAAATTAACAGAATTAAAAATTTAACCAGCAAACAGATGAGTGTTGAAAATACGCTAGAAAAAAAGTGATAATTTACTGGGGAAAAAACTTGCTATCTTTTGAGAAAAAAGTTGCAAATTTATGACCAAAAAAGATGAAAATTCACAGGAAAAAGCAGCACATTTATGAGAAAAAAGTCACAAATTTTTGAGGACAAAATTGCAAATTTACAAGAAAAAAGAGGCGACTTTATAAGAAAATATCACATTTTTATGGAAAAAGTTGCAAATTTATGAGAAAAATCGCAAATTTACAAGAAAAAAGTTTTATGAGGTGAAAAAAGATGAAAATTTACATGAAAAAGTCACAAATTTATGAAAAAAATTGCAAATTTATGAAAAAAGTTGCACATTTATGAGAAAAAAGTTGCAAATTTATGACAAAAAAGATGAAAATTTACAGGATAAAGTCAAAAATTTATCAGAAAAAATTGCAAATTTATGAAAAAAATTGAAAATTTACAGGAAAAAGTAGAATATTTATGAGAAAAACACATATTTTCAAGGAAAAGTTACAAATTTATGTTAAAAAAGCCATGATTTTTTTGAGAAAAAAGGTTGTGAATCTACAAATTAAAGTTTAAATTTTACAGGGAAAAAATTGCAAATTTACAAGAATAAAAGAGACAAATTTATGAGAAAAGTCACACATTTTTATGAAAAAAGTTGCAAATCTATGAGAAATAAGATGAAAATTTACATTAAAAAGTCACAAATTTATCAAAAAAATTGCAAATTTATGCAAAAAAATTTTTTTGAAAATTTACAGGAAAAAAGTAGCACATTTATATGAAAAAATTCACTAATTTTTGAGGAAAAAATTACAAATTTCTGAGGAAAAAATCCAAAACTTTGAGAAAAAAAAATGCAAATCTATGAGAAAAAAGCTGAAGATTTACAGGAAAAAAAAATTGCAAATTAAAAGACCCCCCCTCCGCAACTTTATGAGGAAAAAGTCACAAATTTTTTATGAAAAAGGTTGCAAACTTACAAGAAAAAAGTAAATTTATGAGAAAAAAAGATGCAAATTTACATTCTGCGTAAAACAGAGGGGTAGGGCTAAGGGGTGAATTGGTGTGGCATTCACCCAGGACTAGTTTGTCTTGGGAGACCCGACCAGATGCAAATAACCCCCAAGAGCCCAGCTAATTGGATAGCCACATTAACGCATTCAGACAGTACATTATTTATCACATCCACATTAAAAGATGTACAGAGGAGGTTGTGGGATTGGTATCTGGACTAAAAACACTTAGAAACCACCACCCAACCTAACCACAGTTCTTCCAGCAATGTTAAACAGTTTTTATTTAAACCTTAAACAATGTCAAGGCTAAAATGTTTCATACACAAATGACTAACATAGCGCAATGATATACTGTATCTTTGCTGCATTTCACAATCAAGTGTCCTCTTTCTCATAATCAGAGTCTGTATCCCCTGAGCTTTTATGTGCTTTCAAACTGTAACGACTGAAAGTCAAACTCCCACTCCTCTCCCAAACTCCCTTTTTTAGTCACAGCTGTGTCCCTTTTACTCCCCATCTTATGTAAAGCTGCTTAATAGTTGTTTTGTTTCTGACTGAATCCTCCTGGGAGTAAAAATAGTACTTCATCTGCTTTGTTTCTCTTACTGAACTCTGGTGATTTCTTCCAGGGCTTATGTCTAATCAAGTGTAAGATTGTAGTTTTATTCAGAATTGCTGAAAAGTCAACACCTTATTTACCTTCCATCAGCTGTACTAAGTAATTTTTAACAGCAGGAACTATATATTATACATACAGTGGTGTGAAAAAGTGTTTGCCCCCTTCCTGATTTCTCATTTGTTGGTATGTTTGTCACACTTAAATGTTTCAGATCATCAAAGATAACACAAGTAAACACAAAATGCAGTTTTTAAATGAAGGTGTTTATTATTAAGGGAAAAAGAATCCAAACCTATATGGCTCTGTGTGAAACAGTGATTGCCCCCTAAACCTAATACTGTGTCTGGTTGGGCCACCCTTAGCAGCAACAACTGCAATCAAGCATTTGCGATAACTGGCAATGAGTCTTTTACAGCACTGTGGAGGAATTTTGGCCCACTCATCTTTGCTGAATTGTTGTAATTCAGCCACATCGGAGGGTTTTCAAGCATGAACCACCTTTTTAAGGTCATGCCACAGCATTTCAATGAGATTCAGGTCAGGACTTTGACTAGGCCACTCCAAAGTCTTCATTTTGTTTTTCTTAAGCCATTCAGAGGTGGACTTGCTGGTGTGTTTTGGATCATTGTCCTGTTGCAGAACCCAAGTGCGCTTCAGCTTGAAGTCACGAACAGATGGCCGGACATTTTCCTTCAGGATTTTTTGGTAGACAGCAGAATTCATGGTTCCCTTTACCACAGCAAGTCTTCCAGGTCCTGAAGAAGCAAAACAGCCCCAGAACATCACACTACCACCACCATATTTTACTGCTGGTATGATGTTCCTTTTCTGAAACGCTGTGTTACTTTTACGCTGGGTGTAATGGGGCACACACCTTCCAAAAAGTTCAACTTTTGTCTCATCAGTCCAGAGAGTATTTTCCCAAAAGTCTTGGGCATCATCAAGATGTTTTCTGGCAAAACTGAGAGGAGCCTTTATGTTCTTTTTGCTCAGCAGTGGTTTTCGTCTTGGAACTCTGCCATGCAGGCCATTTTTGCCCAGTCTCTTTCTTATAAGATAAGATAAGATAAGATAAGCCTTTATTAGTCCCACAATGAGGAAATTCCAGGATTGCAACAGCACAGGGACAGCAACACTCAGAGCAACAATCAGAAGACAAGAAAAAACAAGAGCAGCGAGAATACATATGTTGTGGGACACATATGCAGATATGTATAACACTTTATGCTTCATATGTATATCACTGTAGGCATCTCAGATCGAACAAAGGACTGAGTCTCCTTGGAGATAACAGGAGGATGTGAAAGTTTAGTCTTTGGTATGTAAAGAGAAGGCCTTGGGGGATTTCCTGGCTGCCAGAGACTTTGGGGGGAGGTGATAAGATCTAAGAGAAGATGCATTGTGACTTGGGATTAAATACAATGCGACTGTGAGCTTTGAAGGTCCTGGGGTATATAAAGGATGAATGTCTGGGTTTCTTTCTCTTTTCTGTTTTTGCTGATGTTGGAAGATGTGAATAAACCTGACTCATGAGATAAACTCTGCCTCGTCATTTTCACATTTCCACAATGTACATATAAATATATACATATATATTTTTTTTTTTTATTTTTTGTTACTTATTTGTACTCGTAGGTAGATTTGGTTTGCAGTCTGGTGACAAGCCACCGGCTGCTGGTCGCTGCATGCGCGAGCGCCCTAAACCTACATGTTTTTGGTGTGCGGGAGGAAACCGGAGAAATCCCGGAATAAACCCGCGCAACACGGGGAGAACATGCAAACTCCACACAGCTCACTGTTGGTCGGGGGCTGGGATCGAACTCACGATCTCATGATCCCCGCGGTCCCCCGGCCGAGGGTAAAACTGTGCTGCCACAGTGCTAAACCACTGCGCCACCGTGCAGCCCCACACAGTGCGGAGCATTGTAGCTAGATGGAATAAATATGTAAATATATAAACACACACAGTGCGGAGCATTGTAGCTAGATGGAATGAACAGCATAACCGTCTACTTAGTTATCCTACATGGTATGATTATGTACCCATACATATTGTCACCCTCCGTAGCGACCGGTATTTTCCTAGTTGTATACCGGAGGGGACCATTGTGTAAGTCTATTGCGTCTTTTGCATTCACTACTATTAGGTTGTCACGTTTTTTTTGCTATCTCTGCGAGCAGCCTTGCTTAGGTTATACAGTCTGACAGCCGTAGGTAGGAAGGACCTGCGAAACCTCTCGGTTGTGCACCTAGGATGATGTAGTCTGCTGCTAAATGAGCTCCTCAGTGCGTTCAGTATGTCCTGCATAGGGTTGGACTCGGACTCCAGCAGAGATGACAGTTTAGCCACCATCCTTCTCTCTCCCATCTCCTCCACTGGGTTAAGGCGTTTCCCCAGGACAGAGCTAGCTTTCTTGATCAGTTTGTTCAGTCTCTTCCTATCGGCTGCTGTAACGCCACTGCCCCAGCAGACCACTCCAAAAGTGATGGCTGATGCCACCACCGTGTCGTAGAATGTCTTCAGCAGCGCCCCTTGTACACCAAAAGACCTGAGTCTCCTCAGTAGGAACAGCCTGCGCTGTCCCTTCTTGTAGAGTGCGTCGGTATTGTGTGACCAGTCAAGTTTATTGTTCAGATGAACACCCAGGTACTTATAGGATGTCACCATCTCGATGTCTGTTCCCTGTATATTTTCTGGTGCTGTGAGGGGTTGTCCTTATGATGGTGTCATCAACACTGACCTTAACTGAGGCAAATGAGGCCTGCAGCTCTTTGGATGTTGTTGAAAAACTGGTCAGATTTGAGGTCCTAAAGCAGACTGAACATGAATTGGATCCTTTGCAGTTTGCCTATAGGCCTCACAGAGGAGTGGAGGACGCCACTGTCACTCTGTTTAACATGCTTTTTAAACATCTGGATTTTAATGGGACACACGCCAGGTTTTTATTTGTGGACTTTTCTTCCGCCTTTAATACAATCCAACCTCATATTTTAGTTGAAAGGCTCCTGCAACAATTTGATTTGAGTAATAATCTGGTGGGTTGGATTCTGGATTTTTTTAACCAACAGGACACAAAGAGTAAGGGTCAATGGTACATTGTCTAACCAAAAGTGTTCTTCTACTGGCTCTCCTCAGAGGTGTGTGTTGTCACCACTACTCTTCATCCTGTACACAAACATGTGTCGGAGCAGACATGACAACAGACACATTATAAAGTATGCTGATGATTCAGTTGTTGTCAGTCTCCTCCAGGATGGTGAGAGTGGCCACGGCCCAGTAGTTAATGATTTTGTTCACTGGTGTGAGGATTCCTACCTGCAGCTGAATACGACACAAACTAAAGATATGATTATTGACTTTAGGAGGAAAACTCCCAGGCACAAAGTCATTGTGCTAAAAGGCCAGACCATTGAATGTGTGCAATCCTACAAATATCTTGGGATGATTATTGATAGTAATTTAAACTTTGAAGAGAACTGTGAAAGGGTGTGCAAAAAGGGTCAGCAACATTTGCATTGTTTAAGGAAACTTGCACGCTTCCAAATTGACCGAACCATAATGACAATGTTTTATCGGGCTTTTATTGAATCTGTTTTATCCTTTTCTTTAGTGTCATGGTTTGGTCAGATAAAACTGAAACAGAGGAAATCCTTGAATCAGGTAGTTAGATGGTCCAGTCGTTTCCTTGGTGAGTCACAGCTGAGCCTGACATCCCTGTACACCAGACAGGTACAGAGGATGGCTACCTCCATTTTAAATGATGACTCCCACCCTTTGCACTGCAACTTTCAGCTTCTTCCCTCCAGACAGAGGTTTGCTGTCCCAAAAAGTAAAACCCAGCGCTACAAAAGCAGCTTTGTTCCTGCTGCTGTCAAAGAGTTGAACAAGATGTAACAATATATTGCACATAATTTAGTTACCTATTTATTAATTTTATTTTATATTTACTTATTTTTGTAGGTTTTTCATTTGGGTTCTAAATCTTTATTGGGTTTTAGACTTTTGAGTTTTTAACCTCTTTGACTAGTCTTTAACTTTTTAATATGACCCTTCTCTCTTATCTCTGTTTTTTCTCTTATCTCTTTGTCCTTTGTCCTGATTGGTGGAGCCTTGAGTACTTTTATCATGTTTATAGTCAGCTTCATGTGTGCCTGTGTTTGTGTTCATGTTGAATGTAATTGTGGTTTGTAAATATGGATGTCACCTGACGGCAAAACAAATCTACCTACAGGTACAAATAAAGTAACCTGAACCTGAACCTGTTGGGTCTTTTGTGATCTCTTGGATGAGTCGTAGCTGCGCTCTTGGGGTAGTTTTGGTCAGTCGGCCACTCCTGGAAAGGTTTACCACTGTTCCATGTTTTCACCATTTGTGGATAATGGCTCTCACTGTGGTTCGCTGGAGTCCCAAAGTTTTAGAAATGGCTAGAAAATTGAACTCAGCTTCCCAAAGATGTGATAAACCACAGTTAATTTATGTTTTAATAGGGGGGCAATCACTTTTTCACACAGGGCCATGTAGGTTTGGATTTTTTTACCCTTAAAAATAAACACCTTCAATTAAAAACTGCATTTTGTATTTACTTGTGTTATCTTTGTCTAATATTTAAATTTGTTTGATGATCTGAAACATTTAAGTGTAACATACAAAAAAATGAGAAATCAGGAAGGGGGCAAACACTTTTTCACACCACTGTAAACAGACACACTGAAAACACGCCACATTTTTGGATCAGCCAATCACGGTGCAGCCCCGTCAGCTGTTTCCGTCAGTTGTATCATTTGCTGAAATTATGAGCAAAAACGTATTTCACGTTACTACACATGCGTGTGCATGCTGTGCATGCGTAGTAACCCAGGGTATGGCTGTTCTGATAAGGATGGTAAAATGCCAGAACAACGGCCCATAGTGTCCCCCTCGATCTCTACTCTGGAGAAAATGCTCTGTTTATCCCCGCCCCCCCCCAACAGTGACATGAAATATCTGCCCATAGATAGGTGTGATGCTGATACTGAGAGAGAGAAACCATCTTCTATTACTGGTCCAGCTCAGAAAGGCAAAGAGCTGAGTGAAGCAGGGATGACTCAGCATAGTTATGACCTACACATGACTGCCTCCCTGTGTGGCCTGCATTATTGATTTTTTATGATGCTACAGCAGGGTAGAAGAGATATCAAAAACTCTGACATCACTGTGATTTACAGCAGTCTGCAGGCGTCACAATGGAGAGGAGGGAACTGTTACTAGAGAGGTTTATTAACAAATGGTAAATGGTAAATGGCGTTCACTTATATAGCACTTTTTCTCATCTCTAGGTGTCCAAAGCGCTTTACAGATCCTGCTATCCACCCATTCACACACACATTCACACATTGATGCCAACAGAGCTGCCATGCTCAGGCACTGGCCCAACCCACCAGGAGCAACCTGGCAATTAAAAGATGTGACTGGATGATGTGTAAAATCTGAAAACGGTTTATATTAATAGATCAGCCACTATAGGTGAACCCTGAGTCAGCTGAGTGTGTGCAGAATGAAAGTTCTTGCCGCAGAGACGTGACACCTTAGATCCCCAAAATGAGTGTAGAAATACATTTTGTATCGTTATTAAGGGACTGAATCTAATGAATCCAGAGTACAAATGATCTCCAAACTATAACCTGTCATGAAGAGGTTGTGGTTTGGAATCAGCATAAATATTTTACATTATGAAGACTTCAGTCACTGTTGAGAAGAAGTAAGCTTGAAAAACACCAATAAGATTTAAATCCTATTCAGCATATACATAATCAAATAATGCAGCCTATTTGTATATTTTGGGGGGTGCTATGCAAGATTGTGTTTAGGGAGCCCCTAGTTACCTCCGCCAAAGGGGGAGGTTATGTGATCATCGGCGTTGGTTTGTTTGTTTGTCTGTTTGTTTGTCTGTTTGTTTGTCTGTTTGTTTGTCTGTTTGTTAGCAAGATAACTCAAAAAGTTATGGACGGATTTTCATGAAATTTTCACAGACCGTCAGAAATGGGGTATCCTACAGATGATAAGATTTTGGTGGTGATCCGGATCACCGTCCACAAGAAAATCGCCATTACGCAAAATGCCATTTTCATGAATAACTACTAAACCACTAATCCTATCATTGTCAATCCAATTGTTGTGAATCCAATTGCTAGTCATATGTTTTCATGGTCAAGGAATCTGAAAACGTACACACAAACACTGTATGGGGGGAACTGTGGCGATAAACCGCCATTACGGAAAATGCCATTTTCGTCAATAACTACTGAACCACTAATCCTATCATTGTGAATCCAATTGCCTGTCATATGTTTTCATGGTCAAGGAATCTGAAAACGTACACACAAACACTGTATGGGTGGAACTGTGGCCGCCATTACGGAAAATGCCATTTTCAAGAATAACTACTGAACCACTAATCCTATCATTGTCAATCCAATTGCTGGTCATATGTTTTCATGGTCAAGGAATCTGAAAACGTACACACAAACACTGTATGGGGGGGGGGGGGAACTGTGGCGCTAAACCGCCATTACGGAAAATGCCATTTTCGTCAATAACTACTGAACCACTAATCCTATCATTGTGAATCCAATTGCTTGTCATATGTTTTCATGGTCAAGGAATCTGAAAACGTACACACAAACACTGTATGGGGGGAACTGTGGCCGCCATTACGGAAAATGCCATTTTCAAGAATAACTAGAAAAGCACTTGGAGAGCGCAGACCTCCGCCAAGCGCCACAGTTGCCCCCCATACAGTGTTTGTGTGTACGTTTTCAGATTCCTTGACCATGAAAACATATGACTAGCAATTGGATTCACAATGATAGGATTAGTGGTTCATTAGTAAAAGCATTACCTCCTTGGCAGAGGTAATAAACTGAAGTGTTGGTGTTGTGTCCATCTCGTGCATCTGCAAACTCCCAGGCTGCGGGCATTGCAATTGAATGAATGAATGAATTAATCTTTATTTCGAATAGATTAAGAGTACAGGTTAAAAGAAAGTGAATAATATAACAAAGGGGGTAATAAAATCCAACAAGGTGAAATTAGACAATAACTCCTGTGATTATACATTTCAACATAAGTTATCCAAAATGTGTGATGGGTGAATCCGCAGCTTATATTGGCCACCCATGTTCCATCCAAGAATTCAAATAATCCGGCGGCGGACAGCTGGCCGTCTGAGCTTTTGCAGCGTAGCGCAAACACAGGGTAGTCAGGTTGGCGTGAGTTTTATTGGGGTTGCGCTCCGCGGCAAAAGAGGATTTGGAAACTTCCCCGGCAGAGAGCTTGTTTTTGCGCAGCTACTATGGCTGGCCGGGGAATTTCTGCCAAATAATCCGGCGGCGGACAGCTGCCCGTCTGAGCTTTTGCAGCGTAACGCAAACACAGGCACACAGGCACGCTGCTGAGCCCTGCCCAGCGCTGTGTTCCGCGTGCTTTTGTGCCTAAAACTTTGAAGAAGGCGGAGTTTGTGTTCGTCAGACACGACGAGCAGCGCCCTCCATTGGGCCTGCACACATGTTGAAAATGGCCGTATCTGACAATGTTAAAGAATCATTTAAAAAATTCCTGTATCCAGACGGTGATCCGGATCATCCCCAAAATGTAATCAGTTCTTCCTTGTACCATTTCCAACAACGCCTGAAAGTTGCATCCAAATCCGTTCAAAACTTTTTGAGTTATCTTGCTAACCAACAGACAAACAGACAAACAAACAGACAGACAAACAGACAGACAGACAAACCCCGGCAAAAACATAACCTCCTCCTGGCCTTCGGCCTGGCGGAGGTAACTACTGAAACACTAATTCTATCATTGTCAATCCAATTGCTACTCATATGTTTTCATGGTCAAGGAATCTGAAAAGGTACACACAAACACTGCATGGGGGGAAGTGGTTTGTCTGTTTGTTTGTCTGTTTGTTTGTCTGTTTGTTAGCAAGATAACTCAAAAAGTTATGGACGGATTTTCATGAAATTTTCACAGATCGTCAGAAATGTGGTATCCTACAGATGATTAGATTTTGGTGGTGATCCGGATCACCGTCCACAAGAAAACCGCCATTACGCAAAATGCCATTTTCGTGAATAACTACTAAACCACTAATCCTATCATTGTCAATCCAATTGTTGTGAATCCAATTGCTAGTCATATGTTTTCATGGTCAAGGAATCTGAAAACGTACACACAAACACTGTATGGGGGGAACTGTGGCGCTAAACCGCCATTACGGAAAATGCCATTTTCGTCAATAACTACTGAACCACTAATCCTATCATTGTGAATCCAATTGCTTGTCATATGTTTTCATGGTCAAGGAATCTGAAAACGTACACACAAACACTGTATGGGGGGAACTGTGGCCGCCATTACGGAAAATGCCATTTTCAAGAATAGCTACTGAAACACTAATCCTATCATTGTCAATCCAATTGCTACTCATATGTTCTCATGGTCAAGGAATCTGAAAACGTACACACAAACACTGCATGGGGGGAACTGTGGCCGCCATTACGGAAAATGCCATTTTCGTGAATAACTACTGAACCACTGCTTCTCATATGTTTTCATGGTCAAGGAATCTGAAGACTGTATGCAGGGAACTGTGGGGCTTGGCGGAGGTCTGCGCTCTCCGAGTGCTTTTCTAGTTTGGTAATGAAGAAATGTTCAAACCCTTTAAAATGAAGGAAAAAAACAACACGTTCCCCTTCTAGCAACTAGAATGCACTCAACTGAGATTAAGACCCACAGCTTTTGCAGCTCTATACATTTGAAACCTTGATATTTGACCTTTTGACCCCAAACTTATAGTCTGAGGTCAGGATGAACCTGTATACAAAGTTTGGTGACCTTACATTTGCTCGTCATGTAGTAATAGGGCATAGTGAATGCAAATAACTAACTAGGAAATAAATACAAACTATGTAAATACAAAATGCAAATAAAAACTAGGAAAATACCGGTCGCTATGGAGGGTGAGAATATGTATGGGCACATAATCATACCATGTAGGATAACTAAGTAGAGGGTTATGCTGTTTCATCCCATCTAGCAACAATGCTCTGCACTGTGTGTGTTTATATATTTACATATTTATTCCATCTAGCTACAATGCTCAGCACTGAGTGTGTTCATATTTATATATCTATATATTTATTCCATCTAGCTACAATGCTCCACACTGTGTTTTTATATATCTATATATTTATTCCATCTAGCTACAATGCTCCGCACTGTGTGTGTTTATATACTTACATATTTATTCCACCTAGCTGCAATGCTCCGTACTGTGGGTGTTTATATATTTACATATTTATTCCATCTAGCTACAATGCTCTGCACTGTGTGTTTATATATTCATATATTTATTCCATCCAGCTACAATGCTCTGCACTGTGTCTGTGTGTGTGTATATATATATTTTATAGTAATATGTACATACAGTATGTATATTAGCTGCTCTTGCTTGCTTGTTTTTTTTTGTTTTTTTTCTTGCCTTCTGATTGTTGCTCTGAGTGTTGCTATCCCTGTGCTGTTGCAATCCTGGAATTTCCCCGTTGTGGGACTAATAAAGGCTTATCTTAAATGTAGACCTTTTACTTTTTGACCCCAAATCCATAGTTACATGTCAGGATTTCAAGGTGAGCCTATGTAGCAAGTTTGGTGGCTGTAGCTTCATTTCCTCTTGAGTTAGAGCACAGACATTTAACATTTTATTACCCTGTGACCTTGACCTTTGACCTTTTGACCCCAAAAGTATAGCTATAGGTGTTAGTCCCAAGGTCAACCTGTGTACCAAGTTTGGTGGCCGTAGCCTTATTCCCTATCAAGTTAGAACACGGACATAACCAGTCGGCCGCAGACGACATCGACCATCCCTACCCACACTGACAAAAACACAAGAAAATAAACGTGCAAAAATTTATGAGAAAAAAAGCTACAAATTTACAAGAGTATGCTACAAAAGTTACAAACTTATGAGAAAAAAAAGGTGCAAACATACAAACTTGTAGCATTAGATCCCCCTGCTTTGACATGTGGGATGCCCCAGGGTTGTGTTCTGGGTCCACTTTTATTTGCTTTATATATACTTCCTCTAGGCTCCATTATGAGCAATTTTAAAGGTGTGTCTTATCACTGGTGTGTGGATGATATTCAATTGTAGTTTACTTTTAAACCAGACCATATTGACATTTTTTTAAAAAGCTCCAACCTTAAAAATTTTGGAGTTGTTTCTGATCAGGTAATGTTAAGTCTTTGTCCTGTGCATGCTTTTTAAACATCAGGAACATCTCCAAACTTAGGTTTGTAGTTCCTCTCAGTGAATTAGAGATAACTGTACAAGTTTTTTTTTCATTGCGCCAGGAGTACTGTAATTTTATTTTACTTGTCTTCATCTATAGACCACTTACAGTTGGACCGAAATACTGCTGCTAGGCTGTTGACCAGATCCAGTTAGTTCTGTCATATCACTCCTGTTCCGACTTCCTTGCGTTGGCTTCCTGTTAGTGTCATGATCCAAATCAGGAGGGACCTGCTTATATCAGGTGACCTGATGCACTTCTATCTACCCAGCAGGTCTGTGAGGTCCTCTGATCATAACTTATTGGCTGTCCCTTGTACTAGACTCAAAACTAAGGGTGAAAGAGCCTTTGAAACAGTAGCACCTCGATTTTAAAATATACTGCATGAGCTGAAAACTGCACCTTCTATTGATGTTTTTGAAAAATTGCTAAATACTTTTCTTTTTAGTCTGGCATTTCTTTAATCTTGTAGTGATTATACTTTATGAAAATTACTTTTATTGTCTTAGGTGTTTGGTTGTCTAGTCTTTTATTTACTCTCCTTTATTGTATTTTATTATGATCTCTACAATTTTCATTTGGACTTTATTCTTTATTTCTTTCTTTATTTTAACCTGTAGCACTTTGTGACCCCGTCTGTGATAAGTGTGATATAAATAAACTTATTTACTGACTAGTGGCCCATAGCATCTGTGTACTCTGCTTTATATCCAGTAACTTTCATGTATAAGCACTTCATTTGCAGAAGACAAGCACATCTTGCTAGAAACCCCTCAAACTTCACACAGCTCACAGTGAGTAAAAGTGCCAATGGACGTCAGAGACTGATAGATCAGCAAAAGAAATGTCTCCATTCATAACCCAAATCAAAAATCTTTATCCCCACAATGAATAGGTCAAAAAGAGCAAGCATATACAAGAAAAACAAAGATCATATCCATTCAAGAGGGCAAATGTGCAAACGTCCACGGCAGTTGAGAAAGGAAAGTGCACAACACTGATGTGTGATAATGATCAAGGTGGTGATAACAGCAGAGTGAGCTGAGCTGTTAGACCCCGGGGCTTTTATCAGTGCTGAGGTGGTGCATGAAAGCAGAAGATATGTACAGTAGGTCTGCACGCTCAGGAGAGTATAATGTATTGTACAGGATCAGGTACCACCAGGTAGGTAAATAAATTCAAGATCTAAATATGTTATGGGGCATCCTGACTTTTTCACTGCATGTGCAGCACTTTATAATGTGGTCGAGTGTTAAAGGCCGATATTTTACTTTTTCCAGGTATTAATTTAAGTTTTGACATCTTTAAGGATATACAGTAAATACAGTGCATCCGGAAAGTATTCACAGCTCTTCACTTTTTCCACATTTTGTTATGTTACAGCCTTATTCCAAAAGGGATTAAATTCATTTTTTTCCTCAAAATTCTACACACAATACCCCATAATGACAATGTGAAAAAAGTTTTTTGGAGATTTTTGCAAACTTTTTAAAAATAAAAGACTAAGAAATCACATGCACATAAGTATTCGCAGCCTTTGCTCAGTAATTTGTTGATGCACCTTTGGCAGCAATTACAGCCTCAAGTCTTTTTGAATATGATGCCACAAGCTTGGCACACCTGTCTTTGGGCAGTTTCACCCATTTCTCTTTGCAGCACCTCTCAAGCTCCATCAGGTTGGATGGGAAGCGTCGATGCACAGCCATTTTCAGATCTTTCCAGAGATGTCCTCTCAAGCTCCATCAGGTTGGATGGGAAGAGTCGATGCACAGCCATTTTCAGATCTTTCCAGAGATGTTCAATTGGATTCAAGTCTGGGCTCTGGCTGGGCCACTCAAGGACATTCACACAGTTGTCCTGAAGCCACTCCTTTGATATCTTAGCTGTGTACTTAGGGTCGTTGTCCTGCTGAAAGATGAGCCATTGCCCCAGTCTGAGGTCAAGAGCACTCTGGAGCAGGTTTTCCTCCAAGATGTCTCTGTACATTGCTCCATTCATCTTTCCCTCTATCCAGATTAGTCTCCCAGTTCCTGCCGCTGAAAAACATCCCCACAGCATGATGCTGCCACCACCATTGGTGTGGTTATGAGCGGTGCATGGTGTCCTCCAAACATGACGCCTGGTATTCACACCAAAGGGTTCAATCTTTGTATCATCAGACCAGAGAATTTTGTTTCTCATGGTCTGAGAGTCCTTTAGGTGCCTTTTGGCAAACTTCAGGCAGGCTGTCATGTGCCTTTTACTAAGGAGTGGCTTCTGTCTGGCAACTCTACCATACAGGCCTGATTGATGGATTGCTGCAGAGATGGTTGTCCTTCTGGAAGGTTCTCCTTTCTCCACAGAGGAACGCTGGAACTCTGACAGAGTGACTGCCAGGTTCTTGGTCACCTCCTTGACTAAGGCCCTTCTCCCCCGATCGTTCAGTTGAGATGGCTGGCCAGCTCTAGGAAGGGTCCTGGTGGTTCTGAACTTCTTCCATTTACGGATGATGAAGGCCACTGTGCTCATTGGGACCTTCAAAGCAGCAGAAATTTTTCTATACCCTTCCCCAGATTTGTGCCTCGAGACAATCCTGTCTTGGAAGTCTACAGACAATTCCTTTGACTTCATGCTAGGTTTGTGCTCTGACATGCACTGTCCACTGTGGGACCTTATACAGACAGGTGTGTGCCTTTCCAATTCATGTCCAATCAACTGAATTTACCACAGGTGGACTCCAGTTCAGCTGTAGAAACATCTCAGGGATGATCAGTGGAAACAGGATGCACCTGAGCTCCATTTTGAGCTTTATGGCAAAGGCTATGAATACTTACGCATATGTGATTTCTTAGTTTTAATAAATATGCAAATATCTAAAAAAAAAAAAACGTTTTTCACATTGTCATTGTGGGGTATTGTGTGTAGAATTTTGAGGAAAAAGTTAATTTAATCCCTTTTGGAATAAGGCTGTAACAAAACAAAATGTGGAAAAAGTGAAGCGCCGTGAATACTTTTCAGATGCACTGTATGTAGTTTTAAAGACCAAAGACTATTTCTGTGTTGCCGTTTTGTCTTGCTGAAGCTGTTTTAAACAGTCTCTTCTGTTTACTGAGCCCCTAATCTAATTGGGTAAAAGTTTTTCGAGTGGGCCAATCACAAGTAAGGAGGCAGTCAGGGTATGTTTGTTTTTGTTAACTATGGGGGCTTTCACACCTAACTTGTTTGGTTCAGACTTTTAGACTTTTCAGTTTGGTTTGGACCTAAATTTTAGGTGTGAAACCTTCCCCGAACCATGGTTTGGACAAAAGAGCCAAAATTTGGTCTCGGTCTGGATCAGATTCAACCTTGGTCTGGTTCATTTAGAGTGTGAAAGCAATTTTCAGAAAGGTTCAGATTTTCAGACCAAACAGAGGAAGTTAAGGCAGCCGATAAACTGGAAAATGTAGTATTTCAGGTATGAGTACACTCTTTCACCTCAGTGCACTACTGATTGTTGCCACCTGCGCCTCATCAGTCCTGCCTATAAGAAGACGCTCACTACTCACTCTGATTGTGGGACTGTTGGACTTCACTCTGAGCTGTCAGTGATGACTTCTCTATGTGAGTGTGCCTTTTCCCTCCGTGGGACATCAAGTAAGCCTAATTATTCTCTCTGCTCACAATTATCCTCGCTACCTCATCTCTCCCAAGACTTTCCCTATCTGGACCTTCTCTGAGGTGGACCTAGGATTTCTGTGGGCAGACATCTGACCCACTGGTAGACCACCTTCCTCACCTGGATCCACATCTCCTAATCTTGCAAGTCTCAAGCAAAATTCAAACTATTCTCACCTTAAGTCCCTGGATCCGGGCAACCTCTCCTCACCTGCAGCACTGCTGCCCTAATCACTGAAGATCACTGTTGCAAGAAGAAGGCTGAAACCTGCAAAAAAATTTTGCCTTCTGCTACTGCACCTGTAAAAGTAAGAAGGTAACGCCTAAAATTCAATGCTGGTTGTGAGTTGCCATACTCACATTTTCCTCTGTCTCCTCAGGGTTGCCAACACCAGGTGCTTCTTGCTCTTAATTTGTTCAATAAAATCACTTTCACTTTTGCACAAAGACTGTTCTCCTTTCTGTGTCTGTGTATTGGGTCCATCCTAGTAAAACATGTCAGAAAATGAGCTGTAACAGCAAGTCACTTGAAAAAAATCGTAAAAATGCAGAAACTTACCAGATAGTTTCAGAGAGGATGTGACAGAGTTTATGGAAAAGAATGGAGAAGCAATGCCACCAGAAAATCATCACATCTAATGAGAAGGATAAACATCCTTTTTAATGAAGACCTGGATAATCTCGCCTCACTAAACTAGTTCACTGACTATTATGATGGAGTCTGACTAGATTTACACTTAAAATGCAGTTACCGACATGTCCAGAAATGCTGAAAACACCTTGGAGGGTGAGTAGCATGTTTGCTAACTACCAATCTATGCTAACAACACAAATGTTGTGACAGCAAGACATACGTAGGTGCCGTTGTGTAAAGTGGTTTAGTTCGCTTGGATAAGGAGAAGTGTGAAACCAAATCTAACCGGACCAAATATAGACAGTGGAACAAAAATATGAACCTTGGTGTGGCCTTTCAGATGAGAAAACACCCTTTGAGAACTGAAAGCAGCACTTATTAGTTTGTGATGTCATAAAAACCAGGAAGTGCAATTAGCTAATTTCTTGAAAGCAACACTATGTAAGATTTTCACCTCAAAATAATATTTCCAAAATCATTTGGATGGTATGTGAATGATGACCAGGAGTGGCTATTTAATTTCAATGTTGGGGGACAATAAACTGGACTTTTTCCTCAAGACTAAATATTGAAGGGGACACTATAAGCATTATTGTGGTATTTCCATTGTACTGACCGCAAAATTTAAGCAATGTACCAGTGTGTGCCAAAGCTTAAAGTAGCTTTATGTAACTTTTTTGCTTCAGTAGGAACACTGAAAAGGGTGCTACGTAGTTGTTCCCTGTGACTGGCTGTTGGGACTGAAGTCATAGTCACCATAGTTGTAGTCCTTTCAGTGTTCGTATCAAGACCAGGGCTGTGTTCGGAATGTTCACTCACTCACTCACCCAATACTCGCTATATAGTGAATTTAGATATAGTGGACTATACAGTAAACTCAATATAACAATAAAATTAACAGCTTTCGGAAACTACTGGGCTTGTTTTCGTGGAACAGTTAATGACGTCATCATGTGAGACAGTAAAATGCAACAGACAACGGTGGTAAAAAAATGAATACCTGCATGTAATTTGTAGTAAATATGTATTAAATCAAATCGTTTTTGCTGAATTAATAAATATAAATACCTTAAGGTAGCTTATGTTGTGATGTGAAGCTCTTCTCTCACTGCTCCGTTAGCTGTGCATTGCATTATGGGATACATTGGCTAATGTAGTGACCATCCGTTGTACACTACTTTTCAAAATGCATTGTGGGATATTTTCAGTGTGCTATATAGTGGATGAAATTTTCAGTTAAGATTTCAAACAGCACTACAAAATGGCTGATTCACTATATAGTACACTATCTGGGGAAGGAGTGAACATTTCAAACACAGTGTTATGTATGTAAATTGTGGTATTAGTAAGATGGCGGCCGGGTTGAATGGGAAATGGGCAGAGGTGGCGGACTATCGGTTTCCGGAAGTGACGCCACCCAGAGTATAAGAGGTGGAGACAGAAGGGGCGAGTCCTTTTTTGTTGTGGGCAGCCTGGTCGGCAGGGAGCGCTGAAAGCCTGTAGGGTCTCATTGTATTGTGTTCAATAAAGGTTCTCCGTTTGGACATCATGCCCTGTCTTCTTTAGGTCTAATTATGGATACAACATTTGCCGACGAGGTAAAAGCGGTCATGGATAGGTCAGTTGCCAACTTTCGGCCATTTCTGGAGTCATCGGGCGAGCCTCCTGTGGCGTGGCCTAGGTGGTTCGCCGTCTTCACCGACTATATGGTGGCCTTGAACCTCGGTGGGCTCGAAAGACTTTGTTCCAGAGTGTCGTTGGTGAATAATTTGGACATGGAGGGACAAGGAGTATTGGAGAATCTCGGCGGAGCCGACAGTTTTGACGGAGTTGTGGATTTGATGGCGCGCTGCTTTCGTGCCCTTGAAAACGTCACTGTCCAGTGCATCCATTTTGGACAGCGCCACCAGTGGACGGGCAGGTCCGTGAGAAGATTTATTGCGGACCCCTGGGAGCTGGCGAGGGATTGCAAGTTTGGAAACCTGGAGGATGAGATGATCCAAGACCAACTGGTAGAGCATGTCTGCTGCTCTGCGGCTTGGGCAAGGCTCCTAACCCACCCAAGTAAGCTGACGTTGAACGACACTATCGAGCTAGCGCAGCAATTCGAGGCAGCTGAAACGATAGCGAGGGGCCTCAAGAAGTGCTCACCTCCGACCCAAGGCGAGCCTCTTGTGATGGCGCTGCAGTTGGACCCTGAGGATGAGGACAGCGGAGAAGAAGAGTTTGCCTCCGTTGTGAGAATAAGGTCCGCCCCGGGTACGCAAAGATGTTGTGGCTGTGGGTCCCCATTACACTGCTATAAATCCAGGTTGTGTCCGGTGAAGAGCAAGCATTGTGGGAAGTGTGGGTTATTGAATCACTTCACCAGGGCATGCAGTAACTTCGAGCGGCGGGATCGACAGAGCGGAGCGGATTCCCCGTAGAAGGCTCCCATCTTTGTGCACGCGGTCTCCCCAGAGACCGCAGGCCGGATTGGCTGCACGACTGACTTAGATAGCGTTGAGGTCCCGCTTTTATTGGATACGGGAGCGGCGATCTCCGCGTTAAATTTGGCCATAGTGAAGAGACTATTTCCCCAGCACCGGATCCAGGAGTAGGAGGAGGTGTGGGATGCGGGGATGGACCTGATGCCGATACCCTAGCAGCCCTTGGTGTGGGAGCTGGGCGGTATGACGGGACCCTCACAGGGGTGGATAGGGACGAGGTGCCCACACTGAAGGATGAGGGGGCGAGACCGAGGAGCGCTGTTCTGAAATGCTCCAAGCGGAGACCTTCCAAGTGGTCGTCGGACCAGACCCGCGAGCCGACCAGTTCAGAAAAGGAAGCCTGCTTGCAACACGGTGGTTCTGAGAAAATAGCAGGGCCTCCCTGCAGGTTGGTGATTTGGTCCGGCCTAGGGTTGAGGCCTGCATGAGAGGAAACCATGATTCGCGAGAGTGAAGAGACGACCGGAGACGGTTCCAGGTTGAGACTGCTCGAGAGAATGGGTGTCTGGGCTTGTCTGACAATATGTGGAGACATCCTAATGAACTGCGCCGTGTAAGGGAGAGGAGCAGATGGCACAGCACTTCCCTGGAGGCGAAGAGACCGTGGCACTCCGGGAGGGATCCCCCAAATGACGATCCAGACGAAGAGACTTCCCTGGGCCGTAAAAGATGACGGTTGGGTGTGTGTGTTTAATATTTAACCTATTGTCATTATGTGAATGGTTTTCTTACTGAGTCGGCACCCCGAGTGTTTGATTGGAATATGGAAAATATTTTATTCAAATTCATTGCTGAATTTTACTAATGATTATTCATTTGTGTATTTTGGTTTTAAGAAAATTAATGGGAACTGTGCATTATATCACTGCTAATCTGTGGTGCTTTATATTTCAGTTTTGATGAGTTGCCAGGCACTGAGTTGTCTGTGATGTACATTTAAACAAAGGGGCAATGTGATTATAGTGAGTAAATTGGAGCCCTTTAGTGTAATTATGTGTAATTGGTATAATGTGAATTTTGATTGAATTGAAAAGATGAAAAGCAAATTCCCAACACTGTTTTATGATGTGCCCATGTGTGGGAGGGATGTGTTGGGTGGGGAACGCCATCAAGGGATTGTTTAGGTGGTATATGTTTGCAATTTTCTCTGTTTGCTGTGTGTACTGTATATATTGATGTTCTTAGGGGATTAATTTAGTTAGTTACACGGCTTGTTTACTTTTATCCTGGACTATTAGGGACTAGGCAGCAGAATACTCCGCCAGCCGTGTAGGGGGCGCTGGCAGTCTACCTGGCCCCCCAGTCTTGGTTGTGTGAATGGATAGGCAGTTTGTTTCTTTTTGTACATATTTCTTTTACTTAGAGGATGTATCGGGTGATAAATTGGGGTGGGCCAACTTGTGTGCTTGAACTTTTTATTGAGGAGAAGGAAATGTTATGTATGTAAATTGTGGTATTAGTAAGATGGTGGCCGGGGTTGGCCGGGGAATGGACAGAGGTGGCGGACTACCAGTTTCCGGTAGTGACGCCACCCAGAGTATAAAAGGTGGAGATGGAAGGGGCGAGCCCTTTATTTGTCGTGGGCAGCCTGATTGGCAGGGAGCGCCGAAAGCCTGTAGAGTCTTGATGTATTGTGTTCAATAAAGGTTCTCTGTTTGGACGTCACGCCCTGTCTTCTTTGGGCCTATTTATGGATACAACACACAGCACAGCTGTTGTAGCTTATACAGACCCACTCAGGCTATGGAGGAAGTAACATTCACTCTGTCAAAGGTTGATCTATCATCAAAATAATTTTGGTAAAATTGTTTTAGGTGAAAATCTTACATAGTGTTGCTTTAAGTAGAATTGGGGAGCAGTCCTGTAGATAACATGTCTGGCTTTTGGAATAAACAAAACTGCTTTAAAATCGATCAGCAAGTTATGGTGATTTTAGATGTGGATTTGCTTCATTCCTTTACAGGTTCAGTATCACAACACAGCTTCCTGCACCGTAGCTGTAGCTAGCTGCTAGAGCACTGATCTACATGACATAAGATTCAGCTGCAAATTAATGAAGCAAAAAAACCACAGTCTAGTTACCACTATAAACATGTTTTATTGTATCTATGCTTACACAACAGTTTGACAAACCCTTTCTTTCAAGACAGCTTTACAAAGTATCTACAGCTTGGACAGCCCAGCATGCTGAAAGGAAGAGAGAAGAGTGGTGTAGACAGTTGGTGGCCCTCCGTGGACCAAACCATTGTGAGGCAGCTGAAAATTAACAACCTTTTTTTGAGTTTATGCACATCAGTGATGCTTCAAATGAATTTTATTCACTGACGTAATCTAGCATACAGAGGTTTATGAGGATTTGTGCCTGTAACCTGAGCAGGCTTACCGGTCACAAATTTATGAGAAAAGCCTCAAAAGTTGTCACCAGTAAAGTCATTACTCACTATTCAAGTAACCTTAGCTGTTTACCAAAACATATTCAAGATACAGTTATATAATCAATATGGACTTAAAGCACAGACTCTCAGCTTTAATTTGAACGCATTCACATCCAAATGGAGCAACGGTTTAGGAATTGAAACCATTTTTATATAAAATCTCATTTCAGGGGCTCAAAAGTAATTGGACAATTGACTCAAAAGCTATTTCATGGGCTATTCCCTCATTGATCCATCATCAGTCAAGCAAGTAAAAGGTCTGGAGTTGATTCCAGGTGTGGCAGTTCCACTTGGAATCTGTTTCTATGAACCCATAACATGCAGTCAAAGGAGCTCTCAATGGAAATGAAACAGGCCATCCTTAGGCTGAAAAAAGAAGAAATCCATCAGAGATATGGTAGAAATGTTAGGAGGGGCCAAATCAACAGTTTGGTACTTTCTGAGAAAAAAGAATGCTCTGGTAAGCTTGGGAACACAAAAAAATCTGGACTTCCATGGAAGACAACAGTGGTGGTGATCACAACATCCACCTAAGTGAAGAACACTCTTCAGAAAGTAGGTGTATCAGTACATCTCTAAGTCTACCATAAAGAGAAGAATTCACCAGAGCAAATACAGAAGGTTTACCACAAGGTGCAAACCACTAATCAGCCTCAAAAATAGAAAGGCCAGATTAGACTTTGAAAAAAAAAAACATCTAAAGAAGCCAGCCCAGTTCTCAACCAGCATTCTTTGGACATATGAAACCAAGATCAACTTGTACCAGAATGATGGGAAGAAGAAAGTATGGGGAAATTCTTGGAATGGCTCACAATCAAAAGTACACCACATCTTCTGTAAAACATGGAGGAGGCAGTGTGATGCATGGACATGCATGACTTCCAGTTGCACTGGGTACCCTCAAATTAAAGATGAGATTCTGCACTTTATACCATTGATTATAGTACATGTAATGCTGTTTTGAATATGCCTCGGTAAACAGCTAAAATTACAAAACCTGTGTCACTGTTACAATAGTTTTAGATGGGAGTGTAGGCCTACAGTGACTCAGGAGGTAAAGCCAGTCATCCAATAACGGGAGGGTTGGCGGTTTGAATCCCGCTCCCCTCAGTCATCCTGCCATTGTGCCCCTGGGAAAGACACTTTACCCACCTTGCCTCCATTGTCCATGACACCTGGTATGAATGTGTATAAATGTTCGGCAGTGGTCAGAGAAGCCGTTGGTGTGGATTGGCAGCCACGTTTCTGTCAGTCTGCCGCAGGGCAGCTATGGCTTCAAAACAGTTGAAGACACTGTTATTTAGGTGAACTTTTAATTGACTGGTAGCCTGGTTTTTATTTATTCTATTATTTTATCATTTCAGTCATATGTTTTAATGTTTCTTATTGCTTAAATTGCTGTGTTATCTTATTTCCTTGTTTTATATTTCTCTGCACTTTTATTGTAAAAGCACTTTGTGATCTTTATCTGTGAAAAGTGCTATATAAATAAAGTTCTTCTAATTCATTATCAATGTCTATCTGGAGTGAATGAATAATGGACTCACTGTAAGCACTTTGAGATGTCACTTGACACGTAAAGTGTCTTATAAATCTAATCCATTATCAATCCATTATCATTACTACCTAACTGCATATATGCCTAAGAACAGCAGTATTTCTTATTTTCAAAACTTACTAGTCTCAAACTATAAGTTAGCGAAGGTGGTGGTATGGGTGGGGTGCACACATGCTGTAGCACCTGGGCCCACGTTTGGGTTCTGGGTTCTACACCTCTGACTACCACCATCATCATCATCATCATCATCATCCACAGCAAGCACGCAGCAGTCAGAGTTCCTCCTCCTCTTTATCCCCAGCTAAAACAAAACACCGTGAGACCTTCTCCTGAAGGTTAAACCCTTACTGAGTCATGTTTGACAAAATACCGGAGTTCATCCTCACCTTCACACCGGAACAGCCGGTTCTCTCCTCTCTCGGTCCCATCCTGCTCCTCCTCCTACGGTGTCCTCCTCTCTGTCCGGAGCTCAAGGAGGCTGATGTCTCCTGCCCTGTCTGCCGAGGGGGGACAGAGTGATGACCACCAGGAAGCTGCTGGGCTCTGGATCCGTTACTCCAACATGCAAGTTCAGATTTAACCTGTGAGTGTCCGGAGTCAGCGACGCTGCTGCTGCGCTGCAGCCCGCCTGAGTCACCTGACATGCAGCAGGGTCTGCAAGGAGACGTCCTGACTCACAATTTCTGACCTATTTTTGCACAAAAAAACTCCAACAACATCAATAATATAGAAGATTCTCTTCAATGTGGATTTTTTCTCCTGTGCATTTAAAACTTTTTCCCTTTCATTTTTTGTCTGAGTTTGCAAATAAATAAATACCCAATTATATTATTTAAGTTTTCACGCCTGGAAAATACATTTTCTTCTTTTCGTTGGCCTCTTTTTTCTGCTTGAATTTGCAACTTTTTATTACGAGTTTTCTTACTCAAAATGCAACTAAATTGCTCTCTTTTCTTAAATTTGGATTTTTTTTCCCAAAAAATGAATATACATATTTTTAAACACTTTATAAAGTATTTAGCAAACGTGCATACAGCAGAAATATATACATATTTTTAAATAATTTTGCCATTTGTCTTTAATTTCCCCCTTTCCGATGCAAATCTACAGTGTTTTTCCTTGTAAATGTGTGATTTAAAAAAAAATGAAATGTGCAAATTTTCAGACGATTTTCAAAATATTTTCCAAATTTGTTTTTCTTTTTCTGTTAATTTGTGCCTTTTTAAATTTTAAAATTAATGTTTTTATTTACAAATGTTTTTCTCATGTGACTTTCTAAATCATAAAGTTATTTTTCTTATAAATTTACAACTGATTTCCTGTTTAATTTTTTCTTGTAAATTTGTGATTTTTTGTAGTTTATTTTTAATAAATGTGTGATTTATTATTATTATTATTATTATTATTATTATTTCTGTTGTTATTTTGTGTTTATCTTTTTATTGTGATAGATAATTTATGTTGTTATTATTTTATTTTGAAGCCGCTTATGCCAACTTGTTTTCTAGGATGTTACCTTGTTTGTCGCGCAACATCTGATCTGGCAACTCCGATCACAGGAAGTTGCTAGTAGCCGCAGCGTTAGCGTTAACATCAGCTGACAAATTCGCTGCCTTTTTGTTGTTGTTGTTTTTTGCTCTTTTCACTTTGGCACAGTGCCTACCGGCTGGCGGTGACCACAGATGAACTTTCGTTAAAACGAAATAAACCGCTAAAAACTAAAACTGCAGTGACCTGTGGTTGGTAGTTAAATTCCAACCTCGCCTACTAGCAAGCTAACGCTAACCTTTAGCCTTATTAACAGAGAAGTCCATTGAGTGCAGGTAGCTAATCAAAGACAGCTCGCTGCTCTTATATCAGCTCGGTCAAAGTGATGAAACTGAGGTATGTTGTCCTCTATTATAACCACTGTTCTACACGTTAGGTAGACTAGCTAGTACTAGTTTATTGAAGATGCAAGCAGCCATGTCACAGTTCCTCTTAGAGCTTTAACACTTTCAGCTTGGTTTATTTTTGCGGTTTCTCTTTCTATACATGGGTAAGATTTCTGTCAGTAGCAGTTGTGTTTCAGTCTGTAGATCTGTTATTGTAGCTCCTCTCCGCTTTACTACTGCTAGTGAGCCAGTCTTGTGACCTGTTTGCGTTAATTTTCTGAAGTCGTGACCCAAATATCGTTTAATATCAGGGTTGTAACATAAACTACCCTTAATGATAGGTGTCATTAAGGTTTTAAAGGTGGATGAGCAACCTCTACCATGAAAGAGACATTTTGATCATTTTTCGTCCAAATCGTATTTGGACACCCCCAGGGAGAATGGCGAAGTGTTGTGATCACCTTGACTGTGTGTGTGATTGGATAAAAGCAAACTAGGTACTTAATCTTTGAATGAATGATGATTTTTGACATTAAATTAGAGCCTAGCACAGGGGTCTGCAAACTTTAGCCCATATTCAGTGGCTCCCATGGTTTTGCAGAAAAACAGTCACAAATTTATGACAGAGTGATTTCACTAATGTACAAAAAGCTGTAAATTAAAGAAGAAAAACTCTAAAAAAAATATGAGAGAAATTTGACAAAAAAAAATCTGAGGATATGTTGCTTAAAGTGACACTCCGGCAAAAATCAAGTTTTTTTCTGTTGTTAACATGTCTGTAACATGTTTTTTGTAACTTACAAGACATATATCAAAATCTCACCGCAGTCTGAAGTTAGTGTTTTTCTGCTGTGAATTTCCAGTTTGGACAGACTGTGCAAAGTAAGCATTCTGCTTAGCCTGGTTGGTTATAACATTAACCAATCAGACGGATAATCTTGGCTACCTTGGGGGAAGAGGGAGGAGCCGAGGAGGAGCAGGATTTATGCTACTTATCCATTGGTTTGGATTTTTCAGAAAGGAATTGATCACCAGAACTGGTGAGGTGCATGAAAGGGGCGTGGGCATGGGGCCGGTAGAGTTCTCAGATAGGTGGAGTTAGGGCTGTCGTGATAACCGCAATTATGTAATACTGTGCTATAGACAAGTCTACCGCAGAGGATAATGAGCAACCGCAGTGTTCATTTTTTTTGTGTGTGTGGCCTATGTGAGGCAGTGAAAAATAGCACACTTTAGTCCCTGGTACTCCGAACAGTCCTGCAGTGGGAAAACAGCTGTAAAGTCTTGAATGTTTCTCTTAGGTGTTCCCACTGTTGAACCACCATGATGTCATGGTCACAGTGGGAGCTTCCCCCAGAGCTATGTTGTCGGCCCATGGCTTTTGTGGCTCTGACTGGTCTGGATGTGGTCTACAACGCCATCCACCGGGCTATCTGGGACGCTTTCTGCGGCAACCGCCGCGCCGACAGGGTCCCCATCTCTTTCAAAGTTCTCCCAGGAGACCACGAGTACCCCAAATGTCGCACCAAGGTAAGAAGCATCATGCTTATATCTGGAATCTGGATTCTAGTGTAAATCCATCTGTGTAGATACAGTGGGGCAAAAAAGTATTTAGTCATCCACCAATTGTGCAAGTTCTCCCACTTAAAAGATGAGAGAGGTCTCCAATTTTCATCATAGGTATACCTCAACTATGAGAGACAAAATGAGGAAAAAAATCCAGAAAATCACATTGTCTGATTTTTAAAGAATTTATTTGCAAATTATGGTGGAAAATAAGTATTTGGTCACCTACAAACAAGCAAGATTCCTGGCTCTCACAGACCTGTAACTTCTTTAAGAGGCCCCTCTGTCCTCCACTCGTTACCTGTATTAATGGCACCTGTTTGAACTCTTTATCAATATAAAAGACACCTGTCCACAACCTCAAACAGTCGAAAGACTCCAAACTCCACTATGACTAAGACCAAAGAGCTGTCAAAGGACACCAGAAACAAAATTGTAGACCTGCACCAGGCTGGGAAGACTGAATCTGCAATAGGTAAGCAGCTTGGTGTGAATAAATCAACTGTGGGAGCAATTATTAGAAAATGGAAGACATACAAGACCACTGATAATCTCCCTTGATCTGGGGCTCCACGCAAGATCTCACCCCGTGGGGTCAAAATGATCACGAGAACGGTGAGCAAAAATCCCAGAACCACATGGGGGGACCTAGTGAATGACCTGCAGAGAGCTGGGACCAAATTAACAAAGGCTACCATCAGTAACACACTACGCTGCCAGGGACTCAAATCCTGCAGTGCCAGACGTGTCCCCCTGCTTAAGCCAGTACATGTCCAGGCCCGTCTGAAGTTTGCTAGAGAGCATTTGGATGATCCAGAAGAGGATTGGGAGAATGTCATATGGTCAGATGAAACCAAAATAGAACTTTTTGGTAAAAACTCAGCTTGTCGTGTTTGGAGGAGAAAGAACACCATACCTACTGTGAATCATGGGGGTGGAAACATCATGCTTTGGGGCTGTTTTTCTGCAAAGGGACCAGGACGACTGATCCGTGTAAAGGAAAGAATGAATGGGGCCAT
Source organism: Pholidichthys leucotaenia (assembly GCA_020510985.1). NCBI lineage: Eukaryota > Metazoa > Chordata > Actinopteri > Cichliformes > Pholidichthyidae > Pholidichthys > Pholidichthys leucotaenia. The sequence goes on along the minus strand of CM035840.1, from coordinate 309,922,049 downwards.
GTATCGTGAGATTTTGAGTGAAAACCTCCTTCCATCAGCAAGGGTGTTGAAGATGAAACGTGGCTGGGTCTTTCAGCATGACAATGATCCCAAACACATCACCCGGGCAACGAAGGAGTGGCTTCGTAGGAAGCATTTCAAGGTCCTGGAGTGGCCTAGCCAGTCTCCAGATCTCAACCCCATAGAAAATCTTTGGAGGGAGTTGAAAGTCCGTGTTGCCCAGCGACAGCCCCAAAACATCACTGCTCTAGAGGAGATCTGCATGGAGGAATGGGCCAAAATACCAGCAACAGTGTGTGAAAACCTTGTGAAGACTTACAGAAAACGTTTGACCTCTGTCATTGCCAACAAAGGGTATATAACAAAGTATTGAGATGAACTTTTGTTATTGACCAAATACTTATTTTACCGAGGAATTTACCAATTAATTCATTAAAAATCCTTCATTGTGATTTTCTGGATTTTTTTTTTCTCATTTTGTCTCTCATAGTTGAGGTATACCTATGATGAAAATTGGAGACCTCTCTCATCTTTTAAGTGGGAGAACTTGCACAATTGGTGGCTGACTAAATACTTTTTTACCCCACTGTAGCTTTTTACAGGATGTTTGATCTTCTTTGTCTGCTCTTTTAGCGAGCGTCATATGAGTGGTACATCCCCAAAGGCATCCTGAAAACAGGCTGGATGAACAAACATCTGAACCTGGTTCCAGCTCTGGTGGTTCTGTTCTACGAACTGGACTGGGACGACCCGCAGTGGAAGGAGAAACAGTCTGAATGTGCCACCAAAGTGGAGATCGTCAGGTAGGTGTTTACAGTGCTGCTAGATGTTCCCTTCATTGTACATTCCTGGTTCTTCACACACAGCGGTCTAACTCGGGTAAAATCGGCACATTTATGAATAACAAGTAAATCTGTAGTGTCGATTTATTAGAAAAAAAAATCACATTCATAAGGAAAAAGGCACATTTATAAGAAAAGAACTCACATTTACTGGAATAAAATTTCTAATTGTATTTATGTTTTTTCAACTAAAACGTATAATAGTAGTGACTAGTTTATAAACAGCAGCTCAAATTTCGTTTAAAATACTTTTTTGTTCTGTATCAGAAAGACAGAAAAATGATATAAGCCGTTGCATTTTAAGTGCACACAGATGTCGGGTTTTATGCTAAATCACTTTACCTGCATTGTAACTCTCGTTGCACAGACCTCTCTTGGGGCTTTTTGGCTCTCATCGCACTGAATGAATGGGTTTTTTTTTTTTTCCCCTCTTCAGGTGGTTGAATAAAATCAAGATGAAGCAGCCAAAATGGAACAAAAATACAGCTACAGACACTTAGAGCAGCACAGACATTAATACCACTTCACTGGTGTTTTTGACATGTGGAAAATATCCACATTGCTGCACTGTTTTTTGTTGTTGTTTTTTTAAACATGGCAGCAGCCTGAAACAGCCTTAAATCTTAAATATTTCCACTCCATTGGATGCAGATGCTCTGATTACGTAGCGGAAGCTTCCTGTGCCATGTTTTTTTTTTTTGTTTTTTTTTGTTTTCTATTACAACACGTAACTTCCGTCGGCAGAGTAGCGGTGTGAGGTCATCACGCAGCAGACCCCAAATATCGCAGTATTCATTTTTACACCTGTATCAAAATTTTTACCGGTATTATCGTGAACGGTATGGTATGGGACACCCCTACTTTCTGCTAGAAAAACCCTTTAATATACTACAAACTTTTTCAGGTTTTTTTGATAATATTCTTCAGCTTTGAGCCATTTAAGTTAAGCTAGCATTTTGAAGCTAACAGTCTTCAAACTAACAAGTTTTCTCCACTTTTGTGGTATGTAAATTTAGGCCAATTTAACTGTTATTTAGCATTTTTAGGCTAAATTTGTTCAGGTTTAACCCATGTCAACTTTTTTTGCTAACTTTGTACAACTTTTTGTCACTTTAGCTTTTAAGCTAGTAAGATTCACTTTCTTTAGCTTAAACTTTTTCCACTTTTATGCCACTATTCAGTCAATTTGGGACAATTTACAGTAGTATTTATCAGTTCTAAACTTTTATTTAGTTCTTTTAAATTGGTCTTCTTCAGCTTAAAACTATTTCAGATACTTAGCTTTCAGCGATTTTATCTTTTGAACTAGCGTTGATAAATTTTCAGCCAATTCAGGTTTTAAGCTCATTGTTTAGCTTTATGTTATTTTGCTTCTAAGCTACAACTTTCAGTTTTAAGTCTTTCTAGCTTTTCAGCCAATATATTTCAACCTTTTTTTTTAGCATTTCAGGAAAGCTTTTTCAGTATACAGCATTCATGCTACGTTTTCTTCAGGAAATGCAAATTTTCTACGTTATAAGAATAAAGTCCTCTTAGTGAAAGTAATCATGCGACAGGGCAGTTTAAAACAAATTTTAACCCGCATGTCCATGTTGTATTTGTTCATGCTTAGGACCAGTCTTCAGGGAAGGAACACCAAAGTAGCTGTGGTCTTAATCCAGAAGAAAACTCCTCTTCCTCCAGGTAAAGCTCTCTGCTAAATCATACATATATGTATGTATGTGCACGGCTGTGGCACAGGTGCAGTGTGGCTGGCTACTGATCGGCGGTTTGATTCCCACCCTGTCTGCAGTCTGCATGTCGAAGTATTCTTGAGCAAGAGACTGAATCCCCGGTTGCTGCTGGTGGGTCAGGCCAGCGCTGGTGTATGTCAGCTTTGCCGCCATCAATGTGTGAATGCGTGTGTGAATGGGTGGATAGCAGGATGTGTAAAGCGCTTTGGTCATCCAGAGATGAGGAAAAAAGCACTATATAAGTGAATGCCATTTACCATTTACGTATTCCTGACTGAAACTGCAGACTTTACAGGAATGTTCCGTCTTCATCTTCCCGTACAGGAGAGGACCTGGTAGCGTCGGAGAAAGCTGCGGCTCTTTGTAATGCCTGTGATTTATCTGGAAAAAGCCTCTTCGTTCTCCCACACACTGACCACTTAGTAGGCTACATTATACGGTACGTTTAACTCATTATTAATTTAAAGTGAGATCTCAGGTCCTGTAATCTGAACATCCTGTATGTCCGGTGTCCTCCTATAGGTTGGAGAATGCCTTCTATGAGCATGCTCAGACCTACTATTACACTGAGATCCGCCGTGTCAAATCGCACAAAGAGTTCCTGAACAAGACGACTCACCAGGTTTGAACTCACACTCAATGATAAATGATGTCAGAACTTAAATCTAACGCCTGAAAGATCCACGATACAGGACCTCCTAACATCATTCCTGGTTTTTGTTGCTAGCAGAGCGTTCAGAGGTCTGCACCTTATCTTATAGACACAGGGCTACAGTACATAATCAACTTTATTCTGCTTCACTCTCTCTGAGTGTCCATATCCAGTTGCAGGAAGTGTGCATTGTTTTTCTTCCTGCAGAAGCTCATTTCATTTAAAGGGGTCATTGACTGTACTTGTTCTACAATTTACCAGCTCACACATCTCTTAATGAAGTGTTTGTGACATATTTTGTTCACATTTTCTTTATTTTTTTTAATTATTGAAGCAAATTAGTTTTTTTCAATTTTTTCTGGCTTTCTTGAAATGCTCTGATTTAAAGCCTGTCACTTTAAGAAACATCTTTCATCACCTTTCAGTTGTTTGCTATCCGCCAGTAACCGAGAGAAGAAGAAGAACATCCTTCATCTGTTCTACTCCACCCTCCCTCTTATGTCAGGTAGCCATTAGCTGAGTAGCTTCTAGCCTTCTTCTAGCTTGGATGAGCAGCGCTGGTTCACAGATCCTGTCGATTGTGTATCGCACGTTACTCTGGCCCATCTCCCAACAATCTCGCCGGGATGCCACAATAAATTGCCAGCGCCGGGCGACCCACCAATCATCGCAACCCGAGGCCACTGGCCAAGCCACAGGATCTCAAAGTGCAGTGTCTCGCTCCATGGGTCTCTGCTTCTCTCCCATGGCCAGCTGGGGAATGCGCCATCACGAAGCGGCTCCCCTACGTTGCCTGCAGGAGTAGAGCGGAGTCGCACGGAAACCCGGAGGATGGTAGGGGAGCTCGGGGGAGCAGCTTCGGGTCGTGGCGTAGGCAATTGCCACGACCGGCATGCCGGTGCCGGCTGTGGAATCACGGCGAAACCACTAGGAGATGGGCCGGAGTGACACAAGGTATAGTGTGGACTGTGAACAGGTGAACCAGGTGGTAACAGGGATGGTTATTAGGGTGACTAAGATCTGAAGAAAATAACAATATAAGCTGTGCTTGGTTTGAGCTTCCTGGTACCAGTGTTAGCTTGGGGGTAGGGCTGTCGTGATAGCCACAATTATGTAGTACCACGCTATGGACAAGCCTACCTCGGAAGATAACAAGCAACCACAACAACCGGAGTGTATAACTCTCTGAAAGGTTTATTATTTTAGGTTAATTACCTGATCAATAATTCTGATATGTACTTTTTGATCTTTGCATGAATGTTTTCCTATTAGTAGTTAATTTTACAAAGTACAGAGGCCTTCTGCCATCCTATGCACTGAAGTAAAAAAGCAGTCTTTTATTTTGATAACTGTGGTTTTGTTTTCACTTCTTGTGCCTGCCTGTGGAATTGTTAGTAAGGCTACAGTGCTTAGCAGAGACAGCCGAGCTATGAACGTTAACGTTAATCAGTTTATGGACCCGTAATGAGGCACAAGCTCTCACAGTGGTTGTAGTTTATGTGTTTTACTTAATGTGTACTGTGCTAAAATAAAAAGATAAAACTGTAAACTTCACCAGCATTCAAGACCATTGCCATCACGTATAGCGGGGATCCGTACGGGCAGTGTTCACTTTTTTTGTGTGTTGGCTAAATCTCATTGTTCACTTATGTGCCCCTGTTGATTATTAAATAAACTGTTAAATGTTAAGTGTACTTTTATTGCCAACAGCATGTTTACACATGGTACTGTGGACAGTACCTGGCGCTGCCGCCACCAGCACTGTATGGGACTCTCTCTCCAGACGGACTCCAGCAGGCAGTTAGTGGCGGAAGCGTTTGAATGAATTGCTAAATACAGCTGTGATAGTGAGCACTGAAAGGGCATAAAGCGTATTATTTACTTCTGAGCGGAGTGTTTATGATCCTGACAATTGAGCTTCAAGAGTGAAACAACTACTGCATAGTGCGTTGCGTGTTTGAATGTGATTTTTCGAACAGCGGCAAAAATTCAAAAATCACGGAGACAAGAGCCACGCAGAGTCCTGTACAGAGGCTGTCCTGTTTAAATATGCTGAATGTTGTCGCTGCAGTCTCCAACCAGTCCACACACCCTGCAGTTGAAATACTGGAGTTACCGCCACTGCTTTATGAAAATGATTGTTTGTTGTTGTTGTTTTTGGTTTTTTTACAGAATCAGCAGTTCGTGCCTGTAGGAAGAACAGAACTCCACACAATTGTCACACATACACAAGTTGAGAGTGGAGCTGCAGCAAGTTTCTCACAGCTTCCATCATTTGCCACATAAATGATGAACACTGTTTAAATTACGAGACCACAGGGTCCTAAAAACATTTATTATTATTAATAATACTGCATATGGGGGTGTTGAGCTATCCACCGTCACCGCAGGGGAAATTCCTCCACTGAGACAGCCCTACTTGGAGACTAATAGCTCAGGGGCTAATAGGCTACCTTTAGCACCACTTCCATCTATCAGGGGTGTCAAACTCATTCCATGGAGGGCCAAGACCCGGCATGTTTTGCCTCTACCCAGTGTCTTCAGCAGGTGTTTTCACTGATCAGCAGTCAGTGGGAAGAAATTCAGTGAAATCACCTGTTGAAGACACTGGATGGAGGTAAAACCTGCAGGGTCTTGGCCCTCCATGGAATGAGTTTGATACCTGTGATCTACATGATAGACAACTAGGTGGGCCAATAATAGAGCAGTGGGTGGGTCTCAAGGATGGCAGTGGGTTGGCTTTTTCTAATCTCATGACATTAATGATTTAGACAGATGAGTCAAAAACATTTGTGGCGTTTCTGGGAGAGAAAAACAAGATAAAGGCTGTGTTTTTTTTTTTAAGAGAGTTGACTGTTTTGAAAATTTGTTGATAATTAGGTGACCAGTAAATTCATTTCAGATAGTTAAAACCTACAAACACACCATTTTTTTTCAGTCAATGACCCCTTTAAAGCTGCAGCAACCTGAATAAAACAGGGTTAAAATGACATGAAGAAATGCAATATGAAATGAATATCTGTGAGGATTTTTGAGCTGAAGCTCTAAAGATGCATTATGACCATGGAAAGTTGATAAAGAAATTTGTATGATATAATATGTGTGAGTTTTAGGAAGTCCCACTGATGAATGTAGTGTAATCACAGAATTAAAAGCAGCACAGAATGAAAGTCACTCTGAATATTGCTTTTACGCAGCTTCTAAATGTGTTTTCTCCATGTTCTCAGCTGCTGTTTGTCAGACACCAGTTTAAAACCGCTTTCTTCAGTGAGCTGAAGCAGGACACCCAGAATGCACTCAAGTAAGCACTCCTGTTTCCAGCTTTTTGGGGGGCCTTATTTTTGTAATGGGGAAAAGTTCAAATACTTTAAAATGGGGGAAAAATCGCTCCCCAGCTAACAAAAACATATAAGAATAAACTCAAGTCATTGTCTAGAATCTATACAATGACTCAAGTTTATTCTTGTATTGTAGAGAGAAGGAATGAGCAGGTGAGGCAGTGAGCAGAGCAGACTTTATTCCTCTCTCTCTAACATCAGTTAACAAGAAGATCTAACCCAGGTCGCTGGCATCTCTTTGATACCATACAAACTTGCCTCGCGACCTGGGGGGTTCACATTACAATACATAGACTTACAATAACAATTCCTTTTGTCACCCAGCCTGTCGGCGCATCATTATGCAACCCGGAGGAGGACGCATATTATCATGCATTCTTATGGCGAAAACCACAGGCTGCCTTGCGTATCAAATTAACAGCTTTTAAGCATCTCCTCCTGTGCTATACAGTCTGAGTGGAGAATTGCATTAGCTAGCCCCCCCCCCCCCTCCAAAAAAAAACCAACAAAACCTCAGACTGGGCCTTAACTATCATGTCCTGTGGGCTTCAGCCTACGTCCATAGCGGCTGTAACGGAGGGTTGCCGGCTCCGAAGCGCTGCTGTGCCGGTGGGGTGCTTCTGGAGGAGCGTCTGTCTGTGGGGGGACATTGGGGGCGAGGGGGACACATCTTCACCATGCCATTGTGACTGAGCTGATGAGTCATTTACCTGGGGAGTTCTCAGTGGGGGTTGTCCGTGCTGAGGAGCTTGGGCCAACACCACCTGCTCGTCTGCTAACACGAAGACAGGTTTAAGCCTGTCTATGCAGATTGTTTCTCTGCGTCCCCCCAAGTCTAACACAAAATGCTTATCCCCAGGTTCCAGCACTCTGAACGGGCTGTCGTAGGGCAGGCGCAACGGGGTCCAGTGGGCATCGTGTCTGACAAACACGAACGACGCATCCTTCAAGGTCCTTGGCACGAAAGCGCAGGGAAAACAGTGGTGGGCTGGGCCGGGTACTGTCCCTGCCTCTGCGCTATGTAGTGAAGGCGGGGATGGATCGGTGTTTGGCGCGGGGTTATCAGGCAAAAATTCTCCAGGGAGCCGCAGCGGCTGGGAAAAAAAACAATCTCTGCTGGGGAGGCAGCCAAATCCTCCTTCGGTGCCGAACGCAACCCTAATAGAACCCACGGCAACCGGTCCACCCAATTTACATTCGTAAGCGAAGCCCTGAGCGCTGCTTTAAGTGACCTATGGAAACGCTCGCATACCCCATTGGCCTGGGGGTTGTACGCGGTCGTGCGATGAATTGTGACGCCCAGGCTCCGGGCCATCGTGGACCAGAGGTCGGAAACGAACTGCGGGCCCCGGTCGGACGTGATATCTGAAGGGGCACTGAAATGTGCCACCCATGTCGTCAAAAAAGTATGTGCAACTTCTGCGGACGCGGTGGAGGCTAGCGGCACCGCCTCAGGCCAGCGTGTGGTGCGGTCCACCACTGTCAGGAGGGTGCATGAACCCCTGCAATGGCGGGAGAGGGCCCACGAGGTCCACGTGAACGTGGTCGAACCTCTTAGCCGGGATATGAAACGGCTCCAAGGGGGCCTTTGTGTGCCTGTGCACCTTGGCTCGTTGGCACGCTACGCATGCTGCAGCCTACCCTTTCACTTGTTTGCGCAGGCTTGGCCAGAAGAACTTTGCTCCCACCTTTTTGACTGATGCGCGCACTCCTGGGTGCGCCAGGGAGTGAACCGACTCAGAAACGCGGCGGCGCCAAGCGCGTGGGACCACCAGGTGTGGGCGGCCTGTGGAGATGTCACAGATTAGGGGGGCCCTCGTCTTGCAGTACTCTGCTCTCCAGCCTTAACCCTGTTGGTCCAGACTGGAGCGCGCAAACGTCCACATTGCCGATCTGCTCGGCGGCCATGGCCGTGTAATCTATCCCTGTGTAGACTGGGGCCACTAATGCGCGCGAGACGCAGTCCGTCACCACGTTGAGTTTACCGACCACATGCTGAATGTCGGTCGTAAACTCTGAGATTGTGGCCAGCTGTCTCTGCTGCCGGCCCGACCATGGTTCCGAAACCTTGGCCATAGCGTACGTTAGCGGCTTGTGGTCCACGAACGTAGTGAAGCTGCGCCCTTCCAGCCAGAACTGGAAGTGGCGTATGGCGAGGTGGAAAGCCAGTAACTCCCTGTCGAACGCACTGTATTTACGCTCATTTTCGCGCAAAGACCTGCTTAAAAAGGTGAGCGGCTGCCAAGAACCAGCGATGCGCTGCTCCACAACGGCCCCTATGGCCACGTCCGATGCGTCGGTAGTGAGCGCTATTCGAGCCGCCGGGTCCGGGTGCGCCAGTATTGCAGCGTTCGCTAGAGCTGTTTTGGCCTCGGAGAATGCCTGCTCTCGCTCAAGAGTCCAGTTGACTCTGTCCGCCGGTTTCCGTTTCTTAAGCACGGCGTACAACGGCTGCATGAGCTGGGCTGCGCGGGGGAGGAAACGGTTGTAAAAGTTAACCATCCCCAAAAACTCCTGCAGCGCCCTGACCGTCTGAGGCCAGGGAAAATCTGCCACTGCGCGCACTTTGTCCGGTAAGGGTATCGCGCCCTCTGGTGAGATGCGGTGGCCCAAAAAATCGATTACCGTAACCCCGAACTGGCACTTTGCTGGGTCGATTATTAATCCATGCTCCTCCAACCTCTGGAAAACCGTCCTGAGCTGGGCTATGTGTTCGTCCTCGGACGCGCTGGCCACCAGGATGTCGTCCAGATAGATGAACATAAATGGCAGATCGCATAGGACGGCATCCATCATGTGTTGGAATGTCTGCGCCGCCTTTTAACCCGAAAGGCATGCGTAAAAACTCAAAAAGACCAAACGGGGTTATTACTGCCATTTTGGGTATGTCCTCTGCGCGCACCGGGACCTGGTGGTAACAGCGGACCAGATCCACATTGGAAAAAATGCGTGCCCCGGTGAGGTGGACGGAAAAATCCTGAATATGGGGGATTGGGTAGCGATCGTGCACTGTGGCGTTGTTTAATCTGCGGAAATCTCCGCATGGTCACCACGATCCCTCGGCTTTAGGCACCATATGTAGCGGGGATACCCATGGGCTGTTTGAGCGCCTGATGATGCTCAACCTTTCCAAGAGGGTGAATTCCTTGTGCACACTGGCCAGTTTAGCTGCGTCCAGGCGCCGAGGTCATGCGAAAATGGGCGGCCCCGTGGTGGTAATGAAGTGCTCCACCCCGTGTTTAGTGACGGCCGCCGAAAACGTTGGAACCGTGAGTGCTGGGAACTGGGTGAATAGTGTGTGGAACTTACCCCCTGGAGCTGTGACGTTGGCTAGTGTTGTGGGCCCGGCTCCTCTAGCTGTACAGGGGAGAGAATCAAAAGACATTGCGTTAATCAGGCATCTGTTAGCCACGTCGACTAATAGACCGTGTGCACACAAAAAATCAGCACCCAAAGTGGGGAAGCTGCATGCCGCTATGACAAATGTCCATTGGTATGTACGGCTGTGCAAGGATATAGTCAGTGTCCTCTCACCAAAAGTCTTAATGTCTGAGCCGTTTGTGGCCGCCAGCTCGGGGCTGCTACTTCCCGCCAGCCGGTCTGCGTAGGACTGCAGGATGAGGCTCTTTTGGGAGCCGGAGTCCACGAGGAACCGTCTCCCCGAGCGTGAGTCTGTCACATAGAGCAGCTTGTTTGTGTCACCAGCAGTCGCAGCTGCTGCCGACTGCCGGCCCTGGCGTTTCCCGAGCGCTTGAACTGGCACGGTGGTACGCATCGGCGTGCATCTTCTTCATAACGGCAGTGGTAGAAGCAGAGTGTGTTCCTCCGGTGCTTCTTGGCCTCCGCTGCGGCCACCGTCGCTGGCTCCTTGCCTCCGCTGGCCATCTCGCTGGGTTCCATTGCTGCTACGTTCACAGCGAAGGTTCTGGTTGGCAGGATAATCCGATCTGCCTCTTGTGCTAGCGTCCGGTAGGTGCGCGTGGCCAGCAGTGGCGAATTGGCAAGGACCGCTCTGGCCGCTGTCGGGAGGTTCCAGAGGAAAAGGTGGGCAAAGAGGAAATGCCCGTCATCTGTGCCCATCAACGCCAACATCTTCTCCATTAATTCGAGTGCCGACCCGTCTCCCAACTCGGAGCGCGTCAGGAGCCTTTCCGCTCTCTCGCAGTCCGAGAGTGTGTAGCGCCAGGTCAACGCGGTCTTGGGAGCGTCATATTTGTCGTGGGCTGGGGGCTGTTGGGGCAGGTTCGCCACCTGCTGTGTTGTGCGTGCATCCAGCGCTGCAACCATGTAGTAGTATTTGGTGTCATCCGCTGTCACTCCACGGAGCTCGAACTGGGCCTCGGTGTGGAGGAACCAAGACTTAGGGTCATGTAGCCAAAAGTCTGGGAGCTTGACCGAAACGGAGCACGCGGTGCTGGCGCCTGCAGACCGGGTCGTGTCCGGGGTGTTTGCGTCGAGTTCCATTATGCGTCAAGGGTCACCAGTATAGGAGAGAAGGAATGAGCAGGCGAGGCAGTGAGCAGAGCAGACTTTATTCCTCTCTCTCTAACATCAGTTAACAAGAAGATCTAACCCAGGTCGCTGGCATTTCTCTTTTATACCATACAAACTTGCCTCGCAACCTGAGGGGTTCACATTACAATACATAGACTTACAATAACAATTCCTTTTGTCATCCAGCCTGTCGGCGCATCATTATGCAACCTGGAGGAGGACGCATATTATCATACATTCTTATGGCGAAAACCACAGGCTGCCTTGCGTATCAAATTAACAGCTTTTAAGCGTCTCCTCCTGTGCTATTCAGTCTGAGTGGAGAATTGCATTAACTAGGTCCACCACAATATGATAGATGATAGATGAACAAAAAATATATTAAGTAAAGTAAAAATTTGACCACCATCTGTATGAACACTGCAAATTTATATAAAAAAAAGGTTGCAGATTTATGACAAAAATTCCAAATGTATTAAAAAAAAATGCAAATTGAGACATTTTTTTTAAATTTATGATAAGAAATCACAAATTTATAATGAAAAAAATTGCAAATTTGAGAAAAAAGTAGCAAATTTACGAGAAAAGTTGCAAATTTTTGATGAACAAAGTTGCAAATTTACAATAAAAAAATCTTAAATTTCCAAGAAAAAAGCTGCAAATTTCTGATGAAAAAGTTGCAAATTCACAAGAAAAAAGCTGCAAATTTATGAGTGGGGAAAAAAGTTGCAAATTTAAAAGAAAAACACTGCAAATTTCTGATGAAGCATTACACATTTACAAGAAAAAAAATCTGAAATTTACAAGAAGTTGCTAATTCATGAGGGAAAAATGTTGCAGATTTACAAGAAATAAGTTACAAATTTTTGAGGAAAAAAGATGCAAATTTATCTTGAAAAACTGCAAATTTACAAGAAAAAATCTATAATTTACAAGAACAAAGCTGCAAATTATGATGAAAAGTTGCAAATTCATGACAAAAAAATCTGGAATTTACAAGGAAAAAAATGTATAATTTAAAGGGAAAAGTGGCAAGTTTACAAGAACTAAGCTGCAAATTTAGAAGAAATAAGTTGCAAATTCACGAGGGAAAAAATTGCAAATTTTTGATGAAAAAAAGTTGCAAATTTATGTTGAAAAGTTGCAAATATACAAGAAAAAAATCTATAATTTACAAGAAAAGCTGCAAATTTATAATGAAAGTTGCAAATTCTCAAGAAAAAACATTTACAAGAAAAAAAATCTATAATTTAAAAGAAAAAAATTGCTAATTTATGAGGAAAAAAGTTGCAAATTTGGGTAAAAAAGTTGCAAATTTATGATGAAAAGTTACAAATTTACAAAAAAATCTATAATTTACAAGAAAAAAGCTGCAAATTTATGATGAAAAGTTGCCCCTAGTGGCTCATGAGGCTCATTGCATTTGTTTACTCTTCATAGCCAGAAATGGCTCTGCAAGTCCGAATCAAGACAGTCATCTGCTAATTATGCAGTTGTAAAAATACCATGAAGTTTTGTTTTAGTTGTGTTGTTCTTGTTATTCTAACTATAACAGTCCCGTGTTATTTAAGTCTAATCCGTCAGTTGGTAAATTTCTCCAGAGTCTTAATAGTCAAAGTCAGTGCAGTGTCCAGCCACAGTGGTGTGGTCTGTGGTGAGCAGGTCATGTTTGTGTGTCCATGGCTGCAGGTATTACAAGACCGCTTACAGTCTGGTGCACGAGCTCAGAGCGCATGAGACCAACATGCTGGAGATCAAAACTATGGCCGGATTCATCAATTACAAGGTAACGTCAAAGTTCTGGTTCGTCTGTTTGATTAAACTGTCCTCCAGGTAAAAATGGAACACAATCAGGTCATTTCTGAGGTTTGCACATGACTGTATACTCAGCTCCACATGTTTCTGGACAGCATTCAAACGTTCATGTCTAATCAGAATCGGCCGGATGAATATTTTCTCTCTCCTGTAGATCTGCCGTCTGTGTTTCCAGCACAACACTCCTCTGGACGCCATTGCCCAGTTCAGGAAGCACATTGACCTGTGTAAGAAGAAGATCGGCAGTGCTGAGCTGGCCTTCGAGCACTCCGCGTGGATGTCTAAACAGTGAGAATAAACGCAGTGAAACCACACAGATCACAGCAGGCTCACAGTCTCACAGTCCGGGGGGCTTTTGTGGTCAGAGAGTGACATTCAGACTCGTCAACGATGGCTGTTGTATTCGTTTTGGCTAGGTAGCTTCAGTGCTAACTAGTTGCATGTCAAGATCGCGCAGACACGACAGGCAGGAAGTCGGGTAGGAAGAGAATATGCGGTGTTGTGGATTTTCTTTATATTAATAAATGCCCTTTGTTGATCTGATTAATGAGTAAATGTGCAGAGACAAAGATGCCTTTCTGTTTTGAATTTTTTGCCACGGCCTTAAGGAGCCACTTGCCAAGGTCAACAGAGCCACAGGTTGCAGACCCCTGCTCAAGTGAACCTAGATTTGGCGCAACATTGCGCGTCGTATCTGTATGAACGTTGTTCTACCTGTATGATGTTATCTGTATGAATAGTTTCTCTTCTATCTTCAAAACTTAAAAGTAAAAACAGTACACAGATCAAAAAAATGAAAAATTTACTAGAAAAGTAACAAATTTATGAGAAAAGCTGGAAATGTACACCAAAAATTCTCCCAAAGTTAGGGTAAAAAAGGTTTAAATTTTTTGAGGAAAACACCACAACAAATGTGCAAGAAATAGTTACAAAATTTGTGGAGAAAAACACACATTTACTAGAAGAGTAACTTTAAAAAAAAATAATAATAATGTTACGTATTTATTAAAATCCTACAAATGTATCTGAAAAAGGGAGAATAGAACAAATTTATTCGAAAAAAACCCCAGAAATTTTATGCCAGAAATATGACAGGGAAAAAGTTACAATCTAATGAGAAACACTCTTGCAAATTTGCAAGAAAACAATCACTAAATTTCTGAGAAAAAAAAAATAAAAAATTAAAACTTACTGGAAACATTGTATTTTTGTATGAAAAAATGTTACACATGTGGAAAGAAGCATCAATTTTACCTGAAAAGATAACAAATTTTAAAAAATTTCAGAAAAGCGGAACATTTATCCCCAAAATCTCTCAAATTCTGAAAAAAGTTGTAATTTGATGAGGAAAAACCTGTTATTAATATTGATGATGTCAGACCAGATTGGATTGGTAACGTTCCTGTTTTACATTAGTTTTTAGGCTCAGATATTTTTGTGGCTCCATGTGGATCCACAAAAAGTGGCACGTTGCGCAGTAGAGGCTGCAGACCCCTGTCACAGGGAATCGTTACGGTTTTCTCTGAATCACTTGTGATTGTGCTGATGTAGTGTCTAGTGCCTTGAGGTGACTTTTGTTGTGATTAGGCGCTATACAAATAAAGCTGAATTGAACTGAATCCATCCAGCTTTTTATCCCCCGCCGGTCAAAGCCCAAAGGAGTCGAAGAGCCCTTTGGTCGAAGACCGATGGGGGATTATGTTATTATGTTATGGGCCGGACCGTCCGTCTGTCTGTCCCACTTTTGTGAAATCAGCTCCTACAGTTTTGAATCTTGGTACCATGGTTTGATATACTCTGATGATGCGCATATTGCAATTTTACTGTCATCGGATGACCTTGAGGTCAGAGGTCAGATTTTTCCCTAAATCTTCAAAACACAATAGAGATCCTAAGTCACGCCCCCTCAGCTTCCACATATGGGATCTTAAATCAGGAAAAATTGTCCATTGGAATGAATGGCAAGAGCGAAATTATCTTTTGATCTCGATTGAATTTTGCCACAAGTTACACATATGATGTTTGTCAATTTAAAAGATAATTTTCCACGTAAATAATGGTGTAGGTTGTTGTCTAACTGTTAAGGTATAAGATTGTGAAAATATGTAAATTAAAAAACAACAAACGCAGATGGACGGAGCTTACGTCATCTTTTCAAAGCGCTCCCAGGGTGAAGTCACTAGCAGTCCTCTGGACCAGCTGCAGCTCTCACAATACAAAACAATCCCTTTGTGTTGTTTTTCTCCTCTTTGGATCCTTCTTTCATTGGTCAGGAAACAGGAGGTGAGGCTTTACTAATCTCCCGCCATGGTCATGTTTAGTGGTGTGGCATGATGGGAGATGTTGTCCACTAATCCTTTAAACAAAAACTAAATATTACTGTGTTATTATACGACAGCCGATAACTTTAATTATGTGGAAAATTATTTTTTAAATTGATAAATGTCATATGTGTAACTCGTGGCAAAATTTGATCGGGATCAAAAGATAATTTTGCTCTTGCCATTCATTTCAGTGGAGAATTGTTTCAATTTAAGGTCCCATATGCGGAAGTAGGGGGGGCGTGGCTAAGGCTCTCTATAACTACTGAAAGAAATGATGTAGGCTTTTCAAATTGATACAGTAGTTGTAGCTAATACACATCTTGGACATCTTACACCCTCATCTAACTATGGGTTTGGGGTCAAAGGTCAGAGTTAACATTGCAGTTGCACTATGGCAAAAGGTAAATGCTACATTTACTATTATGATAAAACGAGTAAAGCTAGGGTCACCAAACCTGGTACACAGGTTCACCTTGGGATCCTGACCTACAACTATGGGTTTGGGGGTCAAAAGGTCAAAGATCAAGGTTGGCTCTCCCTTTGATCTCTTACTATAGAATGTGTAAAGCTCTCTAGGGTCACCATGCTACACACTACACAGGTTCACCTTGGGATCCTGACCTACAGCTATGGGTTGTATACTTGGTTGTATATTCGTGGATGGTGGGCTTATCATAATTTGGTTCTGCCACAGTAATTATATTGAAAAGTTGAAAACTGCTCTCTGTCAGTAAGTATTGGGATGTTCAAAGAAAATGTAGGCAGGAGATATTGTTCAGAATGTTAGGTAGCAATGCAGCCGCCACTCAAATTTGCATTGAGACACCTTTGCTGTTGGTACGAGTGAAAGTTTTTAGTAGATACTCAGCATTGTCACCAGCCAAGGGTCAACAGTTTGGATCTTGCTTATGGTAAACTTGTAACTTTTGTGCTAAACCAGGCCAAAACTTGTCTGCTTTTTGCTTATCTTCTTGTAAATGCAGTAGGCTGACTAATTCAGTCCTTTTTTTTTTTTTTTGCGGCAACTCTAAAACAGAAGATCACCCCTGTTAGAGCAGCTAAAGATGTTTTCACACCTAAGTTCGCTTCCTTCGGTCTGAATCAGCTGATGAGTTTGCTATTTTGTATCACATTTCCTTTCATGGGAAAAAATCCAAATGAGTCGATTCACATCACGTGGAAATGTCCTCTCCTCTTTTTGGTCAGATAATTACCCCCCCCCCCCCCCCCCCACAAGAACAAGAAGAATCCGTACAGATAGTTGTTTTCCTCATCAGACCCATCGGAATATGTGACAGCCTGTGGTGATGATGCTCACTGTCTGCATGCGTGTAGTTGAAAAAAATGAGAATAAGTGTGTCTAGATTAACATGAGAGGAGGACAGACGGTTAAATTCCTCCTTCGTGTGTCTGGTGCAGGGGTCGGCAACCTGCGCTACACGAAGAGCCGCTTTGAGTGATTTCTGCATGGAGCCACAAAAATATCAGAGCCTGAAAACTGTGGTAAAACAGCAGAGTTACAACTAAAATCTGGCCTGACAGCATCACGATTAAGAGGGTTTTTTTCCTCATAAATCTGCAGCTTTTTTGATTGCACATTTGCTACACTTTCCTCACAAAATAGCAACATGTTCTGGTAAATTTTAGATTTTTTTTCTTAGATGTTTGTGTGGGTGTTTTCCTCATTAAACTGTAATGTTTATGAAAAATTTGTTATATTATTGGAATGAATGTGTTGTGCTTTTGTCATAAATGTGGCTTCATGTACATTTATGTTATTTTTCACAATAAAATTACAACTCGGTTCATAGACTTGTTCTCACAAAAAGGGCTTTTTTGGGGTAAATTTGTTACCTTTTCCAGGTAAAAATGCAGCCTTTGTCACATAAATGTGCCATAGTTTTCTGAAAAAAGATTGCAACTTCTTCTGATAATTTCTTATTTTCAGCAGATTTTTTCTGACTTTTGTTTGCAAACATGGATTTTTTTCCCCATAAAATTGTAGCTTTTTCCATAATTTTTTAAAAATATTTTTGGCATAAATTTTCACCTTTTCTCATAAATTTATTACATTTTTCTTTGTAAATGTATTACCTTTCACTTGTGAAACTGCACAATTTTCTCATGAAACTCCCAACTTTTTTTTTTTCCCCAGATGTGATTCGTTTCTTGTAAATAGTAGGGGTGGGAATTGTGATACTTGGGTCACAATACAGTCCTATCATGACTCAACGATAATCACAATATCGCGTATCACAGTACCATATATTTCCATTTTTTTCACCTTATTCAACCTCAAATCCATCCAGGGACAAGAGTTGCAAATTAGCTAATAGCTATACACTCTATGTGCAACACATCAGATTGATTGTCTTTGATTAATTGTCTATGTTTATTGCACTGTCCCTGTCAAATAAACTAATCTACTACTACTAAATCATGTCCCAAAGTAAAACTGTTGACATCTCTTTCATATACTAAAGTATTCAGTCCAGACAGGCAGCAGACAATTTCACAGTAAATTATTTTTAAATTAAATGCAAAAACAAATGCTCTTAAAATAAATGTTCAACGGATAATAAAATATAGTCTTAAAATAAATAATGATCAGTGAAGTAACGGTGAGATGGAATCACATATGTGGGCTCCAGTGTTTTTAATCATGTGACAAAAACCCTCGTTTTCTACAACGCTATATGGATGCAGGTCTTTACATATAAAGAATGCGGTTTAGCTTCACCATCACCTGCTGCTGCCCTGGGATGGCGCCGACTGCCGAGAGAGGTGATTCCTCATATACGTAGTATTCCCAGAGTATTTTACTTTCGTGTGACACCCCTGACAAACTGCCACATCCAGGTCGTTTGTTCCGTCTTTGCTATAAAAAGGTCCAGACATTTGATTTCAACTTTGACTGTGCAATTCTCAGTTTTTTTAACCCATGTTTCTTCCTTCCATCATCTTAAATTGTACCTGGCCTGGGGGTGAAATCTCATGAGACACCTTTGCTGCGATGACTTTGTGCCATCTAGTGGACTGAAAATGCAATTGATTAACTGATACCTAAATACATGCAGCATTTATACATGTTTGAGTGAGCATTTTTTAAAATTAAAAGATCAATCTGTGCATTTATGTGTCGGTGCATCATCACGAGTGCCAAGTATCGTGATTCAAAACTGACTCGATCTTTTTCCCACCCCTAGTAAATCATGGGTATGTACAACCATTTTTCTTAATTTTTTTTTTCCTTGGAAATGTGAGTTTTTTCCTCAATGCCTCAGGGAGCTGCTGGCTATGGGCAAAAGAGCTACATACGGCTCCAGAGCCATAGGTTGCAGACCCCTGGTCTGGTGCCTCATGGTGCTGCAGGCCTGAACTGTTATAAGGATGTGTTGGCTCTAGATCTTGTTTCAGATCCAGTGTTTTCTCGACCTGCAGGTTCCAGTCCTTCGGGGAGCTGTTCGATGAGGCCATAAAGTTGGGTCTGACAGCCATCCAGACCCAGAACCCCGGGTTCTACTACCAACAGGCTGCCTGCTACAGTCAGGACAGGAAACAGCTGGCTCAGCAGCTCTGCCAGGTGAATACTGTCACCGCCGCTGCTGTTCACGGGGATTCTGTCTGATACAGTTACAAAGTAAAGCTGCAAATAAATGCCCAGTTAAAGGTTTAATCTGATTGGTTGGTTGTTCCAGGCCGGAGCAACTTGTCCTTCCCCTGACCCTCTGGACACCCAGACTGGAGGACTGGACTTCTACGGGCAGAGACCCTGGAGACAAGGACATCAGAGTATGTCCACACACATGAACAGAGTAGAGCATGTGATGAGGAAAATTTAACCTTTTCTAAAACCATTTTATCATTTCACTCTGTCTGCGTTTCCCTATCTTCCTTTTTACAGCGTTTACGTAAACTTGGGGACTGTTTGATGATGTTCTCAACACTAAAATGAGAAACCTGACCTCTGTTCTGTATTTGTCTGCAGGTATCGATCCTCCAGATGCAGAGAAGGAGAAAAGAGGAATTCTGGCACTGCAGGTTAAAGAGCGAGACATTCCACATTCTGTAAGAATGCATTTTATATTAAATTAAAAATCACAAAAGTAAAAACTAGAAAAGCACGCAAAGAGCGCATACCTCCGTCAAGGCTCCTTCCGTCCCTCATGGATCAGCACCAAAATTTAATGGGTTCATCCTTGGCCCAAGGGCTACCTCTGGTGAAAATTTCATCAAAATCTGTACAGTAGTTTTTGCGTAATCCTGCTAACAAACAGAAAAAAACACCCCGATCACGTTACCTCCTTGATTGAGGTAGTGAATAGAATAATCCTATATGTAATAGGAACACAAAAATGTCATCTTAGGAACTGAAAGCATTGGCAGATATTTCATGTCACTGTTTGGTGGTGGTGGTGGTGGGGGGACAATAAACAACATTTTCTTGAGTAAATATTGAGGGGGGACACTGTAATTGTAGTTGGGGCCATTCCTAGTTTTTTTGGGGGGGGGGGGGCAATGTGCAAGATTTTGTAATGGGGACGATTCAAACCCTATAAAATGTGTGAACAAAACATCGGTATGTGCATTTACACTGCTCACAAAAAGTTAGGGATATTTGGCTTTTGGGTGAAATTTATGGAGAATGTAAAAAGTGGACACTACCGTGATATTATATCATGAAAGTAGGGCATTTAAGTAGAAGCATGCAATGGTGATTTCCTCATCTTAAACAAATTATTGAAACAAAGGCCAACAACAGTGGTGGGTATACCACAACTAAAAATGGCAATGTCTCAATAACTTGTCATGTGTCCTTAAGCATCAATTACAGCTTGACAACGACGTCTCATGCTGTTCACAAGTCGACTTATTGTCTGCTGAGGCATGGCATTCCACTCTTCTTGAAGGGCGGCCCTCAGGCCATTGAGGTTGTGGGGTGCAGGGTTCGAGCCTCTACATGGCGACTCAGCTGATCCCAGAGGTTTTCTATGAGATTCAGTTCTGGAGAAAGTGCAGGCCACTCCATTTGAGGTACTCCAGCCTCCAGCAGCCGTTCCCTAATGATGCGACCTCAATGAGCTGGAGCATTGTCGTCCATGAAGATTAAATTAGGCCTGTGTTGTTCATGCAGGGGCACAGTGACTGGATTAATGATGTGATTCAGGTAGTGTTGGCTTGTCTCTGTACCATTCACAAGGTGTAGGGCAGTTCTGTGTTGACTAGACACACCTGTCCAGGCTGTAACACCACCACCACTGAAGGCTCGTCTGGTGACAACAGTGGCTGATGCATAATGCTGTCTTTGCCATCTCCAACATCGTTGGGGGCCATCATTTCTGCTTAACATGAATCAACTTTCATCATAGAACAGCACTGAGGCCCACTGGTCCCTTGTCCAGCGTAAATGCTCCCTGGCCCATGCAACCGATGACGCCTTTGCCTGGTGGTGTGGTCAGTACCCTTGCAGGTTGTCTAGCACGCAGACCACGCTGATGTAAACTGTTTCAAATGGTCTGACATGACACTTGGGTGCCTCTCACCTCCCTTAAATATGCCTGGATTTGAGTGGCATTAACCATCCGGTTCCACAGGGCACTGTTCACAATAAAGTGGTCATCAGCGTGGGATGTGGCCAAAGAACGTTCACTTCTATGCCTTTCTGTGACTCTTCCAGTCTCTCTGGAGCTCTGTTGCAACCTGCTGATGACACTCTGTGACATTCTAAGCTCAGTGGCCACTTCCCTCTGAGAACATCCTGTTTGAAGCCTCACAATGGCGAGGTACTGCTGATCAGTTGTTAGGTGTCGTCTTGGTCTCATGATGTCAAAATGTGAACAGCATGATGAAGAGAACTGTTTAAATACCAGTTCTAATTGAACCAGAGCATTTATTGGTTAATTCATGGATCAAACACCTGATGTGAATTTTGCTGTTAAGCAACTTGTTAGAGAACAGCAAGTTATGTGGAGGGGTGGCCTATTTGATTGAGCATTCACCCCACAACCGGGAGGTTGGGGGTTCAAGCCCCAGCTGGGTCATCCCAAAGACCATATCAAAATAGTTCTTCCCGCCTTCTAGCTTGGTGCTCAGCATAATAGAATGGGGGAGGGAGAAGTTGTTTGTGGCGACGCCTTGCATGGCAGCGACCCTTCTGATTCTAGATGTGATTAACATTGTAGATAGGAGAAACGTAATTTCGTCCTACAGTTTGGCTGAATGGACTGAATGACAATAAAGTTGGCTGCTTATGCAAAAAGTACTGAAACATTGAACAGATGGACATGTGCATTCAAAAGGTTAGAGAAGGTCAAATTAAGTTCACCTGTAAAGATTATTGTGCATTTTAGGTGCATCCTGAAATTTCACCCAGAAGACGAATATCCCTAACTTTTTGTGAGTAGTGTGTAGGGCTGCAACGATTACTCGAATAATTTGATGACAAAAATTTCTTGATTCAAAATCTATGCTTCGACATGTCGTTTAATGTAGCCCTTCAGGTCTATATGACCTTCTTCCGGTCACGCTACCTAAACAAAACGCAGATTTGTTTAACGGCACCATGTCACAGTGGCATAGTGACGGGCCGGCAGAGAGGAAGAAACTAAAAAAATGACAAAAGTATCTCAAGTCTGGGATCATTTCAAAGTCAAACTGAAGGAAAACATTGTGCCGTGTATACATGGTAAAGCCGAGCGGTGATGTTGCAGTGTCTCGGCAGGAAGCATCCCGCATGCACAGCCAGCGCACCCGGGACAAGGTGCGGGATTGAGATTTTAAATTAAGATGAATAGAATGTTGTCAGCTATGCTAATTATGCTTATATGACCAAAAACATATAGCCACTGCTGTTAGTGTGCTAACGGCTAGCGAACGTAACTTGATGGTGTAACGTGACGTTTAAAGTTACGTTCTGTGTGCATTGCAATAAATGTGTACTGTACCTGTGTTATTGATTGTTTGGTGCAATTACTACTGCTCGTTAGAAAAGAAAGTTCCACAAATGTTGGTCAAAATTTCTTTTAAAAAAAGTATCAGATTACTCGAGTAATCTTCGATTAGAGTGGGCAATTACCTAAGCCATAAAAGAGTCGTTAGCTGCAGCCCTAGTAGTGTATATATACGAGGGGGGGCTGAAGAGTTCATAGTGGTCAAATCTGACCAAATGTGGTTTATTTTTCAACATAGTCTCCCCTTCGGTCCACACACTTCTGCCATCGGTGTTGCAGCACTT
Source organism: Pholidichthys leucotaenia (assembly GCA_020510985.1). Taxonomy (NCBI): domain Eukaryota; kingdom Metazoa; phylum Chordata; class Actinopteri; order Cichliformes; family Pholidichthyidae; genus Pholidichthys; species Pholidichthys leucotaenia. Next base: position 309,899,617 of record CM035840.1, on the reverse strand, counting down.
GGATCCCTGGGGTTGAAAACTAAACCACATTTGGTCATATTTGACCATTATAAACTTTTCAGCCTATAAATAAAGAAATTTAGTTGAAAATGTCTAAAATTGTTGCAAATTAATGAGAAGCAGTTGCAAATTAACAAGAAAAAAGTTGCAAATTAATGAGAAAAAAAATTGCAAATTTACATGAAAAACTAGCAAATTTAAGAAAAAAGTTGCAAATTAAAAAGAAAAAGTTGCAAATTAATGAGAAAATGACAAACTTTCATGAAAAAAGTTGCAAATTCACATGAAAAAATGCAAATGAACTAGAAAAAAGTTGTAAGTTTACATGAAAAAAGTGGTAAATTAACGAGAAAAAAGTGACAAATTAATGAGAGTTTCAAGTTTACATGAAAAAGTCAAAGTCAAAGAGCCTTTGTTGTCATTCCATTGCTAATAAACAATGCAACGAAACTGAGATGCTGCTCCCTAAAAACAAACTATCACACTCACAGTTCACTCATGCATTTAACATTCTTATAATTACAACAATAAATAATGTTTGAAACAATATTACCTAAAAGTTGAATACAATATGTACATAGCAATAATGAAAACATACTGAGCGATAAATATATAAGACCAGCTTAAACACACGGGGTTATTGCCACAAAATAACCTAAAATAACCTAAAATAATATCAGCAGTCTGTACGTGTTATATAAATCCGTTCAAAATCCGTACTGCTGCTGGGAAAAAAATATGATTAAACCTGGTAGTCCGGGTTTTATGGGATCTGTACCGCTTTGCCGAGGGGAGCAGGTGAAAAAAATCATGGCCTGGATGAGTGCAGTCTTTAATAATGGCACTAGCTCTGCTGAGGTACCGAGACCTGGAAATCTCTTCCAGAGAAGGGAGAGAACAGCCAGTGATTTTTTTGTGCAGTCTCGATCACTCTCTGGAAGGCTTTGCGGCCTGCGGCTGAACAGCCCTCATACCAAACCGTGATGCCATATGACAAAATGCTCTCAATATCAGAGCGATAAAATAAAACCAGCAACTGTGCATTCAGGCCATTCTTCTTGAGGAGCCTCAGAAAGTGTAGACGTTGTTGAGCCTTTTTTATCGTAGCTGTGGTGTTAACTGCCCAGGTAAGGTTGTGAGAAATGTGAACACCCAGAAACTTAAAAGCCTCCACCCTCTCCACACACTCCTTGCCTATATATAGAGGAGGTGGCGCACTGCTGTGCTTCCTAAAATCAATAATGAGTTTTTTGTTTTTTTTGTGTTCAATAGCAGATTATTATCTGAGCACCACCTCACCAGTTTCTGGACCTCATCTCTGTATGCAGACTCATCTCCTCCTGATATGAGCCCCACTACTGTTGTGTCATCTGCAAACTTCACTATAATGTTTGTGGGATGAACAGGTATGCAATCATATGTGTACAATGAATACAAAGTGGGGCTCAACACACAGCCCTGTGGTGAGCCTGTTGCCACAGGGCTATGGCAACTTTTTGCACAAAAAAGTTGCAAATTTATGAAAAAACTCTCAAATTTATAAGAAAAGTTGCAAATTTTCCTCAAAAAATAGTTGTTATAATAATAATAAGAAGAAGAAGTTTATTTGTAGAGCGCTTTTCACAGACAGGGTCACAAAGTGCTTTCCATAAAATTAAACAGTAAATAAATAAGACAATAAAAGGCATAATAAAAAACAGTAAACAATAAAAGGCACAAGAACAATGTACAACCATGCAAAACATTGTTTTGCATGTATCCTTAGCATTGGTGCTAAAAATGCATTTTATTCAGTTCTACAACATGATATAGAAAGGTTTATGATGATTTGTTTCCAGGTCGGGGGGGACATGTTCCCCCCTTGATTTATGCGTATGACTGCGAGTCAGTGTAGTTGTTGGCATGCTGGTGTAAGGCAGGCGGTGGTAACCACACTCATTATGTTCTATATTTTAAATGAATCTTTGTCTCCTAACATCTGTATATGTTTTACAGAATACAGGTAGTTAAATTCAGAGCTGCAGACACACACCAGCTGTCCATGGTGAAAATCAATTTTCTCTTGAGATATTCTTCAGTTTTTCACAGCTGCATCAGATCTTATGGTACGTGTCCACTGGTCAGGATTTTTCGGAAAGGAATGTGCATACCGCAACCTGTGAGGTGCAGAAAAGGGGCGTGTAGCGTAGTTCTCGGCTAGGCGGAGTCGAGCAGTGCGGGAGGAAATACTGGAATAGTCATTATTAACCATGTGCAGATTGTTTTTAATAGTGCTGGTATATTTGTGCTACAAAAGGCAGATTTGTCGTTGTTACCGCTGGTTTTGGGTTCACCCAATCCTACAGACCCGCACAGTGCATGTCGAATACCACCTGGTTCATGAGCTTCGGCTAGATGAGCCCATGTTCCACTGCTCTCCACGTCTCGTTCCTTTCTATGTTGTTTCTATATGACGGCAAGGACTGGTCATATAGTATCAGGTTGTCTGAAACAGCGGTTACTATTTTCTCCTTCAAGTCTTCACAACAACAGGTAACGTACAGATCTGCTTCTCTTTCCCTCCCCTCTCGTCTTCTCCTCCAGCTGTCTGGTTCACTGGATTGCTTGATGGGTCCGGCTGTGGGCGGTCTTCAGCTCTCTGATGCTACTGGACAATATGGTGTCCTTGCTCTCCATATCTTTAAAACAAACCAGCGAAAAGTGTTTCTAACATCATTTCGTGCGAGAAATAGTAGGTTCAGTTAATGAATCCATCGTTATTTGACATCAAAAATCACTGGTTTAAAAGTTCAGGACGAGAGTGCTGCCTCCGGTTCATGACCATATGGGGAAAAAAATCATGACTGATGGAAATTTTTATGCAAATGAGCTGTAGAGTACCCACGGGTGAGTTGGCACACCACAGTACAGTTTTCAACCGCTCCGCACCCAAATGCTTTCCACTGCGTTTCCAATACACAATGAATGGGAAGCGGAAAACGACAGAACCAGAGGACACATAGCTTTAGCTTCTCCAAACCTCACAGCTGGATCATGACCCCCCCCCCCCCCCCCCCCCCACAGCTAACCTCCGTCTGTGTGTTTGTGACTCTACAGGAGCTGATCATCGCTCTTCTCAGTAACGCTGTTGCCCAGTTTAAGAAGTACAAGTGTCCTCGGATGAAGAGTCACCTCAGTGCGTCTCTGTTTTTTAGGCGATTATCTGAGAGTCAACCATCAAAAACCACATTTTTTTCTTCTTTGTGAAAACTTTTGGTTGTTCTCCTGTGTGTTGTGTGTCATTCTACCTCCACCACAGTGGTACAAATGGGAGAGGAGTATCATCACGCGAAAGACTACACCAAAGCCCTGAAGTAAGCGTGAGAAAATTATACACTCCGAGTTTCATCTTGTGCTGTTGTGTTTACACAAACATTGAAACATTTTTGGACAGCTGCTGCCAAAGCCGTTTCTGCCTATGAACCAGAGTACGCAGATGCTATAGCCCCCCTGAGCCACTAGGGCCCCCAAAATACAAGTTCTCCTCAACATTTTTGGGAGAAAATTAAAATGACTTTTTTTCATCCATCATGAACTTTCCACTTCTGCTCCTTACAAATTTGTGACTTTCTGTAAATTTTTAACATTTTTTTCGAGGGGTGGGGGGTGTAAATTTGTGATTTTTTTTTTCTCAGAGATTTGCAACTTTTTTACATTTTTCCATTTTTTTCTCCTAAAATTGCAGCTTTTTTCTTGTAAATTTCTTTGTTTTTTTTCATGCAAGCTGCAACTTTTTTCTCATAAATTAGCAAAATGTTTCTTATAAATTTGTGACTTTTTTCATAAATTTACAACTATTTATCATTAATTTTCTACCTTTTTCCCCTAACATTACAACTTTTTTCTCATAAATCTTTAACTTCTTTCATTGTAATTTGCAACTTTTTTTCTTGTAAATTTGTGATTTTTCTTGAAGATTTGCAACTTTTTTCTTGTTTCTTTTTTTTTGTCCTGAAAGTGCAGCTTTTTTCTCATAAATTTCTCAGCTTTTTTCTTGTAAGTTGCAACTTTTCTCATAAATTTGCAAAATGTTTCTCAAAAATTTGTGATGTCTTTATCATAAGTCTGCTAATTTTTCTATCATTAATTTTATACCTCCTTTTCTCCTAACGTTGCAACTTTTTTCTCATACATTTAACTTTTTTCATTGTAAATTTGCAACTTTTTTTCTTGTAAATTTGTGATTACTTTTCTCAAAGATTTACAACTCTTTATTAATTTTTCAGTTTTCGCCCCCTAAAATTGCAGCCTTTTTTCGTAAATTTCTCTGTTTTTTTCTTGTAAGTTGCAACTTTTTCTTATAAATTTGCAATTTTTTTCTCATCAATTTGTGACTTCTTTATATTAAATTTACAGCTTTTTTCCATAATTTTCTACCTTTTTTGTCCTAACATCGCAACTTTTTTCTCATAAATCTTTCACATTTTTCATTGTAAATTTGCAACTTTTTTTTCATTAATTTTCTACCTTTTTTCTCCTAACATTGTTTTTCCTATTTTAAAGGGTTTAAATTCTTCTCCTTTCCCACCCACAATCTTGCATAGCATCCCCCAAAAAAGCTAGAAACAGCCCTGGCTGCAGCTGTTAAAAATGTTTTAAATACACATTCTTCATGCTGCACAGATATTTATAGATTCTAAAAGTGAAACATGAAAGCTGGGTCATAGTGGCAACAGAACTGCGAAGAAAAAGCTTCATTAATGACTTTGGATATGTTAACAGGCTGTTAGACTACGTGATGTGTGACTATCGGACGGAGCGTTGGTGGGGTCTCCTGACGGCCATACTGACCACAGCTCTGCGTTGTGCATATCTGATGGCCAGTATTAAGGACTACATCATATACTGCATGGAGCTGCTGGGCAGAGGTAAGCAGCAATTGTGTTTTCAAATTTGGCTTGTCCCAAAAAACTTGATACTTGAATAATAATAATAATGGATGAAATTTATATGGTGCTTTACATGTCAAGTGACATCTCAAAACGCTTTCAGTGAGTCCATTATTCATTCACTCCAGACAGACATTGATAGTGGTAAGGTACTGCTGTAGCCACAGCTGCCCTGGGGCAGGCTGATGGAAATGTGGCTGCCAATCTGCGCCAACGGTCTCTCCGACCACTACCAAACATTTATGCACATTCATGCCCAGTGTCATGGACACTGGAAGCAAGGTGGGTAAAGTGTCTTGCCCAGGGACACAACGGCAGGATGGCTGGGGAGAGCGGGATTTGAACCGCCAACCCTCTGGTTATTGGACGACCTGCTCTACCTCCTGAGGAACTGCTGCCCACATTTCCCCCCTTCGTTCCATTTTTGCTGAGCACTAAGCTGGATGGCAGGAAGTTTCATTGTTATGTGGTCTTTAGCATGACCCGGCCAGGACTTGAACCCCGACTTCCTGGATGTGGGGCGAATGCTAATACTAATCAGTACTAAATATTAGTGTATTTAGATGCTCATTTGCAACAATACTGATACCTACAGTGATGTCATTGCTGCCTCCAGTTGTGGTAAGACAAGGGTCAAGATTCAGAGATTTTATTTGTCAATACTACTATACGTACAGGACATACAGGAGAAATGGGGTTTCTCTCTCTCTTCAGTGGTGTGCACAATATAAAAAAGAAAGGAATAAGGCTGAAAAAAAAGAAAACAACAGCAGTCTATGTACAGTAATGCAACCTGTAGTGCAAATGGCGACAAAAGATAGACCCAGACCTCCCATAGTGCAAATAGAGATAAACGATTAACGATGATAAAACGATGATGAAACCCAGCAATCCTATAGACAGAAAAGTAGAGATGTAATACCCATAGTTGCAGTTCAGTACGGCAGTGTAGGTGCAGATAGTAACAGATAGGACTGCACATGATCAGTATAGCAATGACAGACAGCAGCAACTATGGCATTTGTGCAAATGGTTGCAGTTAAAAGTGCAGAGACATACAGCAGCAAATGTATTACTGTTGGTGTACCAGTATTTCTGTGCCAACAGCTGAGGTAGTTATTGTGTGGGTGATTGCTTTACGGTTGGGGGGGTGGACAGAGTTCAGGGTCCTGATGGCCTGATGAACAAAGCTGTTTATCAGTCTTGTGGAGCGGGCTGGAGGCTCCGGTACCTTTTCCCCGAGGGCAAAGGGCTGAAGAGGGAGTGTGAGGGGTGAGAGGTGTTGCCTGTGATATTGATGGCTCTGTGGGTGAGGTAAATGTCTGAGAGGGGGGCAGAGGGGCACCGATGATCTTGCTGGCAGCTTTCACTGTGCATTGTAGTGTCTTCCGGCAGGAGGCGGTGCAGCTTCCATACCACACTGTGATGCAGCTGGTGAGGATGCTCTCAGTGGTGCCCCGGTAGAAAGAGCACCTGATGAGGGGTGGGGCTCGTGCTCTCCTCAGTGTGCAGAGGAAATGGAGGAGAGTTTGAGCCTTCTTGGCCAGTGATGTGGTGTTGGACCAGGAGAGGTCCTCAGAGATGTGCACCCCCAGGAACCTGGTGCTGCTCACTCTCTCCACAGCTGCACCATCGATGATCAGAGGGGGGTGCTGTGTGTGACCCCTCCTGAAGTCAGTCAGCAACCTCTACTGTGCAAAGGGCCAGTTTGAGAGATTTTTGACCATGCACAATCTGCATGGAGCTACAAAGGTAACCAACTAAGGTAAAACAGCAACTTTACTAGTAGTAGTAGTAAAGTACATCAATATGTACTTTACTAGTACATATTGATGTTGGCCTGACAACATCAATATTAAGAGGTTTTTCCCTCATAAAATTTCAATTTTTTTTCCTTAAGTTTGTGAGATTTTTGGTATAAATTTTCTGGTTTTATAAATTTGTCATATTTTTCTTTGAAAATGTTTTGCTTTTTCAGTTAAAATTGCAGCCTCTTTCCACATATGTATGTTACATTTTTTCCTCATAAAAATGCAGTGTTTCCAGTAAGTTTATAATTTTTTTCATAAATTTTATGGCTTTTAATGCAAATTTGCAAGTGTTTTTCCTTATAAAATTGCAACTTTTCCCTCTAAATTTGTCATATTCCTGGCATACATTTTCTGCCTTTCTAATAAATTTGTTCTATTATCCCTTATAAATTTGTTTCCTATAAATTATAATGTTATTCTCAAAATATTGCAACTCCCAGAAATTTTTGTGACAGTTTCTTTCAGATTTGTTGTGAGAATTTTTGGCATAAACCTCCAGCTTTTCGTATAAATTTGTTATTTTTCTATTAAATGTAAATCTATTTTTTTCCTTACAAATTTGTGCCCTCTTTTTACTGAAATGTTTAGAAGTTTTTGTCAAGGCCTTAAGGAGCCACTGGCTATGGACTCCAGAGCCGCAGGTTGCAGACCCTTGCATGAAGACCTATACATCTTACAGTCATGCTACAAAGGTTTTTTTTTCCCCCACCTGGTACAGTGAAACAAAGGACAAATTAACTAAAGTGATGTGCAAATTGCAAAAGCCAAAGAATTTAAATTCTTTTTTGAACTGGGTTACATAACCCTAATAATCTATTGTATTTCAGTTAAATTTGCCTGACTGAGAAATTATCCTGGTTTTTCTAGGTTGTTGTTATAAAATGCTGGACATGCCTTCATTTTATCAGGTGTTTTTTGTTAGAAAAAAATATTAAATTATCCTTGATGAGGGGTAGTCAATAAGCCAGACAGATCTTCAGATATGGGTAGATTTAATTTGTTGGCCAACGGAGATTGATATAGGATCGATCTCAGAACTTCACCGTTCACACACCGATCTGCCTCTTGCATGAATACATAGCCCTTTTAAGCAAGATCTTAACAGAGAGAAACGGTAGCAAATGTTCCTGGCAGTTTGCTCAGTGTCGTTGGTCACAGCGGGGTATTTCATCACACGTCCTCGGGCGCTGGCCTGTCTCTTCCTATGTCCCTTCCTATCTTTGGGGGATGTGCCACGCAGGAACTTTCACAGCATGACTCGGGCAGAAAAACAATGCTGCTGTATAAGACGTGTCACGCAGGAAACTCACGGCAACACCAAAGGCAGGTGCTAACAGATGCAGTTGTATTACACTTTGTAACAAACGCAGTCACTCAAAGCTGTGAGACCCCAGGCCAATAGGAGATTCAACAATCATGTATAATATAATGAACAAAATACTGTATATCACATATGTAATCCCACAATTAGAGCATTAATATGAAATTATTCTCTCAGTTTTCAATCTCAGACGGAAAAGGAACACAACGTGTGTCTCTGGTTGATCTTTTTTCCCTCTTGTAGCTTCTACCTTGAATGAGGAACAAAAATCGAGGATTGAGAAGAATCTCATCAAAGTGCTGAGGGTGAGTTATAGTTTTTGTCAAGATTTTTCCTTTTGCTTGAACAAAGATTAGTTCTATTTTTCTACTCCTGTTTTGGACTTTCCTCCTTTAATATGATGCAGTTTAAGTAATCTAGATCTCCTGCTGTGGCCGTAACAGTAATAATGCATTCATACTCTATGTAAAGTAAATTTTTGTTTGTGGTGTGATTACATACAAAATCAGTGCAAAGATGCAAACACACAAATTTGCTCTGGATGACACGAATACACATAAATTTGCATCTGCATGAGGAAAAATTTGCTTGATGCTTGGTCGCAATAGTCGATCGGCATTTAGATTCCGATGTCACTTGGAGTAGAAAATAAACAGTTTTAAAATGAGACAGTCACTCATCAGAGACAGATGGGCCAGAGCTCAACAACTGAGATGGTGCGTCTGTAGTTTGTGTCCACCTGTGACATCCTGCTAGGCTGCTACCAATCTGCTAACGAGGGCTTGCAGCTCTTCAAACTGGACACTGGTCTGCTTTAGTGCTGAAAATAGCCCACATCAAGTTGCAGTTTCTGAAGGAGGCAGTGACATTTTCCCAGCTGTGTGCCCCTCAGGATAATGTTGTGAACTCAAATATTAGAGCTTTTTTTTTGGGGGGGGGGGGGATTCCACAGCAGGAATTTTGAAGGTAACCCCGCCTGTCCGCAGGGCCAATTTCCGCTTGTTACAAAGTATTGTGTTATTGTAATGCCACTGCTTTTGCAGAAATGTGCTGTGTAACAAAATTACTGTTTAAAAATTCAGTAATGTGTTACAGTTACTGAAATTTGATCAGATGCATTATTCGTTACCTGTTCTATTAATATGGATAGACCGTTTTAGCACAAATAAATGAATATACAAACTGACCCTACCGTAGCTGAGATGAGCTGTCAGTCGACATGACCTGTTGCAAAGACCCTGAGTCTTTATCACTTTGAGCGGAGGAAGAGATGAAGCTACTTTGTTTTTGTGGAGATGGACAGATTATTTTTCCTTTGTCACGATTAAGGACAAAAGCATATTGGTGGGTTGCAAGCTAAGTGCCGATCGAGACCTACTACAATCTTCAGAAGCACCTGAAAACAGCAACAAAGCTCCGACAAAGCTAGTGCTAAGTAATGGTTAGCTATGTTAACAACTAACACCATGAAGTGGATGTACCATATCTGAACAGCCACGGCTGGATGTAAAATGGAAATACTCTTGTCTGAATGTTCACCCACTGCTGGATTTCAAGCATGGGCATACATCTGGACAGTTTGTGACCCAGCAAGAATTAAACCGACTGATTGCCAGATACGTCATTACAGACTGAAGACGTGATATCAACAATGATTTCCCATCAGACAGCTGAGACTGTGAGCCACTCAAGTTAAAACACATTTACTTGCTACCTGGATAAAGATTATTCAAAAATGAATTTTGATCTCCAAAAGGAATTTGAGGGACTGGATCATGTCTCTGTCACAGGAGACATTTGGGCTGTGGATAATGGCCATTTTCTTTGGATCACTGCACATCACATTAATCATAAAGGTAAGATAAACATGGACAGCTTTATGTCCCACACTGACACATGTGCAGCAACACCAACACAAAAAAACTATAGTAACTTGCCTAACACTGATGATTACTAGGCCCAGCCACATATCACAAGGCTAACGGTAGCTAGCACTACCTTATCAGAATAAATCCTGTGATAAAAAGACTTAGCGGTTGAAGGACATGCCCAGTTGTATGCACGGTGGGCCAGAATAATGACTGAAACTGCATTGGTCCTTAAAATCAGTTTAATGGTAAAACCCATCTTAATTTGAGTTGTTTTCAAAGTAGTTTGTTAAAAAATGCTAACTAACTTGGAGGATAACATCAGTTAGGCCAGAGAGTCCTGATTGGCTCAATACTACCCACATGCCAGCACCACGAGTAGTTATGTCACCAAAAATGTTCGTTTTTGCAGGGAGCGGGCTTAAGTGAACTTCACAGCAAAAGAACACAGATACGAGACCTTTAAAGTCCTTGTACGGTGACATTTTTTTTATTGAACTAATAAACTGATTGTATGAAAATATTCCATTCTGGCCATTCCCGTGATTTAATATGTGTCACCAGCCTCCATAAATGACTTTATTTGGTAATAGCCCATCTTTCACTTAGTGATGCTGCAGTACCGCCATCTGTCGATAGGGGCGGGCAGCAGTGACGTCAGCACAGGAAGAAGTGAGGGTGATATTGCCTGCCTGTGCTGTGAGCCTCATCAGAGAAACATTCCCATCAGATCACTACAAGGCATTTTGCCTACCAAGATTAGATTTGTGAAAAATGATATTTAAATAAAGTTTTGTAAAATCATATATTGAGTTTATTAATGTTCATGTCAATTTTATAATTCTAATATTTCAGCATTCATCAAAGTTGCATGTCATATACATTTGAATCATTTTTCTACCATTTTATGGTATAAAATTCGGGTTCCATTTTTAAAAGCACATTTCTCTTAAAATCTTAGGCTTATATTTGTTTGTGTTAGCAAAATATGTTGCTTCCCTAACAATTGAAAGCTGAACTTTCATTGCTAATTGGAAATTTCTTCTACTTTTACATGTTTGATTTTGAAAATCTAGATACATGTTGCTCAACAGCATCAGCTTTGATGGGACGCTGAAATTTGGCACTCAGTGTGGCAGGAACTCTGGCTTGTACAGAGTGCCACTGCTCCCATAAGTGGGTTGGATCAACCAAGGTTTTGTTGAACAGAGTATTCATCAGATCATCCACATATTCTGAAAAAAAATATATTCAATAAAAATTAGACATCCATTTGACTACAGTATGAAATACAAATTTGACCCAAATTAACATAATTTGATAAAAGCTATGAAATGTGAAAGTTGAATGAAGACCAACCCTCCACCCACTGTAAATATCATATACAAGCCTAGAAAATGATACTAATATTTCTTATACTCCCCGAAAGTTGGATTAACTTTCTTTGCTTGCAGTGTATATCCGCCTTTTTTGGGTAATTTTGGGTATTTTATCACAATGATTTATTTTTGGACATATAAGTGATCTGTCTATCAGCAGAAACTCTATGTAATTGGCACTGTTATTATAATTGCATTTCATATTTTTGGTCACATATTGCATCTCCTCACCTTGTCAACATTCCAAGGAATGAGAAGTGTACACTCTTTGGTGCAAAATGAATAATCAGACTGTGGAAAGCCTCCACATTTGAAGTTTGCTGCCCTGGACTCAGCTTTGGCACATCCCTGAGGACCCGTGTTTTGTTGATCATATCAACAACTTTTTCACAGCCCTTTGTCCCTGAAATAAATAAATTGTAGGTGTGAGATATGTGACCAAAAATGATGAAAATCAATGGGATAATAATTTTTATATATATATAATACATGCACTGTTGTTTCATTGTGTGAAACTGTTTTTTGTGTTAGGTTGCAGTCTCTCAGGAGCTGCGGGATCGTATGTAGTGCTCGCATCTTTGTATTTGTACTATGCAGGTGTGCGCGCAGCTGAAGCCGCTGATGAGCGGCGAGTCGTGACACAAATTGCATCTTATTCTCGAAATCGCTGTCAACGAAATGTCTGCTGCACATGTTGGGTGAGTTACCGACATCATTCCAATTTTTTCGCGTTTTCTGAACGAATTTCACCCATGCCGTTCTGATTTTCCCAAGGACGGGAAATTCAAAAACACTCACCGCATGCTCCGCTGGTATAACGTCGCACCCGTAGACAACACAACGCCAAACCATAATTAATTCAATTCCTGAAATCCTAATCTTAATAAATAATCTATTTGTAATCCACAAGTACTCCGAGAAATATCCGTAATCGCCGATTTTAAAACGTAAACAACAAACAATGTCCGCCGAGCGTGTGCGTGTCGCTCCCTGTGATGATGTCACACAGTCAGTGGCCATCTTAGCCGCTGATCGCTCGGCTGAGCCAGACAGCTCTCAAGGACAGCGTACTTCAAGAGTGCATTGTCACCTTATGCGGCATTTGTTGACACCAAAACATGTGCGGTTCAAATTAGCTCGTCTCACACAAAAATTTAAGATATGATTTAGCGATATTGAATTTTCGTCCGGACAAGGCCTTTGAGCGATTTTGCTCTTGATATGTCCTGCAAGTCATAAAAAAACATCACAGACATGTTAATGAGAAAAAAAACATGATTTTTGGCAGAATGTCACTTTAAACACACCTCTTTACAGAAGTAACCCTGCTTGTTGCTATGGAGAGAATTACTAATGCCACAATATGTTGGCGTTGGCTGTTTATGGTGATTTTTATCTTTTATTTTAAAAGTCCGGCCATCCTGGGTTGGACACATGTCAGTTTGTCAAAATGTAGAAATTGTCTCCATCAGACCTCCACACCCAGAGTTTCTGCACTGGAATGTACAGAGCAGAAAATGTTGTCATCTTTGTGTTTTCAGAACGAGGTCCCTGACCCCGAGCCCGACTGCGACCCCTCATCTATGAGCGCGGCCAGGTCTCTGTGGAGCGACCGCACAGCTTTGGCGGGATCCAACGAGCTAAGCATAGAAGTGCAGGACTACATCCCCTTCAGTCAGTAAACGCACACGCTCCACTCATTATCACACTGTTCACTTTAAACGGTTATTTCTTCATTCCTAAATACATCACATACACCTCCGTTTGATGGTTGTGCTTCTCCTGTCTGACTCCAGTCCAGTGTAAGGCCAGGTTCCAGTCTCCCAGTTTCCACGTGGACCAGCTCATCCAGCTGAAGGTCTTCCTCAGGGCCGACTGCCCTCATCTGGTATCCTTCAAGAAGCTGTCCGTCAGCCTCAGTAACCAGGTACACAAATCCACCAAATCCTAAAATAATCCTCCTGCAGTTCTGATCACTCCAGAGGAAACTAGAGGGAGTTTAAAAAGCTCCTACAGGTGATGGTTTTGTTCGTTTGTTTGTTTTTTTTGTTCAGGAATACAACCAGTGGTGTGTTTTGGAGTCGTCTGGTCAGGAGGCGATGACCCTGGTACCGGGGAAAACCCAGTGCTACAACTTCAGCTTTGTGGCCAAAACTGAAGATGTCGGTAAGAAGATCGAGGTAAGGACATTTTTGTCTGTGGATCATTAGAGAGTCTTAAATGTGTTTATCCAAAATATATGGCCTTAATCTGTCTCTTGAGGGTCCTAAAAATGCTCCAGCATAAACACAAATGTTGTATTTTCAGCCGTTTAATGGCAAAACTTCTCTGTTCAGTATTTTTAAATGTGCTGTAATCACTGTTTTGCTTATTTAGCATCACAGTATTCACCTCACGATAAAAAGCAGCACATTTACAGCAAAAAAGTCTAAAAATTGGAAAAATAACAAATTTAAAAGTAAAAAAACAAATGTAATAAGAAAAGTCATAAATTTACTTTGAAAGATACATTTAAAGTTGCAAATTTAAGAGAAGTTACAAATTTGTGGTAGAAAAGTAAAACTCTGTTTTGACTAATGCTGACAGGCTGTGAAAACTCAGCTGTTTTATCTTAATTTTAAAACTCGGATGTACTTTGTTCCTCCCTGCAGACCAAATCTTGCTCAGAATGGCTCTTTCTACATTACAAGTTGCCCTTATCCAGTGGCAACATAGAGAAGCAAAAATTAACACGATGTTGCAGTATTGGATGATGAATTTGTAGATATTTCACTTCAAGTAAATTGCTAGTTTATGAATGTAGTGTTAAATTTGGTCATTTGTCCCTAAACATTGGTTTAAAAAGTCTTACATTTTACTTCTATATACCTGCAGTTACCCAGTTTTTCTTTTTCCTGGATGTAAGGACTTAAATTTGACTGTGTGGCCTTAAGAAAGTCTTAAATTTATCCTCATTTAACCCCACAGATAGTTTTGTGCTTGAACCTTTCCAAACAGACACTCATAGGAGCTCCTAATGTCACTTCCAGCTTTTTCTTTACTTCAAATTATTTATTTTAACATTATTTAAACTTTGCTGCACACAAAAGGAGAGGAGCTTAGCAGAGAACCGGTAGTGTGATGGCTAGCAGCTAATGGTTAACAGCTAACAACTAATGGTCGGACAGAACACCAGAAACTGGTGAGAGAAAAGGAGAGATTGTGTGTTTTTGAGTGACAAATAATGTAACTGTGTGCATGTTATCAGAAACTTCCCCCACCTCAGTAATGCCACGTTCATCGTTAGCTGAAAACTAGCCAATGATAATCCCCAGGCTTGCAATAATGGAGTAAACAACAGTCTGACTACCAATTAAAGCTCACCATTTTTTTTTTTTGAGTCAGCCCCTCACATAAAGCTGTAACACTATCATAAGCCAATACTAACCATAGGACAAACAACTCACCATAACAGCTGGGTGGTTGTCCACTGATTTCCCTTACACGACAGATTAATTTCTGGCTGGTGGCTGTTATTTTCTGACTCCTCCTCTGCTCTTGGTCTTTGTGATGTCTAACAGGTTCATAATTATAAGGCCATGGTCCCGCCTATGAATACAGACTGATATTATCTTCCTCTTCAGATGATTTATTATTGATTTTTTTTTTTATTATCATCCATTCATTCTGTCTCCTATAATCATAAATGACATTACACTCAGAGCTTTTCCCATGAGACAGCGAGGATCCAGCCCAGCCTTGATCACTGCAGCAGAACATTTAGACACCAACTTATTACTCGGCATTCTCAAAACAATGCTTATCTGTTTGGTCTATTGTAATAAAACTCTCTGCTCTGGTCTGAGAGTTGGAATCTTCTCTTGGTACTCGCCTGCATGTGGGACACAACGTTTTTCCCTTCTTGGCCACGATGTAAATAAATATCCAGAAAAGGCATCTTTGACTCTGCATTTTATTCACCAGATCAACAAGGGGCATTTAATAATAAAGAAAACCCACAACAGATTAACTACTGCAGTCATTACTGACAGTGACCGGGTGGTCTGGAGTCCCCTGTAGTGACGTGACGGCCAGGCTGCCATTTTTGAAGAAGGGCCGACACTTTAAAATTATTTATTTTGTGTAATATCTGTTTATCAAATCATTTCTCACCATAATAATTAATGAAGTTGTTAACCTGGGAACCGCTCTTAACTGTACAGGGGTGTGTGTGTGTGTGTGTGTGTGTGTGTGTGTGTGTGTGTGTGTGTGTGTGTGTGTGTTGCTGTAGATGACTGGTATTGAGATGATGCTGGGCAGCGACATGGGCCGCTGTGTGTTCCTGAGCTGGAGAGGAGCGGGCGGAGACGTGGCCTCAGGGCATGAGGCTCTGCAGGCCAGCAGGTCGTCACGGCGATGGGGACGAAGCGCCGAGGCCCGTCAGGAGCCAGACTGGGACGGTCTGAGCATGCAGCACAGCACCATGTAAGGCGACGTGTTACCCGAAATGTGTTCACTGACCTGTCAGCGTCTGTTATCGGAAACCAGAAAACAGGAAATGTCTCTTTGCATGTTTAGGATCATCTCCAGAGTTCCGAAGATCTCGGTTCAGCTGAACCACCAACCGCCTTTGCTCACCAATGAAATGTACTGCATCAGCCTCACGGTCCAATCGCATGAGGACGCTTTGGTGAAGGATGTCAAACTGACTGCTGGCCTCAAGCCAGGTGAACTCATACAGTTCTCATTTTTTTTCTCTGTAAGATCACCAAACGTGAGTCCAGCTGTGCACATCTGTCTGTGGAGTGAAGACAAACAGCATTTGAGAACAGAGAGCTGCTGCTGGTTGTCAGTTCCCTGGTGATGGTTCAGGGCAAATATGGTTTTAAAATGTTTTCTCTTCCAGATTTTGTCAGAACAGACCCATCTCTACCGTCAGTGAGAGGGTTTCGACATGCTGACACAGTTTCCACTCAGGACGAAAAAAACCACCCTTCTTAGCCTTCAGCATAAAAAGCAATACATTTTGAATAAAAAAATATGTAGACTAAAGCTGGATTTCTACACCTGCATCATGGCGACGCCGTTGCCGATGCACATCACCGATGCACATCACCGATGCAGTTATCAACATTTTTATTTCTTGTCTGTTGGTCTGAATGCGTTGGTGCATTGGCAAAACGGGTTTCTGCCGATGGGCAGAGCGATTTGTGTTTGTGTTTTTATTTATTAAATAGTGATGGAGTTGGGGTTAGTAAATGTGGGGAAAAAAAGCAACTTTTCATACGATCCTGCAACAGAGAAAAAAGAGAAGATGCTAGAGAAAATGGTATGTACAACCTAGGGGTGTGCCGTATCGTATCATTCACGGTAATACCAGTATAAATTTTGATACTAGTGTAAAAACGAATATCACGATATTTGGGGTCTGCTGCATGACGACGTCACACTGTTACACTGTCAACGCAAGTTATGCCTTACCATAGAAACAGCAAAACAGCATGTCGCGGGAAAGCTACCACTGCGTCTGCATCCAATTGAGTGAAAGTATGTAAGTTTCAGTTTCTGTTTCAGACTGCTGCCTTTAAAAAAACAAAAAAAATGGTGCAGTAATGCAGATAATATGCCTGCATTTTTTCCGTACGTCAGCAACACCACACTCAAAGTGTCTGTAGTTGCATTTTCATTCCGTTTTGGCTGCTTCATCTTGATTTTATTCAACCACCCGAAGAGAGAGGAAAAAAAACATCCTTTCAGTGCGACAAGAGCCAAAAAGCCCCAGGAGGGGTCTGTGCAGCGAGAGTTACAATACAGGTAAAGGGATTCAGCATAAAACCCGACATCTTTGTGCACTTAAGATGCAGTGGTTTAATATTATTTTCTTGTAATATTTGATACAGAACAAAAAATACTTTAAGCTAAATCTGAGCTGCTGTTTATAAACAAGAGAAATAAGAGTTTTTTGTTTTTCCTGAATATGTTGAAGGTAAATAACGCTGGCATATGAAACTGTCTTTTTTTGCTTAAATTTAAAAGAAAAAAAAACTATACTCTGTAATACCGTGGAAAATATCATTATTGTGAAAATTCTCAGAAATATCGTGATATCATTTTTAGGCCATATTGCCCACCCCTAGTATGACCACCTGCGCTGCTGTCATTTTCCAGTCTATGTAATTAATGGCGTTAGGATGAGTCATAGACATTTTCTGTATCTATTAACTTCCTCAATATTCTTTTGAATTTTGACTGTAGTTTATGTGACTCACTTTGGAAGTGATGCCCCGGTGAACGAGCAGAGACTTCCAGGGGCTAGGCGTCTTTTGTTGTGGTTGGAAGGTGACTGCGTGCACACCCTCCTGGATTGGCGACACCACTACATTTCATAAAATAAATGCCATGAAAGGGACTGCAGAGTTATCAATTAATTGACAACTGATTTAATTTTGTCGACTAAATTTTTATCGACAATTAATCAAAAGTCAGTTAATTGTTAATATCCCTACCCTTTAACACTTAGGAACCTTTGCATGCATTTTGCATGCTTTTCATTCTTCATTTGTTGATAATTCTGGCTGTGTTTATGCATATGACATGAATTTTGAGAAGACTGTATTTTTATTTGAGCTTGTTATTTTCCACTCAGCTCCTACAGTAAGTCTAAAATACACAGTTTGCAAGCAGTTGTACTGTTAAGCACAAAAAATGTGCCACTGAAATGCATTCACACTGCAGTTTTTGATCTCACTGCCATTAATTCACAACAGTACATGCATTTTATTGTATCTGAGCATCAATCAGGGCTTTTGCCTTGGAATTGATCATTTTTACTACTCTCCACCAGGTGGCGTCATTTTGATCATATTTAGCATATGCAGAAAAAAACATTATTTCCTCTAGATTGCACTGTCACAACCCCCCTTCCATAAAGGATTTAATCATTGATGCTGCTTAAAGCTGGATTTATGCACCCATGTCACGTCAACGCCAATACCGACGCACGTTGCCAGCATTTCTTTTTTCTTGTGTGCTGGTTTGATTGCATTGTGCCATTGCCAAAACGGGTTTTTGCCAGTGTGCAGGGTAATTTGTTTGTCGTATGTCTTTGTTTATTGTTTATTAAATAGCAAGGGACAAGAGCAGATCGTGATAGATTTGGAGCTAATACATGTTAAAAAGCAACTTTTCATATGATCACCACAACAGTGAAAAGAGAGAAGGGGAGGAAATGATTAATCTGACTACCGCTGGGTTAGGGCGAGTCATAAAAATGTTCTGTATCCGCTAACTTCCTCAGTATTCTGTTGAATTCAGACCGTTGTTTATCAAACTCACTTTGGAAGTGGCACCACGGTGAACAACTGGAGCAGAGATGAGAACCAGGAAGCGTGAGGGAGGAGACAAAGCGGACCAATCACAGCTACTGTGGGTCTGTGTTGCCGACGTGCACCTCTCCATCTCTAGAGAGGTACGGGTCGGGTGACACTGGGGTTGTGTCAGTGCTGTAGCCACTGCATCGACCTAAATCCAGCTTTATCATTCACATACAGTATGTATGTAATAATTTAACACAAAAAATTACTTTGCATGTGGTACATTGAGGTGGTTTGGGCATCTGATTAGGATGCCTCCTGGACGCCTCCCACTTGAGGTGTTTCAGGCATGTCCCACTGGGAGGAGACCCAGGACTCGCTGGAGAGACTACGTCTCCCAGCTGGCCTGGGAACATCTTGGTATCCTCTCTAAAGAGCTGGAGCAGGTGGCTGGGGAGAGGGAAGTCTGGGCTTCTCTGCTTGAGCTGCTGCCTCCGCGACCCGGACCTCTGGCAAAGTGGTAGAAGATGGATGGATGTGGTATATTGTAAAACATTAGTGTGAATGGTTGGGAAGTGCTTGCTCCTGACAGGACAGGATGGCGTAAGACAGTTTGAGAGGGTGTTGCACTTTTTGAGCAGGAAAGGCATCGTAAAACTGAGGAGAAACACCTGCATTGCAAGAAACACAGAGGGGCCCCTCCACCACTTACAGCTTCCCCCCACATCTGTAGAATGTTTGAGAGTCTGTGCTTCTCACATTGGACTAATTGGCCACCAAAGAGTGCATGAGTAATTTTGGTGGACAATCTTACTCGATTCAAAGGATTCCTGATAATGATGATTGTTTTCCATCTGAAAACATGGTGGCATCATGCCAAAAACCAGGCATTTAAAGGGTTAAAATTTTGAAAAAATTAATTTTAATATCAATAATAAGGTCAGATAAAGGTGAAAAAAATTAGCTCAATGAAAGTAGAATATTAATGTATAATTTTTTTTGTAGCTACCTTATGAAAAGCACATTTTTGTACTAAGTAGTACCAGTGTGACTATAATTTAGAGGGTCTCTGAGGGTTAAACCGACACGTTGTTGGAGCATTTTTATATTGTAGTCTGATGAAACTAAGGTTGAATTTTTCTGGCCATGAACCTGCCATGTTATTCGGGGTATGTAAACATTATCTATCCATGGTTTATCAGTGTGAAGCGTGAGATTTTAGTCCTGACCATCTTGGTTTGGCCCATTTTAGGCCAGGACGCTAACCTGGGACAGTCCACCCACGTGACCCTGGATGGCTCCACGGTGAGCGACGACAGCGCCCCGTCTCTACTCCCCGACATTCCTCTAGGAGACCTAAAACCAGGAGAAAAGGTGACACACTCCCCATATTAGCCCAGCATGATGACATGGGACAGCCTCCCCACGAACTGTAATCCTGCGTTGTTGTTTTCATCTCCTGCAGCTGGAGCGGTGCGTCTACGTGAGGTGTGTGTCAATGGGGCCGAGGGTCTTCCTGTTCCACGTGGCCTACAGCATCAACACCACGGTGGAGGGACGCCACATCGTCTGTAAATGTCATAAGGTGGATTAACACCCCGTCAAGCATATTTTAGTTAATGTTTTTTTTTTCACATGTTGTGATGTTTGTCTTTACTTTGTGTTTGTTTTCCAGGATGAGACAGTTTCCATAGAGACGGTGGTTCCATTTGAGGTGTCAGTGAAGTTTTTATCCACTAAGGTATTAGAAATGAGACTACTTAGCTGAATCAGGTGATACGCAGCTCTGGAAAATAATAAGAGACCACTGCAAATCTTTGCTGAATTAGCATCTCTACATGTACAGTGGGGCAAAAAAGTATTTAGTCAGCCACCAATTGTGCAAGTTCTCCCACTTAAAAGATGAGAGAGGTCTCCAGTTTTTATCATAGGTACACCTCAACTATGAGAGACAAAATGAGAAAAAAAAATCCAGAAAATCACATTGAAGGATTTTTAATGAATTAATTGGTAAATTCCTCGGTAAAATAAGAATTTGGTCACCTACAAACAAGCAAGATTTCTGGCTCTCACAGACCTGTAACAACTTCTTTAAAAGGCTCCTCTGTCCTCCACTCGTTACCTGTATTAATGGCACCTGTTTGAACTTGTTATCAGTATAAAAGACACCTGTCCACAACCTCAGTCAGACTCCAAACTCCACTATGGCCAAGACCAAAGAGCTGTCAAAGGACACCAGAAACAAAATTGTAGACCTGCACCAGGCTGGGAAGACTGAATCTGCAATAGGTAAGCAGCTTGGTGTGAAGAAATCAACTGTGGGAGCAATTATTAGAAAATGGAAGACATACAAGACCACTGATAATCTCCCTCGATCTGGGACTCCACGCAAGATCTCACCCCGTGGGGTCAAAATTATCACGAGAACGGTGAGCAAAAATCCCAGAACCACACGGGGGACCTAGTGAATGACCTGCAGAGAGCTGGGACCAAAGTAACAAAGGCTACCATCAGTAACACACTACGCCGCCAGGGACTCAAATCCTGCAGTGCCAGACGTGTCCCCCTGCTTAAGCCATTACATGTCCAGGCCCGTCTGAAGTTTGCTAAAGAGCATTTGGATGATCCAGAAGAAGATTGGGAGAATGTCATATGGTCAGATGAAACCAAAATAGAACTTTTTGGTAAAAACTCAACTTGTCGTGTTTGGAGGTGAAAGGATGCTGAGTTGCATCCAAAGAACACCATACCTACTGTGAAGCATGGGGGTGTAAACATCATCCTTTGGGGCTGTTTTTCTGCAAAGGGACCAGGACGACTGATCCGTGTAAAGGAAAGAATGAATGGGGCCATGTATCGTGAGATTTTGAGTGAAAACCTCCTTCCATCAGCAAGGGCATTGAAGATGAAACGTGGCTGGGTCTTTCAGCATGACAATGATCCCAAACACACCTCCCGGGCAACGAAGGAGTGGCTTTGTAAGAAGCATTTCAAGGTCCTGGAGTGGCCTAGCCAGTCTCCAGATCTCAACCCCATAGAAAATCTTTGGAAGGAGTTGAAAGTCCTTGTTGGCCAGCGACAGCCTCAAAACATCACTGCTCTAGAGGAGATCTGCATGGAGGAATGGGCCAAAATACCAGCAACAGTGTGTGAAAACCTTGTGAAGACTTACAGAAAACGTTTGACCTCTGTCATTGCCAACAAAGGGTATATAACAAAGTATTGAGATGAACTTTTGTTATTGACCAAATACTTATTTTCCACCGTAATTTGCAAATAAATTCTTTAAAAATCCTTCAATGTGATTTTCTGGATTTTTTTTTCTCATTTTGTCTCTCATAGTTGAGGTATACCTATGACGAAAATTGGAGACCTCTCTCTTCTTTTAAGTGGGAGAACTTGCACAATTGGTGGCTGACTAAATACTTTTTTGCCCCACTGTATGGCAGCCATTCAGTTCAAGTATCTGTTGAAGGACACCTCAGTCTACATCAGGAGGTGCTGATTAGGTCAGAGGTCAGCAACCTGGACAGATTTTTGACCAACAAAATCCACGTGGAGCCACAAAAATATCTGAGCCTGGAAACTAAAGTAAAACAGCAGCATTACGAGAACAAATTGGCCCGATACCATCAATATTAACAGTTTTTTTTCCCCAAAATTTGTGAAATTTTTGGCATAAATCTTCTGGTTTTCTAATAAATTTGTCATATGTTTCTTTGAAAAGGTGTTCCTTTTTGAGGTAAAATCGCAGATTTTTTCCACACACATTTGTGACTTTTATCCCCATAAAACTGCAGCTTTTTCCCCCTAAATTTGTCATATTTCTTGTATAAATCTTCTGCTTTTCTCATTAATTTGTTCTATTCTCCCTTGTAAATTTGTTACCTTTTTCAGCTAAATTTGCAGAACTTTTCACATAAATTGTAACATTACTCTCAGAGAAGAAATCGCCACTTTTCCAGTACGTTTGTGGGTTTTCCCCCCAGAAATTTTGTGACTGTCTTGCAGATTTGTTGTGAGAATTTTTGGCATAAATTTTCAGCTTTTCTTATAAATTTGTTATTTTTCTGGTAATTTTTCATCCTCACACATTGGTGTCTTTTTTTTATTGAAAGTTTTAATTTTTTTTGTCAAGGCCTTAAAGGAGCCACTGGTTATGGGCAGAAGAGCCACAAGTTGCAGACCCCTGAATTAGGTGATCAAAGCATTCTAAGACTCATGAAAGCTGTGAATAATAATCAGTTATTCCACAAATGCAGATTTCTGAGTAGGTTAGAGAACAAAACAGAATTGTTCATTTTACTCAAACACATACAGTATGTATAAATAGTAAAACCAGATAGCGTGATCATTTTGCAGTGGTCTCTTTGATTTCTTAAATTTTTTCCACTGCTGTATAGCTGCTCAAAACTGCACTAAAGTTCAGTTTGGTCAAGATAAATGTTACTTGGCCAATGGTACTGTAGAGTTAGTTTTTGTATTTTTTTATGCAAATTATTTTTTGAGTTGAAAAATAAATATTTCAGAATGATGCAATTTACTCATTTTACTTCACAAAAAGTTGCAAATTTACCAGGAAAAAGTCACAAATTTAAGAGAAAAAAAGTGCAAATTTATGAGAAAAAAGTTTCAGCTTTACCAGGAAAAAGTCACAAATATAAAAAAAAAAGTTGCAAATGTAAGAGAAAAAGGTTGCAAATTTACAAGAGAAACATTGCAAATTTACCTGGAAAAAAGTTACAAATTTACCAGGTAAAACTAAAAAAAAAAATGAGAAAAAAAGTCAAATTCACAAGGAAAAAAGTTACAAATTAAGCAGGAAAAAAAATTACAAATTTTTTGAGAAAAAAAAGTTGCAAATTTACCGGGAAAAAGTCACAAATATAAAGTGAAAAAAATTTCAAATATAAGAGAAAAAGGTTTGAAATTTAAAAGAAAAAGTGTCACATTTATGAGAAGAAACTTGCAAATTTGCCAAGAAAAAGTCAAAAATTACCAGGAAAAAGTCATATTTACAAGAAAAAAAGTCGCCAATTTAAGATAACTTTATTAATCCCATAAGGGAAATTCAGTTGCCACCAGTCCAGAACAACCACTCACAACACGTTCATAGCAACATGGCACTTAAAAACCAGGAAAAGTCACAAGTTTAAGTGACAAATTTACAAGAAAGCCACAGATTTACGAGAAAAAAAGCTGCAAATTTATGAGAAAAAAGTTGTAAAGTTATGAGAAAAAAGTCACAAATTTTAAAAGCAGCAAATTAATGAGAACATTTTCCTTTATAATAAAACAAGTAGACCCATAAAACCATCTGTTTAAAAAAAATTATATAAATAATCCAAGTTGCATCACATATTGCATTTAACTCAGTTGTGCAGTCCTGACCAGAACTAACGGCTGTGTAAAGGTTTTAAACCTCCTTTATGAGCGCGTGACGACACTCAGCATTAGATAATAAAAGCATCCACCACGGACGTGTGAACGCAGCATCACCTCTGATTTCCTCCGTCTGTGTGGTCAGTTTGAGCCGTTGGAGCGGGTGGCCGTGGACATCCCCTTCCTGCTGATGGCGGACGTCCTGTCTTCGTCTCCTTGGCCTCTCCTGCTGACCTCCTCCTCTCTGCAGCCCCTCGCCGTGACCAGCAACACGCCACAGAGCCAGTCCCAGCTGCAGGAAGGTACCGCACCGCCGTGACACGGCTCCGATACCCGATGACTCGGAGTGTTCTGGAGCGGGAAGTGACGACCATTTGTTTGTGTCTTTGTTGTCAGTGGTTCTGCGGACGGGCGAGTGTGCCAGTGAGTGTTTCTGTCTGCGATGTCCTCCACTGACCAGCAGCAGCAGCAGCACCGTGGCTACAGGACACTACCGGATATCATGGAGGAGGTACACACACACGCACAGAGTTAGGGTCTAAATCAGCTAAAATTATCACTTTATTTCTATCTTTTTGGCTGGCGATGGTCTTATGATTTACAATATACTGTACAGTGGGGTAAAAAAGTATTTAGTCAGCCACCAATTGTGCACGTTCTCCCACTTAAAAGATGAGAGAGGTCTTCAATTTTCGTCATAGGTATACCTCAACTATGAGAGACAAAATGAGAAAAAAAAATCCAGAAAATCACATTGTCTGATTTTTAAAGAATTTATTTGCAAATTATGGTGAAAAATAAGTATTTGGTCAATAACAAAAGTTCATCTCAATACTTTGTTATATACCCTTTGTTGGCAATGACAGAGGTCAAACGTTTTCTGTAAGTCTTCACAAGGTTTTCACACACTGTTGCTGGTATTTTGGCCCATTCCTCCATGCAGATCTCCTCTAGAGCAGTGATGCTTTGGGGCTGTCGCTGGGCAACACGGACTTTCAACTCCCTCCAAAGATTTTCTATGGGGTTGAGATCTGGAGACTGGCTAGGCCACTCCAGGACCTTGAAATGCTTCTTACGAAGCCACTCCTTTGTTGCCCGGGCGGTATGTTTGGGATCATTGTCATGCTGAAAGACCCAGCCACGTTTCATCTTCAATGCCCTTGCTGATGGAAGGAGGTTTTCACTCAAAATCTCACGATACACGGCCCCATTCATTCTTTCCTTTACACGTATCAGTTGTCCTGGTCCCTTTGCAGAAAAACAGCCCCAAAGCACGATGTTTCCACCCCCATGCTTCACAGTAGGTATGGTGTTCTTTCTCCTCCAAACACGACAAGTTTGTTCTATTTTGGTTTCATCTGACCATATGACATTCTCCCAATCCTCTTCTGGATCATCCAAATGCTCTCTAGCAAACTTCAGACGGGCCTGGACATGTACTGGCTTAAGCAGGGGGACACGTCTGGCACTGCAGGATTTGAGTCCCTGGCGGCGTAGTGTGTTTCTGATGTAGCCTTTGTTACTTTGGTCCCAGCTCTCTGCAGGTCATTCACTAGGTCCTCCCGTGTGGTTCTGGGATTTTTGCTCACCGTTCTCGTGATCATTTTGACCCCACGGGGTGAGATCTTGCGTGGAGCCCCAGATCGAGGGAGATTATCAGTGGTCTTGTATGTCTTCCATTTTCTAATAATTGCTCCCACAGTTGATTTTTTCACACCAAGCTGCTTACCTATTGCAGATTCAGTCTTCCCAGCCTGGTGCAGGTCTACAGTTTTGTTTCTGGTGTCCTTTGAAAGCTCTTTGGTCTTGGCCATAGTGGAGTTTGGAGTCTGACTGTTTGAGGTTGTGGACAGGTGTCTTTTATACTGATAATGAGTTCAAACAGGTGCCATTAATACAGGTAACGAGTGGAGGACAGAGGAGCCTCTTAAAGAAGAAGTTACAGGTCTGTGAGAGCCAGAAATCTTTCTTGTTTGTAGGTGACCAAATACTTATTTTCCATCATAATTTGCAAATAAATTCTTTAAAAATCAGACAATGTGATTTTCTGGATATTTTTTTCTCATTTTGTCTCTCATAGTTGAGGTATACCTATGATGAAAATTGGAGACCTCTCTCATCTTTTAAGTGGGAGAACTTGCACAATTGGTGGCTGACTAAATACTTTTTTGCCCCACTGTATATATACGCACCGTATTGTGATCATATTACAGAGTCCATTATTTTCTTCTGACAAACACATTATTGAAAAGATTAAAACCTGATCAGAGTCGCTCACTGCTAAAGTCATTTTTATGAGATACTTTCTTACTCTTAATGAAGTAATTGTTGATGAATCCTCTTTTACGTGAGTGGAACACTGCTGTCTCATCCCTGCTGTGATTGGTTGACGCCTCGGTCTCCGCTCATCTCCACAGGAAGTCCTGCAGCCCCGACAGTCCTCTGATCCAGACCACAGTCACCCTGCCTCACGTCATCCTGGAATCCGTCCCTCTCTACATCCATGCCGGTCCGTATGATCCTCTGCTGTCTTCACACTCATGACTTAACTTGTCCTGATCTGATCCGTTAACTGTCCTCCAATGTCCCACCACAGACCTGCCATCTTTTGGCCGCGTCAGAGAGTCCCTCCCTATCTGTTACCGTATAGAGAACAGAACGTCTCTGGTCCAGGAGGTGGAGATGGTGGTTGACGCCTCCGATGCCTTTATGTTCTCCGGACTCAAACAGGTACGACCGCAGTGGGGGTTCTGTCGTGGAGGGCCGGCGGCTCTGGAGCATTCCTGACTGAGTGTTTCTGTGTTCAGGTTCGTCTCCGCATCCTCCCCGGCTCGGAGCAGCAGATGCTCTATAACTACTACCCTCTGATGGCCGGGTACCAGACTCTACCGCAGCTCAGCATCAGTCTGCCCCGCAGCCCCAGCTTCAACACTCAGGCTCTGAAACGGTTCCTGCCGCAGCGGATCTTTGTCAAGGTAGCACAGATGTATGGGTGGATATTTTACATCACTGTTTGGGGTGGAGGGGTGGGGTAATAAACAGAACATTTTCTCAAGAATTAAGATTAACGGGGACACTAGGTGTTATCGTAGTCGGGGCCCTATGCAAGATTATGTTTATGGGCCCCTATACAGTATTTGCAATAGAGAAGAGTTTAAACCGTTAAAAACATTATAGAAAATGTAATCAATTCCACAGAATAAAAATTAAACCAGCATCCATATGAATGTTGCAAATTTAGAAGAAAAGGTCTCAAGTTTACAAGAAAAAGGTTTCAGATTTATGACAAAAAAAAGTTGTTAATTTATGAAGAAAAAAATAGCAAATTCATGAGGGGGAAAAAGTTGCAAATTTACAAGAAAATGATTCAGATTTAAAAGAAAAAAAGTTTTAAATTTACAGTAAAAACACTGCAAACTGATGAAAAAAGCTTTCATACAGTGCATCCGGAAAGTATTCACAGTGCTTCACTTTTTCCACATTTTATGTTACAGCCTTATTCCAAAAGGGATTAAATTCATTTTTTCCCTCAAAATTCTACCCACAATACCCCATAATGACAATGTGAAAAAAAGTTGACATTTTTGCAAATTTATTAAAAATAAAAAAACTAAGAAATCACATGTACATAAGTATTCACAGCCTTTGCTCAGTACTCTGTTGATGCACCTTTGGCAGCAATTACAGCCTCAAGTCTTTTTGAATATGATGCCACAAACTTGGCACACCTATCTTTGGGCAGTTTGACCCATTCCTCTTTGCAGCACCTCTCAAGCTCCATCAGGTTGGATGGAAAGTGTCGGTGCACAGCCATTTTCAGAGCTCTCCAGAGGTGTTCAGTTGGATTAAAGTCTGGGCTCTGGCTGGGCCACTCAAGGACATTCACACAGTTGTCCTGAAGCCACTCCTTTGATATCCTGACTGTGTGCTTAGGGTTGTTGTCCTGCTGAAAGATGAACCGTTGCCCCAGTCTGAGGTCAAGAGCGCTCTGGAGCAGGTTTTCATCCAGGATGTCTCTGTACATTGCTGCATTCATCTGTCCCTCTATCCTGACTAGTCTCCCAGTTCCTGCCGCTGAAAAACATCCCCACAGCATGATGCTGCCACCACCATTGACATGGTTATGAGCAGTGCCTGGTTTCCTCCAAACATGATGCCTGGCATTCACGCCAGAGAGTTCAGTCTTTGTCTCATCAGACCAGAGAATGCTGTTTCTCATGGTCTGAGAGTCCTTCAGGTGCCTTTTGGCAAACTCCAGGCAGGCTGCCATATGCCTTTTACTAAGGAGTGGCTTCCAACTGGCCACTCTACCATACAGGCCTGATTGGTGGATTGCTGCAGAGATGGTTGTCCTTCTGGAAGGTTCTCTTCACAGAGAAACACTGGAGCTCTGACAGAGTGACCATCGGGTTCTTGGTCACCTCCCTGACTGAGGCCCTTCTCCCCCGATCGCTCAGTTTAGACGGCCGGCCAGCTCTTGGATGAGTCCTGGTGGTTCCGAACTTCTTCCATTTACGGATGATGGAGGCCACTGTGCTCATTGGGACCTTCAAAACAGCAGAAATTTTTCTCTACTCTTCCCCAGATTTGTGCCTCGAGACAATCGTGTCTCAGAGGTCTACAGACAATTCCTTTGACTTCATGCTTGGTTTGTGCTCTGACATGCACTGTCAACTGTGGGACCTTATATAGACAGGTGTGTGCCTTTCTAAATCCTGTCCAATCAACTGAATTTACCACAGGTGGACTCCAGTTAAGCTGTAGAAACATTTCAAGGATGATCAGTGGAAACAGGATGCACCTGAGCTCAGTTTTGAGCTTCATGGCAAAGGCTGTGAATACTTATGTACATGTGATTTCTTAGTTTTTTATTTTTTAATAAATTTTGCAAAAGTCTCAAAAAAAAAATTTTTACGTTATCATTGTGTGTAGAATTTTGAGGAAAAATTAATTTAATCCCTTTTGGAATAAGGCTGTAACATAAAAAAAATGTGAAAAAAGTGCAGCGCTGTGAATACTTTCCGGATGCACTGTAAATGCAAGAGAAACAAAGTTGCAAATTTTCATTAAAAACTGCAAATTTATTAAAAAAAAATTTAGATGTATGAGAAAATAGTTGCAAATTTACTAGGAAAAAAAGCAAATTTTGGATTAAAAACAGTTGCAGATATAAAAGACAAAAGCTGCAAGTTTACAAGTAAAAAAAACTGCAAATTTATGAGAAAAGCTTTAAATGTATGGGAGGGAGACTTGCAAATTTACAAGAAAAAACATCAAATTTACAAAAAAATATGAGATTTAAAATTGGCACTTCAGTTGCATTTTATTCTGTTTTGGAAGTTGCTAATTTATGAGAAAAAAATACAAATTTACAAGTAAAATGTCAAGAAAAAAGTCAAACTGACAAGGAAAAAAAGCAGATTTCTGAGAAGAAAGTCACAAATTTACGAGAAAACAGTTGTGGATTTACATGAAAAAAAAATACAAATTATGGGAAAAGTTTCAAATTCATGGAGAAAAAAGTCAAAAATTTCTGAGAAAAAATGTCAAGTTTATGCGGGAAAAAGTCACAAATTTATGAAACTGGTGTAGAAAGTTGCAAATTTAAAAGAGGGTGGAAAAGTTACAAAATTAGGAGAGGGACTAAAATCACAGTTTTTCAAAACTGGAGGCAAAATGTCACAAATTTACGAAAGGTGGTTAAAAAATAGTAAATGTATTTGTGGGCTGGACATGTGCTTAAGGGCCATACATATGTGGCCCCCGGGCCTTATATTGACACCTGTTCTCTAAACCGTCATTTCCTGTCTTTCCCCACAGCCTCAGGGTCGACAGCTGGACGACACCTCCATTGCTGCAGCCTGACGAGGAGATAAAACTAGCCCTGTAAATAATTAAATAAAATAGAAATAAATGCAGAACTATGTTAGGGTGGTTCTGGACGTAAAGATGGCTGTATTAACACGATCTGTTGATCAAACAGCAGCAGATGTGTGTGGTTTCTGATGTGAATTTAATAGGAACAGTTGTGTGTGAGCTGCATGTGGAATATATGAACTGAATGATTAAACTGGACTGATGTGGTGAACTTTGTCGAGTTTTTTTTCCCCACTCGTAACTGCAGATCGTTAGCAGGATTGGACAAACAGAAAAACTTTAAAACGTCTTAAATCTGTTTGGAGTTTTCATGTTCTCCCCGTGTCTGCGTGGGTTTATTCTGGAAATTCTCTGGTTTCCTCCCACATGCCAAAAACATGCAAGTTAGGTTAATTGGCATCAAACTGGGGATTCTAAGTTGTCCTTAGGTATGACTGTGAGAGTGAATGGTTGTCTGTCTCTCTGTGTTGGCCCTGCGATGGACTGGCGATCTGTCCAGGGTGGACCCTGCCTCTCGCCCAAAGATGCTGGGATAGGCTCCAGCTCCCCCACGACCCGAAAAGGATTAAGCGGAAGAAGATGAATGAATGAATAGAGCCTTATTTATCAATCCTTAAATCACTTTTATGATAGATATGATAAATATGATAGTTGTGTTTTCATGTTTATCGGGGAGAAAACCTAATGAATTTTGTGAATTTGTAGCTTCTCTTTTTGCATTTTAACAAATTAAATTAGTGGGACAAAGAGCAGCCATTTGGTATAAAATTGCAGTGTTTCCTCTGGCTTAAAGACCTTGGCGTGGTGGCAACATTTTTTTCTGGGTGGGGGGGAACACATGACACGCTTGTAACCAGAATATATTAATTTTACACTTTTTATTTTTTTAAATTTTGCACAGTAATATTGCATAATGGAACTTACCATTTGAAGTATTGTACAACCAAGGCTTCAGTGTTGGAATATTGGGCCAGTTGGGGTCCCACCCAGATGTCCCGTGTTTGGACTTTTTACTGGTGTCACCCTTCTCTCCTCCCTCTGCTCTCACCTCTCCTGGAGCCTCTGCCTGAACACTTTCCTCTCCTTGGCTCTTCTCTTCTGTCTCATCTTGCCCTCTCTGAGCCCTGTCTGCTTCAGGTTCTCTCTCTGTCTATGGTGGTATACAAACAGGTTAGAAAATACAGACGTGGACAAAATTGTTGGTACCCCTCTGTTAATGAAAGAAAAACCCACAATAGTCACAGAAATAACTTGAATCTGACAAAAGTGGTAATAAATAAAAATTCCATGAAAATTAACCAATGAAAATCAGACAATGCTTTGGAATTGTGGTTCAACAGAATTATTTTTAAAAACAAACTCATGAAACAGGCCTGGACAAAAATGATGGTACCCTTAACTTAATATTTTGTTGCACAACCTTTTGAGGCAATCACTGCAATCAAACGATTTCTATAACTGTCAATGAGACTTCTGCACCTCTCAGCAGGTATTTTGGCCCACTCCTCATGAGCAAACTGCTCCAGTTGTCTCAGGTTTGAAGGGTGCCTTCTCCAGACGGCATGTTTCAGCTCCTTCCACAGATGTTCAATAGGATTTCGATCAGGGCTCATAGAAGGCCACTTTAGAATAGTCCAATGTTTCGCTCTTAGCCATTCTTGGGTGTTTTTAGCTGTGTGTTTTGGGTTATTATCCTGTTGCAAGATCCATGACCTGCGACTGAGACCAAGCTGTCTGACACTGGGCAGCACATTTTTCTCTAGAATACCTTGATAGTCTTGAGATTTCATTGTATCCTGCACAGATTCAAGACACTCTGTGCCAGATGCAGCAAAGCAGCCCCAGACCATAACAGAACCTCCTCCATGTTTCACAGTAAGGACAGTGTGCTTTTCTTGGTATGCTTCATTTTTGCGTCTGTGAACATAGAGCTGATGTGCCTTGCCAAAAAGTTCCAGTTTTGTCTCGTCTGTCCATAGGACATTCTCCCAGAAACTTTGTGGCTTGTCAACATGCAGTTTGGCAAATTCCAGTCTGGAGTTTTTATGATTTGTTTTCAGCAGTGGTGTCCTCCTTGGTCGTCTCCCATGAAGTCCACTTTGGCTCAAACAGTGACGGATGGTGCAATCTGACACTGATGTACCTTGACCTTGGAGTTCACCATGAATGTGTTTAGAGGTTGTTCTGGGCTCTTTTGTTACCATTCGCATTATCCGTCTCCTCCTGCGGCCACGTCCAGGGAGGTTGGCTACAGTCCCGTGGATCTTAAATTTCTGAATAATGCGGTATGTGCAACTGTAGTCACAGGAACATCAAGCTGCTTGGAGATGGTCTTATAGCCTTTACCTTTAACATGCTTGTCTATAATTTTCTTTCTAATCTCCTGAGACAACTCTCTCCTTTGCTTCCTCTGGTCCATGTTTAGTGTGGTACACACCATGTCAACAAACAGCACAGTGACTACTTGTCACCCTTTAAATAGGCCGACTGACTGATAACAAGTTTGTAGACACCTGTGATGTTAATTAGAGGACACATCTTGGTTGAACATGTCCCTATGGTCACATTATTTTCAATCTTTTCTAGGGGTACCATCATTTTTGTCCAGGCCTGTTTCATGAGTTTGCTTTTTGAAATAATTCTGTTGAACCACAATTCAAAAGCACTGTCTGATTTTCATTGGTTAATTTTCATAGAATTTTTATTTATTACCACTTTTGTCAGATTCTAGTTAATTTCTGTGACCGTTGTAGGTTTTTCTTTCATTAACAGAGGGGTACCAACAATTTTGTCCACATCTGTATCAAGTGTCACGTTTTGTCCTGCAGGATTTTTTTTTCCATGGTTTACATAAATGACAAAAATATGTGGGGGTTTTTTGTATTTTTATTCTGGTGTTTTTTCCATTGAGAAAAAGTAGGAAAGAGATGGAAAAAACATTCGTAATAGTAATTTACTCATGCATACTTAAATTATATTATCAGAGGTGGGTATAGTAGCCAGAAATTCTACTCATGTAAAAGCAGTGCTTTGAATAATTAAAAGTAGACAACCAAAAATTTCTAGTTAAGGGTACAAAAAGCACCCACTTAAAAACTTGAGTAATGACTTCAGTCTTGAAGGTTTGACGTTTTTCTCAAAAATTTATAACAATTTTCATACAGTTTTCTACTTTTCTCTGTAAATTTATCTAAATTCGAAACCATTTTCCTCAAATTTGTAATTTCCTCTTGTAAAATTGACTTTTCTTGTACATTTGAAACTTTATTATAAATTTATGGATTATTTTTTGGTTTATTTTTGTTTGTTTTTTAAAATAAAATTACTGTTTTTTTAAAATAAATTTGAAACAGACTGTGGTATTTTTTTTTCCTTATAACAGTTTATATTATTGACCATAACTCTGCAGTCAGAACAGAACAATAATTTAACTCTTTTTTTTTTTTCCACAATATTTTTATTGAACCTTTTTTACAAACATAACACAAACAATCAAACACTAACACTAAAGTAATAAAAAAAAAATGTACTAAAACACACCAACAACCACTAACAGGAACAGGTCTTCAACAATGCTCCTCTGTTTAGTCTAGGCAATCCATTACATAAGTATACATATTATACATTCACCAGTTTGGAATTTATAAGGTCCACACACATCATTCACCTTCTTCTTCAAAAGTTATGTTTAAATTCTTTACATAATCAATAAAAGGTCTCCATATATTCTCAAACACAGTTTCCTTTGATTTCAGTATGTATGTTATTCTTTCTAGTGGAAGGTTTGTTAACATTTGTCTTAACCACTGAGTCACATCTGGTCTATGAGTCTTTTTCCACAATAGTGCAATACATTTTTTGGCGTTAAGCAAACTGAGGTCTATGAATGCTCTTTCACTTTTATTAAAGTTGTGCTTTTCTGGATGCAGACCCAACAAAAACAATTTAGGATTCAATATGATTTGTTTTGAAATTATTTTTTCAATTGTTCCCTTCACCTCTTCCCAAAACATTGTAATTTTTCTACATTCCCATAAACAATGAAATAAGGTTCCTTTACTTTCCATACATTTTGTGCATGTATCTGGTATGTTTTTGTTATATCTATTTAATTCCACCGGTGTAACATACATCCGCATTAACCATTTAAAATGTATCAATTTTAGACGTACATTTATTGATTTGGTTTGAGCTTCTGTACAAGCCAATTCCCATTGTTCCTCTGAAATTTCAGTTTGCAGGTCTTCTTTCCAATAATTCAGTCTTTTCTGTGAGTTTTCACTTGAAGATAGTGTCAATGAGTTATAAAACTCTGAAATAATACCCTTTCTCTTACTATCTTTCGTCAAGATTTTTTCCAAGGATGAATAAATAGGTCGAGCGAGAGCATTGTTTTGATTTGATCAAATAAAGTTCCTAATCTGAAGATATTTTAAAAAATGTGTTCTATTAAGATTAAATTTGATCCTCAGCTCTTCAAAAGACATTATGTTATCTGAACATGACAGATATAAATCTTGAATTTTTTGAATCCCTTTTAAATTCCATACTTTAAATACAGCATCCGCTCTCCCTGGTTTAAAATATTGATTACCCCATATTGGACTAAATTGTGACAGTAAGTGTGGTTCTTTTAAATATTTTTTAGTTTCATACTGTGGCGGTTTGGGAAAACCCCCACAAACAGACTAAGGACAGACAACTCGCTACTCCTGGTTTTTTCCGCTACACTACTGTGATAATGTCACCTTTCATGCATTTTGTTCAGGCGTCCTGTCCTTACTGTGACCTAGAGACTCAGATCAATGTGTAGATGTGCCTGTTAACCTCTTTGCCTTCTGCCAAGCTCTGCACCATGATGAGACAAGATAGAAGAGTTGTTCATTAAAGACTCTGCTTTTGTGATACAAAACCGCCTCGTTATTTCCAGCTCTTCTACACTGGTGACCTTGACGCGAGTATGGACCTGAGGCGTTCTGCAAGCGACTCATCCGCGGCGAATCTGACTTACGCCAGCGACAACGCAGACGAGGGAACAAGCAGACAGCTGTTCCCCCTGGCAGAGGGTACCGAGAGAGCTCAACCGAGCTCCAGCACCGCCGTGAGAGCCGAGGCAAGGCACTCTCACCCGGCGGGCACAATAGTGATGATGTGCACAAACGCCGTCGCTGTTAAACTGCCAGATTTCTGGCGAGAAGACCCGGCCTCTTGGTTTCTCCAAGCCGAAGCCCAGTTCATACTGGCGGGCATCACGGCAGACGATACTAAGTTCTACCATATCGTCTCCAAACTCGACTCCGCCACTTCAAGGTGTGTGCGAAGCTTGATCCAGCGACCACCGGCCCGGGACAAGTATGAGACACTCAAGGCGACCATCGTGGCGAATTACGTCCCGTCGGCGGAAGAAAGAGCCGAAAAAATCCTGGCAGTCTACGGCCACAGAGGGGGCAATCCAAAGACCCTCATGGAGGATTTACTGCAGCTCAAGGAGGAGGACAATGATAATTTCCTCTTTCAATTTATTTTCCTCAGCACGCTACCACCACACATGAGAGGGACACTCGCCAGTATGAAGTGCAACAATCATCAGGACTTCCGCACGCTGGCCAACGAGGCTTATCGACTCGTCAACGCCTGCAGAGATTGGACACCCACAGCGGCATCCGCAGACCTCAAAACTGACGCCCCAAACCTTGGAGAGTCACAAACCACGGAGCAGGCTCAACCCACGGTGACAGCAGCGCGGCCCAAGCGCAACAAACAGAATGACGTCTGTTATTATCACCACCGCTTTGCCGAGAAAGCCCGGAAATGTGTTCCCCCCCTGCAAGTTTACGATGTCGGGAAACGCCAAAGCCGAGGGCCGTTAACGGCAGCGGTTCTCGGCGAGAAAAATAAGCTGTTATACGTGACGGATGGACACACAGGCAAGCAGTTCCTCATCGACACAGGAGCCCAGCTGAGTTTCGTCATGCCCTCCCACGCAGATCGAGTCACGGGCACGGCGCACCACGCACGGGACACATACGGCTCCACAGACTGCCTTCCTCCTTCGCCGCTGCCCTTCAGGGCTGCTCGCTCACCTGAGGCACGCATGCAGCATGCTCGAAGGATTTGTTAACGGTCTCAGCCACGGCACACATAGGGAAATTCAGCGGTTTGCGGTTCCCGAGCGCTTTAAGGTTGTGCCCGCACCTAAAGCCAACACGCCAGTCCCTCTGTTCTCATCACAGCCGCCACGCAGCCTCGTCTTTTCTTCATGGCCGCTATTAATCCTTGCAGGACTTAATCGCGAGAGGAGCCAGTGACTAATTTTTCTTCTTGTGGACCTCTACACGTCCAACGGGACCAGCCCTAAGACATCGCGGACCCACAAGCAATTTTTGCGCGGCCCAGACTTTTCATCGTCTCCAGCCGGCTTTTACTACCCCCACCCCCCTCCACCCCCTCCTGCACAGAGCTTTTCCCTGCTCGCTGCCCAAGCTGCACTATCGAGGTCTCGACCACCTGCCGAGCCCTCTGGGGGGGAGCTGTGGCGGTTTGGGAAAACCCCCACAAACAGACTAAGGACAGACAACTCGCTACTCCTGGTTTTTTCCGCTACACTACTGTGATAATGTCACCTTTCATGCATTGTGTTCAGGCGTCCTGTCCTTACTGTGACCTAGAGACTCAGATCAATGTGTAGATGTGCCTGTTAACCTCTTTGTTCTGCAGCTAGAGCAGAGTCTAGCAAATCTGCCTATTGTGATGTATGTCTCACAAATGCAAATATCTCATGCCTGTTCTGCAGTCCCTTTGATCAGACCTACCGCGGTGACACTGCTTTGATGTATTGTTTGAGTTGGGTATAAATACTGCACAGGTTCTGTAACACCTCCTCTTTCTCTCAACCTCTGCTGTAGGACACACACGTGTCCGCCTCTCCTCTCCTTCTCTGAGAGCCAGAGGATCCCCATCCAGCCTGCACACACTTGGGCTGGAGAGGGGATCCCGTGACGGCGGTATGATAATAAAACTCTACTTAAAACCTCCAACAACGCCGCTTTATTTCATGCCGCCGCAATACCATATTTTGATCATATGCTTTACAAATGGATTTTTAACTTGTTTCTGTAATTTTTTTGCCGAGTCTGAGTATATGAATATGGGAAGAGGTAAAGGTAAATTGTATGATTCCATTTCAGCCCAGTGAGGGAGATCATTTGATGAAAAATAATATGTCATAGACCTCAGTTGTGCTGACCAGTAATACAACATAAAGTTTGGACATTTCAGACCTCCACGATAAAATGGTAAATGTAGTAAGGACAGACGTAATCTAGCCCTCCTATTGTTCCATATAAACTCCACTAACTTTTTTTTAATTCTTGAGAATAGATCTGAAGGTGGTGGTAAAGGAATGTATTGAAATAAATAAAGTATTTTGGGTAAGATATTACTTTTAAGTATATTAATTCTCCCAATCATCGACATTGGTAGTGACATACATCTCTGAATTAACTCATTAATGTCTGTCATTAAGGCTTTGTAGTTGGCACTGGCGACTGATTCCAGCTTGGGCACAATTTGAATTCCTAAATATTTAAACTGATTTACAACATTGAATTGATTTACCTCAGAAGCTGGGTGCTTTCTCTGGGACTCATTTAGCATTAATATTGAAGATTTAGTTTTATTTATTTTATATCCTGATATTTCCCCAAAATTCTTTATTAAATTCAACAAGGTCGGAATTGATTTTTTAAGATTCGACATAAACAAAATTATGTCATCGGCATACAGGGAGATTTTATGTTCTGTTGGTCCAACCTTAATTCCATATATTTGTGGATGTAAACGTACTGCCATCGCTAAAGGTTCAATTGCCATAGTAAACAGTAAAGGTGAAAGTGGACAGCCTTGTCGACATCCTCTATTGATTTTTATTGATTTTGAGATATTACTGTTTGTTAGGATTTCTGCTGTAGCATTATTATATATTATCTGAACCCATTTTATGAAATTATTTCCAAGTCCAAACCTTTGTAAGACTTCAAAAAGAAAGGGCCATTCGACCCTATCAAAGGCCTTTTCGGCGTCCAGTGATAGAAGAGCTGTATCCGGTGCTTCTTTATTAGAGTAAATAATATTGAATAATCTTCTTACATTATGGAAGCCTTGTCTTCCCATTATAAAGCCATTCTGATCTCGGTTAATAATATTTGGTAATATTTCTTGTATTCGTCTGGCTAAAATTTTACAGATTATCTTAAGGTCAGCATTTAATAGGCTTATTGGTCTCATATTTTCACATTTATTAGAGGGTTTACCTGGTTTTGGCAACAGTATAATTAAGGCATTATTCATGTATGATGGTAAATTACTATTTTGAAATGCTTCTAAAACCATTTCCAAAAAAGGTTTTATTAATTTATTCTTAAATTTTTTATAGAGGTCAACTGGAAGACCATCTGGTCCTGCACTTTTTCCTGATTTCATATTATCAATGGCTAGCCCAACTTCTTCTTGACTAATTTTAGACTCCAGTATCTCCCTGTTTTCATTTGGAATACACGGTATAGATAGTCCGTCCAAAAACCCATTTAGTTTTGTTAAGTCAGTTTCATTTTTTGTATCATATAATTTTTCATAGTAATCTCTAAAGGCTCTATTAATTTCTAAAGGATCTACAACTACCTGTCCGTTACTTATAATACTGGTAATTGGTGTTTTAGATTTTAATTGTTTAATCTGCCATGCCAATAATTTTCCTGATTTTTCACCTTGTTCATAAAAAGATTGCTTCAATCTTAGAAGACTCGAGGCAGCTCTATTCGCTGATTTTTTTGTCATATTCAGCTCTCAGAATTATTAATTCGTTCTCTAACTTTGGGTCACTTCCTGCATACACTTTTTCTTGAAGAATTTTTAATTTGTGTTCCAATTGGACTCTCTCCTCTCAAGTCTTCTTAGATTTTGAACCTGTATAACTAATAATATGTCCCCTAATAAAAGCTTTGAAAGCCTCCCACTTTATACATGCTGATGTTTGTGTAGTATTAATATCGAAGAACTCATCTATCTGTTTTTCTATGTACTTAACAAATTCCTCATCCTGAAGCCATTTATGCTGAAATTGCCACCTACCTGGCTCCTTTGTCAATTTCTTATCTACATATATGAGACAACAGGGTGCATGATCAGAGATCACAATATTATCATAAAAGCAGTTTTGAATCTTGGACCTTAATTCTGTGGAGATCAAAAAATAGTCAATACATGAGAATGACTTGTAGGTATTAGAATAACAAGAGTAGGCTTTAACTTGTGGTTTCATTTCTCTCCATATATCCAGCAATCTCAATTCTTTCATAGAATGCTTAATGATCATCCTGCATCCATTGTGTGTACAGTCCAGTCCTGTTGATCTGTCTATACCGGGATTCAATGTACAATTAAAATCCCCTGCTATTATATGTTGCCCTGTAAGTGATGATAAGATAAGAAATAAATTAGCAAAGAACTTTTGATCATCTATGTTGGGACCGTATAAGTTCACCAGATTTATGTTTTCGAATAGCAAAGATCCTTGAATAATTAGATATCTTCCAAATTTGTCTCCAATTACATTTTTCACTTGAAATAGGACTGATTTATGTATGAGAGTCATAACTCCCCTGGCTCGGGATGAAAATGATGAGGTGAACACACTTCCTTGCCATCTTCTCCTAATTCTTTTTACATCCTCCTCTATTAGATGGGTTTCTTGTAAAAACACAATTTTTGAACCTATGTCTTTTATTTTATTCATAACTTGTTTAAGTTTTTTTAAATTTTGTAGACCTCTGCAATTCCATGAAGTTAAATTAAGATTAACGCTTTGGTCTATGATCAATAGGGGGTTTAGGATTACCTCGCAATATAAACAGAATCAGAATCAGAATCAGAATCAGAATCAGGTTTATTGCCATTGTTCATGTAGTACACAAACTAGGAATTTGTCTCGGTACAATGCTGCAACATTAAACATGATAAGATAAGAGAAATAAACTATACATGTAATAAAGTGTAGGATAAGATTAAGTGATACTGGTCAACAGTTAAAATATATATTAGCCAGCAGCAGATACTGTGGAGAACTATATAGTGCAGTCGGTAATGCAGGAAGAAAACAGTGATGATTGACATGAGTCTGGTTGAGCTGCTGTACATGGTGCACGAGAGTCACTTAGTGTTCAGCAGTCTAATGGCAGAGGGGAAGAAGCTGTTCATGTGACGGGAGGTTTTAGTCTGGATGGACCGAAGTCTTCTACCAGAGGGGAGGGGGGCAAACAGTACGTGACCAGGGTGTGAGGGATCGGCTATGATCCGGCCAGCACGCCTCCGGGTCCTGGAGATGTACAGATCCTGGAGAGATGGGAGCTTGCAGCCGATCACCTTCTCAGCAGTGCGCATGACGCGCTGCAGCCTTAGTCTGTCCCTGGCAGTGGCTCCTGCGTACCACACGGTTATGGAGGTGGTGAGGATGGACTCGATGATGGCTGTGTAGAACTGCACTAACATCTTGGTGGGTAGCTTGAGCTTCCTCAGCTGCCGCAGGAAGAACATCCTCTGCTGGGCTTTTTTGATGAGTGAGCTGATGGTCAGCTCCCATTTGAGGTCCCTGGTGATGGTAGTGCCTAGGAAGCGGAAGGAATCATCAGTGGTGATGGGAGAGCCTGAGAGGGTGAGGGGGGGCAGAGGAGTAGTGACTTTCCTGAAGTCTACAATCATCTCCACTGTCTTCAGAGCGTTCAGCTGCAGGTTGTTATTGCTGCACCAGGACGCCAGCTGGGCCACCTCTCTCCTGTAGGCGGACTCGTCGCCGTTGGAGATGAGCCCGATGAGGGTGGTGTTGTCCGCAAACTTGATCAACTTGACAGACTGGTGGCTGGAGGTGCAGGAGTTGGTGTAAAGGGAGAAGAGTAGGGGGGAAAGTACACAGCCCTGGGGTGATCCGGTGCTGATGCTAGTATAGTCTGAGACAGTCTTTCCCAGCCGCACATGCTGCCTCCGGTCCGTCAGGAAGTCGATGATCCACCTGCAGAGGGAGTCAGGCACGTTGAGCAGGGACAGCTTGTCCCGGAGCAGAGCGAGGCGGATGGTGTTGAATGCGGAGCTGAAGTCCACAAACAGGATCCTGGCGTAGGTTCCCGGGGAGTCCAGGTGCTGCAGGATGGAGTGGAGGGCCAGGTTGACTGCATCGTCTACAGACCTGTTGGCTCGGTAGGCAAACTGCAGCGGGTCCAGGAGAGGGGTGGTGATGGACTTGAGGTGGGACAGGACCAGGCGCTCAAAGGACTTCATGACTACAGAGGTGAGCGCTACAGGTCTGTAGTCATTAAGTCCAGTGATCCGTGGCTTCTTGGGGACAGGGATGATGGTGGAGGATTTGAGGCAGGATGGCACGTGGCATAACTTAAGGGAGGTGTTAAAAATGTCTGTGAATACAGGAGCCAGCTGTTTCGCACAGAGTCTCAGGGTGGAGGGAGACACGCCGTCTGGGCCGGGGGCCTTGCGCGGGTTCAGTCTGGAGAACTGTTTGAGCACATCCTGCTCACTGATGATAAGGGGAGGGGGGGAGGAGGGGGGGTGCCTTAAATGAAGTAGGGAATGTGGAGGCTGTGGAGCTGGAGGGAGGGGGGGAGTTGGACACAGATGACGAGGTGTCAAAACGGGCATAGTGTTGGGACAGTCTCTGACAAAGGGCTTTGTCATCCTGACCTTTAGGAGCCTTAGGTCGATAGTTGGTGATTTGCCTCAGTCCTCTCCACACGGAAGCCGAATCATTAGCAGTGAACTGCTGCTGGAGTCTCTCTGAGTATAGAGATTTAGCCCTCTTCAGCTCTCTGTTAAACCGGTATTTAACCTCCCTGTAGCAGTCCCTGTCTCCACTTTTCAGCGCTGCTTCCTTCTCCTTCCTGATCTGTCTGAGCTTAGCTGTGAACCAGGGTTTGTCATTAGAGTAACTCACCCTGGTGCGTGATGGAAGAATGTTCTCTTCACAAAAGTGGATATATGAGTTCACAGTGTCCGTGTACTCATCCAGATCATGCGTGGCTCCTTTAAGCATGCTCATACAGAGAAGCAAAAACATGAGTGGTTGAACATTCATCCTACAAACTACACACAAACAAATTCCCCCTTCCCACCTTCGTGGTAAACCCCCCGAAATCAAAAAAAAAATTCCGTCTCCCGCTATAGCCATCGACCGCTCCACACCCACGAGGATCAGCCAAAGCCACTCCTTCTTCATCCTCCCAATCACCCTAACTCTACTGTTTTTAATAACGTAACATTAACTCTCTTCTGTAATTTTCCAATTTAACTCCAAAATTTTATAGCAATTTTGTACATCATAGTTTTTTGTTTTTTTTAATATGTAATACAATCTATATTTTGTAAACTTGCTATATGCTTCAAATCAGTTAGATGCCTATGTAAATGCTTAAATATTCTACCCTTTATTCTGTTCATGCTTAGCTCCCACCAGTCTCTTCCTGGATCTTCTTGATGAGGTCCTGCGCCTCCTCAGGGGTCTTGAAGATGTGTGT
Organism: Pholidichthys leucotaenia; assembly: GCA_020510985.1. Lineage (NCBI taxonomy): Eukaryota > Metazoa > Chordata > Actinopteri > Cichliformes > Pholidichthyidae > Pholidichthys > Pholidichthys leucotaenia. Next base: position 309,857,184 of record CM035840.1, on the reverse strand, counting down.
TCTGCCCTTATATGTGACCAAAAGTCTTGCAGGGTGAATCACTCCATGACGAATCCCAAGGTTGCGCAGTTCTTTACGGATGGGGTCAAACTGCTTCCTTAATTGTTGGATTCCTGAGGCCAAATCTGGGTAGAACCGCACCTGTTGATCCTGGTATTTAATTTCTCCTTTGGCTCGCACCGCGTTGGAGATCGTCATCCTGTCTCTGTAGCTGAGGAACTTCATAATTAGCGTCCTCGGTGGTGCCTTGTTATCTCTCGGTGGGCCAATTCGGTGGGCGCTTTCCAAGACGACTGATGAATGTAGCTCTGCGTTGTTCAGCGCCTCCGGGATCCACCCCTCCAAAAAGGAGCATGGGTCACGACCTTCGGCTCCCTCCGGTAGACCCACCAGCCTCAGGTTGTTCCGTCTCGACCGGGACTCCAAGTCCAGGACATTATCTTCCAAACATTTTTTTTTTTTTCCAAAGAGCGCACCTTTAATTGAAGTCCGCCGACGTCATCCTCCGCACTGGAAACACGAAGCTCCACCTGCGTCACTCGCTGCACACAGTCACCCAATTCCTTTCTCATTGCATCCAACGCTGCCATAATCCCATCAAGTTTAGCGGAAAAGTCTGCTCTCATTGAGCTAATGGCAGCCAGCACTGCACCTGTGCCGCCGTCATCAGCAGTCACCGCACCACCGCTAGTTTCATCCGCCATATCCGCAGCTTTTCCTGCTGCGCCACAGACGTGAAAGTCCGTTAGTTTGGACTGTTTCGGCGTTTCTGTTTTTCCTCCACTTGATTTCCCAGCCTTAGGCTTCCCCGGCATATCCTCGCCCAAACGCTGGGATAAGTTCAGTTCCAAATAAGAGAGTTATTTGCCGATTTTTATCTCTAGAAGCAGAGCAGAGTGAAACATGTCCTCTCACGTAGCCGCCATAACCGGAAGTCATTTAACTCTTATTACAAAGAAAAAAAATACTAATAAAATTGTATTTAATGATTTAAATTAACTTAAATGACCAAGGATGCAGTTATTTCTGTTATAATATTTCTATATATTTTTAGTTGTTTTTTTTTTTTTTTAAGAAATCTCACCACCAAGACGGCAAGAAAAACCTCCCTTATTTTGAAATCCAAATGTTGGCACGTTTAGTTTGTCTGAAGGCTGCTGACAGATTAAAGTCATTGACTTTGAGAATTTCGGTCATCTCAACTTGCCAGGTACATAATTGGGAACATAATACTGTAGTGGCTGGTGAAATATATCCTCAGCAATTCATCAGTCCCCCTTGCCTTTCCCATCATATGAAGCCGGCTGCATATGAATTCTAACCACATCTCTTAGCTAAGTGACTCTTCCATCATTGCTCCCGTTTCCAGCAGGTTAAAACCATGATAAATGCCTCCAGTGCTTACATACCTCTTCTGATTTTTTTCCACATTTAAAGTACTTTAATAAACTCATGTTTCTGTCCGACAGTCACGCTTAGTGAGACACTCTGCCTTGTAAAGCCTGCTTCATGCTGCATTTCCTCTCTAGTCCACCTTGGTCCGCGTACACTTTGGACGAGCCCGGCACGCACACGACGCTGTTGATGCTCACTTTTTTCATCTACCCGGGCCAAGCGGTTGACGCATGGGCACAACCATCATTTGTAGTTTCACTCCCACCTGATAGGTAGCGCCAAGGTGCTGACGCGCCGGGATTTTTACCAACAAAGAAACGGTGGACTTCTTCATAAAGTTTCTGTTCAAATATAGAGTCCATTTCTGCTGTTTGACTTCCCGGTTTTCACTCCATTTCCACGAAGATGCTGCTGCCGCTGTGAAAAGAAGTATGTATGTATGATTCGTGTATGCTTTTATTCTCGTTTTCTGACTGACTGGAAAGCTCGCGTGGGTGGGGCGCTTGTAAACTCCACACGGATGACGGCCACGCGTGTTCGTGTGCGCGCTTGCAGAAAGTCATCGCTTCATATTTTCCTTAAATTCATATCTCCTTATTGGCATGGCAGTAATTTTTCTGGCGAGGTGGGCCGTCACCCAGAAATGTTAGCAGAAGAAGCCCTGAATTGCAACTTTTTTCTTAAGATTTGTGACTTTTTCATGCAGAGTTATGATTTTTCCCCCTTGTAAATTTGTGACATTTTTCTTGAAAATTTGCAACTTTTTTCTTCATAAATTTGTAACTTTTTACCATTTAATTTTACCAATTTTTCTTGTGAATATGCAACTTTTTGCTCATAAATCTAGAAATTTTTCTTGGAAATTTGTAATTCTTTTTCTCTCAAATTTAGCAAAATTTGTCATAAATTTGTGACTTTTTCCATGTAATTTTTGTCCCCTCCAGTTGAAGTCCAAAGGGGATTATGTTATGGGTCAGTCTGTCCGTCCGTCCGTCCGTCCCACTATTGTGAAATCAACTCCTCCAGTTTTGTTCCAAATGTTTTGAAACTTGGTACCATGGTTTGATATACGCTGATGATGTGTATATTGCAATTTGATTAATCGGATGACCTTGAGGTTAGAGGTCACATTTTCCCTGAATCTTGTACATGCAATAACCACTGAAAGAAATGATGGAGGCTTTTCAAATCGATGCAATAGTTGTATTTAAGACAAATCTTGGACGATTTACACCCTGACCTGACTATGGGTTTGGGATCAAAAGGTCAAAGGGAACATTCCATTTGCACTATGGTAAATGCTAAATTTACTATTACTATAACACAAGTAAAGCTAGGGCCACCAAACCTGGTACACAGGTTCTGAAGGCACCCATGCACAACAAAGAAAATTATTTGCAAAAATTTTTGACCAATTAAGATGTGAAATTAAGTAATTTCCCACAGAAACCTGAATGTACCGGGCACCTTAGTTGAAAAACACTGCCCTACACTGCAAAAAATGAAATCTTTGAAAAAAAAAAAATCTTAAATCAAGGATATAATTCTTGTTTTTTGTCTGACGATATTTTTTTCTTGTCTTGCACTTTTTTGTAGGAAATTTTTATTTATTATAAGATATTTTTCACTTGTTTTAAGCAATTTAATCTGGTTTTAAGTAAAAACATTTCTGCTAATGGAGCAAGAAATTTTTATTTATCAAATCACTTAAAACCAGTACAATTTTTTTTGTTGGTTTTTTTTTGCCAGGAAATTACTTGTTTCAAATTTATGAGCTAAAAGCTGAAAAATTACAGGAAAAGGTTGGAAATTTTTGAGAAAACACTGAAAATTTATGAGGAAAAAATGGAAAATTTACAAGAAATAAGATGAAAAATTACAGGAAAAAGTTCAATTTTTGAGAAAATGTCAAAATTTATAGATGGAGCCTTTATTGTCATTGCATAAAAAACACAACGAAACTACACATGCCCCCTCCCATATAAAAACTACGAACAACACTCAATCCATACACATCAACAACAACCATAGCAAAACACACAGAACTTATCAGCATTAAAAAGCTTAAAAAAGTGCAGTCATTTTTGTGTCTAGTTAACAGAAGGGATTAGAAAGACACATTTAAGAATAAAGATAAAAAAAAATTCTTTCCCTGTCAGATGTAATGTGCTAGAGACTGTGATGTGTATTGGTGATTATGAGAAATTATGTGATTATGAGAAAAAAGTTGAAAATTTATGAGGGGGAAAAACTGCAAATTTATGAGAAAAAAAATTAAAAATTATGAGAAAGCTGAAAAATTACAGGAAAAAGTTGCATGTTTTTGAGAAAATGTCAAATGTATGAGAAGAAAGTTGACAATTTGTGAGGTTTTCCTCATACATATTTGGAAAACTTCTTACAGGTGTGTTGAAGAACACAATCTTGGAGAGTGAGAGGATGTCTTGAGGAGTGGAGAAGAAATGTTTTGGTTTGGGTTCTGTCTCTTTTTCTGCTGAGAACTTTGATGATAGAAGATGTGACTTCCAATAAAGCTTTCCTGAGAAAATACACTCAGTCTCGTTTGTAAGGCATCTTCTACATGGTATCAGTTTTCAAGAACAAAGGTGATGCTCCAAGCTGTAGTAACTACAGAGGCATAAAGTTGATCAGCCACAATATGAAGATATGGGAAAGAGTTGTTGAAGCCAGGTTAAGGGGAGACGTGACAATCAGTGAGCAGCAGTACGGTTTCATGCCAAGAAAGACTACTACAGATGCAATGTTTGCTCTAAGAGTGTTGATGGAGAAGTATAGAGAAGGGCAGGAGTTGCACTGTGTCTTTGTGATCTAGAGAAAGCATATGATAGGGTGCCAAGAGAGGAAGTGTGGTACTGTGTGAGAAAGTTAGGAGTGGCAGAGAAGTATGTGAGGGTGGTGCAGGACATGTATGAGGACAGCAAGATGGTGGTGAGGTGTGCTGTAGGAGTGACAGATGGATTCAATGTGGGGGTAGGATTACATCAGGGATTGGCTCTGAGCCCCTTGTTTGAAATGGTGATGGACAGGGTGACAGATGAGGTCAGGCAGGAATCTCCATGGACCATGATGCTTGCAGACGACATTGTGATCTGTAGTGAGAGTATGGAGCAGGTGGAAGAGAACCTGGAGAGGTGGAGGTATGCTCTGGAGGGAAGAGGAATGAAAGTCAGTAGAAGCAGGACAGAATACATGAGTGTGCATGAGAGGGAGATGGGTGCAACAGTGAAGACGGAAGGAGTAGCGGTAAAAGTAAATGAGTTTAAATACCTGGGGTCAGCCATCCAAAGCAACGGAAAATGCGCAAGAAAGGTGAAGGAGAGAGTGTAGGCAGGGTGGAGTGGGTGAAGACGAGTGTCGGGTGATTCGTGACAGAAGGATAGCAGCAAGAGTGAAAGGAAAGATTTACAAGACCACAGTGAGACCTGCTATGATGTATGGTTTGGAGATGGTGGCACTGACAAAAAGACAGGAGAATGCAAAAGGGAGCAGCCAAAAGAAGAAGTGTGTGCAGTGGGTGAAAAGGTGTAAAGGTGCAAAAATATGATTAAAAAATGTCATTTTAAAAATTCAGAAAGTCACAAATTACAAATTAATTATGCAGAATAAAAGTTTAAACAGTATCCAGATGAATGTTGCAAATTTGCAAGAAAAAAGCTGAAAATTTACAGGGGGGAAAAATTGCAGATTTACTGTACATGAAAACAGTTAAAAAATTACAGAAGAAAATTAAAATTTGTGAGGAAAAACTAAATCTGTCAGAAGAATGTTGAAAATTTACAACATTTGAAAATTTACAGCAATATTTTTGCAAATTTGCAGGAAAAAAATTGAGAAAAAATACACATTTTTGAGAAAAATGCAAACCTACAAGAAAAAAGGTGGAAATTTACTGAAAATTTTAAAAGTTTTGATTAAAAAAGTTGCCAATTTAGAAGAAAAATGTTACAAATTCACAAGAAACAATTGTAAATTTGCAGGAGAAAAGTTGAATATGAAGAAAAAAAATACAAATCTGTGAGACAAATGTTGGGAAATTTGCAGGAAAAAAAATCATGAGGAAAAAAGTTGCAAATTTACAGTAAAAATGTTATAAATTTAAAATAAAACAGTGGAAAATTTGCAGGAAAAAAGCTGCAAATGCATGAGAAAAAAGTCACAAATTTATGAGAAAAAAGTTGCAAATTTACAAAAAAAATAAATAAATAAAATTCTGAGAATACAGTTTCAAATTTTGCAGGACATGGTCCAGCGTCTGACAGTGCACACACGAATGATGATGGAGTGATGTGGTTCTAAAACTCTGGTCTGGTTCACGTGTTCCCACTGTGACGTGTCTGGACTACATTTAATCACACACTACAGCCCACCCACCTTGTGTGGAGCTCAGTGGAGAGGAGGGTTCACATTTAACCTCTGGAGTCTCAGTGCTGCTCACATCCGTCTCCGTGGCAACGACCTGCTGCTCATCATCAGCTGTGGTCTCCTCAGAGGGGCGGCGTGATGTCAGCAGGAAGTTTGTCCTTCCTCTTCTAGAGGAGGCTCTTCTTGCCTCTGCAGACACAGACCACAGGAGAATTGTGATGACTATTTCAATGCTTTTGCAAACATTTTGGGTATCTGGAGTGGCTACCTATAGGGGAAAAAGTCACAAATTTATGAGGAAAAAGTGACAAATTTTTGAGGTAAAAGTCATGAATTTATGAGAAAAAAGTGAATTTACAAAAAAAGTAGCAAAGTTACTAGGAAAAAGTCATGAATTTATGAGGAAAAGTAGTAAATTTACATGAAGTTGCAAATTTATGAGAAAAAAGCTGCAAGATTACAGTAAAAAGTGGCAAATTTATGAAAAAAAGTTCCAAAATTGCAAGAAAAAGTTAAATTTGCAAGAAAAAAAGTCACAATTTCACAAGAAAAACTAACAAATTTATGAGCTGAAAGGTTGCACATTTACAAAAAAGTAGCAAATTCACTAGGAAAAAAGTCACAAATTTATCAGGAAAAGAAGTAAATTTATGAGAAAAAAGTTGCGGATTTAAAAGAAAAAAATACCAAATTTATGAGAAAAAACTTTCACATTTCAATTCAATTCTATTCAACTTTATTTATATAGTGCCATTTCACAACAACAGTCTTCATTTACAAGAAAAAATTTGCAAGTTTAGGAGAAAAAGTTGCTAATTGACAAGAAATGTCCCAAATTTGCAACTTTTTAAATTTTTTTTGCATTTAGCATTGGTGTTTCAAAGTCTTATGTAGCGTGATATTAAAGGTTTACGATGACCATTTCCCAAATTTTCTGTTGGATTGATGTCTCTGGGCCACTCGAGAACATTCACATTTCAGGGTTTCCTTTATTTTGCTGCATTCATCTTACAATCTACCTTTACAAGCCTTCCAGAACCTGCAGCAGAGAAGCAGCCCCACAGCATGATGCTGTCACTACCATGCTTCTGTTCCATAAATTTATAAGAAAATGGTTGCAACTGTATGAGACAAATTGGATAAAAGACAGTTGTAAATCTGTTTTAGTTGAGTAAAATATCACAGATTTATAAGGGAGAAGAGATTCACAAATTTAAGAGAAAATCCTCCCTAACATATGTAAGAGTGAAGTCTTTATGTGAAATTAATGACTATGACTTTTTCATATAATATTCCACCTTCTTTGATGATTTTTGGACTTTTTACACATACAGTTAAGCTTTTTCATATGTAATTTTTCAACTTTTCCTCTCATAAATATTATTTTCTTTCTTTTGGGAGTTTTCTCATAAACTTTTTTAGTCTGATAAAATCTATCTGTGTATAACCTCGGATTTATTCTGAATCTGTTGTTTCTTGATCTAGAACAGAAGAACAGTGATTTCAACTCTGACTTCAGTTAAATGATAAATTCGCCAAAATGACTAAAGTTGCAGTCATTTATGATTATTACGGGATAAACAATGGTTAATGCACAATGTTGTGATTCACCAGCCATGCATTTCTCTTAGGTTGTGACGAGGAAGAGAGAGGAAAAACTGAGGCTGAACATGGAGCTTTGGGTCCCTCTAGTGGCTGAATCCTGACTCTACAGAGTGATTTTACTCTTGTTTGCACAGCCAAAAGTTTAAAAAAAAAATTAAATAACTAACTGAAGAACAAATAAAGGTAGGGTCAACAGATTTTGCACACAGGTGACCCTTACCTATGACTATAATAGATAATATAATATAATAATCGTATAATAATTTAATAATATAACAGATAATATGTTTACTTGCTTTAAACTTCCTAACTGGGCCCCATGTGGGTTATAATGGGTGAGCAGGTTTCAGTAACACTGGTGTCTTAGGAAAAATTACAAGAAAAAAGTCACAAATTTATGAGGAAAAACTGAAAATTTATAAGAAAAAAGTGACAAATTTTCAAAAAACTGAAGCAAATTTATAAGAGAAAAAAGTCACAAATTTATTAAAAAGTGAAAAATTATAACGTTTACAAGAAAAAAGTAAAAAAAAAAAAATTACTTGAAAAGCGTTACAAACTTACAAGAAATTTTTTAGCAAATTTACAAGAAAAAAGTCCCAAATTTATGAGGAAAAAAATTGAAAAATTTGCAAATTGACAAAGAAGTAGCAAATACATGAGTAAATAAATTGAAAATTCATGAGAAAAAAGTCCCAAATTTATGAGGAAAAAGTTGTAAGTTTACAGTAAAAAAAAAAAAAAGTTGTGCCAAATTTGCAAGAAAAATGTCTCAAATTTATGGGAATAAGTCACAAATTAACAAGAAAGTTGCAAGTTTACAAGGAAAAAGTAACAAATTTATGAGAAAACGTTGCAAGATTGTAAAAAAGTGGCAAATTTATGAGAAAGTTCCAAAATTTGCTAACAAGAAAAAGTTAGCAAATTTGCAAGAAAAAAAATCACAATTTTATAAGAAAAATTATCACATTTATGAGAAAAAAGTTGCAAACTGACAAGAAAAAAATAATAAATTTGAGAAAAAATTGCAAGCTTACAGTAAAAAAAAAAGTTGCACATTTATATATATATATATACTATATATATATATATATATATATATATATATATATATATATATATGTATATATAAAAGGGTCACAAATTTAAGATAAGATAAGATAAGATAAGCCTTTATTAATCCCACAATGGGGAAATTCCAGGATTGCAACAGCACAGGGATAGCAACACTCAGAGCAACAATCAGAAGGCAAGAGAAAAAAACAAGAGCAGCAAGTATACATATGTACATATAAATATAAATATATATATATGTATAGACACACAGTGTGGAGCATTGTAGCTAGATGGAATAAATAGTGGTTAGTATCCCTGCCTGTCACGCGGGAGACCGGGGTTCGATTCCCCGATGGGGAGCTTCTCATTTTTACCGGAGTGGTGGCTCAGTTGGTAGAGCATCCGCCCCACACCCGGGAGGCAGGGGTTCAAATCCCGGCCGGGTCATGCCAAAGACCATATAAAAGTGGAACTTCCTGCCATCCAGCTTGGTGCTCAGCAATAATGGAATGGAGGAGGGAAATCTGTGGCGGCGCCTTGCATGGCAGCGGCCCTCTGATTCTGCACTGGGGTGTGTGTGATTGACACTGTAGATAGGTAAAGCACAATCTCGTTCTACTGTACATGATTGGTTGTACGGTTGAAGTGAGGTAGTCCAATTTATTAAAGAAAATTACAAATTTAGTATGCTGGAGACATAATTCCTATTTGAATTTTTTTTTCCTGGTTGACAGTTCTGCCCAAGAGATCCCAAGTCCACCAGGAGTGATGGTTTCCAAGATCCTTACTGAGGTGAGAAGCAGAGGCGAGGATTATTAGAGAGGATTGCCTACAGTTTCCAGCGTTGGGAGGTGGAGAAGGTTCGGCATGAGAGGTTGCAGGTGGATGCCAAGCTGCTGCCGTGCAGAGTCCAACATTCCCGTAAGGAAGAAGAGGAACTACCCGCTTATAGAGGCTTTGGCTGATGAGAAACAGGTGGTGAAATGGAGCAGCTAGACATGATTAAGTAATCAGCAGTGGAGGAGGAGGTTAAAGTCACAACCAATGGGCAGTCGCATTGGTACTCTCAAAATTTCTCTTGGGAATTTTCCAGTGTCCCCTCCGCAAATCACCACCTTATCATAGTGGAGGCCTTTGCATCCCCTAATGATCCAAGAAGCTATGTTGTCAGGGGCATCTTGTCCCTGGTAGGGTCTCCCAAGACAAACTGGTCCTGGGTGAAGGGTCAGACCAAGGGTGCATCCCAGTTCACTCAAGAGGGGCCCAGTTGATCATCTGTGTAAAACAGAGAGGTAGGGCTAAGGAGTGAGTTGGGACGCACCCCATGATGGCCCAGTAGATCCCTATGAAAAAACAAGGTCTCAAAATGAATAAAATGGGAGTACACTTTTTTTTTTTACTTTAATGAGCAATAAAAATGATCAAAGACAAAAATCAAATACACGTCAACAAAGGATAAAGGGAAATTATATCATGTACGCTCAGAGAGGCTTTACAGGTTGTAAAACGTTCCTGGTTCAAGGTGTTTTATTTATCCAAGGAGCTTTAGAGCTTTTTTTTTAGCCCATGTAATTCCAACTCTTTCAAATTCTCCCATGCTTACTATTTAAGCCCTTAGCATTTATGAATATAATGTTTTCCAATTAAAATAAGAAAAAGTTCACAATAGAGCTACCTTCATTGTCAGAACATGTATTGTGACTCAAGGGCTTTTTATTTTTGAAATTTTCAGCTACACTGTGGAGGAACTTCAGTAATCTACTTGCCTCACTCACCAAGAATTAAAATAAAATGTAATTCAGTTTATTTTTGTGATCTTTGTTATACATGTTTTGTTGTGCTATAAACGCATGTGAAGGACATTAGACCATGGGAAGTGAGGACGCACAATAAAAGTGGTCAGGGTGGTGACATACAGAGAGGTGGCTGTTATGTCCATAACTTGGCAGTCAAGGAGGAGGCTCAGTGTGCAGCTGAACGCCACTTTATTAATACAACAAGAACCAAACAACAGGTGCTCCGTACAGCCAAGGGGTCGACGACGAAGAGACAGGGTCTCTTCCGCCCTAGCCCTTTATACCCCTGGTGACGGCAGAACCGGAAAGGCGGGCCGTCACCTCCCACTACACCCAGGATGGTATGGACGCCATCTTACAACCCCCCCCCCCCAAATGTAGAAAAATGCAAGCACACAAATCAGACCCTCCCCAATTTAAACCCGACTCACACGCTAACAAAACGGTATGTACAAGCCTATCCATACACGCAACTACCTAGACGGGGGCAGGTAGACTACTGACCCCTCCCTACACGGCTTAGATGAGTTATTCTGCCGTCTGATTTTATAAAGTCCATAAACAAAAATAGCAGAGTTCCTACAAAACTAAATTAATCCCAGAAATTACATATGTACAAGCAAACAATTCTACATAACCAATAACATAAAGAGTCAATATGTACAGTCATAAATCGTTGCAAGCCCCCATCCCAGCACACCCACCCCATATCTTGGGCAATTCACACAGGCAAAAAAACACTTTCTGAATACAACACCAGTAATGTTGGGGATTCACTTTCCCTTCTTGCCAAGGGAGCGGGCATCTTGGCTCCTCCAGCCGTCCCTGGCGTTCCGCTGTGCTGTCCAGTTCCCACATCCAGGACAACTTGGACACTGGCATCGGAACCCTCCCGAGATGGCGCGCCACAATGCTGGTCTTGCACCCCTCCCATAACACCAGGCCAGTCACTGTCCCAAACCGCGTCGTCCTCCACATGCGGAGCAAGTCGGTCCCATAATCCGCAGCCCGACCACTCTTCTCTGATGCCGCTGGTGATCGTGAACCCCAGGGCATAGAACATATCACAGCCTACAATGTTTGACCTGGTGACGGTCACCACAAAATGGACACTCGCCATCATCGCCGACTTGTACCTGGCCATCAGTTCCAGTGAGCCTACGATGGCTAACTTGCTTCCTCTATAGTCAAAGCATGGCGTCGACAGTCCTCTCACATGGTAATGCGGGAACAGACTTCTCACAGTGGGCCAGTTCAACAGGGATATAGCTGAACCTGTGTCTACCAGCAACGGCACTTCCACGCCGTCCAGCGAAACGTCGCAGTAAATCCGCCTATCTGTGCACAGAGAGACTGTATGAATAACCGTAGGAGTCACTGGGGGGGGGGGGGGGGAGGGGGCGTCTTCTGTCTTTGGTCCCCTCGCTTAAAATTCTTGCAGGCCCTGGCAAAATGGTGCAGTAGACCACACCTGCCACATTGTTCGCTCTTCACTGGACACTCTCTTGCTTTGTAATGGTGCCTGGTGGACCCGCAGCCATAACATCTTGGTGTTCCCGGGGCGGACCCAATTTTCACAGCGGCAGCGTATTCTTCATCCATGCTGTCTTCGCTATCAGGGTTCACAGCCAGCGCCTTCAAACATGGTTCCTCGCACCTCAGCGTGCTTCTCTCATGGAGGTCTTTTGATAAATTTTCCGCTGCCTCAAATTGCTGCGCTATATCAATAGCCGTGGCTAACATCAGTATACCCGGGTAGGCCAGGGGCCTCGAACGTGCCGCAGAACAACGAGTGCGCTCGGCCAGTTGATCACGGACCATCTCTTCCTCCAGGGCTCCAAATTGGCACTCCCTCGCCAGCTGATGCAGGTCTGCAACATAATGCTGCACCGACTCTCCTGTCCACTGGTGGTGCTGCCGAAATAGTATCCTCCGGACTATGACGTTTTCCAGGGCACAAAAGTAGCGCGCTATTAGCTCCACCACGTCTTCATAACTATTAGCCTCTCCTAGCGTGTCAAGGATCCTTTGACCCTCCATACCAAGACTATGAACCAGGATTGCTCTTGCACATGATTTCTTGAGCTCACCAAGGTTAAGGGCCACCAGAAAATTCTGGAAAGCTGTGTACCACCTAGCCCAGGGGACTGGCAGCTCGCCCGGAACCTCCAAAAATGGCCGAAAATCAGAAACAGCTCACTCCATACCTTTTACCTCATCACCAGATGTTATGTCCATAACGCAGTAGTCAAGGAGGAGGCTCAGTGTGCAGTTTAACGTCACTTTATCAATACAATATCATCATCCTCATAGCAGTCTGTCGGGGGTAACAATGACTGTTTTATTTAGGTACGATCAGATTCCTCCACTCAGCTCTGTCCTTTGCCCTCCGCTGCCAAGAACTCCTGACCTTGTTAACCCGGGCGACGTCCGAGCCAGTATGAGTTGCTTTCTGACTGACCATTTCATGAAACTACTTGCAAAGTATTTGAGTATTACTAGCTTTTGCTGGACTAGCGGCACATTCTTGGCAGACAGAGGTATTATCAGTGGCAAGGACAGGCCAAGACAAAGTGACTCCAGTATCTGTTGCAGCGACTGACCAGATGATAGGTTTGTTTATCTCTGCTCTTTGTGTAGTGCATGCCATGATGCACCGACTGGCAAAAGTCCACCACAGAACAAGAACCAAACAATAGGTGCTCCGTACAGCCAAGGGGTCGACGGCGAAGAGACAGGGTCTCTTCCGCCCTAGCCCTTTATACCCCTGGTGACGGCAGAACTGGAAAGGTGGGCCGTCACCTCCCACTACACCCAGGATGGTATGGGTGCCATCTTACTACACCACAGTGGTAACAGGAGCGTGCATATTGCACGTGTTCAATCCTATTAGGGAAGGACTGCACAATCCATCTGAGGCTCTGTTTGCGGCTGCATCGCTTTGCCTCTCTCCCTCGAATTTGAATGGAAAATACGCAGATTCAGCGATTTTTAGATATAAATATTAAAGAATGATTAGAGTCATTCAGAAATTGCATTTAGAACTACAAGTCAGATCAGAGGACCAACAATAATATTTATTTATAATTTTCTTTTTTGTTCTTCATGATGACAGTGCAGCTCTGCCTCCCCTGACTGAACGCCACTTGTTTTTCTGTATTTCACTGCATTGACCAATAGGAGGAGGGGTTCTTTTCAGATGGTGTTGACCTCATAAAAATATATCAGCGACTATATATACTGCTCAAAAAATAAAGGGAACACTTTGAAAACATATCAGATTTTAATGGGAAAAAATAAGCTGGATATCAAAATCGTGGCAGGCTAGTCCAGTTTACTCAGAATAAAGCAACACTTTTTAATCTGAGTAAGCTGGACTAGCCTGCCACAATTTCGATATCCAGCTTATTTTTTCCCATTAAAATCTGATGTGTTTTCAAAGTGTTCCCTTTTTTTTTTTTTTGAGCAGTATATATTATATACAGTATTATATATATACAGTGGGAAAAAAAGTATTTAGTCAGCCACCAATTGTGCAAGTTCTCCCACTTAAAAGATGAGAGAGGTCTCCAATTTTCATCATAAGTATACCTCAACTATGAGAGACAAAATGAGAAAAAAATACAGAAAATCATATTGAAGGATTTTTAATGAATTAATTGGTAAATTCCTCGGTAAAATAAGTATTTGGTCAATAACAAAAGTTAATCTCAGTACTTTGTTATATACCCTTTGTTGGCAATGACAGAGGTCAAACGTTTTCTGTAAGTCTTCACAAGGTTTTCACACACTGTTGCTGGTATTTTGGCCCATTCCTCCATGCAGATCTCCTCTAGAGCAGTGATGTTTTGGGGCTGTCGCTGGGCAACATGGACTTTCAACTTCCTCCAAAGATTTTCTATGGGGTTGAGATCTGGAGACTGGCTAGGCCACTCCAGGACCTTGAAATGCTTCTTACGAAGCCTCTCCTTCGTTGCCCAGGCAGTGTGTTTGGGATCATTGTCATGCTGAAAGACCCAGCCACCTTTCATCTTCAATGCCCTTGCTGATGGAAGGAGGTTTTCACTCAAAATCTCACGATACATGGCCCCATTCATTCTGTTCTTTACACGGATCAGTCGTCCTGGTCCCTATGCAGAAAAACAGCCCCAAAGTATGATGTTTTCACCCCCATGCTTCACAGTAGGCATGGTGTTCTTTCTCCTCCAAACACGACAAGTTGAGTTTTTACCAAAAAGTTCTATTTTGGTTTCATCTGACCATATGACATTCTCCCAATCCTCTTCTGGCTCATCCCAATGCTCTCTAGCAAACTTCAGACGGGCCTGGACATGTACTGGCTTAAGCAGGGGGGCACGTCTGGCACTGCAGGATTTGAGTCCCTGGCGGCGTAGTGTGTTACTGATGTAGCCTTTGTTACTTTGGTCCCAGCTCTCTGCAGGTCATTCACTAGGTCCCCCCGTGTGGTTCTGGGATTTTTGCTCACCGTTCTCGTGATCATTTTGACCCCACGGGGTGAGATCTTGCGTGGAGCCCCAGATCGAGGGAGATTATCAGTGGTCTTATATGTCTTCCATTTTCTAATAATTGCTCCCACAGTTGATTTATTCACACCAAGCTGCTTACCTATTGCAGATTCAGTCTTCCCAGCCTGGTGCAGGTCTACAATTTTGTTTCTGGTGTCCTTTGACAGCTCTTTGGTCTTGGCCACAGTGGAGTTTGGAGTCTGACTGTTTGAGGTTGTGGACAGGTGTCTTTTATACTGATAATGAGTTCAGACAGGTGCCATTAATACAGGTAACGAGTGGAGGACAGAGGAGCCTCTTAAAGAAGAAGTTACAGGTCTGTGAGAGCCAGAAATCTTGCATGTTTGTAGGTGACCAAATACTTATTTTACCAAGGAATTTACCAATTCATTAATTAAAAATCCTTCAATGTGATTTTCTGGATTTTTTTTTCTCATTTTGTCTCTCATAGTTGAGGTATACCTATGATAAAAATTGGAGACCTCTCTCATCTTTTAAGTGGGAGAACTCGCACAATTGGTGGCTGACTAAATACTTTTTTGCCCCACTGTATATATATATATATATATATATATATATATATATATATATATATATATATATATATATTAGCAACTGGCAAAACATTTTTGTTCTTCTCTAGGAAATCCAGCCAGCATGTCCATGTGGGCCCCACCAAAGGTTAAAACTGGGCTGTTTTATGGGTTCCATGTGGGTTTGTCTGCAGGCTCCATGTGGACCCCATCTGTGTTTCAATCATAGCTTTATTTATATAGCACTTTTCATACAAAAATATGCGACACAAAGTGCTTCACACATTGAAATAAAACACAATTACCACACACACACACACACACACACACACACACACACACACACACACACACACACAAAGAAACTTTCGTCAGTGTAAAGCTTATGGCTGAGCACCGAGGATCCAGGTGTGGAAGCACCATCACTAGGGAGCCATCACCAGCAGAGAAAGTGCCAGGTCCATGGCTACAGGAACACCACCTCTGAGACCACCCAAGTCCAATCCGAGGGGTCGATAGTGCAGGTGTGGCGCCGCAGTGTACGATCCTCTCAGCCGGGTAGACCAGGGCAATCACAGGCCAGCGCCCTGCAGCCAGAAAACAGGCATAGTTCCCCATGGGAGGGCGCTCCATGAGGAAACGCTGGAGCTTGGAGAGGGTGATAAAAAAAAATCAGTCACTAATAAATAATAAGACAATTTGCTGATAAAAAGACTAGGCATGTTAAGATGACTAGAAGAATAAAACAACACTTAAATACAGTCAAACAAACATATATTCATAAGTATTAATAATTTGCAGTAAAATAAGTAATTGTCAAATAAAATAGGTTTAAAATCATGAAGACAATTAAAATAGGAAACTAATCAAAAACAAGGTTAAAATAGTAGCTCTTGAGCCTGCTTTTAAAAACATGAACATTCTCAACAGCCCTGATGCTGTTCCACAGACGTAGGCTGTAGTAACTAAAAGCAGCCTCACCGTGGGTGCATGTTCTGACGGTAGAGATAATTAAAAGACCAGTGCCGGAGGACCTCAGGGGCTGTGGGGGGTCATATGTTAAAAGCAGTTCTGTTAGATAAGAAGGCCCAAGACCGTGCAGACATTTATAAACCAGTAAAAGAACCTTAAAATCGATCCTGAAGGACATGGGGAGCCAATGCAGTGACTTTAAAACCGGTCTGATGTGAGTCTGCTGTCTGGTCTTCGTCATAACACATGCAGCTGAATTCTGTAATAACTGCAGATTTAAAATTGTCTTTTTGGGAAGACCAGAGAGCAGGGCATTACAGTAATGAATATGGCTGGTAATAAAAGCATGCATCAGTATCTCTGTGTTTGCTCGAGAGAGAAGTGGGCGGACTCTGTTGATATTCTTTAGATGGTAGAATCCTGTCCATGTTATATTTTTAATGTGTGAAGTGAAACCGAGCTCAGAGTCTAAAATGACGCCCAAATTCTTGATATGTTGGGATGGAGTAAAGGACAGACTATGTAATTTTGGTAAAATTTTCTCTGAGCTTCAGGACCGATGACTAAAACTTCAATTTTGTCCTGGTTAAGCTGAAGAAAGTTTGCTGCCATCCATGATTTAATGTCTAAATACAATTATAAAGGGTACTGATTGGTTCCAAGTCATCAGGAGACACAGCGATATACAGTTGGGTGTGATCAGCAGTGTTGGACAAGTTACTTAAAAATAGTAACTAGTTACAGTTACTAGTTACTTCTTTTCAAAAGTAACTGAGTTACGAATTACTGCATGATTAAAGTAACTAGTTACATGGAAGGGTAACTTTCACGTTACTTTTAAATGCTTACTTAAATCATCTTGCACACATAGCAAGATAATTTAGAAGAATGAGTTGGCAGCACTGCATAAAGCTGTCCATGTTTTATCTTACCTTTATATTATGGATTAATCCGATGTGCAGTGATCCAAAGAAAATGTCCATTATACACAGTCCAAATGTCTGCTGTAACAGAGACATGATCCAGTCCCTTAAACTCCTTTTGGAGATCAAAATCCATATTTGAATAATCTTTATCCAGGTAGCAAGTAAATGTGTTTTAACTTCAGTGGTTTACAATCTCAGCTGCCTGCTGGAAAATAGCTATGATCAGATCTACATTCTGTAACGACATACTGTATCTGGCAATCAGTTGGTTTAATTCTTGCTTGGTCAAAAACTGTCCAGATGCATACCTGTGCTTGAAATCCAGCCGTGGCTGTTCAGACAGCATAAATCCATTAACACTGTTGTTAGCATAGCATACAGTGGTGTGAGAAAGTGTTTGCCCCCTTCCTGATTTCTCATTTTTTTATATGTTTGTCACAAATGTTTTAGATCATCAAACAAATTTAAATATTAGACAAAGATAACACAAGTAAACAGAAAATACAGTTTATAAATGAAGGTGTTTATTATCGAGGGTAAAAAAAAAAATAAATCCAAATCTACATGGCCCTGTGTGAAAAAGTGATTGCCCCCTAAACCTAATAACTAGTTGGGCCACCCTTAGCAGCAACAATGGCAATCAAGCATTTCCAATAACTGGCAATAAGTCTTTTACAGCGCTGTGGAGGAATTTTGGCCCACTCATTTCAATCAGAATTGTTGTAATTCAGCCACATTAGAAGGTTTTCAAGCATGAGCCGCCTTTTTAAGGTCATGCCACAGCATCTCAATCTGATTCAGGTCAGGACTTTGACTAGGCCACTCCAAAGTCATTTTGTTTTTCTTAAGCCATTCAGAGGTGGACTTGCTGGTGTGTTCTGGATCATTGTCCTGCTGCAGAACCCAAGTAGACTTCAGCTTGAGGTCACGAACAGATAGCCGGATATTCTCCTTGAGGATTTTTTGTAGACAGCAGAATTCATGGTTCCATTTACCACAGCAAGTCTTCCAGGTCCTGAAGCAGCAAAACAGCCCCAGACCATCACACTATCACCACCATATTTTACTGTTGGTATGATGTTCCTTTTCGGAAATGCTGTGTTACTTTTACGCCGGATGTAATGGGGCACACACCTTCCAAAAAGTTCAACTTTTGTCTCATCTTCATAGGCCTCTGTCGGTCAGGGTTGACCATGGGTGAAGCATCCTAGTTCTGGTTGTTTGCTCGCCTGGAGTATCGTCGTCTGTGGCTAAATAGACCGATGCAGAAGTTGCAGTCTCTATCGCAAAGATCACACCTGTCACACTTACCAGGTGTGACCTAGCAAGATGGTACCCACCGATGGCGAACATCTTTGCTCGTTCCACTCTCGAATGCCGACTTTTCTCCTTTTTAGCATGATTGCTGTTCTTGTTACAGTGCATAAAAGTCATGCACTGCTAACATATGACCGACCGATACTACTGAACATCACCGAGACGAGCAGTCACACAGAGTTTACTGGCTTTATTCCACCCAACCTACAATGCAACGTACGTCCACGCAGCGATCAACACCACCCCCAGAAAGGCCCCGAAACACCAAGCCCGCATGAGCATGCTGACCCCAAGAGAGCGCTTCGAAGACGGCGGCGGAGAAGAGGCAAGAGAAGTGGGCTACATTCTAGGCTAAAGGCCCATGCCAGTCGACCACCAATTCCCAGTCTCTTACTGGCGAATGTTTGGTCTTTGAAAAACAAGCTAAATGAACTAAGAGCGAGGACTGAAGACCAGCGGGAGATAAGAGAGTGCTGCGCCCTAATTTTCTGTGACACCTGGCTATTGGACAGAATCCCGGAGGCCGCCATTCAACTACAGACTCACTCAACACATCGGGCAGACAGAACCGGAGCCTCTGGTAAGACGAAGGGAGGGGGAGTGTGTGTTTTGTGGTGTGGAGATGTACAGACTGTTTACAAGCACTGTTCACCAGACGTGAAGTTTTTACTGTTGAAATGCCGTCCCTATTATCTACCGAGAGAATTTACCGCTGTGTTCTTAGCTGCTGTTTACATCTGTCTGCAAAGCAACTACACAGTAGCGCTAAACAAACTCCATGAAGTCATCAGCGCAGTAGAGACGAAGCATCCCGATGCTGTATTTATTGTTGCTGGCGACTTTAACCAGTGCAATTTACGGACTATACTCCCCAAATACTACCAGCATGTGGACATTCCCACCCGCGATAAAAGCACATTAGATCATGTTTATACCAATATACGTGTCATTTACAGAGCGGCACCCCACCCCCACTTTGGACAGTCAGATCACATCTCCCTGTTTATCTACCCAGCCTACAGACAAAAGCTGAAACAAAAAAACCTGTTATTAAACAAATTAAGCGCTGGACTCCAGAGGCTGAGAGCACCCTTCAAGACTGTTTTGCCTGCACAGACTGGGATGTGTTTAAAGCTGCAGCCACCCGACAGGACTCTTATGTAAACATACAGGAATATGGTGATTATGTGACTGCGTACATCAGCATGTGCGTTGATACCATTGTACCCACCACACAGGTCAGGAAGCTCCCCAGCCTGAAGCCCTGGATCAATAGTCAGGTATGCCAGATGCTGGGTGCTCGCTCTCTTGCATTTAAAATCAGGCAGCGAGGTTGAGTACAAAGCTGCGAAGTATGGACTGAGAAAGACTATAACAACAGCCATGAGGCAGTACAGAGAAAAGCTGGACAGCCTCTACTCCACTCCTGACCCGGGGCGCATATGGCAAGGCCTGCAACACATCACAGGCTACAAGAGGACCAACAGCAACACCACCAGCTCCACAGACAGCCTGCCGGACGACGATCTCAACATCTTTTACACCCGCCTTGAGACCACCAGCTACAGGGCTGAGAAGAGACACACACTCACACAACCCCCCCCCCCCCACACACACACACACTAATGCCCCTTTTTCATTAGTACCTATATAGCCCAACTCACCTCTACACCGTTTTACTCAACTCAGTTCGCTTTTGTTTCCATTACACCATTACACTGGTCCCAGTGTGATCTTCAGCCTGCATGTCTGTCAGTAGTGACGCAAGGTCCGGTTTGGGGTGGGTCGTTTTCCTCTTGCCTAGATGAAAGACAGAAATGGGTGGAGGTTAATCAAAGCAAGTTTAAAACATATTTGGGAAATACACTTGTTGCTAAAAGCCAGTGGTGGAATGTGACAACAAAGTGCTTTGTTGTTGTATTTAACCACAATTTTCATGTAGCTGCGCTTCAGTAGATTTTACAAGGGCTGGGTTATGTTTAAAATAATTTTTTACTGTGGCCTCAGTAATCAGAATGAGTTAATACATTCAGTTGAATGGAATCTAGTACTTTAACTGCGGGTGCACATCCCCGAGTATGGAGTTGCTCAGTCAAAATATATAATTTTTATCAATAAAAGTTTAGCCACCACTCTGTCACCGCTGTGTCTCATCTTGCCCTGGCTTCAAGTGTGGGTGGTGTTTTGTACTTGTATTGTTAAAATATAAAAGGATGCACTACAATGGGTCTCAAATATTTGTAATGTGTCCTGTTATTGTACTACTGCATGAGTTTATTGACCATAGACTATAAACTACACATATAAACTAAATTATAATGGTGACTGAACAACTCCCATTCCCCAAAGTGCAAGATGAGATGAGATGAGATGAGATTCAACTTTATTGTCATTACACATGTATGAATACAAGGTAACGAAACGTGACTTGGCATTTGGGCACGCTCTGCAGAGCGCATCTAAGGCCGGGGCAGCCGCTAGGCGCCAGTCATAAAGAAGAAAGGAAAAAAAAGAAAAGAAAGGATATGACACAATAGGCGAGAGAAAAAAACATGTTTTATCAAATTGACGCTTAATGAGTAAGCGAAATTTTGATTGCAGGCAAAAAAACCCTCAATGCATATTTAGCAGACATTTAGTAGACAAATCACACGCAGAAGGAGAGCAGTGTGTGTATATCGTATGCATGTAGTGTTGTATGCATTGTGTAGTGTAAATGTAACAGTTGTTAGTGAGCAGCAGAGGGCGCCTCCTGGCAGTGGATAGATGTTATAATCATGTGACTTATAAACAAGTCCAGAGTCCAGAGTCTATCTCTCTCTCTCTCTTGCTTGCAGAAGGCACATGGGCATTGTCCTCGAGGGTCCAATCCGCTGACGACAAACAACTGATTGTTGATTGTTTGGGTAGACATGAGCCGATCCTTCCGCTTATCTCAGTCAGGAGGAATGTAAACACGGGGCAAACAAGGTCAAATCAAATCAAATCAAATCAGCACAGTGCACTCAGAGAATAGAATTTGTCCTCATCCGTGTAGTTCTGTGCTTCCATTATATATGCAGGCTTAAACTGTTTTTCCATAGAGAGCACAGGGCTTCAGATGTATTCCTTCACTGAATCACTGTCATTCAGTTCACCGTTTGCCGCTACTCGTGCCCTCCCCAACTGGTCGAATTTGATGAAGGAGCTTGCCGGGTCTGCTTGATCAGCTCTCTCACTTTCCTTCAATTTCTGATACATCAGGGAACTCCACAGCCAAAAATAGAAGTCCTGAGATCATAACCAATAATGTTTCCATAGACGCATGAATTCCAATGTCCATGAGTCTCCTCGTAGGTTCCAATTCTTGGGCTCCCCCTTGGCCCAATTCTTGTTGAAAAATAGTGACAATAGCACATTTAAGCCGCTTCCAAATCCATAATTTCCATTTAGATTAAGATTCAGCAGAAGAAGAGCGACTAAACACAGACAAAAACGCAACATTGCAAAAGCTGGGAATAGATCAGGAAGGCAGGGGAGGAGGGAAGAAAAATGCGACTGCTCTCTCTCAAGGCAAGATGGAAAGTCACACTATTATGAATATAACTCATAAAAGATCACACAAGTGATCTGACAAAAAATAAACAAGAGGTTCTTAAACAGTGGCTAATATTGGATGTCCCATTCATTTTCAATTATTCTGTAATTAATATTCACACAATCAAATAAATCTCAGTTCAGTCCCTTCCATATTTGTCAAAGTACATGTGTGTTTGCCTACACCTCTGTATTCCACTTCCAAACACAGCCTACATTTGGGACTGTAAAGCCTGATTGGACTACCTGTTTCAGACAGGAATACTTGCTTTCTACAGGTGTGCACTAGTTATACTTCAAGTACATTCAAAAGTGAGTTCTGTAATATTTTTACTTAAGTGGAAATTGTGCTACTTTGGTTTTGGCACTTTATCTGTGCTTTAACTTAAAAAGCAAAGGTTTTAAGTACTTTCTCCACCACTGCTAAAAACAACACTCTGTGTGCAACTTGTTTCTTACCAGTCATCACACATCGTGCTAAACATTGCCAGTGTCAGAGCAGATGTTGGTTGGACTCTAGAACAAAAATACACACAACTTAAGTACATGCACAGCACGAAAGTGCAACATGTAAAAAACCCAACTTTTTAACCAGGATTAACACTAGCTTATTTCGTCAGATGTTGTTGACACAAGTGCAAAATACAAGCAGAGCACGGAATTTGCATTGATGGCTAACTAGCTAGCTTATTGTCTGCATACAGGAGACAACGTTGTTGTTTGTTCAAAGTGAACTTTCCACCGCCAGGATAAATACTGTAAAAGATGCATAATATCACATCATATCATAACACTCGCCATCCTCTATATCCTCTGATATCATGGTTTTCAACTACTGTGGCCAGGTCCTCCCTTTATTTGCCGGTCGGTGGCCATAAATTCATTTTGGGTGGCTCTGTCTAGTTCCCTTTTGTCAGGTCAGGCATTGGCTTGCTTACTACCGGATAACCATGAAAACCGGTACTACC